>OW121690.1:280000-1747078 GCA_933228735.2 Amblyteles armatorius
TTGGAAAAAACCTGCATAAAAATGTCTTTTGGTATACATTTTCCTCTTACGTTGAGTAGGAATGATTGAGTTTGAATTCATCTCGGTTTTCGTCATTTCTTTTTATGTTGGTACTTCGATTGATTTTTTTGTATGTCAGAAAAAGCCTCTTAATTTCGGTCTCTAGAATCTGAGCCATTGGGTGGCCTTGGAAAGGAACGATTAATAATGTAATTCTGATCAGATTCGAGAAAGCAGTTTACTCGCAATTCTCATTAACCCTTCCTGTAAATTCGGTTTCCTTGCTTCCCTTGCTTTCGGTCCCGAAGAGCAGTTTACTCGAATTGGGCACTTCTCTCGTTGAAACCAAATCCAACGCACGCGGAAGAGGGGGGGGGGGGGGGGGGGGGCGGTGTTCCTCTTCAATTTTACAGTTGACAATTCCGTCGGGAGTGTAGTACGAATAGTAATCGCGTGCGTCTCGGCGAGTGTGCATAGTTTCACCGGCAGGGGCCCGTCGCCGGAGTGTGAAGGGCGATCTGTGCGACCGTATAACTTTGCGAACACAGCCAACGTGCAGGTCTGTTCTACGCGATAGCTGCGCGAGTAGAACTCGCCGGATAACGCGAAATTTACACAGCGCTTCCCAGAGTTTCTGGTCCAACAACGGGGCCAGAGCAAGCCAGCAAGATATCCGTTTCCGGACGAGCGAAATATCGGCATGGATTTCCCATTGGGAACTAGACTGAAGGGGTGCAGCGGGACCGGAAGTTTGGTAACACTGGTCCGAGTATGGACGGGAACTCGATTATGCAAGACGCCGGAGCGAGAAAACTAGTGATAGAAACAGAGTTGCGTCCATGGAAGATGAAAATGTATTCATACATGCCAAGTTTCGACGTATGATGCGTTGGGAGTTATAGTGGATACTGCATGAAGCCAATTATAACGACACAAACATGGAAACGAAAAAAGAAATTGTTCGAAATAAAGTCGCAAATTTTTAACATAATAAATATCGTGGTCTGAACGGAGAACATTTTGTCTCATGCCGCCAATCATATTCTGAAATAATACTGCGATTTCTCTGTACATTTTTTTTAACGCGAAGAACAATTTGCTTGCAATCTCAATTTTACTAGTTTCGCTTCGGTCGACTAAACGAACGATCGTGAGGGGCTTAAAATAATTCTGCCCTCGGAATCCATTCGTCCGGAACAAAAATGTCATCTGCGATCAGGAATTCTCGAATTCAACGGGAGACATTATTCCGGTAGCCGGTTCGACAGACTGTAACTTCGAAGGTTCCGCAGGAGGTGGGGCATTTCCGCGTACTTTCCTTCACCGGAGCCAAAGTTCATATTAATTTTTCAACTCTCACACTTCCACTATCCCTCTTTCTCTCTATCGTTGTGAAAAGCGTCGGACGTAGGGGCAACGGTTGGCGTCGATTAGACTGTGGCGGTGGAGGAGACGGAGTGCAGGCGCACCGTCACCGTTCGCCAGATGTTACCCCCTCGCTGACGATGCTCCGCACGAACTCGCAGCGAAAACGAGAAATCGCTTTGCCTCCGAGGAATGACCGGATATTTTTTTTCTTTGTATTTTTTTTCAAACTCCGTTGGAAATTTAATGAAAAATCATACTGAAGAGAACTTTGCACTCCTAACGATCCGACTACACACATACAACATTCTGCTCCCGGCGTAGCCCTTCGATAGTTTTGCACAGCGCGAGATGAAGAAAGTAGACGAAAAAACCTAGACAACAATTAAAAAAAAAAAAAATTGTCTGCAATAAAGGAGAGTATCAACCGGCAATTTCCGTAAAATCTAACATTCTTCGGTTGAAGAATGGCACAGTTCCGCTATGGCCAGAATGAACTCCGGCTACCCTCGCGGTCGTCTTGTTCTAAGTTATTGCCCGAGTGCGGCGGCCAAGCCGCTCCCCAGGTGCGGTGAATTGTCCAGTGTTCTCTTCAGCCTGCCCTCGAACCCACCAAGGCACCCTCCGAATTAACCAAGAAACTATCGGCTTTCGCGATAAATGGACATTCGAGCTTCGAAACTTGCCCACAAAAACTTGGCTGAACGGGTTGGCAACTTTCTAACTTCGTTCTTTATCGGTTATTTGGCTAAAATTCATTGTTCAAGACGGTCAAAATTATTTGGCATCCTCGAGTTAAAAATTACACACATAGTTGATAATTCTCGAGCGAGTCTGAAAAAACAATGTATCTTAAGAAACTATCAAAAGGTATCGTTGTTGCTTATTAATTTTTGTAAATCATATTCTCAGCGCTGATGCTGCCAATGTAGATAAAATTCAACACCATCAACCATCTAATTTCACAAACGTCTTATCAACGAAGAAAAAATTATTTTTCCTTGCTGCTACGGCAAGTTATCGTTCTCAGACTTCCTAAAAAATGGAACATCCTTGTTTCTCAGTTAAAAATTAACAAAGAGTTCGAAATTCGCAAGTGCCAACGCACCCTTTATCAATAACAATGAAGTGATCCTTTTTCCGCCATCGTTTGTGTTCCGCCGTTATAAAACAAACGTTGCGACAACGGAGTTGTCTGTGGAAAGAAGAAAGAAGAATGCTCACCGACAGAGAGAGAGCTTATTGGGAAACGCGGGCGGCGGTGCGCGAGGCCTTCGCTGGCGGTCAGGGTTTGCGGAGGGAGCGGTACCAAGGAGATGGTGGTAGCAGCGCGGCGGTCGCTCGTAATTACGTTTCGTCGCTCGGCATCCCTCCCCCGCATCGCCCTTCGAACCACCCTCCGACTTTCCTTTGTTACATTAACCAGCGCCGCGGCACCTCCACTCTCTTCTTCGATCTTCCTCCCCCTTGCACCCTTGCCGTTCCTTCGTATCCACCTCCTCCCCCGTTCCAGTTTTCCGGAGCGTACAGATACATCGCAAATTATATACCCAACATCGAAACTGCACCGGTATACGTGTCAGGTTATATCTATATTTCTCCAATCTTCATTGTATTCTCGGTTCTGTGCGAATAGAACGGGAAACGGCGCAAGATGGAGAGTAATAAAAAAGGATGGAGAAGAATAAAAAAGGAGAAAAGGAAAGGTGGGGAAGGCGTTAAAGGGCAAGGCGTTAAAGCAACTCGGTAATGAAACGAGTAGATGGAAAGGCGGTCGTACATCGCTGCTCGATCCGGCTGGAATGCCAGTGGAAATTGGGTCGAAACAGTGAGAGAGCGGGGCAATGACGAAACCACCTCCGGGGTATAACTTCGGGATGGAATTACGTGGGGTGAGGGGTGGACCAGGCGGTTGTGGCTGATCTCCGCTGGCTTGTATCGTTGCTTACTCGCGATGGCTTTTCATGGTGGAAATTGTCGGTAAGATTTCTGAATTGTCAACAGTAGCGAAGAAGAATCCGTCGGGTGTTTAAGCCCCCAGGTTTCCTGTGACGATGAAAGAATGGCCATGGCTGAGGAATACCCTCGATGCGGTTGCCGTTAACATTCCATCTCCGATGTTTGCTTCTCCATTGACGACGATTGATATTCAAAGTCCCCCTATTGCCGATGTATTAATTCATCGTCGACGCCCTCGCGGAGATCCTCGATGGAATGACGTCTCGTGTACCACGGCGAGCAGCGCCGGTACATACAGCGGCAATCATGTCCGGGTGTGTGGAACGTCCTTGCTCGTACCTGTGGGAGATGGATGTGTGGATGTGGCTCCGGGGTGGAAGAGGAACCCTTGACGTGCTCGAGGCACAGCGCGGTCGTGCCGTCGGCACCAGTAATGGAAACAGAATGGGATAATTCCCCGAGCTCCGCGAATGGACGCCGGTAATTGCGAATAATTGCATTGTCTTCGAGTCGTTCGCTCGAGAGTCACGGCAGCGAGTCCCAAGGCCGTTTCCCGTTCCCGTTCCCGTTCCCGTTCCCGTCGTCGATTCACTCCCGCGGATTTCTGGCATTGCCGGGTGAGGGAGAGAATTTGCGCCAAAGTCGGTGAGACACTGGAGCAGCGCGAGGCTGTGCGGTGGGCCAGGGGGATGGAGCTAGCGAGTCGACGACATATATAAGGGTGAGATATATATAGATATGAGATACACGAAGAACCCCCTACGAATTGCTTTGATGCGAATCGAGGTATCGGTGGGGCGGTACAAACTTTGTGCGCTCACGATTGGTACAACATCACAGAGAATTCCCTGCACTCGAGTTGTTTTGTGATGATGATGAATCGGGACGAATCGCAGTATTCGTGATATCATGCAGGAAAGCCGGACTAATTTTCTCTTTTACTTATAGAAAAAGTAAGAAGATTATTTTTTGGTGAGTTTTTGTTCTTGAATTTGGTGACATTTAAATTAATCAATAAATGGCCGATGAGAAAAAGTAAAACATTAATCAGAAGAGTTCTCTGACGAGATATGGAGTATTGTCTGAAACATTTTTAAGATTCAAAGTGAAAATAAATAAAAATTAATTGGCGAGAAGCCCTAATCATTGTTATTTTTAGGGGCTATCAACGAAAAGTCAGAAGTCACTTTTCACCTACGGACAGAAGAGAAACGTTAATTATTTTTGGCGGAACTTTTGCTTCTATTATTCCGTCTCGTTATAGGATTTTTTGATTTTTTATAATTCTATTCTAAAATCTTTGATCATTTTTTTATAAACTCTATAAAAAACCTATTAAAAATAAATAAATAAATAACAAACCGAGAAATGTATACAATGTGTTTAGCTGGTAGTGTAGACGGAGGCTCGTTCATGTTTTCGAGAACGGCGCGTGCTTTATTCGAAATTCCATGCAGTCACTGGAATGGTTATGCCATCAAGATCCGGAAACGAGAATTCTAAGTTAATTTTATAGAGAGGGACAGATAACGCGAGCAAGAGTCAGATATGACCGCGATCGTAATTTCTATTCTAGGCGACGAGCATTCCCATCCCCGTGTCCGACATAGTACCGAGTATAAGGAACCATAAAACCCGGGAGATTTGAACGAAAATAGGATGATTTAGAAATTACAGCTTATTATGTGTATTATCTACGGGTCGAAATAACTCCCAGTGCGATGAAATTATTCTTACGATCGTCTTGAAAATTCATAAATTTTTCATCGAGATCTTTAAGCCCCCCCATTTCCTTCTCTATACTTCTTCGCCCCTTTTCTTACAACGCAGCGCGGCAAAACATGTTGGAAAACGGATTACGATCTGTTTTTCGAAAACCAACTGTGAACACGCGCGACACGTATGTGCAGTTCAATTGTCCTTTTCCGATTTCGATGTACAAAAAAAATTTCCGCCGGCGAGTGGATCTCCTTAAATTTAGTCGGAAAACGATCAAGAGACGCGGTAGCGTCTCGACGCCAAGTACTTGAAAAAAATTTTTTAAGCGAGCGAAGGACGCTACCAAGTAGTTATACTCTAAAATGCCTCTAAAATCTCTTAAATAAATCATCGGATCGAAATGATATCAAAATTTTACTATAGAATGTCTATCCAAGCTTTCCAGTTCGCTTAATTCCGAACACATTCGCTCGGTGGATTCTTGTGTACGATGATCGCGATCAGCAATCGATCCAAAATTTTTCGATTGTGCGTGAGTTCACGCGATAATTTTCGGTCGGCTTGATCTCGGCAACGAAGCATCAGATCGAATTTTCAAGGACACTTCTAGTATATAATTCGGACCTAATCTTTCCAATGGGCCTAATTACGATCATATTCGTCCAGCGGTTCCCGAGATATGATGAATTGAACGTGAAATACGGGTGTGAGGAGATCGATTGTATTGTATTGTACCGTAAGATCGAGTAAAAAGAAAGAAAAAAAAAAAGTACGGGAGAAACGTATGTGATCATCGATTTCGAGGCTGAGCAAGTTTCGCTTCGAGTCTGACTAGCTCGGAACTCTATCCACTTATTCCTCTCTCTCCCGGCTGCTGGGTGTCTTCGTTCCTCCGACGGCTTCCCACTTTCCTCCTCGTCGTTCGTCGAGATTTGCTCGATCCCCATACGCTCGCTCTCTCTCTCTCTCTCTCTCTCTCTCTCTCTCTCTCTCTCTCTCTCTCTCTCTCTCTCTCTCTCTCTCTCTCTCTCTCTCTCTCTCTCTCTCGTACTACTGGGTGGAAGGCACGTCGTGGCGGCCCAACTGCTTTCTCGACACTCGCGAGGAATAGACTTCCGAGGCTTCTTGCTGAGTGAAGCCCGAGATGGAATATCGAAATTCTCCTGCTGAGTAAATCCACCGTGAGCTGGTCTCTCCCTGTCGGCTGCTCTCGCGTTGACGGTAGAGATTCGCGTCGACCTTCTCCCGAAAACCGCCACGTCACCCGCCAGCCCTCTCAGGTTCTCTTCGTCGGTCCCTTCAGCGTTTAATTACTACGGCGGAAGTCGATGAGTCTGATGGAAATCGGGATTTGCACAGGATCCGGAAGTGGGAGCTGCAACGAGTCGATCGCGTCTCGAGTCGTTCCCTCTCATGACGTAATGGAAACTCTCTAACAAGCAACGAAAACTGAAATGAATCGTTGACAGTCGTGTGTATACAGTGGGGTCTCGAAGACGCCCCACTCAACATTTTTTTATTTCCACGAAAATGTCTCAATCACCGTCACTTTGAAAGAAAAGAACGTATTGGTCTGCAGCTTGGAACTACTCTTTTCCATACTCAGCGTTGCTCACCTCCGACTGGGTTCTCTTGAATCCCAGAAATTCACTTGTGTCAGGAGGACTCGAAGCTGCTTCGTTCGAAATAACAGACGCTGTGGCGCTTTTTCGTTGCTTTCTTTCTTCTTTTTTTTCCGGAATACCGGGATTACCGGAGGAACAGAAATCAAACCCGGGTAGTTTTGCTTTATTTTCGGGGAACGCGTGTCTTCTTTGCTCGGGACATAGCAAGTGGTAACCGGAAATAACGTTCTCTGATAGACGTCTGTTTTCTTCCGATGTTTATTGGATGAAATAAATGTATTGCATTTATTTCAAATGATTCATTCCAATTGTTTTACCTTGCGAGGACTGTCAGATGTAATAATCAGATCTAACGAATCGAGTTTCATCTTCTATTTTGAAACTCCCGAGATTCGAGACCAAACCCGACCGTTCCCTCCTTCTCGTCTCGAATCGTTAAAATTACGAGATTTGATTTTGCTAGTTAGGCCCGTCTGTTTTTTTTTTACTAACGATCTATTTACTTTTTCATATCATTCTCATTTTATTTCCGCGGTCTGTCCATCGTTTATATACGTAGGGGCGAGCGGCACAAAACGGAATCCTGTCTCCCATTTGAGATGAGACTCTTTTATGCCTCACTAAAAAATTGGTAAAAAAAGTCAATTTCGCCTTGCACTGCCATATATGTATCTGTGTGTGTGTGTGTGCGTGTGTAGGTGTGTGTGTGTGTGTGTGTGTGTGTGTGTGTGTGTGTGCGCGCGCGCGCGCACGTGCGTTCTGGGCTTTTCCTACGGTTGAGGATCCGCGTATCGCGTGGACAAGCTTAATTCGAAATTGCTCTCGGTGGGGTCACGGTTCGTCGTTCCATCTCTCGTGTTGCCGGTGTTACCGTACCAGCAGCGAGAATAACCGAGAGGGGCTCGAGAGAACCCCGGGTGGCCGTTTAGGGCTCCCGGGACAGCAATAACCGCGGGGCTGGAGTCGCATTCGCGGCCTCTCGGCTACACCTCCTCATTCCTCGTAGGCCCCACACCCGGGCTACTGCATTCGGAAATCTCGTTGGGACTCGTTGTATATATACTGATACTGTGGTGTATCCCCGCTGCGTGTAACGCCATGCAACGAGAGGGCACGAGGGAATCCCTCTCATCCAAAACCGGAAACTGCTGGGAACGAATGACGAACGATGCCATCGAAAATCGCGGTTTACCAGGGAAAACCAACCTTCCATCCGGCATTGCCCGTTGAACTTCGACGAGTATTGCAGATGACGGTATTAACAAAAATTATGTCTAGCCCCGGAAGCTGAATGCTTTGAGTTCATAGGACGCATGCGCGGTCTAATTTAGAATTCAAACTGAGCGTAAAGAGCTTTCTCAACTTTAGCGTCAAATTCGTTCTAATTATTGTTTTCTCTCTCGGCTCTCAGTCATCATCCGTGACGAGATGAAAGTTGTGGTGGTGCCGGGACGCGCGAATTCGGAAGAAGGTTTCATCTTGTGTAAACCCCGATTCTCCGTCTTCGAGTTGATTCGAAGCGTCCCTCATCTTCCTGTTGGCGGCATCGCAGGAAGTCCACCATTGCCGGTACTATCGCTGCTGATAATGATGCTGCTCCTGCTGGTGGTTCCACTGAAATACGGTAGCTCAGCCGACACATAAATTTCACTAACACATGGCGCACGGACTTATGAACAATAACCCTGCTGGCGGCGTGCCGCTGGCCTCTGTGTACCCTGACTATAGCCAGACAGCGGTAGACCCTTGCTCGCTTGCTTGCTTCTAGTCCTTCCATCCATGGCCCGTTCCGTTACTCCGCGCTTACGCCCGTTAGGGCCGTCGACTACTCAGTAATTACAGCCTCCCATAAACATTCGTCTCATGGCTCAATCTCGTCGAAGACAGTATGCTTTGTGTTCGCGCGCGCGTGTGTGTGTGTGTGCGTGCCTGCGTGCGTGTGTGTGCAACTGCAGTAACTTTAATAAGAAAGAACTTCAACAATTAAAAAATTTAACAAGAAAGTACCATTATCGCTTGAAATTAGAGAGAAGGTTTTTCTTAGAGCTTTGTCAAATCTACTATCGAGGATAAACAATTGACTTGGTAACAGCATTATCGGTACCCTTCGAAAAGGACACTATCATTATGAAAGAACAGAGTAATTTGCATAATTAAACTAATTATATCGGGACATAGTAAATTTAACTATCACACTTTATGTAGACTACGGTAAATTCTTTGAAAATGGAAAATAAATTGATTTTTCTTTTACATTGAACTCCAGTTTCGCACGCTCCACAATCACATTTATTATTCCTTTCAGCCCTCTTCTACTTTCGCTCGCACATGAGCGTAATTATACAGACGGTTAGTGTACAAAAAGAATTATTGATGAACGTCGAGAGGGCGATATGGGCACTTCGCTCTGCGAATTAAAGTGAACCGCTAAAATCGTCACGTGAATTCTCGGAAGCTTTGCTCCAGAGCAATCGACGTTTTACATAATCGCTATTACAGATTTAACGTGATTTTCCTGAAGACGATTTGACAGTGACCTTCCCATACACCAAAAATGGTGTATGGACTAGAAGTTTGCGGAAAAACGTGGTATTGAATCGAATGGAGCCGCTGAGGCTCGCAGCACTCAATAGACAATCATGGCAATTGTCTTATGAAAGCTTTGATCGTCAAATCTGCATCTTAATTACTCGTAGGTTGGACAAACTTCAATTTCCTACTTCACCGTATCGACGTCACTACGATAAATCGTCTTGGGGATTGGTCAATTGAGAAAGCAGAAGTGGAGTCTGCATATTAGTGACTGACATTAAACTGACAATTGCAGATCCGAGTCCAAATTGTCAGGTTCAGATGGCCATGCGTAGCGAATTTTCTCGCACATGCTCGATACACAACTCTAAGTATGTGAAAGAGAATTTATTATAATTTGTTAGAAAAACTTGGCCCGTAGATTATGGCGGAAATATACGTCTCATATGTCCTAGAATGCAAAACAAGCATTCACTCAATTCTGTTTGTCCATACTAACCCACCCTTATGTAGCACAACTTGACGTTTTGTTGTTAATTTGACTGAAAAAATAAGTTCAAAAATGTAAGTGGCTAAAAAGTCCCGATCCATATTTGAGTGTTTGAGCATTCGAAGAAAAGCTCTACGTACCGTACTTCGAAACAAAGTGATTTTATTGAGATAAAACCTCCTATCAAAAACGATGCCGACCGACAATGAGGACAGTAAATTTTCTACCGACAGAAGAAAAATGAAATCCTTAGATGTTCGAAAACCTTTATCGCACGCCCTACCACACCATTTATTATTCCTTTGAGACTTCGTCCCCTACCCGTCCGTACATCGACGTAATTGTCGCGAAGAGTACAGACAGAATTCTCAATGAACGTCAGGAAGTATTGACAGGATTTCTTTGGGCGAATAGAATTGTACCAAAAAAATCGTCGATAACAGTCTACGAGCGTTTCCCGCGGAGCAATGGACTTCTTCCGAAATCGCTATCACAGAATCAACCGGACTCTCCTGACTTTGATAGGCCAGTGGCCTTATCAATCATCCAAGTGGCGACGATGTCAACAGATTATTTTTCACTTTAACATTATTTCTGTAATGCTCGTTCAGGTACTTTCTCCTTTCCGATAATTTTTTCTGTCATCAAAGTGCAAAATTCATCGTTGTTATATCAGGGAATAAAAATGTTCGAGACGAGGGGCGACGTTGACGTCATGATCGAGTGCTGCACACCTATGGGTGTACAAGTGGTAGCTTGCGCTAAATCGATAAATTGTATGATCAATCGTCACAAGGTATGTCGTAATAATCACCCACTGAAATTTTATCGTTAGAGGTCGGATGCCATTAAACATTTAATGTTCAGATGAAAGATCTTTTGGAACGCATAAAGAAAGATTGGTCCTCGCTGACGAACGAAGACGAAATAAAGATTCTCGAAAAATACGCGGAGGATGGAAAAAAATTGTCTCTCGCCTATGCAAGTGTGTGTATTTCTTTGTATAACTATGGATAATCATGATTATTGTTGTCAAGTCATAATCTTTATTGAATTTGTTTGCAGTTTTCATATTCTATACAATGACGATGTATCTTCTCATTCCCCTGGCGCCGCAAGTACTCGACATTGTTTTACCGTTGAACGAGAGCCGGCAGCGAGTGTTTCTGTATCGTACAGAATACCACGTCGAAGCTGAAAGTTACTATTATCCGATAATGTTGCACTGTTACAGCTCGACTCTGATGCAGGTCTCGATCATCGTTGCCACTGATGCGATGTTCGCTGTATACGTTCAACATACCTGTGGAAAACTCGCGATCGTAGGGTGAGATTTGTAATTTGCAAGTGCACTGCAACGATCGATGGATCATCGCATAAACAATCGAGACATTTACAGTTATAGAATGGAGCGGATAACGGAAGATGTTAGTTTGAAGTTCGAGGTGAAACCAGCGATAGAGGATGACTTTAAATATCGCCAATTAATAGAATGCATAAAAGCGCATCAGGATGCCATTAAGTACAAAACTCTCATGATACATGTTTTCAACCTTTACATTCTGTATTCAGTGACACACCCTCCTCTACCAATCAAGGTTCGCCGTACAGGTCGAATCGTCCTACTCGAAATTATTTATTTTTCAACTGGGAATGAATATGCTGCTGATCAGCATTTCTCTGCTTCAGGTATATGAGCGAAAACTTTATTAATAATTGCACAATTATTTATCTTTTGCGTAGCTGTTAACGAAGCTCGGACAATACGAGGAGATGTACAGACACATTCAATTCATAAGCGGGCAGATGTTTCATCTATTCTTCAACAGTTGGCCCGGTCAAAAATTAATCAATCAGAGCGTCAATTTTCGCGATTCGGTGTAAGAATGTGCAATTGTGAAGAAAAGGAAAAAAGCATTTTGCTGTTTCATGAAGAATTTCGATAGTTACGCCGCGGGATGGTATACTTCTTCATTGCGAAGTAGAAAATTGCTGAAAATCGTTATGTTGAGTGGAACCAGCCCGCCGAAGATCACTGCGAACAGGCTCTACGACGTGTCTATGGAAAATTTTGCTCAAGTACGGTTTTGCGATCATTGTTTCGAGGCTTGTTTGAATTTAAAGCGACGAACATCGAGACAATATTTCATTACAGGTTGTGCAAACTTCAATTTCCTACTTTACCGTTTTGGCGTCGCTGCGATAGATTATCGCGGCGACCGTTCAGTGACGAAACGTGAAGAGTAGTCTGCATGCGAATGGAAGGACATCGAGAAGGGTGTAGGTAGCTAAAATTTCTTTCCTGTCCTATAAAAGTTACAATTTTTTTCCCTTTGTCGCACAGAAAGTCGAAATGTTCAATAGTTTTCACGTGATTGAGGAATGGAGTAGTTTTTATTTTTTTTTCTTTTCAACTGTTAAGTCGATGTTCAATAACGGACCTCAAATATGGTGTATTTAATGTAAATATGGGATAGAATCTGTACTGTAAGATATTAAAAATTCTTCGCGATCGGAGTAGCATTGAGCAGTGCTGAGCATAACTATTGTGTAAGAATACTTACAGTGTCTGTTAACGTAGTTATCACGAGTGAGAAAATATGAGATTACTGTTACAGTAATCTCACATTTTATTCGTATCTCGAACTCGCAATGGAAGTTTTTCATAGAGCTCTCATCGAATTGAATGTCGAAAACAAAACCGTTCGCTTTGTCACAGAAATTCTGTACTCATATCGAAGCGACATGAGTTCATTATGATTGGGCCTATCATTGAACACGATGTGGACTGAAAGTGAAAACTGAAAATTTCATGCCGCCATGGGCAGCAGCGAAATTGTTTTCTCAGATGTTCGAGCTCCGGTCTCGCACGGTTTACCGCCCCATTTATTATTCCTTTGAGCCCTTTTGAGCCTCGTCCGGCGTCTGTCCACACATCGACGCAATTATCGCGACGATTACCTCACAGACGGAATTCTTTATGAACGTCCGAAGGCTCGAAAGAGTTTGGTTGTGCGAACAGCCAAAACGAATCGTACCAACAGTATCATCGAAACAGTCTCTGAAAGTGTTGCTCGCACGGTAATGGACTTCTACCGAAATCGCTATCACAGAATCAATCGGACTCTCCTGACCTTGATAGGCCAGTGGCCTTATCAATCGCCGAACTGGCAACGACTCCAACAGATTTTTTATCACTTAAATATTATTTCTGTAATGATCGTTCAGGTATTCTCTCCCTTGCTATTATAATCTTTTGTCACCGCAGTGCGAAATTCATTTTTGTCATATCAGGGAATAAAAATGTTTGAGGGGAGAGGCGACGTGGACATCGTGGTTGAGTGCTTTACACCTATGGGTGTACAAGCGGCAGCTTGTGCAAAGTCGATAAATTGCATTGTCAATCGTCATAAAGTAAGCACCAATAATTGCTCAATAAAATTGAAATGTTCTCGGTAGAATTCGATAATATTGAACATTTAATGTCCAGATGAAAGATCTTCTCGAGCGTATAAAGAAAGATTGGTCCTCACTTACGAATGAGCAGGAAATCAAGATTCTCGAAAGATACGCTGAGGATGGAAAAAAATTATGTTTTGCCTATGCAAGTGTGTGCTTCTTCGTGTAGCTATCGAACTGTTGTGATTACTATTTTGATATCGTGCTCGTCAGTGAAATCGCTTACATAGTTTTCTTGTTCGGATCAATGGCGATATATCTTCTGATTCCCGTCATACCACAATTGCTCAACATTGTTTTACCACTGAACGAGAGCCGCCAACAAGTATTTCTGTACCAGACGGAATACTACATCGATGCCGAGAGTCATTACTATGCAATTTTGTTGCACACTTACAGCGGCACTGTAATGACGATCTGTACGGTCGTAGCTACCGACACGATGTTCGCCGCTTACATTCAACATATCTGTGGCAAACTCGCGATCGTAAGGTGAGGCTTGCAATCGTGAAATTCTACTTTGTTAATCGACTGATAATTGTGTACGTCATCGTTAAATTTTCAGTTTCAGATTGGAACGGATAGCAGTAAATGTCAGTTTGAAGTTCGACTCGAAACCGGCGATCGAGGATGACGTGAAATATCAAGAATTTATGGAATGCATAAAAATGCATCAGGATGCCATTGAGTACATATCGTCGGTGATAATCTTTGTTAGCTTTTTTGATTCAATGCTGCATCCTTGCTCTGTCGATAAAGGTTCGCTGTAATCATCGAAGCTTCTTACACGCAATTGTTTCTGTTTCAACTGGGAATATGTGTCTTGCTGATCAGCGTGTCTCTGCTTCAGGTATTTACACGATAAATTGTTTCAAGGATAATGAATTACAAATTTATTTGTCGTCCGCGCAGCTTTTAACAAAGTTCGGGCAATACGGAGAGATGTATCGGCTCATTCAGTTCATAAGCGCTCAAATGTTTCATCTATTTTTTATGAGCTGGCCGGGTCAAAAATGGATAAATCAGACCGTCAATTTTCGGGATTCCATGTAAGAATTGAAAATTCGACGATATAGAAAAAAAAATATATTTTACGAAGAATTTCTATAGTTACGCCGCTGGTTGGTATACTTTATCATTGCGGACTAGAAGTTTGCTGAAAATTGTTATGCTGAGCGGAGCGTGCCCGCCGAAGATTACCGCGTGCAAGCGATACGACGTGTCAATGGAAAATTTTGCTCGAGTACGGTTCTGGTTCATTTCGACAAGAATTTGTTTGAGTTTACAGCAATGACCATGCCTGACAATATTTATTCACAGCTCGTGCAAACCTCCATTTCCTACTTTACCGTGTTGGCGTCACTGCGATAAATTATCGGGGCGGTCGGTCAGCGACGAAACCGAAAGAGTAGTCTGCAACGGTAACGGAGGACATCAAATTGCCGCTCACAGATCCAAGCCCTCTTGTTGCACTTATACCCGTTACTGCGAGAAGGGCGTATGCGGCAGAAATTTATTTCGACGTCTCCGATAAATGTTAATTTTTGAGACCTTGAGTTTGTTATATTCAATGTAAATATTTGCTACACTGTTAATTAAATTTTGACGATTGTTGTTTGAATTTAGTACTTTCTTGGTCCATCGCGTCTGGGATCAAATTTGACTTGCTTGTCACTCCGATGAGTTGAAGCGACGAATCGCACGAGTCCTGATGTAGATTTTAAAAAACCACTCTCTTCGACGCACACAGCACCCTCATCAACAGCAGGATACTGACTACGTTCGTAGACGGTTTCAACTCACTACGAAGTTAGCGTGAGTGAGGCTCGAACATATCGATTCATCCCCTCTAGAAAAGTATTTCACCCTCCACAGAGTTCAAACCTTCTCCTTACGTGAAATACACTTCGCATGCAACGCGAAACACTTGAAGCCAAAAATTTAAAAAAGTTTAAATATAATTTTTTTATGGAGATATTCGTATTAATTCATTGCTCGAAAAGTTGCGTCAAGGCATTTAATAATGTACAGTCTACAGTATTTCTGGATTTTGGTTTTAGATAAATTTAATGTCCGTTTCTTTTACCATTCACTAACGTAATCACATCCGATCTAAGTCAAGGAAGTCCAAGTGGCACAGGGGTGAGACGATACAATATTATTTATCTCAAAAGATCTACTTTAGCATCCAGTGGGATCGAAAGACGATCAACGACCAATGGAAAAACTACCCATCATTAGCTGCATTTAAACCGGGGACTAGATCTTTTATTATTTGTCACTAATCAATCTATCCCTGGTAAACTTTTGCACAAATTTTATCCCCAATATCGCTTAATGCAACCGGATCCAGCAGCATGCTGTTCTCCTCCGTGATCCAAATTTCTCTGGATCATCGTATCTGCCGTGCTTATAGCACATGATCCGTAGGTTATCTCTATCATGCGTCGAGGGATAATCTCTGTATAGACCGCAAGGAAAACAGAGTCCAGCGCTACGAACCCGCCTCCGGATCACAGTGAGTATCATCGTCAATCGTGTTTCTCTACTGATGGAATCTCTCTGTAACGCACACTACGTTCCGGCCATCGAAGCCTGAACTCACAGAAGACTCACGTCCCGTCCAAACTCATTTTTATAACAATACCCCACCCAGGAACCTACCGAATATCCTCCACTCTAAGATTCCTCCTGGGCTCGAGAAACTCCCTCTCTCCGTCTATGTATATTATTTCTCCGGGTGCTATAGAACTCCGAAATCGAATTCATCTCGGAGAATAAAGCGAGCCAAAATCTGCACGACTTGGGCTTTACAAACGGCAGTGGAATGACGTGAACAACGCTAAAGAGGTCCTTGAAAACGTCGTCCATTCTCGACAATTGCTCGATGGAGAGAGAGAGAGAGAGAGAGAGAGAGAGAGGGAGAGAGAGAGAGAAAAGGCCAGAAGAGAAAGAGCGTTTTGCCGTGGGTAGAGAATTCGGTACAATATATGCGCCCTCCCTCTGTACAGGCGCATAGAGATATAGAAGTAGAAACTCGCGCGAACGAGAGAGATTCGTAGCGCGCGGCAATTACCGTTTTCCGTCCGATATTCTCGCAGCACACCGAGCTGGTACGAACAAATATGCACGTGGAGGTAGAATGAGTAAAGACAGAAAACTGGATAGAGGAAGGGAGCACAGAGAGAGCGTGGAGTATGAGAAACGCTTGCCGGTAAACTCGTTCATCGGCGTGGAGGAATTTGCAACGGGAGTGAGGCGAAAAGAGCCTGGACAGGGTTGTGCCTCGTACTACGTTTATATACACATATATATGTATATATATATATATTACTGTAGCACCGCGGAGGAGATGCGGGATGAGGGCGAAGCTGAAAGCAACGTTGAAACGCCCAAGCCCGAGAGGCAGAGCACGAGGCAAGAGAGACGAGTCATTGTTCCCGGGAAGCCTTTTGTCAGTGAACGAATTACTATTGCTGTTTAGGCCCTCCACTCCGGGCTCGTTCTCTCATCGTTTCTACTACTTCGTACCCCGAGCGGCTTTGCCACCCTCCGACGGCCCTCTCGCTCGTGTTCCTACGGAGTCTCGTGTGTATCGACGCGAGCGAGACGATCTAGCGGTAAGAGGTGGCAGCCCCCGTGGAAAGAGACCGGGTGGCGGAGGAAGTTACGAGACTATGAATGTATAGTTATACAGCAATCGGGGAAGTTGCCGCAAACGGAGACCGATAATATTATAGCAATTACCGGCCATTAGGACTTTTAATTACGGGGGAAACGACGGTGCTCACTCTTTTTTTCATCGAGCAAACGGACCGGAGGGGGCGGGGGGAGAAGGAATCATATACACTAGTTGGATAAGGAATTGGATCTTTTTTTTCGGGAAGACAAAATACTTTGAGTTTGAGATTTTTTTCTTTGGACAATTTCGTGTCGGATAAAATTTTTTAAGCCAAAGTATTTATAATGCGGACCGAGATCGTATCCCTGGTACGTCAGAAGAGTTCACCTGCGTATCGGAGCACAAATTCAGATCGCGGACGGTCCATACACGTGCGAGCGGGAAGTTTGGGTCGTTTCGACGGAAGATGGTCCCGCGAAACTCGGGATTCTCGTTACTCGTGGGGCGGACTATACCGATGAACGAACGAGGCGAACGCCATAAAATCACCGGTGAACACGTACGAACCGTCGAGTTTGATTAATTCGCCGAGATCGAGGCGGATTTCAAACTGCACGGTCGGAACACCGCTCGCTAACACCCCCCCACTCTCGCCGCTCCAACGGCACGGCGGGATCCGATAAGAAACGTTAGCAATAAATTTTCGACCGACCGCCGCTCAGTCCTCTCACTCGCGCTCTCAATAAACCATCCAGTACGCGTACCTTTTACTATGTATGGAAGCGCGGTAATATAATAGCAGTACTATACTTCGTAGTCGTAACGATTTACTGATGATCTTTATCGTCAGCTTCCAGCTAAACCTTCATTACTCTCATTCTTGGTTCGAGTTTAGGCAAATTTCATTTGATTCAGTTTATTTGATCGATGAAAGCATGAAATTACTAATAAACTCTGACAAGGAATCATCAAAGTCCGGTATAAGTAAATTTGCGGATACATCAATAATTTTCTGTCGGGTAAAGTAATGCCAATAATTCTCAAAATTAATCATAAGCAAAAAAAAAAAAAAAAAACACATATTTCCACCGGATTCGACGTTCATCTCCTCCCATCCATACTGTCACATTGACCTACTACTACCCCCGACTCCAAATAATACCTGCAAAGAGAATCGGTAGAGATAGTCCTGCTGCTGATGCTGCCGATAGCACTGCTGGGGATACTGATGAGGGTGATGCACTTGCTGAGAAATCGTCTGTATATCATGCCGGTGTAATTGTTGTTCATGATAATGATGATGAAGATGCTGGTAGCCCAAGTGCTGACTTCTCGGATGCTGATTGTACTGGGTGTGAGGATACACAAGATGTTCCTGTTGGTGATGCTGATTGTGATGATGATGCTGGTACCAGTTATGATTGTATCCATCCATGTCACTCGGAAGTTCGAGTCACTTCCGTCCTCCCGCCTTTGCCGATCCTCTCGTCCATCCGCGTCTCGTCTCGGAGGCGAAGGATGATACACAACCGATAGCAAACATATCAATCATCCCACGATAAAACACCTCGTCCGGCCATACAGAGTCCCCGTCTCGGTTACCAAACACAACGTGTTTTCTATCTCAGGGACTTTTACGCTCGTTCAGGAAAACGTCGTGTGTTTTCGGCTCGTTGGTCACGTCGCACCGTACATCGTTCGTATTGTACTTTTTCTACAGCTAAACTTTCTTTCGACCTTCGCGATTATTCTTCCTCGCCAACGCCGTGTTTACACGCTAGACAGATCAATCAGCGATGTTTTTACCCTGCGATCCTTGCCGATGTGACGATATACCGTGAAAAGAGAGCCGAGCAAGAAGTTTCGTTCACCGGGAACTTTCGCGATATCGTTCAGTGGCGTTCATCGATTTCAACGGCCCGAAGGACACACCCTCTCTCCGATTGCCCGTTCCCGTTCTCGGAGAACGAATTAAGTTCGTTAGAGCTTGCTCGAGACGAAAAAAAGAGAAAAAAATAAGAGCTTCACGTTTATCGGCTAACCATAATTGCGACGGGGAAAATTTTGCATAAAACATGAGAGCGTGAGCAGAGACACCCCCCCTACCCCCTCCCGTTCTCGTTTCGCTACTTCGCGCGAACCTCTGATGAACGGAATAATGTTGGCCGATTATACGAGAGAGGGACGCTAGTGGAATCGGCTGTGCAACGCTCCGCGTATTAAAAACCCAACGGGAGGGTTCGCGTAGCCGGTCGAGCAGTAACGCCGCTCGATATTAAAGCTTATCGTTAATTTTTCCGTGTTTCTAAAAGACCGATATTGGCGGGCACTGCTCACTTCGCATGTGTCAGTTTTACACGGACGGAGAGACCCCGTGGAGTTTCTGTTCACAGGGTAGCGCGTAACGCAACGAGCCGTCGCGTTACCCTTTATGGAAACTATCCCGACGTTCGCGTTCCGAGCCAACTACCCAACCCGCCTTCACCGCCGAACACCCATTCGCGCATCCACTGTTTGATGTCCTCTCTAATTATTTATATCTTTCATTATCGCCGCTAATGAAACTCACGGACCGATCGAGCAATTTTTTTTCCCGACGGTTGCGAAATTGACAATTACGTAAATTGATCAGTTATACGTCGGCCCGAGGTACTTTAACGTGTGTGTTAAACCGAAAGCCAGCCGGGTGGTTTAACGCCGAGACTATGATATCGTATTGCACAAGTCGAAGATCGTCAGTCGACTAAGAAGTCCAAGTTAAATCTCATCGAGTCTGGTCCGCTGGTGGTCCTGACACCATCCCCACTACCCGGCAGTTTTCGACTGGTTCCGAGGACCTTCTGACAAAAGGAAAAAATTTTGTTCGACCAAGAACTGGATCGAGTGTGAGGCTTCTCTGATTTTAGGGATGCTTCTGAGATTCGTCCCGCCGGTTCATGGGGGGTCGCGGGAAAATGCCGACGAAGAGAACCCCCTCCCCATTACTCCAACATAAAATCTTTGAGAAGGGGTTGAGATGATTATTGCGAGTAGACACGAGGATCCAGGCGATTCCTGCTTCGTCGAGGAAATTAAACCGGACGACAATGCCCTTTTACTTCCTGAAGAGACGGATCATGGGAGATGAGGAGAAACAAGTTTTGGTTTCTTTCTTTCAGTGGCGAGGGATACTTGGACGGTCGCTTTTCACTGCAGTATCGACCCCCTCCAAACACATGCCAAAGGGGTTGGAAGCATCTGACGATGAGGATGTAGTATCCAGCAATACGATACTTCTCGGCGCCGTAACAAGTGCCGTGGGCTTAATCGATATCGGCATTTTTTTTGTTTGTTAATAAGTTAAGTGGAAGTACCTTCTCATGGACCTTGGGTTTTGATTTATTTTAATTTTTTTAATGAAGCAGTCAATTCATATTTTTAGATCTAGATGATTTCCTGCCAGTTCAGGGTGTGTAGCATCTCGCTTCGCGGAAGACTGCAACAACGACTGCAAGGGTTGTTTTGTACTTAACTTACAATCCGTCAGAGTGTCGAGAAAACCACAACGTCACTCCGTAGTGTCGTGTCGGGGTGTCGAGGAAGCAAACCGCAGGAGTTAATAGGACCGGAGGGGGGATGTTGCGCGGAGGCGGCTGTATAGCCACCATCACCACCGTTTCCCCATCATATTCCCCCCCCCCACCTGCGTTGTTGTTCGTTTTTTCCGCCAGGCTAATTGAATCCCGCCGCGAAAGCGTCGAGGATACACGCGAGAGAGGTGATCCTCTACAGCCAGGAGATTTCAGCTTTCGAGCCGCTAGCCGCTGGTCGCTGGGACCAGGCGACAGATTGGAAGAACCGCTGGTCGAAAATCACGCAGGTAGTCTGATTTCGAGGTATCTCGGAACTTCTCTCGACTTTGTTATTTTCTTGTGTTTGTTTTACTCCTTTTTCCTCGGTTAAACCGGACAGAAGGAATATTTTTATGGGAAGCTTCGAGCTTTTGCATAAAAATATCGTTTATCATCACGCAAGCGAGCGGAGAGGTGGAAGGTTTCAGACGAATGGAAATGCCCTCCGACGCAATCGTCGATTAAGTAAATACAAAGCTTGTCTGGCTTTCTCCGGATCAAGCGTTTTTTTTCGGCGAGATAATTCTCGTTCGTGGATTTTTTTTTTAAAACGTTCACGGTTTTTCCGATATATTTTGTTTTTCCATCCGTTCGCGGTGCGTTACGTATCGCAATATCGAAATGGGATACGACTCGCACGGGTGTGCAAATACCGTCGGGATTCCCGTTTCGTTTGAGAGCAAAGTCAACACGATAGGTACGGGTATTATATAGACCCTCGGGCGTAATTAGGACGTTCGACTGAATATTATCGTGCGGAGGGATTCTCGGAATCGGAAGTACACTGCGTGCAGTTGAGTATAAGGGATTGTGTCGTATTTTAACGTCGAGGCTGTTCGTTGCCCCACGGCAGAGCTTTCGAGCTTCCTATCATCTACTCGAGACAGAAGATACTCTTGAAAGTCAATACCCGGTATCCGATTCCTCGACAGCTGGCCAAGGCTCGCGCCGTACAAAGTTCATCGGATACCGGCGTTGCGGCGGAACGGGGAACCTCCGTGAAGAAGCTAATTGGCAGGTAGAGCAACTTCTCGTTGGCGGGCGTGAAGTAGCCGCACCGAAATGCACCCGAGGCTCACGACACGGGAAAACGAGAACGATTCTGTTGTTCACGGCACAACGGCTTCTGTCCCGCTGAATCCAAAAATCTCTGGCATCCTTTCAAGACAGGCATGCAATGATCGATGCGACCTGCAAATCGTTACTGTATTCCTCTGTCCGTTTGCAATGTGTCGTTCACATTTTGGTGCGATCATCTCCCGTCGATGTTTTCCCAATCGGCCATTCAAAGGATCTAACGATTTTTGTTCTATCTGTACGCAGACAGCCACTTTCGGAACATGTATATTTGGTATAAATTCCATTCCGTGTACAAAGTCGACGGAGCAGATGAATAAGATTGGTCGGAGACTCTGTCGTCCATTTGAAAAATAAGAAAACAAAAATGTTCGATCAAGGACGAATACATTCCCGCTCCCGTTTCACCCCCCTTCACCGAAAAGTTTCCTCGAAATTTGTGACCGTTCGTAGATTCTTTTATCAAAGAGATCGACGAATGCACGATAAAAATCTGGCGGGTATGGATCGAGGCTCGCCGAAGGAGGGATGGAGAACGGCCTTTGCTCGTACGAGCTCGGCATACCCGCCGAACCCAACGCGCGATCCAGGCATTCGCGCTTTGCACGCGAAACAGGAGTACCTCCATTGGGCCAACCTCATCCGAGACATATAAAATATCCGCTGGCCTCGTACACACGCCGTTCGAGCAGACAAGCTCGCATGGAGAGGTAGAACCGGGCGTTCAATGTTCCAACGACAAAGTTCGTTCGGCAGGACAATGGATTATGGTAGGAAGTTCGGCACGGTAGTATCGCCGCTATGGTTGAATTCTTGCAATAGCTCTCCCGCTGTACGCCCGTTGGCCGGTTATCTCTCTCGGCCCAGGCCGGAAGCAGCGCAGACAAACATGAGAGCGAATCGTAGGACACGAACCCCGCGTGTATGCGAAGGGTTCTACGAGGGCGCGTTCGCATCGCCGGCGGGTGGCCAGAGAGCGAGCAGGAACGATGAAGAGAGCACGGAGACTCGACTGGAGAGGACACGGCGCGAGGCTCGCCAAGTATTTTCCAATTACGTCTTGTATGAACAATCTGTCCTTGTGTACCGGACCGACGGGGTCCGCTGGGTGTCGCCGCGACCCATCTACGACCAGACCGCACTACGATAAGAACCTGCTCACAGTTATTGGCCCTCTAAGCGATGCTGCCGATATCTTTGTATCCGAACGTCACGTGCTTGGATGCTAGGATGCATTGCCCAAGGTCGTGTTAAACAAAATTGTGCGTAGTCCGTCTACGTTTATGATGAGGCGACGGAGATAGCGATGGAGAAGAAAAAAAAATTGCATGGAGATGTTATTGCGCTGTTCCGGGAATAAATATCATAGCGAGAAGCGGAAATAGCGAACGGGAGAGTCTCGTCTCGTTGCTACGTTACGGAAACACCCAAGGGCGCTTCTATGACCCGATGTAGTACCAGGAATGTAATAATAAAAATTTAATTTCCAGATTCCACGCTGCGCACCTGGCTCGCTGGAGTACGAATACGTGAAACTGGAGAAAACAAAGAGGAACGGGGTTTGAGTTTTGAACTTTGTTTTTTCCGTTCAAACGTTTCCCGGTCAACGGTTCATAGTCTCCGTGACCTAGAGAGGCGGACGAGATTGGAGAACACGGAATTAGCATTTCTTTTCGCCTTTAAACTCGAGTGAAGGATCGCCTGACCTGGCAGACCCGGACTCACGTGGGTTTTGGTGGGTCCCTTTAAAAAAGGGGCTACAGAGGAGTATGATCAACGTACAAAAACGTGTCGTAAAGTAGTACCAGCAAGAGCAGGAAGCTGAGATGTCTAAGAGGACCAGCGAGGAACGAGATAAAAGAGTAGGAAGAGAAATTGACGCTTGTTCCGTGGAGTTTTTGCAGCTGCCGGTTGCTTCCGAACATTATTTCACAACGAATGCTCGTGAGTTCTTCTAGGTCGTACTGTGCGAGCTTCGTTGATGCATCAAAGCGTCTTCGCTTGGGGGGGGGGGCTAGGTTCATTAGCATCAATTCCCAGAGTGACAGAGAAAACTTTCAATTGGTCAACGTTCGCGAACGTTCATCCCGGAAATCCCAGGTGACCGGAGCTCATTGTAGCCGGGTCGACGGTTTACACGGGATGATGCGAAGAAGCTTCGAGTGTTGGTACGTTGGTGTGCACTTACGAGGTAGAAGAGGAAGAGAAAAGTGTAGTCGACTGGGGGTCCTACAGCCATTCACTGGGGGTCCGAGGACGAGTCCTCGGGGTGTGGTGCCGGGCCTCGCACCAGTCGCGAGCGGTTGAAAGCGGCCGTTTTACAGGTTTGCTGTGAGAAGATACGTTGTGAAGCGCACCAGCGCCTGGAGGGATGGGCCGGTGTAACAAAGGGAGCGAAACTGGTTTTTCTCGCGAACCCCTGCGAAGGGATGCTGCTGGCAAGGCATACCGCGCCGTAGCTGATGAAAAGACCCTTCGCTGACCAGCATCCACAATTCACCACGACCCCCCAGCGAAGCGTCGGAGATCCTCGTACACACGATGACGATACCCAGTGTTAGATAGAAACTCGATAAATTCTTCAAGCGGATTTCTTCATTTGCCTTCTGGATGAGCATTCTTCATAGTACAATGTTAAAAATACTAGTTTCGTTAATCTTTGAGACAATGTTTACTTGGATGGATTAATAATAATTCGATCGATCAGTTTTCCCTGACGCATTTTAATAAACAAAACTATATTTTTAAATTGCACAGAGAAAACAAACTTTTGAGGCTGCCATTACGCTATTTTTTTGTATCCAACTATTTTCGTTACCCAACGCATATCAATGGGATGGTGTAACGAAAGTCCAGTGTATTACAGAAACGACGATGGCCAAAATCGTAAATCCTTACCGATGGGAGTCGTCAAAGATATTATCGGCAAATTGGAGTTTCACCATAGAACGTTGGAGAAAGAGGAAACTCCGCTTCGTCGAGAGGGGGGGGTGCTGGGAATGATCAGCGGGAAGAGAGAGGCCAATGTCGACGGGACCGGAAATGGGTCCGTCGTATGACGGCCTCGCCTCTCCCTCTCGCGCAGTCATCCTCTCTCCCTCTCCCGCCAAGCAACTTCTCACACTCGTCGGGGTAATGGGAAAGGCAACAGATGTGAACGGCATGGCAGTTTCGCGATGAAACTATTGGCTCGTATAAAAGGGGTTCGTGGGCGGCAGGAGCGAGCTAGGCGACGGACGCTTTTCCCCTCTACGTCCGGCAGTAACAGTAGCTTGCGCAAATAGCAGTTGCAGAAGCAGGAACAGCAACGACATAAACTTACGATAGTGCAAATGACCCGGTGGAACTCTGTCTCTCCCTCTCTCTCTCTCTCTCTCTCTCTCTCTCTCTCTACCCCTTGCACGGGCGGGAAGGTTCGAACGCGAATGTTTTGGTACGCGCAAGAACTGTAACGATCCCCCGGTGCAGTCGGAGTAACGCGGGAAGAACGCCTGGTGCAAACACTGATGCGGTTTTGTAGTTATGTTGTTCCTGCTCTTTATAACAGTTCCCGTTGTAGGGCAGCCACGGATGGTATTCAATGGAAAATGTGTACCTTGCCCGCGTTTGGAGGTTTTATCCAAATCGTCTTGCACAGCCGTGTTTGACATACACTGCGAAAAAATGTCGAGTGAACTAAAAATTTGGGGCTCATCGATGGAGCATCGATGGAGAAGAATATCCGGTTGATGACTGTTAGTTCGATCAACTAGTCGATCCGAATGATTTTTTTTTTCAGCATATCGCTATATTGCTGTATCTAATCCGGGTCTTGGGGACACTTCGCAAAGCAAGCAAGTTCATGCTGCACTGTAGCAAAGCATCAGCTGACTAGGACTCTCGAAGGCTTAGTCACTTCTGGTCCGAAGTGCCATTGCCTGCTGACTGTTCCCTGGTCATCGGCTGTTCCATTCCTCTCCCTCGGTATTCTGCGCAGTTGAGAAACTATCGGAAGACCCGAGTGTCACGTAGATAATACAACATTCACAAAGAGTTTATCGCAAAGTCCCACGGAAAATCCTCTTGTACTCGTGAAGTTTGCATATCGACTAGACTCTCACGGGTGCTTACATCGAGCGGCTTCGACAAGGTACAAGCACGAGCGGGGGAGGACGAAGGATAGGGTGTGTCTAGGCGATTGAAAATTTACGGGACGCAAAGCCCTGTTTCATAGTCGGGCTTTTTACCCTCTCCTGAAGGAGGCAAAATTCGCCGGGGCCAATCCATTCTCGGGTGCGGGAAGCTTATTTATTATTGTCGCCAACTACGTCGTCTCTCGAGGGTCTTTTCTACCGGCGACGTTCGCCCGGAGGATACACAGAAAGAGCGGAGAGGGATTGGGGAGAGGTGGAGAGGAGAGCGGAAAGATAGACCGAAAAAGTTTTCTTCTCTCGGGAGGAAGTTCCTGATCGAACTTTCACAGTCCAAAGATAACGAGGAGGCCATACATATTAATGAAGAATCGATCGATCCTATACCAACAACCAGACCCGCGCTCTTACAGTGGCTTTGACTTCGTTCTTCTTGCCGCTATTTCGCTTCGCCCCTCTCGAGGACTTCATCACTCTTACGAACAGTTTTTGCCTGCGAAAAGTTCGGCCACGTGGGTAAACTCACCGCTCCCCCTCGTCTCGTTACTCGGTTAGAGCTGTCTGCCGATCGACCCCGTGAACCTTATGAAAATAGCACTGACTCAACGGGGAAGGAATCCGTGGAAGCTCACTACTGTCGAGTTCAAGTTTTCTAAAGAATTTCTGCAAAGGTTTTTTCGCAACACTCCTTCATTAGATTGAGTTATTATAACTTTTTCACGGCTATTAAACAACGATCTGTACTATTGCATCAGAATCTCCGGTGGAACGATCAATGCAGAATGAATGGCTCGAACATTTATTTTCCTCGTTGTGTATCGATTATTAGAATAATATTCATTTTTTTCTCTATGCGTCCCCCCACTCTGTACAAAAAATTCGAAGTGATCGATATCGTCCCAAATTGCAGCTCTTCGTGCTACAGCATAGCAACGGGCCGAGCGATATAATAGGGTTTGAAAATTCATCAACGAATTAATAAATGACCAACGGCAATCGCAATCAAATTTTCAGTCATTATTCATTAATAAACCCGATGATTAATTAATGTTGCCCGTGTTAAATGCTTCTTCGCGTTCGAAAATTGCGATGTACCTCGTCACGATCAATTCTCCATCGATCGGCAAATGATAATAATCTACGAACAAACAAGCGATTATTTTATAGTCACGCGTAAAATGTTTCTTCGGTGTTCGAGCGTCGCGATAATATGGTGCGATGTGTCGAGCGCCCTGTCGGTCAATAAATACACGACGCAATTAAATTTTCATAAGATTTATCTATGAAAAAAAAATAAAAGATTAAATCACGTTCGAGCATGAAATATAGTTTAAATTTTCATAAGATTTATCTATGATAAAAAAAAATAAAAGATTAAATCACGTTCGAGCATGAAATATAGCACTGAAATATAACACAGTATAATCGTGGGCCCTCTCGACGAAAAGAAATTTATTTTCTTGATCAAAGAAGTCATCAATTGAAATCGTCGCGGGATAACGTTCTTGGAGCGCTTAGTGGCCCGGCGAGTGTTTTCAGGTAGCTCTCTGACGTTAAATGTACAGGGGAGAGCCTGGCGCGAGGCTCTTGCACCATCATCGGCGGCTGTGGCGACGAAGATCTCATACATATTAATGAGAAATCGATCGATTTTCTCAATGAGGACCTCTACCGCACGACGGTAGAGATATAGCGCAGAGCCGGTTGTGCAACGTTCACGAACCGACCGCTTCTTACGCTGTTTAGAGACATCGCATGCGGCGCAATATCACCGGTTCATAAGCTCTCCCCTCTCGGCTCCCCCCCCCCCCCCTCCCCCGCCCGTCCTCTGCGTGCAGGCCATGCTCCAGAGCCGCCCAACACCCGATGGTTATTATGCCATTAACGTAATGAAGTTAGAATACTAAAACAAGAGGAAGCGTTTATAAACTCTTCAGTGATACAGGCCGAGCGAAAGAGCATTTACTGATGAAACTTGAAAGAAACTCTACGACAAATATTTTCGATAGCCGCATTATCTACGATTTACCACCAAGGATTTATTTTTTGCCGCACCATCAAACCGAAGCTTTACTCATTATCTCCGACAACTCATACCGATCGATGACTCAACTTTTTTTTATTCGGATTTTTTTATGTACCGTAAAAGAACGCAAAATAGCTCGAGGAAATTCGGTGATTCAGTTCGATCTGCGTCATTACCGACGCGCCTGTGCGTGTCGGTCAAGACGCAGAAGGTTCTTTCAGATCCAAAGTGGCTCTTTGGTAGCTTTTCTTCGAATCGTTACGACTTATTCCTTCAAAAGAGTCCTCCACATCAATTCACCACCCGCTTTTTTCACTTCATCTGTTTTGGTCACCCTGTCTTTCACGCGATCGCGCACTATGGCCTTTTAGTCTCACTTTTTGTCTTTGTATATATACGTCCCTTTCGAAACGTCGAGAATTCAAAAATGTTCCGGATTCTCGAAAATTCTCGACATCCGCTGTGTCCGAGTCTCAGTGTTTGTGTGCGTGTGTATGTATACCTGTGTATGATACAATACCGTTTTCAGTGGATAGGAGCAATTAGGGAATCTCCACTATGCCAGCGTCTCATTAGTCGTGGGCTTTACGATTCTCGCCTGTCCGATGGACCAACTAGCATTTTTCCACCGAACGTGTCTACGGCTCGCTCCGTGTGCGAGACGCCGTCCAGAAGCGTGTGCTAAGAGTCGCATTACCATCAGCCTTAATTCTCGGATTCGCTCAACCGACGGAATTTCATCAGCGGCTCCTTTTTTTCTTCCTTTTTTTCAGACCTTCCCGAGACCGGAAATGGATTGGCTCGCGGCTTTTCCCTCGGGGAAGCCCCGAACGGACGGAATAACAAAATTACGCGGTTGCACCTTCGAGATCCCCTCGAGCCGCCTTGATACCGCTGTTTTCTTACTCCAAGTGCGAGGGTCTAGGAAAATCGCCGATTTTATAATTTGCCTTCAAAGATTGCAGGTGGCAGGAGACAACGGTGCACGCAGGATAGTTCGATGACGATTTGACTGCGATTTCGAAGATAGTCATTGACCATCCGTATTGTGTTGAACGTGCACCATTGGTTCTAGTTTTTATCCGATTCTGGGTCATCCTAGCCGGTGACATTAAAACGACGAGCCGAGGGATAGGATGAAGGGAGGACTTTGGAAAGTCATGGAAAACCGGGTGAAACCTCCGCGAAGAAAACTAATCAAGCCTGATGAAAGCTCCAACATGAAAGGCCACCCGGAGGCTACCCTTCTTGCTTTTCCTCTGATACTCCGACTCCCGGGTTCTCCTCAGCCCTCTGTTCGAGCCACTTTCTTCAGCTGCGTTATCGCTGATTGCGACTTCTCTCTGCAAGAAGTAAAAGATGACGTCCGTCCGATAGACCAAGTTTGCTGGAGAGCTTCGTCGCTCACCAACTTGCGGAACGACGAGCGCGACCCGCAGTCATGTAGTGCGGAGAGAAAACGTTGCGAAAGTATTTCGTGCCATTCAATATCAAACACTTTACCTTTTGACCCCACGAATTCCACCCCCCATCCCGTCACGTTCGCATCTTGCTGAGAGCACTCTATTCCCTCCACTCCTCTACGCCCGTCGCTGGTGTACGAGTGATTCGCATTCGAAGATTGAAATCGAGAGATTGTATTTCGTTGGACGCCATCGACTTTTTCAATCCGAATGAGAAATCCGGGAAAATTTATGGTGTTTTGGGGAGGGAGGGTCAAAAGTATTCGATTAAATATATCGACGACTGAGAATCAAAAGGGTAAATCGAAAAACTGCCACACTCAAACATGGGATTTGCGCGCTGTTGATTCTTTCGTTGATGTATAGGTTTTTTAAACATCCGTACGGTAAAAGCAGATATTTACGGTTTAATCAGTTGGCCAAAATTATTTTTTGGTTGCCAACCGATTGATTCGTTGAGCCAAACAATTTGTTGGCGCAACAAAATTAATCGTCTGCAGCGTAGCTGTGCGGTTGGCAGGTTCAGCTCCGATTTGCGACCAGAGACATGAAATAGTCGTGACGCGTTATTAAACGAAAGTTTCGAGAGGTAAGAGGTACAAACAACGGTTCTTACCTGCGTGTGATTCCAGACTTTGGGTTTCGGGCTCGATCTTGGATTCGTCGTCGTCACCGAGTTTCCGGATGCGGAAACTGATGTGGCCGGCGACTCGGTGCTTTTGGGGGACGGCTTCACGGTCTTAGAGATCTGAGTGGCAACTGCGGCGGCTGGACTTGCGTGCTGTTGTTGCTGAGTCTGCTGCATTATTTGCTGAATCAACTCGATCTGATGTTTAGTCAGGACATCGTTGCCCGCGCCCGGTGACATTGCGCTCTGAAAACGAGAAAATCGACGTTAGCTCGAATTAAACGGAAACGAAAATCGTATTTGCTTCACGGAAATACGTATCGCTGACGCAAGTGATTCCGAGCGAACGGTTTCGTTCGGTCGTTGTTGTATTATTGAAAAATTGCTGGACGAGAACGCTTCAACGCAAAGATAACAAATTTTAAACAATACACATCCAACCGACATACTTATAGCAGCGATGAATTAAAGCGCTACCCTTTCATTTATGTCGGAGATCTGTACCGCAGTAAAGTGACTCTGTTGCGACGCTCGAAGAAACGCCAAGCTCTTTTCTTTCTCCCTCCCTTCTGAAAAGCCCGAGATAGAAACCGATATCCGTTTTCACTGTTCTACCTGACACGATACAACGCCTGCGGCTTAATCGCTTCCGCGCTCGCGTTTCCTCCACCATCACTCCGCCGTCCTCTCAAGCTCAAACGTCTCGACCCGGCCGTCAGTCTCAGCAACAACAGTAGTAACATGGCTCCCGCGATCTCCCGGTACAAATAACCGATGTTGGACACCGTCTTGTCTCGGCCTGATGTTCCCTTACCTCACCGCGCGGCTTTTCTTCACACAAGCTTAATATAAAACTATATAAGGGAGACCGGGTCAAAATAGAAATACTATAAATTGCAGAGTGGAGCAAGATGGGATGTCACAATATTTTCCGAAAATCGTCGGCGATATTCATGAGGGATAAAAGTACTTCCTAAATCTGCCCAATTAAAAATGCCAGTTGTCATGCCAGCAAGATAAGGCTCATACGCATTTTTACCCATTTTGGATTGTGTGTGGTATGCGAGCTCGGCACGAGAGAGCGATATGACGTACGGATGCGTGAGTAGGGGAACTTTTGTAAGGTGATGAACACCGGCAGTTCAGCGCAGCCCCGTGCCAAATCGACAAAAATGGTATTTTTTCAAAAAATTTTTTTATAATTTTTTCGTTATTGAAATCGGTTGGTAAATATGCCACTTGAAAACAATGGCGAAGGTTTTAATTCGATATCTCGAAATTTTTTGAAAAAAAGTGCCGTTTCGCAAAATTTAACATAGGATTCCCTATGCTGGAAATGGTGAATTTTTAAAATTCCGAAAAAAATACAAGTCGCCAGTGTTTTGAGCCGGAAATAGGCCACTTGAAGCCAATGGAGGTGATAAAAAAACGATATCTCGAAAAAAAAAATTTAGTCATTTTGAAAGTGGAAAAATGAGAAGGGGTAACCCCTACAATTTTTCGACAAAAATGGTATTTTTACAAAAAAATTTTTTAGAATTTTTTCGTTAATGAAATCGGTTGGTAAATATGCCACTTGAAAACAATGGCGGAGGTTTTAATTCGACCAATCCCAGACATCACAGTGGCGACGAGGGAAAGAACCTTCAAACTAGTGATGTAGCTATAATTGGGGAAGGCGAATAATTGATAAAAGAGATAACCAGGGCGATTTGACCAAAAGGAAGACGACGAACTGGTCGAATCAAGTCAGGATGACAATCGGAGCGAGGCAGAGAAAAGCTGGTAAGAGAAAGAAAAATTCCAGAAATAAATCGTCCGCTCTCAGACATCACGGGTTACCAATTTTTTCAGTTCGTTAATAAATTCTAATTTTACATCCTCGGACTCATTCGAACCGGCTTTTTTCGCCGGTGTCCGTTTTGCCCCGTCTGCCTCTATAAGGTGGAACCAAACGACGAGTATCGTCAGCGCCCTTGTCCGTACATCGACGGTATTTCTCGTTCCGGATGGCTCAGTTTTATTCCCGTTTCCTTCCTCTTTCGAGGCGATTCCAAAACCGAGACGACGTTTCCTTCCAGATCTGCGACGAAGGCCCACGACCCCGGGCGAAAGCTTCTCTCGTTAAACGTTCTTCGAGAAAATCAGTTCACGCTGCTTTTCTGACGTTCGTATAATACACGTTCGGGTCCCTACCCGTTCTCAACTCGCAATCGTCCATAACCCCCCTCCCTCTGACACAACGTCGAACCGGAAAACCTATCGCACACGCGTTCAGCCACGGTAGATATATTTAATGGAATATCCGACGTCGGTCATCTGTGCCGAGAGAAAAAAGGGAGGCAAACGCATAACGTGAAACTGTCCCAGACGTCTGCGAGTTGGCAGTTAAAAATTCGAACGTTAAATCTCTGAACCCGATGTTCGCTGTAAATGCGAGAGCACCGCCGATGCTGGAACGGGTCGGGGAGAGCTGCAAAAATACATTGAGAATAAAGGATTTCCCAGGGAGTGAGATATCAACGGACCGTACGTAACAACATGTTTCACGAGAGCTTTTATCTCTGTGGGCGATGAAAAAAAAAATTGAGATAAAAAATATGGCGCGTCGATAAAGGGTCGATTGTACGGGAATTCGCGTAGCATTTTTGGCGCCTCTTTATGAAGTGGTCATTGTCGAGAACAAAGCGATAGAAAGGCACTTTGGCGCTCGACCTGTCGACCGCAACACTCGGTTATACTGACGGTGTTAATTTTCAATCGAACAAATATTACGGGCGTGAAATTACGAAATTTTAAAGTGGTGAATATGGACCACTCTCAGTAAGAGGCAAAGTTGGTACAAGTGTCGGGCCATATTCACCACATTTATCACATATTTCTATATACATTTTCACTGGCCATCAAAGGGTAGAGAAGGTAAAATCGCCAAAGTTTTCCTTTCAGTCGTCGAATAGTGAAAATTTGTGGTGGGACTGTTGAAGTTGGTCGAAAAGAAAAAAAAACGGATTTCGCTAGTACTTCGTCAGTTACAGCATAATTTACCATTAATGGCCTTTGACGAGTAACGCAAACACTGCAAACGTATCATATTTTTGTGCTTATATTTTTCCTGGCTTCGGTCAATCGGATGCAATTATTCGCGATTATCTCGTTACCGCGGGACGTTTTTCCGACGGCCATTCGTCGGAGCAAAATAAATGATGGATCGGTGGAACTGATTGCGTCGAAATTAGTTCGGGGGAAAAAATCTAAGAATAAAAAAATGTTATCATGTGTTTTTGCCGGCTAATAAAAATTTCCTCAACATCGGAAGTGACGTGAAATTGCACGTTTTGACGTTCGACATATGAGCACGATAAAAACATCGAATTTCCGCGTCGAATTTATCCGCCACACTCTCCCGCGAGAATCCGCGAATTTTGTTCGCTATCGAAAGGTCTGACAAAATTGACGAAACGATTTGCAATTATTTTTGTAACTTCGTAAAGTGTGTGATTTTTTTTTCCTGCGATTGGATTATTCGCAGAGTTCAATCGGTATTTCAGGATTGATGCTGGAGAGGGTACGACAAAAATTGGAAATCCGAGCGCGTGATTGTAGCGCACCTCGTTAATGCTGAGTGCTGGCCTATTTCCCGATTTGGCAATATGTGCACTCGAAAATATATACATTTTTCCCTCTCTCTGGTTCCCCGTCGTCATCGCGCTCGTACACTCGCCCAACCATCGGAAATATCCTCTCGGCCATAGCTGCAAATAATTAGATCGTAAAATGTAGGCGTCCAACGAGCATAGAGTAATCAGCTTTAACGTTTTCCGCGGCAGTGGTAGTTGCCGTCGCCGATTACACAGTAACGATTATACTCCATATTATAGGTCTCGCCGTATATCTGCATATATATATATAAACCTCGGTTGGACGGAAAGTTCGGTCGTGTTGCTAGCAATACCTGCCGAGTTTCCTGAGGGGGGGGGGGATGCGACAAATTCAACTGACGATTAAAATTGGATTTGTTAATTACAGGACGCGAGAGAAAGGGAAATAGTGAGATATAGCTGACGATGTTGAGCGGTTGCTCGCGGCACGACGGATTCGTACAATTCTGTACGTTGCAACGATAGCAACGGCGTCATACATAGGGAACAAATACAGCCACCCCTTTTACCTCCTCGCCCCGAACCTCTCATACCTTATTAAACCTTCATTTCGTAATTCCCCGGACTCGGGTTTGTCATTCTGCGACTGGTCTCTGTAGCAGCCTGCCTGGTGCTACTGGTAACGAGCCTTGATTTGATTCGACGATCGATTTCTATAAATTGCACCGAACCGAGCTGCACACAGCGTTGTGCGGTTTTCGCGCAATATTTTTCGACTTGGCGATTTTTGCATCTGTTATTTCGCGCAGGGGACGCGGAGCCCGCGTGATCGCGTTAATGATGTAAATTAATGAATGAATAAATAGATCAATTAAAATTTGATCTATTTATTCATTCTGCTATAACAACAACCTGCAGTAAAATAGTAAAATAATAAAATTAGTAGCATTATGGTAAACTAGTAGATCAAAGTTCTGAATGCAGTAGTTGAAAAAGCAATAAGCAAAAATTATGCTAAGAACACCAGCTGTTGTTTTTTTGGATGCCAAATGGTTGGTTCGTTTTTTACGGGGTCATTGGTCACTGAGGGGAGTAACTGGCAGGCCGTTACGTGCCGCGAGTATCGAAGAAGAAATAAACTTGGACGATGATGGCTATTTTTTATCCTTTATTTTTTTTCTAGGAAGAAAGGAAAGTTCAATTTTGTCGCTGGATGGTCGTCGTAGGTGTGGTAGATGTTGCGAGCACTACGTCTGCCTGTAAATCAACGGGCGCAGAAACTGCGCGCAAACGAAGACGCGGCCCTTAAATCCAGTTCGCGCTACTTTCTCGCTAACCCGTCATCTCGCAACTGTATGGGGGTAAGAAGAACGGTTTTCCAGCAGGCAAGCAGCACGTAGCCTCCGGAGAGTTTGCCGCTATGGTTTATATTATTTTTCTTATTTACATACGCAGCCAAGCAACAGCCCATTTCCCCTCTGTCGCATCTTGCGCGCGTTTTATATTATTTATGCGCCACTTTTACGATCCGTGAAGGTTCCGCCACGCTACGCAACAAAAGCTCCCGCACGCCCGCAACAAACCTTCGTTCGTTATCCTATACCGGATGCAAAACGAATTTCAAAATTCATGATAAGAAAAAGAATGATGCCAAAAAAACCGGATCAGGTTTCTCAAGAGATACGGTCCAATCTCCAAAACATAAATAACTACAATAAAGTTTTCTTTCTGATGGCAAATACCACAGTCAAATAATCTGAAGTTAGATTTTTTTTTAATAGTCAACCCTTTGAAGCTCCTTGGAATATTTATATCGTCCCAACTAAGTATGCGATCTTCCAAACAGCATGAGAAAACATTCCACAAAAGTGGCCATGCTTCAAAGGTTTAAAAAAAAGTCACTTTGGCGAAAATTGAAAGTTCCGTCGATACCATTCGAGTAAAACTTGGAGGCAAGAACGAAGGAGCTATCACCGGCAACATCTTTTCTTCTCCACCCTCGAGGGGCTCGGGAATTAAATGAATTAAGTTAAATTACAGGTCAACATGTGAAAGGTTGAATGGGATGTTTCAAACTTTTCTTTTTCCCTGGCTTCGACGTTCTGGACCTTTCTAAATTTTTTTTATACTCAATGATATGCACCAAGGAACCACGGACCGTACGTCGGACTTCATTCGAGACATCTCGTTTTGTCGTACTTTTAATTCGTTTAGACGCGAAGAGTCCATCGGGGGCGACGAGGAAACTTCAGCATCAGCTGCAAGACGACGATGACACCATGCGGTTTTATCACGGCGTGGACGGACGAGCGAAGAAGCCAGGTGCTGGGATTCCTCTTCCTTTTACCTCTTCCTTCTGCTTTCCATTTCTTGGCTCGCATATTTTCCCGCAGCGCCAGCGCGTGCGTCAATTTTCATCTTAAAGTTTTCCCACGGACGACCCTGCACTCCGCTTCTTCTGGCTCGTACGTTTCTTCTTCGCTCCTCCAACATTTTTCCACCCTCGGCAACGGAATATTTCCACACTGCCGTGCATCTGTCACAGCTTCGGCGCTTCGTACGACCCCTTTCTTCTTTTCAGCTGCGAACGATAAGAAGCTTTCTATTCCGTGGGAGCCGACGCACTTTGCAATAACTTTTCTCTCGTCATCCGCTCCTGTGCCGAGCTTCTTTTTCTTCTCTTTATAACGCTCCGACGTTTCGTCTCCTCCCTTCCCCCGCCCCCACATATTTTACATTGCCATATGTGGGCAAAATGGAGAATTAAAGATAAGAAAATGCGCAACAAAGAGGGAACGGCATGGCGAGGAACAGGTGAGATTGAAAGCTCCAAGTTTATTCGACGCGTCGCGAGAGTCGGGTTGACGTTGATGCATCCGTAGGTAAGGTAGCGGGGAGGGAGACGAGGGATGCAAATTAAATTTGTACATTGCTTTCTCATTTGTTTTTTACCATCATTAAAAAACTGAATTCCTTACATCCCGAGGTACGGTACATATATTTTTTTAAATACATCACTTAACGTGTGAAAAAAGCTCCAAAGTAATTTGGACATGGCTTCCCCAATTATTACAATTTCCGCACATGGCTTTCTCTTTGAGAAAGGTCGCTGATCGATTTTTGTCTTCCTCGTAGAGAAAACTATGGACAGAATTGTAAGTGATGAGGAAACCATGTGAAAATTATTTGCAGTTTTTTTCGAAACATCAAAAAATGTCTACATATCATGAAAATTGAAACGGGGAAAAGTGACCGCAAAATTTAAAGTTGGCCATGTCAAATGTATTTTTTTCCCACTGATGACGAACCTTCAAATTATTTAACTTCTCGTCATTTGATGCGTACACTCGAGTCGGATACAAAATAAAAGATGTCAGAAAAATTTCACAATGGTATAGCGGTTAGATCCATTTTCGCCAAGTTTATAAAACGTATAAAAAATTGCGTAAAATTTTGAGTTTGAGAACGATCGTAAAAAAATATGTTTCGAATAACGTTTTACTTGGAGCCGATTGTTGCTTCGCTCCGGTTAAATTGGGGGACTTGTCTGGGTGAGGGTTAGGGAGGAATGGCCGGACGAGGGAGGCATGACAACTCTTCAGCGAAAGGGATGCCACTCGCCGTTCAGCTGAAACTGGCTAAATTGCCCAAATTAGGCTACGAAGCGTATATCTCGGGCTCTCATCCCCCGTCGCTGGTGCCTCTCGTAGGCGGCATTACGCGGAGGATGGCGTATAGTAGGCATCTCGTACCGTCGAGTTTACAGCCGTGAGCATCGTTCTCTCCTCTGCTGGAGCCCTCCGCGATGCCTAGTTTCGGCTCGACTCAGCCCCGGTCTAATTGCAATATCGAGCCAACGCGAGAACCTCACAGAGGGAACGAGGCAGAAACGTTCCGCGTAACGACATTTGACGAGACGAGCTCGGCTAGACGCCTTCGCATCGTCGCACCTCTTTATTCGATATCATTACATGACAAAAGCCAGAACGCCTGGGCTGTATATTATATAACGTCCCATTAATTAGCCAATAACGCCGCCAATTATCGGATGGTCGATTGATAATATTATTATCAGTGGTTAATACCAGTTGATTTTTTTATTGAATCGATATTAATAATATTTTGATATTGGTATGAATTAGTATTTTCGGTAGGCGAAGAAAAATCTCTAAACGCAAAGTTCTAAAGAAAAGTTTTAATTGGTAATTTTTTTTCTTATTGCCTTCTCTTAGATTTTTTAAAAAATGTTGTTAGTATCTCTAACTTGCGTAAGTTTTGAGCTATCGTCCTAAAACAGCACACGAATATAATATTTTGATCGAAGACCTTTGGTATCGAATTTGGCGAATATTTACCTAACCGTCCTAATTTTTTTGGGATTTTGAAATTTTTGAAAATTTGTATTTTATGTTCGCCGTGAGTTTGCCCATCAAGGGTAAGCCCAGAAGTAAAATAGTGTGGAGATTGGTCGTTAGTGGAGAAAAATACATGACATGGACTCGAAACGACGAATTACGCAAATTATCGATACCCGCGGTGGTATTTGCCATATCTGGACCATGCCCACTACCGTGGCAATTACGAGACCTCGAAGATTACGCGACTAATTACCCTCATGATTGCCGCTATCTCGTGGAGAACAGTACGCGGGCCTACGTGGGCGGTTGAATCGCTTACATCCATCCCGCTTTCTCTGAAGCAAACGCCCCAACGATAATGCGAAATGCGTAATACGTTGCAAACGCCACTCTCCCATCTCACTGGATTCGTTATCGCAAGAGCGGGGCTTTTCAATTTCCGCAGTAACGTCGCTCTCGTCGTTGCGTCGAATTAATATAGCTCGAGCGAACGAACCAGGACTCGAAGTTTCAAAGATGAAAGGGTGACTTGCCCTGCATGAGTTTGTATAAACGATCCGACTATATATACCCATGTACACGGGCACAGAGGGATGCGAGGATCCGGGGGTGATTTCTGATGCTGCACGGAGAGACTTTGATTTTTCGTTCACGCTTCAGTTGTTTTCACGTCCCACCGTTCATCTCGTCGAAACTGTGGATAGCTGCCTTTTTTTCTTTTCGCTCTTTAACTTTTTTTGTTTATTTTTATTTTTTTCTTCCTATTTTCTCACGTACCAACTCGACACGATGAGCAGAGTCCAGTGCAGTATCGGAAAAAGCAACGGAGCTATAGAGGAACGCGGGTAAGAGAGTCCGTACCGTTCTTCCATATACGCTTTACCCAACCACCCGACGTAACTGGATCACGAAACATCGTCGAAGTCGATGAAGCCAGCGCAGCTCGTACGGCCCGAACCCACGGGATTGAAGAATCGAAACGACCAGAATTGAAAAAATGCGGTAACTTTTTCGCGCTCCGAACCCGTTTCTAGCAGGTGTCTCGCTTTCGTTTCACGGTAAAAGAAAATATCTTGAGTGCTAACACATTTTAGTTAGTTAAAAATGTCCAGGGTATGAAAAACTGGACGTTGGAGATCGGAGAGTAGTTTGTCGGGTTCGAACGCGAAATGGAATTCCTCACGTGTGATCGGAGTACCTACAGTGAGATCTTTATGAACCGTGGGAGTTACGACTCGATTCGACACAGGAACGATAGCCGATTCGTCGCTGGAGTCAGATACACGCGAATACATCACCCGCTCGTTCCCGATCGAGTTTCGACTCTGCTCCGCTGTTCGGTCATCCGTGCGCTGCCGCGACGTACCGAAATTTATAGAGATACATACGCGCACACCGAACGCGGTGCTCCCACAGTCGTCAAAATTTGCATTTTTCCATATCGTCCCTCCAGTCAACCTGATAACTCCCTTTTTTCCATAAGTATTTCGTGACATTTTGTTTCCCCGCCCCACGCCGTACCGTACAAACGTATCCGTCTCCCGATTCGAAGCATACTTTCATTATTCTTGATATCTCCGGCGGAATATGTAAATCCATTTATCCATCTATCCCTCACGCTTCGCTCGTCCGTCCGACGCGTTACTGCCGCTGCTACTGCGAGAGCGACGCTTCTTTTTTTCTTTCTTTTTTTTCGCTCCCGCGCGAAATGCGAAAGAGCCCGGAAAGAGACGCGAGAGACGGTCGTATATGCGATGTACTTTATGCGAGTGCACACTCGATCGGCAACGAGCGGGCAGGCCATTCTTCATGCGCGTCGTCCATCGCTATACACTATCCTCGGTGGAGTCTGGTACAGAGTCGGAGAGAGTATACCGAATCGTTTTCATACGTCTGCTCTATCGGATGAGCGAACTCTCTCATACCTCCACCGGCTGGTGAGCGCGGCGAAGGGGTGGCGTGGAGAACGGCGAGAACGGCCATTCCCCAACGTACCTATGCGAGAGAGACTCATCCCCGCACCGAGGAAGAGCTATACGTGTACGCCGGTGGAGAATACTCCCAGATTTCGATCTCTAATTAGCTGTATATCAAATGAACGCGCCCGGTCGAATACGTTCGCTATACGCGAAATCGAGCAAGAGACGAACATCCCGTCCCCACCACCTCTCGTTCTCTGCCCCGCACAGCCTGCAGGTGTTCGTGATAATGCGTTCTAACTTGGTTCAGGCATAAACCTGCCTGTTTGGTTGGTCGTATCCGGAGAAGCTGATTATCTCCACGTTAGAATGGCCTTGCGCTCGGGCGCAACCCTGGCGGATAATGGGGGTCACGTAGATCAGAGTTTGACGATTGCTCGTAAAGAAGTATTTTTGTTTTTAAGAAACTGTTGATTGAGCCATGGCTCAGAAAGTATTGAAAGGTAATGCAATTTTTATAAATTTTGAACATTTTCAATTTTAACTTTTTACATTGAACATGTGGATTGATTGGAAACAATGAAAAATTGGACTTGTCGAACGAAACATTGTGTTTTTATTAAAAAATTAAAACCATTGTGAATTGTACCAATTTTTTTTTTTATGTAGCTCAGTGATGACCAACTTCGTAATACGCGGGTGATATGCATTACCCGCCGAACCGCATTACCCTCGCATCCCCCGCATTTCCAGCATCACTTCAATCGGAGAGAAATGCCTGCCCTCGAAATCCTCTTGCGTTCGATCATCCGCCGCCATAGATCACCCGAAGATACGTATCGGTGTGTTTATGGCATCGACTTTGATTTGCGACCGGCCAATGCGGAGCTCAGCATTCAAGAACGTATCCATACAACATGCCAATACTGTGTACGTTGCAGGCAGCGCCAGTGCCTCCGGAAAGCGGTTCACGTCGCACCGACGAATCAATCCTCTTCTATTTCATTCGTAGAATACAATTTTTTTTTTTTTTTTTTAAATTCAACATTCCCGACGATTAATGATTCTCCTGTCGCAGACGCTGTACCGGACTTCTCCGTTTAATCGAATTCCGATTTCAATGTCCAAGCCTTCAGTTTCGAAAAAGAAAAAAAATACACCTCAAACACCGATAAAGAGTTATCGCCTACCGTTCAACCCTATTCTCTACACCAAGGGCTCGACTATAATACAAAAAGCCATCGTACACCGAAGAAAACGAAGAAAAGAAGAGAAAAGAAAAAAGAAAGGTCGAACATTTTCGATTTCGAATAAAATCGAGCTTTGGAATACAAACTTCCCTCCGGGGCTTGACAATGACCGACTCGGGGTTTTTCCCTCCCTCTTACCGTCCGCGCACCCCCTTCCCATCGAGGCCGCTTTCCTTCGCCAAATCAAATAGAAACTACCTGTGTCGTTCGTCTTTCACACAAACGTTCACATAGAAACATTCGTGTTACACGTTCCGGTCTGGGCATCGGTAATTTGGGAGTGAATTTATGAATTCACCGCCTACGGATCGTGAGCGAAAATTACGAAGCTGCGAGCACAGAGGCCCGAATACCGGTCCCGTGTGTGTCTTCTCCGTGCATTTCTGTAGCATCCACCGTATCACACTGGAACGGCTCGTGTGCATAATCATTTAGGTATTGTACAACAAGTTGCCTTTGCCTCCCTCTCCCAAAGCCTCCGCAAGTATTGTTTCGAACCGAGTATGGAGAACGAACGTGTGAGTTCTCTGTCGCGTTACATCGGCTCTGTTCTCCATTTGCCGACTAACTGGCTCGGATATACCAATTTGACTGGAAATTAGTTTATACCGAACGGGAAGTGAGGGAGAGCGGGGCTTCGACGCCAATATCCAACGACCGTGCCGCATCGCGTATGTCGAACGTTCGTGTGTGTGTGCGTTTCGAACGGGTTTATCCTTTCTCCGTGGATACGGTACAATCCGTAGGGCGCTTGTTCAACGAATCATGCATCGAGCTCGAGCGAAACAACGCGTAATCCGACTTCCCACGAGTTAGCGCAGACTACCCGTTATACCCTCTGTCCGGGCTTATGTCAGGATGCAACGCAATGAAAAATTCGACCGAGACTTGTTCGTTGACATATCGGAAAAAACTGCATAATTAAATTTTGAAAAAACCTTCTTCCTCCAGGGGATAATAAATTCATTTTTTTTTTTGTTCTCTCCGGGACATGCTTTTGTAGAATCAATATCTAGTAAGTATTGGGCCACATTGCCGATAAGTCAAGGCTGAAAATTGGCAATCGGCGAAAGAGTCGAGCTACTCGCGGATGGGAATTATGGATGAAAGAATAAAATTATTCGGCTACTGGAGTGATTCGATTATCGACATCCATCGAAGAATTTTCATATAATTATCGTCAAGTGCTGCGGTTAGAAGAGATTTGCTCCCAGTTAATAGTAACAGCAAATCGATATAACAATATTGAGCAAGAAAAACTCTCGTTCACTGCTCGAAAAGCCCTAAAAGAAATTACGGTCCGGACTCTGCTTCCTACCTATTACAGTACGGTAAAATCGCTTCGGTAAGAAGATAGAGATGAGATACTTAACTTAACAAAAAAAGAAAGACAAACAGTATTCTATATGGGAGACCTTTGCGTCTCCGATATACGTGGCAGTCTACATTGAGGAGGAAGCATAGGAGATAGGAAGCGGACTGAGTTCCGTCGCATCGATTCCCAGGACGACGCGAGAGCCGGGGCAGTTTCGCTGTACCTCAGCTATCTCGTCCTATCGTTATACGTCAGAGAGTACAAGCAGCTTAGCTGTACTGTCTGCGGAGGCGGGGGGCTCTAGAGGACGTCTCTCGTAGACGTCGGGGATTGGAAGCGCGGCCGAGCCGGCGAACCGTTCAGGAAGGGAAGGAAGGAAGGAAGCGAGCGACGAAGTGGAGCCGCAGGGAGGTGAGGGTCTTCTCTCTTGGACGAGAAGAGAGGAACCGTCTTGGATATATATATCGGAGAAAACCGTTCGAGCGTTTCCACAGCACCGTCGGCCCTCGGGCTCCATCGAAGGAAACGAAATGCCCGAACGTTTGAACCGTCGCTAATCGGATACACTCCCGAGAAGGCAGATCAAACTGCTCGTTCCGCGAGCAACACGCGCACTGCCTTCGCCCATATATATATAGATAGATAAGTATCCGCCTGTCCGTATACCTCGCGGATGCACTCTGCAAAGCTTCTTCTAAAACAGCAATTTCCGCGTATCTAACTACTATCCGCGGATTCGCTTTTACGAAAATATAAACTCTTGCTGGAAACCTGGCTTCTAGTTATCTTGGCCCTCTTAGTTCCTTAATTTATATCCGTTATAACAGTGACGGCGGGATATATGTGTACACCAGGGAGGATCTTTGTGAACGATGCGGAGCAACTCTGAATATCTATGTGTAAAGTTGTAAGATTATTATCGCGATTAAGTGCAATTGGAGAGGTGGAAACGCAAAGTAGGGAACGACTTTGTGGGATTGGTGTACAGCGAGCTATACGGGGAATTTAATATGAAGTAGATCGGTCAATTTGAGTCGAGAGACCAAAAGCATTCTAAAATTTTTTCGAAGTGATTCGATTTTTAAAAATTCTTATATGAATAAAATTTGAGATATCGCATGCGATTTTTAATCACATTCTTCCGAATTTCGTTAACAATAAAAATATTTTGTTTTTCGCTGATTTGAATTCTCTCGGTCGGTAAAAAAAGATTGAACCGATACTTAGTGGTTCAATTGATGCGGAAAGCATTACAGAGTAATTGGTACGTGTTGAAAATGTAGTGCGAATATTGCATCCCTCTCGCCTCCGCAGTTTGCAAGCCGAGCCGTGAAACTGTGGTTGCCCGGTAACGTTAATTGCATTAAGAGTTTGTAACGAACGGGGGCGGGAGGGAGGTATGGGACGAGAGTGAAGCAGCGGGGATGAGTGAAAACTGAGTCATAGAGAGTTCTCGCCGAAAGAACCGCGTAGTAATGTTCAGAAACGTTGTGTGCAAAAAAAAGAAGCTTTCAAAGACCGAAAGGCGGAATCGATCGTTCCTTCCTCATTTTCTCCACGGATTATTTTTCGTATTTTTTGGCGCCATCATTCGTTGCTCTTGCTGACGTCCGTTCGCTCTCATTAAACCGGGGTAGAAAATGACCTTGGAAAATACGAACTATTTTAATTAATCCTGTTAATATACTCGACGGAAAACCCAAAGAGCCGACTTATTATTCTTCATCGATATGCTTTTAGCTTGGTTGATTTTTTTTTTTTTTTTGTAAATAACCACAATGTCACTGTCAGAGCTCTCGGAGGCGCTCGAGATATTCGTTGCGTTAACTCGTTGATTATCAGATCGTACAGAAAGCCGCAGTGGGCACGGTACGATTTTCAAGCCCGATAGAGTAATATTGTGGGCGGACTAGCCGGTAGTATTCTGGAGGACTTGGCGATAGTCGTAAAGTCGCCGAAACCGGACGGTAAATCCTTCTAATCACTCGGCGCGATCGGAAAACGACGATTGTGCTCCAACAACACCATTACCAGCACGAGGAGGCAGCAGCTTTCTCGTAAGATGTTAGTTCGCGTGAATTTGTCGAGAAGATTCGAAATGAAAATCTCTGTCGCCTCAAACCTATTTCCCTGTTCATAATACGAGGGATACATTTTCCGAACGAAATCTGCTTCACACATGAATATGACGTATATTCGTCATTCAAATGTAATTCTGAATATTTAGATAATTCAAAAAAAAGTCTCCGCTGCAATTTTTTTAGCTAATGTATTCTATCAGATTTCTCTTTCCTCTAAAGACTATTTCCAAAAAAAAGTGGCTTCGTGCTTTGTGATGGGAAATTCAGCACAGTGTAGAGAACGGCCGGGCTTAGGTATATCCTTCCGCGTCCATCGTTACTTAGGATTCTGCGCTGGGGGATCCCCTTATCCGGCTCTTCGATCAGAACGTAGGATTTATTTAATTGCTCTTTGCGGTACGGGAAACGGTACTCTTCTTCTACCTCTTCTTCCACTTCTATCTCCCTATCCGCCGTAGATTCCGAATTACGCCGAATCGTGCCGGGACTAACGCCAATCCTCTATTGCAAATCGGGAATGAGAGGTCGGGAAGCGCGAAGGAAAGTTATTCCGATAAAAGGGTCTATAGAATATCGGTGGATATCTATTGCTACTATCACTTTGTATATACATATATGTATAGTACGTGGTGTGAAAGACGATAACCGATCGTCGCGACCTGTGTGCTCGACTACTGGCTCGGTCAATTTCGTGAATCGCTGCCGTTACGACCTTCTCACTCGGATTAATGATGTGGCAAACGGTTTTCTCGCCGGTATGACGCGGTACTGGCATCGTTCACGAACGAGCGAACGGAGCGTGGGCGCGAATAACGAGAGGGCTTTTCCGGCGCGAAGAGCCTTCGGAAAAAGCTCGGGTTCCAGGTGTGCGAGAACCGGCGTTCATCCAACGGAGAACCAAGGGGGAGGATATATCCTCGAATTGCCGTCCGGAAAGAGATCGATAGCTTCGGTACGCGGTCTCGATTATTATCTTTCGCCATCCTTGTGTGGAACCCAACCACTGTTCAACGATCCGCGAACGATTCTCGCTCTAAAACCGTTCCCTCGAGCGTTTTTCCCTGACGCGCTAACACTGGCGACGTACAAAAAAGATAATCCATTAAAAGTTGGAATTATATATTATAAAAAATAGTAAATTAATCCACGAGTTAGAAAGAGTGTTTTGCACGAGGGATATACGAAATTTTTCACCATAAGGTGCGAAAATGGCGGTTTTACGCACGCGAAGCGGGCGGAAAAGTGGCCATTTCCGCACCGAGTGATGAAAATGCTATTTTCTTTAAAAATGCTATTGACCAAAAATGTTATCTTCAATAAAAAGCTATTTAATAAGAAGTGCTATTTATTCAATAACCTCGGTATCTTGCAACGGTTTACATGACCTCAATTTCATTGCATCTGGTATGAGTGTTAGAAATCTTTTTTTCGTTCTTACATTTACGGCCGAAGGACTGACTTTATATCAGGAGCGGATTGGAGTACGATCGCCGAGTTTCCGTAGTACTATTGAGTAGTCACTGTGCTTTTCGGTCCGCGACGCGGGAACGTAAAAGCTTCGCCGGAAATCGCACATATGGGGCGCGATAAAAGGACCGGTAGAGAAATAGAGAGAAAGCTGCGAGAGGTTGTTAAAGCTTTCTCCGCGCTTCTTTCTCCCTCTCTCCGAGAAGAGAGAAAACCAAATGCAGTTTCCGCAGGACGAACAGTTCTCGCAGCCGGAGAGTAGTCCGGCAACGATGAAAATTAGTTCTCGTCCGGGAAGCACGGGAAATTATTGCAGGCCCTTCGACCTCCGTTTCTCTCTTCTTTCCAAGGTTGGGATACATCCCCGCAGCGAAAGATGGTTTTGAAGCCCTCTGGTCGCTGGTAGCCAAAAGCCTGCCGTAGGATCGGCCGACGGAGTGAGCCGAACATTTTCGCAAAAAGCGAACCGGAGTCAGCTCTCCTTCGCTCAAGCAAACGAGAGAAACCCTGCTTAGGTGAGGAAGGACAAAGAGGGCAGGAAAATGGAGCGAGGGTAGTTAAACCCCGGTACTACGAATCTACGATATTGAGTTTGAACTGAGACAGGGAGAGAGCGGTAAGGCAGGGAGAACAGAGCCAAGGGGGCAAGGCCGAAGTGGGGGCTAATAAAATTTGATGACCAAGGAACTTGGGTAATGAGAATGAGACGGTCGGAAATAGAGGGAGGGAGAGGGAGGGAGGGAGAGAGAGAGAAAGAGGGGAATGAAAACCGAAAGAGAGAAAGAGAAAGACGAGAAAGCGCTGAGAGCTGCCGCTATGAAAACTTCTCAGACGCGCCCGCGTGTGCACGCGCTGGCTATGATTTATGGTATTTCATTGGAGCCAAGGCTGCTGCGGGAGCGGAAACCACCCCCTACCGTTCACATTTCTCGCTTCTCTCCCTCGCCTTTTCCGTCTGCCCTCGCGTAATTATCAACTGCCGGCTGACGGCAAAGTGATGCTAGAAGCTTCTCGAGGCGAATGTGTATTTGGCTCGATGGGAAGATTCGCTTTGCGGGCAGATCAATCCTGCTCTGCGCAGCGTTCTGAACTTCAGTGCACCGTTTTCGAATAAATCTCTACACTCTCAAGAAGAGTTATCGTTCAATCATCCTCAACTTGGTTGAGATCAAAATTTTCGTTAATGCGCTGTGTACCGTGTACAGTATACTTCGAATGTTTGTCATTCTTAAAGATGATTTACCTTGTGCTGCTGGGCCTGAGCCGGTTCGGTGGACAAAAGTTGCTTGAGGGCTGTGTGCCCGTGACCGTTCTGAATTGTCGGGGCGCCGGGTGTACTGGGCGTGCTCGGATTACTGCTCGGTGTGTTGGGGGTGTGCGGCCCCGTTGTCGGACTGCTCGGACTAACGCTCTCGTTCACTTTGCTACCGGCGTGATGATTTTCCGTGTGACGTCGCAAACTTCTAGCATCGCAGTACGACTTTCCGCAACCCTCGGCCTTGCACTCGAATGGCTTTTTGTTTCTGTGCGTCAGCATGTGACCGTTCCTGCCGGCATAAGAATACTAAAATTATAGAATAGAAGCGGAACGGAACTTGAATTCCACTTTTGTAACTGGAAATCTTGCAGATGTTGCAGAGAAATAAAACAGAAAACATAGGAAAAGTCCTCACGTGTTATGAAATCTAATTTTTACGAGTGCGATAAAAACGTTTAAAGAATAAAAATAAATGCTCAATATTTCTATAATCTCGAATGTGCCGAGAAAACACTCTCGCAACCCATTTTCCCTGTCCTTTCTGTCTCTCGAGTCTCTTCAGATCTCCCACCCCCTCTCTCTCATCATATCCCCCTTCTCCGCCGCCCTCGACTCTGCGGTATGATGCTCTTAACGAGTCTCTGTGCTATAGCTCGACTGGCAGACCCGATTCTCGTTGAAACGTCGAGTGGCGGCCACCAGCGCACATCGTTGATGAGGAATAAACAGAAAGCAGGAGGAGAGAGAGAAATATGAAAGGACCTCTCGTCTCGTCTCACTGTATTCGGTGAATTCGAGCGTACTCTCGCAGCCATACGCGGAAAGTGAACCACGGAGAAACAGAGAGTGAGGGCGGGTGGGTGTGCCGCCGGTAGAAAAAAAAAAATGAAAGAGAGTGAATGCGCTGGAGAGACCGAAGAGGGGCCTTTTGGCCCCACCTTCAGCTTCGTGCAACAAGTAGTCAGGCCAATTTCACGGCATGGCATATAACATCGCCTGGCGAAAGAGCGTATCCACAGAGATGCAGAGAAGAAAGGCTCTGAGGGTGATAGAGGGAGAGAGGGAGAGAATGCGAGAGGAAGCACGGATAGGAGAACACTCCTTGGATCGTAGCTGCGGAAGAAGCTACGTTAACTTCGTTCATAATTGCATTAATCCGGCAATCGCTATTACGGCGAGTGAACAAGCACCCCTCGTAAATGGCTGTCGGGTTCTCTTCGGCCATTCTCGAATGTACGTATATACAGTGCAGCCAAAGACTGTACCGTATATCCCGGAGGCATGGTGGATTAAACGTGACTTTAGGGATGAAATTGTGGAACGGGATCGGCTCTGTTGTCGGGGATTGTCCTCTGAGCTGAGAGAGATGTGTATAATAGACGCTGCCTTGTCTCATCGACAATCGATTTTGCGGATGCCAAATGTAGTGAGAGCAATATAATTGTTAAACCGGAAGTCATCGAGCAGGGCGATTGTCACAGTCCTGGGATTAAAAATTAAAAGAATAAAGAACTAAGTTTTTTAAACGGATCGATGAATCACCGCGCAATTTGGGAATTCATTTGGAAATGTTTTAAAAAAATTTCTGATCTTCGTTCCGAGGGATCGAAGATGAATGAGCGAGATCAACGAACAATTGGGACGTACATTGGAGTCATCCGATGCGAAAAGCCGCTATGACCCTCGCCTCCTCGAAATTTCCGCCATCTGATAATTGGCTTCATAAGTTAGTCGAGAGAATCGAGAACCGACCGGACCCGGGAGTATCCCCCTATTCTTCGACGTAGCCCTTGATCCCGCAAGCGGCGTTGGTCGCGAATTGCAGGACCCGAGAGAAGACCGACTCGGGGATATCGTTTCCAGTAAATTTCAACAACTCGCCCACTGCTCTTCCGTACGAGAGGGAGAGCCTCGAATCCGACGTTGGAAGGAGTTTTCACCCTGCGGAGGTATCCGAGGGGGATGAGAATAGGGGCCGGAGAACGAACGCGAGGATCTCGAAGAGTTTTATGGCCTACCGATACGAACGCTCACCCGGATCCCCTTAAACTCGCCCCGTCGCGACCACCCCAACCGGGTCTCGCCGTAAAGTTCGCCAAAAGCCTCGCGACCCCACCTATTTTCAAACGTAAATTGCTTTAATTTGTAAAAGCTAATTTGGACCAAGTTTTTAACATAGGTACCTCTATACAGGAGGATTTCGCTCGAAATCTCCTATAAACGAGTTGCACTCTGTATATACGTATATGGATTGTCGAGCAAAGACCTCCAGGGCTCCTGGCGGGATGGAATTATGTTGGCAATGGATATTCGACAGTACAAGAGTTGCGAGAACCACTTGGCCGATGGTAGATGAAAATAAGGAGAGTTCGAAAGAGGGTTGAGAGAAGATGCAGGGAAATGAAAGAGCGAATAAAGAGTGTTTCCAATGCATTGAAGCGGAGGCAAGTCCTCGAGGGGTTCTCTCTCTGAACTCTCGCTAATTATCGACTCCTAGAATCGTTTCGAGCGTGACACAACTTTCTCGTTGCTAACAGAGAAAGTCGCTCTTTTCTCGATTCCTCGGCGAGCGCGGGAGGATAAATAAGTTGAATGTTGTGCTAATGCCACTCCAGTGTATATACTATATATACTCGAGATATATATATGGCTATTGCACTCGGACGGCTTTCCGCCTGCGTCTGTGTGTTCTGCAAAACAGGATAAATAAGTCAATGGAGATATACAAGAGTAAACTAATGAAGAGAAAATAGTGCGGAGTATATAATGGGGGACGGTAGAGAAAACGTATCGACAAAGTCGAACGGGAGAGAGAGAGAGACTTAAAAGTCGAACAAACAAAGTCTCGCTGGTATGGCAATGTCTTTTATCCTCGACAATGAACAATGAAGGTATCGAAGCGAAAGTTGGGAGTTTCGATGGAGAAACTCGAAACGAGATCTCGTCTGAACTATCCGGGTCTCGTTTCGAGCTGTTCTGTTCCATCTTTATTCTACTATTATTCTATTAGACTATTATGCTGAGCTTTCTATTACTTTCGCGGAATCTGAACAGCGTTTTTATTGTCGGAGTCCAATTTTTTGCGTTTTATACTTCTTGCAACTGTATGGGTATTCGCAATCAACTACTTCTTTTATCCCATCAAGGAAACTATCACTTTGAGGTCCGTTCGTAATTTTTGTTCAGATTTTCCTTTTCCCCTCGTTAACCCTTTGTAAGTCACCCCTGTATCCCCACTCTTAGGCGCTACCGTAGTAATGCGTGGCCTCCACTCCGTGCCGGTTAGTCCCATTTCGGCACGATTTCAGGTTGGGGCCTCATGAAGAGTCAACATTCCACCTGTTTGAAGCTCACAGACGGGCAGAACTTGCATATGAAGGCGTCAAAGTCGGATCGAGTGATCTCAAAGCCTTTCCTCGAAGACAATTCAAAAGGGTACCTTTATTCACGAACGGAAGGAGAATCGGATATAAATAGAGAGAAAGAAATACTTTCCGGGTCAGAATGAGGCGGAGGGGCTTGAAATACGGCTACGTGGAATACTCGGGAACACGACTCGAATAGGAGATTTAGAGATCCGTCTTTGAAGAAAAATACAACCCCAACTATCCGTCCGTTTGGGTTGGCTGGACGAGGCAACCTATAGTATCAGAGCTCTCGATTTTTTTTTCACTTCCTTTCGCTTTGTCTATCTCATGCGGTGTGTATAGTTACTGGCATATAGCGACTATCGATTTTCCCTTTCGTATTTTTTTTCAGCCTTCTTCGCTTTGTTCAGGATTGTCGTAAAGGAATCCTGTATTTGTCACCTGCTGTTTTCTCTACTTTGTGCAAGATTCATTCTCCCGGAGATATTTTTGTCGAGCTTGTCTTTTGTACCTCGTGAACTTACTTTTTTTTGGCGGAGATAAATGTTAATTCTGGGAATTACGATCACAAAACGATAGGTGGATTGGAAGATGATTCTATAGCGGAAGATGGAGCCACAATGTCCGAGGAGTTTACGGAACAACGGCCTCGGATGGGAACTGATTAAAGTGAGGATAATTACGAGCACAATGGGCTAAATTGATTGGTGCGACGAGGAGGGATGCAGAAGGGATGCGAAAAGACGCAATCGCCTCACTCTAACCAGTGTACGATTTACTCATGGTATTTCGTAATAACGTGATAGAGCAGAGACTGAATATTAACTCACAAGTGATCTTGCCGCTTGAACGCCTTTCCGCACATCGTGCAGACGTACTTCCGCTCGTCGCTGTGCGTCAGCTTGTGCTTCGTCAGGGCCGACGCGTTGTTGAATATCTTGCCGCACACCTGCGAATATAATACGAAACATTTAAGTTATTTAATTTCATTCAAATTATATAAAAATCATTATATATCATAGTTTTTTTGTATGTTAGTCCTCCTTTTTTAATTTTCGACGTAAAAGGGTTTAATTGGATTCGTAGTTTTTCTAGCATGGAAAAAACTGTCTTAGGGAAAAATGTACTATAACTACGGTTTCGTAGGAAAAATGTACTATAACTACGGTTTCGGAAGCGACGTAGAATGTTCTGTACTTAGCGGTCGTGGTCGTATAAACGCTGGCCGGGAAGGAGGATCTACTGGCTGCTGGTGGAAACAATGGTACTTATTTCGTTTTTTTATTCAACGCGCTAACGGGCCACGGTAGCGTTACGAGCGTTTTATCAGCCTATTAAGCTTTCATTTGTACCCGGCGGACGTTGCGCTACACACATACACTCACACTCACACGCACACACACATACACATACCGACGAGCTGTAGGTAGGCCGAGAAGTTTCTTCGCGGATTAGTTACTCGGGCAAAAATGCGTTGTCCACGGTATAAGAAGCGGGTCGCAATAGTGGTCACCACGGACGTTAACGATGATCAACGTTGAGAAAAAGGCTTCGAGGAGATAAGGAAGGCGTGCTTGAACTTCGTATCGGTCGATCGTAATGCCATCTATTCGTCTCATCCGGCGAAAAAGTTTCGAGGCTCCGAGTCCGTGCCCCCGAAGAGAAAGGCAGTAGCCGAAAGCGGAACACGTACTTCCCAATTCGACAAAGAGTAAGAAATTATGAAGCGGTAGTGACGGGTGGTGCATTGAAATTTTGCGCAAAGCAAAAGATAGAGATAGCACAGAAGCTCAGTGACGGATTTTCTCGTCGGCTCGCTATTGCATCCGCGCACGTACTAAGAAATTTTCAATCGCGAAGATAAAGGAGTGAAGACCATCGAATAGAGAAGGCATCGAGGCAACCGAGAAAGACGAAGAATAAGAGTGACGGTGAGAGGAGTTGTTGCTGCATCAGCGAAGTCCTACGCTGTGTAGGATCTCTGCGCCTGCCGCCGTCTACTCTTTCATCCTCTCACAAGAGAAGCTATCGTGAGATTGAGTGCACCAGTGAGATGTTCCTGTTAACCTGAGCGTGGGTAACTCGCACGTTTTCATCTCACTTTCCCGTCGCAATATCTCATTGAGAGGACGGAATGAAGATAGGAAAGGGTTTTCATCCTGCGAGACATATATGTGTATACTCCCATATTCCGCGTCGCGGGCGATACATCGAAACACACGAAACGCCGGGGTGGAGGGTAAGCACGGAAGAAGTTAGTATCTCTTCTACATGCATTACTACAGGGTAGAGATCTCTACCCTCTAGGGTGCCAGCCAAGGGTGCCGTATAGACCAATCTATACGGTTCACGGTTCGTCCTTTAAGCGGAAAATGTAATTTGCGTAGCTTAACGCCTAAGAATCGTACTCAGAGCCAGACACTGCGAAGATCCAGGAGCCACGACGACGTCGGCAAGGATCTTCGAAATGCAGTGGTTTCAATTTATCAAAGGATGTATGCGTGTGTGAGCTGTCCCGGTTGCAAGTTCAAGGGAGAGCACTAGGTGAGAAATACAGAATCAAGGGATGTACAGGTGAGGTAAGTCATCTCAGAGAAAAGTGAAAGCTTCGAGTGATCCTAGACGGCCTTGGCCATCGTCATAGGGAACGCGTGTCTATCCACTCCGGAACCAGACCCTGACGTCGGCTGTGGCAGCGCATAGCTGTGGCTGCTTGTACAGATATCGGCAGTGAGAATGCCACGCTCTACCGAGGCAGCTTACCCTGGGAAGCTGCACAAACATCATTACGCTGGGACGTCCCGTTCAACATCCACAATATTCCTCCATGCGCCGGCAACCTCCGACGGATCGTCGCCTTTGCCCGGATATAATTATGTGTGTATGTGTTTCTCGTACTCGTGGGACATATTCTCCCGCTGATGAAGACCCGCCGTTCGGGAATGCATAATCAGTTCGTGGGAATTTGGATGCTTCATCGGGAGACATACGGTGCCGGAAGGAAGAGGAACGGTTCGTCGATTTGCTGAGTTAATGCATCTTCCGGATGTAGCCAAAACCGTCCGTAAATCCAGTTTGTTTTCTCAATAGAAGGACAATCAAGATTGTTTCTAGCCGACGTTGTTCAAGACAACAAACTTGTTCCGCGTCGTAAGTGAGGGACACGGAGGACCTCACCAAACCTCTTGCCTTCACGATCCAATATGAGGTTGAACGTTCCGCGGTAAGGAAGATTGAAAGTCAAAGTTATCGAGACGGCGGGCCGAGAGACCACCATCATGGTTAATTACGGTCTAAGAAGGTACGAAGAGCATCATCGGAGGCAACGCGAGCGTCAGCGAGCGCCGTCTCGGCAAAGCCAGTAGAACGGTGTCGACCGATGAAGCAACGGAGCGTGAAGCAGCCATCCGTCTCGGTGTATCAGCCCAGGATGCGAACCAGCGTTCGCTAGCTTTCCTCTTAGCTGGGCTCGGCCTTCGCAGCTTTTCCCTGGCTTCACTTCCCTCCGTCGCTGTTTACCGGATCTTCGGAGATGCACGTCCATGCTCCCGAGGACTCGGGGACGCGCACTCACCCTCATCGGACGATCCTTTACCCTCCCAGGACGCCAACGTTGTCGGTCAATTAATCAACTCAACGAGCCGTTCGTGGCTATCCGAGCGGTTTGGCAACGTCGTTGAGAGATCGGGGAATTGACGCCTCGATGCGTATCTGCCCCAGAGGTAGGACATGCCCTCTCGAGCATCTCAGACATCGTCCTTCGCTTGGTCCTTGATTTTCGTTCCTTTGATTACTGACTGCGGCGTTCATCCGCAATTTCAAGGCTCATGCATTAACCGGTCGACAAATGGATGTCGTTTTGTAACATTCGTTGGAAATAAAATAGAGTACCATGGACGCGGGACACGGGGACCATTGCAGTAGCTTCGACTATTCAAACGGAATGGGCTCATCCCAAAACATTAGGGGTGTCGTGTGTTCACTCGGGTTCGCTCAACAGTCGTCGGCTGAATATTCAACAGCCTTTCCCGGTGCGACACACACGTGTGTCTCGGGGAAGGTTTCCAGCGTCGGTCGTGGAGGCAACAGCGATGCTGCTGGTGATCGTCGGTGTTCGCCTCCGAGGCGACGTACACATGCATACGAGTAAACGAGGGGTGGTTTACTACGTATCGCAACGAAGCGTGGAGAGAACGGCGGGCGAGGGGTGGTGTCGCTGACAACGGCGGGAATGATGCCGCTGGTGCTGTCGACGGAAAGTACGATGTTACTTAAAGTGGGCGCCGCTTCGCCGTTATCCGAGAATCGTGAAACGGGTCACGGGCTTCACGATTGGGCTTATCCTCGTATACATATTCGTACGCTGGTTGCGCTGACTCTTGGCTCTCGTCCTGAATCTTCTGCATTCGACGACGCCTCTGATGCCGGAAAAAACTGATGTCGGGAGGATTTTTCACCGACAACGGTTGACATACTGCGAAAATTCTCTAAAAGCGAATGCAGCTGTCGACTTCGCTACGGAAGAATGAAGAATTCTCCGGATTTAAGTAGTAACTGCAAATCCGAGCGCACGGAAAAGTAAACTTTTTGACTTTCTCATTCATGAATTCAGCTTTTAAACGCCTCGGAGATATTGATTGAAATTCGGAATGTAAAATGTATTTTTGTAAGAGATGCAAAAGTTTCACCAAATCAGAGTCGAAATTCGCTGTTTAAATCGAAATCGATTTGGCGCAAAAGTGATCCAGTTTTATCGATTTTGAGAAACCACGAAGCCATCCACGATAGTTTCAACCAAACCTACAGGATTGCAAGAGTCAATCAATACGCCGGAAATATCTATGACAAAAATGTAATTTTATAACATGCATGTTTGACCATTCTTTTTTCGAAACGGAGGAAAAATTGTGTAAAATCGAATGAGAGATGAAAAAAAACCAAGTCTCATCAGATATATGTATACAGCTTCGATCCTTCTCACCGGAGGTCCAAACGAACACGAAGGGAACCCACCGGCGGTGGTATAAATTCTATTTTATCGGAGGATCGTTAATTGCAACTGGGTACTGTGCACCGTGTACACAGTGCACGGTACACACGGTGGAAAGCGGGTAAGAGAGAATCTGTAGAACGCGGGAGAAAGGGAGAGAGTCGATAAAAGCCGCGCTCGTCTCGGTTGGGAAAATGCGCGCCGAGCGAGCTCTATGGGTCCGGCAATGGCTAGTGTGTTTCCGGCCTCCCGCACACTGCACAGCTCACCCCCGTTCCACGTACCACGCTCTATCATCCCCTGTATATTCGCACATTCAAACTCACTCTCTCTCCATCTCCATCTACGTGGTATTGTGCTGTACATAGTACAGTAGTTTTATGTGTGCGTTCACTCTCGGCTATCTCTTTCTCATCCTGCACGCGAAAATTCGAGCTTATAGCTTGCTATCTATATGCTTAGGATAAATTGGACCGTTGGCGCGTTAACGAACGGCCAGACACTAGCGATTGGCGGATTTCTCTCTCGTTCCCGCCAATTCCGTTTTCATGGGCCAATCACTGGTCGGAGTCAATGACTGGAGACTCTGTACCGTATGTAGATGTATGTACACGCTCGGTGCGTTAGCGTACGTGTGTGCCATGTATGCGAGCTATCAAAAGTGGGTCATTCTCGTTAGCGTTCGTTGGTTTCCGCTTTCGTGCGACCGTGAGTAACAGGGGGCTTGTGGTGAAAAATATATGTATATATGTATAGGTATATGTGTAGGGTTGGAGAACGAGGAAGAGAGAGATTTTTGGAGGCGAGAGGAAAGAGCCTCTGGGAGAGCCCGAATTTGTGGGCTCGTTCGCATTTTTGGACACGCTTTGCGGTCGCCACGCGCGACCCTCGAACACGCGGCACGTTCGCCGGTTACGGCAAACCCGGAACTATCGCGGTTTCTGTCTTTCTCTGGACTTTCGCGACGCGGGTACTTCTCGCTGGAGAGAACCTTCGTTCCACACATCTTTTCCCACGACCCTGGTATTTCGCGGAATTTTTTTAATTCCCTGTGACCTTTCCAGCGCTGCGGGGAAAAAGTTCTTTTCGGTTTTTTTTTACCTCCACTACTTTTTCCGGTCGAGTAAAATTCTTGGGGAAAAGAATAATTGTGCGAGTGTCAAGTGCACAGCGCCACGGGTGATATACAGATGCGGGAAGGCTTTGTATCCAATTAATTTCTTTTCCCTTAGGTGCATTTTTTTATTTCATTTTATTTTGTTTACCTGGCATTGCTGCGGGCCTTGACGATTCGGCGAGGATGCTTTGGGTCTTGGTTTCTTGACGCCGAGCTTGCCGGGATCACCGACACCCGTTCTGGACTCCTCGCTGCTTCCTGAAATCATAAACATCGAAGATTGGACGTTAGTGAAAAGAAAAACTACTCTTCCGCGAAGGTTCATGTATGCGTGATATATATATATATATATATATTATCAAGACAATGACCTCGGAGGGACCAGTTTCGGATAGAGCAAACCATTTTTTGCAACGGTTTAACTTGCGGGAGATTGATTGATTGAAGGGCTCTCGAATTTAAGCTGATAGCTAATGATCGACTCAAAGGTGTTCGGTTACTCCTAAATTATTATTATTTTTTCTAACTGATCAATTTCGAGTCTAGAAACAATTTATCCCCGATAATGCAATAACGGTAAGAGTGTATTGCCCTTCAACAGAAAAATCGATTCCTACAGCTGGATTCCCCGAAGTGCCAGGACGTTATCGGCAGAGGAACGTGGCGTTCGTTTACCAAGGCGGTGTTCGAGGGTATTCCCTCGTTTCTCTTTGTCCTAGCTAAATAGCTGGCAGCGTCTCGAGCAACACCTGCAAGCGAATTCACACCTCTCCGTCCTCTCGTCCCGTTATCTTGTTCTCGTCGCTGACAGGGGGATCAGTCTCGCGGGACAGCTAATTGATAATTGTACCCACATGCTGAGGCGTGCTGCTTTAACCCATTAGCCCTCCTACCTACGGCTGTACTTTCATGTGACTGACTTGCCATTGAGTGTAGTTGTTGGCTTCCCATTAGACTGGAAGATTCTTGTATAAATTTATTGCCCCCCTGTTCTGACTGCTTTTCTTAATATTCAACCAATCCTTTATTGAGCGACCTGAAAATATCTGAGAATTTGCGATTTTCGAGATTGCTTACCCTCAAACTGAGTAACTGCAGTGCAAGGACGCCAACCGTCGAGCGATGGACCTACTAGTTGACTCCTTAATTGAAAATACTTGAGGCATCAACCAGAAATAAATAATCGTAAGAGAAGTTTGTGTGTAAATATCGATTGACGCAATTTAATATAGGTATGAGTTAAAATTGATGATCGGTATATTAAATCGAGTCCCTTAGGCGTGATATACCGATCAATTACTTTTACGTCAATATTCCATACCGAATTCGATGTGCCGTTTAAGCGTAGGGCAAATTTTATAATTTTGTACATACATTTTACACAAATATATGGCAGTGAGAATTTTCCACATTAAATGAAAAGCAAAAAAAAAAAAAATGCGACATTCGTTTCACGATATCGAGAAAGCTTTCACGGCCAGAAACTCCGTCAATTGGAGCGCGCGAGAGGAGCTTTCACTACTCCGGTTCCAAAATCATAATTACAATTATTGTCTTCATGCACTCTATTCGAAAAGCCAGCAGGATTTTTCAAATTTTTCAAACCACCGAACTCTCCATTTTCATAACATTTTAATGAATAACGTATACGTTAATGTGTATCCAAGTTGGTTTGTTCCTCGACACTCTGGATTGCTGTAAAATTCCCCGAGCACGCGGTTGTTGCAATATCGCTGCAGTCGTAACGCTCTAAAAATCCGGATGTGGTTTTTTTTTCGCATCCCCAAAGTTCGAAAATGTAAAAGCCTGCCTGCAATATGGACTAATGGATGTTTCGAAAACAGCGGATAACGGTTTAAACTCACATGGACCATATTTTTTTTTTTTATACAAAAATACATGAAATACGGGAAAAGTCGTGGTGTAATTTCCTGCGCGTCCCAAAGCTTCGGCAACTTTTCGGGAGCGGCAAAAATTTCCCTGAGTCGTCTTTAGACGAAGCGCAGACTGATGTCCGTTAACGCTCGGTGAAGAGTTTGCGTTACCGATAAGGCCGAGGGAGAGAGGGCCGGATAATAATATATATTTGCTGGGGAGAATAGGTAATTTGGAGCGGCGGTAATTACCTGCCTGGCTGATAACGCTTTCGTCCTTCCGTGTTTTCTCTCCGCGTGTGTTTCCGTCCGGTCACCCGCCTGTTTTAACACCCCCTACCATCAACCTATCCGGGGCCAGGGCTCATTAGTCCAGGAATCTAATTATGCGGTATTATCGTTAAATCCGTACACTCCGACGGACAATTTCACTCCACGCTGGAGAGAGAGAACTCCACACCCCTTTCATCCAGTCTGCCCCGTTTTCGAATTGCCAACGCGACGATCGTTTGATTCGTTTTGTTCAGTCATGTATTACACTGACACAGCGTTTCTTTTATCTCGTGGAACTTTCTTTGAAGATCGAAATCGATTTTTTTTTGGGTATGACCAATATGGATTTTTTGAAGAGGGGAAAACGTATGCAAAAAATCGTCCATCAGACTCAACATTTTTCCTATGATTAAAAATTCTACCTCTCGTCATACTTGAGACTTTTGATACTTTGTACCTTTTTTTCTCAACTTTGAATAAAAAAAATTTGGAGGAGAATGATTTTTGTGTGCAGAATGTTTAAAAAATCAGTAGTCGTCCGGGTGTACTTCCGGATGTGGCCCAGTGTGTCGTGTACGAAAATTATTTGTCCCCCTCCTCCTCCTCCTCCGGTACACAAGGTATGTGCACGAAGTGGATGTTACACAGCATGAACACAGAGTGGTGGAGTCTATGCGTACGTGTATAGGTATTCGCTCGACAAGACCGTCTCGTGTCTGTGCGCGAGCTCGAAATTTGTGTGGGAGAGTAATTCAAATATATTCATGTACGGATGCAGGCATAAAGCTCGGAAAATGCCGGCATAAATTTTACGGGCTCTCGAGCGAGACCGGAGAAAATTGGCCACGGGGCTCTCTCTCAGTACCCTCGGTTGCGGGAGTTGGGTGAGGACGGACGAGTAAACTAGACGACGCGGCGACCGCGACTCTGGTGCGAGGGAAGAGCGACGAAACGACACACGGGGACGAGAGGTTGCATCGCTGCATCAGCAGCATGGAATGAGGGGTTCGAAGGGGTCGAAGAGAAAACGGAGGGACGTTTTACGAAGATGGCCACGCGGCCTCGTACCTCCCGAAGACATTGTATGTGCGCTGCACCACGTCGAGCGTCCGGCGGTCGTTAAATCGTCGAGGCACAACCTGCTGCTCCTGCTTTTACTTCTTCGATACAGGGGACCAAAAAGAGACCGAATGCTCAACCAACTATCCCAACTGTTACTCGTCTACGGAACAGCAGAATTCTTTCGTACTTTCGTCAAGTTGGGCTAGGAGCTTCCCGTATCTTCGGTGCACTGCACGCAGATCGGCTGCATTAGAAAGAGGAAAAAAAAAGGTAAATGAGTTTTTTTTTACTTTTAATTAATTATTTTTTTATTATCAGAAAATTTTTCGGTACGTGAGATTTTCATTCTGTTAAGTAAACATTTTTAAAGCCAGAGATAAAAACAGACTTTTGAACTAACGTGGATTATTTATTTCAAGATTACCGTGTTTGGGGAAACTTAAAAATTGACGCTGAAGCAGGATAAATATTAGGTCACGGTGCGTAACAGTAATTCAATATTACGATTCAATATTGAATCGTGAATTTACAAGCGTACTCGAGATGCCCTCCCGAATGCTTCACACGAGCTATTTCACCTTTGATAATATAGAAAATTATATAAATTATTTGGAGCTCTCGTCAAGCTTAACCGCAACTGCGCATGTATTAATATCTCATGCAAACATCGATACCACCGACCGCCATAAAATTATATAATCCACGTAAAATATTAAAAAATACAAACTGGACTACGTAGTATCGGTGGTTTTTAAAATTGGAATAACAAGTTCGTTAAATCGTCCCTCTTTGTATTAATTTTATAACGCGTGGAATGTTCCCAGGACAGTTCCGTGAATTTATGATTGATTACCGATGCCATGGACATGTCGAATTACGTTCCTCACCCGCTTGTGCCCCCGTTGCTACTGGGTATTTCAGTGGTGGGGGCTTAACTAATTCTCGTGGAAATAAATCTGTGCCAGTCTCTTCGGCCTTTTCTTACTCTGACCCGCTTTTACCAGCTTTCTATTCCCATTCCTTCTCGTCCCTTCCACGCTTCCTACCAACCGAGCTCCGGTGAAAAATCGCTGCAGCCATCGTAGCCGCAACCACCGAGCAATCTCGTAATTTCCGTTACAACGCTCGAGAGCCACTGTACTGCAGCAGTGAGTTCCATAAACGCCAGTGACGCTGCGAAGAGTCAAGTTATTTCTAACCATCTGGATAACTTCCAGCGAGAAGGTCTCGTGTCGCTAAATAACTTTTTCCTCGAACCCAGAATCGTTGATCTTTCAATACCTTAAAGGCATATTTATCAGCTCAGTAAAAAAGAATCAGTAAAAAAGATAGCAGGTAAAGATCGCAGTTTCCTGGTTAACTCACTCATTGATAAAATGAATATAAAAAAGGGAAAAATGTACGATTTTTTTTTACATAAATCGGCTTGACTTTTGTTTACTCGGTATTAATTTATCGAAATTAAACTACGACCATTCGATACTAGCTGCGACAGCAATTTTTCATCAGTTCGTATTTAACTCATTCGTAAAAGTCAGCACGTCGTTACGTTCTCGTCACGATATGGTTGAATAAAAAAAAAACAATTTATATATGTGAAAACCACGATCACCTTTATTCGACAGGGAATTCCCCGGGATGGACATGGCATGGTCAATATCAGCGTTTCGCACATACAGACCGATATATATCGATGCTCGTTGACGCACCGAATAATTGTTCGAGCGGTGAATTCTCCCACCGTTGAATCCTGTAACTGGTGCAGTTTTTCCGGTACCGTCGACCAACGATCAACGCTGTACTTCGGGGTTTTCGACGTAGGTGCGGCATGACGTTTGCCGCTAAATTGTTGCGAACGGCACATTCACGTTTCGCCCGCGTTCCTCTCTCTCTCCGCTTGTTCCAATTTTGGCCATGATCTTTTTTAACGAGCGCCGATATTGGGATTCCCAGACATACATTGTCCGAACCACCCCATTAACTGGAACCGTTTCGTCGAAACCGTCATAAGCTTCAACGTCATTTCTCCCCATTATCCCAATGCGACGCATCACGCGCATCGTGCCAGAGTATATTTTCCTGGAAATGCCACGGTGCATTATCAATGCCACTCGGTCATCTATCAATCAGCGGACCTGGAGTATACCTCCGGCAAATGGGCTGTCGAATCAAGGAGAAATTGTAGGGAACAGCCTTTTCGTGATCATGGCAAATAAATGAGGGATCGAATGTTCCATAAATTTAAAAGAGATTTGCATCGTCCGATATGAGTATTTTTATATAGAAGAGTGAGTCAAAATAGACCAATTGTTCTCGGAACGTAAAAAAATCATATATCTGCAGGAATGTGACTGAACAAATAAACTTATTTGTCCCTGATACAATATGATCTTGAGAAATGAAAAAAAAAAAATTAAAAAAGGACACTACTACGACCCAGATTAAAACAGCCCAGGTCGGTAGTGTAGAAAATGCCTGATCGGATCTGGCCGCTGAAAATTGCTCGGTTATCATAGCAGCAGAATGTTTCGCAAGCTCCGAATCCTCGCGAAATGGATTGCGAAATTTTTTTTTAAAACAAAAACCGATGTTTAAGGAGAAATAGAAGTGGAGGTGGAATGAGAGAATACTGGCTCCGGGGAGTGATATCGTGAACCGATATTAGGTCGAGCGAAGAGTACGAGCCGGTGGGTACTGCGCGCGACTCTCGGCGTGTGGTGGGGAAGAAAAACCCTCGCGCCGTTAGAGAATCGCTTAAACTATCCCCGCTAGATTTATCGCCGGGCTTAGAGGTAAAGGGGGCAAGGGAGTGTAAGGGAAGGAAAAAAGGCGCAGCAGTTCTGGCGAGCACGCAACGAAAGAACGAACAAAAAGGCTGAGATCTCTGCTGTGTGCGAGGGTGGGGGGTGGGGGGAGGAGAAAAATAATCGTAAAAGGGGGCAGGGAAAAGCTCGGGGGTGGCCATCGAGATTCCGCGCTGGGGTCGCCCGTTGTCTATGTATATATATATATATATGCGCATTGAACATGGGGTATGTAAGGGTGGATACTACGTGTGTGCGTTATAGCATTGGCGAAGGTAAAGCGCACCGAAGGCACCAAGGATGGGGGAATACAACGGGGTGCCTACCAATTTATAATATTTATCGCCGTTAGCCGCCGATAATGGAATTCCAGTCGGGTCAGCGTAGTACACACGAGTATGTGCGTGTATGTGCTGTTACTAGTGGTGCCAGAAAACCCCAGAACTGTACAGAATACATTGGTACACAGGGGGTGAAAAGAGCCCCCCCCCTAAATCTGATCCAGTGACGTATGGACACGGCCGGAAAACGGGCCAGCAGTTTTACATACTGGTTTGAGGACTGGTTTCACAAAGTCTTTGAAAGAAAATATCGAATAAGATAAAGTACAAAAAAAAATTAGAACCATTTTGGAGCCCCTTTATTAAAATTCTGTATTAAATAAAAAATGTGAAAGTCTTAATTTTATAAGTTTTTTTTTCCATATTTTTTTCTTTAACCCTCAAAATATTCTTAATGCCATAAAAATTGTGATTATAGTTTGCACCCATCATCTTATGTTGTATCTAATTTGTTCTGGAGCTCACAACTTGCTACTTTTTAGGCAATATATTTCTCCTATCGTCGTGCGGTTTTGCGCCGCTAATCATGGATTGTCGGGGTTTTGCTGATGCTATTCTACCTCGTTCGACGTTCTCGCCAACGGCGATCTCATGAACCGATCGCTTGGACGAGACAGCGAACGCGCCATGCCTCTGTAGTTTCTCGTGTGTACACACGAAACGCGATATGTCTACGGGCATGCTGTGCTGGAAGTAGCGCAGAGGTATACTCGCCGGTGAAATCGAGCCGGCTGCCGCTGGACAAGCAGCCAGACAGAAAGAGGCTGACGGGCGTAACAAGCCAAGGATCATCCCTCCGGGGCAACGAAACTAATAATAAAAACATGGATACAATGCGCAAACAATCCACGGAAGAAGGACGGGGACGGGGCGAAATTTTAACGACGTAAATTGCCGGCATGAAATTGCAACACCCCAAAAACCGGGATAAAATGGGAACCATCTACACAAAGATTCATCTCGACTAATTAGCCCTGATAACTGAGCACAAACACAAATTAGATGAAAATTTTATCTACCGGAAAATATACGATCTACAAAAAGCTCCCGACTCTTTCCATCCAGTTTACGACATTTATCTCGGTACACATCTCATAATAATGATGTACAAACTTCCTTGTTTGATTGAGAACAAAAATATTGTAAACTAAAACCTTCCATTAATACAGCACACCGCTCGACCGATTTAATTGTACATTGTAGCGTAATGCTTTTAACAATCCCCAATCCTGAAGACAAATTTCATCATATCCTTCTTCTACATAAAAAAATTTATATACATATATCTATTTATATGAAAGTTAAGTGTAGCTACTAAAGCAATGAGAGCAACGAGTCCGGTAGCGAAGTACATGTATATCTTCTCCCGGCTGGTGGCTGGATAAGGGTTGAGAAAGGGTCGGAGAAGAAACTCCGCGAGGGGTGCTGCTCCCGGTCTTATGGCAAATGGCAACAGGGCCAACGGGCGAAGGGAAGATGTGAAAGCCCGTAGTGAGTGAGAGAAGCCAGAGCGAATTTCCCGATAACCCAAGTTATTAAGTCATAAAGCGAAGAGTTAGTGTAGGGTTAGACAAGTGGGGGAGGGAAACGTGTGCCGCGGGTACGGTGCCGCGCATCCTACTCTCCTCCATTATCGCAAATTTACATGCCAGAGAGTCGGGAAACGAGACGAGAGGGGCCTGGTTCGACGTTACCCTGCCCCGACTACTCGGAGCTAGCCTCGAGAAGCGAACGGCTGTGCTATATCCTCGTCTTCTCTCGTTTTCCACCTGCTGTGACGTCGGCTCTGCTCCGTCGGTACTGCAGCTCGTTCTCTTGGAGTCGCTGATGGTGGTCCTGGGTCAGCCTTTTAGGACGAGGACGGCTTCCTCGTGCTCGTCGACAGTTGCCTCCGCTTTCACTCTCGGCCTCGGCTTCACCTTCCTCCACGTATCCTGGGATCCTAAACTGTCTCGTATACTCGGGGGAGAAACCCGGTAATAAAGCCTTCCAGCCATAACGCATAACGGTTTAATTAAGAAGTTGTCGTCGTCGACGTCGCTGCCAGGGAAGAGCTCTCTCGGCATGGAGAAGAACCAAAAGCTCACCCTGCCCGACCTTGGCAGGGAAGAAATCAAGCGCTGAGCGCGATTCGAGGCAGAACGCGTTTCGGGGACAGTGAAGAGGTAACCATCGAGCTGCTTTCTTCACTTGGCCGTATATCCGGAATCGTACGAGACTTCCATCTCGCGAAAACAATTTTCTTGGAGAGTTCCTTGCGGAAATAGGTACTTGAGAAGCGAGCACGGGTAGGGGTATTAGTTAGTAAAGAAGATCGGAGGAAAAAAAAATGCTGGTGAATGGAAAAACCCTCCTAGGTGTATGTGGAAGAGGAGTAACAGACAAAAAGAGAGGAAGACGGTTGGGAGGGACGACATAGATTCGAGATTCTCGTTGCGATGGTCTATAAATTCCGAGTTCAAGATTGCGCTATAAAAAGTTTTCTCGTCGAGAATGGAGTCTTTATCTCGTTCTGTCCTCTCCGCCGATGCCGAAGAGAAAGATTCATTGGTGTCTTGCTGCCCGCGATCTTTCGCGTTGGCAGAGACAACGAGGGGGAAAACGAAGACTTCAAAGTCGGAACGAAATACCGGAAGATGCAATAGTAACGAAGGAGTGCTGTAGGATCAACATTCGAGAGAAATGGCTCGGTTTCCGATCCCCTAATGAGCTTCCGATTCATGAATGAAGATTTTTTGCGCAGGTGTTACAAAAAAATCTTCGATTTCAAAACTTTTTCATGATGCTCTTTGATAGCTTTGTCTCTGTTGATACTGGGGCAATCGCTTTTCCTCCAAAAATGTTTTTATTCAGCCCATTACCACCGGATGAACGTGAAGCTCAACGCATTTAGTGATCCCGCCACGGCAGTGGAGAAGTCAACCGTACGTGAGTTGCTTGCCTGGTTACCCCGGATGTTGGATGGTGACGGCGACGACGAGGCGGGATGAGAATCGGTGGACGAGGAACGGTACGCGAATTACACACCAAGTGAATTCGCACGCGAGATTCGTTAATGTGTCATATAATTAAATTTGGGTTCTTCAGTTGATCGGAGTGCGCCGCCGTACGGCCGTTCCTGCCATCGCGTCGACTGACAGCAATCGGCCGGCGACCGCCGCTTCACACCCTCTCCAGCAGTCATCCGCGTGGACCTCATCGGAACGCTACCGCGATGAAATGTGAATTGGGTTTAATCAATCTCCGTCTAATTGTGCGAGACGCGTTACACGGGTACCGGCGAAGGGACGGAAAAGCGCAGATGGATATGCACGAAGGAAATAATAGCTCATGCGGAACGGAGTCGCAAGAGGGTGTTGGTGAGAGCGCGATACATTTGATATAACCGCGAGTGAGGGAGTTTCGGAGCGAGGGATGCTCCGAGATTTCCTCGAACGTATTAATTTATGCCACTAAATTATGCGAAGGCGACGGGCGTTCGCAGATGAACGTTTCCATGCCGCTCGACGCAGAGTAATTCCATTCGGTGGCACACAACGGGCAAGGGATGGCACAGTTTCCTTTCTTCCGGTCCTACACCTTTCTCAACCGGAAACGGCATCTTCGCTGGGTGTACGATATCTATCTGCTCCTTATTCTGCTGGCGGTACATCTTGAGCCTGGGATGAAACATGGAACATGCAGACCTAACCATCATGTTTCTGGGACTTGGAGTTGTGTTATACCGTCATCATCATCATTAGGTTGAAAAAATGTGTGCGATCCGTTTTCGTTGAGCCTTGTTTCTATTCATGCTCCGCTGGAAGTACGAGCTTCTGGCCTCATGAATTTCCAATGAATTTCGGAAATCCTGAGTCACTTGACCAGTTGATCGATATGCCGATAACAACATGGACTTCCGGTATGCCTCATGTGGGAATCATTATTACAGGACCGTTAAATTCTTTACAGCCTCTCGGTAGATAAAAAACGAACGCTAGCTGCAATCGCTCGAAGAGCTTGTGGGACGGGAAAGAAGATGGGGGACGTGGAGCGTTTTTAAGTATCCCATCACGCCCGACGCACGACCTGGTGGGAGGGGGTAAGGGATTCATGCCTCCCACCCGATCGTAGTGGATTTACGACGATCGGAGTCCAACTCCCGAAAGAATGTGAAAACGTACGTGGGTACAAATGGGTATGGCAGGAGAGTTCGGATGGTGGAGCGAAGCACGTGGGAGGTTGTTCTCAACACGTAGGTGAGGTTTTTCTTCGTGGCCGGATGCACCTGGAACTCGGGCAGCAGGTGCGGACGGCATTGGCTTTCGGATTTTATACTCGGCGTCTTACTAGCAGTTTCGCAGAACGCCGGCGTCGATTTGTTCATTCCCGTAGATGGGTAAACCGTTGGTGAGGAGAATGACGGAGCGACGGGGCTTCGGGTTGAGAATTTTCGATGGTTCACTGGGGAAAAACCTGGAATCCTTGCAGGCTCTTGTCGGGGATACGCCAGTGAGATACGAGCTGCTGGACTTCGAAGCCAGAGGAAGAAGGAATCAATACTGCATGGACATTCGGATCACCGGCCCAGCATGCCTCCGGCTCCGGAGAATCATCGGTTGGAACATGGTTCTTCAAGATTTTCGATATTCGAGAAACATCGGTAACACGGTTCGAGGGAAAATGATAGTCTAGGAAGTTATGCGAAGAATATACATGCAACGGTATATATTTCGGTCATTGAGCCTTCGAGCGAAGAGGGCAAGAGTACCGGGTGGGAAAGAGGTTTGACCATGGTCCATCAAAAATATACAAATCGGTAATTTCATACCAGCTCGCGGGTGGCCGGCCACGACATTGAAGCTGGGGTCGGACGCCCGAGGGTCGAGAATTTGATGCGAAATCTTCCAGAAATAGAGCGAGTGGTCAATATTCGTGCCTTCTTCAATCGTGAAAGCAGCCTTGCACGAACCAGAGTGCCCGACAGAGTTTCGCATGCAATGCCTATTCTCCAGTCATATATGCTAATCCGATTTCTAAGTTTCCGATCAGACGGGCGGAAGCCCGAAAACTGGGGGTCAGGGATTGAAGCTGAAAATATATTTGAAAGGTGTCCCTAGGTACCTAGGTTGGTGGAAAGTGTGCATGTAGACGACACGGCGAGTTGTGTATAGACTCGTCTAGTTTGGAATTGGAAAAGAGTATGTATAGGGGATAGAGAAGATAGAAAAAAGAAAGAAAAAGAAAAAGCGCCGAGGGAATCTGGGCAGTCCCTGGGGTTAGTCAGGTTTAGCCTGCTTTCCAGTTATACGGTAATCCCAACTTATCCAATCTTCTGTTAACAATCCAAGGGAAAACCTTGAGGTGAGACGGGCCTATTGCGCGCCGGTAGAATCTTCTGATATCGATCGTACAAAGAGAGAAGAATTTCTTGGGACGGTAAGCAGCGAAGGTGTTTTCTTCTTCTTCTCCTTCTTCTTCTTCTTCTTCTTTTTCTTCTTCTTCTTCTTCTTCTTCTTCTTCTCTTCTTCTTCTTCTCTTCTCTTCTCTTCCTTCTTCTCCTTCTACTCCTTCTCTCCACCAACGCGTTCCTTTCGATCTCTCCTAGCTCTATTTTCTGTTCCCGGTGCTTTTCCTTAGGTCCTTCTCTCGGCTGTTACTACCTGCGAGGAGTCTTCTACCCTGCGCCTTCTCGATCTCGCTCTGACTCGTTGGATTTTATAGATGGATTACAGAAGTTTATGCTCGGCGAAGCTCGCGAGATAGGGTTTTTACGGTTGCGAGCAGCAGCATCCACGAGCGTTGTGGGAGGGCGCTTCCCACTTCCCCTGAGCGTAGAATCGATTCGGTTCCACCGGGTATGGGGTCAGGGACTAGAAGCAGCAAAGTCGTTTGTACCGGTGTACCGGTGTTACACTGGCTGCGTTACACGGCGATCGCCCCCAGTTTGCCCGGGGGCTCTATATGCATTTCCAGCTAAACCTGGACGAAGAATCCTCTCGGGAGAGGACTTCCCGGATATGGGGGAAGAGGAAACGATGCCCTCGACTATTCCAATCAATCATTTTCTTCGTTACAGTATGTACTTCGTTTTCGAGTTTCCGTGTTCAACGGGGACGAGGCGGGATGCTAAAGTTTGTAGCCTGGATTAAACAAGTCCACTGGACTCGAAATAGAACGTTCAACTTCTGGAATTATGGGGTATACATACACTACATGCAATCGATAAATGTATATTCCCATCTGTACTTCGAAATGAAGATACTTAGATAAAACCGTAAAAGATAAATACCACCGATCTTCGAGAAATATTAAATCTGGTCCCCACTAAAGTCCATACATTACTGGGATCGTGGCAGTGGAAAAGGTCCATTATGTCCTTTGAACATTGTGTCCTGATGAGAAGGCACAAACTGTCGACAAAAGTGTGTCCGGTATATTCTGTGAATACTGTAATGCGGCATTCTGCCGTTAGAACGTTCCTGGGGGTACGAGCAATGTAGAGAAAAAATAGGAGAAAGAGAATAGAGCGAGCGAAAGAGATCACAGACGAGTGGCACTTGGCGCGAAAGCCTGTTAGCATAGGAATAGTTATTCACCGAGGGAAGTGGTCCATCGTCGGGTCAGCCGTTCGTGGCAAGTGGCACCACTGGCTTCTTCGTCGACGGAATAAACTCCTTGTCAGGCTCCGAGGTGAAGTTGTATATGGAAAAGTTGGCCTGACCCAATGGCCAACCATCCGAGCACTCGACGGAGTGTGTCCGGTACACACACCCTGTACCGCTAAAATATTTCTTCCGTGCGGATAACGCGCATGTGACTGTACGTGCTCCCACGGCGAAATCTCGGGCGGGTAGATGGAAAGGGAAAACCGAGCAAATAGCACATCGTCGCGTATACGCTTTCTCGTAAACACGGAAGATAAAACAATAAAATTATGGAGCGGAGCCAAGGAAAACCGCCCTTTGCCGAGCGGTGGCGATGTACCGCTCCGTCGGCGCTTCCACTGCGATACCATAGTCCGCAATATTGTTCCCGTCCTCTCGCCACCCCCGCATCGCGTTACACTTTATTTTTCGGGTAATTTTCGGGACCAAAGCCAAATCAGTGAATGTAACTCTAGTCGTCGGTTCTATCCGCGCTCGCATAATCCTACTCTATCGGCCGGGGATCATCTGTGCATGGGCGTTGAGCGCGAGATTTAAGGATTTTTACCGGGAGATAACGAAACTATTTTTTATCAACGTATGATCCAACGACATTCATTCAAATTCGGATGATCAAGGTCAAAAGAAATCCATTGATTATTGTGTAATTATAATAATTTTTTAGCGAGAAAATTTGTCTAGCCTTCAAAGGAGAGTCGTTTGATTCTATATTTAATAATCGGCTTGATAAACTATCAGGAAATTGGTATGGTATACTCGGCGAGTTCATAAATGTCTTCAAGAATTTTCTCACATTTTTTGCACGGTTTCTTAAGTTTTTTATTGTGCCAAAGTTGACGTGTATGAACTTTGAAGGAATGTATGGAAAAAAAAATGTGAAGAAGTTCTATTCAGCGATGCTTTATCGAGCCGTTAAAAAGATACGGGACTTGAAGGAGCTTCCGAAGATACACTCCCCCGGATGGTAGAAAAGAGCTGTATAAAAAATATCTGTATAAAAATCTATATTGTCTCTCGACAGTTTTAACACCGGAAACGAGAATCTTTTATCCCCGTCCTCTCTATTCCCTCAAGTTTGGCATTCGATATCCACACAAACGTTCCTCCACGAATTTATTATTAAGATTCGATACCCGACGGATGCACGTTCTGTCGAGAAATAAATGGTAATGTCATGTCTGCTCTTAATCGATTCTGTCGGAGAGGCAATACGATGTGTCTCTCAATCTCGCAGAATAAACAAAATCGTCCGTACAATGTATGTCTCTCCCCGTGTTCGTGTGATCCTGATCAAAGCCACCGGGTCACCGAAGCCAACCAAGGAAATTGCAGGCGGAGCATCAGTTGCGGCAGAGTCTCAAAGCTTCTCTTCAGCGGTGACGTGCACTGCGAGCTGTATTAGATTTCCTTTGGTCAGAGAAAACTAATCGGACCTACTGTTCTTTCTTTTTTTTTTTCCTTTTTTCTTGGTCCAGCAAAGCTTCCCTTGCAGTGCAGAGCGGAGGTCGTCGTACTTTCATGTAGGTCGTCGAAGGCTCGGAGAAGGCCAGTCAGTTTTCCGGACGGACTTCTATACCTTCGGACGCCTTGTACGCGAAAGGGAATTAGGAGAAACGTGGAGCATTTCCATGGCATCCGAAAAAGCTGTATCTCCCGGGAGATTAGCGGAAAGAACTTCGAGCTCTTCCTGCGATTTCCGTCTGACTTTATGTACGGCAAGCTTGCTGGAGTTACGTAAAAAAAAATGATAATAATAATAATTCTTATTATTAAAGAAATAGTTTTCTCCGAGTAAATATAAATCATACGGTATCACCTTTGGGCATGTAGTTTTTTTCTTTCGATTTCGACCGTTTTTCGCAGCACTCGTTCGGTTAATCGTCCAACGTGCTTGGATCTCTGTTATTAGTCCTTTTTCCGAGGCGTAGCTCTCTCATACGCTCGGCACACTTGCAAATCTTTGTGACGTTTTCATTAACCCTGAAGGCACGGCGGGGTCACGGGACGAGATAGAGAAAGGAGAGGCAAACAGGAAAGAAGAATAAAAAAATGAAAAAAATGTAAAAGATGGAAGAGAAGAGCGAGGAGAGAAACACTAACGCCGCGAGAGATAACGAATGCCGCGCGAAAAAAAGCTCCACAGCCGAGGAATAATTAAATGCATCTCACGGAAATTCATATTTATAACTTGAATCCATTACCGCTTGCCGCAGGGTGTCAGCTAAGGGGGTAGAGAATATCTGAATTTTCTGAGCTCGTGATGAACTCTTCTTTTTTTCTGGCGAACTATGTAAAGGAAAGTCATTATAGCGTATACTAAACCGCGCGCGACGAGAAATTTTTCTCCTCTTCAACATCACCGTCGTAATTGTAATAAAAATCCGTCAGCTCCTCGAGGGAGATTCTTCTTTTTTTTACTCTCTTCGGTTGTTGCGGGAAAAACCACCGGGCGTACTGTGATCCCGGTGTTAAATATGTAGTTCCATTATCAGAGCCTTCGCGTGGTTAACAGGATGCGAGGAGCGAGAGTATTAATGAAATTATAACTGGCGCGATGGGAGAGAGAAGGTGGAGGCGGGCTTCGAAACGAGAGTGGAAACTCCGACGGGATAAGTTTATTATTGAAAAATATTATTAAATATGATGCGCTCGTCGTCGAGGAGAGGCCGAGAAAATTGTACACAATATACGTAGCAGAGGAGAGCGGGGCAAGACGGAACCACGGGGTAAAATGGACAATTCTTACAGACCTTGCGCCGGCGGAAAACAAGTCTCAGATTAAATCTTTATCGTATATAGATATAAAAAAATATATGCTGAAGCTCGTAGCTATCGAGTCGACGTTTCTTTAGCGGTTTGTGGAGGACGGACGGAAGCAAATTGCGGTTTCCACATGGGATGGAAATAATGCGTATGTCCACTTTTACTCTCATCCCCCTTGGTCCATATCTACCCTCCGCGCGATCTCTGGCTCGTTCCCCCCAACGGTTTCCCTCGCGAACGTCAGCCAGCTACTAGCAACATTCCGAAACACTTCTTCTCTCCCGTCTCGTATCATTACGTTCGCGTTACGAATTGCGAAAATATTGGAAAAACGAGCGAGAGCTACCGCGAACGGAGGAACTCTCTACCAACTCAAGGGGGAGGCCAGGACGAGTAAGTTTCGACGAGGGAATAGAAAGCGAGCTCCGAAGCTGCGAAAGAAGATTTACCCTACTGGAAGTACTTGTGATACTTTGTATTTAAAGTATTTTTTGGTACTTTGCCCAGCTCTGTCAGACCCGACACCGATTTTCTACCTCACTTTGTACAGATGATATGGCAATTAGTCGAGTTGCCGCGATATATATTTTTTTTTCTATTTTTTCCTATCTCTATTTTTATACCGCAGTGAGTCAAAATAAATAAATAAATGGTGAAGTAAAAACGGATTAACATTTTTCCTCGTCGTTTGCCGCACTATTTGTTGACGGGAGTCGGGAGTGCTATTCATTCAGCCGAACCCGCATAGTCGACAGAGATTTTATTCGGGATGTGAGTCGACACATGCTACCTAGTGCGCCTCGTCGATTCTCTCTTTTTTTTTTTAACTCTGCCGACTCAATTGTTAATCCTTCTTTCTATATCCACAAGCATGTTTTCCTCGTTTCCATCCTACCACGAGTACCCGCATCCTAGGTAGTATCCATCAGTAATTGGTAACCCGACGATGCCCAATAAATAAACACGAAACTGGGAGAACAATTGGTGCCCGGCTAACGAAACGTTGTTACTGGCAGTTAAAATTTTTTTTGGCTATCGACACATGTTGATTTTATTATTGTTATCGTCGTTTTTTATATTTTTTGTCCGAATCGAAAAAGCAAAAGTTTCGAATGAAACGGCAACCAGCGAAGCTCCTCCTCAAGGACAATCGGTATAAATTTTCCAGGACACGCGATACGTACAGCGCGAATTCGAGTAGACCGACCCGATGAAGCCGGTGCGCGCGGAATGGTAGTTATATCGATGACATCAGCGCGGAATGTCGCGGCAATGGTCCACCTCTCTCTTTCCCGTTCGGGTTTTATCTCGCTTCACCTCTGTCTCCGTGGCGACGCTATCGAGTTTTCGGCTTGATTCCCTTTGCTACTCTTATTACACAATCGATGCACTTTGTCGCGACAGCGAACCAGGCCCGTCGATCGATTTCACCCCGTTTCTGTCGGCCGAACTACGATACTGCGAGAGATCCGGTGTATATCCAGAGTGTGCAACGCTCATAAGGGCTTTCACGCTTTTCCACACAAGCTCCTGGCAACAATGGCGACAGCCCGTTCTCGCGCTCGCACACAGCTGCCCGTTCTCCCGGGTTGACCAAACATTTATGTGAACTCTCCAGTTCGACGATGAAGCATCGTGAATATATGGAGAGAGCTTCATGAGATCCGCGCCAGCCTGTTGACTCGTCTATTGGGAATCGTGGACGCGTGCCACGAGACCCGGCCTCATGCAACACTGCAGCTACCACTGTCACCGAACCTCCGTGCATTTCGCTTCATTTCGAGAACAACGTGAGAGCTACCCTCGAAACTACTCCGTGCAGTTTGCGCGCTCGGTGATTGATCCTAGGAGGCAAGACTGGCAGCCAGATGTTGCCAGGTTGGCATATTGGCATGTTTCTATTGTTTGTAAGGTATAATTGGACAGTGATCTTTTGACGATTCGGGCAGAAAAATGAAACGTGTAACTTGCAGTCCGCTACTTTAAAAATGCAACAGTGGTTAAACAGTGGCATTCAATAAAACTTAGATCCACAAACGTCTACTAATTTTTTTTTATTTCAATTTTTAACTTTTTTTAAGGTAACAATTCTTTTTAACCCCTTCACTGTCAAGGCTCTCTAAACGGCCCAAAACTTATAAAGAAATACGTTTCTCTGACAGTGAAGGCATTAAATACGGTTTGTTTTTTTTTTATGGTAAGAGTTACTGTAGAAAAAGTTCAGACTTTGGGGACAAGAAATGTTTGTTAAACGGTACAAGCCTTTATTACCATGTGAGCTAGTGTCCGGATGCATTTCGTTGTCTCGCCTCCTCTCCCACTTGAATTGCGTTCTTTTTTCGGTCCGCCTCTTTTTCATCCCCTTGTGCGCTCACACGAAACCAGGTGACGGCGACCCCCAGTTTTTACTGCCCCCCCTCCCCGCCATCAAATCACGCGACGGTATATAATGACTGCCACTAAATCTCGACAACCTCCGACACCTAATCACAACGTATGACGTTGAGTTACGCGTATAGTTGGAGCTAGGCAGCGTTCGCTGGGTCGGTTCCGCGCGGGCCTCGTTTCTCGGGAATTCCCTGCTTTTACGAGCCCGCCGGCAAGCGTTGTAAACGAAACTATACGCGGACTATTGCGCACATCTCCTCGTTCCACGGTGGACGGGGCTATTTTAACGCCCGGAGGATTAACGTTGATTGAGGTTCCTGTTATAATTGCCCAACGAAAAAAATAAAATAAAAAATCTCCGGCTACATCGAATACCTCTATTATTCGCCGGTCGCTATGGATGTGTGTGTGTGTGTGTGTTTGCGCGTATTTATGCTCCCGAGATTCCGGTCGTACCCAAGCTCGCGCGGATACGTTCCACCCAGAGAGAGAAAGCTCTATTGTTGTTCTACACAATGCCTACTACCATTTCGTGAATACTAGAGTTAATACACCGTGTACCGAGCTGATTCATTAGCGGCATAGTTCGTTAACGAATACCGGGAATTTCCCCTCGCAGAAACTCGATATATATTCGCGAGCGCAGATATAGGAAAACTGAACCGGTTCATTGCTATGGAAAATACAAATAATTAAAAGTGAAACGGGATCGAGAGAGCGGTGCATTACGTCGGTGTGTAATTCCAGAAAGGTTTCATCTACGTGGTGAAAAAAATGTGTACATTCAACAAACATTTCTCTATCACAAAGATTCGTTATCTTTCTTGTTCATGTATTCCATCAGCATACGGTTATGTTCAATTTCTTATATCCATCAACATACGGTATTTAACTTTTTCTTTCCATCAAGCATACATTTTTTTCTTATCTTTTCTTTAATCGGACACTTGAGTTTCGATGAATAGTATCTAAAATGTTTGTAGTCACGATTGAACGCCGGAGAACATTGGAAACGTGTAAGCGGGACGTCACGTCGGAGTCACCGGTGTGAGCCAGTGGTTATGGTCGTCGCTAGTCAGACAGGCTGACGCGACTCGTCGCGCTACGGCGATGTTATTTCCCGCTCGCCCGACAGAGGGAGGCAAGAGGCAGGGGGAGGGGGAGAGGGGGGGAGGCCGCGTTTCGGGGTTTGAATCCGGCAAGCAAGAAGAATTAATGCACGGATGAACACCTTCTCGCACCGTTAGCTTGGAGCATCATACGCAAATGCATCGCGGCATGCGGCGGCTGCGTGTGCATTTAATTTCGATAGAGGCTGCTCACGGAGCGGAAGAAATGTAGTGCCAATTCGCTTCGTAATCTTGATGGAGGCTTTCGTGCCAACCCGTCTGTGAGCCGACTCTAGCCTATGATTATTAAAATCCTCGTATTTTCTTTCCGACTTGTCATTTTCCATAGAAAATAAAAAAAAGTTTGTCCCTTTCCCTGGCTATCGTTCCAGAAACCTTTCAGCCTCTTCACTTTCTCAGACTGCCTCCTTCGCCTTCTCGACCGTTCCTTTGGCTATTTACCGTTCCTACCCGGGACCGCCTCTGTGTGTACCTCTTCCAGCTCCAAGCCGCTAACCCGTAGCGCCTTGCATATTGTGAAGGACACTTTCAATTTAACTTTGAGACCCCTGCTCGTCGTCCTGCCCCCTGTTACCTTCGCGACCCTCCGCTTGCTATCTTTTCTCAGGTATCAAGATCCGATCAAAGGATCTCATTTGCCTCGGGGAAAAGGCGTTGATGGAAGTCACCCCGTGCCTGGGCACACGCACATTCAATCAGTGATAGGGCTTTATGAACACTTTTTTAAGGGGCATAAACAAACTTGCCAGCAGACTCTTGAGGGAGTCAGCTAAGTTGATTTTATTCCGCTATGTTGGATTTATCCTACGCTCCAACAGACTTGGGTGTGCATGCCTTATATGCAGATTTTTTTTTATTGCACCTGCATCGAACTCCTCTTCAATGATTTCCCATCCATCCGTTTTCCTTGTTCCACCCCGGTGAACCCGGCAGGAAACACGGACAAGTCCGTATACGAAACCTCGGGAGATCCATAGGGTCGCAAACGGTCCGCCAAGCATCTCGTCATCCCTCGGATGGCACTTTAGCCAGGTAAGCGTCAATTCGAGACCTTCCGTTCGGGCATTGAATGATAAAAAAGGAAGGTCCGGAGATAGCGAAAGGCGGGTCCCGGGCCAGAGACAGGAAAGCCAGGAAAGCCAGGAAAGCCAGGAAAATGGTCGAGGGGGACAAAGCCTTCGGGAGGATATGAGGGAGGTCATATTCCTGGGAGTCCCGTGGCAGTGTATGTTCCATACACACACATCCGCATTATCAGGGCGACTCCTGAAGCCTGTGGATGTTGGGATGTCTGGTCGAACGGTCGACGGTGTGGTAGTCGGTCAGACACTTGTACCGTCGTCGTGTTCCGTCGCACACCGACGGGGCATACGAGTGCCGTTTGCGTATGCGGAGACGAGGATCGGTAGGGAGAAGGTCTGCCACGGTGAAATCGTATTACTAGTGCATTGTGGGAGCTGAATAGCCGGCATTAGAGCCAACGAGGTTGTACCATCGTTCTATTCCTCCCTCAGCTCCTCCGTCCTCGTACCTTGACTAGGTGCGGCGCTAGTCTCCTCTTCCATGTACCGACTCACCCTTTTCCATCCTGTCTCGTTCCTTCGCGACCGATTCTTCGGCTTATTCTCTTCTATTCTCGCGTCCGTGCGAGCAACACTCGTCCAGAACGGCGGCACGATGTTCTTTTGTCAGGACCGGGCGGGTGAAAGGGACTCTATCGATTTCATGCTCCGCGAGTTAGCGCGGCTCACAATGTGCGTGCTCGTTTAAAGTTCCATCCAAGACGAGAGAGTAATCAAATTTTCCTGTATTTGGAGTCCTCGATAACGTATTCCGGAAGGAATGAACTATTAAAAGTTGTATTGCCGGTTGCAGTGTGGATGGGGACGTGCTGTATCTTTTGATTTCTGTCATCATCATAAAAAAATGAAACTAAGCTGAACATTGTTATCATCAGCTGAAAAACATGGAATGAGGCAAAAAAAAGCTCAGTTCTGTTCTCTAAATCTTAAGCATGTCTCACCATCGAGCCGACGAGTAACGCGAAATATTCTCGTAAAAAGGTTACAGGCACGCCGAGGGTGTCAGGGCAGAGTATAAAAAAATGACGGGGTTGTACCGGAATATTAAGGCTGGAAAGGCTTCGCCACGGAGATAAAGGATGGAACCCGTGTCGCAACTATCAGCTGCACCGCCTTCGTCGTCGCCAGGTATGCAGGAACGATGTTCGCCAACAGCAGCGAGAGGAATTGTTTCGGAAATTAAACCGTGCCACCCCGCCGCTTTCTGCTCTCGTTCGCGTTCCTACCGTGCCGGGCCAGAAGCTTTGTGTATCGTCGAGGTTGTCGCTGTTCCTCATAACGAAATAACCGTCAAGGCTCCGACGGCGTTCTTTTTATACTCAGTTCACAATACACGGCGACCTACTGGGTGCGGGGATAAAAATGATCCCAAAAGCATGAATTTGGATCCGCGACATAACTTCCTGAAGCTTCTTTTTAATTTTTTTTTATCGTTACATCAAAGAGCCTCAATTTATATTGCTTCTTCTCTTTGTTCATCGGTTGTTTGAGCTCGCATGGTCAGAATTGGGCAATGTCCCCCGAAGTCCTACCAATATATTCAGCGGCCAATATATACAGCCTTCGGGGCTTCGTCGGTGATTGAGTGTACGCTTTGGTACTCTCTTTCCGCGGTCCTTTCAGCTTTCGGGCAAGGATTCTTTCGACGAATAACTGAACGTCAAAGCTCTCTCGGCTCCATCGGCGAGCTTCCCTCTTCGGAGGTCGGTCGGTCATTGTGGAACAGAAAACACGGTCCACACGTGTGTACCTCCAGAGCCATGCTGCTAAAGTTCTGGTAATAACGCGTCGACCGTACAGCAGCAGCGATGGAAACCTTCGCGCGTACAGTGTAGCTAGATCTTTTCTCGCATAGCTGAAACTAACAATACTCGTCGTCCAGCCGGACGCGAGAATTCCTTCTGACCGTTCGTCCGCTATAACGGCCATGCTTTACGCGTGAACTGTTCTTTGTTTCGGTCTTTTCATTTTCCAGAAGAATCTGCTGTTCTTCACTCATCAATTGTAGTGGAGAGTTTATAGGAAACCATTTGGCCATGCCTGGGTGACAACGGAATAACGATGTTGATATCGATGTCGGCTCAATGAGATTTTCGAGATTCCTTGGATACTGGAAAAGTGCTGTGATAAGTTTTCGAGGACGGCCTCAATAACTTTCCAAACAGCGGCTCTGGCAGCAGTCATGACAAGTATGGTGGAAGTTATGCGCTGGTGTATCGAAGCAGATGGCTGAACAGATATCTGGTAAAGCCTGGTAGATTTGGAGCACAGCAACAAGTCCCCTTGTCTCGAAAGCGTTAACTCTGACGTGGCTAATTTTAGTTTCCATCTCGGTGTTTATGGTATCATCTAAGCATCGGTAAGTTTCTCGGAGTTGTAGGCTGAAGCGGGTGTGCGCAGTCGAGTTAACCAGGTTTCCAGAAATCCCGCGAGATTCTCAATGCGGTGATAGTGAGTAGTCCATATTTGTAAATGTTCGCAATCCCGTCCTTATATCTCTGGAGGACCAGCCGGAGAAGGCGAACTTGTTCCTCCACGGAATTATAATGAACTTAGGGGGGGGGGGGGGGGGGGGGGGGGGGTAGTCCTCGGTATACAGCACGGTGTATCGGGACAAAGTTTCCGCCTTTGGCGAGAGGCCGGCTGGCGCTCGTTTCGTCCAGCCAGCCGAAGAAGCTCGGCTGAGTTTCTGCTGGTCGGCGAGCCGTGCCGATCCACCGCAGCACGGAGGCTTCGATAGATTGAACCGAGAGCCTCACGGATGCCGGGACGGGAAACGAGACAAAATTTCGAGAATCGTCGAACAATTAGACGAAGTTCAGCTGCGAAAAGTTCGCGCTAGTCGCCCGCATTGGTGCGATATCTACGGGAAAGGCCTTGGCTGGGAGATCGTTTTGTCGCGAGACGAACATGGAATGCTTGTCCGGGAGCTCGATATCCGTCTCGGATATTCCGATTTCCCCAGAGCTATTCATAACAAGGTGTCCGGTAGCTCGATAAGGGAAAGTATCCGGAAAATGTCAGAAAGACACTTCATCAGAAAATGCATAGTTAATTTTTCTCAACACAATTCGTTGTAATTATTTTCCTGTGGATTCGTTGGAGTATTAAACGGAATATAAAGGACTCACCCGTGTCGTTGTCACCGGGAACCCCCAGGCTGTCACTATTGTCGTTGATGAAGGCCTCGGCCGTGGACGTGAATGTCTGTGGCGATAGCGTGAGGTCCGGCCCGCTCTCGCTATCGAAAAGCTCCAAATTGCTATTTCCTGGAACACGTGAAAGGGAAACGTTCGTTATTACCGGCCGTCCATCAAGAAGTTAGGGTGATTGTTTATTATTGGATATACAAAGTTCCAATTCCAAATGAACGGAAATTCTTTGTCAGTAGTGTCAAAACTTTGTTATCTCGACACAGACGGGGAAAGAGAGAGGCTCCGCTCGAAATACATTATCGAACCCCTCTGCATTATAATATTATATAGTCGTTGTCGTCGCCTCAAACGCGTCCGACCGTCGTTAGTGGATTTCAATGGAAATCAGGTCTGCCCGAGACCGTCACGTTCCACTGATAATCTGAGGTTGCCGAGCTGACCATAGCTAGGTTCGTGCGTGCGTGCTGGCTGGCAACGACGATTTCTCGGATACCCTCGTTGTTAAAAGCGTTCCGATCTCGATTCTCGAAGGAGTTAACACGTTGGACTGCGCATCGCTAATATCGCACTGGTACAGTGCACAATCTTTTTCCTTCAAAGATGTCGAAGGGACGAGTGTATAGGGGGCATAAAAATAAATATTTTTGAATTGTGAATGAGTGAATGAATCAAGAACACCAGAGAAAATAGAGGAGGAACTCAGCCGATGCAGTTCTCGCACATCTGTAAAACAAAGATCCTCGATAGCTGGGCGAGGAAATATGGCAAATTGTCGTTGCCGCTCTCTCTCTCTCCCCAGTCTTCTATATGTCAACGAAGTTTATTCAGCTCCTTTCTCCCCTCAGCGAACGAACCCGATGGAACCCCGTGTTATTAATTTTCCCGATGTATATGGATGAATCTTGACTAGGCCGCGCTCGCCCTACGGCAACCGGTAGCCGAGTTCGCTGTCTCCTCAGCACGACGAGCGGAGGAGCGACCGTTGAAGGTTCTCTGTTCGAGTTCTCCTCTCTATACCCGTACAACCTGTTTTTCTTTTCTCCTTTTTTTGCATCCCACTAAAGTGATATTCTACTAAGTGATATTCTACTAACACATAAACTGGGCTCCTTTCACCAGTTTTACATTTTGTATTTTGGTGAGAAGGACAAACGAGAAAAATATTCCAACTTTTTTTTTGCTATGCCTTGGGAATGAGGATTTTGTATAAAAGTTTTATACATTGAGCTCGACTCTCCTGAACTAAGTAGTTAAAGACATTTCGCAGAGGTTGGACACTTGCCTCGGTTTCTCCCCCCTCAAAGAAATTTTCGTCGTCTCGAGGAAGCTGGAACACCAAGCCTGTATCATTACTCCGTTCCACATATTTCCTTTTTCATTTCGTTAGAGCAAATATATACTCCCGGTTGGCCCTCCTGTTGCACGCCAGCGGCATCTGCATTTTACGGGACGCTTAGGCCCGTCGAGTTTATATTTGAACATTGGCCTCCCAGACGCCGGAAAACTTCCCGGCACGAACGTGGATACCGCGTTCGGCGAGGCCACGGGAAGACCTTCCGCCCGGAGGAGAACGCGGGACGAACGTGGAAAATGAGAGAACTATATATAAGCTGGAGCTGACGATATGCAAATTATTCCAGGAGGCGAGGAGTGGAGTGAGTGGCTGGTCGAGCAGGCCGCAAGAGTCTCATCCTCGTGTCTTCCCGTATCGCAGTTTGCCCCGAGTGGTATTATGAAACTTAAGCCGTAGAGCACAAGTGTCGCGTTACGAGTCCGACCTCATCCTGGTGGTTCTCTCACTCCACCCGAACGAGGAGGACGACGAGGACCAGCCAGTGAACGCGGTCTTCGGTAAGCATAAGCCTGGACGCGGCTCCTCTGCTTTTCCTTCTGCTTCCGACTCCGGGAGCCACCATCTCGCCTTTATCTTGACTTCCCGCGGAACGTCGCCGTAGTTACATCTCGGAAACTTATACCTCCCAGTATCCACCGGGTTGTACCCGGTAGCCTACGGACCCCTGTTTGCCGTAATCTCCTCGGCGATTCCTCGAGCTCGTCGTCGTTCCTGCTTCCATCTCTTCGCACGACCCAGATGAGTAACCAAGCCGGAAATTGCCCGGTGTCGCCGGTCCTCCATTAATCGGCTGGTGACTTCGTAGAAGTGTCTCGACACCCATGAGATCGTTCATTCTTCATTCGACACGGCAAGCGCAGAAAACACATCGAAATTTTGCCCAGGTAAAAAGTAGTAGGAACCATCGTCATCGGGAGTGGTTGTGGGGGAGGGTTGCGTTCCATGTATTCCGCATAATCTATTTAGATCCTGTTTCCGCGTGCGCTGGGTGGAACGGAACGGCAGTAGCGGCTTTTCATTGAAGCATAGTCCGCTTCAACGTTAAAAGGTTTTACGAGATCTGCATGCTGATCCATGGGTAAAGGAAGCCAATTAGGAGAGAAGGATGGAGCGGCGGCCGTTGAGCACGGGTTGAAGATATGGTGGAAGAAGAGGCGAGGCAACGGACCCGAGCTGAGTAGGTTGCTGCGTTTATACTCAGGCTATATTGCCGAGTATATGTGCAAGCCCCACCATCCGGCTCCATGGCGTAGGTACACCTGCTGAGTCGAATGCAGTCGCGGTACGAAAACTACCGGCAGAGGTCCACTTGTACCCAGTGCAGCGAAGGGTAAACCGTGTTCCATGAACACATGGATATCAATAGTGGAACGAGGAGAACCCAGAGTACATCCTGGATGATGAACCCCCTACTGGTACTGTAGTCGTTAGCCGGCGGCACAAATGACAACGGTGCGTACCGAGGCGTACATTCCTTTCACTGATCCGTATCCCATAGTCATCCGTAGGAATCGACGAAGGGAGGAAAACCAGTCACTGGTCAATCGTTGTGTGCTCGCGGAGCGTGAGGGAGCAAACGCTCGCGCGAACGAACGGAATGACCAGGAGGGTGAACGAGTGTCCGACCGAATGCACGCATCCATCGGACCATCCCTCCGGAGCGACCAGGTAAACTGCTCCACACTATGGAGCAACGAGGAGCGTCGATGGCCACCGGAGGAGCGGCTGGTGAGGATGATTCAACGAACGAATGGAAACGAGGTTGGAAATGCAGATCGCCGTAAAGCTCCATCGGGTGGTCTCTCTGTGACGATCAGGAAACGACGTTTGCAGTTGTGGCAATTGGTGGGAAGCAAATTTGGACTCGCTCGTTGGGAAACATCATTGATTGAATTGAGAGAGAAATGAAAGGAGGGACTGGAGATGCAGGTAAACTAATCTGACTCCGCCGTCACTGGATGGTTCGGCGTTCCATCGGTGATGTCGACGACTCCGTGGCAAGGATCGAATGGTCTCACAGCTAACTTCGCAGTGGCGTTCTGCATCTACATATTTATATGGCGGGTCCACTAGGAATATCCGGAATGGTTAGAGGAACTGGTCCAGTGGCAGGGATATCGCCCTCCCCAACGAGAACCATCAGGGTAAGAACACCGGAGCGGAACACTTGAAAAGAATGGCGAAGGTTTTAATTCGATATCTCGAAATTTTTTGAAAAAAAGTGCCGTTTCGCAAAATTTAACATAGGATTCCCTATGCTGGAAATGGTGAATTTTTAAAATTCCGAAAAAAAAAAGTCGCCAGTGTTTTGAGCCGGAAATAGGCCACTTGAAGCCAATGGAGGTGATAAAAAAACGATATCTCGAAAAAAAAAATTTAGTCATTTTGAAAGTGGAAAAATGAGAAGGGGTAACCCCTACAATTTTTCGACAAAAATGGTATTTTTACAAAAAAATTTTTTAGAATTTTTTCGTTAATGAAATCGGTTGGTAAATATGCCACTTGAAAACAATGGCGGAGGTTTTAATTCGATATCTCGAAATTTTTTGAAAAAAAGTGCCGTTTCGCAAAATTTAACATAGGATTCCCTATGCTGGAAATGGTGAATTTTTAAAATTCCGAAAAAAATACAAGTCGCCCGTGTTTTGAGCCGGAAATAGGCCACTTGAAGCCAATGGAGGTGATAAAAAAACAATATCTCGAAAAAAAAAATTTAGTCATTTTGAAAGTGGAAAAATGAGAAGGGGTAACCCCTACAATTTTTCGACAAAAATGGTATTTTTACAAAAAAATTTTTTAGAATTTTTTCGTTAATGAAATCGGTTGGTAAATATGCCACTTGAAAACAATGGCGGAGGTTTTAATTCGATATCCCGAAATTTTTTGAAAAAAAGTGCCGTTTCGCAAAATTTAACATAGGATTCCCTATGCTGGAAATGGCGAATTTTTCAAATTTCTAAAAAAATACAAGTTGCATGTGCGGAGCGTTATGCCCACTGCCACGTCGGAGATGAAGTCCGTGATGCTTATAAATGCCGCATGCATGCCAAACCGATGAACGAACAGGGAACGTCATGAACGTTTGGTCGTTTAACGAGGGAACGGATAAAAGGGTGCCATGGAGAGAACGAGAATCCGACCCGGAACACTCTGAGGAAGAGGGTGCTACCGGCTAACCGATCGAATCGAAGACGGGGGAGAGAAAGCTAGACTACCAACCCTACATGTGTGTGGCTGTAGAGCAAATATTTGAATTCCCGACGTTTCGGGGATACGTTCCTTTCTCCCAATGGAAAAGCCAGTTGGTGCGAGACAGAGGCAGGGAAGACCGGAGCGGAACGGGGAATGAGTAACGAAACCCCCCCACGGATAATAGTCACGAGAGCTTTTGGGATGAACGGGAATGAGGACCGAATAGATGGTAATGGAGAGGGATGAAAATCCATTGGCAGTTTGCACCGCGATCGAGAGAAAACTCTCCGGAGCGGAGAAAGATTATACAGAACGAAAGTCTCGTCGAAAATGCCTAGAATCCATTCCATCCGAGCCCTGAGTGTCCCACATAGGGAAGGAGGGGAAAACTTGGGTCATTGTTGGATATCATTTTTGAAAACGATGACGATGCCGACTGAACGAAACGAGACGTATGCATATTTAAAAGCTCTTAAGGGCGCGATATAAAAGTTTATATATTTTTGCAAATTTCCTGCTGGACTCGGGTCTACGGCGAGGGACACTGAGAATGAAAAGCAAGGGTGGAGTAATTAAATCGCAGAGGACAGCGTGGCGAGGTGAAGTGGGGTTTCTCGATACGCGATTTGGTGGGGGGGGTTAGTATCCGAGGCATCCCTTTGAAGTGTACATTGCGCTTGCATTCTATTTCAAATTAAAGTCCAAACTTGATACGGTTTTCGTTTGTCGGTTTCGTTTCGTTGAGAGATTGTGGTGTTGGGCTAGTGGTCGAACTTTATGGGATTGCAGCAAAATAATTTTGCTTATGATGTTACGAATTTCAGCTATATTGCAATATAGGCGTTGACGCGTCGAGTGTGTTTCCGTGAGCCGGAGAGAAATCCTCATTGCGAAGACACAGAACCGACGGGGACGAAGGGGAGATGGATAGAGAGTGCGCAATTTGGACTCTGATCGATTTGGCGTGTCGTCGCCGCGCGGGGCTATTCGACGTAATCCGATTTCGGCGAAACACTGTCGAGAGCACACGGAGCCTCTCCCTGGCTCGCCGTTACCATCCTCCATTTTCGACGATTGCCAGAAACTCGGATCGGGAAAAACCACCCCTCGGCGTTCCTCGAGCTTCTGGCCTCGGATTTTCTCATGGCTCGTAACTGGTTTGAGAGTTCCCGATGAAATATATCGAATAATTTCGTCTTCTGGATACCACAAGGGCCATTTTCGCAAGGTTTTTCTTTTCTTTGCTTCTTCCTCCAACCTCGGGTGTATCCGACATCTCGATGGCGCAATTTGAAAAAATTTCACAGCCCGGACAAATTGGTTTTGACAGAGGGAGGCTTTTCCACATGCGTGTAGTCGGCGATAAATATGATAAAAAAACGAAAAAATAAATAAAGTCGCCGGAAAGGGAACTGTGGTCGTTCTATTTGGGATCCTTGTTTTTTCATTTCGCGAATAGTTCGGTCGAATAACAGAATATACGGCAACGGGAAATCCAAGGTAATCACATTTGGTTACCACGATGGTGTATATATATATTTATATTTGTATGTCGTGCATCGTTCATGACGAAATTGGAAAGAAAAATTTGTTATACGGCTTTTTCTGCTGACGGTACACGCTTTCGAAAGAGCCATCGGTTCCAAACATCATTCTCGTGTATATTCAACCAATGTGTCTGCGTTAACGCCCGGCGAGATTTTTCACGTCAGATCGAACCCCTATGATCCGGAAACATTCGTTTTTGCATCGTAAATAAATTACGCACCTATCCGCACCCGTGGCAGATCCGAAAGTTCGCGCTACCCACTACCTGCCGTCGAGTCTCGTTCGAAATTCGACCGGAAGTCGGAGGCGTGTACAGCCCAGCGTGAGAGTAAAGCGAGTTGAGAGAGAAAACGAAAAAAAAGAAAAAAAAAGGATTGGAAGGTTTGACGGGTGGGCATCAGAGCCGGAAAGAGAAAGAGTGATGCGAGCGCTAGAAAGCTCTTTCCGCACATGGAGCCTCTGTACACCGGGGGCGCTTGATCGAACGCCCATAAATTTTCATCTGCTGCTTTTCCGGGCCGAAACCCCGGTATACATATATGCACACTCGGGAAGAATCGTGTTTGGGATCCACAGAAAAAAAAAAAAAAAAAAAACGTGAGGCGTGATAACGCGCTACCCATTTTTTTCATCCGAAGCCCGCTTCGACTCGACTTTCCAGTTCAACGAGAACTCGGGCTCTCTACTCATCTTCCTACGACCCATTGTAAACTGTGCAACTGTAAAATTTTATTCCACTTCCGGATACCTGGTCGTAGATAAATTTATTGGGAAGGTAAAGGAAGTTTGCCCCTATGTTTCTTGCTAATAAAATATTTTATGTAATTCATGCATGAAAAGTGCTACTTTTCGTGCCTACTGAGAGTGGCCTAAGTGGCGCTTTACAGCCAAGTGTGTTATAAGTACCCGGCGTGTGCGCGCATAGGGCCGATTTTACTTTACGCACGCTTATTGTACTTTATGCACGCTGGCTGTATAGCACCACAATCAGCAGGTACGAGGTAGGACTACTGCATTCCTTATAAAAAATCTTGTGCGATACTAGTGCGGTGTAGCAAACATCATCCGCGAAGTGTGAAATGCGTCGCACCCGAAGCACGCGTACTGCAGGGAGCAGGCGCCTGCAGCTCGTGCTCCTCTGGTACTCGTGCGACACATGTGACTCACTTCACACCATGCGTATAAATTTCGCTTTACCACACATGTATAGGAAATTACTATCAACATTCCCTCAACGATATTCGGACGGAATTGTTTTTTTTAAGACTTTGAAGAATTTTGAAAGATTATTTTTTTCAATCTTATTTTGCTATTTTTTAATCGCAGTGAAGAAATTATTATTTCGGATTTTATAACGCAAAAAGAAAGTCGTAAATCAAGAATATCAAAAACTCGTTTGTGGCCTCTGAACATTTTCGGGAAGGTTAAATAAAAGTTGGACGAAGCCGAATCCTTGGAGGACCGAAAAAAATCCCGTTTCAAATCGCGTTTTTCTCTACATAGTACGTATTTTATCCGTGCGCGAACGTTTCACTGGTTGGGCTGGCGTTGAGAGCTCGGCCTCCTCATCCACCCATCAGGGTTGGATGCATAGTCGAAGCAGCTCTCTTTTGCTTACCTAGCTAGCAGCGCGCGAGCTCTTCTGCACCGCCAGAGTCGGCTTTTAATCAACCCTCGTTCCGCGGTAATTGCTTAATACCACGGCGAGCTTTGTTCGGCGAGCATCGTCGACGGGGGCTAATTCGAATTTAAAAGCCGAGAGAAGAGCGAGCTTTGGCTCCCCCTCGTGCCACTCCCACTCGATGAAGTAACGGGTGTATACCCAACCAAAAAAGATAGAAAGGTTTTCTCTCTATATTCTTCTCCTCCTCCTCCTTCTCCTTCTCCTCCTTCTCCCAATTTCTCCATCCACTTCACCGCGACTCGCTCTTCCTGTCATTGACTACCGACACGGCGCGCACCAACCCCTCGGTTCGCTCTGACTCTACACGGTTTTCACTACTGCGAAACACTTTAGTCGTTCGCGCGTTTCGCCCAGGTCGCATTTTGTGTTTTATTTATTTTTTCAACCAAGTCTACCTCTTTTCCCCTATTTCTCTTGTAACGTAAATTTTCCATCGACAGTCGGCGTCGGAGCTGCAGCAACGCGTAACTGCTGGTGTTACTGTTCGTGCCGTAAAAAAATTAAAGGCCATAGAGGAAAAACGAGCCATTTTTTTTGTTTTTCTTTTTTTTTGTTCCAGTATTTGTTCCGTTTCGCGTTGCTGTCGTTACGAAATTTCTATTTTAATGTCACATCCTTAATTTTTTTTTTACTATAGCTCTGGAACAATGCTACCGCTCGCTGTACTATTATTGCTGTCTCGTCGCACGCTCGCGTGGACTTATCTCCAACGCTGCCAGTTCTGATCACTATTGCCGTAACGGCGAGCCGGCTATACCTTTCCCCATTTCGCCGGTGTGCTGCTACTACGACCAACACTGCCAGCTTCGCGCGCAAACGACGAACGAGCCTCGTACGGCGAGGACGGGCGACCAACACCAGGATCCCCCCCGTCGGCGAAAGCATCGTTCCACAAACCGTTGTATTACGTGTAATCGCGGCAGCCGGCAATTCCCGCGACGATAAAGTCACGAGACAACCGCTTGTTCGCCAGGGCGCTCCTCGTTGTCCTCGTCCTCTCGTCCTACTCCGCGCAGCCAGCCCGCTTATCCCCGAAACGATCTCGCATTCGTGTCGTCGATTGCACCGGCTGATCTAGCAATGCCTCCACTACTAGTTTCACAACTTCTACTTCGAGGCCTCTCGCCAGCGGCCTATGCGCCTCTCGACACTTTATTGTTCGGGCTATTTTGGTATACATGGCCGATACTCGGCCACACCGACTCTTTCCCTATTCGGGACCATGTTTTTTCACGCGAGGCAGCCGGCAAAGCCAAAAGGTAGAGATGAAGGTGAATTTCTTTGTTGTTTTAACAACTATAAGGATGACCGACCGATATTCGTCTGGTTAATTAAAAAAGATCCATGTCTCCTGCACAGTCGGGAATATAAACTGTAATCCATTATCTTTTCTAAGGATCAAGACACTAACAATTTAATTTTACTCAGAAAAGCTTGGCAGTTTTGAAAAAACGTGGTTCACAGTTTATCGACATCCCCTTGAAGGGTTAATTGACACTAACTTCATCTCATAAAACTGTGGGTGCGTAAAAACGATTATTTTAGGAATCAGATCGAACTCAGTTCAACTAGAATTGTCATAATATCGGTGCAGCCTCTGCTCCGTAGCTTTTGCCTCCAGCTGGGTCCGTACTTCCGTCAGTGCCAAATTTCTCACATTGTACGTCCATTACATCAATTTACCACTCCCACGTTTCGCCTGTGCATCGCCCATGCGATGCAATCATTCCCATCCGATAGTATCGCGTGGCCCGATCATCGAGAAGGTAGACCCGCGCAATGCACAATCCCTCCCCATCCACTCTGTGGCACAAAGCTGCCGCATCAATTCTGAATCGAAATGAAACGAGATCGTGATGACGAGGTCAATACAGCCTCGGACCACAGAGAGACAGAGAGTAATTTCGCTGTGCCTACACGTCGTCCTCAATTCCGAAATTGTACAAGAACACAGTGGACTCTTCGTTCTCCGGTCTGCGTCTCTCCGGTTCGACCGATTTAAACTTCGCTCTGTCAAGCTCCCCGCGTTCAATATTTACTCGACGCTGCACCGACTAATATCCACTGCAGTTTCCTCTGCCATTCCCGATGCGATTGTGCACGAGAGACCGAGACGCCGATGGCATTGCGGTGCCAGAACCGTCGTTACCATCGAGATCAGAGTCCATTTGTGGATTACACACTGCCATCGATAAGTCGATTGTGGGATTTGGTGGGGCCACTCGACCGGTACCGAACAGTGCTCGGAGTACAGTATCGGAGTAGTACAGTACTCCGATGCCGTCCTTTCGCCTCGCCATCGAAAGCCCATTCCTCTCCATCGAACTTCGCAGGAGGACCTCGGGATATAGAGGCGAGCGAATGAAACACTCTCGGAGAATTTCCGGTGGTCTCCATACTGGCTGAACGCAGTAAATTTCTCACATGGGACGACAGTTGATTCCAACGACGGCGATGCAGGACTGGAAGGCCGTTCGTTATTATGCGGATATGCGCGAGGGGTTGGATACAGAGTTTGAGCAAGCGTTTCGAAGACTCCGTAATCAGACGAGAGAACACACAGCACTCCTCTACACCGTTGCTCATGATGCGGTCCGTAACGAACGCTCTCCAGAGTTCTCCGTTCTCTCTGCATCCAGTCACCTCGATACTCCGTACTCTCGCCTCCCTCACCCGCGTCCCACATGTGGGATACATGTGTATATATCCAATAGGATAGGATATGCCGGTGGATACAGCACTCCGGAATACCGTGTGCGCTTGATTAATCAGTCACTCGCTTCGGTGCATTGCGATCCGTGAATTTCTAGTAATGCCGCCCTCGGTCCTCCACCGTTCATGCCAGTAAATCCAAACACGCAAACAGACGCACATAGGGAATCAATCACCCGCTATTCCGATGGAAAAGTAACGCAGCCGGTTGATCCAGTAGTCGGCCGTCAACTTGCCATCGGCGAATCCGTAATGCAGTCGAAATTTAGATCTTGGATCTTGGTTAAATAGCGAGTGGGAGGTATACCAGACAGTGGGACGATGGATACCAATTAACTGTCAACACTGCGATCATCCAATAATTGTTTCCCTGAATGCATATTGCTGATAGGGTTGCGCTGTGCCAGATCGGGCTAATCGAGGGAATAAAATCGATGGGTGAAACAATGGCCCGTCGACGATAGAAATCAGCTGGGAATCGTTCGTCGCACTGACGAGGCGTTGATAATCTATTAAATAGCGGTCTAACGCTTCATGAAATTCAATGAATCCAATCAATTCTCAAATTGTCGATGGCCCAAGTGCGAGAGGAGGAATGCATCGATGTACGTCGATGGAACGGGGTAAATTCCTTGCTGTCTCGTTGGACACCAACTCCTCGGTTCTGTCTCTCCGTGGGTAACATCGATTCTGGCACCGATCGATTTTCCTTTGACAATTCAGGCCGAACTGCGTAGGGACGACGAAATCGAGCTCGACGAGCATCCCGAGATTACCCTCGTCAGAGTAAACGTCCGTGACGTATAGGCAGCGGTGGAACCGGTAGACACGCAGCAACAGAACCGGCCACGATACACCTTGTGCATCGTGCAACAGTGCCTGACGTATCGGGATGCTTCGGCAGGCTGATACAGTAGAGACGGCCAAAAGTTGTACTGCCAAATTCAACTCGCGTCGCCTCAGTTTCCTCCCCAGCATCCCAACCGCGAATGCTCCTTCCATGTCTCAACTTGGACTTGTAATAAGATCGAAACGGTTTCAACTCGGCAAACTTTTGTGGGTGATGTTTCGAGATGAGCACAGATTCACGAGGGAATCTACTGTAGATCCAATCTTCCTCGCGTCTCCGCAACGTCATTCCATCTCTCTGTTCCTCAACGTATAGGGGCTTCTGGACCCGATGTGCTTCGGCTGTCCGTTTGTGTGCCAATATCGCGATAAGCTCGGAGCAAATATGTGCGCGGAGCACATCTCACCTGTTTTCTCATGTACTCGTATAAGTGGTACATACGCAGTTGCCCAACTCCCCGGAGTACGGTCATTGACATAGAACCGATATCAAAGATACCGAAAACAACAAAAATTTGATTCATGTCAAATGAAAAATCTAATCTATGATACCATTTTTTACACAAGAAACCGCAAACCCAATGATGTAAGCACGAAAAAAATACGTCGATTCAAAAAGTTCCGATCTATGGTGTCACGACGCCAAGATCGTTTTCTCAACTTCCAAGACGCATCCAGGCAAACGTCCCTCATCCTGGCCGTCCAAGTTTCGACTCGAGTGTCCTTCATCCAGTAACTGCGCATCCGACCCAACCATCGAGATATTTCTGTTTTGGTACAAACTCGAAGGAGCCAAGCTGGGTAACTGGAGAATGTCTGTTCCTCACGGCCGTCTGATGCCGGGAACGTGGAGTGCTCGATCCCTGAGGGAAAACGAGAAGCTCGGTAAATACCGTAACGTCGTCTCTTCCAAGGACCGGGGGGGGAGGGGATGAACGGACGTCGTTACGCCGATGCTGCTGCGACACCAACAGCAGGGCGTAGCTGAATCCATCTCCGTCGTCTCTGTCTGTCGTTCCAGCATCACCGTTCTCCAGCACCAAACCCCACCCCTCCCCCGTCGCTCCCTTCTCGTTAGAATTGTTCGCGCGTGCGACACACCGAAGTCTACGGGACGAGAGAGCAAAAGAGGGAGTTTGCTCAGCCGAAAGCGTGCGTTTACCACGGGCCTGGTCACCGGACAATAAGGACCGGTGGGGATATAAACGGGACAGGAAATTCGTCCTTGTCATCCAGCCTCCACCTCATCACTGTGTGCGCAGATCCGGGCCGGTCGAAAAGTTTTCACGACGCGTTATAATAACCCGCGACGTGCTGGACATTACCAATTTATTTTGCATAGCACGTCGCCGCTGTTGTGAACAGCGTTAGGGAGGGAAAACAAATAAAAATATATATAAGAACTCCCGGAAGTATACTCTCTTCGCTTCTTGAGGAACCTAACTTTTCCACGAATATTTCATGACATACGTACGAGGAGGTGGAAAAAAAGAGAACAGAAGGGGGAGGTGACTAGCAATATGGAAAACTTTATCCTACGTTCAACAGTGGTTCTTTTTTCCATTTTTTTAAACTGGAACTCGTTCCGGCACTTCAAAAGGGTGATTATCGCTTACGCTCGGCAGTACGCTTTATGCAAACATTATGCGTCGCGTATAGTGGGGCTAACGGCAGTAAAATCTACCGCGGAAAAAGGTGAATCCTTTTTATGGTATAAAAAATGGCAGTAGGCTAGTTTTCATGGCGATAGAAGTATGAAATATAAATGTGAAAAAAAATTAATATATATATATATTTATATGTATAAAGTGTTTGAATGGCGAGCGGGACAACAGCCAGGCAGCCAGAGAGGATTGACGCATTGACGGTGGATTCTTTTGATCGGGAGGCTGTAACGTCGATTCAGCTCCCGTTGTTCGGGCCGGGAAACACGAGAATGCGATGGCGCATGAACGGGAGTGCGGGGTCGGGAGATGCGGCGGGGGGGAGGGGTGCAAATCCTCGGGAAGGGTCGAGGCTTACGACGGCTCGTTATTTCTGGATTAAACTTATCGGTTGCGAGGCACTTTAGCTCCGACAACGCAACGTGGCACACCTTCGGTGCTCCTATGGATACAGTGTGGCTGTTTCGTGCAAAAGCTCAATTCCACCGCAGCCCAACCCCGACGAGCTTTCCGGCGCTATTCAATATCGCGTATAATAACAATGGTGACGATAATGGTGGGAGATAAATTGTGCTTTGCCACAGAAACATTAATGGGGCTTGCGGCCGATGGATTTTAGATTTTTTTTTCGATGAAATTCGCGGTGACCCGAGAGGATTACGATGAGTGCGGAATGAAAATTTTCGAAGGAGCATTAACGATCGAATGACGGGATACAATGGTCAGTGAAGGTTTTCGTGGGCTTAAGCATTGTTCGCTTTTGTTGACGCCTATGAAAGAATAAACTTTTTAACAGAGAGTATTATTTTTGCGCAATCAAAATGAGCGCTGAGCCGCCTTGGTGTCTCCATTTTCAGCGGAGTTATACTTTTTTTTGGAGAAGGGAAAATCTCCCTGGCGTGAATTTTTTTCATGCGCACAAGTGCGCATCAAAGCTTCCGACCCTAATTTTTTCCCCGGTACTGTCGAAGAGTTGAACAAAGTCGGAGCTCCGCTGTGCATCTCCTCTTGCGAGAGCTTTCCAGCGGTGATCCCCCGACTCGCCAATTCCCAGCGCTCCGATAGTACAACCCGTGGGCGGGCAGGTGTGTATACCGTACACGATATGTCCTGTAGTGAGAGAAGCCGAGTGCGGAAACTCGCAATCGGCTTACCCCGAAGGAACCGAAACTTCCGAACAAAGCACGTCCCGGGGAAGGGATGGAAAGTCGCCCGCGATAGTGGCGGCTCCGGCAACTAACCGACTTACGGGTTTGTTGCTTTAATTGTAATTTAATGTTATTTATCGTCCCACGCGGAAGCTTCGAAACTTTCGTTCGCATTAAGCTATTTATAGACTGGTACCCCGGCGTCTTCCGGTTCCCACACCATTCGCCGCTTTCTTGCTTCTTCAGATAGTTTCCTTGTACCCCAAACCACCGCTTTTTCTCGAATCACCCAGCAAAATAATGAAACCTCTCTATATATATTTGTTTACATACTTTTTTTTAAATACAAAACCTCCCTTCACATTGCACAGTGCAAACAAAACATTATCAAGCTGTTTGTCCGAAGAACGATTAAATGGAACGAAAAAACAAGCCCTCAAAGCTGTCGCCGCCGCAAAACCTTCGCAAAAAAATCCCTTACGATAATCGAAGAATCGGGTAAGAAGAATTCCTTTGATAGTAAATTTACAATTTTCATAAATTTGAGACAGTTTCGATCCCTGGCCGCCGGCGCGTTGTACTCCGCCTCTGCGAATAGCGCCGGCAACCCTTTATTACTTTCGACGGGTGGCGAAAGAGTATAATCGGGGATGAAGCACGACCTCGACGTCGAAAGCTCGTGCGGGCATGGCGCGGGAAATGTTCGGTGGGTTGGGTTATAGTTTAGTTCGGTGTGTGTGCTACCACGGCGAGAGATAGGGGGGTTGTAGTAAAAAGGGAGCAGAAAAACTCGGTGTGTCGTATCGAACGAGCGAAAGCGCGGTGCAGGAGCACGGGAGGCCGAGGGAGAAAGTGGAAGGCTGTTATGATAGCGTTTCGGTGGTGTGTCGGAGGTAAAAGCTCGCACAGCTGAATCAGGGAGAGCGAGCGATGCATCGCGCTATGAAAATTTATTCTCTCTGGGTCGCGAATGGGCTGGTTACCGGTTATGGACCACCATGACCGGCAGCAGCATTCCCGGCGAATGAAAGTCCGGGAGGAGGACGGAGAGGCGAAGGGTGGCGGTGTAGCCTGGCATGAAGTCAAACGGCGTTCATAATTTACGTAGTTTCGTTTGTGGCTGGGCACCAACGACGCCTTCTCTCCAAAAAGCCAGCATCCAGCATCCAACCTTCTCCACCTTTCTCCGTCATCCATCTTTCTCCTTTTCTCAGCACACTGGCATCTCCATTCTCCCGTTTTTCTCCCTCTCTCTCTCTCTCTCTCTCTATCCGCAGCCCGCAGAGAGTATCACGATAATTCCCGTACGACGGTACGTGGTGGATGCACGATTCACTTCCGCGGCCCGTTATGCGTCCCCACATGACTGCACCGCGTGTGTGTGTGTGTGTGTGTGTGTGTGTGTATGCGCTGGTCCCTCGTTTCGAACCTCCCAGCATCCCAGCTCTACTTCCCTGTACACACGGACACGTATTATGAAACTATCCCCGTGTTATCCATACATCGGTAGGCAACTTGCATAGGTGTGCGAATTTATTTGTCCTCGGTATCCGTGTGAGTTCTATACGCAAGCTCTATCGTCGGGCCGCAGACTCGTGCAGAGAGGAAACCCTCTCTCGCCCATCCGATATTATGAATTCAACCCCCGTTCGCCACCACCGTCGCCGCCGGCGGAGCTTCGTGCCAACGGCAGACCGACGAATGTTCGGAAAACAGCGCGATTTATGGCGAACGAGGCAACGATGCATTTCGTTAATTATTTCCTGAGCTACGTGCTTGCTGCTACCCTCCTCTCTCGGAGCTCTGTTCTGGCTGGGCTGCTAACTGGATCTCTGCTACATCGGTTATATATATTCCATATAACTGTGTGTGGAGTTCATATCTGTTTCTCGGGGGGTTCCCGTTTTCCACTGCCTGGTGAATTCTCTTCTCTCTCCCGACACCTCGCCGGTGTGTTCGGTCTCCCGTGCAGACTCGACCCATTTTCATACGTAACCGCAATTCACTCCTTACCCCCGTTGCGACAATCCCCGAGGAATCCTCCTTGCTGGATGGGGAGCTTTCAATGTATATGGAGCACAACGCTTCGACTCTCCTCCGCGTACCGAGGCATCTCGCGAGAACTGTTCGGAGACACCCTGTGCAAAATCCAACGAACTTCCATTTCCAAGCCCCGTGACGTTTTCTTGCCAACACACTTGCCACTCCTCCGGCCCCGTCGACCCATTCGCGAAAGCTCGCGGGAGGCGCGTCGGTGTGAGGCTGGAGAAGTGGATTGTGATACTCGAGAAGCGTGCACACGCGTTTTTCCTCATCCGGCATCACCGGAGCGTTATTCCGAAGAACCAAATTAATTCCATAGTCTCTCGCGGAAAATATTGCATTCCGGACTGCGGGGCCCATTCTCGGAAGGAAGTTTACGCCGAGCTTCGCTGACACGCGAGGAGACGGAATTGTTGTTGCTGGCTCCTCCCTCGGCTCGGTTCTTATTCCACGGGAGTATGCTGGAAGGGCGAACGGGCCATGTCGGTGGATTAAGTTTGCGAGATATATATATATGTTTTTTTTATCAGTAAAGGTGAAAAAGTGGTGAAGGGCAGGGCTTAATAAAGGGTCTCTGTAAAATATATGATTGATTTTAGTATTAGCTCTGTATTTTTAAAAATATCACGAAATGTTTTATTGATTATTTTTATTTAAATGTTGGTCTTTTGTCAATTAAATGATCATAGTCTATTTAATAGATATTAATTTAATTGTTTGAGCATACTTTTTTTCTTCGAGCGCAAGATTCAGATTGGAGTTAATTTAAGCTATGGTTAATTTGGCGCCTCTTACACGACCCCAGCCTTTCTAAGTTCTCGTAGCCGAGGTCGCTCGAGCAGGTCAAGACGGAATTAGCTTTGGAACGGTCGCGTTAACTTAAAACTGAATCGGGTTTAACGAAGGGCTCGTGAGAAAACGAAGGTAACCAGGGGATTCGTAAGACGTTCGGTGCTGAAGTCTCGTGCCTCGATTTTCTCATCCGGCGCGGCGGGCACACATTTTGCACATTTACCCTCATCTTCCCGGCCTCCTTCGAAGTCCCCTGTATGTGTGGACACCGTAATCAGCCGGAATCCCGTTGTGTTTTCTATCACAACGCCGAGCCTCCACCCGATACTCCCGGTTTAACCTTCTGCCCCCTCCCCTCTCCAACACCGACCCTCCCTCAGCAAGATCCTGTAACTTTCCTCGCGATCGCAGCGTCGGTGCTTTTCTTACCCGGCGCGGAAATTCGTGCACGTAGCGCGCCAGCAGAAGCTCGACTCCCTACGTGTCCCTTAACCGAGTCTTAAATACGTGACGCTCGGATAATAGGGAAGATTTCGCCGCCGAAATCCACTATAAACCGAAGCTGCGAAGGTACCAACGAAGCTCCCCTCCGACACCCTACGGGAAAACCACACAAAGCCACGGTACGTGTCGTCGACAACTTTTGCACCCTCACACATCCGTCCATAGCCGAGGGCCCCTTCTATTTTCACTCTCGGGATGGATAATGATTTTTTTGGGTAGAAAAATGGGAAAAACGATAATCTTGAAAAATAAATATCCATACTCTGTTTGCTTTTTTCTCGAAACGGGTTAAAAAACACGTTGTCAAGCGATGGACGATTGTTTTCCCGTTCAGAAGCCAGTACTCGGTAGCGACAATGCCGCAGTCGGTCAGCATCGGGAAGATAAGAGTAAGTAAGTTTTGCATGGTCGCGGTCGACAGTTTAAGTTTTTTTCTCCACACTTTCCATACTTCTTCCTCGTATTCCTCTTGTTCTTTCTTCTTATTCCAACACACACACACACACACACACACACACACACACACACACACACACACACACACACACACACACACACACACACACACACACACACACACACACACACACACACACACACACACACACACACACCGTACATCTACGACTCTCCAAGTCGGTCGCTCTCACGCCGCCACACTGCCAAACCCACCGTTTCTCCTCGCAGTCCCAACTTATAACGAGAATTGCTCCCGGAGCAAAACTTTCCACGGAAGTTTCGCATATTCCCCTTTCGGCGTTCCCCAGCAAGAGAGCTGGGGATGGAAGCTCGTACGTGTAAGTTACGTCTGCTCCAGGCTCTTTTCTTCCTCCTACCTCGTTTATGCCTTTCTCTTTCCTTGCCGTCATTCCGTTCTATTTTTTTTACCCATTTTTTTTTTTTTATATTTCTACCCATTTCACCACTTTCATTCCTTCCGTTCTTCGCCCAGCATGTCTACGCACCGTGTAAAAAGCTCGCGCTCTACTCATCCGACTGTTGCGACCGTTGCCGGTCGTGCGATATTTTTTCAGTCACGAATCCCCGTACACCGAAAGAACTCTCGTTCCCGACGTTGCTTTTATCCCCGTTGCTCCGGACTCCTCCGCTGACAACGCAAGGAGAGAGAGAGAGCGGATATAAAATTTCAGAATATTTCAGACTTATTGCCGAGACTCGGCAAGTGCTGCAACCTACCCGTATACACCGTCGATGCGCTACCCCAGGTTCACCCTCACGCAACTACTTTTATCGCGTCGCGTGGCTTTCGTTTATTTCCGGTTTACGATATTGCAACGCGGGCATTACTTTAAACGCTAGGAGAGAGCGAACGAGCTTCGACGGACTTTTATACCGACCTTCGTAATGCCTCCCTCCGTACTTTTGACCGTAACGCAGTTCACTGTATGCCTGCCGTATGTTACACCGAACATCGCAGGATGATGCTATAGAGGATGGCCGTTCAGGGGTTTCCGGGGCTTCGTTAGCTCTATAACCGGGGATACGCGTTTTCATGGAAAATTTAACAAAGCCCCGGCGCCATGAGCTCGAACATCGTTGTGGCCTCGCGAAATTATCGGTAAATAATGGAGGGAACTCCGAGCCCGGCTTCCACCATCAAACCAACCGACTGGGCTCGCTCTCTCTCTTTCTCTCCGCCCCGTTCGGCACATAACGGCCGTAGCTAATTTGCATCACGTTATATACTCGTTTCAGCCGCGGCAGCCTCCAGCATACACGGCGGGCTTCCACGGTATTTTTTTTGTTGCGTATGCTAATGACCAACGTCGAGCCTTTTCCTCTGTCGATCCGCGGACTCGAACGGTTAATTGGAAATTTCGTACCTAAAACCCGACACCCCTCCCCCACATTTCCCGGGAAAGCGATTTCGTGGCTATTTTTGTATTTCGATGTTATTGGGCCGGGGACTCTACGGAGGACGGGGAAAACGATTTTATTTCAATAGATATGATGCCCGGGTAAATATCAATCTGTCTGTACATATAGATATTATCGTTCGCGATAGAGCGTACGAAAGTTGGAGTTGAAGATCTTTATTTTCCTTTTTTTTTTTTTTGGTAAAAGAGAGCGGACTAAATGGATATGGGAAGCAATTCTTGGAGACGGAATTGCATCGTTCGTGTTCGTGTCTTGGGGTCTCGGTTGTCGAAAGTTTCGCCCTCATTCCTTCCCGTGGCTCTGATACACACCGAGTGTCCCGACGTGAAAGCTTCTCGCGAAAAAGTTTAAACGACTCTGGCGGAATTGGCGGACGGGCAGGGTTCTCGGAGCGACGGAAGCCGACTCCATGGAATAGTGGGTTATCGAATTTGCGATATCCGGCCCTACATATTGTTCCTTTAGACCGATTTCTTTTTTTTTTACTTCGCTACGATGCGAGGCTGGAACACAGTTTGAAAATAAAATGACATAATTTCAAGGTACATCACCTATTAAGAATTATTAAATTACACGGTTTAACTGATGAAGAATGTCGATTTCTAATCGAGTCCAAAAACTGATACATTTTATCGACATTTCTCGTACGGTTGAATACTTTAATATTTTTCATTTTTTTTTCTTAAACTACTTCAATATTAAATTTCATACTTCAATATTTGGTGATTAATTTATTACCCCATACTGTTAATCGATTAGTTCAAATCTCCGCAATTCGTCTGTAACAAAATAGGATAAAAATAATAATAAATTTGAAAAACGACCTCACGCTAACAGGTATTTAATCGACCACTTAACGTTTTTTTCTTGCCCGTCGATAAAACTAAAAAATAACACGCTCCACGAAGCACAGCGATATACGACGTGTCGTCGTCGCGGTATGCCAGAGGGGACGGGTGACGACCGACGTTCGGTGCAGTTCCTTCTCATTTTCATTCGACCTTAACGAGGTCGCCAGTCGGAAATAAGCGTTTCCAATTAAATTTAATTACTGTGAGCGGTGGCAGGGGTGTAAAGGGGTTCACCGAATCGTCGTCAGTGGCGGTCGCGAGTCGAGGGGCTGTGAGCTGCGAAAGCTGGTACAGTGGCCACTGTTTCCTCTGTGACTTCTGGTTTTTCCCCTTTCACTGCTGTCTTGACTCCTTTTTTATTCGTTTTTTTAGTTCGCCTTGCCAGAGGCGAACGGGAAGGCTAGAGAGGAAGGAGCGAGCGGCTTGAAGGCGACGGTAGTGGATCTTTCAACGAGAATTTAGCTCGCATCCCTTTTGCCGCAGCTACTCGAGGAGAGCGAAAAGGTGAGGCACAGCCACTAAGAAGAGCCGTTGTACTGCTCTCTAAATTTCACTCTCTCTCTCCTCCACTCACGGACCTCCTCGTCGTCGTCGTCCTTACCTTCTTGCCTCCCTTGTTCAACGTCGACCCTGTCGTCGTCGCGTCGGGGTAAACTCCCTCGAGGAAAACGTGTCGAGGTGGCGTTTGAAGTAGCCGGAACGCGTTTTCCCACCGGCCAGGGCGGGCATCGTCACAAACGAGCGTCCTCTTAATCAATCGCCGCCGCACCATTGTCGCGTCGGAGGATAAGCATCGTCGTCGCTCCTCTTACGACAAAATCCGAGTATCAACAGAGGGTTATCGGAACGTGAAAAAGAAAAATTAAAAAAAGAAAGAGAGAAAAAAATGGAACCCAAGCGTCCATCGAATGTAATGAAATATCCAAAAGTTCAATGTCTGTGAAGTTGAAACTGAATCGAGAGCCTGAAGAAATATCGACAAATTCTGGCAATAGGAAAGTTATATCAATGAAAAGAAGTCCGGATAATAATGAGCTCGAACACTCGAATATAATGAGCTGATAAAGTACTCGGGAATAGTTCTCCAGCATCCATCCAGTCGAGACGATTTCTCAGAGGAACATGCCCGGCGGACAATTTCGAAGATTTCCGGATTCGGTGCGACGGAAACGCTCGACTTCGTCTTGTTTCGTTTTCGTCCTCGGGCAAGGACGAGGAGAGCTCTTAATCAATCGCCAGGAGCACGGTCCGCATACTGCGCCGTTACCACCTCACTCCAGGCTCGACTGTTACAGTGATACTGTATAATAATATCTCGAACTCTCCCTCGTCGAGTCGAGCCAGTCGTCGCCGGGGTGGACGAGAGAGAATCGTGCGCAAGCTAGTAATTCCCAGTTGAAGACCCTGGGGCGTTTCGTGACGAGAGTTTCGCCACCGTGCTGAATCTTTCCTCGTTCTTGTTCGACCTCTGGGACCGGAGATTCTCTCTCACAGGCAGGAAAACACCCACATCGCCGACAACGAATTCACCGTCGTCATCGGTGCGCGCAAATTTTGTTTGGTATGCATCAGCACCGACGCGTCCATTTTTTTTTCAACGTCGTCGTCATCTGCTGTGCAATGTGGCTAATGCAATTTTTTAATACATTGCTGTTGGTTAATTTTCTTCTGAAAAATCCAGAAGGTATTTTTTTAAACAATTCTTTCGTTGCAAAAGCACTCCATTGGACATTCTAAGGCCTAACAATTATTCAGATCGAAGGTTCAAAAAAATATTTTTTTTACGCAATATTGCGATTTTTTTTAAGCAGCCTTCATATTCGTCAAGAATTCATCGGCACAATGCTCCTCCGCGAGTCGTGACGTTGTTACGTCTTCGTCATGGCCGACGTTATTATAATACAAAGCGTACTGCCTAAAGCCTTCGTCACCGACCCTTCGTGAGCATCGCGTATGCAGCATGTGACGTTGATGGCTGTCTCATCCCCTGAACGTTACATCATTACGAAACCACGACGCATGCCTCTTTTATCTTCTGTATACTATAGCATCGCACGACGCGTCCCCCCCCCCCTCCCCCCCCCCCCCACTCCCCGTGCACTCGTCGACGTGTCTCGTTACATCGTTAAAGGGTTACCACCCCGGTTCTCATATTTCTCGACACGTACGCCCAGTGGCCCCCCATCAATTTCTATTCAAGAGCTGTGCAATAACAGAACATCGTTCACGATGACGGACCTCCAGGGATTCAACTTTTCTGGGCAAGAGGGTCGATGTTGTCGTCTTTCCTGGGAATTCTTATCGGATCGCAAATAGCTTGACAATCAAAAAATAAAAGTCCGTCAAGATATATGCGTTAAGAAAGCCCCTTTACTCGGTGTCACACTGCCAGGGTGGGAAGAACAAGCGCGAGATAGAGCGAACGTGGAAGAACCAAGAAACTTATGAAAATCCTGGATTTATCGCGGCTACGACGTCATGCCGGGGCACCGGGCCGAGAGACAGCAGTAGCTAGACAAGCAGCTTTCCTCTCCGCGACTTGACAAATCGTCCGGAAGGATACGTATATCCCTCCGCCTACTCGCGGTTCCGGAAAACGTCGGGCGAATCGGGATGGCGAGCATGCAGATTCAACGTTCGAGACGCGACGTGCTCGAGAATTCTCCGCCGCATAGGTGTGCTGGTACGTGGGGGCGGCCTGGGCTTATCCCAAAAGTCCTTTTTGTCTAGCGAGCAAAACACGCGAAAGAGAGGAATACCTATGCCTGACAAATTTGAGCTGTATTTATTTGCATTTTTTTTTTTTTTACGAAAAGGCCAAATTTGTCATGTTTACTATACGACGGGAATTGTCAATGCGCTACGAGGTCTGGTATATATAGTAGATGTAGCGCGAGCCAAATTCATGACCGGAAATGACAACGTGGAAAATATTTTCGTTCGACCGAGGCGGGTATTATTTTTCGCGTGGTTTGATACCTCGATGTTGGGCTATCGAGTCCGACACGTGTGCTTCGAGCATGGTTATCAAACGAGATTTTTTTTGCCAAATATTTGTTTCGTTTATCTGAATAAAAGTAGTGCGGTGAGGTTAGCGGAGGGAGGAAAAAAGGATTTATCAGTGTTGACCTAATAGCACGTAAAATCCCGAAGGGATTAACGCTCGGGAGGGTGGGTGGGTGGTAGCTGGGAGAGCGGCCTTGCCTGAGGCAGAAGCACCATGGGGCTCAAGTGAATCTCGTCTAATCTGCTGATCCCCCGAGCCGACGACGCCACCCCTAACCCGGAGCACGGCCGAAGAGGTCTTTACCCCTTAGCTTCACCGAACGCGCTTCGAAAGAACACTTAATTAATAGCCATCCTTAAAAATACGAGGCATCATCCCCATTATCATAAATTCTGGGGACTGCCGAGAGCGAGGGCCAATTTTCATCTCTCACTCTTCTTTCGCCTCGCTCTCACTCTCCGTCGTCCTGCTGCGCGTGCCTGCGAGCACTCGAATAATCTGATTATTTATGGACGTCGAAACTTTGCCATATCACGTTATAGTACGTCTACCCATTGGTCTGGATGTACGCATATTCGTAATTTAGTGGATACCGAGCACTCGGTTGAATCTTTTCAACACCTACGAACACCGCTAGTGAGTGAGCAGTAGTAGGGCTTAAAACGGGATAACCTTTTTTAACTCAAAAGAAAAAAACATTTTCCACCGTTCGTCAGAGATCGTGCGTATAAACTTTAGATTAAGGGCGAGATCGAGCGTAAGTGCTTATCGCTGATTGCGTCGATCCTAAATTCAGGCGGCAGCTAAAGCATTGACGGTGTTTTACCGATATTGTTTAGGTTATTAAAAATGTTTATAATTGCTGATTTACTTACCTGAGCCAGCAGTCCCTAGCCTGAGGACAGCGTCGCCTTGCAATGATATCGAGAGAGTTGCTGTGTCCTCGAGGCGCGCGAGAACCTCCTCGGGTATGTCCTCGGGTTCGCGGAGGCGGAGAGTGACTTCACCTCCGCCTCCGCCCCCCTGGCCGTTGCCGGTACCTGGACTCGTCGAAGCCGAGTACATGAACACGGAACCGTATCCATGCAACGACTGTAGTGGCAGCCTCACGCCGCCCATCTCCCCGACCGGACCCTGCAAAACAGCAATAAAGATTGCAGCTATCAGTAATTGGTTCTCCGTTTATGTATTTTTAACTTGTACATAAATTTGTATATAAATTTTATCACGCATCCTATGTACAGATCATTATTATTTTTATTCTTCTGCGACTACCCACTGTACTGTTCTCGCACTGCGGAAAGGAAGCAGCACGAGTCCGCGTGTACTCGCGCTCCACTGAGCCCTTTGTCCATCGCGACTATAAACGGATTACGAAAAACCGGGAGCACCGAGTGAATTACGAGCCGAAGCCCGCCGCGCTCTCCACGGTTTCGATTCGAAACTTCGAAATAAAGAGAAAAAAAGAGGAGGGCCCGATTAGCGCGAAAATCAATGGTACATGAACCGAGCCATAACATTTTTCGACAAAAATGGTATTTTTCACCATCACAAAACTTCCTCTATGAGGAAGCAAAAAGTACTGAACGGAAAGAACTACGCCGTAAAATGAATAAATAAAAGTGAGGAGAAATTGCAACGAAAAAAAAATTGCAAAAATCTATGTATGCAACGTCAGTAAGGTGGAAACGTACGATGACGCCCGCTCCTATGGGTTTTTAAAAAATTGTCTCGTTTCTCGTTGAAAAAATTGATGAGACCATTAGGCAAATGGAGCGAGGCTTTGTAAATAAATAACAAAAATGTATAGCCAGCCAACGTTCCCATTTGTCAAACCCACAAATTTATTCCGTCGAATACCCTTATTTTTTTCGAAAAAATAAAAATAAATTCGGAAAACAAAATGTAGCTGACAACAAATTTTACTAGCAGTTTTCAATTTATTTTCCATGGTCAAACGTTACACGCGCTCGCTCGTACATCACGTTTACATTTCCACAAAATCCCACTAATGGATATAGGCGGAATAATGTTTTTTTTTTCGTTTCACGTGAGCCGTTATTAACTTTATCACGAATATTCGACCATTTCCGGAACATTTCAAAAGAGTATTTCACTTCACGAAATATTTTATCCCAAGAAAAAAGTGCATTCATACGGCATGAAAAGAGAACAATATTTTTCCAGTTTATTTACACGTGGAAAATTCTCGGAACTCTTCCCGGTCGCGAATAAAAAATAATCCAATTAACTCAAACTCGACGAATGAATTTTTTTTTTTATTTTTTTTTTAAACGCTGGTCCTGTGACGAGTATACTCGTGAGTCCAAATGTTCGGAGTTCACTGTAAACCATGCACATCGAATTCGTTCCCAAAAATATGCTTAATATTGGTCGACGGAAAATTCGTCGGATCGAGCGTTGCGCAATGTACACAGTCAGTGTACATTACGCACAGTAGTGCTTAGGAATCGAGATAGCAGACAGAGAGTGAGTGTTTGCTCAGTGAATTTGTCAGTGCCTCGACTATCGAGTCGCGTCGATCGAATCGACGAGCAGGAGCTCGGTAGTAACCCATTATTTACGTAAATTGATTTCCGCAGAGCGACTCTATTTCGGCGTTACGCGTTTAAAGGGGCCGGTATTGGTACCGTCAATATCGCATTGAAAAGAGAATAATTCTCTGTGCGTGAAGCCGGGAGCGCGGTCGGAGAACGAGGCTAAAATCGCGATGCTGGAGAACGAAGGGGCGACGGAAGGGTGGTTGTAGCCGGTGCTCGGAGTACGATGAGAGTAATTTATTTTAATGGTCATTTTCGTAATGGCCCTTTGAACATGGCGCATGAATCGGCACTCTCAATAGAGCCGATCGCAAAATACTCAACCCACCCTCTATATACATACATATATTTCTGTAAACGCACAGCGTATAGCTGGCATATATTTATCTATGAATGTATGTATATATAACAGCAATCTGTCGATACTGTGTGCGCGGCCACAGCTGCGGGTTTCGCCGGAAAATTCAACATGGTAAATAACGAACAGTGGAACCGGCGAGACAAATTATGCTTTTGTTCATTTTGAACGACAGTGAAAATGAATAAATAAATGAATGAACAAAATTGATGCTCCGTCGGTAAAAAGACATTTGGGAGTATCGCAATTTTATTTTTTTCGAACTGTATAACGGATGATGAAGACGAACCGCTCGGCAATTTCAAGAATCGTTGAGCGAAACAGGTATTGCGTCGTTAAATTTGCTTGAACGACGTGTCCGGAAGGCCTTAGGACCGTTACAGTTTCCCTCGTGAAAAATCCAAAGTGTGCATTTTCCGTAGAACGAGACTCGTGGGACGAAGGGTAGGGACGGGGGGAGGGGGGTGGATAAACTCGAGTTTCTCGTGTGCTCGTAAGCACCCCCTGTCGGTGGCAGGAGAGGACCGACGGGATTACGGTCGTGATTTCGTGAACACGACGGAGCGACGAGTACTCTTTTGTACAGAGAAAGTTGCTTTTTCCCTCAGGTGAATAACCAAGGGTGGAGGTGAGGGTTGTAATGCTGGTATACACCGGCAAAACGATATACGTATATATACGTTATATTGATCCTGGCACGTGCCCCGGTTGTCGACACTACCGGAGCAAGAAGATCGCAGGCACGTATAAGTAACTATCTACGAAACTACCATAAACACGGAGGAAAAAAAAGAAAAGTAAAAAGGGTCGAAATATACGAAGCTATATACGACGGGGTTGGAGATAGTCGAGAGTGTCCACTTCAAGGGGGTATGGTGGAGTCTCGTCGCGTCGCTCGAGGAACTTGGGAGTGGGAAAAGTTTCGCGTCGGCACTCGATACCAGAAAAGTCGGGATGCGGAAAGAGGCGCGCCGCCTGACGAGTGCAGGACCACGGGCTTTCTTCCTCAAGTGTGCGGGTGCTGTTTGCGCTACGGACTGAAGGGGATCCGGCATGTCTGTGCTTTTGGCACAGAATCCACACGCCGCGTAGATAAATATTTGTCACATTCCTTTATTTCTTTTTTATAGGGATCGAGACGCTTTGAACGGATGACTGAAAGGGTTCAATTTAATAATTGTAAAGGAGTGACGTCAGAAAATAATTGTTGTCCCTTGATGAACTTGCCTTAAACAGAAATTTGATTTTCCCTTCGAACGGCTTTAATTTTTATGCTGATTACTTTATGTCTATAGCACCTGGACCGACAAGTAGTCCACATCCTGTCGTATCAATTTTACTACAACGATAAAAATTGATTTTTGGCAAAGTCGTGCCGAGACGAACACGCTACACCGGCGTAATCAGGAATATGCAGTCTCGTAGATTTGAAACAGTTGCGACGGACTTATTTCCGAGATCGGTGATCGAATAGTGAAATATATTTTATTTTTAAGTCAACCCCGTCCGACGAGGGATGCTTTTATTTTGAGGCCAAGTCCCGTTACACTTTACGATTGGCTTGTTGACGAAAATATCGTCGAGCGATAAAAAGCAGCGGAGTAGCTTGGAGTCTGGGGGTTCACCCTCCGCTACTTTGCTACCGTGGTTATACGATTGCCACGCCGGCCCAGTGTCGTCTCTGTGCCAGGACGACTCTGGCGCCGAAAATCTATACCCCGTCGAAAAAGTTATCTCGACATGGGAACGACGAAGCGCTCGGTTGTCGTGACACAAACAAGCGAACCACGCCGGAAGTACAGTTTACAACTTGGCGAAACGCACACCCGAAACGCACGAGCTCGATGCACAAACTCCGCTAGTGCCACCGAAGGGCACAGCAAAATGACTACAACAAAAGTTTGGTTGAACAGCAAAAAAAGTTTAAAAAAAAAAAAACCTCCATGTAACCCAGAGACCCAGTAAATTATGTCGAGGAACGGAGAAAAACAACTTTCGACCGAACGACAGTCGAAACCGGGGCAAAATAAACGCCTTCAGGGGATATCAGACATAATCGGTCTGTGACAAAAACTGTAATGTTAAAAATCCTTTAAAAAATGTATGACGCGGTGAGAAAAGGATCTAGTAAATATGACGATATCGCTCGAGCGATATTACCATAGCTTACAGTAGTAGGGAACTAGGGCGCCACCTATGGTAGGAAGTACCAAATTTATAAGAATTTTTCGTAGATATTATGGTAAAAATTCTTGGATAATCTGAGACTTTTCGCCATAGGTGGCGCTCCAGTGTCCTACTACTAGATGCTATGGTTATACGTTTTAACATCACCTTAAGTATCGAATTATCCAAAGAACAGTCGTGTCTACTCCATCAAAAGCCTCCTGTTGGCATGAGACGTGTATTTCTTGCCTCACCGCCAGCTGAAGTAGCGTTGGCGGAAGCCCCTCCCAGAAACGCGAAGCCCACAGCAGCAAACGTCTAAGAAAATTGCATTAATCCATCCGTGTGTATAAACACCCGGTGGTGAAGTAGCGAAGATGCAAATTCGAGCAGTCTCCAGCTTCTTCGTGCTGCTTCGGCTTTCCACAGGCAGCACCTTGTCGGCTGCACAGAAAATGAAGGACGTATCTTACATCCCTTTACGTGTTAAATGGTTCGAGATACGCCCTTCCGTTTCTCAGCGGTGGATATATGCACCGTCTCTAAGCGCGTTCCCGCGTTATTTTACACATCTACTCGACGATGTGGAAGTGCGTGCCCCTCGCAAAACCGAGCGCGGGTGCTTCTCCGTCGAAATTTATGGTTCGCTTGTGGCATCGGTGTTACGGCTCGTCCGTTTCCGGTACGGGAACGACGGGGTGGAGGTGGGTAGCTCGCACACAGGCAGATGATGGTACTTGCAACGGGAAATTTCGTTACTTCGAAACATTCGCTTTAATGACTCTCGGCCTGCGTGATACCGTGCGGTGCAGCGTTAATGCCCCGGCGGTACACGCTCCACTGCAGTTTGTCGACAATGCAACGACGCCGAGCGCCGACACAGGAACGGCGATACTTCAAGACAACTCTCGTTATGGCACGCCCTGTACCTGCGAGCTTTTCGAGCTCGCAGCGCACAAAAGCCCTGCGAGCTTTTGACCCTAGGCAGACAGGATGGAAGTGTTTTTTTTTTTTTTTTTTTTTTGATGGAACAGGTAAATTAAAAGCTTTTCTTAACTTCTCGTGACGAGAAGAACGACCTGTAATATAGTAAAAATTTGGTCAACACTCGAGTGGCTGAAATTTTGTTGACTTTATCGAACAAATTAGTGGCACAGTTTACGAAAACTCAGTCCATTTTGTCGGGTTTTCTTTGACCAATTACTGAAGGTAAATAGTGTAGTTACCAAACAAAAAAGGTTCGTCAGAAACTGGTCCATTTTAGCCCGCTCTCCCCTTACTTCCTTGTATCGACTAAGATGCGTCACAAGAAATCGTTTAACCCTTTCACATAGTGTGAAAGACATGAATGATAGTCCTATTGAATTTATTTTACTGCGAGCACGCACGCACGAATAAATATTTCTGGTTATACGGGTGCCGATAATATACAAACGGGCTCGACTGTGTCGCGAGTGTTATTTAGTGTAAAAAAGAAGAAAAAAAATCCAAAGGCGAGAGTGGTATACACTCGGAAAGGACACGGTCGGATCGGCTTCGGCAATAAAATGTTTTTCTTTTTTTTTCGCCCAGCGAGAATAAAATACAAACGAGGTATAGAGACATCGTAGGGGGAGAATGAGAGAGCTGGCGAATCGGCACGGGCGGAGGGCAAACGCACGGTCGCTCTGCCAGCAGAACGAACGAAGCGGAATGTCCGGTGATGAATTATTGTTGAAAAACAGCGCAGAGAGGTATCGGAAAAGAGAGGGCGAACGGGTGGGGGGGCTTTGGGAGGTAGGAGGCAAAGAGTCCGCGCCTCCGGCCGGCCGCACAAATCGTACCGAATGCATTGTTTACCGGTGGCCGTTGTACCACGACAGCAGCATCCCCCAATGTCACAGTAGCAGCAATAGCTCTCCCGACAGGTGTACACGCGGCTGAGATTCTTTTTTATACCCGTTGTTCTCTCCGAAACATGAATACTGTATCGTGTATTTTTTTTTGTTTCGTCGACGAGCTCTTGATTTTTTTTCTGTTATTATACCTACCGAGAGGCGTTCGGTCGCTCGGGTGATTTGCATTAGACGATTATAGTACAACGCCGGAGAAGTAACGAGCGTTCGAATGCGAATTCACGCCGCGGCGAAATTTATCTGTTACTCTGTATTTTTAATCGCTTTTTTTATCAATTTTTTTTATTGAATTTTATTTATGTATTGTTTTTTAATAGAAATTGGAGATGAAACATATTTCCATCGATCGCGTGTCCGGGCTGTGCCGTGCGAAACGGATGAAAGGAGTATTTCTGCGAATAGTCACCGAGTAGCATTGTAGTATAGATTTCGTATGTTATTAATGCCCGAGGGGTCTCTCCTGGTCTCCACCGCGCAGGCTCATGAAAACTCTTTTGCCGGGAGCGCTTTTCTTTCATTGCTGACGTAATTACGGTCGAGTGGTCCTGGGGGTAAAGCAGAAGAGGAAGATGAAAAAAAAAAGAAAGATGAGGCAGGAGTTTGACCGCGGCGTGTACGACCTCTTCCGTCTTCGCTCTGCTCCGTTCGATTTCCCGTCTCGTTTCCCCGACGACGGCCCGTCGACGGTATCGATAAGCCTGCAACTTCCGCGCGCCGCCATCTCCCCGATAAACTCGAAACGTAAACATCCAATCTTTCTTCGCTTTCTTTTCCGCAACGTTATTCTTGTATTGTTTTCGTGAGATATCGATGGCGATCACGCGTCGACGGAATTAAACATAAGTTGATAAAATAGATTTATTTATAATTTAATTTTGTTTTTTGTTAAAAGCGCGATTCAAAATGTTTTGGAACCGACTCAGTTAAGCGAGCATAGAGCTTCCTGTTACTATTTATTATAAGGCATATACAAAAAGAAATACGTGTCATGTAATTCTTTTTGACTTCTACAGTTCGGAAGTAGGGAAAAAGGGGAAGGGGAAACTCGAAATAATATGACTCGGCATCTAAAAAAAAGCGAAAATTCGATTTGATTTTAATGGGCGCCAGTCGCTCTCTCAGCGACGTCGAACTTTCTAAACAATTAGAGAAAGAAAAAAGGGGGAACTATGAATCGCAGTATAATTAACTCAGGATAACTAACGGGCTTCTCGACCTCGAAGGCTCTCAGTTATTATCTGATCCGGAAGAGCTCGTTTAGGTTCAAATTTTGCTCGAGTCGTGCTCGACCTCGCACTTACACAAGGGAAGAAAATTGGTGGGAAGGAAAGGCACTTTTATGATGAATGAGGAATAAGATCTGCTTCGACACTAATTTGGTTAACGGGAGGGAAATATTTTCGAGGAATCACGGACTCTATACAATTAAACGTAATAGCAGATAACGTATACTCTTCGATGATATTAACAAAACTCTTTGCTTCTTATTGGATTTTGTAAGATCAGGATAATCGGGTTCTTACTGAAGTGGGTTGAGGCGGTGGGGGACGACATCACACACTCTGACTCACTCTGTACTCGTACTAATAATAATTAATAATCCTTTATGGGAGGGAAAAAATACTACACGCCGTCTCTACATGTAGTTAAGCCGAAGTGACGAGATCACTTCGGGCAACCCTCTATTCCCTATATTATTTTTGTTACAACTGTTATTATTATTATTGTTATTGTTATTAATAACAACAATCATAACAATAGAGCCTCGCCCACCGGTTCGAAAAACCTTTTCGCTCCGATAACCAAAACACAAGAAAATATTCTGGCTCATCGTAATGATAATGTGTGGAAGTGAGTGATAAATTCGTGAGTTTAAGGGTTACGAGGGTTGCACTTGTGCGGCTTTGCGTCCCCTTTCGCGTCTCGCATGTACGTGAAGAAGAATAAGAAGGAGGTGGAGGAGCCGCTCTCGTCTCGTCGCCGAGTTCTCAGGGAGCGCAGAGGCGCGTCGTTAGAGCCTTCCTCTCCATCGTCGTCGAAATATATAGCGTGTGCCCGGCAGTGTAAGAGCGGCTATTTGTTCTTGGCCGACAGCAACTTCCGGCCTCGAGAAGAGCCTCGCGTACCAACGCCAGAGTCTCTGGATTCAACGTAATGCCCGGATCCTTCCAAATTTACGATTCTTCCTGGGCCAGGCGCCCGCGCTCACACGCACACACACATACACACACGAAGCTCGAAAAAAATCTCGAGTCCAAGCAATTTTCTCTCTGTGGTTTCCCGGAAGGATTTCGCGTCGAAGCCTGAAAGGCTCTCGAAGAAAGAGCAACTGCGCAGCGGTGCTTCTGTTCGCGCTTAACAAATTATTTTATACGTTATATATGTATGTATATATATACCTCGCTTGAGAAATCATTTCTCTTCGCCTGCTGTAGCATCGCTGCTCGCAGGTCTCTAAAGTAAATAGAAACTCGAATAAATAATGTTAAGTAAGAGAGTACAAGGTCGGTGGGCGCTCTCAAGGATACGATACAAAAATCTCGCTACCAGGTTTACACGGCCATTTCCGAAAGGGAGACTCTCCCCTCTCCACGCGTTTCTCATCCCGTTGCGTGAAAGCCTTTGCAAATCTGGAATTTAAAACGCGTACTTTGTCGGGTTAAACAAACTCGCGCATGATTTCTATTAATCCAATTGCGGAGCTAATTTTTTCGAGGCATTGACGTGCGTGTTTGGGAGTTGATTCATCGGTTTCAGGCCGAGACGTTTTTTTACACAATTTTCACACGATCACAACTCAACCATTTTTCGTGTCGACGAATGAGTTACAGTGCACAGAGAAATATGATTTTTGTTCATTCACTGCCTCGTTCAGCGTATGCACAAGTCTGCAAGTTAATGAGTTTCTCCTTTGTAAACCGACGCTGTGACGAGGGATAATTGAATAATAAATGCTCGCACGCGAAAGGTCTACGTGCAGCGAAACTAGATATACAGTGTGTGTGTGTGTGTGTGAATGAATATGTATATATCCACATAAGGGGGGTGATGGGAGAAAGTGAGAACACGCCAACGCAAGGGAGCCAGGTGGCGATTAAGTGTTTCTCTCTTTCTCTCGCTCTCTCTATCTCTCTCTCTCTCTCTCTTTCTGGAGGTGAGGCATATACAAAAGATCAGGGCAAAATGGACCATCATCCGAGGAGAGACTTGTTTCACGTCCCGCAAAAAAATTACTAACAGTCCGTTTTACCTCGCTCATTTCTACACTTCATCCAATATGCATGCTCACAGTCCGACTGTAAGAAGCCCGTCAGTAATCTCGATGACATAAAAAAATTATGGCACTCGAGCCGTTTCCCTTCCTCGCTCCGTGCACAGTTTTATCGCATCTTTTTTCCCCCGGACGCCCGTGGAGGCAGCTCGTTTCATCGTAGAGAATGCAGAAGCGCAACTCCGGGAGGGTGAGATCACGTGTATTCCGCGACGGCCATTTAGCGTGTTTACGTTAGTGAGTATATATGCCGAAGAGCAGCTGGAGATGGAAAAAAAATTCCGTTTCACCGTCAGCACCGACCGAAGGCCAACGGTAAACAGAAGCAACCTTTTTCACATTTTTCAGGCGCGAGGTCCTCGAGATGGTACCTTCTGCTCTTTTTTTCGGGTCGAATAACGAAGTGCTCTATACCGTGAAACGTCTCTGCCACGACGAGAAGGAAGCTCTCCTTCGGAAGCTAGAGAAGCGAGATAGAAGTCGAGGCTATGCTATGCGAGGCTCCGCTCGGCAGGTATGTAGGTACCATGGCTGGAACAGCCAGAAGTTGCTGCCTGCGGGGTGTGAGCAGAGTTTTATGAATGATGGGGCTTATAAGGGATGTAACACGTGCCTGTGTCGTACTCATAATATACCGCATGGAAAGGGATGACAAGGAAGCGTTTCTTCCCAACCCTCAAGCGGGCCTGGTCTCTCACTTCCTCACCATCCGTTATACGGGGCACTCTTGATTTCCAAGTTTTCCGAGAGGCGGGCGGAGGGGCACACGCATGAATTTTCATTTGCTCACACGTGCGCAACGACAACGCCCTGGCCATATTCCATGCTCGACAGGTCTGAGAGCGGAGAACGGGGAACGAAAAATTTCACGCTCGCCCAGGCGTTCGTGAAAAAATAAAAAATCGTTTCCATCATTTACCAATCACAGTCGAAGTTCCGAATTTTGCTTGCACGTGGGCAAGCGAAGGATCTCGGCGACGGTTAAAAACCTGTTGCGACTTTTGCTTCCCCATAGAAGGAGCTTTGTTTTTTTTTATTCGCAAGGCGACGCTTCCAAAAAATTATCGGGTTCGCGGGTCTCTTTTACGATAATCGTTACACACTAGAGATAGCTTGGGCGAAGCAAGACCCTTTTTCTCGTTGTACTTTTACATCCACGGAAAGATCTATTTTTTGCGACAAAACAATTTACTATCGCAAAAAATGAATGAGTCAATTTTAAAACATTGATACGACTGAATTAAAAGAAGAACAATAATAATTAGTAAGCCAATTAGATATTTAATTCCACCGAGCCTGAATTGCGATTAACCGAACGAGAGGGGAGATGAACCTAGGAGCAAGCCGCATTCGCCACAAGCCGTATATCCGCTTCGCTGGTCAGCTGCGAAATACACCGTACGTCTCACGGTGGTTTCCGGACCCTCGAAACTTTGCAATGTCGAACGACCGGACTACCTTTATCTCATTGCCAACCGGGTTGTCCGTTGTACGGTTTAATCCTCCTCAGAATCCTCTTTCCTCATCTATCGGCGCGTTCATCCCCCTGGCGGTCGTTCACCAATTCGTTTGCATTATCTGCCCTCTCGTTCCCTTCCCTTCTGATGTTTAGCTCGTCAATAAAATCGGGATCTACCGTATATTCAATCGTTGTTTGCCTTTAATTACATGCCAGCAGCAATTCGGCGGTTTGATTCGTGTCCCCCGAAATCGGAGGGCTCAACGTGTAGGCTTTCTATGATTTGCCATCGCGTGTATACACTTGGCCTGTCGATCTGTCGATGGAAAACCGGAGCCGAACGACATTGAACATACTGCGTGAACCACCGAACGCAATATTCGTTAATAACGGTCGAACGGTAAACAGGCCCTATAATATCGCTTCCATAAATTATAACCCAGGGTGCACAAGCTCCCTTGCACACCGTTCCCTACTGCTGCTGCTGCTGCTGCTGCTACTGCTGCTGCTAGGCTCGTGGTCGACCACATCGTACAACCCCCCTCCTCCCGATGGAACGAGCACACGAACCAAGGTTTGCCATCGCTATCGCAGCTTCGAAACTTTGGCCAACCTCTCGCAATTACCTGTAATAAGAGCCACCCCTCGTCATCCCAACCTTCCCGACACCCTTGATGTTTTACGGGCAAAATTGTGTTTGCCGTGTGGGGCGATTTAAAACAATGCGAAGAAGACACTTATTGCGAAAAACAGGCTCTTATTGAAATCAGGTGGAAAATAAATTGTAAGTCTTTTTTATTCACACAAAACGCATTGAGACGATGTTTTTAAATTTTCATAACAATGAGAGCTTTTGACTCGAAGCCTTGTGGTTAGAGATGTTAGTTGCATTTTTCGACGGGGAGGCAACGGAAATAAACGTCGTCCAAAGTTCACATCGTTTCATTTATTTTCTATTGTTTGGTAAAATATATCGAAACGAACAAAAAATACGAAAAAGAGTCAAGGACGACCTCTTCGGAAATTTAGTATCTGCCAATGCTTTTTCTCAATCCCCGAACTCCAAAAACTTTTCTTTCGAGTCGTGAAAAACAAAGGTAGGGTAGACAATAGTCAGATGCGATAATTTATCGTGACACGAAAGATTCGCCAGAATATTTCGTGGGGAGAACTCCGCCGCATCACGGAGAAGCGAATCTCTCTCGCGAGTGACTCTATATCTCGAACACACGGCGCGGGCGTGCTGGGTAAATCGATAATTCTCGTACGGCCACCCCTAACGCAGGTGCGGGAAGCGCAGGAGAACGCGCGTGGATAATTTGAACGAATGAACATCCTCGTTAAACAAGTTTACGTAAACGAGATGAAATAAAAATGGTACGATAAATAGAGAGTATAGCTTTCGCTTCTATCATGTTTTCGGACGTGTTGTATTCTCTTCGATTGTTCTAAAGCTAGAAGAAACGAAGCCAGACATCTGTTTTTGCTGGTGTTTTTACGTGACGGGCGTAATATTTTATTACCCCTCGAAGCACTATACGTGGGAATGATATTTTCAAATTGAAGAAAAATATTGACTTGTTCATCATAAATCATATACATGTTCGATTTACTCGCTAATACAATGGTAGCTGATTTTTGTCACTTTTACCCTAAAAGATCGTTTGAGCTTTTCCGTTTACATTGCGCGATTCCGTAGATTCATCAATCTCCTTCCGCTGTAATACAGATAAAAGCTCCGCGCGCACGGCGACTCTCGGCTGTTGCACTCCCACGCCGGAGCGCCTTGAGGATGGACCAATAATATCGTTGCATATTAAACGTGGGGGTAGTCCGAGAGGCGAGCGCAAAACGCCACGAGAGAGCGCAGGAGGAAGCTTCGCAACTGAGCTCCTCTCTACGTGGCTCTGAAGTACGAAGGGCGAGTAATACCCCGCACTCGCTTTTATCGGTCTCTATTTTGCATCACGAGAAAATCTTGCCCGACCTTCCAGCTTGTTCCGCGAAAGGAGGGGCTGAAGCCTGAGGGATGATTTTCCTCGCGAAAGGTCTCCGCAACTCTTGCAGCCCACGCCAAGCCCAGCGTCTCACGGGTAATTAATTTACTTTTGCAATTTCACCATGGCCCAAGAAAATCTCACGGCAATCGTGAATTTATACCTCGCCACGAACAACGCCCCGAGTAGAGAAAGTTCTGAACTGAAACTCTCTCACGAAGCTTTTTCGGTATCACCGACTTCCGTTTTCCCTCGTTCGGTCTCTCGTGCTCGTCCAGAGGACTCGACACTTTTCAACTCCAACCGCGGGACAGGAAACCGACCCGGAATGTCCGTGATTTTTATGCTTCGCCTCGGCTGCCCTATTCATTAGCTCTAATTTTTTTTCACCATTTTATTTTAATTTTTTCCTCTCCCTCCGAGTGTTTCAATGCGAACACGGTCATTTACAGTGGAAACTGTTATCAACGGTGATACTCCGAACTTTCGTGCTCCGTCGGGGACACTCGAATTTTTTTCATTCCCCCCCCCCCCCCCCCCCTGCCCTTCCACCCATCGTCATAGAAACGAGCGAGGAAAAATATATAAAATCAACTTTTTAGTTTCACTGTCGGGAAAATAGGAGTGTGCACGAGAATTGAATCCTGGCTCGAGTTAACACGGGAGAGCGTGGAGTTCGGAGTTGACCGGTAGCAGTTATATACCGTGGTTCTCTTTCACCGGCCAGCATCAAACTCCGGCTGCGTTCACGTACTCCGAGCGCACACTGTGCCGTGACCGGGGTCCGCCTATAGGGTACTTCGAGCTTTCCATCCACCAAGTATAGGATTGAATTTCATTGGAACGAAAGGTCCGAAGGTTTTTCGGACGGCGCTCTCCGAGGAGCAAGGAGCGAAGGGTAGATGGAAGCGAGGGTAGAACGGAGGTATAAACGAGAAAGGGTGGAATCGGCTCGAGTGGCAAATATTAGTACGAAAACTGGCGCTGCCACCAGCTCGGTGGGGAGAAGAGCTCGACGAGTTGTGCGACGAAAGCTGCTTAAGCGCCCTTCTCCCTTCTCTACCCCTGTTCTCTTCCAATCCTTCCAACACAGCCAAGGCGTACCTATTCCACATCGACTACCACCGATACCACTACTCGAGGCACTACTACGACCGACGTCGAGGCAAGCTCTCCGGCTCTCCTCGAGAATAGTGCAGGCAACACAGTCTCCTGCCGCGTTCGCATCCGCCAACTCGAACACACACACACACAAACACACACATGCACGCACACACTTTCCGGCAAACCATCCAGACCCTCCACCATAATTCTACTCCGACGAAGTTACCGTACCTGGGCTTCCACCAACACTGGGCGGCTTAAGCTCCAAAAGGATCTGTGGGAGTGGGCAGGTTGAGCCAGCCAGCGTTGGCCTGTACAACCGGCTGCTCACCGTTTGTACCCTTAACCAGAAACCCGCGGCGAGCGAGCTCGAGGATACGTGGCGAACGCCGAGGGAGAGCCCCGGAGTTTGGGCTTTCCAGGAAAAGGAGGAGACGAGAAAGTTAGAAGAGAATGAGAATTCGGACTCCCAGAGTAGAGACGCGCCGGGTTTGGGTTTGCCGGCATCGCAAGCACCGAGGTCGTGCGCGAGTGTATGGATATCGGGATGCAGGAAAGGTGCCTGCAGAGAACTCCGCAGGAGTTTCGAACGTGCCGACTGCGATGGCCGAAACACTCGCGTTCGAGGGAGACGATCTCTTTGCGGCGTCCCGTGTGTTCCGGAGAGGAGAAAGACACACCGATCGTGAAAGGATGATTCGTAGTAATGCGAATTAATTACCGGGCGACAGGAAGTTTGAATTGTGACCATGCAACCAGTATTCGCCAAACCTCCGGAGAAACCGGAGGAGTCTCCGGGGAGCGAAGGTTTCTCTGATGTCCTCGAGAATGGTTTAGCCGATAGGATAGAGACGGATAGCGCCGAAACGTCGAGAAGCTCGTGCAGATAACGTCGCACAATCGGAGGGTTGTGCCGTGCGATATCTATTCAAAAAGCTCGTCGAATCTTTATTTTTTTCTTACAAGGCCGACCGTTGTCAATCCCCTCGTACAGTCAATAACTCCAACTCGTAATAAATAAAGTAATAAATAAATAAATAAATAAATAAAAATGAATTCCCATTTTGTAATTGCTACGGAAATTCTCGTTCAACTTCGCAACCACCGGCAAGAAAATAGCTGCCACTTCGAGTCTGAATTTATCGTCACGCTCCAGGGGGAATTCTCTCGCCTATTTTTAAGACGTCACCTACCGCACTTCGCCGTACACCAACTATCGCGCCATCACGAGCGCGCGGACATCCCTCCGGAGTACGGCGCTAAAGCGAGATAGAGCTCGTACAAAGTGCGAAAAATGAAAACGATATACGCGAAAGGTACGAAGTATAAGTGAGAGAGTAGAAGGGGGATTGCCGCAGCGGAGTTGCCGAGGACGAGAAAACGAGGACGACGAGGAAACATAACTTTTTCATTTCCTTCTCACTTCCGGCTTACGCCGTGCGAGCTCCGGTGGCTGTGCTGCTCGAGGGGGTGCGGCAAAGGTTTGCGCGCATTGCCAAGTGTACATCAGCGGGGCAGCAAGGTATGGTAGGGTAGAGAGGCAGGGCCCGTTCCCGTCGCCGCTTTATCCCGACGACCATCCCCTCAACTACGGGGGTACGAGGAGAACGACGCCTGGCGTTGCCACCCCCGGAGGCGGACCGCACTACCCGCGTCACGTAACGCTCCGTGCGGAATATCTTTTGTACGTGAGACTCTTGAATAAACATGCGACCTGCTGCTGCGGCGCTCTGCTGTTGGTGCGGTCTCCGGTATAAAGCGGAGGGGGGGCCTCTGTGCGCCGCTGCCGCCGTTGTCGGTGATGCTGGCAGAAAGAGAAAGGCAGATAGCACGGAGGAGAGAAAAGAAAGGACCGAGAACCGGTGCCGGGAAATAGAAGTGGCTCCCGGCCACGGCCACGAAGAATAGAAGAATAAAAACAAAAAAACGAAGAAAAAAACACTTGCGCTCCAGCCAGGCCCTGTTACGTGTAAATGATGAAAAATGTCGCCACCACTAGAGGACATCCCCTCTCCCTGGCTCATGATATCGCCCGCGAACGTCTCCCCCTCATCGACTACTCTCAGGACGACGGTGAACAAAAGGAAACGGGGATGAAAACTCCTCCCGTGCGATAAGACTCACGGGAATATATATATTTTTAACATAATTATGCCACTCTCGTACGTGTGTACGAGGCAGAAAAATAAAACAGATAGTGAAAAGAAACGAAGAGCAAGGAGATGAACGCTCGAGAGTTTCGAGAAGGATGCTCGAGGGGCCCGAGAGAAAGGTACGTCTCTGGCAGTCGCCGGAAATAAAGCGACTCCTTTCCCCCGGACCCCGCCACCTCGCAGCCTCTCTTCTCTCGGTTCTCGTTTTTCCAACGGCCTCGCAACATCACGATTTAAGTTACGAGGACCGAGGAGATGCTGTTGCTTCATCCGAGTGCGAACCGGACGCTCTAAATTCTCTCTGTCGCGCACCAAAATAATAATAATGAAAATGATAACGAAAGACATTTCGGTGCTGCCGAACGAGGAGTGTAAGTAAGACGAGAGAAGAAACAGAATGGAATATATAAAATAAAACGAAATAAAGAAGAAGCGAGAAGCTGAAGATAAGAATACGCGACACCCTTCGCCGCCTTTTAAAAAAACAAAACAAACAACAAAATATAATCGCGCTTCCAAATGCAGCGAGGGACCAGGGGGTGGAGGAGTTACGTAAAATATTGTACAATTTTGTGAAGTTTCATCGAGACGGTTAAAAGATATACCATGTTATCCCCGCCCCAAATTTTTATTCACTCGGATTCAAAGGTTCAAAGAAGTCCCGTGAACCAATTTTTATAATTTCCGACATTCTGCACGAACGAATCATCGAACCTCGAGCATTATCCGATTGCTCATTAAATCCATAAGTTGCAACGTCGGAGATAGAAAAAAAGTTAGCAGTAAATTCAACAACTGCGTCGTTCCAGTAGAAACAGTGACATTAGTTCTGTGCCATGTGGTTCGAATGTAATGGGCTGTTTTGATGAATCGTTTTTCTTCTCCGGTCATACCGGAGGGGTTGGTGCGATAGTAGCGCGGATATATATATATACATATATAATAACGAGGTCATTCCGTAATGTACACGAACCTGCTACAGTAATAGTACAGAGAGAACTCGGCTACAGGCAGCCAGTTCAACTCGTACAGAGAGAGGGTTCCGGGTTCCTGGGGGATGCTGAATTAGTCACACTCGGGCATCAGTCACCCCGCCCCACCCCCGCAGGTCGTATTCGCGTGGGAATATTTAACGGGCGCGGGGGTGGTCGAGGGGATCTTCGAGGAGAGACGAGGCATGGAGGTAAGTATGCGAGCGAGCGGGTGACGGATGTTGGTAAATTATTGTCTACCGTTGGCCGGTAGCCGAAAGGCAGACCGGAAGCGGCGGAACACGCGAATCGTGCAGAGAACATCGGGGGAAATCGAGACGCGGCGAAGGACAGGAACGAAGAGACCCGCGGGGCACATGCGGCAGATAAGGGCTTTACCGGTTCACGGAATTCGCCCGGGGGGTCAGCGACAGAATGGCAAGGACGGGACGGCGAAGGGCAGAGAAACCAGGGGGTTTGTGTCGGGCGACCGAGAGGAAGAGAGATGCTGGAGGAAGCGAGCTTGGAATACGGTTGCGCATCAATGGCCTCGACGCCTGGCACGTGCCAAACTCGGCAACAAGCTCCGAGATCCTTCGGCAGCAAGGTCCGACTACTCGACCTTGTAATCTCGCAATGATGTAAAAAAAATTTAATTTCGATGACAATCTGAAAAACTTCCGTCCACCCGTCTCGCTCTGGTATTTCTCCAAAGGAAAAATATTTCGGCCGGTAGCGTAATTAATGATGAAAAGAGGAATTCGGTATTTTTTTTATGACATGGAAACACGTCAAAGGGATTCACTTGACACTAGAGGGTGAGAACAACTAACGTGAAAAGAAAAAAAAAAGTAAAAGAAACGGCAGCTGACGGCACTACTGCGATACTGCTTCGAGGATGAGTAGAAAGAGCAAAGGCAGCCGCGACAAGGACGAGACTCGTCGTCGTCGTCGTCGAGCAAAAGCATCGTCGGACGAATAAATGCTGGCGACTTGCCAAAGGCTCGACAGCGGTTGCCTCTGGCACTAAAAATTAATTTGCGTAATGACGTATTTAAAATTCGCGCATCGGAGCGGGAAAATGCAGACGATGACGGTACCCTTACAACTTCGGAACTCCCATACTTCCCGGAATTCGATGAACGACCATTCCTAAAAAGAAAAAAAAAGGTTCTATTTTCGGCCGATTCAGCATAGCGCATTACGAAGTTATGTGCTGATCTGTCCCAACATCGGGGAAGAAAAATGGACGACGAACCGGAAGACTTCGGAGCTGATGCTCGAACTCCACTGGCGAAGAAAAAGTGTCGGTGTGGGCTTCACGATCTGCGGAACAGGCGACTGCTGTCTCTGCAAAAACAGCCGGCAAGTTGTGAGGCTGGGGGGAAATATTATAGAGCCAGACAAACGAGAAGAGGTCTGGAAAAAAAAAACAAGAGAGGAAAAAACCAGAAGAGAATATTGACGTGTACGAAAAGGAGGCTGAGTTCACGCGGGGATTGTATGCACTCGTGGTCGCGATTTCTCGTTTATCGCAGGGACGAGCATCGTTCTCGGCGTTTTACAACACGGCCCTTGCCCCCTTCCCCCGCGCTTCCACGGTCTGTGTTCCGTGACAACGAGAAGCTTTGTTTTCTCACACTTCGTGAATACGAAACGAGCGTAGGCGAGAATAAGCGAGGGACGAAAAATAAAAGAGAAAAAGAAAAGAGAGCAGAGTGGTTGCGCGACAATGTTGAAAAAAAAAAAAAAGAAACGAAATACGACGTCGCGACATCCGCGAAATTGTCTATATACGTCTGTTCATGCGAGAGGAAGCAAAACACGAGGGTTGCCCGAGGCTGGTGCTCTCTGACACGTTGCCTTGAGGAAAATGCGTCGAGGCGTAAATGCCGAAGAGTGGCGGAGTGCCGAAGGAGGATCGACTCTTTCGCTATTTCGTCTTTCGGAAAGACGGTGGCTTCGGTGCCACGCGAACGAGGGGATGTGTCCGTAGAGAGTGGGAAAACAAGACGCGGGGGGGAGGGAGGGGTTATCGTCGATTAGAACACCGGGGAAACACGTGTCTCGCGTCTGGATCGATTTCTCATACAGACGGATGTAAGCGAGAGGAAGAGACCGAGTGAGAGTCGGCAAAGAATATAGCTGGGGGCTTTTCGGGAGACGTTCGACAAACAACGGCAAGTTCACACGTCTCACGAGTCTTTGCTGCTGCGAGCATATGGAGCCGCTTCTTTACTTGTCGTCCTCGCGTTGCGAACGAGGGCTGGCCAGTTTATTTTCGTCCTCGGTAAATTTTTAAGAAACTTGAACTTGTCCAGTTGGTGAATACTAAAAAAAAAGCACGTTTCCTGGTAGAAATTTTGTTTGCTGTTGTGCCTTTAGAATTACAACCCTATGGTCGTACCTCGCCTCATTTCACCAGGGGAGCTCGATCCATCGATAATTCAATAATTTCTACTTTCGTCAGCCACTTGCCTGTTTCCGAAGGAAAAAAAAAAAAAAAAAAACCAAGAAAAATAGTATAGAGGGTCGAAATCATTGGGAGATCAGCGTGGAGAAGGGAATATCCGTGAAACCCTCGAAAGAAGCCAAGAAATTGAGGTTGGATGCTCGGGGAGCCGAGTAAAAACGTGAGAGCCCGTTGCGAAGATGCATCGGGAGAAAGAGATGACAAAGGCCATAAATCAGCACACACGGATGAGCGCATCTCGCGGATCGTGAGAAAAACCTTGGAGAGGCGCCTTGCGCGTCTTCGGTGGATTTCTACAAGCGTCTTGGATGTGTGTCGTACACCCGAGTCGAGCGGGTTGTAGAACGAGAAATCGGAGGTATAAGGCGAGGCGATGCGCAGTGGTTCGGGAATCACTATAAATGGTAATGGAGAGAACGGTCTCCTTTTCTCTTCCTCCGTGTAACTCGCCGTTCCTCGCTTCTCCGTTCTTGGGATACTCGTTCGTCCCACCGAGACAAAGAGGAGGAAAAACAAACGTACAAGAACAGGTAGAGCGGGAGTACGCGGGTGGGTAAAAGAGCTCGAGGAGGAATGTTGAAAAATGAAAGATGAGATGAAAAGAGGCTACCGTGAAAATGTAATATTTTCCGCCTGGGCATAAATAAGGGCATCCCTGATATAGATGTCTTTCCGGCGAGGCTGTTAGGTGTGATCCTCGTCGACGTTTTCACGAACGTCGATCCACAAATCTCGGATGAAAATACGAACGGAATAGATGTTCTCGATGGCTGAGGCGAAAAGGAAGTTGAGAGTCGCGCATGGCCGCGTCAAAGGTTCGCGCAAGACGCATTTATATTTCTTCGCAGCCCTTCAAGCGAGTCTCGCCGACTTTCTGTCGAGTCTCACAGGCTCTCAGCCTGACTCTCTCTTTTCCGACCCTGTCTGCGTCATCGCGCCTCAACTTTTTTTTCTTTCCTTCGTCCTCGCCCTCGTCGCCGGATCTTGTCATCGACGACAAAACATTCTCAGGGTATTCCACGAAAATGTCTGCATGTGTGTCTGTGGACGTAGTTCGGAATGGAAGACGCGAGAGAGTCCTTTACCGCAAAGACTCGAGATGCACAGAGACGTTTCAAATTGCGAAGGGAAACATTTCCAATTGTACCGCGAATTCAACGCGACTCCGATCAGTGGGTCTTCTTTCGGATTTTTCGTGCAATGTGAGGCGCCCGGCGTTGCGACAGCGAATATGCGTCTCGGCCCTTTCTCATGAGGTTACAGTCATCTCTCCGACACCGGTTCCATCAGACTGTCCTTCGAGCGAGAATTCGAGGTCGGGCGGTCGCAGTAGTAACGCTCGAAGTGATCAGACGCAACTGCGGCCCAGTGAAGACCGAGCGAACGGCGGCGCTGTAACAATGTCACAGCCATTCTCACCCGAGGCAAAATAAGTTCGTGTAAATGTTTCATCTTGAAAAAGTTATCCGGATCTCTTACAAGAAAATAAAAATGAAAAAAGAATAACGGGAGACGTGTCTGAGCGGAGGCAAAGAAAAGAGGACACTTCATTTTTCTACCGCTACACAGTGCGTCATACCGCTGTTACCGCGGTGAGAAAAAGTACGTCGCGTGACTCACGGATACAAACACTCTGAAGACGGTGGTCGCGGGGGAAAAAAAGTTACGATGAGGTGGTAAGATATCCGCGAGCCCGAATGGTGGATCGGCTTTGCATAATGCAAAAGATAGAAGAGAAAAGGTGTGCCCGATGCCTCTGGGCTAAAGGGGGGGAGGGGAAGGGGCGTAGAATGAAGTGGAACGGAACGGGAGAAACCGAAAAGAAAATGAGAATACTGTGAGACCGTCGGAGACGAGGAGAAAAGCGTAACTTCTTTCATTCTTTTTTTTTTTTTGTCCACCCCACCGAAGCTCTTCAGCTGGCGTTCTCGCGAGCTTTTCTCCATTACCGCGAACTCGCGGCTCCCCGAGCGTTTTCCCTGAGATAACGAACTCTCTACCTGGTGACTCGAATATCCCTCCGGTTCTTTCCTTCTATCGTTTTTTTTTTCTTTTCGTCTCTTTTTCCGCAGTGTCGTAACTTCTCGAAGCCCAAGGGTCAATCTTTCCGAGAATAATGTAAGAAAACTAATATTCTCCGGGAGGTCGTTAAAACGAATCTGTGTCATAAGAAGAAAACAAATTTGAAAGAATAATATCTTCGGACTCGATCTACGAGCCGGGTACGACTATCTTGTTTTCTCGCGTCGAGTACTGTTTCACTTTTCACGACGTTGTCTCACGCGGCCTGAGTATCGAGTTAATCGGGGATGGCTGGATGGTGCGAGGGTGGGACGAAAAAAAAAACGCCGAGTACTCTCGTTCCCATCTCTCGTTGTTATTCCAGAGTCGTTCGGGGCTTTATCTTCTCGCACGATTTGACAAAAAGCACCGGGCGAGGGAGAGGACGGACGAGAACGATGGCGCTAGCCCGGTGCGTTTCTCCCAAGACAAAAGCTCCTTACGTGTCGGGGCGTGGCCTCGGGGCTTTACTAAGGGCTCTGTCGAGACCTCTTGACGTTCTGTATATTTTATTAAACTTCCCGATGCATCGGTCTGAGACGACTACGCTGCGTCATTCATATCTGAAGCTTTGCATCTGCAGATTATTTGTTTTTTTGTTTCATTGTTTCTTTTTTCCACGTTACAATCTCGCAACAAGAAGAAAGAAAGGGGGCTCCGAGGGAGGAGGAGGAGGAGGAGAGCGTTGCGAAATCGTTGCGGAGGTGAACAGGGAAGGATTTGACTCGCGAAGCGTAACGGCGACTCGCGCGCGACCTGAGAAATCAACGAACTGTAAGAATCTCTCCAGCCTTTCCCCCATTACATTTTGTTACTCGTCGAGCTCTACCGGTCTCTCTCTCTACCTTTCTCTCTTTCTTCCTCTCCAACGAGTTTCGACTTTTCTTTTTTTTTTTTTTTTTCTACCTTTCGTAACCGGGAACTGTTCCATAAACTCGTGGAAAACCCGTGCGCCGCACATTTTCCAGCCGGCAGCGTAGCAAATCCCCTCGTCCAGCGAAGAGGCCAGTACCAACCGGCAGCGGAAACGTAGCCAGGCAAGAGCTTCGAGAACTATCGACTTTGTTGAGGAAAAAACCGTTGGGCGTGCATATTCTTATTTTCTTTTTTTTTTAATGAGGGAAAATATCCTTTTATCCACGAATTATACGTTCTGTATTAAATTCCGATCCTCTATCATTGCCAGAGTAAAGAAAAGTATTCCACAAAAGTTCAAAGGCAAATTCAAATTCATATCGCAGCCTTACTCCGCTGTATCTTCGGAAGAAGAGTAATACTGACTGTGCATGGTCCGCAAGAACGAATGGCGTGAGCCATTAAATGGCGCATCCGTTTAGACCGGTGAACGGAGAGCGAGAAAACAAGCACACGAACGAAAGTGACGTAGGGGTCGTTTGGCTCCGTCCAGAAAGACTGGGAGCGACAGGAGCAGCAGGACGGTACAGCGATATAACACACGGAGGTCGGTAGGATGAGGGGAGACAAGTTGGTGGGTGCATATCACACCGAGCGAGCTCATCCACTTTCGCATAGCGTTGGTGTCGAGTAAAACTCTGCGGAAACTCATGCCCGGTCCTCGGGTGCCGCAGGAACGAGATCTGGGTAGCAGTGGCGCGCATACGCGCCTCAAATAAATTCCTCGTACGTGTCCCGAATCCGCGAAAGGGAGTCAAGAGAGCGGCGCAGGAAGTCAAGGGGGATGGGCGGAGGGACGAGAGGCTTGGCTTGTGGCCCGATGATTTAACTAGTTTGGAGGACGAGAGAGGGAGGAAGATCGAGGGAGAAATCTCGCTCGTGGACTCTCCGCGAGAGACTTCTGTATCCTGTCGAACTTGCACGTTCGACCGGCGAGGAAGAGCCGGTAGCATACAAATGTCACCGAGACTCGTGAGAGACTTCCATTCGCTGTGAGTATGCGGTCGTACGTACAAATTTTAGATGCGCCAGAATAAACTGAAGCTGTCCTTCGAGGGTAGATCAGGGCCGAAGTTCAAGTAAGATAATCTGGACCATCTCGGGAGCAACATAGCCGCAATCAACATCCCAATCTTGGCCTCGGTAGGAGCTTCAACGACGAGCACGGATAACGGCGCAGGGAAGTTTCCAGTTTATACAATAATCTTGGAAAATCGATTTTTATAGAAATTGGATCCCTGCATCGGCACGAAAAGAGTTAACTAGTTCGTACGAGTCCGACTCCACGCTTAAAGTTTCGACTTCGATGGGGACTTTCGGCGAAACTGGAGAAGGCGTGTCACCTTCTCCGGCAAACTGCAGATTTCACTCTTTTTTTACTCTTTTCACTTTTCCGAACTAAGAGCGTCGGGTGGCCGGAACGAGAGGAAGAACGAGCCACCGGCCATTCGTCAAATATCAGTCGGGGTAGGATTTCTTTGGAAAGCCGATCCATCTTTTTTTCAATGGTACGCCCAGCGACCCGAGAAAGATCGATCCTTCCGGTGTGGAAACTCGACGACGATGTCGACGTTGTCGTCGCTGTGTCCTCGCCAACCAGCGTCGTCGAATGGAAAGTGCAAAGTGGAAAGCGGAAAGCGGAAAGGAATAATATAGACGCAGCATGCGCTTATGTGCGACTTAGCCTTTCCTACCTGGTGGTATCCCGCCGAACTCACTGCACTTTCCAAAGACGAGCCTCTCTTCTTTCCGTGCAGTGCACGGCCGGCCGATTCCCCTCTTCCGCACGTCTCTTCGTCGTTTCTTTGCAAATTTATTCGCATTGCTTGGGGATCGATAATAAATTCGATTGTATCGATAATAAATTGTTAAATAAATTCGCGACAAGGATCACAACTGTGATACTGTCTTTCTCGCCGCGCGTATATTCGCCGGACGGTCATTGCCCTTTTATTACAAAAAAAAATCTTCGACGGAAATTGTTAACAACGATACTTTATGTGTTCTATATTCGCGCGACCTTCGAAAAAAGAATAAAAAATTGGAGACAGCTGTGTGCGCGCTGTCCCTGGCCGTACCGATGCGAAACATTTCCGTAGCACTTTATCGCGAGACCCTTCCGCCGCGTCAGCAGACGCCAAAGCAAATAGTAGGTATTTCTTCTGGTTCTGACGTAAAAACCAATAATCTTAGATGCCGGGGATACACATGCAGCAGCGACGAACGTGCACTAGCAGAGTGACTCCCCGGGTTCTTCCTCTCGATAACAGCTAACGGGTGGAATATTTGTCAAGGAATTCAGGTTCTATCCTATTAAACTCATAATATTCTTCCATCATATTTAAACGCGAATTAGTAACAAGAACAGTATATCTGAGACAAATATGAGATTAACAATTGTAACGACAACAAAAATATTAATAACGAGTTCATCCACTTTGAACAGCAAAAGTTTAATGACTAGATAGTCATTTCTCGCCCGTCTTCCTTCTCGGTCAACACAAAATGCATATCTTGTACCTCGTTGGTATTCCTTGAGCAGCGAACAGTGGTAGAGGTATTAGCGGGACGAGCGAGCAAAATGAGCCGTGGAGTACGGAGCTTTGGGTCTTTCGTCATCGGGTTATTATAAAGAGGAGCCATTAATACACATCAGAGAGTGCGCTAGCCCGAGACTACCTCAGTCTCGGACAAGACACGCGAATGCATAAGCCTTTCCTCTTCACCTCTCGGGGTGTCTGGCTTCTCCATCCGAGCTTTCGGCGCTTCTGCCACGAAGGTTTTCCTTCCCCCGGCGCATGGAGAGTCTCCGGCCTCACCTTTCTCATCGGTTCTTTTTTCTTGCATTCGTGTCGGGCAGCCGGTGCGAACGAACGTTCGAAGAACAACGAAGACGAGGAAGCCCGTCGAGGGAATGCTCTCCCAAAGTACGTCGAGGGAACACAGCGGTTCGGTAAGAACGTACAGTAATGCCCGAGAGCGCGAGTCACGCCGAGAGAGGATGACTCAATTCTTGGCAAGCCTCACCGACTTGTTGCGATTACGACACGACGACGACGACGACAACGACGTCGCTGCGTCCACATAACGAAGGAGAACGTCTCTCGCCGCCGCCGTGGCTTCTCTCCCTCGGTGGCGCAGAATCAGACATCCGGAACTCGGGAATCGCTCGAACGTGGAACACCCAAAGCTCCGACCGTTCACGCTCTATTTAATTTCGTTTGTTTCAACGTACCGTTTCGTTTATCTAGCCGCCTCGCCGATTCTATTGCTACTTTTGCACTCCTACCGAGCTAACCAATTTGCAAAAACGTCAACTAAAAATAGACAACTTTATAACCGAGGCTCTCCACGGAGCGAGCGGGGTATTTTCAAAGCTCATTCCGAGAAGACATCGACATTTCTCTTTGGACGGAGAGCTATCAATTTTAACAGGTGGAATTTTTCAGAGTCGAAGAAGTTTCATACATTTTTTTTTGTGCGGACTTGACATTGGGGAGTAACCGATAACGGTGCAGAAGTTCTAGGAGGATACAGACAGCAACCGCAACGCGAGCATGTTGAGTTGATAATTTACGCGCAAACACGAGAGCTCCGATGATTAATTATCCCGTTGGTGCGGAAAATCCAAGTTCAGAACTGCTGTCGCGGTTTCGAGGTTTCCAGCTTGTTCTCGCGAAGAACGTCCGGTCAGCAGTCGATGTGGTGTACACGAGTGGGGAAAATAACGCTGCATCAACGTCTTTTCATTATCGGACACGCTTCGCGGCGCCCCACGCTCTTTTCAGTCAATTTGAATTATAACCGCAATCAAGATGAGCGAGGTGAGGACGAGGATCGTTAATCGAGAATTATGGCTTCCGACGCGGTACAGGGTGAAGCAAAATTGGCTAAAGGCTCATGTGACGATTTGAGAGTCGAACTGTCAAGACGTCGCGTTAAACTTTTGTTCTCCACACGTAAAATGTATATCCGTGATGTCTGAAATATATTTTGGAAAAGATCTTTGAAATATATAGCAATTTGTTTGATTAATATGTCAATCATAATAATTTCATATATTTAGTAAGCGTTTAAAAATAACAATAAAAATTCAAACTTTAATTCAAACTATAATGTTAAAAAAAACAATTTGTAAGCGTCATGTCTTCAGTCAAGTCCCAAGGTTGTTGAATTTTGAATAAAAGCCATTCATTAAAAAAAAAAAACTTCGACAAACATATCAGTTATGTCCCAAGATAGAAGGTGGAAGTCACCGAGATCAGTTATCGATCAAGTTTTGCTGTTGATACGAGACCAGCAGAGGGGCTGGGGGTGGGGAGGGAGGTTCTCGACGAAAAAGAGGGTTTCGCATCGATGCCGATGCTCTTGGCCGAGGGATGAAAAATATCGGGCAGGCAGCACGTGTCGGTGGCGTGCTATAGTTAATGGCTTCCATTATGAGAGCCTCGGGCGCCACCCCGAAGGGACCGGGTGGTTGCCCAGAGTATGTACCAAGCCGGTTAAGCCTCGCGTTCCTGCGGCCGATAGATAACCAATTTGTCTATCGTACTTTGACACCGCTTCGTCTCCTCATTCGCTCATGCCTTTTCATTCCATTCTCGACGACTTAGCACCTGCTTCCAGCCGGGCAGACCTATTCTTATCCGGGCCGCCCGTTTCGATGACGGATTTTATTTAATTTTTTACTTCCTCGTTAGTTTTTTCTTGGATTTCTTCTCAGATCTATTTTCCAAGGTGAACATTTCGTTTCCGTCCAGTGACGATTTATGTTTCGAACGGATGTTCAGACATTAATCGATCCATCGTGGAGAGGTCTATTTCCAGTCCGGTATGCAAGGCGAAGACGACGAGGTTTAGGATAGAGCTGGGAGGGCTAACCCGACTCTCACGAGACAGGTCTGTGCCACGATCGACTCTCGGGATTTTCGCTCGTTCTCCCTGCTCCATTCTGCTCCATTCTCCGGGCCGGTGTGTGTGTTTCGGTGAAAAACAGCTTTCTTGTTTCGCCAAGCCCTCCGGGTGTCGTTAAGGCCTCTCGCGAGCGCGTTAGGAGCTTTGCCTTACCGCGGAGGCTGCTCTGCTCTCCCGATGCCGGCTGCCTCTCTGCTCTTCCGAGAATATCCTGCATCCAGGATAACGGAAACCCGAGGAGCGCACACGTGGATATAATATCAGCGAGCCAGCAACGAGCTTACCACCGGCTGCAGCGGTGCAACCGATCTGGGAGTAAAGCCTTCGCAAAATCCATGCGTCCCGGATAGAACGCTCCGAGTATCTATGCGCGGGCTTTCGCTAAAGCTCGTCCACGAATTCCAATATAAACGAAATTTAATCATGGACATATATTCTTTCGATCGACCGGACATCCCTCGACGAGTACGATTTTTCACTCAATCGTCACTAGTTGAATAAAATTCCGGTTGAGCGAATTTTAAAAATCCTACGTCAATTAATTCCATTGGGCAGGTACAATCGTAATTCCGTTCTTTCGAGTTTAATAAAATTCTGAGGGGGACAAAAACATGAGCGAGGAGATAGTTAAATTCCTCAACGATATTCCGCTCCATTCCTCACTAGAGTCCTCGCTAATTCATCAATCTGATAGATGTAAATTTTTGTTTTTAATACCCTGTAATTGAATAAAATTCTGTGCCGGTGATACGAGAAAATGTTTCAGTTCGTTAACTCCCACTCGATGGCATTCCTCAATAAATCGCTTGCTAATTTACCGAGGTCTGATATACTTGCGAAAAGTAATGAAAAATACCATTCAGAATGAAGCTTTCGTGATGTACAGGAAGAATTTTTTAAATCTGTTTACCGACAGTAACAGAATTTTTATTGGCAAGCTGTTCGGAATATCGACGGGTAACGCGGAGAAGCGGATGGAGCGTAACACACACGGCATATGAGATGCAGCCGCGCGCGAATCTCGGCTTCGTGGAGTTGCCGGTGATGCGAGAGACAGCTGCCGAGTGGGCGAAATTACCGCGTCGATCGTGCACGAATCGAGAGAAGAAAAAAAAATACCCGCGGCGATTCGGAACGGGTTCTCGGAGGATTTGTCCGTTATATCGCGATCGAAAGAGAGATGAGTGCCGGAATAAATTCGGTGGCACGTGGAATTCCGATATAATGAAAACTAATTCATCCGACTGTACCCGACAGCGCACCTACACATACACAGACACGTTCGCATACACACGGCGCTCGGCCGTTTCCCCGAAAGCTAGCCAGAGCGGATAGCTCAAGCGTTTATATCGATCTCTCCGGGACAAATGCGTACGGATATTGATGCCCGCTGCTGCTGCTGCTGCTGGTGCGCTCGGCGATGCGAATGCAATTTCGGAAATTCTTCGATGCGACCGGCGTCCCCGCACGCTCGCTCCATTAGTTCCACGCGCGTATTTGCTCCAAGTATCCTAGCTGCGGCTCTCGCTCCTACATGGACGTCCATATTTCTTAGCGATCAACGAGAACGCACAGAATTAGAAAATAAACGAAAGAGATCGTATCGAACTATTAATAATAGAAACGCATATGAACGACAAATGTATTGAGACGATAGCAGAACATGAAATATTTGCTAATTACATTTAATTGCCACTCACTCGATTGCAAAATGCGCGAAATATTTGTCAATTAATTTTTAATTATCACCCACCGAGGCAAAAATTTATTAGTGTAATAAGTTTTTAATTCAGGTCATTCTGCGATATAGATTGGTGCGTTTACTCTTGATACAACTATTCGTCCGGCCAGCCCAGCGGGCGGTTGGCCTAGAAATACCGCGTTATCAGTGAAAAAAAAAATTCGAATTTAAATTTTGGGCGAACGGTCGTAAAATGCGTGAGTGAGGAGGCGAGTGAGGTACGAACGGTATGGGGAAGCGGTGGGATCCCGCGGTCGGACCACGTCGGTGGGTTCTACAGGGTGGAGAATTGTGTGTCCACAGGCTACACGGGGGATCGAGAGGCGGGGAGGGGAGAGCTGGTCGTATAGTACCAGAGCCATAGAGAGCACGGAGGTGAACGCGGAAAATCATAAAGTATGCAAAATCCGAATGCAAATGGGGAAAGCACTATGCATGAAAATGGGTAAAACGTACGAAATATTGGATATGAAATATGCGAAGCACACCAAAACGAACGGGCAGTCAACCCCCCCGAGATTCTCATCCTATATATAACACAGCGTTATCCTCTTCCACTGCGCTACGTATGGCGCTACCGCGTCCAACAACCTCTCCCTCGAGCACAGCTTTCAAACTCGTTGCGTGCGCGAAATACAAAAAATTGATTCATAAATTTTCATTAGTAACATGTGAGCTGTAATGAGAGGCGGACACATGCTCTGCATACAGGAAAGGGACTCCGGTGAAAAATTACCCGAAATCGGTTCACTTGCAATGTAAATTGAATTGTTGGGGGTTTTTTTTACATCTTCTAGTCTATTCTTAAACAAATGTCCCAGTGTGACGGTAAATTAGAATTGAATTTTCATAAATCTGACCCTTACTCTACTTCCAGCACGAAAAATCGCGTCCCAAGGCGTTGAAAAAAATATTTAAAAAAAAATCAACCCCACCGCGAACAGGTGGCAGAGCGTGAAATTTATCGGTGTTTGTGTTTGCGATATACAAAATTTTAGCTAACGTTTTGGGGATTACACGCTGGTTGGCTCTCTCGTAATTCAAGCGATAATCGCGGAATCGTTGTCAGTAATGGTCGGGGGTTCCATGGGAGGGGTCGCCGCGACTACTGGAATATATGCTGTATATAGCGTTCGAGTCACGCAATACAAGCGCCGATACTAACACCTACATGCACGAGCAGTAAACACGCCTGTCCGCTCGCGAATTTTCAACGAATTTTCCTACCCTCCCCGCCCATAGCGACTTTACGTACGGGGCAACGTTCCCGGAAAGCTAGCTCTACCATGAAAAACACATATCGTATAATGTTATTTCTAAACGCGCATTCGGTCGCGTCATACGAGCCACTGCTCTGTTCTGTGAGTGAAGCCCACCCTTCCCTTCCCCGCCCGCCTCCCCCCGCCCCGAACACCACTGATAAACTAACGGTAAAACATATTCGCTCAGGAATCGCTTCCTCGTCAGAAAAGCAATTTCAACCGTTAGCAAAATATAAATATGCATACGGTGAACATACATTATGCAGTACAATGTTTTTATACCTATCAATAATACAGTTTACTCTACTGTTTGCGCGAGACCTGACTGACCACTGTACTGTAACTCAGGAACTCTCCAGCGAAAACCGAATCAGGCACGGCCGCAGCTCGTCTCTTTCGAAAACATTTTCGTGCATTTTGAAACAAATAAAATATTATTCAAGAACGGCGGCGCGGTCCAGGCTGGGCATGATAGTTCAAGTTTCTGGTTATTGTTTAGAAAAAGAGTATAAAAAAAACGTTTGTAAATTATTTTATTTATGCATCAAGAGATTTCCATAAATGATTTTTTTGAATGTGGCACTCTAAACCCCCCCAAACATTTTGTCTTACCTATGTTCAAAGAAAAATGGAATAATTCCAGCTGATAGGCGCTGATAGCACACAAATGGCAAGTGACAATGGATTACTGCTCGCGAAATCGTGAAGTAATTTCGCGAGGGACCCTCCAGGCTTCGGCCAGCGGATAACGGAAACGCGGAAGCTCAGAGTTGGAAATTCGCCGTCGTATCGGAGTACGGATAGCAGCGGCTGAACACAGCGGTGGTTGCTCTACGTGTACTGGGTACCGTGAGCCGAAGGTACGGTCGAGCTCGGAACGACGCTGGGGTTAATCGAGTGGAAGCAAATTCAAAAAGCACCCTCGCTTCCTCGTCCCATCGGGACTTGGAGGAGAAGAGCCTTGCATTCTCGGGCGAAGGCGCTTGCTTGTAGCAGCGGCAAGCACTGGTTGGTGGTTCGGGCAAACGAGGATCGCCATGCCGGCTCGAGCTTGCCCCCTATGCTTCGAGGAAGCTTCCCGAACGTGGTCTGGAATATGTATTTTGTCGGTGTTCTACGTACACTGTGTATCCGGATAATATGCGCAACTACTCGACGGCTAACGCCGGGCGTTTAGAGATATCCGTACACATTCGCTCCGGCCTCTACTTTAGCCTCTTCGTCGACGTGGACGGCGATGAACTAAGCCAGACGCTATAGCGGTGGACTTAACTGCGATATCTTGGGTAAAATATCGTGATAAACCGAATTTGTTAATCCTTAGAGGGCTGACTTTATACATTTTTTAAGATTGTTATTATTTATGACAATGAAAAAAAGCGTTGCCCGCTCGTTCCTGGTTGAGTTTACAGCACGATTTACTTTGGGGGGCGAAAATCGTTGTTTTCTCTTCTCGGCACCGAAAGCTTTATTTCTCGGGACTAGGAGACAAATAGAAGCCGATAGGAGGAAGGCCGATGTGGCAAGAGGTCGTCGTCGTCGCAATCGTCGAGACAAGTATGCTTGACGAGGTAGCTGCCGAATAACGCGCCTCGGTGAATTCTCTAGTAAGTATCGGTTTAATATAAAACGATTTTACGAGAGACCGAATGAAAAAGCCATTAGTTCGTGTCGATGGGAAAGTTGTCGGGGGGGCGGTGGTTCCGAGAAAAACGAGAATGGGAGAGAGATGAATGGGGCGAATGGGAAAGAACGTTCTATCACGATCCAGAGAAAGCCACCAGCGTCGGGACGCGCGTTGACGAAGGCGAGAATGAGGGTAAGATCCGAGAGAGCCGTCAGCCCTGGCTGAGAAGTGCCAATCTCGTACCGGAAAACCCCCACGGAGATCCGAGCTTCCCCACCTGCTCAACGAGTTTCGTGATTCCACCTGGATCAACGTGCACTCTCTATCTATCCCCTTTGCCAATCCGCTCTCACTCGACCCATTGAATTAATCTAGTTACAGGGAACTGCGAGAACGATGTTAACGCGTGATTAATCAAGGTTCGAACAAGTTTCCGAATTATCAGGGTGTATCCAAGTTTCTCATTGGATATTCCTTCGGGACTTTGGTGGATCACGAAGAGTCGGGTTTCCAGCGGAAATATCCTTATACGGCATGAAAAACTCGTCGACTCATTGAATCGAGATAGTTTGAGGTTGTAGGTTAAAATGATTTAAAAAATTGAGATTTTGTGGCAAATCTCAGTCGGTAACACAAAGTCTAAACAGAAATTCTTTTTGGTTACAGTTTTCGTTAACGACCGAGTAGTCTCACGTCGATGACTGATAGCAATCCATTCCTCAGGTTAGTTCAAATCGAGAACTTTCAATCTATCTACGGCGGACACTCGAAGTCAATTACATCTGAACAAGTCTTCGAAGTCTTGAGCCTTGGGAAACTTGGTGTTCCGGCTAGAACCTGCTACTGTAACTACCAGTTCGATTGAATAACCGAGTTACAGCGGCTGTCGTGAGAACCTCCGAAGTGTAATTAATCGCTAGCCGAAATGGTTTCTTTAAAGTCGGCGGTGCACATATCAACAACCCCCGGCGAGTGGAGGTGAGAGAGCTAGGCGATTCAGTTCGGACTCTGGACGAATGAAATACGAAGTTGAAATAAAAAGAAATTTTACGGCGGTAGGTGCCCGCGATCATCAGCCAAGTCCGTCACGTAATATCGACGGCTCGTACTCCGAACTCCGGTTCTCGGTTTTACACAGCGGTGTATATACGAGGGTGGAGGAAAAGCGTGATCGAAATCCAGGTCGCTCGGAGAGTCCGCCAGACTTCTTTCAAACCCGGAACGAGAAAGCCCGTCGAAGAACTCCATTACCTACATATACCTATTTCTTCCAACTTCGTGCTTAAAGACGACACTTTATTAAAAACCTGCGGAATAGAAAAAAAAATCCTGCTACTTGCAATCAAACGAACTGCCGACGGAGAGTGGAGGCGAGTGCAGTCGCGAAGAGAATGAAATCAGGGCAATGAGATGCTCACTGGTAAGGAAAAAAAGGTCGCAGACTCTGCGGGTTGTCCGGATCGGCTCGGAGGAGCGGTGGACCCTCGCTCGCCAGGGATATTCGGAATTTCGAATGGGTCGAACCGGCAAGAGATATCCAGAGGCCGAAGGAAAAGTAAAAGAAGACCGAGAATCCAAAGGATGAAAGACGGGAGTTGTTTTGCCGAAGATTATTTTCCGGACCGACGGCTACATTGACTCGGTTTTCAGGACGTGGAGTCGGGCTCTTTCCATCACTCCCTTTTTTCTCTTCATATTCCCCTTTGTATCCACGTTTCTCTAAAATGTCTAAAACCTTTCGAATTCAGACCCTTCTCGAACCTTTCATGGATCATATAGCTCCACCGCACCGGTATCGCCGAGCGGTATCGCACGATTCCGATTGGACATTTATTAGACAAATATTCGGGGATCTTATCGTTTCCGGAGTCTGCCTCCTCATCTCCAGCCTCCCCTTGGTTCCTCCCGTACCTCCACCGTACCGAAAAATCTTCGCTTCCCCCCTGAAGGGTATAAACGCGGCCCATGAAATCCGCAATTCCGTTCGGTCCGTTTGGAGAGCAGATGCTGGGGTTGCTAACGCGAAATCGATTGGGCAACTCGAATGCCAACAACCCAATGCTATCTGTCCTAACTATCGATGTACCTAAATGTCGAATAACCTCGTTCGACGGAAAAAAACTCCGAGAATCGAACAGTCAGTGTAGTACACGTGCCAACGAATCATTATTTCATTTCCAATCGAAGAACGCGATAGCCGATGTGTTCACGAAGGCAAATACATGGAACGTGGCGACGGGTCGATGGAGAAACGAACAGGTGGACGAGACAAAGATGACTCGACGGTGGTCTGCCAAAAGGAGTATGAAAGGCACCGAGGAAATAATGGAGGTAGAAGAAGAAAGGAAATGACACAACCCTCGTACAATTTTCCTTCATAGTTCTCCCGTTCGTTTTTTTTTTTTTTTTTTTCCTCATCGGGCGAGCTGTTCCGGAAGGATCGAAGGGGAATTGCTCGTGAAGAAGGGACGAAGACTACTATCGACACCCCCGAGCATCGGAGTCGATGACGACTCGAGAAGGCGGAGAGAGGACCCCGCGGGACTATATACCTTGGACATAAGGGAGAAACAATGGACCGGGTAAGATCTCGTCGATGGGGACCGAGAAGACATTGCTGGGTTGATGCCACGGAAAACGGTATAAGAGCGAGGACACGGGAGACGGAGGGTGGAGGGGGCAAAGTAGCCGGGAAATCATCCCCTAGACTGACCTTTACGCGTCAACGATTCACCCTTATACCTTTCACTTTGGGTCTCACGCACGCTACACTTTCGAATCTTCTTCCACTTTCGTTCCGTTTTTTTCAATCCGAATTTATCGAGTTCCGGGGATAGGAGAATCAGAAATGAGACCAGTTGAAATTTTCCGTGGTGACTGATGTACTTACGGACTCTCCATCGAACGAGTACTAGCCCTCGTAGATTTTTACGATCCCAAGCCTTTGCACAGTCTTTCGCGAGACTCGATGGAATAAATTGCGAGGCTGGAAGATTGGATTCATGTCCAGAAGCTTCGACTTCATGAAAATCCATTTTTTTCTCTCGAAACGGCGCTTCGCACGTTACTCAAGATTTAAGGAAAATTAATCTTGTCGAGCGAGAGTTGAGCAGGGACTAATGAATGATCGAAGAACCGAGAGAATAAAGAGTATTTCAGTCGGGAGGATATGAGGCGAGACCGCTCTTAGCCTTGGTACGTCAATCCTCGCGATACGTGACGAGTCGAGCAGCCGAGCTTTTCGCGCTGCGCGAAACGACAGTGTATCCGTTGAGAGCGGAGCGACAAGGAGCAGGGCGACGAGGGCGACCGGGAACAGAACTCGAGCCACGTTAGCCCACGCCTTTTCGTGTATTTCCGTTACCCCGGTTACGCAGACGGTGACGACGATCGTGACAATGTTGTGCACACTAATTTCGCAGCATCGGTCGTCGTTCGAGGGAGAGCTCGTCTCCGTTTTCAAACAGAAGTGACGACGGTCCAGAAAATAGTGTGTCATCGCCCACGCCTCGGGACATCGTCTATGCCGATGCGCCTCTACCGTTCTCTCCCTCGTTGGGTCATAACTATGCCACGGGCTTACTGAACGCCCCGGAATGTCGTTCACTTAACGCGTTCTTCTTCTTCTTCCTCTCTGTGGTACCAACGACTCTTCCGCTCCGGAATTCCATGTGCGAAAGGTCATCGCTCATCTTCCGATCGGGAAATTCCGATCGAAGGATCGGTTGTCGCGGGGAACTTTTCTGTGTGCCGGGGCTGAGTTTTTAATGTCAATGGTTTCAACTTCTTGTGTGTGGTAGACTACCAAGAATTGTTTTAATGTCACAAATATACAATTTTTGTCAACGATTCTCAGTCCAGCAACGACGAAGAAATCGATAATACAACGATAGTAGATGAGAAACAAAAATATATGTGCAAAGTATATTTATATATTTTTTAAGTGCGTAACTTTTTGAAGCGTTCCGATGATTCTTGAATAAATTATTCGACAGTTACGGCTCAGTAAGGAGTAAAAAAGAGTGAATTTAAAATTATTAAGACATCTGACGCCCGCGGGAGGAGCGAGAAGAAGCTGAACGAGGATGAAGAGCTCGAAAAAAAATAGAAGAGTGAGTCTCGCCGAAGAGACGAGAAACGTCTCTCTCGGGCCATTATCGCCACGGCCCTTTGAATAATTTAACAATTAAGATGGAACTTTTTGGTAAGGAGCGAGCGCTTTGCGCCGAGTGCGCGAAGACGGCGAAGAAAAGGAGAACGAGGACGAAGAAGAAGAAGAATACGTGCCGCTGGATAGTGGTCGTTCGTTGCAGCGAGGATAAAAGAAAAATGAAGAAGTAAAAGAAGCGAAGAGGGAGGAGTGAAAACGCGAGAAAAAAAAAGTGTAGTACGGAGCCGGTGCGCGAGTACTTTTAAATGCGGAAACTCGAGACGCGAGACGAGTCGGAAAAGTTTGAGCTAGACGTATGTCGTGTTTCTCGCACGTTAATCTTCGCGCTGTCATATCGAAATAAATACATGGGCGAAATAAAAGAGAAGCATTTATAAAAACTGGTCATCGAAATATTCCAATGCCAACGACTTAAGAAAAAAGACGTTAATCCCTCGTTCAAGGAAATATATATTTTTTCGGTAATTACGTGATTCAAAAGGTCAACCCGTGACGATAATTAAAAAATAATTGCCGTCCTTTAATTTCTGTCTTCTCTGAAGGGAAGCTGAACCATAAGGGAATCGTCCAGTATCTCTTGAGTCTCGTAGTTTAATCCGGCCCTCGCCGATATTCGCGATGGAACCGGAAGCTCGCTCAAGTGAAGTGCAGTAATGGGCTTCCGGGTCTCGTATACGTTCATTGCATGCATAGTTGGCCGACGTCGAAGTTACGATAGGATAGACGATATAGGCTGCGCGGTGGTAGTTAGTGTGCCGAGAAAGCTCCCTACTCGTGAGAGTATAACAAAGCTTTGGGCGAACTTTGGGGATACGCGTGTCTACCAGCCGACGAGATTCTCTCGGACGAGACGTGGCGTGCGCGAGCGGACGACGAGACGGGGCTCGAGTAAACCGGCTACCCAGAGTGTTGCGTAACACGAAAATACGCGGGACCAAGAGAGAGAGAGCAGGAGAGCGTGCGGCTAGAGCTACACCGACTGACCCACATACACGGGCTTTATTTAAACCGCGGAGAGTTTCTCCTCTTCGGCGCTTTTAGTCTCGACTTTCGTCTCCTCTTCCATGTGCACTCTCGGACTGACGGAGAGCCAGCCGTTGGGAGAACGATGAGACAACGGGGCATGCACTCGACGACTAGTGTCTGTGTCGTTGTCACTGGATTAAAAAAAAATGGCAATCAAAAAAAATTATGTACAGTAAAAATTTAACTGGATAAATCTATTTCTACTTGATTGAGTCAACGAAACGGGGGTTCGAGTTACAGTGAGACAGTTGGAGGATCAAAATTTCATTGAAGATCGGAAAACGAGGAGTAACAGGTCGGGCGAAGGTGAAATGCAGCTAGGAGGAATTCGGTCCCCCGAGATATTACTTCGTTTCCCGATAGTCGAGGACCGCGAATGTTGCATCCACCTCATTGTAGTCGTCGTGCGAGGTTGGCACGGTGTAAGATAGTAACAGGGTACAACGTCGTCTAAAGCCCAAGGGGAGCTCTTCAGAGCGACTATCCCCTTTCCTACTTCCGAGCTCTCATCTACTCCGGCTCTCTCGCTTCTGCCCCTCTCGCCCTCCGCTGTGAGGGCCGAGATGAAAACGACGACGACAACGATCCGTACAAGAGATATCTCCGACACACTTGTAACCCAGAAATTCTACGGCCCTGTGCACGAGTATGCGCCACGGTGCACGTAAGGTGTCAAGACTTCTCGAGTAAAACTTTAGTATCGTCGAGGTGGAACGAAGACGGTTTGTCGAACGCTGCGGGGAAACGGAGAGACGAACTCAAACGTTTGAGAACCGAATTTACTAATTCGTTGTCCAACTTTTTTATTAACGTTATGTATTATGTTATTGGGAACTTTCTCAAGATTCCCAATATTTATTGTCGACAATTTTTTTTTGAAAAGTTTTTCTTCAATTCGAGCATCTCTTTTTTCCATTTTTTTTTTTTTAGTTAATAGTCGATTTTAGATAAAAGACCCTATAGCAATGAAAAAACGTAGTAGTAGAACAATTTTTGCTTTAAAGATCAGTTCAGTCCTGAAAACATAAATGATTTTGATTAACGATCTTTTCAAGAACAACCATTTGAATTCCATATTTTTTTTCACGTAAGAATAAAAAATGATGACAATAGAAATGCAGTTGCGTATAAAATTGCCGCGAGAAGGTTTCGATTGTTCGACGAGTATCGATTGTCCGGCTCCGAGTCCCGGCACTGTGCATTACCTTCGAGCGGTAATACATCTCCCTCCCTTTATCTCCGGTTTCGCGTGTGAGTGCGGTATATTCGAAAGCGTTTTTACGAGAGCCGATTATCCTGCATATTTGATGACAGACTCGATACCCTCGCGGCGTGGCGCATTATCATCGTCCCCCAGTGCGCGCGGATGTAGTTTCCCACACTCCTTACTCCTCGCCGAGGCACATTCGGAGAACCTTCGCACACTCGTTCTACTCCTGCCGTCTCATCACTCCAACTACGTAATACAAAAGCTCCTAAGTGTGTGGGCGTATTTCCCTGATAAATATTTCAGCGGATAGGCTAACGTGTCTATACTCTTGCCGGACAGAGCTCCCGGGCGCTTCGCCGATTATTCCTCTTTGTCACTGCCTATGCGGGCTTCGAAATGGACGGGCACTCCGGACTACCCTTGATTATCCCCAATAGGGTTAACGGCACAAACTATACGATATACGAGTCTCGCCGTCAACAAGAATGGAGCAATGGCTCGAAGCTTTCTCGTCGAGTGAATAAAAATGTTTCACCTCGACGAGCATTGTTGAATCAACGAACACAGAAAAATATACACCGAGTACAATTCTATTTTCCTTTTTTGCTGCGGTACCTGCAAATTTACAACTCGAGCAAATCTTCTCCTGTTGCGGGCAAAAGAAATTGCTGGGGCTCCGTGTTCATTTTTCTCAGTGAAATAGCTATGTTATTAGATTTTTTTCTCCTAGAAATTCGCACAGCGAATGTGACATAAATTACGAACTTCTCGTTCGAGCCCCGAGTTCATCACAGGCAAACCACGCACTTCCCAAAAACTCGGTTCTCTATGCTCCATCTCAGTACCCAAATTTCCTCTTTCCACTCGCGTAGATACCAAAACGCGTACCACAGGCTAATAAATTCACTGCACGTTTCGCGCAATACTGATTAACGTTTAATGGAATTAGAGATCCCTCTCGGGAGAGGGTTGGGATTATCGAGGAATAGTGTTCACCATCCCTTTTGGAAAATCAGAATGAAAATAAAATAAAAAAAATGGCGATAAATCAAATGAACTGTGGACTCTCGAATCTACAATTGCATTTGGGTCGAACTTGCCAGGTCCCCGCGACTGGGCAATACACTCCGGTGGAATTCAACGGTTTCACCGAATGTCCATAAATTTTGTATTCAGCACGGGTTGGAAATTAGAGGAGAGCCGGGGGGAAGAGGGAGAACGTTCTAAAATAATATTCGTCCTGGCTGACCTCCCTGCGGAGGTTTCCTCGCGAAGCCCGACCTCGGCATAGTCGGGGTCCACCTTCGGATGTAGTATTATGGTAGGTACGCGAATGTTCGGTCGGGTCAAACGTGAAATTGCACTCGAGCCACTTGTAATTCTCGATGCACTCGGACGATCGTCGCAGAATCGTCCGGCTTCTCTCCCTGGCAGTACCCGAGGGGATAGCGACCGGGGAGAAAGCTTCTCGTGGATAGGCGAGGGTATACTATCGGAGAGAACAGTTCGTACCAGTGGTGGTAGAGGTAATGGATAGATATAGAGAGAAATTGTAGTAATAGAGCACGAGAAGCTTCGCAGTCGACTACGGTGCTTTCATCGACTCTGCTCCCCGCTCCGGTGAGACGCCGGGATCTCGCCGGATAATATATTCTATAATTTGTTCCACTTACCGAGTTAATGGCCGTCATGCTGCCGAGTCGCCGGGGATCTGTGTCCACTAGCCCGCTGTCACTCTGCAAGAAAAAAAAATCAACTCAAATTAATATCGTTCCAAGTGGACAAAAAAAAAAAAGAGAGAAAAAAGGTAGAAGGATCTCCTCTGTGCACGGTATTTAAAATATTCCGTCTCTCGTGCGGTATAAATGACGGGGGTATCGTCAACTGCACATGCACCGTCGCTAAATTACTTTCGCTCGCTGCAGCAACGAGTACGGTGGTTATGCGCGGAGTTTGAGGGGAGGGAAAAGACAGCATGGGCTCGAAGCTTCGGAGCGATGGCTTTTGAGCTTCGACGCTACCACGCCCCAGTTGTTCCGGTGAAAAGATATCCTTTTCAGGTCGAATCTTTTAGGGTTAAACGTCCCGGAGAAAATTGCTAAGGAGACATGTTCCCGCGTGGGAATCATCCTGCATAGATGTCGTATAAATTATATGAATTTTTTTTTCCGCCGACGGAAATCGTTCATACCGATCGGTACTTATTTTTACGACAAATGTTCATTTCTCGTTTATCTTTGGCATATTTTTTTGCGACAAATGTATTTCTTTCATTTATTTTCGGCAAATGAAAATCCACGATCCAATCGATCTATAGTTCCTTTTAGTCGTACACTTCGAGAACAGAAGGTCCACTCGAGGTATCGCGTCACAGTGTTTTTTTTTTTTTTTTCATTCAAGGGTACCTTGAGCTGTTAATTAAAATTGCACGAGCAAAATGTTTTTTATGGGGATTATGCGTTTAAGAGAGGAAGAGAGAGGCTTTGGCGAATTTAGTAATTAATTATTCGCATGGATTATGGATGGAGGCAAAGCCGATTGGAGGAGAGAAATTTTCTGCCTCTCTCCGTTCGGGCTTTATCTGGGTTTTCATAGGATATTACGGCGGAAAAAGGGACGGAGGAAGCTATTCTGCGAAACTTGGATTATTCTCCTATCTGTAATGGGCGCCGCCGAGTAAATAAGCTGAAACATATTGTTCACATTTTGCATAGAGTAATACTCTGCGGTACCCAATTTTTACCCGAACCACATTTTTCCTCGGGTGGTCGAAATAATTATCGCGAACTTCATTCGTTTTTTTTTTTTTTTTTAAATAATCAGTCGATTCATAACGGTCTGTATTTCCTGGCTACCCCATTATGCCCCGTCCGACCCTATATACCGCCGCTAAGAAATACAGAAAGAAAGAAGGAAGCACGTCGCTCGCGGCCGAAGAAACGACGTGCAAATGTCGTTTCGAACTTTGATCGTAAAACAGCAGCTCTTCGGTACGTGCGAGAGAGTCCGCAGAGGGGTCTGTAGACGATCACGAAGGAGAGTATATCTATGGGAAACGCTCGACGAGTAAGAGAACTGGAGAGGGATGAGAGTCGAGGAAGGAAGAAAGAACCCGCGAGAACGTTATAGAGAACCGGGAGAAAAGCACCGAACCGAGGAGAAGGGAGTCGAAGGAATACGCGTTCGTCTTGAACGTCTGCCAAATCGGTTATGCACGAATAAATTTTCGTGTCAAACTCTCGGGAATTCGGAGATATCTCGCTGGAGCTACATTCCAGCCGTGGCTCTTGTGCCGATAGCGCACGCGCAGTGAAAATAACCAAATTTTGCATTTTTTTTCCACATAATTTTTACGATTTTTCGTATAAAATATAAAACTTTGGCAATTTCCTTAACTCGATTACTTTATGGTCGGTAAGAAAGGCCAGTTAGATATATGAAACTTTGCAACGAAATCTTTCATCAGTTTTCAGTGAAATGCATGAGTTATGCGTACAGAGAAGTTGCCGATTGTGTACGTAGGTCGAATGCTTGTTTGGAAATTGCAACAGAGCTGTTTCGGGGCACACAATGGTGGCAAACATCGCCGATGATGAACCCCCTTTGTCATGCAAATATCGGAAGGAAAACTTTGAGAAGTCGACTTGTAGCCGACGGCAGTGCGATGCTGCAGGGCTCGGGCGACGAGCCTCGTTACGTTGTCATCGGGAAAATTTCCGAAATTATCGGTCAATATATAACGGGAGTATCCGTCCTTGTTTATACGTACAAACAACGACAGAGCACTCTAGCTGAAGTTTTAGCTGAATCGGCCATTTTTACAATGAGCATCTCACAGCACGGGGACGCCAACCGTTGAGCCTAATCTACTGCGTCAGTCAGTGTACAACAATTCTATAGGGGCTTAATAGAACATTTTTTTAAATGGAAAATAACGTTCTGATACAAGAGTACGTTATGAATCGAGTCAAGCGGTCCTTCGGCGAATAAATTGGTCGTATAAAACGAAAAAAAATCTCTGTTGTCCAGGGTATGGAATGGAAAAAAATATATATATCGTCGTCCCTCGGAATTTTATCGAGAGGCAGAAATAACGTTTTTTTCTTTTTTGTTTTAATCTCATCTATTCCCTCGAGCCACTCAGTCTTTTGCGAAAACGCAATAAGCCACGGGCAACGGTGCGCGCGTGATTCCTTACTCTCCGTGTGCGCGCCAGTTGCCGTATCGCTGGCCTTTTTTTTCTTCTTCTTCCGGTCGAGTGAGACGTTCGTTGACCCGTGTCGAAATTCTCTGTCGCCCGAACCGCACCCCACCGTCGGTGACCGACCGGTACACACGACTTCCCGTTTCAGCGTTAAACTTTGATTTTCACGAGAGAACCAAGGGCCGAACAAGTAGTGCCGTACGGAGTGAGATGGTAGAGAGGATCGACGAAAAGTCGTACGAACCACGGGCAATCGATACTCCATCGATGTTGGGCACGAGCGTACTCAGCTGCCGTTATTAGCCCTTAAGCTTACACAACTAACCCTCACAGCCTCCTAACGAAATAATAACGCCTTCATATCCTCGCAAGTGTAAACATTTTGTGGTGCGCAGAAACCTTCCTGTGCGTACGCTTCCATTATCGTGCGGGGCTTGCAACACCTTTTTCCTTATAGCGCTGATGTAATAATAACGTAATAACAGCACAGTAGCTGCTTGGTTTCAAAGCCCACGGTGTAAAAAAAGCCTGTATAAAAATGTATCCACAGTACATCAAGTTTCATGCATAAACCTTTGGATTAAATGTAATACACAAGGAAGCGGGGCAAAATGAACGACCAAAATAAATTCTCATCCCGGACTTCCGTTTTGCCCCACTTTTACACCCATGTAGCTCTATGTCCGCAATCGCGATATGTCTCGACGACGTCACGTTCGCATGATTCACATCAATCGTGACTCCGCGAGTCGCGCATAAAGGGAGGTTCTCGCTCTGTAGCCGGCGTACTCGCGGTGCGAAGGTTTATTGCCCGCGCCAATTGTACAGAGAGAAAAGGCGGAGAGCCACGGAGATTTTAGCTGAGCTAATAGTTTCGCCAGGGTTGAACAGTTATAGGAGGATAGATAAAACGTCGAAGAGGAGCGTGTACGGAGACTGAGAGAATCGCGTTATTCCAGGAAGACGATATAATCCGTCACGCTCGACGCTACGAGCTAGTACCACTGTACCTCGTAAAATTGTGAATTTAAAGAGGGGGGATCAGTCCGTGAGCTTTTGCTATCCGGTATCTCAGTCGCTTCGTTCGTTTGATTCAATCTTAAATATATTCGTACGCAGGCGTATAAAATATGTGTCTGTGCGTGCGTGTGTATCTAGTTCTCCTCGAAACTCGATACCATCCAAGAAACTTAACGTAATAGTCAAAATAGAAACGAGACTTTAAGTAAACAGAAATCGTACACTGCAGGCGCAGTGTTCCAAATATACATTTTACGGGTGAGTCATGACTCAGTTTCGCCATTATGCGACGAGATATTCGACCTAGGGTAAAAGTTGTCAAAAATGGACCACGCATCGTAGACTCACTGCTAATCCGTGAGGGCCAATATTCGTATAAAATTACCAATTATAATTTACAAATATAACATTTAATTGAAATATGGAATTACAATTAAATTTTTGGCTCAAACAAAGCATTTTCATTTGAACTGAACTAAACTTTATCTTCGAGCCGTCCTGCTCGATAAAATACTAAAAGCAAGTCTAAAAAAATAAATGACATTCTTGTCGACCCGAAGCCGAAAACTGGTTGAACAACGTTTAACCGTATCCCGCATCGACCCTAGAAAACCTCTCCCTCTCTCTCTCTCTCTCTCCCGAGTTGCATCAAAATTTCGTCAACGCATAAATTACCTATTACACCAGGTTCGTGTACTTCTTCCCCTCGGTCCTCGCCCCTCTCTCCCCCGGCGTCGAGACTCCGTTATAAATTTCGGCTAGTGCCCGATTCGACTTGGATATTCCGCGGGTATGTATAATTGCGCCTTCGTCGCTGGGCGCCCGAGATCGCTCGACGAGGGTAATAAATCATGGGCCCCGGGAGAACCGCGCACACCGCGAAACTCCGTCGGTGGTTCTTTCCGAGAGATTTAAGTTTCGCGTTCGAGCGTCATCCCATTCGGTGATTCATCTGGCATGTGTCTAATTCGGATATGGTTTTGCTCGGCAGAGCGGATGGAATAGCCGTGTGTGTCTGTGTCTTCACTGATCACGAAGGCTAGCTCCCGACACGTATTTCGCGACTAGACGTATAAATTAGACATTAGTTATGTACGTCTTTCTCGATCGTCGCCAGCTCCCTGTGCCTACTCGCTCCTAGACTCGCATGTACTCCTTCCCCCTCTTCCACTTCATTTTCTCACACAAACATGCGGCATTAATTAGAGGCACCGACACTGGTCGTGTGTTGCAGAGGGTTTGCCAGCCGTGGCAAAGCTTCAAGAATTCCGAACCTCTCCCGGTGCATTGTACGTACGTGTGGGAGTCCCCGACTAGTAGTGGAAAATGTCCTCTGGTAATATACCCTGTGATAAACTATGATTCACCGTCTCGCTGTTTTTTGATCGGTCTCACACACGCGAGTATCACAAAAGGGACACCAGATAGATCTACGGAACGGGTAGGGTACATCGGGGCTAGCGTTACACAGTGAGAGAAGTGTCGCTGACACGCCAGAGGCAACACAGTCGCACTGACTCGAACGAGCAGTGACCCGATAATACAAAAAAAAAAAAGAAGGGGACGACCGATTCATTAAGCGCCGGCTAGAGCCACGTTCAACCTGACGAGCGTTAACTTTGTACACTGCGAACTTTTTTTAGTTCTTCATGTGCCATGAAGAAATTAATAGTTACCGTCCGTTTTGTCCTCCTCTTCCGGCTGCATCACTAGTTTTTGGTCGCACGAAAGTTTCGGAAAGAAAAAATCACGAGGAAGCAGCCTCGGAAAGTGCCGATATTAAATGGACTTTTTATCGTGCTACTATAGAGGTGGCGGATGCTCGTCTCCAAAACAACGTATTCCCTGTAGTCGCGAAACTGGGTGAGTCCTATTGCGGCAATAACAGCGCGTTGTTCGTTCCTCCGAGACTCCGGCCTCCGTCCCGGGTTTGAAATATTTGGCGTTAATTAGGGGCAGCGTCGTGAGTCTCCGCTCGTGGATGGCTCGAGAGATGGCAAATCGGCGTGGCGTATTCCTCCGGCTCTCGCGCGCGTCGTCGCTGACTGGGACGAAATTCATTACTCGTCGACCCGGGACGACAATGCGAATCGGGTTCGTACAAGTTTGCCGTATTCGCGAACGTTATTAACCGTTCCCCGGGCTGTGACGAGGAGGTAGAGAGGGAGGGCGGCGCGTTGGAAAGTTCGCGCAAGCCGCACGGCGAAACCGAAGAGAATCCGTGCCCGCTCGACCGAGCTTCCAGCGGCATGGCAACCCTCGACAGACCAGGTCCAGACACACCACGATGGAAGAGGAGAGCCGGAAATGTGCGAACAGCCGTCGCCGAACCTGAGAGGTCCTCACTTCGCCGAGACCCTCCACTCGGCTCGCAGTCAGAGCCACAGGGCTAAACCGGAAGTCCTCTGGCTCTTCGGCACCGGCAGAGCTTCTCTACCCAAAATGGTCGAGAGGAACCGGGCGACGATGCTTCAATATTAAGAAGGCTTTGGCTCCCATGATTTAAATAAGCTCTTGCTGCGCGAGACCTTCCCGTAATACCGGGGTGTCCTATACCCCGGCTCTACTTTTACCCTGGCTCTTCACCCGGTACCCCCTACCAGAGGTCAAACTCGGAAAAGTCGCGGGTACTCGAATTTATGAGAAAACGTCGGCGAAAGCTTAGAGCCTCCTTTACCCCCTCACCCGAGTTCCTCGACCCTTATTTTTTCCTCGACCTCGCTCCTATACTTTTCCCGTCGAGAGATCCACGAGCTCGCGTTACTCTTACTTTCCCTTCCGGGAAACCACCCAAGACAATGTAAGTCGCTTTTTTTAACTATATTTTTTCCAGGAGAATAAACAAAAAAGCCGATCTTTCTCTTTTGTTTTATCTATGAGAAATGATTAATTCATTTCAAAATAAGCGTGTTGCTCCAACACGTTTTAACAGGCCTGGCGCCATCGTTCTAGTTATTTTTTATCTTATTTTATTTTAGACTCAAGGGCCTTCGGTTGATTTCGAAGACAATGATTGGCCTATGACATGGAAGTCAGAGAAATGTAAAAATATGCCAATGACCAGTTTATTTAAGGGCTCCTGACTGTGCAACTCTGTGACTTCGTCGTGTACGCCCCATCTGCTCGAGGTTGAGCAACCCCGGTGGGATTGCGACGCAACAGCCCACGTGTTCGAGAAACGCGGAACGTAGCAAACGAACGACGATTGATTGATTACCCATTGTCGCGACTCGAGCCAGCGAGCGAGCTTCGCGTGCGGCACACACATACGTACATATCACTCGCACAATATAATTCACATTGCCGGTAATCATAGTCCACTATAACATGTAACCCGTGTGCCGCGTTAAAAATAAGCGGTAACGGATGTTAGAGACACGACGGTACCTGATAAAGCGTGCCACGCGTAACATCGGAGATCGAGCAAATCAACTGCAAGACCAAAAAAAAAGACCGAGAATTTTCATAATTTTTCATACTTCGGAAGATTAAACGAAAAATACAAATAAAAACAAAAAAACGATGTGCAAAATAAAAAACAATGATAACGAGATCATTCATTTTTTTTACTTTCGAGAAAAGCCCACGTGAAGAAAAGCCACTTTGCATGAATTTTCAAATGCCAATTGCAACACTGAATCATGTAAAATATAAAGAAAAAAATTAATGGTAAAATCGTAAAATTGTAAAAAGAACGACTCGATAGTTCAAATTTGTTTTTTCGGGCTTGGAAGTAAAAATATCGACGGTGATATTTCAGGGTACGCGCGAAAAAATTCACGAAAGTTTCGTCTACGGGCCATAAGTCAAAGGTGGAGTTCCGACAGTGAGGCTGAAAACGTTGAGACGCGAGAGTGAGAGCAATTAAGACGGCTTGTGTACCTCGTCACCGTCACAGACTTTTGCTCGGTTTTAATTTTAAGTTATACTACGTGACGCTGCGCCGTAGCGTCGTCGTCGTTATAGTGCAGCCCGACGAGGAATAAGAAGAGGCAGTAAGAAAAAAAAAGATAAAAAAGTACAGATGCAAGGAATTTCGTTGAGGAGTTTCGTAATACCGGAGCGAAGAGCGTGAGCCGCGAGGAGGAAGAGTACTGGAAGAGGTCACCAAGTTTTTTTTGCACAGTGATAAGGAGGCGCTGTCGGATTAAGCCCGGCGCCTCGGTACACTCGAGTCATTTTTCTTCCTCGCTCGAAACTTTCCGACATTTATTCAACGGTTATTAATGAAGACACGGTCGCGTTACGGGTAGCTCACCGTCAAATTCAAATGTGGGTCACTCGATGTTAATTTCTCGCCATTCTTTTGTTGTTTTTATTTTTATATATTTTTAAATTCCCTCGACATATTTTACGAAGCTTCCGGGTCCGAAGCCCCGTCAACCAAAAGCTCTTTTATTAGACTCGGAAACAGAAGTGTTAAAAAAGAAAAACGAAATGCCGTATAATGAATTTATATATAGTACACATAGTGGTGTAGTGTAACGGTAGGAATTCGTTCGAGGGATGGTAACCCGAAGAAAATTGATGAGTGCGAAGCCGTGTCGCCGCGGCGGACGAAGAAACACCTCGAGAACGGTTAACAATAATCGGTGGCCTTGCGCCAGAATTCTCGGACTTTGACGAGCCGAGGAAAACGGATGACAGGAATTCTCGTAAATACGCACAAATATATATACAAGATTGGATATCCCGGCTTGCCCGGGAAGAAGAGAACCGGTTCGTTTCCGAGTGATCTCGGTGCCAAACGCGAAGAGCCAATTGCATCCAACCGATAACCCATTCCCGGCGTGAAAGTGTAGAGTTTATTGATAAAATATTGTCACTCGAAAAAAAGGCGATACAAGGAAATATATGGCAAATTCGTCAAACTTCACTGAAATTCGTCAAAACGCGAGATTCAAGAGCCATCTCGGAAATGGCCTTGAATATGCAATCCCGTCTCGCGAAATCTCGGTGTGTCTTAATATTCGTTACGCAGCGCGTAATGTTTGTTTTCGACGATGAATCAGCGTCTACATATAAACTTACAATTCGACCGAGCAGTTTCTTAAAATAGTTATAAATGAGTATTTTTCTTGTTCCCTTCATCAAGTTCGAATTAGACTAAACATCTTGGGAACGCTAATAGAGGGAAGCGAGCAAAATAGGTGTGGGAAAAAGATTTCGGGCACCGTGATCGTTTAGTGTTACACTATTCATGGCACTGTCAGAAAACCATAAACATCTGTTTCGCCCGAAATTAATGTAATGCTGATCGAGAATAGAATAGGAAACATCTAGCCGATGAAAATTGTCTTTGACTCGAGGCGAGCGGATTTATTTGTATCGTTGTGCCTCTTCTTTTGTCAAAGGTGCTCGGAAGAATGCATTACCGGCCGAAAATAACAGCGAGTTCGGTTTTTTTTTTTAATCCGGCTGCGGAAGAGATATTGCACCTGAGGGTCCATTGCACTCACTCCAGATTCGATATCGACGATAACGATGCGTGCGATCACGACTCGGTCGAGCCATTGCTGCGTAAACTGTTGCACAGAGAGGTGCCGATAAGCGGAGAACGAAAAAGCGTGGGACACGCACTTCCACACGCACAGCGACATTCACAGGCTCCGCGTTGGCACGTGATCACCGTCAATGTCATCATCGAACGAGAGCTTTGTGTAACTTTTGGAGACACTGGCGAACCCATTTGCCGGAGCGAAGTATGTCGGGCGCCGATCAAGACCGACGTTCTATGTTCAGTTTACAGAGAGGGTTGCGCGAGGCGCGCTGCGGAAGCCGGCTTGGAAAAGAGATGCGACAATGAATAGTGCGACATGCACAAAAATAAAACAAAATAAAAAAGAGTTCAAGATAAACCGATTAGAGTCAAGATAGAAGGATAGAGGAGGATCGCGGTGACTCCCGGAGGTATTTATACAGGGTCTGGAGTGTCGCCAAAAAGCTCGAACCGACCCTATCTATCGTCAGAACAACTCGCGAGTTTCGTTTCCACTCTCTCCCGTCCCCCTTCCCTTCCTACTCTATCCACCCCTTCTTCTTTCTCTGTTCTCCGTTGTTTCCTCAGCGCCATTCGGCTTCTTTACCGGGCCAAGAGAGTGCTTGACACCGTCTCTCTGCCTACACCCGGGGTGACGCGTTATATGCCTATCCCATTGGCACTCGACGGCTCCCCTTCCCCTCCTCATTCTTGCCTCCCCCTTTCACTCCTTCCCGTATCTCTTCTCCTCTGCTTTCGCCGCACAACTCTTTCGATCTCTCACTTCAGCCAGCCTCCGGCCGGTGTTTTATTTGTCAAACACTCGAAGCCTGGAAGCCTCCCGACCCCCTTCGGGCCCCTGAAGATGAAATTTAAGGGGGCGCTCTTGTGGGGCTGCGTTAATTGCCACGGTCGCTTCACCCTCTTCATCCTCTTGAATCCTCTCCTCGCTAATACTCTTCCGCATAGTTTGTACATTGGTGCATACGCGCTGGAGCTGGTAATCTTGATCCGGGACGAGCTCGAGTGAAAACCGCACGGTGATTGGTAAATCGGAGCCCAACGAGGGCTTTTAAGGAGCTTGTCGCGGCCTACTTTACCGCTTCAAAATTACCATACACGTTAAACCGTTGATGTTCTTATATTTCTTTGAGGGGTGATGAAAAACATGATTGAACCGCGACCGTCGAGGTCCTCAGGAGCAACCGGAAGCAGCAAGAAAAATATACGAAGCATGTCTTCATATTCCGTGCTACCATGCTGCAGGTGCAGTTGTGTGTCCGCACCAACATACACGACGACAGGCCAAAGCTCCAACAATTCCGTCGACGAAAACGACGAGGCAGTCTTGACGGGGAGCGGAGCGGATGGCGAACGATATCGGATCACGTTGTTTGCCAAGAATTCGCCGAGACGACAAGTACGAAAACGACTGCGAGGACGAGCGGGAGGAGAAGGCGAAGGAGAGCCCGAGAGGCAGGAAAATGCGCGTGAAACAATGAATTACGGCCACTTTTGCTCCCGTTCACCGGGAGTCTGATATACACTCAGTGGTGAGAACAAGCGGGGAAGCGTCCGTGCGAGGTGAGGGTGAATTTCGCAGTGTTACCGTTCAGCGGACCGGGGGGACCGATGACGCTCATTAAAGCGGCCAAGAACGAATTATTGGTCGGACAGACGAGCCGAAAGTTGGAGCACGGCAACGGACACCGGCCGCAGTCGCGGCACGGGACAACCAGTCGAAATAATAATTAACCGTCTGTACCGAGTGGGAATATTCGGAGGTGGAGCTGCGTTCCCTGAGACGCGAAGAGGAAACTCTCCTGACCCTATTCCGTCCACCTGATTTACTGCTAGGAGAGTTACCGTTACTTTTTCTAATACTCAAACTATTCAGAGGTCTGTAAAATGGTAGGGTATTACTGACAAACATCGAGAAATTATTCACCAAAATAGAATCGAGAGGTATTCAATTTTAGCGGTAGTAGTGAGTTTGTAGGCAATACACAACACTTAACAGTTTTTGATACCTAACAAACTTATCTCCTTCACCTATATCGCATGTTGCCAATTGGCCATCGACCGTAGTACTTTTTCACTATTTAATTAATTTTTTTATTTTGTTATTTTATAAAGTAATTTCCTCTCCATACTGGATCTCGGTCCTCCTCGCAGAAAGGCGGTTTTTAGTACTCCCGAACTCACTGTGGCAATATTGTTATTTCCACTGCGCTTTTTTACGTTTTTTTTTCTTTTTTCGAGCTATTGTTTTTCACTGGCGCGAAAGCTAAAACCTCGTATATCTCGTTTCGCCGCGCAAAACAAGCGAACCCAGGTGCGGGCCAGTTCTCAGGACAGATCCGCAAGCCGCGGCAGCGCGTACGGTATATTAAAACTGCATCTTCCCGTCGCCGCCGACGAGAAAGCGATGAGAACGCCCGGTGTGTAAAACGGGAGGAGAAACGGCAGCAGCCGGCGGGCTTCGCGGAGCTCCGGAAATGAATCTCTCGGCGTGGAGAGCCCGATACCGGAAGAAATTTCGAGCTCGCAACCTCCGAGACCGAGCGAAGAGAAAGAAGAGCCCCGCCATGGCAGCGCCTTTCTCGCTCCCTCGTTTCCTTCGATTTTCTCGAGACCGGCGCGACTGGCGCGTCAATCTTTTTCCTTCCATTATTTTTTCTTTCGTTTTTTTTTTTTTATTTTTTTATTTTTTATACCCTTATTGCAAGCTTTCCGAGCCACTCTCACAGCGTCAAACGTCGACGTCATTTCCCTGCGAAAGATTGCGACCCTCGGATCAAAGAGCGTAATTAAATATTTATCGTGCTTCGCGTTCGTCCCACGGCTTCGATGCCCGCGCAGCTCTGGTCGATGTTATATTTTTATTTCGTACGATGAAATTTCTCTAACGAGAAAAATTGGGAGGAGTTAACTTTTCACGATGTTTCACGACTCTGCCTGTACGTATGTCTGTCCATCTGTCGTCGAACATTTTCTCAAGGAAACTCCGAGGTGGAGGGCGAGAAGTCAAGGGTAGTTCACGTAAGCGGAAGGAGCGCGTAAAGCACGCAGAAAAGTTGGGAGCTGATCCACGGAGTTGTGTAGCGAGAAGAAATAAAAGAGGGGGTAAATCCTGAGCGTGACTTCTTCTCTCCCTCCTCTGGCCCCGGTTCGTCTCGTATCCTCTAAGATCGTTTCTTGTTTTTTTTTTTTTTTTTACTCTATTTTTTTCCTCATCTCTCCCGGTCACGTAATTTCCTCGAACGCCTTCGTGATCGCGGTGAAAGAGCGGGACGGGGGGGGGGGGGGGGGCTGCGACGAAGAGACGGCGGATCCATGTTGCTCCGGCAACTGGTCCAAGGTGAAAGAATAGCTGGAAGAAACGTGCGCGCCTTCCCGCGAGAGCCTCGAGGGGATGAGGGCTTCCTACCCTCCGCCATCGGTAGACGTTTTCGATCGAGCGTCGGCATGGCAACCCGCGGTAAGACGCTTTTCGAATGGAATCTCTCGGGTGCGCACGACTAACGTTTCATAAAAAAATTGATTCCACTTTCTTCCCGAAAAAAACGATTTTTTAAAAGAATTTCGACCGTAACAAAAAAGGTAACGGACGAAATTTGAAATCGATAGATAATCGATGATAAATTAAAAAGGTGAGGATACCCCATATATTTTTTTTCTCTGACAAGCTAAATTTGATTTTCCGGCTTCGGAAGCCCGGATGGGAGTCGAGCAGAAAGTTAAGTTCGTCGGATGAACAATAACGAACGCGTCGACGCACGTCCCCTAAGGCCGGCGAGACCAACGATCGATCCATCGATCTTTGCACTCGCAGGCTCGCGCGTCTCCGGCGCACGTTCAGCAGCCTATTTATACCGTTATAGCACACCCTTGCGTCTAGCATCTCTCGCTCGTCGCGAGAATGGATCGCGAATGACACGCGCGAGCGTTAAAAAAAATCGCCTCTTTTATCAACTGACTACGTGTATTCTCCGACTGGCGAGTCTCACAGGAGAAATGCAAAAAAAAAAAGGGGGAAAAACAATAAAAGAACCCCGCGGAAAATATACAACTCGGGGTCAACATCGCTCGAAATTGAAAGAGAACTTCAAATTCTCTTTGAATCGCAGCGATACTATTTTATTTATATATATATATTATTTTATTCCCTCCACCGCAACGAGGATTTTCCATATAAATTAAGCGTGGCACTTGTACCGAAAAGTTATAAGAATATCGAATTACCTTGTCAGGCTGCCGACGTCTCCCGATCACTCCGAGTCCCGTTTCTCCTCGCCGCGGGTATTATTGCGATAACATCGAAGGAGAACTCTCGAGACACATTGTAACCGCCCGGACGGACTACGAACACTTCTTCATTCCCTCCCTCCTTCCCGCCGGCTTGCAAAGGTCACGCGGAGGCACAAACGTTTTATATCGCGCGTGCTTCTGCTCTCTTCCTGGGCCACGCTCGAATGATAATTAATACCGGCGCTTCACTTTATTTTGCACCCTCGTAAACAAGATGGCAGTCGCATTTTTATTGTCTCCCTTGTCTCGTTTCATCCGACGTGATAGTTCTCGTCCAATAACAAAGCATCAGCCCGAACAGCTGATTTGTCTTTTACACCATCAGATTATTATAATTATTTCCCCGTTTTTTTTTTTTTTTTAATCGACGAACGACACTCGAATTACCTGCATAGCACCAATTTTGTATTTGTTCATGCTGGATCTAACAACATTCGACCGCCATCTTGTTTTTTCTTATGTTTTACAATTTGATCTCGCACATTGTTATTTTGAAAGGAAGAGAAAGAACTGTGTTACCAGAGAATCGAATAGAACGAGTTGAGGACGTGACTTGACGCGATACTTAGAGAACTTGGGCTCATTCGTCGTCGTCGTCGAGTCGACGGCAGGCCGCGTGTGATGCGAGATAGTTGTTTGTCGAGGGGCAAAGCGACGGACAGCAGCGCCGGCGACGGTGGCGCTCGGCATTAGAACGCCCACCACCACCTGTAGTACACCCGTCGTCCGCGTGTCCTCTTCGCTCGCTCGTTTTCTCACAGTACTCTTTTTTTAGTGGTCGTTCGCGACGCGCACCGACGAGAAACTGTGAGGCTATCTGGCGTCTAGTATGTATCTTTCTGCTGTACCGTTGGGCTGCTCGCCGTTCCCACTCCCTCCCTTCTCGGTTCGACCGAGAATCAGTGAAGACACACGGAAAAGCGCCCGCTCGCTGTGCGTTGCTCCACGCGACAGTCGAGGACAGGCGAGTGAGGAAAATCTATTTTAGTTTTTTGAGCGTCGACAATGGCGTCGATGAAACGTCGATAGGATAAAGGCGACGAAACTAATTTGGAATATTTTCGTCGTACCGGTAACTGCGTTCGAGAGAAATAATCTTCGCCGTGTGTGAGTATAAATGTTGCAATGGTAAATAACTCTCTGGCTCTATCCCGGGGATAATGTATGCAATGCATTTTGTAACACACAAAGTACGTGTTATAATGTGAACACATATAGAGTCGGCGTAAAACTATCTGAGATATTAGATCACTGAGATCTTGCTGTGTATTTCTTTCGCTACGAAAGTGTGTAGAATTGAAAAAAAAATTATTCCTCAACGACGAGGTTGGCAGTTTGCCGAGAAATTATTTAATTGAGGAATTTTTAACCGCAGTATTAGCACCGTGCGAATGTTTTTCCCTTCACTCCCAATTACGTTGCCCCGTTAACTGGTCCACAAACTCGTGCGTCTCGCGATGATAGCCAACGACACGTGCAACGCTTGTTCCCGATGTTAACGCTCTCAATCACACTCAAATCTCACAGGGACTCTCTTTACACACTCGGGGAATAACGTCTCGATAAATAAAGTCTCCACTAAAGTATCTCGAGCCCGACATCATCGACGGATTAATCGGGCAGGCCCCTCGGCAAACGTGACTTCTATAATTATGTGCACATTGCCGGTGGTTGGCTCAACACAATGTTGTACAAAATTATTACACGTCTCTCTAACCTAAAAAAAATAAAAAAGAAATGGAGAAAAATTATAAAATGAAAAACGTAACAAAAGCATCGACGTAATGGGGAACGTCGTCGTTAAACTATCAAACGAGTTTTCCCAGCGCGAGCGGTAGTGTAATTTCAGATTTAACAATGTTGTTTATTTTTTTTTTTTTTCGAAAGCCTTGCCAATTGTAAGCGCGTACGGGTTGCCCTCGCAGTGGCATTGAGAAAACGTTGGCCCAGAAAACTTTAATGAATGTATATTTTTCTCGTTCGCTCGCTCGTCCGCGTTTTTTTTGTTTCTTTTCTTTTTATTCCTACCGACTTCCCTCTTCCTCTTCCTCTTTCTCGTCACAGGCCGCGCGGCATCAGCTGCGCACTGTGAACCACTCTCGACTTCTCGCTCGACGTTACTTTCTTCCGCGTGCTTTTATATTTAGATTTGTAAAGACCGGTGCGCGACTCGATAGACCGAGGCGTTTCCGTTTTCTCTTTTCTTTTTTACTCTCCACACCTCCCGTAATAATACCCCTTTGAACTGTTTCCATTTTCACGGGGCTGTCTCCAAGGGTCTTGGCTGCTCGAGACCTCCGCGGCCCACGAGCTGTCGTATGTATACCGAGTCGCATTGTAATTATCGTCCCGAGTCTGCCGCAGGCTCTCCGAAGACACCCGGAGTTAATACATCTCATCGAAACGTGTCTCTCGTGTTTACCACTTTTTAATTTACGAGCCTAACAGCGGACAGCTTCCTCTCTTTTCCTGAGATACTCTAATGTTCTGTTTGTTTTTTTTAATTTTATTATCGACAATAACTCTGCTGAAAGAAGTAACTTGCGACAGTAGAGACTATATCACTGGGACGATCCAAGTCCATGTTGCTAAGAATTTGCGACAATGTAAAAAAGTACATTTTAATTAATTCAGTCACACTTAACCCTACGCACATATATATAAAAAAAAACTCTCAAAACGTGACGTTTTCCATTTCTAGCGAAGAAACGCTTTATTTTCATCACGTTTGTCGACGTTAAACTTTCTTTTTTTTTTATTTTCGCAGATGGACATACGAACTTCGTGCACCGTCGCATTTCATGGCATCATCCAAACAGTAATCCAGGGGAAGGCGAAGAGAAGGTGACAGAAAAAGGCTTATAAATGCTGTCGTGTCGAGGTGGCACGGGCGATACTGACATTAAGGGTAGCGCTATCCGGTCCCGCGGTTAGAGTTGCGTGACTGCAGCTACGATGCAGCAACCGGCTGTACACAGGGTCGGCGTGTGGCTGCAGCGAAGAAGAAGAAGAAGAAGAAGAAGAAGAAGGAGGAGGAGGTGAGGAAGAAGAAGAAGACGAAAGGGGTTAATGGACGCGGGATAGCCGAGGGTGAAATTGCTCTTTTTAACCCTGAAGCGAGGGGAGGTTCCCGAGGTGGCGAGGGTGGACGACGAGGATGGCGCGAGGGAATGTTTCCCTCGCTCGTCTTACTCCAATACAGCTCACCCTTCTTCTCTCTTTGCTCCCGGTACGACCGAATCTGTGTCTCATCCAGTTAGCTTGATAGCCGGCACGACTATACACCCTAGCACTGCGAGCTTGCTCGTTCCCGGCGTGACCGACCCCTCGGCACAGCTGCAACGGTGCTTCTCGCGTGAACGCTCAAAAGTTTTCTGAGCCATTCGTGGTCGCGTCGGGGCAAACACCTGTTTGCCTTGCACGCGGACAACCGCAGCAATGGAGTTGAAAGCTTCGGAGCTACCGTCTGTGTCCGAGCCCGTCGGAACTCTTCTCTGCTCGATGCTAATTGCGAAATTCAACCGTCTCTCTCTCTCTCTCAGCAAAGTTTGCGAATTAATAATTCGCCTTGTTAGAATGTTTTCACTCGTTTTTTTTATGTAAAGGTCACTCGGTTGTTAAACCACCGAGCAAAACCTTTATGAGTCCTACATTCAAGATGAGACTTATTGTTTTACATTCTTGAAAAGCTGATAAAAATTGTCCTTTTATCACGAGTTGTAAAGTTTTTTTGTTACAATGACGGTACGAGAAACGGAATGAAGAAAATTTATCCATAGGAGCCGAAGGTATGACGAAAGGGAAGCCACGTAAGGGACAATATTCGAAAGGAGAATCGATTCGTCTAAGGGCGTAGGCTATACGTTAGCGGCAGAGGTCGGGAATAGCCTCCGGGGAGAGATCGCCGTCACGAGACTCGGTCCCGAGGCGACCCCTGCACGGCGATAGCCCAGCCACCCTCGGGCCGAGGGAACGCTCGTCTCGCGCGCCAACTCAGCCAAATTAATGCCTGTCCCGGGCAGTAACTTATCCGACACCCGGTATATTATGGCTCGCGATCACCGTCCTTCTGACGTATGGCCGACTATTTTCCGTGGCTCGACACGCCATTTCTCAGGATACGCGAGTGAGAGGAAGCTCGGAGCCCCCCTCGAAATAACAGTCACGAGCCTTTGCGAGCAGCCACCGACTGCTAAATCCACGTCCGAAATCGACGTTCGCATCAGCAGCGCGCACCGACCGGGAGCGCGGTCGCTCCGCCGTATTCCATCGTGCGTTTTTCGCTCCTTCGCGGAAAACGAATGGCGAGGGACAACCGGAGAGAAGGAATAGAAGAGAAAGACGGCCGTGCGGAATCCACCCGGGGCGCGGGCATTAGGAAACGAAAGGAGGAATAACATTCCGCTGTTCAGACGTCGACTTCGCTTTTACTCGGAAGGGAGAAAGAAATATCGGGGTCTGCGTTGGGGAACGTTCGTTAGAGACTACCGACCGGCGAAATTGGATTTCGTTCGATGGGTCTCATCGATAATTTGAGGGTAGAAGTAATTCCGGGCAAACATTTGATGGATAATAAAAATTGAGAATACCGCCGCGTTTACGTGCTTTAACTCTCTGAAGAGCAATGCTTCGTTCCCGATGCTGAGTTGAAATACCGTATCTTTTTAACTCATCCATGAATCAATACGACATTTTTATGGGATATCCGGAGAGTCGATACACGTGTCCGATAATTTTTTCACTTTTTTTTACGCGTCTTTCTACGGTCGAATATTGTTTTTCTCCGTTACAAGGTACCGTACGCAAACTGTCTGTAAGCTTAAAACAGGTGGAAACAATTATTTTTACTATTTGAAAAAATATGTATGGATTCTCCGAAGATGGTTTGCACATTTGGCAATGTTTTATCGAACCGTTCGAGTGAAACTGTAGCTTTAACAGTGCACTGGAAGCGTCGTGATTCAAAGGCTCAAATAAAAATCGAATTTGTGCGATAAATTCGATATAGTGAAAAAACTTGTGAACGTTAAACGGGTCAATTCCTTTCCTGAGCTTCTCTTTTACCGTTTTCTACACCTGTTTTTATTTTCCCGCACTCCGGGGGTAAACCGGATGACGTTTTAAGGTGGTTGCGATAGGTGCATCTGTAACATCTACATTCCTTGGCTCGCTGCCCGGTCTGTCGTTGCCGCTCGATGTCCCGCGAAAGAATCCGCTCCTGGTCTGTGCCGCTGCTCTTTCATAGGGCTCTCCGACGTTGAGAGAGCTTTGGCTTCTTGTGAAGCGTATCGATAGTCGCGTGCGCTCGTGGTAGCCGGCGAATGCCTAATTCACTTTACGGCACGAATCGCTCTCTCGAGTTCGAAGCGGCCGCGAGCTTGCGACGCGTGCGAGGCGAATGGTCGGCCACACGCAGAACTGCGAACCTTCTTTTATTAGAACCAAACGGTAATAAACACATGCGTAATCCGACCTAGCTCGAGTCGACCAAGTTCGAATTAAACCACCCGCGCTCCCGTGGCTCGTTAAGCGCTCTTCGCCGATTTTAACGCTCCAAATCGCATCGAAGAACTCGTCGAGGTCCCACGCCCGCGTATCGCAAACCTCTCCGTTTTGCCACACTAACAACCCTCGAATTATTCTAAAAGCCCGTTCACCGGCCTCGAAGGCCTCTCCCCGCCATTCGAGATTCTGGAGCGTTAGGAGAACTTCTTTTTCCAACGGGCTTTCCGCTCCGACGATATAACATAATATCACCACGTTTATTCGCTCTTCGCTCGTCTCTTTGCGGGCAAAACTTTCCTCTAACTAACACGTTTACGAGTGCGCGCCCACTGACTCTCCAAACTTGTTGATTTTCAAAAGGTCAGTAAATATGGAGACATTTTTTTTCGATGCATGGGCAAAATTCGCGTGGGTGTAAATCTTGATTTATGGGATGAAAAAAAATTCCAGTTACGATTATTGAGTAGAAGTAGAAATTAAAATTCATATTTTTGAAAATGTTTGTAAACGAGGCATATGATATTTCCGTGAAGGTAGTTTGAAATATCATTTTTTAATTTGAATTTAATTTAAGTTAGGCGAAATCGTGTAATTTATTCGTTCGCTCTTTGGAAGTATTATTCCTCGAAGTATCACGACAACGATGGGAACGGCAAAGCTGGAGCGTGGGCGGTGACGTGGGACTGCCTGGAATTCTCAACCGCGAAGCTGTCTGATTTGCCATTTCATGTATGAAACTAGCTCTCCCTGTTCCGCGCGTTCCCTCATTCCGGTTCGATAACTAATTACGCACGTTGGTTTTAATCACGAAACTCTCCGTACTACCTGGTCGAGAAATTCGTCTCTCCGACTCGCAATATCATCGTATTATATTCATGTTCACCGGTGTAATTTCTGTAATAGAAATTCCGCGATGGCAAATTCAGAGCGACCGATTGTAGAATGTCCCAACCACATAATTCTTTATTTCCCGTGATTCCGTCTGCGGGTTTATTGTGCTATATTAAACAATACACCGACCGAATGTTTGAGTCGGAATTTTCGTACACTTTACACTCGTAGATAGTTTGGGGAAATATGCGGGAATAAGATTCTTGGAATATATTTTACCGGAATCTGTACATCCACAGCTTTCAATTACGTTAACTCGAGCACGTCTCCATAGAGTCATTTTTGGTGTATGCTAAAAAAGCCATTGTCCGCGACAGATCACGAAACTGTTCATATAGTGTTCCAAAACACTTTGACAACAAGCGACTATCAGAGTAAAATTTAAAAAAAGGAAAATTAAAAATGAAGAAAGAAATTATTATCTAAACTTTGTCGTTTCCAATTTCAGAGCTGTTTATACGAAATAGATGAGAGACCGATGGACGTAATAGTCAGAGTTCCGAAAAATCGACGTGATCTTTCGACCCTCCGGTTTTCTCCGAGTGGATGTGGACGTCGGACCGATAATATTCGTGAACCCGAAAGGGGTGAACCTCGGGGCTGACTCTGTATACATATAGAGCTACCGGTGCCAGCGAGAGATGGCCAGCACAGAGAGACAGAGGAGCCAGAGGGGTGAAAGCGCGCGCGACCGGAAGCGGAAGCTCCTGCAGGCGCCACCGGAAGTGACCTCGTAATTCTCCGTTCCCCTTTCGTCCATCCGACCATCAACCCCCTCTGAATTATAGGGACCGGCCTGTAAACCCTTTTGTCCTCGCTTTTCCTGTCGGTACAGTTCGAGGCTCTCTCTCTCTCTCTCTTCTACCCCTTTCATTTCTCTCCCATTCTCTCTCTCTCTCTCTCTCCCTCTCTCTGTCTCCGTCAGCCTCCGGCGCGACGCGGCAGAGTATCACCAGAGACCAGAAATTTTCGGCTTTCTCTTTGCTTTGTTCCCACTCTCCCTCTCTCTCTCTCGCTTGTGGCCACGTCTGCGACGGAGGTTACGATTCGCTTCATTGTTTCTGGGGACCTCGAGCTTCTCCCTAAAACCGACCGCTGCCAAGAGCTCTTTCATCAACGGAATACGTGCGGAGATACTACTCTCCGTCCGTTCTCCCTCGATTAATTACGCCAAGTCGTAATTAAAATCTGCGTGTTTCACTCGATGGAATTATTCAATTTTTAAAAATTGCATACAGTGACTTTTTTCATGAAATTAAGAATTATTTTGGGACGAATAGATCACTGAGAAAAGCGTGCTAAAATTGCAACCTGGACTTATGGACGTAATTAAAATTCGGGAGTTAACTCGTTAGAAACTTTAAAGAAAAGTGTCATAGATTGACTGAGAAAGCTTCTTAGTTAATGAGCTTCGTCCGCGGGCAATATCTAACGAAGCTCCGGTGGCACGTTACAGGAAGTTGTAATTAAAACACGAGAGTCCTCTCGACTCGATGATTATAAAAAAACTTCGTCTATAAATACCACTTCGTATATTAACGTATCAACATTTTTTTGTAACTTTGCTCACAGCTAACAGTTCATTTGCACAATTTACCGTAACCGACCAACAGCTCGGCTCATTTTTTTTTCAAGTGCACAGCGGCGTCGCGACGCGCAATATTAATTATCGGTACGGCTGTGTCCCACGAGTTTCCTGCCAGCACACGAAGGTGGTTTGATATTAATAGGGTTGCCGCGACCCCCTCCCCACTTGCTCTTTACGCGATAAAACTCAGCAGGACCGACTTAAAACCGCGTAATTTCCCGACTCCGGCGACGATCTCTAGGGGCAACGAGAAGAGGAAGGAAAAATAAATAAATGCCGGAAACAAATGACCGTGACTCGGAGGGCCGTTTGTGGATGGGGGGACTGCGGGCCTCGGGCCTCGGTCCTCAAGTTGCACTTCGTTGGCAGATTGCACAAGTAACAACAGTAGCTTTGCGGTCGACGAACCGCCATCCCGGACGAGCGACGAGAGGGCGAAAGCTCTCGAATAATTATTTATTCGCTACTTTTCTCCTGCCTCGGCGATTCAGTCGAGCAGCTCGGTCGGCAGCTAGGGAAAAAAAGGCGCAAAGGAGATTGCCAACGACTTTTCTCTCCCGCGCCTTTGTTACCGCTGTACAATAAACAAGAGACAAATGGAGGTACGAACAAAGAAAAATCGAATGTATAGCCGAGAGGGAGGACTAAAATCTTTCCTCTGTTTCGAGGGCATTTTACACACTGCGAGAGTACACTGATTGCGTGTAATTATATTTAATTAGACTCAGTAGCAGCTGTTGCCCCTCCCAATTGCCATTAGCAGCGTCTTTCCTTTCATCCCTTCCGGATAAGCTTCGCCGTTCCTTATAGATTTTTTTTTCTTTCCCAACGACCCCTCGCCGGAGCGTCTGCTTCCTCTTTCAAAATTTAATTATTCAATCTAAGCATTGATTTTTTGTTAAATATCAAAATAAATATAATAATAATGGAAATAATTAATTTTTTCGCGACTGGTCTACTGGCATCGCTGAAGTTAAAAAATTTCCAGAAACAGGCAATAAGAAATGATTATTACAAAAAAAAATTCTCCAGGAGTTAATCGAGTACTTGTGTTGGGAAGACAAAAAAAAATGGTAACGTTTCCTCTGTTGGTTTCGTGCACAATAGGAAGGAAAAAAATAGAACGGCGAATGGAGTAGCGGGAAGTAAAGCAGCGTAGACTAAATGTTTCCTCTATCTCGAGAGACAGGCTCCGAGATATACACAGATAGCATTTAATTACACGCGGTCGGAACTCGCTCCCTGTCGCTCGCTGGGTTTCCCTCTGCCGGCGAGTACACAGGCGACTGTAACACTGCATTGTTACATCGTATTGTTACCTTGGAGGTGGCCATAGTCAAACCCAGCGGATCCAACTGCTAACAGCAGGAGAGCTTGGGCGAGAGCCCGTTTCGGGTGTGTCTTGCCGGTGCCTCAACATCCGCACGATGGAAACTCTACGGCATTGCACGAATGCTAGGCATTAGGACAGAAATGGACTTTCGAACGGATTAGTGACAAACCCGCGCTACCGACCAACTTATCGCCAAGTTTGTCGATACGACCTCCTGGCAAATAAACCAAAAAGTACGGCTCGTACTTTCGGTCAACTGATCTTTGAATTTTCGTTGGCAATTACATCTCTCGGTCAGTCAAAGAGAAATGCACGGAGCTTCCTTAATTTTCATGAAAAATATTGACAAAATGTGGCAACAAAATGTTTGAAAAAATTCACAGAGATACCAGAGTGTTTTTCGATGACACTGATTGTTTCTTATAATCATCTTTGTTACAGATAGGAGAAGGCATCTCAGAAAACGCTTTTGGACATCAAAGTGAGCTTCCATGAAGTCCCTCGAAGCTTTCCCGCGGTCTGAGCTTGGAATCAGGCCAAATTCTCAGCGATGAGTCGCGGTGCCGCGAATCATCGGGATCCACTTAAGCCCATTACGCGTGGATGGATCGTTGAATAAAAATTTGCGCGGATGTCGGAGAGGAACAGGAGAATGGTGTCGTCCGCTCGGCGTCACCGGCAAAACAGTCGTCGACCAAGGTGAGACCGAGAAAGGGTAAGTTATTCCGGACTCGTCGATGGAGGAGTAAAATTGCAGGGACTGAGTAGAGCGAAGAGGAGGAGGCTTTCGAAGGGTGACGTCTGAGTCGACTTTCTTCCGAGCCCGTCGCAGTGCCTCCCGGGCATAACTGGCACTCCCTTCCCGCTTCGCAAGGAGAGTATACCGGATTCCGTAATTAATTCCTCGGGGACCGTAATTGGATGGAAATGAAGATTAAAAAGTCCGGGGCCGATCCGCCGATAATGCAGGAACAAAGGGAGCCCCAGGGAAAGGGGGTTGGGAGTCACCGGTAGATGGAAGGAATGCCGACGGGGGTGGGAACGAAGATTCCTGGCTGGAGGAACAGGAAGAGAAGACAGGACGGAGTTTGGCGACGCTCGGTGCTTCGCTGGTTCGGGTAGGAAAGCTTCCAGCTGCCGGTGGAAGAAAAGCGCTTCGTGGGGCTGGGGAAGGTGATACCAGGGGTTGTAGTTGTAGTTGTACTCGTAGTGGTAGTCGACGGGTTCTCTCGGTTATAGCCGGGTACCTAGTTCCTAAGGTAAATTGGCAATTTAACAAATTTGCAAAGTTCCGAAGCGAGTTCCGGTTCTCGCGCGGGAAAACTTTGTCCAAGCGATGCTGCGAGGGCGAGAGTCACCCCTGTCTAGTCTATATGAGTCCTCGCGGAAAAAGAACTCCCCGGAGGAGCGAGATGAAAGACTATTACGTTTCCGAAGTTAACATTTTTTAAATATTGATGTCACATGGGAGTGTGTAAAAAAAAATTGACTTTAACTCGATGTCTCGTACAATTATCAAAAAATGGATCGTTGGATTGGTCGGGACCGATGCGTCAGGCGCCCGGGAGTCGCACAGTCGACCGATAGTTTCAGTCGGCTCAATCGTCGTTAATTTCGATGGTGGTCGATCCGCGGTTGTACGGGCCGTTGTCGCGCCACCTGATCCGTCCGTCGATTCACCCCTTCACTCTCCTGGCTTGGCATCGTCCCTCTCTCGGCCGACGCAACGCACATGTGCTGCCTTATAATTTGCGTACTGGAAACAAAGCCTTTGTCTAATCCACCACGGTCGATTTAACCACTTTCCCCCCCGCTCGCGCACCCCCCTCGCCCTGCCGCAGGATCATTCTCTAATTAGTCAAACGGCGAGCTGCCCGATTCGTGTGGGCATCCGCATACGGAATCGGCGCTCTCGAATGTAGCCGGACCAAGTGGACGTACACAGGGAAATCGACCTCCCTCCGCGAGTGTGCTCAGGGGCTTCTGTCCGCAAATTCGCCATCACCCGCGAAAATCAGCCCCGAAAGTGGAAACCCGTACAGGCCACGTTCCTCCGCACTCCCGCGGCAAGTGGGGGTGCAAATCGCTCGAGCGTGCTCTCGACGATCGGCCAAATCCAATCGACACCGGCCACGACAAAGCTTGGACCACCAATTTCATACACCCGATCCTGTTATACAATCCGAAACAAGAATTTAATTTAATTCCATACCGAAATTCCAGCCCCATCCGGGGGACTCTCCAGACTGTAAGTGGTGCGCGCATGCGTACATTGACACACGACGCCATGGCCCTAGAAGCGTTCGTAGAACGTTGATCTTTTTTTTTCGGGCCTCTATTTTCGGTATTGAGGGTACATGATGCGACGCTGGACCTCGACGTTGACGGCGTCTTCCTCGCGTCAGACGTCTCTCGGTGCGACGCGTCGACGAGGAAGCCGTGGATGACGAGCGACGACGAGGACGTCGACGAGACAGAAATAGAATCTCATTGATGCGCCGCCCGGTACCGGGTTATCTCTGCTCGGGACGTTTTGAACTCCGAACAGTGACCAGTGAAACTGGGGAATCCCTCATTTCCTGGGGCGTATGGAGCTGGGCGGTTCGATCGACGAATTCTCTTGAGAGATTGTCACTGAGAGTAATCAGAAAAATTCCTCGAGATCTCTTGACTCCAGAGATCGCGAGTACGGAGCCGTGGGGTCGGCGATTCAACAGTGACGACGGGAAATGGCTCGCTCACTTTTGCTCCGGATGCCTCGTCCCATCCAGACGACCACGGGTCCGCTCGAGCGTCATCCCTACGGGGAACTCCGGAACTTCGGCGTGAAAAATTCTTAATTGAAATCTTACACAGCCTCCCAATGGACCGGTCGTGCGCTGCTTCACGAGCGAAAGTTTTCGTAACTCCCTGGTCGATTATTAAAATTGAAAGTTTACTCGTGTCAAAAAACCGCACCTAATCGTCGGGCGAACGTGTCTTGCCCAACAATAAAAAAAAATTAACAATTATTTCTTTTTTCTGTGAACTTGAAGCTGAGAATGGATGAAATTGGGCTGAATAAAGGGTCCAATAACTCCTTACAATTGTCCCCGGAAATTATTCTCCTACTTCGCACCGAAAACTTGGTTTTTTTGTTCTTCTCATCGCGAAATTCGTTCTGCCTTCCATAATGCGATCCTCCAACTCCAGGACAAAGTTTTACCGAAACACGCGGACGAGGGAGAAGCGCCGCGCGGTATATAGCCTCGGTGCCCGCGGTGCTCACTCGCTCGGAGCAGAGCAAATGGAGCGAGGGGATAGCCGGCTCGGTGGTTGTACGACGTGATTAATGCGAGTGCGGAGAAGCCGGAAGGGCGTGTGTTACAACGACGCTGCGCTACCCGCGTCCTCGCGAGACCGAGTTCACGGACACTGGACCGGCGATAAATACACAACATTGTAATACGCACAAGCACAGATTTGTATTTACCCGCTCTCGGTGCTCTGTCGTGGATTATGCGGGATGAAGCTGACCGGTTCACTTCCGGTTAACTCGCAGACTGTGAAATTTATAATCCAAAAGAAAATTTACGTAAGTATTTATTACCGAAGAAAAGTCGTGGTTAAAAGTAAATAAAAAAATATATATCAATCTGCGTCTGTACTGATTATTATATCTTTACAAGGACAGTAACAATATCATAAGTCTTCAATGGCAAAAATTATTGCAAAAGTGTCGTTGTTTTTTGTTGTTTTTACTTTTTCATTTGAAATTTTATTTAAAAGAATTGCAAAGTGGCTGTTGCAAAAATTTTTACTCAGTTGAACATTGACTATGATTATTCATAAAATTCATTACTTCTCAATTCATAAAAAAATATATTTCTGAATGTTGAAAACAAAAACAACATTATTAACGTACATGAAAAAAATGAAGATACCAAAAACACAATAAGAAGATTGTTCTGGCCAACCCGTCAGTTTACCCGTACGAGTCCAGTGTGCCCCGGGATTGGAGATACTGCGTGGCTCTCGTATGTAAATTAGGAGACCGGGCGAAATTCGCCGAGACCTACTGCCGGATTCTGCGACGACTCTTTTGATATTTCCTCGCGGCAAGCTCGCACATACATAAATAAATGCATAAATATATATACCTGTACATGAATTCTCGATCGTCCACGTATTTATGTACCCGTCGCCTTCGCCACATCGGAGTGCAAATGTATTCGGCGTTTGAAATTCCTTCCAAGAGATTTTTGCGGACGTCTCCCGGCTTCGCTTCCGCGACATTTCGTCCGGGCTCTATAGAAATATTTACATCAGTCGAGAACATCCACCCCGCGCGCCGATGGCTTATCGGATCCGAGGTGCGCGTGTAGTCAGACTCCTCCGAGATTCTTCAGAAATTCCAGCGTGAATTGGGCGGAGTGAAGAAGAAAAAAAAGAATGAAAACTACGAAAAGGGTAGCGCGAATAAGGGACATCCATCTCTCCCGCGAAAGACCATATCTCTTTTCCACTTTTTACTTTCTACCCCGTTTACCTCGAACCACCCGCTGTCCACCCCTTCGCGAAGAAGTTTCGGGCGCGCAATTCGTCATCCCGCGATTAATTTATTCTGCTCCTCCGTCTTCCCTATTCTCGTTTCTTGCACCCTTTTCAGCTCGCGCGTTTTGGATGCATCCACATTGAGAAATAATGTTACAACTATCTTACACCCCGCTCAACCTGGGCTCGATCGGTAACAAAAATTGTAATGGATGTTTTTTTTTTACTGTCATTATGCAATGAACATCAATGCAAGAATTAATTTGCATAAAATAATCAAGTGACCAACTAGTTTTTTGCCCCAATTCGTGTGACGATCTTAGGTAAAAAATATAGTAATACTTTTTCTTCTCTTTGGAAATTTTTTTTTTATAAAGCTCGCGGGAGTCGTTAATCAATTTAACAAAAAACACCAACATGCCTGCGATAGCATTTTTCGAATGGGAAACTAAAACAGTATGCAGAAGGGGAGTAGTTTATGGACCGAATAGGAATAAGATATCGGCGACTGTGTGTACAGTTGACAAACGAGACGTTGAGTACGAAACGACGTGATCAATCACGCTGAACGAGAGAAGGATCGATCGTCGGCAACGTCGTCGTTTCTCGTTGCGCGCTGGTTTAGGCTTCGGGGACCCTAGCTCTTGTACTACTGGGGATAACAATTTGAGCCGCGTCTCGTGTGGGGTACGAACTTTCCGAGCACATTTGGACTCCCTCGGCACGACTATTTGTCCAGTCTTCGGGGAGGCTGCGGAAACGCAGTCGGGAGAGGTTCTCTCCCAACCGGTAGGACCAGTTTACATAGGTGACGGTCAATATAATAGTTGCGGGAGGCAAACGACTTGCTGCGGTCGACCCTGCAACGCTGGGATTCGGCTAAAGGAGCCGGAATGGCTATCGCGGCGTGGAGCCAAGAGCTTCCCCCTTGGGGATCTCTGCACTCACGATCAACCGCGACACCTACTGAAAAATCGTACGATCAATTAAATTTTTTTCTCCAATGTACAATCTTGTCCTGTACAAAATATTCTCTGTAACGTCATTTCCCGTTTTAAGAAGTGACTTTTAAAACGAACGTGACGTCATACGGGAAAACGTCACTTCCGCTTCGGAACCTCAGTTTTCGACCGGCCGTGGTGGATCCCCGAAGAATCATTGAAATTCTGGAATTAATTGTTTCGCAAAACCGCGAAAAGGACATTGTGCTACGTACGGGAATATAGGTCATGCAACCACACGAAAGTCGGGAGAGCAAATTATTTCCAGCCCCGACGATCGTTGAGTGTATATTTTTGCACGCCCATTGATATTCCACGTTGATTTCCCGTGGCAGAGCGTGTCTCCGGATGTTTTCTCTAGTATCCTTCACGGTTGGATAGCTTTCCGTCTCTCTTCTGGTTATATCAATTCGCCTGTTTTTCCCTTGGTAGAGCGTCATCGGTGCATGCATAACGAACGTTGAATTTTGAAGCTTGAGAAGAGCGACGGGGACGAGAGGGACACGCACGCCGGTCGAAAGCTCAGGGCAGAGGGCTTCGCAATCGATACGTCGAGGGGCCTCGCTCCGGCTGCATGGAGGACGCCACTTGAACGGGGATCCAATGGGGACCCAGTGTCCACTTGTCGAACTCGGAACGTGTGTAGTGTACCGATATAGAAAACTGTCTAGCGTGTTCGCCCATCGACATCGTCCAATTAACGTAATTCCGGTTGCCGATACGTCTATCGATCCGGAAAACGCATTCAACTTGACTGTCTCGATTTCGAGGCCCTACCGATACAGGCTGTACCTACTGCCGGGGCGCGCGATCCTCCGACCCTCGCTCGAATTGATACCGCCATCGCGGCACTTCAATACGTGTCCTACGCAGATAACAACGCGCCACTGCTCATTTGTCAGTCACATCGTCGTGCGATTCGGAAAAGCTTAAACAACCGACATCGCCACCCCGGCATTTCCCCTCGGGCAATGTATCATTTTTTTCCCGTCGGATTGCGAAAAAATTTGACCATCGCGTTTTTTTAAGTTTAATCAGAAAATTGATTTCCATTTTAATTCAATATGGACAGATGAAAAATTTGATTAATCATGCACAATGCGATTTTTTTTTATTTATTTTTTTGTAAACAATTTTTATATTTTTATTTTGTCAATTGACGGTAATTATATTTCGACTGAAATTGACACAAAGTATTACCGGAACATGATAAATTTACCAATAACAATAATTGGTAAAAAAAAATTATGAAGAAACACAACTCATTACTGTTCCATCATGTTGATGAGAAAGTTCATATTATTCATCCGCAGAGAGGAACGAGAAAAGTAATGAGCTACAATTATCCAAAGTAACTGCTCGAAGATGCACTTCAGGTGTTTCTCGTCGGTTACAAAAATGCAGAGAGCGCTCGGCACTTTGGTCCCGAGTCCAATCAAGCAATTGTTTCTTGAACCTCGAGACTCCTCCTTGCCATACTTGTACTGAAAGATGTAACTCCCTCAAACCAGCTCGAAGTAAAAAAAAATAATACAAAATATTTATGGTTCCCTCCATCATCGAATTCGTGAAATAATTAACGAGATACCGCCCTATTCTGGCAGTGAATTTTTTTATGCGCGTCTCGATTTCGATTTCCACGGACGAATCGAAGGTAAGCTGCGGCCTCGATCGAGGGTGAAGCAAATGGATGGATATAATGGATGCCTGAGATATCCCCCCTCGGGTTTTTCATTCGACCCGCGTGTCGAACGTTCTCTCCTATCTAAAAAAAAAATGAAAAAAATAAAAAGAAAAACTACCGAAAACTGCGAGCTCCGATAAGAGGGTGACCAGGGTGCGGTTTGAAAAGGGTCGCGCACGGAATTTTCCACGATCTCACGCACAAAAGTCGAGAAAAGAAGGAGCTTCAACGATGGTCGGCTGGATAAGTGTATATATATATATATACACTTATATATAAATCTCCGGTGTGCCATCGAAGCGGGCGGCATAAAAATTCGATGAGTGGGCGAAAGTAATGGCCGAAGTCAGGCTGTCTGGCAATGGACCTGTGCCATTTCCAGACGTCCTTCGGGAGTCTCGATGATTTTTCAATGCGGTAGCAGCTGCGAACGACCGTGCCGAGGAAAAAGTAAAAGAGCTCGAGGAATGGCAGAATACACACACACAGACTCACAGGTGATCCATAGTAGGAGGAGTAAGGACGAAGGTTCGCCCTGGCAAAGTGGAACAGGGAAGGAAAAATCGAGACATAGTTGAAAAGAGGCGTACAGGAGAGCTTTCTACGATTTCCAATTCTCTTTGCATCGTGTGTGCTTCGCAGAGTGGGATATATGCCGCGCTACTATCCACCGTACAATTTATCTACCGACGCCCTTACTTCTCAACGGAGCGAAAAAGCTCTCCGGTCCCTCTCGGCGCGCTACTGTGCATGGCCTCGATAGCAGACACTGCATGGCCTCGTGTACGTATAAAGTACCCATATATTCCCATCCACCCTGGGACGGAGTACGTACCCACTCTTACCTTTGCCCAGTGCCACAGGTACTTTGTAGTGTAACCTGGATGACGAAGGGAATAAGCCTTGATCGAGGACACCGTTACACACGTCGATAGTACAACGCCGGAAGGACATATCGGCTACGCCTTCACAGCTTGCATCCTCTCACGGCATTAAACCATCGACATGATCTCAATTATTAATATCCTTAACAATATTAATCTTCAATAATAATAATAATAATAATAATCATTTTTATATTATTATTATGAATTCGCAGTTATATCTGTGATTCAGAAAATCCCGTTTTGTGAATAGAAAAAAGGTAACAAAAAATTAAGCAAGTCCTCTAAAAAAAAAACAGTGGGCAGAATTTTCTGACACTTCCCCGACTTACACAAATGTACTATACGAGTCTCGAACTTTTCGGATGAAACTGGATTGTACGGTCCGTATTCATTTTTCTTTTTTCCAAAGATAAAAAATGAAGTACCACAAGGTCAGATTCGACGAATATCTGTATTAACGAAGCTTTGTCCGGCGATATTCCGGGGGCTAAGAATGAAACGAATTAATTTCCGGCGTTGAATGTTTATTTCCGGTTATCTCGGAAACCTGGGGTTGTTATAGCCGTCCGCCGGTTCGGAGTCCGCGAATCGCCTAAGCAAACCCTGGAAGCGCGTCGTGAATTCTAGTTTAAGCCCGTGAAAGCTCGGAGGGAGCGAGACGGCCGCAACGGGGGCCGCGCTGATGTGGAAGAAGGCCGGCGAGTATATACATTAGGAAGTCGAAACCGCGGAAGCGGAACGCGCCGTAATTACGGCCCGCGCTGGTATGTGTGTAAGCTCAACCTGAAACACAGGCGAGCACCCACATCCCTCCCCGATATCATACATATGCGAACAAAAAGCCAACCTAAGCTCTCGAACTAACGCAAACTGCATACATACCTCGCACACAACATCCTCCGTCGACGTCGCTCCAGAATTTATTAAATTATAAATTACAACCATAATTTTCAGCTTTTGATACAGGTTGAAGAAAAAATTTAATAAACTCTTCGAACCGGATGTTCAAGGGCTCCGTCGATCGAAACTTTGTTGCTGGAGGATATAGTTCCATGCCGTACAATAAAAAAAGAAATTATTGTATTTTTTGATTCTTTGAATTAAAAAAAAAATAAGAGCAACATAAAAGTATGTTTCACGCTAGGCTCACAAAGGCTAATGGCTTGACGCTATTAGACAAAGCTTCCCCTCCTCCCCCCGACGTCCCGTTATCGGAGTGTATATATATAGGGTTGTGATGAAGGGCGAGGGGGGGGGTTTGGAGAAAGCCTCTCTCGTCCATAGTTCGCACAGAGGCTCTGCAGAGCGGGGGGTTTCACTTCGCCAAAGCGTTGTAGTTTCCGTAGACGTAGAAGAAGAGCTCGGGAGCGAGAGTCTCCCGTCGGCTCCAGCTTTAATCCCTGTTGCCTGATTATAATCTCGTCAGCGAGTTATGCCCCTTCCACTCTGTTCGCCTCTGGTCTTGCTCTGTCGTTCCTCCTCGTCGATCTCGTGAATACCCCTTTCTCGTTCCCACTCGAGCCTCGTTCGCGCATCAGTGTGCTCTCGAGCGCCTAGACGCTACCCTCGTCCCTGTGCATCCCAGCAACGCTTGCCGGGATGCACAGGGGCTGAAGCGGACGCGAGAAGCATCTCCGCTGGCCGGAAGAAAACGGGACGGTTAGGCGCGTGGGCCGCCTCGCACACATCCTGCAGCGGCTAATTGACGCACCGCAAGAGGCACGGGGAAGAGAGGGAGAGCGCCATGGACCACGGAAATATTTTTAATGTATGAAAAATATACTATTAACTTAACTATTACGAAGTCATGTTCACCGTGACGATGAGACACCAGGCTTTTATTTTTGTACACCGTCGAAAGTTGTTTATGGGATTAACAAACATCTCTTGTCGAGGGGTCAACCATTTTTTTATTTCTATTTTCGAATGAATTTAACAAGAATAAAAATTATCGATCAGGGCATTGTCAATCGTCAAAAAGAATGTTTCGTTTACAAATGAATTTCTTCAACCCTAAAATCCAAGTACTCTGACACGAGAACCTAAATTTTTTTTTAAATCTAAGAATGACGGACGTAAATTGAAAAGATCCTTTGGGAAACAGACCCCCGGAATGTTTCGGTCCGCAACGAGCGTGGTTTCCTCGTAATAATGAAATATCATTAGTCTCTATCTCGGGCGGCATTAAAGAGCGGCGGTGCGCGCGCACACCGCTGTCATGTTTGAGGGGTGAAATTGACGGGGGATTGGCGATAGCAGTTGCATTCTTCGGCAGGACGCGGTATGTGTTATATCCTCGGAGAATTACAGAGGGGAGGCTGCGGTGATGGAAAAAACGAGCCAAGCAGTTGCCCGATGTCGTATGTAAAAAAAAAGCAACGTTTCAAAAATTCATTACGATCTGCAGTGGCGAGGGGTGAGATGAGACCGAGTGCGGGACAGCTACGGGACGGGGGCTTTGAAGATCTGACGGGAGATATTGTTGAGTCTGCAGGCGGTCGGACAGACGCGTGGCTTCACTTATCCTAACGCGCTTTAATTTAGGACGGTTTAATATATGTCGCGAGCTTGCGCACAGCATCGAATATTTCTCGGAGCGTTCAAAGGCGGCACCTCGAAGGGTACCATTGTATCTATAACGCCGTTGGGGACGAGATTATGACGGTGAATGATGTAAGGAGAGAGCGGGCGAAATGGACCAGTTTGATCCATTTGTACGAAAAGAAATGAATTTTTATACACTTGATAAGTTGCACTATCTGTATAAAAATAGTTGATGAGAAAATATTAAAAATAGTACATTGCTAACATTTTTCTTTCACTTTTGATTTTCTCTAAAAAATAAATACACGAAAAATTGGTAAAAATGGTCCGTTTTGCCCTGCTCTCTTCCCTTTGATGAGCTCTCTCTTCTCTCCCCTCTTTGACATTGACGTGCAGAGAGAGAGAGAGAGCTGGAGACGGGAAGGGAGGGAGAGGTTCGTGAGATGTGAAACGCAGAGGATAAAATAGATTCAACGAAGTCCCCCGGTATAAAAAAAGTTGTACAAATTTTCGGAAATTTTTACATTTTCGGAACTACCGGACCCCTGTATTCGATCCGTCCTTGGCCAAACGTTCTCAAAATCATGTAGTTCAGTGACATAAAATGAGCGCAATACCGCTGCTGAACATCAGCTGGCGCGCTCCTAGTTTAATTGTTAAAATGTTGCTGTTCGAGGGTCTCACGGGAATCGGATGGGAAAGGTAGCGAATAAAAAAGTGCCGTTGAACGAGAGGGTGGAAAGGAACCTGGAAAGGGTGAATGGGCTGGTAGCATAGGGGAATGATGAGGCCGAGGATGTGAGTAGGGGAAGGGATGAAAGTCCCGGGGGTCGGGATTCTTTGGCGAGAGCGAGATACGGAAGGGAAAGACGAAGAGGATCATCCATTTCGACTAACGAGACCTAAATCTTCGAAGAGGAAGGGTCAAGGGCGCAAAAAAAGGCGCAAAGAAAACGTTATCTTTCGGATGCTGCTCTGCTTTTTCCCCCAGCGTATCTCGGAAACAACTAATTGACTGGAAGAGAGTTGAGCCCGCCTATTATCGCTCAGGAGCTTTTTTATCGGTGAATCGAACTGACGTTGCGAAAAATCGACATAAGATTTTCAAGCCGGATCTGACGTCTTCCCTGAATGACGTCACCTCTGGTCGAAAAAAATGAGATTTTCAAACCGGATGTGACGTATTTCGTACAGTGCGGTATTCGATTATCTCTTCCAGTAGTTCATTCGACAGGATGAATTTTCCGGAATGAACTTTATAATGATCGATTTACCCTTCACCTATTTCGTTTTTTAATGCATATTCAACGAACGCATGTGATATGTCTCAAATGTGTTTGGAATCCATCTCGAATCAAGGCAGCGATTGAAACGGGGATGAATTAAGGAACACACGGATCCTGCGCCTCCGTTGCCTCACAACGCTCGAGTGCGAAAAAATCCCGGTCAAGCAAAACACTGACGTGTATCTCTGACGACGAATCGCTTGTTACGTTCAACGTTCAATTGTCCGTGGCTGGTCATCGTCGTCAGTCATCGAGCTGCCCGAAGAATTTTTCTTCCATTTAATTCGCTTGTAAAAAAATAAATTATAATAATCTCTTCGATCATCCCTCGTGATAATGCCGCGTGCCGTATCAAAAGTACGACAGATCGACGAGGATCGACTGGTCGAGAAAGTAAAGCTCCTGCCGGTATTGTACGACGCGACACACGAAAAAGCAGGCGACACGGCTATGATGAAAACAGTGTGGGAAAATATCGCCGACGAACTCGGGGCACCAGGTACGACGAAAAAAATTGGAAAAAAAGTATCGTGAATAAAAATGCATTAGACCGAATGGAGATTTCGCTGCAAACGGAATAAAAAATGTTGATCATTTTTTTTTCTCATTTCAATTTTTACTTCTCAGCTAACAGATTTCGATATCCGACAAATGAACGCGAGTGAAAAAGAAAAATGTGTCTGTGTGTGCAGGTAGGTATGTGGAGCAATGCCGCGAAATGTTGCGTCTCTCCGGGCTTTTCTACCGCTCGCTGATAGAAGCCCCCGGGGGGTTTTCGCCGCGTAAACTAGTTCGTTAATTATTTTCAATTCACGAAAAAAAAAATACGCGTCTCTTGCTTCTCCGTCAAGCTCGAGGTTTTCAGTTTCGCTCCTTTTTTTCGCCTATATTTTTGTGAAATTGTATCCCATCGGCGCGTGTATTTCTACCGGGAGATACGGCAGAAGCGCGTAGCGACGAGGATTCGTATACTCCGATGTCGCACTCCGGAAACATAAAACTTTCTTTATGCGAGAAGGCTGGGAGAGGGAGGAGAGAAGCGCGGATTCCCATCTGCTCCCTCGTACAGCTCGCGTATTGGCCGTCATTCAATTTGGTTTTACCTGACACGAGAAGGCCGGGGCGAACCAATGGGAGGAAGTATAGAAAGCTCAACCAGGTAGAGAGTTAGCAGAAAAGCTCGGGTTACACCCGCGCTTCGAGGCTTTACAGCTCTTCCACTCTTCTCGTATTCCTCGCTCTTATTCAATGTTTCTATATACATATATGTATTTATATGTACACGTATGTATAGACACACGCATGCTGACATTATATCTACATATATGTATTTATATATCTGTATAGATACGTCGATACAGAGCTTGCACGTAAGCTCGAAGGTGCACAGGGTGGCACAGCTCGTTATATGAAATCCGTTACATATTATTATATTACGTGCGAGCAAATCCCAGAAGAGATGATGTTGTAAGAAGATTCAATTGAAAATTGCATCGCCAAGATTAGGATACAAATAATCGAATTTTTTTTCGTATTTCAACAGACAAGAACTTTTGAGTTAGCATACAGTCAATAACTCGTAATTGGAGGCGAGAATATGGCAACAAAAAATAGTATTAATGACATTCGAGCAAAAATAATGAGACCATTTTTTATGTACTTTTTTACGATTATTTTTTTTTCAGTCGAAACGTGCAAGAAGGTGTGGAATAGATTGAAGGACGATCATCTGAAGGAGAGCAAATCGAAGGAAGTGCTGAGCGATCGTCGCAAGTCTCTACGTTCTTGCTCGAGCGAGAAGAATCTCGCTTTTCTCGACGCCTCGTCGTAAGTACTCGATTTGTTTCTCGTCATTTTGCTTTATCTTCATATCCCGACATTTATTTTTGTAGTAATTTGGATGAGCTTCGTGATTACTGGTGTACGATTTCAGCGTCGACGAGTCGAACGAGAACAGTCGAGCCTCGAGCAACTGCGGATCGCCGAAAGGAGACGAGAAACGACGACTGAGATCGTCGTCGCGATCGCTCTCGCGTCTCGGTGCTATATCTGAAACGGATCTTGCGTCGCTGGCGTCGAGCAGCGCCGACACCATTGTGTCGAAGGAAAAGACTCGCGGAAAGTCAGGAACACGCTCCGCTGGAAGGACTCCCAGAAAACCGCTCAACTTCTCCGAATTGCAGCCCGGTGAACACAATGAAACGTGAGCAAAAACAAACAACTAACATGTACATTGAATATGATACAAATTTGGTAAACTTGCCGAGAAAATTAATTTTAAACAGAAATTGCTATAAATATGTCGATTAAAAAAATGATGAAAAATTTGTTTGGAAATTTCATCATTTACGTCATGACACAAAAGTCACGTCTGTTTTGAAAGTCTCATTTTTCAACCGGACTTGACGTATTTCCGAGATAACCTCACTTACGGTTGAAAAATGAGATTAACAAACCTCTGAAGTGACGTATTTCCTATTTAGTATTGTTATAGTAATAGAAAAGTATGCAAATTCGTTGTGATTGCAGATACGATTCGATACCACCCCAACCGGCCGAGAGAAACTTGCGATCGCACGTGCCTGATCCTTCGCAACTCTCATCAAAAGAGATACTCCAATCCGCTGGAAACTTGACTCCCCGTCGTCAATCCGGTTCCGGACCGAACGGACGGAACAGCAGAATGAAAAAATCGCCCAATCCGAGCGACTCGACACGAGCTTTCTTCGACAGCATGGCAATGACCGTGTCAACCTTTCCGCAGCATCTCCAAGCAACGATGAAGATACATATCTGCAAGTTCGTATCCGAGACAGAGTACGCGCTATCCTCACCGGAAATTCGCTAATCCTTTCTTAAATCACTGGAGCATCGTTGTCAACGTTGATTTATCATTTAACGAACTCATATTTGCTTAGTTGGAAAACCCGTTTTTCGTCGAATTCGAGAAGAACGTTATTTTCATCTCCAGGAAAAAACATGTTTTGTTTGCGAATTCTTTGTTGTTAAGAAAAATCCTTTGGGATTTTCCTGCGTCGTCGATGGACGCGATATTTTTTCACCCACCCCTTAGCATCGTTCATAATTTAGTTTTCTATCCTTTGATAGATGAGTTATCCTTTGATGAGTTAACATAGTTCATGATTTATTTTCCATCCCCCTTGAAAATATCTTGACTATATGGCGTATGAAGAGAATTGTATGCGCGGAAAAAGCTCGAGGATGCTGTGCCGTCGGCGAGGAAAAACTGTTCGGATTTTTCTCTGTAATGGATACAATCGTGCATTTTTCCCTTCTGCACCCAACGCTCTCGTCAATATTCGAGCACCTTGTAACGCAACTCCAGCCGGATGGTTCTTGCGAACAAAACCATCAACGATTCTTATACCTTCGCGGTTTACTCGGTTACAGAGTACCTTCGTTGTCAACAACTTCCTCGGAGCTTTCTTCTACTCCTTCGAGCCAAGTCAGATCTTTCCTACAGAAAATTTCATTCCGTCTTCTTAATAGACATTTTTTTTTCTTTTTAAAAAGCTTTTCCAAAGCATTATTTATTAGCTTCTATTTGTACGATCCAGTGGCTCATTGACAACCGAATTGAGCTTTTCGTGTTATCGAAATAAATTAATTCTTCCAAAAATTGTGCAATACCGTCAGATTTTTTATTTTTCATCAGGAATTTCAAATACGATTATTATTATTACTATTATTCATAATAAGCTCGAGGGTTTTAAGGGGAGCCTCTGCTCTTCAGTGCGGACAGCAGAGCACCGCACTTAGGAGACCTAACCTTTTTCTTTGCCCTCCTCGAGGAGCGGTGGTGAGGGAGAGAAGAGAAAAGGAGCGGACACAGTCGAAACTCCGTCGAATGGCTCAAAGGTCCCGAAGAGCCGTGAGCTAAATTATAAAAGCACGAATCGTTGCCCACGGCGATTTATCCGTCTTTGATCCAGGCGCATGGCCAGACTGCCGAGAGCGTACACAGTGCGGTACGTGGCATCGTTACCGTATTCTCGCATCGACTCTGGAAGACGAGAACCATCGCTACATACCCCCTCACGGACGACCGCGTTCGGCTGCTTCGCGCAGCACTCCTTCCGAAAATTTTCACGATCGTTCTGTCTGTCTAGAATTCAACGTGCAATTGCTCCGGTATCCCTCCGACCGGGGAAACCGACGAACTGAGAAAAGCGCTCTTTTTATTTTATTTTTTCCTCCGTCTTTTTATCTTGTAGATTTTCGCCGAACGCTCCGACACTATCCGATATCTCGGAGCTCTCGAGGGACAGAGAACTACCGGTGTCGCGTCTCAAAAGAGCGTCTCCGTCGGCACAGCGCCAACACTCAAATTTGTCATCCGAGTCCAACGGGATTTAAGTCGACGCTTACGTTTTTTTTTTCTCCATTATATCTTTTTTCTAATAGTATTGAAAACGACATTCAGCATTAACGTCTTCCTGATCCTAAAAATAAATCATTTTTTTTTTCTTTAGAATCAACAAAACCGCGAATCTTCGAGTCGTTTTTCATTATCCCGTCTTTGTTGTATTACGAAACTGGCTCCGGACGGAAATAAAGATTGTTTTGTGAAGCCCATGAGTTATTGGAAGCAGGTTGAACGATAAAATAGACTGTGGGGATTATTAGTAAAAAAAGCACGTGCCTTGGCGACACGTGCTGATTTTTGTACTTCGATTGAGCGAGCCGACGTCTACATACCGCTGTGCTTCGAAGGGTTAAATTATAGATAGATAGATAGTTCAGAGGCACCTTCTAAAAACCGTGCCACCAGGTACAAAATCAGAACACAGGCATAGCCGACAGCGCAAAAGTAGATACAAATCAAAAGAACAATAAGTAAGTTATAAGCTGCAATTGTTTTTAAAAAATACATTTCAATGCTGTTTTACGAACTTGATAAATATGATTGGCCATTAGAGCCTCCAATCAATCGATAATTGCCACAAAAAAAAAAAATCTTCCAAATTAAAAAAAAAAACTGATATGGACCTAAAAATATTACCTTAACCGTTCGTCTGGCTCAATCAGCCAGTCTGAGCGAATTCAGTCGAAATAGTTGAGTACATAAAGCCCCGCGCGGAATATGCAACGATCTCCGTGCCGAATAAATAACTGCTCTAACGAAGTACACACGGTGCGGTACGTGTGGGGTCTTTGGGCGAGACGGTAGGGTTCCGGAGAGGGACAAACGTGAGCGCCGGAGAGCGAGGCAGGCCCGGAGAGACGAAAGTTGGAACGGGCCAGATAGAAGGGCAGAACCTCGGAAAGACGATTCTGTACGCGAAGTGTACGTACGTTGGTGTGCACACTGGTTTGTACAACGCGCCGAATGGATGTGTGTCATTGAGTGTGTACTCGAGTACCTCGCGAAGGAAAGTTAATAATTCCGCGTTTCTGCCTCCTCTTCCGTATTCGTGCCGAAGGAGGAAGGAAGCGCACCTGGTGAAGGGGACGAGGAAGATACAGAAAACCCTCGCGAGGGAGAAACCGGCTCACGGTTCCTTCAAAATACCAAGAGACTACGTTAGTTTCCTCGAGCTTTCCTCGTGTCCCACCGGTGCTCACCGTACAGCATGTACAGTGAGCACGCTCGTCTTTCGTCGCTTCTTCTCACAGCGCGTCCCGCTTAATTACATTCCTTTTCTTATTTAACGAGATTCTTTCGACGAAAAAATCTCGTACCATTTTGACTTTTTTTAAATGTTGTTTAATTTCGCGGATTCCTATGAATATATATTTATATGAATATTGTGAATAAACGAGATGAAATTTTTTAAATCTAGTATACTATTTTTTATCTTTCTTTTACCTTATACAGACATAGATAGACCTTTCGCGCGATTCTGCACTAACGCTCACTCATCCTTTCCCAGGGGCCGCCATCCCCCTTCCCGGAGGAGGGGGGGGGGATATTTGCGTTCTCGAAGGCTTTTCGATCGACCGCCCTCGCGCACAGTTTTCAACGAGCAGAAGCAGTATCAGCAGCCACGCTTCGTTTCGCCCTCTTCGGGGGAAAAACTTGGTCGGGCAAAGAGCGCGCGAGGCTGTACGAAAGCCCGACGTTACTTTGGAAAACATTCCGTCAGGAAAGTACACAGAGGAATGTTTTTCCAGTTGCTAACTCGAGGCTCGCTCATGGTGGAGTGCGCCGGTTGGTTCGATCCAATTTTCACACTACCGGTTCAACGGAGAGGCGTGCTTTTTGTGGGCTTGGTACTCAGCGATGCAACGAATTTTTCATACATGACGCGAACAATTTTTTCCTACGTGAAAAAAATGCACGTGTATAAAAAAAAAAGTTGCAACTATTATACAATTGTCGGTGTTAATTTTTTTTTTTTAATTGGAAAGCGCTCTTATGCTGCTGATCCAGTGAAAATATTCCAGGCAATCTCAAATCGAATCATATTTCTGTGAAAGGAATTTTACTTTCATTTTTTATTTTTTATGTACGAAACTATGTGAATTTAATGGGGCGGGCGGACCGTCGGATTTCTAAGAATTCGTCGACGTGACGAGGAGGGCAGATATTCGATGTAAAGAGTTTAAAATTATAAAGAGATTTGTAGCGCGTGCGTTGTGCGCGAGGGCTGCACGGGGGGTAAAGGGCGAAACGCGAGATTATAGCTCTGTGCGAGAAGGCTGTAATAGCAATTTGTAACGACGAGCGGCGCGTTACAGTATGGAGTATACGCGGAGCAATTACCGAGCACGCGCGGTAATGCTCGCTCGGCAACGCAAGGGTTTCCTTTACGAGGTAAACTCGACGGTTGTGAATGCACGTAAACCGGTATCATGCTGCGAACGGAGAACGAGACGCCCTCCCACTCTTTTCCACTTTATATCTTTCTCCTCTCAGCGTATAAACGAACGAAGAAAAACGGTTGAATCACTTCATCCTCATCTCGCCAGCGGTGTGTATCCGCGCTTTCTTAACGAGAGATAAACCACTCGAGATTGCGAATAGAGGGAACTCCGTTTTTTTTTTATCTTCATTATATTATCGAAACGGCAGCATCAGGGAGCTTTGCTTCAACCCTTTAACGAAGACGATTTGTAAGAAGCTTTGAAATATCTCAATCCATGAAACCGAGAAATGTTTAATTCCGGAAGTGAGAACAATATAAATTTGGGTGTAAAGAATATTTTGTTATTTTCTGGCTATGATTGCGATGATCTTGAACCTCCCTTCAATAAGCACAATTTTTTTGTGATTTTTATTTAATCGTTGAGAATACTTTATTGCTTGTCGACTTTCGGTCGACAACAACAAGGTTGTAAATTAGTTTGTAGAGTCACTTCCGGAAGTGAGAAATAAAAACACGGATAAAATAAAATAGATTTTTCTTTGTCACGCTTTTTTAGTGACGTTTTTTAGTATTTACAGTGACTGATTAATCATTTCGAAACTCCCGCTTGACAGATAACTTCCGTCCGGCGTCGAGCGATGAAGCAAAAATTTTACGATGCAAACATCGACAATACCCACACAGAGTTCAGAGAATACAAACAAAATCGAATCTTACCTTAAGATGTAGAAAGAAGAGGATCTCTTCATTTTCCCGTGGGGCGCTAATGTTTCGGGCTTTTCGTAGCACACGGTGGCACTCTCAACCTCGACGTCGAAAATGAAACTTTTCGACGAAAACTGTATTCACCGACGAGCCGATGATTATTCCAAGATCGGGCGTTTCGCAACGATCTCAGTTGTAGCGAGTCGTTGTAGCACTGATCCTCGCAAGATTTGAGTCTCTTGGCCTTTTCCGCTCCAAATATAATGTTTGATATGTCAACTTCACTTTAACAATTCGCTGTTTTCGATCGTTCTTTTTTTTATCGCCGAAACTTTTCTTTTTCCCTCTAGAGCAGCTGAGCGTTTCGATAACCACGTAACTGTAATACTACATAGAGATTTCTACCTAAGATCGTCCTCTCAACAGACAGGGACAAATTTTTTTCACGACAAACGAATATCCGAGACCCCCGTATCTTTATATTATGTCTCGTTTATATTAGCACGGGTATCAAACCGCCAATTCCGCTTTAACTGCCCGTTTTAAACTATTACCGTTACATTTATCTCAAAACATTACACCATTAATTACATGATAATTCACTACAATTAACTGGCCATTTAACATTTTTAAATCTTTGATCAGTATATTTTTGTTATTATTATTTTTCTTATTATTAACAACGTTACTATTACTGGAAAGCGAACAGTCCCGCTCAGTTAGCACACTCGCACGAATCGGCAAACTGACGAACCTCCGACATACGCGAAAAAAAAAGGTGAACGAAATTTTTTTCTTCGCGGAAAGATCACCCTCTTCCATCAACCGTCTGCGAATGCGAGGAGAGCCGAAACTCGTTCCAGCCTAGGGAGTTATTTGTCTCGTCGCCGTACCGGCTCGCATCTAGTATCGGGACGAAAAATTGCGAGGATCGAAAAACCGTTGTTGTTTGTTCGCGTCTCGACGTTGCGGCCGTTGGCCGTCGGTGCGCCCCCCGCGGTCTTCGCAGGACGAAGGAGAGAGGGCGAGATCGAGAGGCGAGAGTCGGGAAGACAGATATTTTCCTCGTTAGGCCAGCAGACCGTGAAGCACCGATCGGTAACGTCCTCGACGGTTCGCGAGCCAATTCTTAGCGATCCGCAGCCCCGGTGCATCAGGAACGGGGGCATAAGCCTCCCGGCACTCGTGCGTCGAGTGTTGGTGCTCGAAATAGAGAATGCTCGAGGCAAGCATCCTTACTCAGGGCCGTCAAGAAACTAACCCCTCTTCTTCTTTTTTATTTATTTATTTATTATTATTAATATTATCATTATTATTATTATTATTATAATTACTATGATTATTGTTGTTATTACTATTAATATTATTACTATGATTATTGTTACGATTATTATGGATTATTGTAATGATGAATATTATTATTATTATTATTATTAGTACTATTATTCACCAGTGTCTTTATTTTCGATCTTTCGCATCGGTATGACGGCAGAGACTTTTTATATTCAGCTTTTCGTGACGCGGTAGAACCGGAAACACCGACGAGCGAACCAACATTACACAAAAAAATTTTAAGATCGATGACGATGAAATATATGTTCAGATATTTAATCACGTCATTGCTTCGAGTTCTTTTTTATGCCATCGAGACCCGAACCCCGCGCACGCACCGAACCGGAGCACTCGAGCTGATTCTTCCTTTCGATTCTTCTCGTTCGATCAATGTTTTTCACGGTGGGGATTTTTTTTTCTATCCGTTTACGTTATCGGCTCCCTTTGTTCCGTTGGGTCGTCGCGTTCGGTTAAGGGTAACGGTTCGAGACACACGATCGGCAAGGTCACGCGATCGACGCCGTCGATGCGCACAGTGCGTCAAGGCCGTCGCATCTTCCGTTCCGTTATGCCGCTCGTGTCCGTCGCGCGTTGCGTTTTGGGTTTGGAGATATTGTGCGCTCGCGGGTGCACGCGCCAGATAGAGAGACCCCGAGACAGAGAGCGTGGAAAGCGCCGCCGCCGGAGCAGGAGCAGCGCGCACGCGTTCAACGTTTCGCCGTGGCGTCCGTCGACGACTGGAAGAGGAAACGATGGTGGTGGAGGGCTACCGGCGTTGCTCTTGCCTCCGCTATGCGCGCCGCCTGCCTACGTAGTCCCGGTGGTGGGAACACCGGCAGTGCCTCTTGGCGGAGAAGCGTGGAGAATAATAACGCAAAACGGCCGAGAGCCGTAACGACATCGGCAACGACAACCTGTTAATCAGCGGCCAACGAAAACTATGCGTGAGGCCTGCGCGGATACGCGAAAGCTCGAGGGGACGAGGCGAACATTCTTGCGAACGAATTTTTGGCAGTCGTTACGAAAAATAATGAGAAATAGGTTTTTTTTTTTTAGATCGGAGCGGAACGCAGCTCCAAATGATTCTGAACGACACACTTTCGCTAGTCCAGTTATTTTTACTGGCGTCGTCGCAGAAGGAAGTATACAAATATTTGCGGAATAACTTTAATCCATTGAAAAGAATGAATTAAACATTTCGAAAAACTTGTCGTTTTCGAGACAACGGAGAGATATTCTTTATTAATCTAGGCCTTCCATACGAAACGCTTAATCCGAGCGACAGATTCGTTGCTACATTGGCGAAGCGTCGATTTGTCGATCAAATGAATACCGGAAATGTGCATCCTAAAGACAGTTTATCTAAAAACTAAACCTAAAAATTTAAAAACTTCATCCCTCACATATTACGAGACGGACAAGTATCCGGCGGGTAAAACATCGATTCAGCTAATTCTTCGTACCGATCGAGCTAATCACGATCCCTCCGCGTACAAACGACCGAAAGATCTCGGCAACATTGGGCAAGATGATTTAATTTTTTTCAAAGTAAGAATTCCATTGAATCAATGGCGCAGTTTTTGATTTTGTCTCTCGCGATAGCGGACAGCGTCGCATCCGCGTTACGGTGTTGACCAGGTGGTTTTAGTCGCGGAGTGGACGACGATGCGGAGAGAGGAGGAGGGTTGCTTCGGATGGTTGGGATGCTGCCCGCGGAGGCTGTACGGTGGTGGTGATGGTGACGGTATGGCCGCGGTCGTGGTGGTTGGTTGATTGGTCGGTCGGTGCAGGTGGCTGTTCTGCCCGTGGATGTACCGGAGTGAGGGCTTACTGTACGGAATGAGAGGAAAGCTCCGCTTAAGGGGCGGAGGAGAGAGAGCGAATCGGTTCGCACAGCGTGGCGGCAACACCGGCTGCGACGGGTAAGAGAGAAACGGAGAGCGGGAGAGAGTTGCCCGCGTTATCGACCCATCCGCGATGCTATACGCGACTAGGGGATGCGAGCGAACGAGAGAGAGAGCGGAGGCTGGACGAGATAGAGAAATTCAAAGCTCCTCGAGCGGGAGAAAGACGAAACGATAGATGGTCTCTCTCGGTCGGAAAACTCGTACGTGTACCCGTAAGCGCGCCTACGCAATTCTCGATAGCGAGGCCATAAGAAACAGTCCCTATGGCTCGTACACGGCAGTTTACTCGAGATATCGCGCGGTTTTTCTTCCGGAACATCTTTCGGCTATCCCGCCTCGAAAGAACGGCGTATCGATTTTGAATCGCCCGGAATGCAAGGCACGACTTATCGGAAAAAATAACAATTCTTTTACTTGCAATTTCCTCGGCGCGTGATGAATTGGAAGTGGGGGTTGGAACAAAAGGGTAATTGGCGAGCCCGGTCGCGGATTCGATGCGCGACGAAGAACGGGGAGGAGAGGCGGAAGGAGCGAGCCAGTCCCGAGACTGGCAGCTCCATCTATCCGTTTGTCCGTCTTTTCGCAGCGCGCTTTTCGCACCCGCTGATTACAAATAAAATTCGAACGTTGACCACTTTTCTCCGTCTCTCGAGCGAAAAGCCCTGCCCACCGGGAGCGCAATTTATCGTCGAATTTTCGAGAAAATGGTCCATTGTCGCGACAGATTCATCCGCACCGCCTCCCTTCCTCTCCCGGCCCCTTTGTCGGTGGGGGAAAGTAATTAGAAAACAAAATTTCACTCCGTCGGTGTTCCGGAAATCTCGTTGTTGTGTCCAAAGCGTAATTTCGGGCTGTCTGTCGAGGGGGGGGGGGGGGGGAGCGAGAGGGGTGAATAATTGCGAGACAGTATGACGAACGCGCCAGGAGCAGCGCGGTGCGAATGTTTGCGTAAAAAATCGCAGTGATTGGCCAAGCAAGGGCCGTTCCGCCCAGTCATCGGCACGATTGCCATCTCCGTTCGAAGAACATATTTCGCGGGCCGCTCACTTCGTACCGGCCAATAACTGGCGGATTAATAAACGACTTCATCGCCAAGCACAGAGGAGCGCAGTAGGTAGTGCACGTTGTGTGTCATACAGGGCTGACTGCATCAGCAGGCTTCATACTCTTCGCCGTCGCCGGCTTCTCCGTCCGATCTACGGCCACACAACGACGTTCGCACGAGAACCACGGGGTTAACCGAAAATTAAATTTGTCCGAGCGGATTAGAGTGGCGGGGCGAGGTGCGGGGATGCACGACACGAGGCTACGGCACACTTTTAATTATGTTAAATTAATCGCGTGGTATCGTTGCTTTTTTTTCTATTTTTTTTTCTTTTCTAGCGAAACTCGACCTCGTTTCCTGTGTGCACTCGAGCCACGGCCCTTGCAACCCTTTTAGCCGATGGACGCTGCGGTCTGAATGCTTGAAATTTAAAATAGTTTGAAAATTAAACCTCTTACCGGATAAACTTTTTGTGCGAAAGTTTGTTCACGATTTACCGTGGAATTTTCGTTACCGAACAGCTCATTTTTTTATTTTTTATTTTTAGACCACTATAAGTGGTTGCACATCGGGGGAAAAAAAATTAGAGCAATTAGTAAGGGAGAATTTTTTGTGAGTTATTATTTCTACCTACCTGCTGTGATCGTGATCTTACATGCGAATACAATGTTCGTCCGCTCATAAAAAAATAAATAAAATCCTCCGACGATAATACACGAAACTCGATGGCGAGGACATGGCTGACATGGGGTGGATAAAGGGATGACGCGGTTAGTTCTCGTCTCGAGGACACGCGTTTTCGCGTCTTCGCGTGAGTGCACGAGCGGAGGAGAAATTTCTCGGATGGCGCTTGCGCTTTTCCATCCCTTCCTGCACCCCTTGCATCCCTTCATCCCTTCCACCCGCGAGCGGAGCAGCGCGCACACCCTCGCTCGGCTTTGAGCCTCGAGGGCGCAGGTCCACGTTCGGCAGCATGGAGGAAAACATGCTCCCTCGCACGATCAAACGAAACACGCGCACGCTTAGAAATGGGTGAAACATCGAAAACGCGCTTTGCCGTTCGGCTACTGATTCGAGGTGGCAAACGAGACGCCATGGGGCTCGCTCCGCCAAAGCGTCGCGCTACCCTCAAAGTCACGAGAGCGCACACACGGTCCATAATTAAACTCTCAGTGTCATTTTTTTCGTTATCCGCAGCGAGGAGCGGATTAACGTTTTTTTTTTTTTTAATTTAATTGTAACATGATCCAGCAAACAACGTTCCACGTGAGGAACCCCTTTTTTCACAGTGAAAAATAAGATTTTTCACATTCTCTATTCCTTTTTTTACCGATCAAAAAATAGTAGGTTTTTTTGGCTAAAAGAGTCGGCGCGCCTTAAGGACCATTTAAAAAAAAAATAATATATCTATAATTAATTATAAATTGTATATCTATCTATCGATAACAGGTATCTCTACTTTGAAGACGGTATTAAAAAAAAAAAAATCTCTCAACGTGTATGCACGATATTAACGAGACTTCTCGACGAAATTATAATGAATTGCTCGTCGTGACAATTACTCCTCGTTCGTCGTGATTAAAGCTCCCTCGTCTTCTCTCTCACAGCCGCATTACCTTTTCCTCGATATTCCCGGTACCCACGTACGGCACAGCACAACGCCTGACGAATAATATTCCATTTCCTCTATTTCCTGACAGCGCCGTCAACTTCAGCGTGAATTCCTGAACCGCTTGGCTATACACGCCAGCCGGGATAACAAAGACGCAAAGGGCAACGGAGGGCGCGGAAAGCGAGGAGGAGCCGGAGGGTCGGGGAGCGAGCGGGATAGTTCAAGTCGGTTTGAAACGTGGATGCACCGAGGCGTTTCTCGGAATTACGAAGGCGAGTTGGAATAGCGGGAAATCCGTGCGATAGAGCTTCGTAAAATATAAAGGCAATGCGAGACGAGACACACACACACATACACATCCATACAGTCGATGGTGCGGATGCGGACGCGGGCAGGAGATGACAAAGTATTACTGTGGGGATGGTACAGACGGGACGGTCATGGCCGTGGGGAAATAGCAAAGCGAAAGCCGACGCGATATTGACACAAGCCACGGTTTAATTTCTCCATCGGCAAACATTGTTTTCATCCCTTTCTATACTCCTCGTCGTCGTCCTGCCGGTGCTGCTTTTTCGTCCCGATCGTAACTTCATTCCCCTTTTGGCTGTGTTACTCTTTCTCACTTCACATCCATTCAACCCCTATTCCCCGCCCCGAGATCATTCCCCGCGCAACGCATTCCGCGGCACCGCATCCGGACGAGTACAGTACAGCCTTTTGTAAATTTACTCAGGGCGTTGACAATTATGAATTTTTTATTTTACGAGAGATTACACATTGCCTCTAAGGTAAAATGAGTGAACGAGGCCCGATCCATATATGCTTGACGAGCAGGTTGGTGTGGCTCGGGCGCTTCGCGCTCTCGCTATGGACTATGCAATTAAGAAACCGGAAATTTAGATTGGAAGAAATATTTCACTAACGGTTTGAAATTCTCATTTGTCGACCGATAGAGACGTTATATCTGAAAAACATAATTTTCGGCAAAAAAAAGAGGTTTTTAAACGGGCAGCGACATATTTCCGGTATGTATTCATTTCCGACCTAAAAATGAAATGTTCAAACTGAAAAATGAATTTTTTTGTGAACAGCGTTCTATCCAGACGCAATCTCTGTATATCGTCTCGTCCGAGACGCGCGACCTTCTCGATTCTCGAGCCGGTGGAATTTCGTGGTACACGATGGAATAACAGGTATGAAAACAGGAGGAAGGAGCGGAGTGCCGATACTGCAGAGAGATGCGGAGATTGCACTTCCGGGATATCGGTTACCGAGTGGTCTGCATTCAGACAAGGCGTTCGACGCCGGTGCCAGCGGAGCATGCCCACGCCTTGTTTTCGCGTCTCACCCACCATTAATTTTCATGCACACACCGGCATCCGTAAAACAAACGAGAACTTCTTACGTCAATCTGTAAACACCTCCGTTGCCAAATCATCTTCCATCTAAAACCAAAACACCGAATCTTATCCGTTCCGCTATAAAGGAAAAACTCGCGGTACGGTATACAATCGGATAAGTTGCAACCAGCCAAGTACAATCAATTGGACGAATCGAAAACCTCACGACCGACGTTTTCCACTCCTCGGTGGAATCCGACTTATCTGCTCGTGCCTAATTGTCCCGGTTCTAACTTACCCGGTCCTGTACTGTACATGTACAATTTAATGCATTTACGTAAAAATTTGAAACTTTAAGGTACCCGTATTAATAAGAGACGGTCTCCCAGAGTTTCTTTCGCCAGGAAAAACATTTTCCACCATTTCTTTCCGGTGCGCGCTCTTATTCGTCGCCGGAGAAACAATAGGGTTGTCATTCGCGTTTGTGGCCGGCACGACGGACTGTCGTGCTAACGTCTCTCTTATCGTTCTCGACGTTGTTTCTGTCGACGAGACAGCTACGAGAATCAGGAATCTTTCGCGCGTGCAAATACCCGAGACGAGAAGCGTGAAAACGCGCGAGCGGAGCCGGAGGCGGGGAACACTAGTAGGTACAGTCGGCAAGGCTAAGACACGCGGCAGCGTATGCACGCCGCCACTGGTCTCTCTCCGTCGTCCGCGCTCTATTTTCGAGTGTTGCGCAACCGGACCGGACGCCCGAATGCCTCATAAGCGAGATTCGCCTGTGCCAATTGAATAAAGAGAACAAAAGAGGAAACGAGAGAAGCTTCCGAGCGAGAGCGGGAGCACGCGGAGGCGTCGAAAGCTGCTTACCGCTACTACGGTTATAGCGTCGGACCGGCCCTGGCTTTGTATCTTTGATGATAAGCTCGGCTCGCCGGATGGCCTGTACAGAGTCGAAAACAAAGTCGAGGATTTACGGATACGGGTACTTCAATAAATTGACCGGTAACGTTAAACATGCAGGGCATGGGTGGTGAATATGGACCAAACTATGTACATGGGTTTTGCGAGTTAAACCCGACCAGAGTGTTGTCTATGTGTGAACTTTGGATTTCGGCGGATTGACAAACGACAAAAATTTTGTTGTTATTATTGTAACTAGTTTAGTGTAGATTATATTCATACAATCGAATCCTGAGGTATTTGCCACCGAAATTTGAATTGTACTCGAAACAATAATTCCGTAATAGTCATCCAGAGTCTTAAAAAAACCCTCGTTGACCAATCTATCCGACATCCCGCTAAAGCCTCGAAGGTCGCCTACAAAACGTTGCCTACAAAAAGATGCAATAACGGTAAGCAGCTAATGCCGCTGGAGGTACGGTTCGACGAGCTCTGCGCGAAATTATCGATTCCCATAATGGGTTATCTGTCTCTACTTTCGTAATGCGTTTCGCGGTCGATGGAGGCAGACTAGGTGGGTAGATTATACGATTTCGGGGGATCGCTGATTGGAAATTCGCGAGCACACGTGCGTCACGAGCAGATAGGAGTGCGCCAGTCGAGAATCAAGTACAACTACCGGTAGATATTAGCAGCTAGTAGTCGCGGCACCGGCGGTAGCACCAGAGACGGCAAGCAGCGCACGAGTGAATCCCCGAAGTGGCCCCGGCATTTGGAGATTCACTGGGGCGCGCACGCGACGACTACAGGGGGGATTCCCCGCGGCGGGGGATTCCACGGCCAGCGCCGCGCGGCCGCTCACACACGCCGGATGCGCTCACTTCGGTGGAATTATATATGCAGGATATAATAAGCTGGCGGTCCTCGAGATATCGGCGAGTTATGGGCGTCCTAATGGCCCGCGCGGTGTTTGATTTACGGTCGCCGGGCGGCTCTCTGAATTCACGGCGGTGCACGAGGAGAGGGGAAGGGGGATCCAGAGATCCAGAGGTCGAGAGTCGAGATCGGAGATGCGGGAGAGAGCGAGACCAGCGTGGAACAGAGTGCGCACGCGAGTCAACTACCACTGCGTCGGCCGAGAGAACTACTGGGAATATATATGTGCGTACGCGTGTGTATATGTGTGTGGGTGTGCCTTTGGTGGTAGTTTGAGTTTCGGTCCCGACGGTGGTAGGTTGTGCTCACGGGAGGAGCCGCGCGCTCCACCGTGATGCTGCAACGTACCGTGCATAGCGATAAGTGCGATACGCGCGGTGCGAGCTCTCTCGCCTCGGCGCACCAGCACTACTGCCCTCCGCTAACTCAAACGTCTCATATATCGCTCAGGTTACATATGTATCTACTTATGCGGGAAAGACAAATACCGGACTTTATGGTAAACACTTTGTTATACGTAAGTGACGGGGATTTAGTGGGCCTGGCGTTGTTTGCTCCTGTGTAATGACACGAATGCGAGAAAGAAAATTCTTTTGGTTCGCAAAATGAATTCAAAGCGGAAGAAATTATCGTTTTTTATTAAAAGGACCGCTTGTTGGCAAAAATAAATTTGGAACCTTTGTGGTCAATGAATTGTCGTTACAAAAGCTGGCTACGTGAAAAATGGTCGGTGCATAATTGATTCTGCAATATCCATCACTTTTGGATCGTAAACCTTACTTTTTTTTTACTGTTTAGGGTCGAAAGATAAGATTATTTGGTTTTGCAGTCATACCCTGCAATTTTGATAAGTTTTTTCCCTCGAATATGACACAGCTACAGATTCTTCCGATTCCCAAAAGGCTTTTCCGAGAGGCCGTTCTTAAAAGCGTGTTATGCCCGTCGGATCGGAAAGAGCGATTTTGTTCTCGATGCTATCGCACGCCGGGGCCACGTCACACCCCGTCATTTATAATCCGGACGGATCCCTCGCTCTCTCGCAGTTTTCACCCCCTCGACCTCAACTCCCCAATGATATTCCGAGTTATGTGTCTTCCGTCTGTACATACATATACAAATATATATAGGATATGTATACGATACGTGATACGAGAAAATATATGTTCGTGCTTTATGTATTTTGGAAAGCCGGTGCGCCGGAGACATTACCGTCCCGCAGGGACGGCAGGGAAATTTCTTGAACGGAAGAGAGGGAGGCGACGAAACCCGAGGCGCCATCGCGGTATTCGCCAAACTCGAGCTTCAGCATCACTCACAGGAGTGCCGAGGAACCCGCGGAGGAGGAAAACCCTGGCAACACGAGATGGACTTTGAATGAGAATGACGGGAATATCATACACGGTATACGTGTGCTGCCCCGACGTCGCGTCGGCTTCGCCTCCGGCCGATTTCACGAACGTCTTCTGCACTATAACGTCTTCTGCACTTCCGCTTTCCGGAAATTTCGAAACAATCTTCCAACTCGTCGTTCAGTTAATTTTTTTTTTCTACTTTCATTTTTAGGTAATACATTAGGTTGACATTTTTTTTTGATTCCCATAAATCTCAACATTTGATAAAATGTTAAAAAATGTTCGATCGAGACATAAAATAAAAATGTCCGAACCTAAGAATAAAGGAAAATAATTCTGCACGATGGAAAAGCTCGTGCGAAGTTTCCGAGGAATAGCGATACATCTTCGAAAGTTTATCTCCACTCCTCGGGTCTTCCTCGCGCATTGAGACTTGGACTCTGATATAATCAGACGCTAACAGAGTCTTCTCAATGGCGATCAGGGTATCAGGGTATCGACTGGCGCGTGAGCCTCCGATTATTTGTAGCCAGGCCGGTCGGGATAGCCGGGCAAAGTCTGGCACTGGAACGATGTTTAAAGTTTCGGCGATAAATATTCACGCATCGACGGTCCTCGCGATGCCGCTCTCGACAGATTCTCATTCTCCCTGCCGGCCCCCTTCGCCGTACTATCCCGAAAGTCGCGCACTCCAAATATTTCTCGTCTTTCGATAGCCCCGATTTTCTCGCCTCGGCGACACCCCGAAGAGTCCCCCCCGCCTCAGTAGTATATTATCGAGGTCTGTGTGCGCTTAACTCTCGCTCGAACGGGCGAGGTAATAATTTTTTCGCGGTACTTCGGGAAAGTCGCGGCAAAGGAGCTCCCTCGCCTCGAGGGCTCTGAACTTGGCATGGGGGCGAGGATGGTCTATCGCGTACACTACCGAGAAGAGGCCTCTCCCGCCGGAGTGAGATAGAGTTTTCTGAACGGCAACCGAGCGAATTCGTTGGAAAAATAAGCAACGGCGCGGATGCTGCGCGAGGGTGTATGTACAGAGACAGGGGATGAGAGTTTCCTCTCGCCTACCCTTCGAGGAGACGCCGCCGCCGGTAGAGTCATATTGCTCCGAGCGGAAGGAAGTATCTCTTCCTTCTTCGCCCTTTCCATCCGATCCTACCAGGATTCCCCACATACCGGCTCGGGCTTGCGCCTCTTCAGAATTTAATATAATGCCTAATATCATAGGAAATCCGCACAATGCCAACGATTCGAACAGTCGGCCTGCTCTCTCTCCGTTGCTGCTTGTGATGCTTCTGGCGGGCTCGAACCTCGGGTTGATATGGTGGGAAAAAAAAAGAAGAAATGAAAGCCTGGGAGGTAAAAGTAAATTATGTTTTACTGTGCATCAGAGAGCTCGCGAACCACAGCTGTGGACACTTCTCCACACTCTTGGATTAAGGGATGCCATGGACGTGAAAAAAATCGAGACACGGAGAAGATGAGGTTTAGTCTGCATCTCCTTCGTTTTGTTAACCCTTTAGAAGTCACACCTCTATCCCCAATCTCGGGCGCTACCGTAGCAACGCATTGCCACAACTCCGCGTCCCATAGTCCTGTTTCGGTACGGTTTCGAGCGGTGTGACTTGTAAAGGGTTAACATAAAAAAATAATTCATTTAAAAATAGATATCTACAATTGGTCCACACCTTTAATGCAACTACCGATTAATAGTTATTTCACTTTCCAGTTACCGAATATGAAAGAAATATAGTTTTGAGCAATTAGTTAAAAAAATATATTTTACATCTACAGAAATATCGAAGATTCCTCCGACCGATGGTTAAATACAAAGGTGCCCATTATAGGCAATTACGGATGGTCCACTTAACGGCTACACTCGGCGCTCTCGTTCCGACCCAGTAAGGCTCGAATAGATTTATCGGAACGAGAGGAGCAGCCGTGTACGAGGTAAACGCGGTACGACGACGACGCGAACGTATATACGCCGTTGTACCGTTCGCCGCTGACCTCACTTTACCGTGCTTTGCCGGAGAGCGCGAGAGGATGGTCCACAGGCAAAGAGGCGCGCTCGCCGAATAGCTCTCCCCGCACGCAGAGAGATGCTGTGCGAGAGTTTCGAGAATAGATTTCTCTCGACGGGCATTATCTTCTGCAACTGGGTTAATTCTTCTTCCACCCCGCGCGAATTCCCCGCCCCCTCAGCCTCCCCCCTTCCTCTTGTTCTTTGCACAGTGAGAGATGACGGGGAAGCGTCTTCTGCCTCAACCTCCCTACTTCCTCCTTCTCGTCGCGGCCTTATTGCTCCGACGGACGCAATTCACTCTACAGTATCGTTATATATTTTCCCGATTTTAATTGCACTCCCATTGTTAGAAACTTCGTCTTGGACGGCAACGACGCGTCCCCGATTCCCCACCGCACCTCCCTCCGCGATCCTACTGTCTCTGCTCTCTTACCTTCTCGTTTCAATCTTTCTCTGTATTCCGAGAAGCGACGTTAATAACGAGACGCACCGGGTGCCCCGTGAAATCATGAATTTATTTTTACCCCCCCGCTCCATTTATTTTACCTATTTCGGTCGTTTTTGTAAGAATTGGCTTTAAAAAAAATCACGGAAAATTACCCATCGAACAGTTTTCGTTAACAAAGTTAATTAGTTCGCACTACATTTTGGCTACCTCTTATATGAATTTTGGACTTGTTTGGTGAACCTTTTTTGGTTTGGATAACATTATCTTTAAAAAAAACGGCAAGATTTTCCTCGAAAAAAAAAAAATTCCTAGCAACACCTTTGTAACTTTTATTCAAACATGCACGATTATTTATTGCACCGGAAGTAGGTTTTTCGCCGGCGCCAAAACGCTTTCTTCCACTTATCCGGCATCCATCTTCCGGGAACCGTTTCCAAGGAGTCCTTCCCGAGCGCCTTACGCGCCAAACAATAAGAAGATGTATCACGCGAGAAGACTTCCGGTCCCAAAGAATGGGATGGTATACTCGTCTGTGGATACCGAATAGCCTCTCTTTTCTGGACGACGTTTCCAGCGATAGCCGCGACCTCGCATCCGGACGAGTTTCTCGCGGACCGCGTTCCAACCCTTCGCCCGAATATAATTGCTTCTTCCGAGTTTTACGGGACCGGAAGTGTCCTCCGAGTAGACGAACGATCCCTAACTGCTGCGCCAGCCGGCTCGAGAACATCACGAGAGAATTTTCCTCGTCCAGGTCCAGTCTTGATTTTCCTCGCGCTCTTCTCACCCTGCAACTGATCTGGGATTTTTCGCCGTGTCATTGTGCCCGGGCTTTGTCCAGCGGTACACACGCCCTCACCGATGTCCAATTCAACCAGCCGTCCCGCCGTTTCTTTTTAATACTCGTGGATGGTACGTTATACGCTTCTTCGCCCACAATGCCAGAAGTCGGACCGATTGAAGAAGGATTCTACGAGATCCCGATTTTATATGTCCCCTTCCATCTTCCCGCCGTTCGCTTCGCGGAATAACGACGAGGTTTACCACACGCGAATCCTCTTTTCCGTCCGTGATTCCTGCCGCTACGTAATACCGGCGGGTCGATATTCGCTAACTCACAGGCATTCTGGTAGGGTAACGAAAATGGAATATTTTTACGAGTGTTTTTTTGCGGGACAAAAAAACACAGGACAAGGACAAGGTCCGTTTCACCTCGCTCAACCCTACAACCCGTGCTGTCGCGACGAATTTAAGACGATTTAATACATTCTGTATTAAAAACCCAACATCGTTTTTTTTGCTTTCTCATAGAGGAATCTTTGTTATGGTGAAATAAAAAAATGTTGAAAATTAAAATTTTCATATGGCTTCCTCACATAAGTTGCAAATTGAAATGTTCATGTGGCTTTCTCATAAAAGCTGCAAATTGAAAGTTTCATATGGTCTTTTCATAATGTTCCTTTATTCGCAAAGCTTCTTCTCTGAGGAAGCATTTTCTGTATAATTGGCTTCCTCACAGAGGAAGCTTTGCGAATAAAGGATCATTATGAAAAGACCGTAAGACCCTTTAAAAATACATTTGAAGATTCAGCTTTGGGGAAAACTCTTCGGTACTGCATAGTACATACCTCAAGTAGTATCTATGAATTATTTCAGAATTTTCTCGGCAGGCGAACAAACCCGTTTAGAGCCGTAAGACCCTTTAAAAAACTACCGTTTCGCAAAATTTACCTTTACAATTTTTCGACAAAAATTGTATTTTTACAAAAAAATTTTTTAGAATTTTTTCGTTGATGAAATCGGTTGGTAAATATGCCACTTGAAAACAATGGCGGAGGTTTTAATTCGATATCTCGAAATTTTTCGAAAAAAAGTGCCGTTTCGCAAAATTTAACATAGGATTCCCTATGCTGGAAATGGTCGATTTTTAAAATTTCTAAAAAGGTTCCAGTTTTACGTTTTCTGTGTGGAAATGGGTCACCTGAAGCGAATGGCGGTGGTAGAAATTCGATATCTCGAAAAAAAAAATTTCTCCATTTTGAAAGTGGAAAAATGAAAGGGGGTTACCATTACCATTTTTCGTGTGTATTTAAATTCTACGAATCATGCGACTTTCACTGTTTCCCGCGCAATTTTTTCTTCGTAAGCTGCAATGTACGTGTACTTGTGGGTCGGTATGTATGCGCGCGCAAAGTGCTCTTTAGTACTTATAATATTTAACATATCTCGTGGGACCCGAGATTATGGATTGCAAATGTTTGCATTAGATGCGCCGGTAGGGATGTTTTGCGTGGGTACCGACCTGGAAGCATATATCCGGTTGTTTATTCAGTTTCATAAAACCTATACGTATATATCTATCCCCCGCCCGCCCGGTCGTGAGCGGAGGACCACTCCCTATATCTGAGCCGCGATAAATCTGTTATTGCCGAGAAGACGGACGAGAAAAATAATTCTATCGGAACATCGAAAGCTGTAACTGCAAAATCCCCTCAAGAGATACGAAAACAAAGATTTTTCTTGCTTTCAGGTTAAATTCATTTTCTTTTGCTATAGTAACGATATAATAAGAAAAGAAAAGAACAACAAACAGAACACAAGCGTAGCAGATAGCGCAGAAAGGAATACAACCAAAGGTCATAGGAATAATAAGTAAAGTAATTAGAAAATAATGGAAATAAAAGTATAAGGTAACAGTAAGTAATGACAAAAATAATCTGAAAATAAACAGGAAAATAGAATATATAAATGCTGAACACATGAGTTGCAGCAACAATTAGAGGTGGTTAAAAATTGTATAAAAAATGTAAAGAAAATCATGCCGCTTTTGCTGTATTCTCGAATGACGCTTTAACGATCAATGCGCAGGTCCAGCGTATCTTACACCTGACTGATAGAGAGAGAGAGATGTTTTCTTCGGCAAGCGTTTTCGCATTGTGTCTCGTTCGTTAAACCGTTGCGAGGAAAATCGCATACGAAAAGCCTTCGCGCCTGTGCCCAGGCGAAGGACCGAACCAGCGAGTGAGGGCTGTATCCACTCCGGAGGACGCTGAGGTTTTCATTTTCCTCGCCAAGGTGGGACGATGTGTGCATAGAGAAAAGAGGGGAAAAAAGGGAACGACCGGGACGGCGGGGGGGTAGGAGATCGGAGCGGTATAAGAGAGCCACCTACAGACTCGATGGCGTTACAAGAACGAACCGCCCCGATAGTCGTTTCGTGTCTGTATTATGTAAACTTGATGCCGTTGCCGCGACACTGTGCCGGCTATCGGTGGACGACGCACGCGAATTCGGGACGAGAACCACGACGAGAGGGACGATTTACCGCGTCGATGCTGCTGGGAAAGGGTCCGATGGTAACCGGCACCGGGGACGGTTCATGTATCATTCATGCATCAATGCTGGCTGGATCCTCTTTCTTTTCTCCTCACACGCGCTGCTTCATACGTGTTTCACGGGACACGAAACTACGCGAAGTCAACTTGCTTCACACGGTAAAAAATAAATAAAAAATAGGTTTGTGCACCATAAAAATAATGTAAATTTTAATAAAAAATACTCCTCGAACTAGTTTAAAATAAAAATTTGATTCGATATTGAACGAAAATTCTGACTCACTACTGTGATCTATCTATTCGCTGTATTCTCTTTTCTTTGGCGATATCCTTTATTTTTATGGTCGCGCGTGAGCCGAGTGAAAATAATTACGCGAATGAATACGTAGAGCCGCGAGGGGCAATGGCTGGAAGGGTAATTGAATGGGCGACCCCTTATCGTGTGGCTGTAGCTTCGACGGCTAGAGCTGGACAGGTGAGAGGGCGAGAGAAAGATCGAGGGACAGCTGTACCCGGTGTACGAGGCGAACGTTGTATGGAGCCGTACCACCAGCAGCAGAGAACAGAGAGTCAATGGAGTCATCGATGTATTTCGGTCACGTATCTCGGCTCGGCGGCGAGTTCGGCGCGATATACGGCCGAGCCGTATAATGGACGGATACCGCATTATGTACACGTCCGTTCGCTGGACCAGGGCCGTGCCTCGCTGTACCGCAGCCACCCATATGGGATGGGGTTGCATGTACCTCCAACCCCGGCGAACTCGAAGCGATCGAGTTATTACACTCGCGAAAGTTGGTCCGGGTCGGTGGCGAGAGACCCGCGACCAAACTACACCTACGAGTTTTCGGCTCAGCCATACACCTCTTTCTCGAGCGACTCTGACCCGGCTGGAGCGAGGAAACCCTGGCGGGAGTGACACCCAACAGGACCCGTGCTCGCCGACATTGGGCGAACACTGCTCCGACGCTGTGCCAATACTGGTCCTGTGCGGCGCAGGTGGAGGAAATCGGACGAGGCCAGGCCGGCTCAGGATTGACCTGATTTCGGGATATCCGACCGGTGGATACTCTTGCTGCACCGATACAGATATCTTGGGGATAGTCGTCCGTAAACCGGGTCTGAGGTATAGAGCAATCGAAAGTGTCGACGGGAGAGCCCGGACTCCGACAGGGTGACCGGCCTTTGTGGCTGACCAGTAACGAACCCTCACTACTGACTCATGCGGACATATGCGGGATACTGACCGGTTTCGAGCACTGCTGGGAAACTTTCGGTCGATTTTCCGCGGGAGATATCGTATTTTTATTTAATTATCAGAGATCTTCCGATTTACATTAATTTCTTTGTGAAGAAATGTAAGGAAGGAATTAAGAAAATATTGAAGGAAAGTTCAGAAATGAAAGTTGATGTTAAAAAAAAATAACAAAACCTTGCCCTTTTTTCTTCTCGGGTGGAATAGTCCTCCCAGCGTTTCCCTCGTTGCATGCCGTCGTACGACCGTACCGCAGCATTTTTCAATACCGTTATATCGCCGTGCTCGGTTTATATCATAAAATTTCAAGGGTGCGTGGCTCCACGCAGCATAGATAGAAAAGCGTATTCAGATGTGTACAAAAAGTACTGCATCGGTCGCACTCGGCGTATGTGCGAGCGTCGAATCGCAGGACCGTCGCCGTACCACAGAAAACACCACCGCCGTCACCGGCAGCTCGTGAAAACTCTTTTACTACCCTGTACGGATAGACGAGCTTCCTTGCACCCGACGGCTACCGGCTACCGTAACGGTGTATGTACACTCTCGCGCTGCACCGAGCACGCGTCGTGAAACGGTGTATTATTTCCTCGGCGCTTCATGCTTCCAGCGTAGTGCATACACAGAGGAAAAGAGATCAAGAGGAAGAAAGAAGAGCGAGGGAGGGGTAAAAATTTACGAGGCGAAGTTTTACGCGGCGTGACACTTCGCGGGCTCGCGGCAACCCCGGCCACCTTCAGATGGATATCGTAGATCACGGGAGCGGCCATGTTACATTACTTCCTCTGTCTCGATTTTTATATTTATCTTCGTTCTTATTTTTTTATCTCCGCCTTTCGTATGTCATACTCGATGCAATAAAGTGAGCGACGTATCATTTTTCCTTTTAACACTGGATAAAACGTTTCGAGGTAAGTGATAAATCATTTTTTTAAATTAAATATAAATCAGTTCGCTATTGGATCGTCGATAAGTAAGCTGTTTTTGGTGAAGGTAATTTCATTCGAGTTTCATCGATCAATCATCATGAATAACGTATAATCATTTAAAAATAATATATATATAAATTTTTTTTTTAAGGCACGCCTCTAGTCCAGTTTAGTCGTGCTCCAATTTTTTATTTATGTTCTCGAGCCATCTTACTGTCCCACGCTCTCCGACCTGATATGTACCCGTGCATCCTTTGTTATTATTATATTTTTTACTTTACTCCAGCCGTCATCGAAGGAGGGTTATAACAATAATATTTTATACCTTGCATCGGCGTTTTCACTCGGCGAGCTCGGTGAAAGCCTCCGTCGGAGGCATCGGCATGTTCGCCGGTAGGTAGTTACCGCACACACCGGAGATGCCCTCATCTGTACCTACTCCCGATCGTCGCGCAGTAGGTTGTCCTCCCTCGGCTCGACAGTCGGGTTATTAAAAAGTTTGTTTACTTTACGACAGCCCGTTATTAAACTCGAATCGAGACGGCTTATGTAAATTGCTCATTATATGGCCACGTCCTGTTTCAGAGATTTTATTACGGGTTTCCACGAACTATATATAAGGAGGGGGGGAGGGGGAGCCGAGGGAATGAAGCGAGATGGGAAGATACCAAGTCGAGAGAGTGACGATAGAGAAGAAGAGAACGTTTTAATTGGAATGTAAATCGCGTCCCTCGCGTCTCTCGCGCTTTTCCGTCCAGAAAACGCCCACAGCCGTACCGGATCTCTTGTCCCCCTCGCCTTTCATCGCAGGACAATTCCCCCCCCCCCCCACTTCTCTTCCTCCTCGCGGTCGTCTCGATTCATTCCTATCCTTTTTTCCTTTTTTTTCTCTCCTTTTACTTTTTCACCCGGTCGCCTCTCGCGTCCCACTGCCTCGATTCTTCTCGATGGGAAAGAAATGAGGTCTCTCCGAAAAAAAATAAAATAAAAAAAAGTAAGTCGACAGAGCTTTTCCAGGAAAATCCAAACTTCTTGTAACAGATATACTGAAAGAGACTCCTTATTTCCTGTTCGCGAATAACGAAGAGTTTCGATGAAACTGTATTATCCAATTAAGTTTTAAATTATGAAAAGTGATGCCGTAACGTGTCCGGAGGCAAACATGCTTCGAAGCTGTCGCCTTTACACATCACTCGGATATTTGTCTATCGTGCGGTTTGTGCTTGGGCAGGAAGAGAGAACGACTACAACCCCCTGAGAGGCCTGATGTTACAGGAGTTACGTAGACAGAGCTCGCGAGCACCTTTGCCGTCGCTACTTGCATCCGTGCATTTGCTTGCCTTGCCTTCTGGCAAACCCCTCGAACCGCGTAAACACAGGCGAGCTCGGCGAGGCTACGAGCGTGCTCGGGGGACACAATCAGAAGTTGCCATGACTACCTTGCTGGTGACTCGAGGGATGTATACGGAGGTCTGTACTTGGCCAAAGTGTAGGGTGAATGTGTGCGAATTCCAACTTTCAACGAGTCTCGAGGCTGCGCCGACGAGACTGGTGTGGTTTTTACCGACTGAGAGGTTAAACGGCGGAGTCATTGGGACTTCATTATGGAGATTGATGGTACGTGGGAATTATTAAAGGAGAAGAGGACTTCGTTCACTTAATTTTACGCAGAAAAGGAAGCGGGTAAATAGGACGCATGGGGAGGAATCATTAGTTTGCTAGCAAACTGCTCGGTTAAAAATGCCGGCGAGTCATCCAGTTGGGCCAACGAATTGATTCGTGGAACTGCACGATTGGTAGGCCCAAGATTGGGTGAACAAAAAGTAGACTGAAGCAAATTTACTTGGTGCGAAACAACTGGTTGACCAAATAATTAACGTTGGCTCAACTAACAGAATCAAATAATAACAATCGACTGTGCAAGTACCGAGATTTTTTCATTCCGTTTTGGGAAAACGCGCAGCGGCGGCGTCGTCGTGATTGCTGTGGGATGAGGGTCGAAACGAGAGGCGAGTCGAGCGAAATCTGATTGCCGTTGGAGAGGCTTTCTCGCGCTTCTGCAGACGACACCGGGACGCCTATCTGTGTCACACATAAGCGAACACTCTCGCTCAGCAGTGTTACTTTTCTCGACGGTGTGCCGAGAGAGCCAACGAGTTTTCCCGGGGAGATTAAAAAGTTGTCGGCACTTCGAGCACCGACTACTCTAACCCCGCTGCTTCCCCGGACCAGCCGAGAGGCTATACACGCTGCAGAAACTTTGTCATCGCGACGACTTCCGCCCCCCTCCCATCTCTTCATCCCTCTTAACGGCTCGCTTGCCCGAGAGATTCGTAGAGAAAAAAAGTCGAGATCTCCGAGAGCGAGAATCGAGAGAGACTCGATTCGGTAGAAGAATCCGGAAAAAAAAATCATCGATTGGAAAACTTAATGAGAACAATCGGCGCAAGTGCTACTGTAGGCAGCAGAAATGGGGAAAACGGGATGGCGCACGAAAGTTGAAAAGTTTATGACGTAGAAAAAAACGGGGGAAAGGTAAGGACGCGATAAGCCGTTACCGGGCTACGCGAGAGCTTGCACTCTCACCGTGCCAAGAGATTTACTGCCTACCCGTGAAGGGAGCTACTCGAAAGGGTTGCGACCTTACGGCATGCCATAATCTCCGGACGTGCCGGTTCCTCAGGCATAACGCATATTCCCTTGTATACGGTGTTGATACATCCCGAGGCGAAAATTACCAGCGTATTCCAGTTTCCGGTACATTAAACCGCGGAGCTTTGTCATATTCTTGGTTTACTAAGTGCGGCCCAATACTCAGACGGGAACAGTCATGGCTACCCTGAAGTTTGCTCTAAACGTTAAAAAGAATTACATTTTTAAAAAAATTTCATGCTAACAAGCTTTAACATTTTTTCTAAATAAAAAAAAACATTATATGTTAAAAAAATGCACCGAAGTGACCTTGGAGTCGGAAGTTACTTCAAAGACATGGCAATGTCTTGTATCGTAGCCTCTCCCTCCCTCTCTTCGGTAGACGGTTTCCTCGAGCGGTAAGTAACCGAGACGGGAAATTAATTTCCCGACGAAAAGACGAGTTGCTCGAGCAGCACAAGCAAAGCTCAGGGTTCTCGGTCGCAGTTGGCAGGTAGTTCAAATTGGTCTGGGCAGTGGTGGGAAGGACGTACCGGCGTTGCTCCAAGTCAAACACGGTAGGACACTCTCGGCGGTGGACGAGAACGAGGCTCCCGAGTGAGCGAGGATGTTACTTGGGAGAAGAGCCGGAGAGAGTCGTACAGATGTACGGTGGAGACTCGGGCATGCGAATGTGTATCAGGACGGGAAACGCGTCGGAGGAGAGAGCGGGCGAAGGTAAAAAAAAAATAATAAAAAAAATGTATTTGCCGTTCCAGTTTGCTCCGGTTGGCACGGCAGGGCGAAAGCTCTTCGGTAAATCCAGCTTAAAGCAGCTGTGTAAACGTTGACCTATATTACAATCACGGCGCTCGGCGTCGTGGGTGCTTCCGGACGGGCTCGGCACGACGCGAACCTATAACGCTCCGCGAACGCGGTCGCCGTTGGAATACACATACAGCGGATGTACCCCTGGTTAGTCGACGATTCCACGTAGGCGTGACTGTTACGTGTGCAACGCGAGGAGAGATATGGCGGGTCACAGGCGCGAAACCAAGATGGCCAAGGAGGGGAGGATACGGGGACTATGGGACCGTGGAGATCGCACGGAAAGGCGAACGGGGGACTCTTCCGCAGCCGGCAGTTACTTACTCTCGAGTACGAGCACGTACGGTGGATCCGGACTCTCAGCTGCGCTCGATCCTCGACAAGTTCCTTTTTTCTTTTACAATTATTTCGCCCACCCACGCCTCCCTGCCTCCTACCAAAGACACTCTTCTGGAAGACGATAGAATCTCTGAGGGAGGCTGATGGTATTTTATTTTTTTATTCGTGAAAAAATCATTGTATAAAAAATGCGATGGTACTGGGTTTGTTCCCAAGGGTGTTGTGATCGTGCGCTTTTTCCGCAGTATCGTCTTTGTGATACTTTCGACTTTTATCAAAATTCCCATTCTTCCCGCAATTGTTTTATATACCAACGCGGGATTTTATTATACGATCCCGAACGAGCGATCTGGCGAGATTTTCGAAATATATATTTTTTTACCGATAAAAACTTTGGTGCTAAATCGTCGAAGCCTTGCCTCGAGGGGTCTATCGATTACGCGGACATAATCGGTGGGTTGGAGAAACATTTTTTTTTTCTCATGCTCCGTGATGGAAGAACGAGCATGGAGGTAACTGGAGGTTCAAAATAGAAACACGATCAGACTTCCATTTTAATTAGCGCGTGGCTGAACGAGCCGACGAGGCGGGTATCGGGCGCTCTGTGTGCGCTCGTTGCGTTGCACTTACGCGAACTTCGGGGCAACGAGCCGGCGAACGAGCTTCCGCACTGACGAGATTCGACGGAATAAATTCACTTTGCCGGAATCATCGCCGAGGGCGGATCTCTCTATGATGCCCTACTGGCCCTCCGATCGGCGAGCGCATCTCTGTGTCTGCGCGTCCCGTTCCCATCAAGTGGCACGGTACACATACCGAGCGCATACACACGGCCGCGCTCGCGATACGTCCCAAAGTAATTTCGCGATGGATCCACGATTGAAACCGACGGGGAGGAAAGCGGGACGGCCGGGACGGGGGTAGTAGGAAGCCCGAGGATTCATCACACTAATGAGGAATCCGCACCCCCCCCCCCCCCCCTTCCTCCCGCCCCCCTTGAGTCTTCGTAAATGAAGGGTTGTGCGAATTTTCGATGTGTCCGCACAAAGCGTTTTCTCTACTTTCGCGTACGCATTTCAATTTCTTTACTTTTCTTTGAGAAATTATTTTATTTTTGCAGACGGTTATTTTGGTATTTTCGATATTTTTTGGAAGAAAGAGAGAGACTTGACAATGTGTCTAATCATGGTTTCTTAGCAGTGGTTTATGGATATTTCTACACATAAATATCCATCGAGTTTCCGCCTGACTTAACAAGTAAACAAAAAAAGAAGAAACGAAAAAAACCTGAACATTGTTCGACTTTGCCGCTTTCTCCTATCTCCCCTTGTTTCCTTATCCTCGCACCCTCAGTTTTTTACCCAATTGTTTTTCCGTCCCAAATCCCGAGCGAACGCGTCGGCGAACCCACTATCCGGGCGATTAAATGAATTTTAAGAGCCACGGCCGGCGCTTCGTCGTTGTTCCTCCCGGACAGAGAAAACAGTCGGGTAACCGTGCACGTCTTTAGTCGGCGGTACCGCTTTCGCTGCCCCTCCGCGGCACCGTTCTCGTTTTTCTTCTTTTGTCTTGCTCTATTTTCGCGCACTGGCTCTCCGGTTGTTCGAGCACCACCGGCGCACTTAGCTCGACGGGTCGTGGGCGGCTTTCGGTTCCCGAGTTCGTTTTTTATTGTTTTTTTTCTTATTCCCCCAACCCGTAAATCCTTTAAGTGTCTCCGCGACTCGGCAGCATCTCGCCGAAGCGCCCCAGTCCCGCGGAACTTGCTGCGACGGCGATCCGGAGCGATGCACTATTTTTCTTTCTCCATCCCCTTCTCGTCCGCGTTTCCACGCGAAGGGCCGGACGTATCTCGCGATCCGAAAAAGTGTACGCGACGAGAGGACCGAGAAACGGAGAATCCGCGGAAGGATAGCGGTTTCGCGCTACAGCGAAACTGGAAGGGCGACGATCGATCTTACCGTACGAAAAAACAGGTGAATCCGAGCTCCCCGAGTTCTCCGATCCACTCTCACTTTATTTCTTTTTACCATCCCTCGTAAATGATTCGTTGCAACATTGTCCGCTATTTTGAAATATACGAACCGTTGTTGAGCCCGCTTACTCGGCCGCGGCGATAAATAAATCGCCCGATGGCAAGCCGGTTGTTACGACATTCCGGGCTCTGCCAACGGAAGACCGGGTGACCGAATGCGCGTATTCGGGGGAGCTTTCGGTAGCAACGACGGTGCTTGCCAACAGTTGACACTAGGGAGAGCGTGTCCATAAAGATATTTGGGTATTCGGATATTCCCGCGCGAAATGTTACTTTGGCAGAAGCGAAATAATAAATGCCCCGATAAACCATCGGGCATTGTGGCAGGGCTTAAGTATACCCGCTCCAAGCGGGAGGGGGAAACTGCGCCGAAAACTCATGGCGTCAGCGCCCGAGAAGCTGCGGCGGTGTGCAGTTGGCATTGTTGTCCTAGGCTGAAGCACGAAGCTCTCTGTCGCTCTTCGCTCTGCCATTGGCATTTTTTCTCTCTATTTTTCACCGTCACACAAACTCGCAGACCCCCAAAAACCCTTTTTTTATTTCATCCAGCTCGCTCGAGTTACCGGTCATAGTGTGTATAGGGCTAGTCGACAGCGAATAAATACAGGGCAATGAGAGGAAAAGAGAGACACCTTTCAGCTCCCTCTCGGAAATGATATATTGTTCAGTGTTCATAAAACATGAAATTGTAGCGACCATTTTAAGTGACTAAATCATAAATTATGGAAATATAAGATATCCCGTTGATAGAAACCGTCCCGTCGTAATGCTCGTTCAAATATCTAGACAACTGAAATGCTATTTTTGCCATTTGTAAAATTATTAATATATACTTATAAAATTAACGAGTACTCACCGTTTCTCAAAGAGGAAACTTTGTTTAAAAAAAAAATCTCTCCCAAAAAAAAAAATGTTTCAACATAGAAGTCTTCGCTCATGAGTAACTTTCGTGTTTCCACGGCATTATCCTCACCGAGCTCGGTGTCAGTGTGGATGGGAGAAACGAAGTGGTCTCTCAGCAGAGTCCGAGAGTCCGAGCCAACTAGCCAGACAGGCAAACAACGTGCTTGCAAACCTACACGTTCACCAGGAATGTAAGTCCTACCTACGTACATCTATACCGCCCGAAGCAGAAGAGCGTATACAGAAGGCGGGGGAGTTATACAGCCTGCGGTGTATTAGTGGAGAAACGAGCCAGAGTGGCCGGTTGGAAAGCGCGGGAGAGAAGGACGGAAAAGCTTACGTACGGCCAACCGGGTATGAGGGGAGGGTGTACCTAGAGAAAACCACTTGAGTATTCCGTGTGTACCGCGCGGTGGTATTTAGGAGCTCGCTAATGCATCCCGCGTATTTCCGTGAATTGTTGGCGAGTTTACTGGCAAGATCCTTATTCTCCGTTCGGCTCTGGTCCTACACCGACCGACCGCGTTTCCATGCCCTCGCATAGACATCAGCTTTCGCCCTCACGTTTTACTCCTCGGGCTGCTCCATCGTGTACCATGGAAACCGGGGTATGGTAGACGGCACTCCGGCGAACTTCTCTCGTGCGCGATCGGACCTCGAGAGTCTTATCGGAGTCCGAAAGCCCAAGGTTTCGAGGAGGCAGGATGGTTGGTTGGTTGGTTGGTTGGTTGGTTGGTTGGTGTTGGTCCGGTCGACCTTTTCGAGTGGACGCGATCTCCGGGCCAGCGATCGGTCGAATTCTATCCCTCTCAATCTCCTCGCCCTTCGTTCGTGCGAAAGTACGACCGCGCTAGGGAAACTCCGGGAGGGAGGGGGGGCGCCGTTTTCCCGGAGCCGGTAAATTGATGCCAGGCGTCGATACCCCGTTGCGATTAACATTATCGGATTTTCCGACTGGGAGGGAAAGCCTGGCTGGTGTAGGTATCGGGTGTGCCGGAGACGAAGCTGGTCCGGGACAATGGATGGAATTCCACGGGAGCAGGCAATTTCGATGTGTGGGTGCGCTGGAGGGGATATCGGTGAGGTAGCGAGAGTCTCGTTCGAAACAGATAGAAAGCAAACGAGAGGTGGAAACGCCGACAGCGGTGCGAGGAGGAGGTGCGAGGAGGCTGTTGGCTCCCTATGGGAGAGAAGGCGCGGGCAACAAAACCAATAACTATTAATCGAAAGTCAGCCGCACATTCGGCAAAGTCTACGCGAGCACGCCCCGCTATCGCGGGCCTGCCGCGAACCCTGGGGTTCCCGGAGGATGGAAACAGTTGTAGAGAGAAATTAATGTCTGTTATTCTGTTGAGCCACGGAAATCGAACTCCTGGTGTTGGCGCAGACTGCTCCTTTCTAGGCTCGCGGTGAACCAGGGTAAACCGAGGGCTGCCAATTCCGCGAGCTAACGAGCAACCGTCTTTCACTTTGCAACCCCTTCGATCCTGCGGGGCGAAAGGGAGAACGACGTTCTCGATACACCTATACATGCTCTATCGATAGGATCCTGAACCCTTCAATGTTCCGGCGGCGTTTAATTTTCTACTAATTTTATTTTTATTTCATCAAGCACTATGGATTTCCAAAACGGAGACACCGCCAAAAGTAACGTAACCGAGATTCCTGCATTCTAATCCGACGCTCAAAGGATTAAACTCCTTCAGGCAGTGTCGTGTTAGGTTTCGCGAAGAAGAGGGATCGGCCAACGTAACCACTTCTCCCGGAGGGTTGTGGAAGTCTATAGTTGGGGTATAGATGTTAGTGGCAAACAACGAGGTAACACTATCCGCGGCTTGCCACTCAACCGTCCTTTAAGCACTGCGGTAAGGGGCTGCGCGGGGGTGGATCGTTCTCGCGTTCACTGGACTCCTGGTCCAGTAGAACGACCGACGAAGAGGACACGAACCAACGGTGACCCGAGATGTACAGCTAAACACACCCTGGCTATGTGTATCGACTGCCGAGAACCACAGGGGCGAATTCTGTACAGTTTAATAAGTAAGACGGTCCGGGATGCGCCCTTCCGTTCCTCGGGAGTCGGTACAGCGTACGACCTCTCAGTCCGTTGAAGAGCTCACCGACTATAACCGGAAACTGTGAACTCTCCACCTCTTCGGCTCTCGGTGAGCGCAACGGGATACGCGTCCAACGGTACTTTGGGTGTTTCGCAACTGTACCCTGTGTTTCGGACAGAGGTGGATGATGAGAAGTGACAATGAGTAGCGTACACCGCCCCCTGTTTCTCGCATCGGAGAACAACAGTCGTGGCAGGAAGTCACACGAACCGTGAAAAAGGGACGTAGACGAGTCTTGAATGCTTCTTAAGGATGGGACTATCACCACTGGGTTTTTGCACCCAGAAAAATTATTTATTTTATGGGCGCCGGCAAATGATTATTTACCTAATTCAAATAATTATTCATTCAATTCGCATAAATATGTATCCGACGAACAAGCATTGTCACGCGTGCCGGAGATTTCAGGCAGCGAAATTCCTGTTTCTTTCAGGATACGATCGGTAAACGATAAATAGGTGCTCCAACGGTGGATCATAGTAACGAAACGGGATTGGTTGAAAGATATAAAGGTTGAATGAAATTTACTCACCCTCGCTGCCATCTAGGACCGTCAACGACGATGGAGCCGACGCTGACGCTGGATGCCGTTGACGCTCGCGTTGCTGCTGCTGCTGCTGCTGCTGGTGGTGGTGGTGTCGGTGCACGGAGAGCTCTGGGGTGAAGGTCTCCGCTATGTTAGCCATCGCCGAATGATGTGCAAACCGCCTGCGGGCATCCTGAAAATACATCGTCAGACTGAACGATCATTGCGGTCTTGGGCGATTGAACACGGGGGAGGGGCTGCGGGACGAGCCATTCTCCGAACTTTAAACTTCACGGAAGCCGGACGTTCACGAAGATTTACGGGACGCGGACAAATTTGTTTTCAACCACAACTTTTTTAGAAAAAAAAAACGGGAACTGTAGGCGGAAGAATAATCCGATAATTAATTTTTTGCCTCAATTCTCGAAGGCAAACCCTTCACTCTCGCGTAACAAGATTAAACTCTGACTTGATCGCACGGGCGTAACAAGCCGACAAGGGTGTCGGAGAGATTATGTCATTTTTTATTTTTTTTTCACTCGACTCTTGTGGGAGGTCCGGGTAAATATTCGAAGCGCGACGGACTTTGACGACCGGCACGGTCTCGAAATCAATTTTCATCGGACGTGTACCACCTATCGGCATCGACGGGGTGCTAACGAGGGGGTGAGGATGTTCTCCTGCAACGTTCCACACGGGCTAAACGGGTAATTAATTGAAAACAAATTCACGGCCGTAATTGCGGGATTTTAATTTGGACGCTGTCGGGCTCTAGAATCGAGCGAAAGGTGGAGGATGAAGGATCGGCGATGGAGTCTCTTCGCTGCGCCGCTGTCCTTCCCGAAGAGGCTTTTGGACGCCGCGGCGAGAGATTTCGCGAAAGCTAGCTGGACCACCGTAATTGAAGGAGTTACGTCTTCATCCGTCGATGGGGCTTGACTCGGGGTGGACGCTCGCGGATGAAAGTGTTCTCCGCGATACTCCGAACCATCGTCATCGCGGACTCCTTCTATCCGGTTCTTCCGTCCCTCCGGAGTTTTTTTTCTTTCCGTCGAAACGCTGACGGTACGATAAAAGGTTACGACTTCGCGTTTTTGTTATTTCTTCTCCCCGAGCACGGATCACTGCAGCAGCCAGCACCGAACGCCCGGCACGTCCCGGTTTATGGCACTTCCGGTTTCGGAGTGACCCCGCCTTCGCTACTGCTCGCTCCAACAAAGCAGCCTGTGAATCCAGTTATTACCCATTGCGCGAGACAGTTTACGATACAGAAGCGCGCGTTCGATCGAGCTCTTGTATCGGGTAGGTGGGATCCATGATTTACATTCGCCTGACCTCGCATATGAACGAGTCTGGTATCTGCCTGTGCAGGTAGGAATGATACCCGGCACCGGTGCTGGCCGACACTGTACTAATACTAGCCCTGTGTGGCGCTTCCACTAGGAAGGGTATGGTTCATGAATTGTCAGGGAGGATTGTGAGTGATTGGGAAAAATGAACAACCTCGCGACTAATCCAATCAGCCCCAAATTCGGTTCTGCGTTTCGAAAGAGACTGCTTGATCTTATTGGACGTGGGTTTTTTTGATTGCTTGATCTCATCCGGAAGTGGCATTCGTATCGTTTGATCCTATTGGCAACCGGTGCACAAACAAGATGGATGGTTCACCGAACGTCTGAAAAAATAAGAGCTTGATTCGGTAAAACTGGTGACCCAATCCAAACTCCACCGGATGCGATACTCGGTGGGAAAATTTGGTCGGGTCGGTGGGAAAGACGTTGCTTGATCCTATCGAGAGGGAGCGGGGTGTGTAAAGACACGAGAGGTTCGGGCCAAAGTAAAGGAAGCAGCGAGGAAGGCGGACCAACCGTCCGGTACACGCAGCGTCTGGATTAACCCAAGTTCCTATGGTTTTCCCCCAAAACTTGATACCTTAACCCAGCCAATCAAACTTCGAGTTCCGGTAATCCCGGTGCCAAATATCCCGTTCGCACGTTATAGGTTGTACGCAAGGCGGGCAGGGCCGAGAGAGAGAGGGTGCTGGAGTGCGCAAGACGGTGAAGGTTTTCGACTGGCCGGGATCCATGCGGTCCATTTCCAAGAGTTTCTCCGAGACTAATCCTTGACGCTCAGCATCCTGGTCCAGGCGGAAGAGAATAGCCAGCAAGAATAGGCATTCAAATCGCTTAACCACCTTCATCCGGTTTCTCCGTCACTCGGCCGGGAAAATGTTCGCCGACGACGCGGTGGAGTCAAAGTTCCCGAGGTCGTCGGTTATCCCAACGCGGAAACCTGTCCATTTTCCTCATCTCGTTCAAGCGGTTTCACCCCATTTATCGATTCATTATAAACACCGAAGGACCGGAAACTTATCGGCTACTTAAAAAATTTAATGACTTTCGTTATAAATCGGTGGTAAACCAGTAGAGGGTTAATATAACAGGAGATCTTTTGAGGAAGTGAGGTAGATGTTAGTGGACGATTCGATGGTTGATGAAGCCGTTCACCACCATCACTATTTTTGGGACCCAATTGGCAACCGGCCAGTTTCCAAGGTCGAGGTATGTACTGACGGTCTCTCGCCCAACCCTCAGGAGAGTGGAAGAGCGAAAGAGGAAGAGATGATCGAGTCAGGCCTCCACTAAGAGCAAGTCCGAGGGACAAGTAGAAGCGGTGGAGAGAAATTCGAGTTCTCCCTCAGGCGTATCCCAAGGACTTTGGGGTATCCAACGCCCCGTCCGCTCCGGGTGTACCATCACCGCGTCGCTTCCACAACCCTTCCGCTGCTATCTCTTTCTTCGCGGTCTCCGCTCCACCTTCCCCTCACTCAGTCCCGATCTCGCCTGGCGAACATCCGCATTCGGCAACATGCATATGCAAATTTATTCGTGGCCTGCATTAGTATGTGTCCTCCCGTGGCGACGACGTAGAAAGCACACAGTTATGTAGATGTATAGCCCTGCGGAGTATAGAATACGTAGAGTACCATGCATTTATACATACGCACTCTCCCTCCGTCTATACAGCTCTGTTCACAAGTCATCCAACGATCCTAAAAATTGCCCCATCGACCAGTTTCTCTCGCGCCGCGATAAAACCGATATACCTCTTGTGGCATAAATTACCGAATGAAATTTTATTAATTTCACCGCCAGAATCCTTTTTCCATCACAACTTTATGAAAGCTTAATGTTTCGACTACCGTCTGATGAGATCCGAACGTCACTCGTTCTGCTATAAATGGATCGCAAGGAAATTATGTATCATCGATCAGCTCGATCCTTGGCCAACCCTATCGCCGATGATCCACCCCTACTCGGTCTTATGAACGTTGCTGTACGACCAAACGCCGGTATTACCTTGCGATGAGATGAGTAGGCAGGAAGAGAACGAACGGACGAGCTCATCCCCTCGACGCGTACCTTTGGCGGGAGGAAGAGCGGGAGCGAGTTGCGGCCCCCGGGGGGTTGGGGCGGGGAGGGTCCACAACCGTCGCTCTTGTCGCTGCCGAGAGGAGTACGCAGGGTCATAAATTAAATGATGTAAATGCTCTGTCCACCCGTCGTCCGAACGGAGACACAACCCCCCCGATCTCTCATGCACTCTGGTCTCTCGCCGAGCGGTCCAGCCGCTCCCTGCCCTCCCAGCATCCCTTTATCTCCCTCTCTCTCTACGTCTGTCTGCACAAACCAGCTAGGTATACACACAACGCAGCAGCAACCCCTATAGTCGTCGTCCTGGCACATTCTCTTATCCCGCCCATTCCTCCTCTTCCCCCCCCCCCCCCCCCCCCCCCCGCCACGCTCATCCCCGCGCCCAGCTAACTCGCCCTCGCTCCCTTTGCCCCAGAGCCAGGCTCGCGCGTCTGCCCGCCTGAGACTAATTATAACTATCAGCAAGGCGCACACACGACCTACCCAATTTTCACGATAAAAACATAACCGAGAATAATTAGCACACAGAGACGCCTAAACGCGCGCGAGAGCACCACGGATCTCTCCGTCCGATGTTTGCGCCTCTTCCGACGTCCAATTTTTACTTCTATGTTAATAACGATAATTACGTTAGGTACAATTGTGCGAGAGTGGCTATTCCCCGAGAGAAGAGAAATACCCTGGATACGAAGAAAATGAAAAAAAAAAAATTATTCCGAAATCCAATCTTTTTAGTTCCGAGGCTATAAAGAGGGACGCTGTGATTTCATGTTTCTAGTTCGTAATTTCTGTTGCGGAAATTGCGAGCGTTAATGTATTCCTTGGGATGGGGGGGGGAGCGAATATCAGAATGTAGACGCGTGAATTTGAAAGGTGGAAACGTGCTTTCAGGATATCTCTCGTTTTCGCTACATAACTGGACGACCAACCTGGGCGCTTTTTTTTTCAAGCTCATTTCTTTCACTTTTCTTCCATCGAGTCGCTCTCATCGCGGGGTACACGCGAGTGTGTAACTGCGAAAACTCATTACACGCTCCAATCAGCAGCCACGCGCACGGGCAATCGACTTACCGGCATATGAGGCCTCGGTCCAGCCTCGGTCCAGCCGCGGCCGACAAGCGTTGTACCCTCTGCAACGTGAACACCATACCGCGTGACAGATACCAGAAGGGCACATGTTGTGTCCTTATGCACCGTACATAAGCCCTTCCGACTTTAGTCCCACGATATAATGAGATCCCTGGAACGGTTCGCGTACCCGCACACCGGTCGAACCCATTCTCCCTCTCCCGCATCCACAGACCTCTATCCATGTCGATTGATCAAGGGTCAGTCCGGTCGGACCCCCGGGAATCGCCGCTCCGCGCGCTCACGCGGTTCACCGGATCCACGAGCAGTCGCACGGATAGTCACATTTCATTGAGCACTGATTTATCATCGTTCGCTGGCGCCCACTCTCATAACCGTGCCGACGAATCACGTCAAAGGTACGATCGTGATTAGAAAAGAATTTTCATTCGGCGACAAAATTTTCCGAGGGATTGCAGAACCGACAAACTTTGTAATCAGGCCCTGAAAAATTGCAATCGCTGGATCGTTTCCAGATCCTACGCTCGAAAAACATCGTTAAACTTACTTCGGAAGCAATTTTTTAATTAACCGGAAGCCGGACCCGGAAGAAAGTTGTATCTCAAAAACCTATTATAGGTTCAATTTAGAAAAATATGACCGTCTCTGCATTACCGACCAATACATGACGAATCTTTTCATTTCATTTGGCAGAACTATTCTTTAATTATTTTTATTTTTTTGCTATCCATCCACGATGTTTGTCGGTTCAAATTTGGACTTTTTGGACTCAGCATGTGTGCAGAGAAATTTTCCTGAACGAATAAACAGTCCGAGGGAACAAGTTTTCATCCCGGCGTATTCTAGACGAGAGAACGACGAAATTCCTCGCCTTCCTGTATGTCAAGAATTCAACGAGGGTTGCCTGCTGGAGGGCTATTAAAGTAATGGAAGATGAAGGTATACGTACATATTCGAAGAGATATCCCCCCCCCCCCCTCCCCCTTCTCGGTGAACACCACGGAATTCTCGGAAGAGAACATGGAAATTCCGAACACGACTGGACAGCGTAGTCGTGTTCCTCGGAAGATCTTCGCCCCTCACCGACCCGTTCCCCTTTAGGTATCTCCGGCTCGCTTTCCTTTATCGGTGCCTTTTCCTCGATATTCGCCAGTTCTCGCTGGGTCAGCTCGGAAAGGACACTGGCTCAGACAAGATCTACCGAACGAGAAGCTTTTGGCCTCCGGGTGATTTCTACTGCTCTCCCGGAAAAACCCAATGAAAATGCATCGACCATAAATTACATACGACGATGTCGGAGGTTCGAAACCTCCGACCTCCGGCTACTACGCCGTATCGGACGCCCGGTTACCCGAACATAAAATCGTCGTGACCTTACTTCTTTTATTATTAATAATTTTAATGATAATAATAGTTACGATCCAACTTCCAAAAACGTAAGTTCGTTTGATCGTACAGCAATTCTCGTACAATAATTTATTGTTATTATTTTTGTTTGAAAGATTTTTTTTTTAATTCGGAATACCCGAACCGGCAAAAAATATGCATAATGTATCGCAAAGTATGGGCACAGCGTCGACGATTAAAAGAAACGGGTCTGGGCGGAATCGCTCGATCGTCCTGTGTATAGTTTATCGGTACAGAGAAAAATGTACTTTGAAAGAGATACGGGGGAAGGAGCGTGGATAGCGCGAGTGCACCGATGGGGTGAAAAAGATGAGAGAAACTGATGATGGGACGAGCTTTGGATGCGCGTTGTATCGTCACAGCGGTATCAGCCAGTAGGAGTAGCAGCGGAGAGATGCAACTCCAATATTGATATGCCAGATTGGCTGTCGCCGGAGGCAGTGCCGGATCCGAGGATGGCGGACGAGAGTGCATACCCATATACGTCCGCCTCTCTATATCTCCATACTTTCGCCGGAGCGGAATAACACCGGTGTGTATACAGCAGGCTCGCAAAGCATCCGGATAGATCGAAAGTAATTGAGCGAAATATTAACGGCGGAGACTAACGAGAAAAGAAAATCGGGCCCGCTAAATCTCTGATTTTTGTTCTACCATGTGCGCCCCAATGAGACAGACTCGTCCTCGTCCTAACGTTCGGCAAAAAATATTTTCCGGTCCCACGGCTTGTATTAACGGAAAAAACGTCTTTGCGAAATTTTCCGAATTTTTTTTGTTTCACACTTTTTTAAGATACTTTGAAGTTTTTCTTTTTTTTCTCTTGATATTGTGGCTATGAATGAAACACCCTTCCTGTGGGTATCCGAAGATTTTCTTTTCTCATGTACGATAGCTATCCGAATATTTATAATCAATTTCTTTTTTCCATGACATCAAACAACGTACAGTTTGAGATTACTCGGAGAATTTTGAAAGATTTTTTCGGCTTCGTTCTGGTACCAAATAAATTGAATTTTGCGTACCGACAGAATCCCGTGCGATTTATGAAAATTGTATGAAAATATTTAATACATGATACTAATAATATGTCATATATCATATTCGATATAAACATAAAAATATTTTAGTTTATGTTTCCGAGTAAAAAAATGATTGTTATATATACCTTTCGAGAATTTTGTCATTTCCAAGCTCGGTGCTCGATATACTCTCGGCGAACGATCGACGAATATAAACGATTCGCCGAAGGAGCTCGAGGGTTGGTGGCTCGACGGAAGAAGCCAAAGGAGAATTGATTGGCGATATCCCGTGATGTACGGTCACGAGGGAAATTCGCGCTGTGGGCTTTACGCGGGATATAGCGGGAAGGGGGGGTTGGGTTGAAGGGTTTTCGCCCACGTAAGCGAAACGATCGAGGGCGCGCATCCTTTCGGACGAACAGACAGATTGACGGACAGCCCGACGGTCCATGACGCGCGGTGCAACGGTTATACGGCGCGCAGGAGGGTTTCTCGTACCATGCAACTCTCCCTTCCACCCTTGCAACGCCGCTCTCCTGGGTTCGTGCTTACCCTGCGAATCCCTATCGGCGAATGTTGTTTCTCCCCGAAAGAGACCAGAGAGCGTTTCTCTTTTCTCCTTCATCCCCCCGGATGAGTTGCCTACGAAGGGAAAAACGTACGAGAAATCGATCGCTACACGCCGAACTTGTATTTACACTGCTCTTCCGTTCAGGTTTCCGGACGAAACAATTTCGTCGCTATAGTAACGTATTTGTCCGAGAAAAATATTTAATATTTATTTATTTCAATATCTAAAAATGTTTTTCCACTGCCAGCTTCATTTTGCCCCATTTCCAGAGACCCCGAATTCAGTGAACTCTTCACAATACCAATAATAACGCGCGACATGAAATTCCCTCGAGGAGTGTGGAAGGGTGTCAGAAGAGTCGAAATCATATACCGACCTGGCGTACAACGGTGTTCACGGAACTCTTCCGACGCAGCGAAGAACAAAAGAAAAAAACTCGGTTATGAGTACGAACGAAATGAGAGGATTGGCGGTGGCTCGTGGAGTGACAGACGCGGGGGTTGTCGGGGGCTGCGCCCCGTTCCGCGGAAAACGGTGGATCTACTGGCAACCGGTCGGGTGAATGGGAGGGTGTTCCGAGTTTCTCGGTACAATTAAATATGCAAGCTGTTTTCTCGGTAACCGGAGTAACATCTGGCAGAGAGATCCTTTTGGTCGCGTGAACCCGCGACGGAACCAACGACCGCGCTTCGCTATTATCCATTCCGCTCGGCGTTGTTCCTCGCAGCGTCGTTGTTGCCTTCCGAAGCGAACGCCCGACAACCGACGACGATGGTGTCGTTGGGTCGTTAGTAACACACGTCCACTTCAACCCCGCGTGCGAATAAGGTCGAACAAACATACACCCAGTTATGAACCAGTATCCCATAGAATCCCGAACGAGACACGGAGGACGAGCCAGCAGGTAGGGCTTTTGATCCGTTCAACTGTAGGCGAACAGATGCTACGGAACTCGGCGGAATACACCACAAGTGTAGCCACATCGCCACATTGATGCGCGATCCTGTAGTCGCCGAGCTGCTACGGAACATTTTCCACTGTGGTCTAGCAACCCTGCACACAGGTCACGTCAATGTTTCCTTGAGCCCCGGCAACTCGCCAGGGCCTTACGACTTCGATTGTAACGCACTGGAAACACTTGGACCAACTCCGTTCGGTTTTGCTTGACGGAAATTGTTTACGGTGAGCCGGGAAATAGGGAATGACCGGTTCGGTAGCGTTGGGTTCCATTTCCTCCGTGAGAAGTACTTCTCGCCATTGCAGCATTAACAATTCCATTATTGAAACTGCAAATAGAAATAATGTGCCGGATCAGGGCGGATGAGGAAGGACCGCTGTCGGGAATCTGTGATGATCGCTCAATGTGGAATAAATCAAAGAGAATCACGTGTAAGTGTTGTTCGGATCAAGTTTATCTCACGGATTTTTATTGCCCAGACCAATCTTCAATAATCGAGAATCAAAAGAGATGTTTGAATACGCGCATGGACCTTCAGGAAGGGAACCTGTAGAAATGAAGCCGAACGACCGTCATCCATTAATTCTCTACAAAACATAGAAAAGAACGAACGAAGTCAGGCCGAAGACAACCTACAGCATCTCCGGCAGTGTCCAGTAACAGTAACACGATCAGGGTATCCAAATGGCTTCATCGTCGAGTGGTCGCCGAAGCCGCGCAGCATCCATACTCACTTCGCTGGCCTCCAGGATCAGCAGCGGTATGGACCCCGCGCCAGCCCATATATTCCACGACCAACAGAACAATCCCCCCGCCGAACTAACATCAATGTCAACGTAACAGCATTTACGAGGGCCATTAGAACTCCCAGGCCATGCTTCGAAATGGTGCAAATCGTCCGCAGAATCGTCACTTTGCAACATCGGGCCGCGTTCACCACCAATAGCGATGCCAGACCCAGAAGGCCTTGGACCGAACTCTCGGTTCCATGGCCAGCTTTGCGTTACTTCCCATTCCGTGCTACCATCCTGCCTGTCCGTTAATTCATTAGTTTGCTCTTCTGGCTAGTCGGACCAGATTCTTGGACGGTGTGTTGATTTTCTATTCCATCCTGGGTTTTCCCATCCGTGCGCCGGATGTTACTGGTCGTGGGAGTTAGGATAGGCATAGAGATACGCTCCATCGCCATTGCTGGATCGAATGTCCGTCGAGCCTCACTCTTCACTCTCACCGTGGATGTAGCGAGCCGGCCAGGAGTGCACGCGGTTATCCGGACGGTCTCCTGCGAATGTACCTGACCACGCGAACTCCGGCTGCCGGCGCTAGTGTGTTCACGCGCGTATCCGTGCCTGGCCGACGTATTCTCGCCATTGGTTCGTCCGGCGGGCCTTTCGGGATGCTGAGACGATTAAACACTGAATGGGAGGATCCTCCAATGATTGGCTACATGCACACACGGAACCGATCCGGCTCGCTGTGAAATACTATATCCATCCTTGACGCTCCGCTTCTCTTCTTCTCTCTTCCCTGTTCTGTTCGACTGTGTGCACTATCGGGTAGCGGCGACGTGTCACCTCGTCCCACTCTGTTCTCCCAACGACTCCATGTGTGCGGACCAACTCGTTGGCGTCTCCGGCTTCCACCTATTTTAACCTCTGTGTGTGCATACACACGCTCGTCGCATCCATTCTCAATCATTGGTTTTGGTGTCGAATAATCTTCGTCCCATCGGAGGCTCTAGGTCAATCCGACCATCCACCAGTTATCGGGATCCGAACGTGCAATGGCTCCAGGGACGTCCCGACGATGTACGGTGATGTATGTACTCGGGAACCGATTGCTGACTACGATTTCCAACTTTTCCCTTGGAATGGCACAGATTCGTTGGTGATTCCAGTAGCTAAGGTCATTTTTCCATCCAGGATTTGCCATACCGACTCAGCCATGATAACTGCACTTTCATCATCACGCTTTTCTATAAAAATCTTCTCGGAGGAAATCGGAGAATCTCGTTTTCTGTTTTACCGACAAAGCAACGGTGCCTCTTCAGCCGTGACTGTCTACGAGTGGACGACGCTGTTGGGCTAATTTAACCGTAATCAGCGAGACAATTAGGAAACTCCAAAGTGTGTAATTAACTCGTAGATAAGTCAGAGAAATGACTGTATCGTGTTGACGGGGCATCGTTAAAATTCGGAGTCGCGAAGAACCGAGAGTGAAATGAGGAGAAAAAAAATAAGAAGGAAACACGAACGGCCGGCAGCGAGGGCCACCTGTCGCCTTAATTTTAGATCGTCGGCCTCTCGGCATGCCGCTCTGACTCATGCCCTCTCCTCGCTTCTCGGCAAGCCAAGGTATTCGAATCCGCGTAAATCACACAACTCACCTGTCCTCGAGTCACTATATCCGTCTCGGGACCCGTGATCGAAATTCTCGTTAGCGTCTAGACCGATCGACCCGATCTACCGACTCTGGGCGGCTTTGTACATCGCTGCACATCGAAGGCAAAAAGCTCGTTCAATCAACTCGATAAGCGAACGGGAGACTTTTGGCGCCCGAAACAGGTGTTGGAATATACTCATTAAAAAAAAAATCAAATTATTACTCAACCTTGAAGATCACCCTATAAATTTTTCATAGATAAATAAATACTTTCAGTAAATATATAACATTCCTCATTAAAAGAAATTTGTAGGGCGATTTTCAGGAATCAAAGGGGGTAGTATGCGGTCCATTCACCACGTGGAACCCTACAGTCCTTCAACTAGTTATAAATGGACGCGAGTTAATGAAAGACAATGCCGCCTCTCGGATAGTTTTTTGATAAAGTATAGATGACCAACAGCCGTCTCCGCTAGGCTCTTCGTGACGAGAAAACTTTCGTAGAAGGATATTTTTATAAAGGTCTCCTCGGGCAGTCTGCCGCCGCTGTTGCCGGTTGCCGGGCAAATGAAGAGAGAGAGAAAAAAAGAGGCATGGACTGACTGGAGGGCGCGGAAAGGAAGGAGCGAGCGGGGGGGAGGGTTGGAGAACAAGGGCTGTGCGCGTGCCGTGCACGTGTTCTCGCTATGATATTGACGCGAGATTTATGAACTCTCGACAGGGTCACGTTTCGTGCAGCGCTCTCTCTCCTTCCTCTCTGTTACCACGCGTGCACACATGGTTTCCTCCTCGCTCTTCGCATGGCCCAGCTATAACACACCGTTACGTGTGCAAGGTCCCGGCTCGGATATTTCTCTCATTTTTCACGTCGCGATGAACCCACGGCGAAGTTTATCACGCGGATCGTTCCCTCGGACTGCCGTACGGGGGATGTGCTCGTGCAGCTTTTTTTACAAATGGTATCGACGGATCGGATCACAGCTCGCGACCATTAGCGGGACTGGTAGAGCCGCGAAATTCTGGGAAATATTTAACAAGCCCAGCCGGCGGACCGCGACTCTCGAATATCGATCCGATTATGCAGGGCATCCGCTTTCGAGAAGATCGAATAAATTCAACGGAAATTGAAATCTGAGATGGTACAGATGCTTTGAGCTCGGAAGCGCCCACGCACTGTTCCAGTCACGTTAAAGTTGCGGATGATGCTGTGGTGGGTGGGTGGTTTATTACCGATTTCGGGAAGCTACATGGATACATTTTCTGAAATCTTGCCGGATAGAGCTTGCACCGGTTGGCTGTTGCGTCCCAGCACTGGCGGGAGACCAGCCAGGCCTCATCCGGCTGGGTTGGCTCGTGAAAAGTAAATTTGACGCCAAATTAAAACTTCGGGGTGAAAGACGACGAGACAAAACTTTCCTTGAACATCGAAAGCGGTGTGACGGTCCCTTCCATTGGTTCGTCTACAATTTACGATGTAATTAACGCATACGAGACTCGAGAGTCAACCAGGCACAGTTGATTCAATTACAGACAGTTCGACCTTGCTCGTTACAGGATGCGTGACACAAACTGAAAACCAACAAGTTGAACCTCCTCCGAGTCTAGCATCCGTGCATGATCCTTGGCTATTCGAACGTGCGACGAGTTTCTGTGGCCGCCGATTCGCTCATCGTACGCCTAATAAGCAAAACCGTTGAAGCGCTAGGAGCCCGACGCGTTGGAGCCACTACAAAACCGTTCAACGGGAAAGTCGACGGAGCTAGACTTCGTCGGGGGTTGCGCAGATTGCGAATGACTGCGAGGTGTGCGTGTGTGCACACTGGCTGCAGTCTTTCGGCAGTGTTACCCGTACCGGCGGTAAAAATGGTCCGTGTATCATCGATTCGCCTCGCAATCTAGGCGGGCTATATTTACCCTGCAGATCTTCGAGATTCAACGGCACGAGATAACGGCGGAAAGAGAAACGATAGAAATTGCACTTGACGAGACGACGGCGGGACGAGAAAGCCGGCGTGCAATCGATTTTCGATGCTACTTCTGATAAAACGGATTCCCGTCGACGAATCATCGAGGAAAATTTGATTCCCGTCAGACTGGAACGTCTAGCGTCGCGCGTCTGATCTTCGCCTGCCGTCTCCACAGTGCCGATCGGAACGACGGCTTTGGCATACGCATTATATCCGAGCTTCGCGCGTTCTCCAAGGCGTCTCGCGAAACTGAGACAGGACAGTGACGTTTCATATAATTTTGGTGTGATTTCGGGTTAGCCTGTACAGAGGGGCGTTGTCAGACGGTGTGATTTCAAGCTCGGCAACCCCTAGACTCTGGACTAGATATACGTTTCTATACTAGATACACGTTACGCGTGAGGGGGGGGGGTAATGTCACTAGCGTCTCGCTAAATTTATTCATAGCGCTCGGCTAACTCTGTTACGGAATTTCGCGGCCGCGGGACCACCGCGCAACGTGACACTCTGCGCCCTCCCCAAAGTACGCGAGAGACCAACTCTCGCTACCTCGACGGTTCGACGCATACACGCAGCGGAAAAACTTTTTCAATTTCTTTTTTCCCGCTCTTGTTATTTTTACATAATTTTTTTTATCGTTCAACAACCTCTCGAGCTGCGGAGCGGTAACACGCGTGAACGAAATGAAAATTTCACTGACCGTGATTGCGGTAGCCTCGCAGTTCTACATCTACTTCATTTCGGGATGTTGACCTCGTCGACCCCTGCAACAAAAAAAAAAACAAAAAACAAGTGAAAAAATGTTCGAAAGTCAGACAACTTTGTAATTTTTAATGAGATTATTATTATTGTCATTATTACATGTAAATAATTTCAGAGAAAAAAAATATACGAAAAATATATTCCTGACGAATCGGATAATCTTTTCATGAGGGTTGAAAAATCCATTAGAGTAGCGTCAATAATTTAATGGAGCCTCGAGGAAGCAATTGAAAAACTATTTAAGGCAGATGATTTGCCGAAAGGCGGAAGTGTGAGGTGGGTGGGCGACACAAATCGTAATGAAAATAATGCCGAAGCTATGTCTTCGGCGTTCGAAGTTTCGCCTCGATAAATTCATCGACCTTGAGTCGGAGCCAGAGAGATAGAGAGAACTCTGGTAGACGCGAAGCGAAAAGATTGTGGAAACACGCTGAGGGATGGCGCATTCGGAACCGGACGAGAGGGAATATATAGAACCCCGGCCGAAAGTATATTCTCGCTCTCGTTCGGCAGCGCACACACGTATCCGGAGCGTTGCCACAGTGCATCGTCGGAGTTTCGCGTTTCCTGTGCTGTCTACGTTCCCGTTCTCGTTCGTGTTTTCGTCGTCCTCATCGCGGCGGCGGGAGAGAGACCTCCCGACGCGACGGCATCGGCTGCAGAGCCGAGAGCTCTGTTGGAGGAAAAGAGGAAGTCGCGGAAAGACGAGGGAGGCACAGGTAGAGCACAAAGTGCGTTCCCAATCTCGCTACAAAGCGCTCGAAGCAATTGAAGCGACGGCGCACCGCTTCAACCGTTCCGTGACTGCAATTCGCTCGCACAGGAGTACGACAGAGATCTCCTCTATCGCCACCCTCTCCGCCAACCCCCGGGCTCTGTGCGCGAGAGCGAACTAGATGTCGCGCACCGCATTCCGGATCGGAAAACAGACGAGAGACCTCGCCGAGACACGAAGGTACATTTTGGTTTTCTTCAAACTCCGAGAAGCGGAAAGCACATGACGAAAGCTTCCAATATTTTTAATGTGGATAAATCGGTAATTGTTTTTATAACCTGACCTTGGGTTGTAATTTTTTTTTTCAGGAGTTGAAAAGCAAGCTTTGGGCGTCGAAAGGGTTGAAGGATGTAGCGGCGAAAAAAAAAAATCCATCGCAGCGTTGGAGGAAGGCGGATGCGGAGCGGATGCGGAGATTGAATCGAGGGGAAGGATCGGAGTGGACCGAGGGTTGAATTTTGGCCATTTACGCAGAATGTGAATACAGGTCGGGCGGTCGGCAACTCGTGAATCGTCGGCGTGTATACGGAGGACATGTGCACACGGAAAGGGTTGTAGTGGTACAGGGACCAGAAATACAGATGGACCGGAGGAAAAGCACGAGGGAGGGTTGCGGGTCCACGAGCGTCCGGGGCCGGGGGGTGGGGAGGCGGGTTGGATACGCAGGAACATGGTGGCCCGTGTCGGGCCGTATACTCACTGCAACAGACATGTATTATTCAGGCTGACACCCGCGCAGCGCCAGGATCCATCCGGCAGACGCTGTGAAAATAAAAAGTACCGACGAGCGGCCTAGAGTGGAACCGTTCGCGGAGGAGAGTCCCGTTGTCGGACAGAGACGGAGAAAGCAAGTGTACGGCATGAGTGGCATCGGCGCTAAAGCAGGACCGAACTGGGGTGAAAGAAGGAAAGGCCCCGCTAGAACCACTAACCGCGCGAGGGTGTGGAAGCAGCACCCTCGATGGAAATAAGCGCTCACCGAGGTTTCGTGTTCCACTGGCCGGGCGGACACTCTCTGACATTCAAAGTCTCCGTACGTGTCATTTTGAGGTTTGATATTTTCGGCACTTTGCTATTATCATTCGTCGATGGACAATACCGTCTCTGGAGATGTCAAAATAACACCATGCAAAGATGACATGTGTAAAAATAACACGCTGTGAAAGTAACAAACGAAAAGAACAACGTCGGAACGTTTTTTTCTTTACACCGTGACATTTTGGAATTTTGTATTTTTTGTTTATCACTAATATTTATCATTATTCATAATTTATTGATATTTCGGACGATTACTTTACAAAATACGAAGTTGAGCCTAATACCCCGGAGAGACGGACAAATCGAACGGGTTTTTGATCAAGTGCAGCGAAGCAGTCTACCGCTGGATATTCCGAAGTAAGTCCCCCGTTGCCGGAGACGAGATGACGAGATGGGGTGCGGACGCCCGAGAAAAACCTTCCCGAGTGTATACCGCGCGTGTTTTTCCCGTAAAGAAACGCTTCCCGGCTCCCGTCATCTCTTCTCCACTCGGAAACCGGTCCCCCACAGCCCTGTAGATTGGCGCTCCTTTCGCCCAGCCCCCTAACTCCTTTCTCCCTTCCGTCCCTTAAGCGCCCGGAGAAATATTATTTCTCTGAGTGGTAAGTGACAGGCGGACGGACATTTCGAGATATTCCGCGTCTTTGGGGGGAAGGGGGAAGCTTCGCGATAATGGAAGAACGCCGGCTGTGCGCCCTCGGTAATTCGCTACCGCTATGAAGACGAAGAGAACCAAAGATACAAAAGTCTACTTCTCCCGCCGTTATCTTTTCGTTGAAATGTGTAAAGAATTTTTTTTTTCTTTTAATATCGGTTTAGCCGGTCACCACAAAAGTATGTATACAAATAAAAAGTTGTGTACTCCAAGAAAAATCAGGAACTTCGCAACAACAGCCTCGAAAGCGTCTCCGTTCTAATTATCGTGGAATCCTCCCGGAGAGCTCGTATTTTTCATCCGGCATCCCTGTGTCCGACTCCGTTTCGAGTTTCTTTGAACCCGTGCTTCATCGCGAAGTTCGACGAACGAGTCGGTGAGAAATAAAAATAAAAAATAACCCGCGGAGAGAGAGACGAGTGAGGGAACCGTATATCTTCTCCAGGAACTAATTTCCCACGAGGTAAATACCCGAGGTGCAGAGATGAGGCGGACGAGCGCGGAGGGTGCAGGGCGCGTTAAACGAAACGCGGTTTAAAGAGCGCTCGTAGTGTGCCACTGATTAAGCTCCGGGACGATAAACGGAAACCGAATGTTCCCGACGTTAACGTCGAAGTGCTTCACGCCGTTTCGCTGTAGCCTCCTTTTTCGAGTTTTATCCCGCCAAAGCTCAGGGCTGCATTCCCTCGGGAAGGCAACTCGCTGATAGGTCCATTTCTTTAGTTCTACTCGAGTTATTTTGGGAAAAAATGTTGCCAGAACAAAAAATGTCTTAGAATGTTCTTTGAAGTATGGCTCGATGTCCCGGCAGCCCGTCGTGCAGCTACACCGACCCTTTTTTCGTGCAACCCTCTTTTCCCGAACTTCGGAAACGCCCTGAGACGCTAGGGGTTGGGAAGGAGAGAGAGAGCGAGGTTTGGGAGGGGGAGAAAGTCATTCGGGGATATCGCGTCTACCGGCGGCGGTCGAGGTCTGCCCGTTTAAACCACCGGCAGGAAAGTTAGATCGCTCAGGTAGAAGCGGTACAAGTAAATAACAAGCGGCAAGAGACATAGCCGCTCGGTCGAACGGGTGGTGCAGCGGAAACACGACAGGGGGGAGGGGGTTGTAATTAAAACCGGTCGGTATTTACTCGGGGGTAATGAAGGGGCAAACACACAGTTTGTCTCCGTTAGTTGTATCCACCGGCGGACCCTGGGATGTACCCACCTACTTTATCCACGACCACCCCCCCCCCCCCCCCGCCGGAAACAGAATCACCCGTTACTGCCCCGGCGGAACTCCGATTCCTCGAGCGCGACGGCATCGAGACGGCGCACGTAACATCCCTGTCGCGAAGACGCACACCTGCTTTCCACTAACTAGCCTGAGTTAAACGAGGAATCGAGGGAAGTCCTCGGGGACACGGCACGTAGGCGAACTTCCGGTAGCATTTTTGCTCCGCGACTTCCTATCGTGACCGCCGTACACGTGACCCATCGTAGTTCGACTGGTGCATTTGTTCGATCCACGCTAACAGGACTCTTCGGGCAAATGATTTTTCTTCGGGGCTCTAACGAAGTTGTGGGGTTGTTGCTTCCCGCTTGGCAGCGCGGAATAGTAGGATTTCTGGGAAAAACAATTTCGAACTATATGAATGGCATATTGTTTCGTACGATTTATCATGATTATATATTGGATAATTACATTTATAAAAAAAATTGTGCGAAAATGTTTTTAAAAAATTATAATTTAATTTCCATTCGCAGGGTAGAGAAAGGATAATGATATCGGGGATCGACAGCGATGATGCAACGATAGAGTGCAACGCAAAATCATGAAAAGCCACAGTGCATGATTTTCTTCCTCTCTCGGTTGGCGCGATCGGTGCGCACGTTCACGCCCTCGACGCAAAATCGCCATTCGAAAACGTGTGTCGGCATATATCAGCGAACCCGCCCAAGCGAAATTACCGACTCTCTCTCCGTCTGTCTCTCTCTCTCTCCGGCCATTGAGCGTAATCGTTCTCGCATTGATTTCCGTTTAGGCTTTCTCCCGCTCGTTCGTTCCGCTCGTTTCCAGCCTTTTTGAAACTCTCCGATATCACAGTACCACACGGTACGAAATCCACCGTCATTTTGAGAGCGTGCGAGACCCCGGGCTCTATGCACACTCTCGCCCATAGAATTTTCATTTTTGCCCGCGCGTGGGCGAGAAACTCGATAACGAGGCGCCATTACGCATTCCATAGCAATTCCAGTGAGACGTTCAGCCAAAAAACGAAATAATAAAAATATACATTTGCGGACCTCGCTGAATGGTAATACAACGTTCCATCCGTATTCGGCAATAAAATAATGAACGAACAATAAACATATTACAATTAATAGTTAGTAGGATTTCATAAACATTCCAGATATTTCTTAAGTACCCAGTAAATAAAAAGTTGCAAATTGAAATGTTCATGTGGCTTTCTCATAAAAGCTGCAAATTGAAAGTTTCATATGGCTTTCTCATAATGTTTCTTTATTCGCAAAGCTTCTTCTCTGAGGAAGCATTATCTGTGTAGTTGGCTTCCTCACAGAGGAAACTTTGCAAATAACGGAACATTATGAGAAGGCCGTAAGACCCTGTAAAATACATTTAAAGATTCAGCTTTAGGGAAAACTCTTCGGTACTGCATAGTACATACCTCAAGTTGTATCTGTGAATTATTTCAGAATTTACTCGGCAGGCTACCGGCCAGCACACATCTCTATGCGAGCGAATAAACCCGTTTAGAGCCGTAAGACCCTTTATAAAGGACCGTTTCGCAAAATTTACCCTTACCATTTTTCGACAAAAATGGTATTTTTACAAAAAAATTTTTTAGAATTTTTTCGTTACTGAAATCGGTTGGTAAATATGCCACTTGAAAACAATGGCGGAGGTTTTAATTCGATATCTCGAAATTTTTCGAAAAAAAGTGCCGTTTCGCAAAATTTAACATAGGATTCCCTATGCTGGAAATGGTCAATTTTGAAAATTTCTAAAAAGGTTCCAGTTTTACGTTTTCTGTGTGGAAATCGGTCGCCTGAAGCGAATGGCGGTGGTGGAAATTCGATATCTCGAAAAAAAAAATTTCTCCATTTTGAAAGTGGAAAAATGAAAGGGGGGTACCCTCACAATTTTTCGACAAAAATGGTATTTTCACAAAAAAATTTTTTAGAATTTTTTCGTTAATAAAATCGGTTGGTAAATATGCCACTTGAAAACAATGGCGGAGGTTTTAATTCGATTTCCCGAAATTTTTTGAAAAAAAGTGCCGTTTCGCAAAATTTAACATAGGATTCCCTATGCTGGAAATGGTCAATTTTTTTAATTTCGAAAAAAATACTAGTTGCATGTGTTTTGAGCAGGAAATGAGCCACTTGAAGCCAATGGAGGTGGTAAAAAATCGGTATCTCGAAAAAAAATATTCGGCTATTTTGAAAGTGGAAAAAAGGGAAGGGGGTACCTTGCCATTTTTCGACAAAAATGCTATTTTCTCAAAAAAAATTCGATATGAGAATTTCGATGTTTTGGAACATTCTGAACACGTTTTCATTAGAATCTCGAAAATGTTTTTTTTCACCATCACAAAGCTTCCTCTATGAGGAAACAAAATATCCGTACCATAGCAATAATGTACTGAGACATGGTACACTTTTTCAGAGTTATCTAAACACCATCCAGTAACATAAATTTCATGCCTTGCAAGCCCAGTAGCCAAAGATTTACAGATAATCGCTAAATGTGACGGATACAATATTTTATTTACTCCCTCCCAACATAAGCAACTTCTCTTCGCGCGTTGATCCAGCTTCCGGCGTAATCGATCTCTCGTCTCCGGGTGCTTCGTTCCTCCTCACCGGCTGTTGCTGGCAAGAGGACGAAGAGGAAGAGGAGGAGGTCACGCGGGAGCGTTATCAATCTCGTTCCAACGGTGATTTTCCCCTATCGCCCGCTTGACGCAGCCTCCGCTGGTCGGTCCAGGCAGTAAGCGACAGCATTCAGCGCCGTTGAGATCCGCGTTGCTTTACGTCTATATACATCACAGACATACAGCCTCCAGCAGTAAGGGGGGAAGAAAAAAAGAAAGACCGTTACAGGAGACGATAAAGAAGAATTCATAAGCTCCCATTGCTCCTGATATCACATCGATGTTCATTGTTGGTCGTCTTCTCCGCATACCTCTTCATCCGCCATACCCTCGAGTGCATCCATCCACGGAACAAAACAGAATAGAACAGTCCATCTCCGCGTGAGGCCTCTCTCTGTATAGCGGAATATCGGGCAAACAAGCTCGAGGCTCTTCGCAGTAGACATCGCGATGTTATTGCTTCGGCGAGCGAGCACCGGTAAAGTTGGGTGAAATTTGTCCTCGAGGCGGAACTACAATGGCACAGTCGTAATCCAATAAATTTGATACCGTACGGGAGGTACGAGCGTAGACTCGAGGAGTTTAAGGAGTTGGGTGAAGAGCGAGAAAGAGCTTTTTTGCGATTGTTCGGTGTCACCGGACCGGGATATAGAAGAGAGAAAGAGACGACGAAGAAGACGAAGTCTCGCGGTCGCCGTCGGTCCAAGCCAGAGGGATGAGGAACAATTGGACCTACGCCATCGTCTTGAGCGACAGCGCAGATGTGGCAAAAATATTCACAATTACGTGTCCGTCGCTCGGTGGCTCGACGCAGCGTGAATAACAGATATACCGGAGAGCGACGGAGAGATATATGCTGGTTCGGGAATGGCGGGAGAGAGGGCCGAGGAAGGAGGGTGCCTCCGGTTCTTCGTAGTTTATCTAGCATTGAGCGGGCGCCCTCCGAGCGCCGGGTAGGGTGCGGGTAGCCGGGGAGGCGCAGACATCGGGGCGTTCTAAGAAATTCTAGCGGCCTAGAAAATTGGCACAAGGTTTCTTTGGTCTTCGGTAAGGCAGAACCGACCGAAACGCCATCTTGCCCTCGCGGCACTTTTTCTATTTTAACCCGGTCTCGAGGAGATCTCAAATGAAATGCGGAAGCTTGTGGGAACGAGCCACTCCTCTAGATACCTGTTTCTCGGTTACGTCTAGGCGCTCGACATTACATCGATTTTATAGTCACAAGTTCGTTCTGGAGGATAATTTCAAGATGGAACATCAATCTTGGCCCTGAAAGACCGCACAGGCATCCACAGAAAACAAAGTCTTCACCGATACAGTACTCTACCAGAAATCTATATTTTTTCATTTATATGTAGTGAAAACGAAGCTATCGGCATTAGAAAAAAAAAAAAGAAAACCAGAATCGAAGAACGGGTAAAAACCTAAAATGTTCCCTGACTGAGAAGCAAAATGGGTCAACAATGTGCAGTTGGCGCACGAGTTTGATCTCAAGATCAGCCTCGTGACTGTAAATGCGAGGCTTAGGTGCTGTGGATTCGAACGTCGCAGCTCTGGTCCTTTCAGCGATGAGTATCGATTACTTGTCGGCAATGTGTCCGATCCAACTCCTCTGTGTTCCGCAGAGGATGCTGCGTTCACCGGGCGTTCGCTATCTCCAGGTCCAACACAGCGGGTGTACGCCGTATGTGGCTTGACACGAGGCAACGTTCGACCGGTGGTCGATCCAATTAGTCCGCCAACAATGTCTTTTGTCGATAATCGTCGGCGGGCCTATCCCGCGAGTGCGCGACACGCAACGGAGAGTCCCGGACGGCGTTGGTCGCTGAGCGAGGGTAACACCGGTGGCGTGACAATGCGTTATATTCAACTATTCACCGCACCAGAACTCGCACACATTATCGGATAGCTGGATTCGCCATAGCATCGAGCGCTACTCCGACGGAGCTTTTCAATTGCAACACAGAGTTGGCGGGACTATGGGAAGGAGGACAAATAACGAACGAACCGACAATGTCCATTATACGCTGCGATATACATTTCAGGTATAACGGGGGCAGCTTGTCGCTCGATCGGGAATTCGATTTATTTTCATCGAAAAGTCAAGCGGACAAAGGCACCCTCCGGTGAAAGCGAAAATTTACTCACGATATAATGACGATATAAAATAATAAACAAGTTCGAGGTTTCCGATTTTCCACTTTGTCAATGGGGGAGTTAGTGGTTCGATTGATGAATATTTCTGCCCATACATAAATATCAGACTTTGTATTTTATTTTTTGATTGTTTGGCTCGAAGGTACTTTTTTTCTGGATGTGTTTAGTGTTCTTCTGAAAAAATTATAATTTTCATCGACATTACTTCCTCATTTCTTCCACCTAAAAAAATTAGTTCGATCCAAATAGAATTTATCTGGATACCGGCTTGCTGGACCATTTAGCTGATCTTCGTTTTCCTCAAGGCGGTAACTTTTTCACTTCGAACTCCATCGAACCGTCGCGGATTCAGCGGGGAGGCTCTCATTCCCATTCTAAATCCTCATTTCCTCTCTCGGCTCGATCTTCGTTCGATACATCGCGATCTCGTAAACGCCGGGCGCGAACACCAAGCCTGACAAAAATTGGACCAGGGCCAATGGAGGAGCCAGCCCTCCCTTCGAGCAACCCTCCATCCGGAGAGAGGAAGAACGGATGAGCCAGCAACCTGCACCACCTTCTCCCTTCTTCCTTTCTATCCTCTCTTCCTTTCTCACTTCCCATCCATCTTCCCTTCCTTCGCTCGCACTTTCTTCGGCCGCTATTCCTCTCTTCGCCAGATACCCGACGACGTCCACGCCTCGGCCAACTTCCTCCAATCCTCTTCCCATCGCCTTCGATAAATTACTGTTTATCCTTTCCTCGCCGACGATGAAGCTTTAGTTATTATTTCTTATTAATAATATTTCGTCGGTCCGATCCACTCACGGTAGACGATACCCCAGTACTGTCCGGAAAATGACTTATAGGAAGGAGAAAACTGAAGCCTGCGAGACCGAGCGAGGAAAATCGGCGCTCGATAAACGGTGGAAAGCTGCATCCGTTTACCGACTGATGGGATGAATATATGTAATTTCTCGATAGCGTGATTTTCTCATACATTTTCCCAAAGTACCCTTCCATCCAGGTCCTTGGTAAGACGGAAACTCCCTGCTTCTCGAGTTAACTTCGCGTCGATCATCGTTGTCGTTTTGTTCAGCCCCCGTTTTCAGGCGCCACCCGTTACCCTTCCTGTACCTTCGACTGTGTCGTACGATTTCGTACGGTGTGGCTCTACCTCGAAGGGTAACAACGCTGCTGTACAAGCGTCAACGGCATCGAGGGGATCGTCTTTACTCGTGACTGTGTACTCACGAGCCGGGCCCTGTACATGATCGTTACTCGGCCGTGCTTAAAGTTTCAGACGATACGGCGACATTCCAGGTTCGCCGGGGTTGGCGCAAACTCGGAGAACGATTCGCATGGAGCAACGCAGTTATGCTGTTTTTTTGTACTATGTATATTTTAGTTTCTTTTTTTTTCAAATTTTTCAGTCCTGAATAATTACCCAATTTTCGGACGGAAAATTACGAAATGGAGCACAGCCAAGGCGCATCAACTCTGAGAGATTTTCACCGCGGATAACTACGAGTCGACGCTCTGGCTTATTTTTCCGTCGAAGTTGCGAGTTTTTCAGCTCGAGCTACCGTCCGCAAAAGAAGAAAAAACTGAAAACCGAGCGAGCCCGAAAAAAAATCAACTGTTGGTCCGTGCACGGTAAGGAAAAAAGGTAAAAAATACCTGAAGAGTGGAAGAAACGGAGTCTATACGCCGGCGAGGGTCGAGACTCTCTTGCCACGCATCGCTGGCTGGCAAAGGTGCGCGGCTCGTACCAAAAGAGCCTTTGACTCTCGGCGAGGTTTCTCTCCTCGCCTTTCTCTTCCTTCCACTTTCGTTACGTTCTTAGGAATTTATTTGACTCTCTCGCGCGCGTTCCCTCAGTTCGCTTCGCGTACAACCTAACTCCCTCTCTCATATATATGTATATATGTATATATATATATCGTTCGTGTAGCCCGCAAGCCTTCCGGAGCTGGATCTCTTCATCTTCTCGGTCCCACGTTTCGACCTCGTTATTTTCTCTTCGTTAGTACAGACTCCACTCTCCTTTTTATCCTCCACTCCTTCCTGCTCCTCCGGCTCGGTGCTTTTCTGGTTTTCGTTTCTTTCGTTTCTTTCTTCGGTTTTTTTTTTCAATCCTTGCTTTTTTTATTATTTATTCTTTCTTCATTTGGTCAGAAGAAACGTAGAGAGGGAGACGGAGAACCGGAATGGAAGTTTTAAACGTACGTGCCGCCAGAGGCGAACCGAGAAAGGCGCAGGTAGAACGTGCAACCCCAATTGTGCTCGCAGCCGTGGAGCACTGGGGCAAAAGGGGCTGGAAGCGGGAACGCGCGAGCGTTATCCGGTGGGTGCTGGGAGGTCGGATATCGATTCGCTACAATGTCGCTAGCGACCTCGCGACTTCGGCGTGAGGAAGCATTCGCACTCGGCGAAACGAGCGTGCCTTCCGAGCGCTGGAACCGTACGCGTGGGAAGCCGCGTCTGACCACACACTGGCCATTTCTACTGGAACGTGACGGATTGAGTTGTCGTGCCGAAGGAAACTTTTTCTCTCTCAACTGTACCAATTTGCCACGACATGGAAAAAAAAATGATTCCTCCGGTTACCCTGTCACCTCCTAGTTAACATGATTTTCCGAATAAGATTGCGATAATCCCAGGCTCCCGGTTGGATTACCGAAGCAGACAAATGATTCGAGTCTATATACATCCGGGGAAACTTCTCGATACGAATAAGTCTCTGTTCGATCGTGGTGAATACACGGGAGAGCTAAGAATCGTTGAGATTGGCTCGACGAATTGCAACCCCGGCCCAGCGAGAGAAAGCTCGACCCGGAGGGGGAGCGTTATTGATAACGGTCAGGATTTCGCTCGGTGGGTAATCCACCGTGGGTAGTAAGGGCGTTAGCGATAAAGGGATCACGGCTTTCAGGGCGCCGGGCCCGGGGTCTCTGCCCACTTTCCGTCACAACCTTCCTTGCTGGCCCGCAGCGCAGGGCAAATCCTCAAGTTCTCTTGACGATCCTCGCCAAGTCTGCCTCACTCACTGTCCCTCCTCGCTCCTCACTGAGCTTACCTCGTTCCTACTATTCTACGACGATCCTATATCCGCCAAAGTCGTCCTGCTACTTTGTCGATAGCGAGGAATAACCGTCAATATCTGGAAACTGTACGGTACACTGATGGTAGTAAATTCAATTCCCCGATCGCAATGAACCGAGTTTGCGATACCTGCATGCATGTCTGGCGACGATGGAGCCGAAAGAGTGTCAATCCGTCGGATGAATCTGTAAGTCGGTGACTACAAAAATGATAAAAATTTTCCGACATTCGGAGAATTCTTTTCTTCAGGAATTTTTTTTTCAAGGTTCAGAAACTGTTCTTCTTTTGTCTCCCAGATAACGTGTTATTGTATTTCCGCAGCTCGGGTAGTCGAGTAAAAATTCCACGAGGGTGAATCCACCGGGTATCGAATGAAAATTCAAGATGGTTCTCGATAAAAGAATTCACGGATATTTCTATCGTGGGGAAATGCGCGAAAGCGTTATACCTAATAAACCAATTTGAATTCATCCGAGGCGTTACATTCGCTGTTTGGCCCTGTCTGGGGGGGGCGTTTTTCTCGAACACACCCACACGATAGTGGTTTAAGGCTGAGGATCTCCGCTAGATGGTCGGGCGTGGTAAAGTAAAACGGGGGAGAGAAAGCAAGGAAAGAAAGCTCACGGACAAACACGTTGCGAAATGATGGGGGTTGTAGAAGCGATCGGGGAGGGGTAGGGGGGAGGAACGCATGCTTTCGGGCTCGAATATAAAGACGCTCCGTTATCTCCGGCGTATAATCTAAAGCTCGTCGTAAAACCGACTTGGTTAGGGCGGGTGTGCACGGCCAGAGGCCGTGAGGAGTATACTCTCGCTCTCGCGAGAACTGCCGCGGTACGGCACGCAGGGGAGGCGAAAACGCTACGGGAAGATGACTGAGGCGAATACGTGCCTGGTGTGGGACTGTACGGTAGTAACGTTGCCACGATACCCAGCGCGGAGAGCAAAATGCCTGTTGGATGTGTACAGGCTTGTTCAGAAATTAAATAAATGGCCCGGTAAGTGACACTTTACTATTTTACCGTTAAAGCGAGTTAAGCGCCACTCTAATGCTCCCATGATGGCGATAAAAAGATTCAGTTTCTCAGAATCTGCAAAAAAAAACTCCCGATAGCACTTATCATTTTGACAAGAAGTTTTACCAATTTTGCTACATGGGACAAAACGTTGATAAAAATTGTATCCGGAAAAAACTTCCCGAATTTGGATTAGGGTTTTTTTTATTGAGTTTTTGGTAGTTCTGAATGAGCCTGTATACCGTAACGGAGCCCAGCAAAACGCCGGGTGTTACGGTATGGTAAACGCAACTCCCCCCTCCGCTCCCGCGCGGCATGTTAGTGTATAACTATCCTCCTCCCGGCTGTGAATTCACCACAGGCAAACAATTCCCCCGTGTACACGAAAACGGCTGGGCGCGCGCGCGCGTGTGTGTGTGTGTATGTAGCATCTCCGGAGAGTTTGCGTGCACCAGACGACCGTGCATCGGTACTGCAACACATGTGCCAGCGGCAAGATAGCCGCAAGGGTTTCATTGATCTCTGTGAAGCTGTACTATCATTCGCGGCACCGATTATTCGCCTCGCGCGGAAAACCCCCCCCTTAACGATCCGTCGAGTATCAACGGCGAGCCGCCATATGGCCGCTGAAAGGCGCGGAATCACATCGCACCGGAAACGGATATATATTTTTTCTTTTTATCTCTGGCTCAATTCCACCCATTTCGCGAATGCGATTGGAATTTCGTTATTCCCCCCGAGCGCCAACTCTCTTCGACGAATGCCAAAAGTACATCGGAATTATTATACGGTTATACCGTATGTATTATTCCGCTTCGATATTATTCACACCGAATTCGATAAAACTCTCGAAGAATCGATCCGAAAAACAAAATTGAAAAAGACATCCAGAAAATAAAAGAAAGGTTCAAGCGTCGCTCGATGGTGATTGCGCAAAAAGCGAGTTCGCGAGAACGATGCGGGTAAAAATAGTCGATGCTCTCCCGTAGCTGCTGCTGCGGGCATCACAAACGCGGGAAGCACCTTCCTCCAGTCGGCGCTCGAGTAATTGAAGAAAAAAGTATAAAACGGAAGAGCCAAGTGGGACTATTTTTTTTTTTTTTAAGCCACTAATTAGTCGACTTCTTTGATGTCGAGTTGTTCTATACGTTGGACCATTTTTTTCATTCCCGATCGGAGATCGGGAGAGAATGGGGACGTAAAATTACGAGACATTACTGATTGTTTGTCGGATATTCGTAGTTTATCGAATTTACCTCGAGACCGCATTTCCGTGGGCGAAATTGCGTGCAAGGATCGCCTCGCTGCGGTGTCGCTCGGGATTGTGAGGCGCGGTTGCGAAACGAGCGAGGACCTTCTCCCCACGTCGGGATAGAATTGCTAGTGTAACCTAGAGAAGTTCGTGCGGCCTGTTTATTGGCACAATCAGGAGAAGGCACGTTGCAACATTGGGAATTGATTGGAACCTTAGAGACGGAACGAAAGGCGGAGGAACGTTATCGCGAGAATAATCCTTTCTGCGTTCGGAGAACGTTCCTCACGCACGCTTCCATCTCATACACTATAAACGAAAGAAAAATAGAAAGAAAATCCTCGCGTGACATTCAATAACATTGATGGGCTAATTACTACGAAAGGTCTGCTCGTTTCTCCAAAACCCACGCTCAAACGCTCCGGTGCGCCTCAGGTGTAGTCGCCAGACTCTCTCATCCCTACGGCAGATTGTGCCATCTTTCGCCCAGAAATGGCACTAAAGTACCACACTGTACAACCTAGCGCAAACGTGTACGTAGGCGCTGGTACAAATTAAAGCGATACCCCCTGCGTGGGTTTAACGTGCCTGAGCGAAGGTACGGGGGAATGCGTGGAAGGAGGTATGGTACGAGTTCTTGTGTACTCAGCGTCGAAGGGACCATGGGGGTTGCGTGCGAGGGAATGTGGTCGGTCTCCATTGGAGCTGTATATTTATCTGCACCAGTGTGTATTCTGCAGGTTGCAGGTTGCTCGCTGAAGGATGCAAGTTTGGATATGCATGTGCGTGCATAAGGGGGATTCTGGAAGGACGAGGGTTGAAACGAGAGGGACATAGTGGCCATAGAGGGTGGAGATAGCCGTTTGGACAATGGAAGGGCTAACAATACCCGAAGCACGAAGCGAAACGCGGCGAGACAATGACGTGCTGGCCGGCGCTGCGGGGAATCCCTTGAACCACCCTTGCCGCGTTCCCTCGTTCCCCCGCGCGCGCCGCCCTAAATCAACGTTCAGCATAATAAAACGACCGGGCCAGCTCTCTCTCTCTCTCTCTCTCTCTGGAAGCCCACTCGCACCATCACTGGGTTCAAGAACTGTAATGAATTGTGATTTTCCTATGGGCCTCTCCCGCGGAACGTTCGTGTCCGACAAGCCGTCACGTCAAAGTCAGGTCGATTCGATTCGCCTCTCATGTGAACAGCTCCACGCACCGTCCGGCCAACCATCGTAAATGCACAACAGGCATTCCCGTCGAGTGCCTCGGGGATGGCTGCTCATTTGCCGGTCATCCGATAACCGGAATATCGGTATTCACGAGCCTAAATAGCTTTTTCATCAAACACGGATTTTTTGATGAAAATTACGGAAAATAAACGAACATTATGGACCGAATGTGTATGCCGGAAAGGTTTGTTGAATGTACGAGCTTTCTCGTACCCTGGATCAATCGTCTTCCACCCGTGCCAATCAACCGTAGATTCCCGTGCAACACCCTTCGGCAATTCGTCCCAGGGCCCAACTCCGTTCACCGACTGGATTTCATCGACGAAATCGGGCTCGCAGCTCTCGCACCAGGTTGCATACCATCGGAAGACAAGACTCCGCGGACCTCCGACGATTCCAGTAGAACGGGTAAGCAATGGTGTCAGACGCGCATAAGTAGTGGCGGTCTGGTGTCTGCCGAGCGCGGCAGGCAACGGACAGGCGGACGGACAGGGCTCCGGTTCTCTGGAGCAGCAGCGGCGCCATCAACGACGGACGGAGGAAGGGGGGGCTGGCTGGTGCTAGTTTCTCCCGCATACGTGGGGTGTGTGTGCTCTCTGTGGCGAAAGCTCGGTTGTAGGGTGTGCTCCTCGCAGTTACCGGTGCCCGGAGCCAGAGAGAGCGGGACCGATGGCAGGGGGGAACAGAGAGAGGTGTGGCAGTAGTAAAGTCAGCTGCAGTCGGACGCAAACGGCCAGGAGGAGTTTCGCAGCTTCCACCGCCGGCCGAGTGTGCTACTGCCGCTCCTGCCGCTTGGCTGTGCTTTCCGGATGGGAGAGGAGAAGCAAGAAGAGAACGATGGAGACTCGGGGAGGGAGAGAGGCGGATAGACAGAAGCAACGCCGGCCCGGTGTGCTCTAAGCCGAGCTTACAACGAGAGACGCTGCGACCGGCAGAGCGTGCAAAACACCGGAGGAACTCTCGGCGCTGCTTCCCAACCAAGTTTTCGTCTCGTCTCTGGACTTTACTTTTTCTTCTCGGTCTCTCGCTTCTCCGCTCTTCCTCCCCCCCAATTCCCCACGAACTACCCCTCGACGAACGGGCTTGCCCTTGCTCAACCCTTACCGGTTACAACATGAGCGAAGAACCTTCCGCAGACACCCCCGGACTCGCACTCTCGAGAACTTCATCGGTGGGAATATATCTGGTATTTCATAGTACGCAGTTACGATACCGAACTTTTCGTCGTGTAAACTTCATCGACGGTGTCGGTACACGGAACTCGATGCTGAGGGATAAATTGTGATTTTTTTGTTAACGGATTTTTCGTTTTTCTTTTATCTTTTCCCATACCGTCGAAGATTTCTCGAGCTTCACTAAATTGTTTCGTATACATTTTTTTTTTCTGGCTACATCTGCAAGTTCAGCAAAATTGTCCGTTCATCTTCGTTCGGTTCTTGTTTTACCGTACGCGAGAGGGTAGGGGCGGGCTCTATACGCTATTGTAACTTTACGAGAGGGTCGGATGGGGCCGAATCATATCGAACTCGGGGGGGGGGGGGGGGGGAGGGGGGACGACTTGTCTCGAAGAGGCGCGAGAGAAAATAGCCCAGTAGGAAACTCGCGGATGGGAGCGGAGACTGAGCGACCTCTCTCTGCCTAAAGTTCTATGCGGTTTCATACTACGTGCCGAGTCTGTAGTACACCCACACTGATACGGAATAATATGTGCGGCTTTCTGTGGGCAGAGATATATATATATATATATATAGATATGTATATACCTTGGTACTAGCTCAACAACTATTACCGCTACTATCAGCAGCACTCCCGTACAACTGGTACCCGAACAAGTTAAACGATGTAAGGCATAATTGCCCACTCATCGTGCTTCGCATATAGACGGATGTATTCGTCCAACACCTCCTTTCGGGCGGACCTCCAGCCTCTCACTCCCGCATAGTTTCAAACTATTGTGCCCAGGGCACTAGAGAAATCGCGAACTATGACCTTCGTATCGGGGAGCCCGAGAAATTGTACTGATCCGTGGAGCATTTACACATATCACGGATTAAGGTACGAGGAAAAATTAGTTAAATTGAATTAAATTTCTTGTTACCGCGGTTGATTACAATCGATCCGATACCTCTGAGATTTCTCTTTCTAAATATAGATTTTTTTCAGTCAGAACTTCTCCGGCTTTTCCAGTGATTGGTAGTTCGCAACTATCAGAAAAAAAAAGTTCGAATGTTAAAAGACGTCTGTGTCCCTCCAACGGCGGCAACAGTAGACGACTCGTTAAAATATTTAAAGGCAAGAAAAAAAAAGTACCTACGAAAAATTCGCATACTTTGCTGATTCTTCTCGAGCGCTGAGAGGCACAATTCTCGGTATCAGAGTTACATTTCTTGAAAAAGCTTTTTCCCTCCCTCCCCCCTCGTTCTGGTCTTTTTATTTTTATTTTTTTTTCATCCCCAAGAAAAATCCGAGTGGTGGAAGCGAAGGAAACGATGCACACGAAGCAGAATGCTCCGGATTGCGAGGGAGCCTCCTCCCTCCCTCCGTCGAGAAAGTGAGGGTAGTGGTAATACGGATAAAGATGGACGTAGCTTGTTAGTAGATAAATGAAAGTTGTCAAGACGGTCCAATTAATGTCAACTCTTCGAGCCGAGCTTACCCGGCTCGCTCGCTCACTCGTGCCACTATGCCAGGCACTATAGAAGAAGCCTCCCCGCCAAACCGCGGCAACTTCCTCTCCCACCGCGCCCCCACCCCGGCTTTTCGCTCGCTCCTCTCGTACTTTCGCATTATAAGCTTTCCTTACGCTTCGCTTTCTTCGTCCTTTCTCCTCTGCCTCCCCCTCACTCCCGATTCCACGCGCGAGTTTCCTCAAACTCGATACCCGAGACAAAGCACCCCTCTCCACCCCCACCCTCTCCCGCCGTCGCCCTCAGCGTCAGCGGCAAATTTCATTTTATAAACTATGCATAATATCGAGGCCTTATGAAACTCGACAAGCCATTGGCGATACCCTCGCGAGAGTCTCGCGTTAATAGAACTCATTATTCACTTTACTATAGGGACTATAGACTGTGTACAGTTAAATTGTACCGTACGGAACATAATCGAATGTCGCATTATCGATTATTTATCGAAACACTTTCGCCAATTCGCATCGAAAAACGTTCGCGCGCCTAACAAACATCATCGTTATTATTATTATTTAGCGGGCATATATCACCTCAGTTTCGAGCTAAAAATCTCGTTTCTCCTGTGCAAATCGCAAGCGGTGCAGCCAGATAAGCAATCCACTGGGCGGAACTATCCTTGAATTTCGATCCGATAGGCGACAGCGAGGGGAGAGATGTAGAGTTGGTCCTCAATCGCGGTAGGAATTTAAAGGCCCGGAGAGGGTTAAGAAATTATTTTTCCGTATCCGCGGTCTAGTCAACTACCGGTTAGACTTTATAAATCTATCATTCGTATAACCGGAGGCACGTTCACCCCGGCAAACAAGATCCACTCTCTCTCTCGCGAAAATCGTCTCCGAGCGAAGGGAGGACGAGAGATGGCGCGAGTAACGGAAACGCCTTGCCGCACGGCCTTGCTGAGTCAGGCAGGCCAGCATAAACGAGATGGGCGGTACCTGGCAGCCGAATATACTGCCATCCACCCTTAAATATATACCGGGAGAAAGGACGTCGACGGGCATGAGAGAACGAACCCTCTCTCTGTCTTCCCACTGGAGCCCCACGGCGGTTTCGCCGTGCGAGCGTACGTCCTCTATGCACACATGTCACGCACACTCGCGCCGCAGTTACAGTATAAAGTGACATATATTGTCCAGCTCGTACGCTATATTCGACTGTACTGGGCAGACATACAGAGTCATTTTGTACAGTAGAAAAATCGTTTGCGGGTGAAAAAATGACGGTTTAAAGGGATTAATAACGCATTTAACCGTCAAGTTGACCCACGGTGAGTGCAATGGGTCAAGAAATGTTATTCGGAATATCCCATGGTAAAGAGTTATTTTTATAATCTCTAAGTGTCCCTAACAGCCGGAACAACATTGTGGCGCATAAGCGCGGAAAATCCGGACTTCTACTATGTGCAGAGAGTAAAAGGCATGAGTGTAGGGGAGAGTCGAATGTAGTATCCTACCCGGGATAGAAACCCGTTGAAGCATCGGGGAGTAAAAGAGTGAGGGAGGGTGAGGAGGGCTCGTTGACTCGACTTAAACACCCCCCTGCTACGTACCAGCATCCACTATATATCTCTGCGTACCGCGCGCGCGTATCTCAGAAATCTCGGCGCAGTCTGTTCCTCTCTCGGCATTTATCTCGGGAATTAGGTTGGCCCGCGGCAACGATGCTGTTCTCCTTTTTTTTCTTTTTTTTTTCTCTCCCTGTTTCAGCGTCAAGGATATAGGAGCGCCAGCCATTTCCCTCGAGTCATGAACGTGCATCTGCCGTGGCGTTGTTGGGACGGTGAATTTACACTCCCTCATCTCTTTCCCAGATGCTCTACCGCTCGTTCCTCTTAGCTTGGGTCCACAGACGCTTTTTCCATAAATAAAAATTGAAAAAGAACGTATGCTCAAATCCTGTGTACCACAAACTCATCAATGCTTCATATAGGAAGCTTCGGGATAAGCGGTAACTTATCCTAATCCATGAACCTTTCGGACGGGATACTGGTCGACATTCTCGTCTCTTCTCCCGTTATTCCTCTCAAGTTTTTATGAACCTCGGTGAGAATGAGCATAGACATGACACTCCCAAGTTGAGACTGGCTCTCTGGGAGGGACGGGCACGTTTAGAGGATGCTCGAGGTTGAAGTGAGGTAAAAAAAGGGCGGCAGTGAGCAACCGAAGAAGTGAACCGAACGAAGAAGACGAAGGGGATGAAGTGGAAGAGAGTTGATGCTCCGTAATGTATGCCACCTACCATACTCGTTAGTGCCCCTAAGTTCCGGAATTTAGTAAGCAGGTCTATAAAGCTGAGCGTCCTCCTCGCATACACGTCGATCCGGGGAAAACAGCACCGGGCCCGTGTTTAAGCCAAGGTGAGACAAAGTGCGTCCGAGGGCCCGTAAAACCCCCACGGGAAGGGGAAGCATCGCGCGGAGGACCGAAGTTTAATCCGGCGGCGTGTGCGAGCACGTAAAAAGTTTAAACTGGAAACGGCGGAGTAGATGATATCTCGCGGCCTTCCCCCCCCCCCCCCCCCCTACCCGAAAGCTCCGCGGCGCGTAAAAGACGACGGAAAATAAAGGGGGCCAAGGAGGCGAGGAGGAGAACTCCGATGCGTTAAATTGAGGAGGTGAAATTTTGCATGAGATAAAGCTCTTTCGCCGCTCCGTATACCTCTGTATCCCGTGCTCTCTCGAGAAATTAAAAGGGCTCGTGGCGCACGATGGCTTTCCTCCGCTCCACGTGGAAGGCACTATCGTATCTCTAGCGTTGAAGCATGCAACAACTTTTTTTCTCTCTCGTCCAAGATTTTGTTAAAATTTTTGTAATTTTCGTAAAACTGCGATAAAAGGGTTCGGATTAAAAATGCAAGGCTGCATGCATTTTTATTAGCTGCTTCGTAGAATTTTTTTGTTGGGTTGTTTTTTCAGTTCTATTTTTCAAGCTGGAGGAATTCGGACGCGAAATACAGTTGTCGGGAAAACCGGGTGGGGCATGAGGAAGGGTGTTTTGGACTGCCGGTTCGAGGGTGCCACCCGCCTGGTTTATGTCCCGGCATTAACATAACAGAAATCCGGAGCGTGATATAGAGGAGGGGGGGGGGGGGGGGGAACGGCGCTGGGACAAATACAAATCGCCTCGGCCGACTCCTCCATTAACGCGTTCATAGGGATATCTTCGCCGACCCGCAGTGCGCGCGAGCGAATAACAGAAACAAATTTTCCACACCCCCCACCAGAATGTCATATATTTTTCCCGCTACACTTTCCGTCCGCCTCTATGAATCTCTGGAAGCGCAATACGAAGAGTTTTACTGCCGAATAACAGAAGAGTATTTTTCACGATTGCGCGCCTAACGGGGGTCGAGTCAAGCTATTCAAAACATCAGGTGCACTTTCCTCGGGCAAACTTCAGCCCTGTTAAGGTAAAACGAAAGACTCAAAGGCTTGAACCGTGAGGAAATAAAAATAAAAAATAATTTGATTTTTTTCATCGGTTTCAGAGTCGCTCAAAAGCCAGCGTCACAAAATAGCCTTAGGAAACCGATTCGTTGCCGGCTGAGTCTGTATCACATGCCCTTGAGGCACTCGATTGGAGCCTCTCGCCGATCAGAGAATGATCTTAGCATCCAAATTGCCAGAACCCGGTCATCCACGTTTACCACACTTTTTTTTCAACGAGTTTCTCGATTTGCACGCCCAAGGTTAAAAAAAACCTGACCGGAAAGGAAGCTGAAAAACCACTTTCGCCAGTTCGAAGCTGCCGGCGAACGACCCTCCAGTATCCTTCGCATCATCAAGCCATCGAAGGCTCTAGGAACCCAGACAAAAGATACCGCCGATAGTGAAGTGCGGTGCATCACGAGTAAACGAGATTCCTACCGGGCGGTTGTGCTTCGCGTTTCAATCTTTTCTCTCTCCGAGGGCCCCCCCGCCTCGTGATTCTCTCTGTAGAATCGGTGCCTTGGCCCCCGCAGCCGGCTTCTGTTTTCGAAAGCTTTTCTCGGGTACACTCCAAATCCGATATACAACGGTGAAGCGAAGCCTTAGCTACAGCGGTTATCTCGATCACGGCCAACCGGGAGCCGAAGCTCCGAGAACATATATACGTACAGCCGGGAGAGTTGAAAAACTTTGGAGGAGCTCAACGGAGAGTTTTAACGTTCTCGTCCGAAAGCGAGGCTGAGCATACTACCGGTCCGTACCTCGCTCTTGCTGGATCGGTGAAAATCTTGTCTTTCTCGCTCATTCTTTCTCTCCTCACCTCGGCCATCCCCTCGACCTTCTCGTCCTCTCCTAACTCTCCCGTGTCTTCTCTTCTTCTACTTCTTCTTCTTCCTCTTTGGCCGGGAGGTCGCGAGGCAGGTAGTACCTACTTCAGCCGATACGCCGTGAGAGAGAACCAACCCACCTCCACCATCCTCCTCCGATAAACTCCCGTTGAAATCTCGAATCCGCGCCACCCTCCCGTGGAACGAACGCGTGGAACGAACGCCACCCTCCCGTGGCACACCATCGCCGACTAGGGCCAGAAGGGAGCGCTCTCCATCCTCTCTCCGGAGATTGCGAGGACGATAAACGGCTCTCCAACCTTTATTTCTCGGCTACTCGCCCAAAGGCTCCATCCTCCTCAGTACCTCGAGCTTCCTCCACCCTGCACCTTTTCCTCATTTTCTTCTTCTTTCTTCGTATTTCTTTATTCTTTTTTTTATCATCATCCTTCCGGACCTGCTTCTCTTCGAGCAAAGTTTCGCGCGCAGCTACCGTTTATAAAATACCATTTTATCTTTATCCATCCACCGGGAACGACTTTTTATCTAATTTTCCGAGTGTCTTTTGGTCCATCAACCGGCTGAAAAAAATTGATTCCTCGTCGTTGCTAAGTTTTTTGAGCATCTTCTCAACCCCTTTGGTTAGACGCACACCTCCGGATAATAGAAAAATGAAAAAGAAGCTGGAAGACAGATGGATGGAAAGATAAATGCTACTGCCGGAATGCACGGTATAGAATCGATAAGGAATCATGGCTGCTGCTGTTCCAGGGGGATTCGGAGAGCCGGGGGAAGGTTCGCTGCTGTACTGGCTGTGTGCGACAGGAACAGGAAAGCGAACGAGAATAAAGGGATATAGTATACACGCATGGGGGAGGAGAGGCGACGAAGCGCATGGGATGCTGGTGGTTGCGGGCTGCGCAACCCCCTCTCCCCCCTACCCCCCTACCCCCTCACGGATATATCTGCATTTGCATGCAATTTTCGAACTGTTCCGCGTGAACGGATAAGAGGAATGGATTTACGATTCGATTAAACGCGCGCGCCTCTCCCCCCCCCCCCCGCCCTTTTGGGATATCCCCGCGACTTCTGGGAGATATCTGATTTTCCTGCCGCTCGCCGAGTCCGCACACGCACGGGCCTCGGCACCGACCGCGGTTTTGCGATTTTCCGGGATCTACCTGGTGGGATTTTCAACCAGTTTTCCTCCAGTTCTACTCCACTAGCTTCGTTACCCTCACGAAGCCATGCATCCGATCAAAAAGCAACTCGACCGGGTAGAATTGTTTTATTAACACATTACTTTTTTTTTTTCCTTATAACATCAATAATTCATTTTTTTCGTCCGTGGACGAATTGGTTCGCAATGTTATCCCGTGAAGATGAATCTACCGAAAGGATTGGGGTTTTTTTATCGCCTGGTTAAGACCTTCTCTAAGTTCCTCCGGTCGATTCCTTCCATGTGCTATATTGTCGAGATTTCGGCGTTCAAAGCGTATGGGAGTGGAAACGGCAAACCGATTTGTCATGTGGTTTTTTTCTAAGTAAAGAAATAGGATGTCACATCGAAAAATGCCTGCAGCGCACTCATGCCCGATGCCTTACATCCGGTGTCGTCCGATTGCTATTGAGATACGAAAAGCAGCTGAAGTTTGAATTCCCTATCCCGCGCAATCATCCCACAGGAAACGAACCTTGCCCCCGCAATTCGTGGAGCACGTTAGAGAGAAAGAAAAGGTGAAATTCAGCATTTTTTTTTTTTTTTTTAAGAATCCTGTCGACGAGACAACTCGGCAGGGTGGACTCCAAGGACGTTCGGTCGAGAATACTGACCCGTAGCTATCGAGTTTCTGTTTCTTCCGGTACACCTGAAAATTGGATGGTTTGTTCGATGCGCGACGCTTACAAGTCCCCGAACGTGTGCTGATTACGAACGAGAGGACGGAAAGGTGTTTTCTCTACGCTTTCCTCGTGCGCGCAGCAAGGACAAATAAGAGGTAGAGAAAAGTAAAAAAAAAAAAAGAGAGATTGAGAAAGAAGACCAGCTACCACGGAGTCTGAGAAAACGACTGTATCCTCTCCCGATATCCACCCTCGACGAGAAACGCTGCCTTGTCGCTGCCGCTGGCAGAACAGAAACGAGAGTACGATACAGCCAAGCTCGTACAGCGACGGGAAGATGGGTTGATCGGTTGTGTCGCTCGCCGAAGCGGAATGACGGAGCGACGACGTGAACGAGGACACCGAACGACGCGAAATATCCGTGGAAAACTTTTTATTCCGTCGAAAACAATATATATGTCCTATAGCGCAAGATCGACGCCGAGCCTCTTTACCGTGTGCGGGGCGCGCGGAGGAAAATCGTCGAAACTTTTTCGCTTACAACGAGACTCCCTTCCGTGCCGCTTATTCCCTCTGATCTTTCGAGACTGTCAATCCCCGTAGCGAATCATCGCGAACCGTTCGAACTATCTCTTTCCTCCTATTTCCTAGCTCTCGACTACGTTATTGGAATCTTCAAAATTGAACAGAAAAAAAGTATAATGCCAAAGATATATTAAATATTGATTTTCATATTAAATATTCAATTTTTTGATGGAATTTTTGAAATATTTGTTCACATATATCCGTCATGTTAATAACATAAATATTTTCGAGGTGATATGGCCATGATTTTTTAAACAATGAAAATTGGAGCTTCAACGTTAAGAAAACCTTCAAATATTAAAAATATCGATAGAACGTAACCTTAAACGGAATGTTTCACCAAATCCTCTCGATACCAAAAACACCTCGGACCCTCAATCGAACATCATAAATGGTCGAGGCTCCACCGGCGACAATCCGTATTAATAGACCATGCGGCCATCGATGCCGCTGTGTCGGCCCTCGCTTCGATTTCCACGACTATCCAATAAACCTGTTAACCACCCAACACACAGCGTTCCTCATCCTCGTACGCGCAGCAGCTTCCTACAATATTCCATCAGCCCCGAAGTATATCGAGGACCATTGCCATCGAGGCCCGGAGAAAGGGTTCCTGGGACGGCGAGGGTGGGGGGTGGGGATTTGCAGATCTCGGTGGTAACGCGAGTGCATCCTTGATGATAAATCGTACGATCGTGGGAACGCGATTCTCCCGCTGATGGTGCACAAGCATCGCGAGGGGGGGGAGCGTTTGGTGACGATAATTCCGGATAACGTCGATGTACGCATCGATACGGGATAAGCGCGCAGAGGCTTGTCGGCCGTAAACTCTAGATGGAATTGTTCTCCGTGACTAGGAACGGCAAACACGATGGGTCGGGGCGGTGCACCCGCGGACTGTAGCCGATACCCGAAGACTATCCGGACGCAGATATCCGGTCCATCCATCGCCGAGAAACGGAAGGGCGCATCCGATGCGGTTCTGCCACATTAACTGGTCCAGGATACGCCCTTCCGTCTTCCAGAGTTCGATGTGTGATCGTCGACTGAGAGAGGGTTGCAAGGTGTTGGCGATATTCGTGGCCGTCTGTATTCCTAGGTATCGTGGAGCTTGTGCGCTATACCAAACCATCGATATGTATATATACAAACAAGGCATCAAGGCACCTGCGCGCCTGAGCAATCCGTTATCTACCTATCCTGTCGGTACGTACATCAGTGTACAGCGAGGAAACCGGTGTGTCAAGTAATTGGAAACGCGAATCGGACGAGTGGACAATTAATTATCCACGCTTATTGGCAGAGAATCGGTCAAGGTGTTTGCCTCCGGATCATCCGACGACTCACCTACCGGGATAATCCAATACGTGGAAATGCGTAGCGTAGCGCTGATCATGTTTCCCGGTACCGGGGACACCTTTATGGTATTAGGGAAGCCCTTAAGCCTCGAACGTTCACCGAACGCGATACGGGACGATTTGATTCCAATTAATATTACATCGGATCAATGTCGAGATACTCGGTCGGTAAAACAGATGCCAGCTATTGCAGATTCTAATTATTTTGGATTTTGGGGCGTTGATGCGTTACTGGTCTGATAATTGACGATTGTCCGAATCAAATTTGAGACAACTTCATTTCAATTAATATTACAGTAATATTCGGTGTCAAAATATTCGGTGAGTAAAACACATGCCTGTTGCTGCAGATCTAAATTGTTTTGGGGCGTTGGTGTCTTATCGCGTTGAAAATCGACGATTGTCCCGTTCGAATTCGAGACTTCGTAGTCGGAGAAGTTACATTTTGCCCGGTGCACGTTGCCCAGTCGCTAAAGCCTCGGCAAGACTCGGCCAGTGATAAAATTAAACCGCCCGGGGTGAGTGAGCGAGAGAGAATTACCGGTGCGCAAAGTAATCGCCGTGGCTCCGCGGCCTGACACATAATTTATGGACCGGGAATAACTTTGCCGCTGATTTACGAGCAAAGAAAATGCATATAGGCGCTGACAGTGTAACCCCTCCGGTTTGGCCGAGTTACGCAATTGTTGCGAAGACGCTTTGTTCTCCAACGACAGGCGACCGAGACTCTTTGGGTCTCACTGTCTACACGGTGTTGTTGTATTAATAGTGACCATTCGTCGTTTCGGCCATCGGTACCCTGGCCAAAGAACCCGGAGTGCCGCTAAACGGGGACAATGCACGAAAGTTAAAAAAAACACTCTCTAAACCATCAAATGGAAGTTTGGGATTTTTTGAGTAACGCGTTAACGGTCTTAGTAATGGGTCATCGGAACGCAGGTAGGATAGGTCTGACTACTGGTTGCATCCCAGCAGTCGCGTGGGCCCGCGCCAAGCCCGGGTGTCTAGCGAGTCTTGCGCTGAAATGTAACAACCAGCCGGACCGAACCGTACCTGAGGAGAGGTGCTTGGTCGATGAAGGTAAAACCAGACGAAAGTGAATCCCTCTTAAGACGTTTTCTCTTTCCTGGACCAGACATAAAGTGGGAGAGACCGGCCGTGCCAGGGCACGATGAGAGGGTGGCAAGTTTTCCTACCCTCGACACCCCTGAAGAGCTTCGCTGTTGGCTTCGCGCGAACGCGGCATGACCCTCATTCCCATCAACAGAGCCCACTGAGCCACCGCTGGTAGTGGGCTGGGTTCGGGCACCCTTCCGAGGATTATGGAACTTTCTTTACCGACCGAGCTGAAGGCTTAAGGAAAGTCCAGACAGGAGAAGTTCCCACCGCGTCGTGAGAAAAATCGAAAAAGAATGGAGGAGGAAGCTATGCTCTTCACGGGGGAAGGAAGAGTTATCCCTTTTCCCTCGCCCCAAAGTCCAGAGCGTTTCCGTTTTCTTCCGAGGTTTTATCCGGATCTGACGGGAATCATCCCATTCGCCAGGAACGGTATTGATTCCAGGTCGAAGAAAACCTAGGAGACGGTGTCGGCTATAAATACCGGACCTAACTGAACCAACTCAACTACCGTCCAAAAAAAAAAAAAAGCTCATCGAATCCAGGTGAGGGGATCGTGCGGGAAGAAAGAGAGTTCGGTTTCGGAGAGCGTATACGATAAAGTGTATCAGGATATATCTCGCGGAAAGAAATTCGGGCTAATCGCTTAACCCGGGAAGGCAAAGTAAACGACTGGAAAGCTCGGGAAAGCTTGGCCCGGTAAATCCGTGCCGGTGCTGGATAGTTACGAACCAGTAGCACCGGCACCGGTCCGTGTTCACCCTTCTTCTTCCCTCCGTCCTTCCCGGCACTCAGCGTTACAGCTACGAGAGTAACGGCCGTCCGGCTCGGCTACCGGGAGAGAGTTTCGAGGGAGTAAATGGAAAAAGGGGTAAACTCGAGGTAGAGAGAAACGACTGTGAGCGAACAGGAGAGGGAGAACGAGCGAGCCGTACGAGAAGGAGTAAAAGCGTGGGCGCAAGTGTATGTAAGGTAAAAGAGGGAAGTCTTACTTTTTAGGTCAATCGTTGCCTGCCAAACGAGGCATCGGGGGTGCTTGGTGCTCATAAAAAGGGCCCTCCATTTTTTTTCTACCCTCCGCATGTGTATGTACCCTCGGGGTTTTATCCCCTCCGTCTCGGATGATGACTGGAAAAGCGGCACAGAGGAACACCCTGACGACATCAACATCCAGGAGGGACCCGTTTCTCCGGAATGCCCCTTCCGCACTCTAAATCGCTATAGCTTTTCCCGTCATACCACCAGATGGGGTACAGGTCGCTTTATCCTACAGGGATTAATTTCCCAACGCCACGTCCGATCAGCGGTAGACATTTTGTTGGAGCAACAAAACCATTTTTCTACTCCTTCCAACATTCAGCGATCGGGTGAACCCATCGAGCGGAGAAGCGTCCGGAGTAATTGGGTTTCAATGAGTGTTATCGCGAACGAGCTGCAGGCCACGTAGGATAATCCAGGGACTAATCGGGCCGCCGTGTCTTTATCCCTTCAGGACAGGAAGCGAATTTTCACGAGGATAAATACGAAGGGGCAGATTCTTAGACCTCTCTCTTCCTTCATCCCCTTCCTCAATCGACCTGGAGTTCTCCTGCGGTATACCATCACTACGAAATCCCCTTTCCTTCAGGACTTTGGCTTTTTTTCTATCCGCTCTCTTACTCTCGAGCCTCGTCAGGATCGGATTACCCCGGCGTCCTATATATGTATATGTTACGTAGACGCGGAGGGTGGAAGGCCTCGACGAGTCACGTTCTCGGGACTCCGACGTCAAGGATTATTAGGTAGCGAGAGCGACGCGGACGAATAGCATACTGGCGAACCATGCGGCTGATAGCTTGATTCGGAAACGATCCGACGCTCAGAACGATTAGTCTCGTTCGATCGGAAAGTCGGATGGAATTAGTGACGGTCGGGGCTCTCAAGCAATCCCCCCACCAAAGGGATGCAGAACATTTCAGAGCCCTCAGCCTGAAGTCAGTGCAGCGATCAAGCAAAGTCAGAATCTTAAGAGGTCGCTAGTTACCACGGTCGGTAACGAGAACTGTAATGAACTGTTTGTCACGGTTGCTGTCATGCATAGTCTAATGAAACGTCTCATCGATGGCAGATATCGTGTCATCTGCCGATCAGACTTTTCTTTCGACCATAAATGCACCCACACTCACAGAAACTTTCATTACAATTTTTGTTATCGACCGGGAGGATCCGGGCTATCCTCAGACTCGAGGATATCCGGACTCCTAATGAGAAGAGCCACTGTTGAGCGGAAGTGGACGAAAAGAAAAAGAAAAATAGTGACCACAGCCGAAGCCAAATAGGCATTGACAAACGGATGCCTCTCCCACCGGACCCGTCGGTACCGGAGTGTCGGTATTGAGTTATTTGCTCGATGTTCGGAGCCTCTCTCTTCCGCCCTCTCGCGTATCCCCCCGGACATTCGCTCTTCTCTCGTCCATCCCCTTTTCGTCCTTCCCCTCTCTTCAGCGTTTTCCACACGCGGGACACCCACATACACGTACCACACTCTACCAGGATTCTGCTCGTCCCTGCTCACTGGACCAAATGAATATTAGTGGGGCCCTCGAGACCGAATTAATAACAATCGTCCAGTCCTCGTCGTTCGCTACTTTCGCCCTCTCTCCTCACTCCTCCAGCCTCCCCAATCCTCGACCAACCTGTCCTGCACGCATATGCAAACACATCCGCCTGTGTCTCCCTTCCCCCACCCCCCTCCCGTCGCTCTCGACTAAAACCGCCGCGATTCCGACCGCATGGGAGGCGACAAATTTTACCTATTTGCATGCGATTATACAAACACATCCGCATCGTTCTCGCAAGCGCGTGGAATTCTAGGGAGAACAAAATTTCACCCAACAAAGTTCCCCCCCCCCCCTTCCCCTCTTCCGCAGTCCGCCTCGGAAAATTCCGGCTGACGGTCGTAACGCTCCGTTCGCCAAACGCGCGCATACGCCATGAAAACCCGTTGTTTAAATATTAACCGGTAAATCATATTTTATGCACGCTATGGGCACGGGATGTGGGCGCTACCCATCGCATTAAACACTGTGTACGATGTATCCATTATGCGCGTACGCCTCTGCTCCGATTTCACCGATCATTCGGAACACATGCGTCATCATAGTTTCCAACCCCTTTCCAACCCCCTCGCCCCTTCCCACCCCCGGACGAAGAGGCAACAATGCATCCATGAGTTCCCGCAGTTTCGATATAATCTATAATGGATCGAGGATCGAGCTATCGGATGGATTGTATACAGTTACATATTTACGGATTATCGGATCCAATGAGGAGGGGGGGGGGGGTGATATTACGTAACTGCATGCATGTGTCTTAGCTCTTGCCATTAGGTCGGATGATAATAAACTGGAACGGTGTGTATGTATATAGATGTACAAAGACGTGATAGGATCTCGGTGAACAAAGTGATGTACGCTTCGCGTATATCACTTTGTTCACCTAGAGCGTACTATATACGTACTATATACGTAATTCGATAGTGGATCGCAGGCGGCCCAAGTCGGCACGGAGAGAGGGGGTTTCGCGAGAGGACGAGATATCGCGAAGGAAGACGGATGCGTCGGTGGAATCCGATAGCGCCGGGATAATCCTCAAAGGGAAATGTGCGAGCAATACAACTTTCCGCTTTCCGTGAGTTCCTCGTCGGCTTTCTTTATTCCTCGAGGTATCACACACGCAGAAGAGTTTCTTGATTTCTCTTGCATGGATGGATAGCGCGCTGAATATCATCGGGGTATATCGTGGCTGGGGGCTTTGTGCCATGCTAGCGGAGAATCGAGACTTGTGCCGGAAAGGGGTCAAGAGTAAGCGAAAGACCTCGGGCTCGGTCGGTATCGAAAACTGTAATTAACTTTTTTCTGCAGAATTGTTTTTATGTTCAAGGAGGGTACGGGTTGATTCATTTTTAGAGGACATTTTTTTTTTTTTAACTTTAACTCGGAAATGGGTTTTCGATTAAATCGCGTGCGCTCTTCCTCTTAGCTCGTAAAAGCATCATTAGAAAGTACTCGGAAGAGCCATGGGACCGAGTGGCCTGTCCCGTGAGTGCTTCCGTTTCAGCCCGAGCGTATATGCGTTTGCGAGTGTATACACACATTGGCCGGGGGAATGTAATTTACGCAACAAGCTAAAAGTGCACGCGCGACTGAAATACGTAAACAGAAAAAAAAGAAAAAAAAAATTAGAGTAAAGTGGCTCGAGTGGTGGGTGACACAGGACAGTCGTGTCAGGGAGGAACGAATGGGTAACAGTTGTAGCGAGGCGTCAGTTCCTCGAGTCGTAAAACTTTAACGCGATATCCCCCGTCAGCGACGAGCCGGAGTCGAAAGCGCGCCGCTCGCGATCGTCTTCCACAACGTTCTCGCATACCCGATGAATCCTAATCGTTTCGGCGAGCAAAAGACGATTTCCAGTAACGTAGAAAAAAATTTGCCGATGATGACACGGCAGTTTCGGCAAACAGTGTAAAAAAATTGATCTTGAAAATAACCATAAATCTAGGAGCACGGTACATACGGATCGTCATAATAATCTCTATCGATGCGCGATCAATTAGCGCCGATGGAATCGTTCTACGGACGAGCGATACTCGATGGACGCTGAAAAAGCTTTTGTACGTTTTGATCGCCGTCTCGATTCCGAACGATTAATCCCTTCTGCACTCTAAAGCGACATATGTATGCTGCCGTCCAGTTCTGTGTGCCCAGTTTCAATACGGTCTATTTTACCCCCAAGAACCAGAAGGGCGTATCCAACGGCGCTTTACACGTTAAATGTCGTGGGATACGCCCGTGTGTTTCTTACCGGTCGATGTATGGTATACGTACATACGGAGTGTAGAAATCGAAAGAGCGATTCGTTCAATTCATTAACGCGGTACCGAGCGCGGTTGCGCCCAATTACACTAAATGTCTCATAATACCCTTGCGGCGATGCATCAACGGCATTCGGAAGTTCTATTTTTGGCCCCGGGCCAGCGTGGAGCTTCTAGCGGGCAGTTCTAACAGAAACCTTTGACAACTGCCGCGAAAAGATTTTCTTGTTTTTCAAGCATATATAAACGCTGATCGTAAAAATATAGAAGACGAGAAGCGATTTGTTTTTAAAAATTTACATTGATTAGCACTAATCGATCACCGAGAAAAAAGATTACCGATATCATCACAGTTTTTCAAATATTTTATTTACTTTTTTAAGGTCCACAACAAATGTTTCTCTGGTACGATGATTCAGTGAAAAAACCCTGGGCTAATAAATGCAACTTTATTTCCCTAAACGATACCCGCAGACCAACGAAATATTTTTCGTCGACCGTAAAAAATAATGGCATCAATTCGACTAATTTTTTTTCCGCTCGGTATAGAGAATCCCGCGTATCTTTGACCGAAAGCGAAAGAATTACATTGCCCACGCCCAAGTATGTCCCCATTGTTCAGAAGTGCTAGCGAACAGCGATCGACGAGTTTCGCCATAGAAATTTGTGAATTTATTAAATTAAAGTTTGTTCCCGGTTACCGATTCAAATTTCGATTCGTTAATTAAGGCCGCATTATTAACGCGCAAGTGAAGTGTAAATCATTGCACAAACATAAGCCGGTACCGCGCATTGAATAAAGGGCCACGTGCAACGGTATACGCAACGCCGTATGTATCGCTCGTCGATGTGTGCCCGTGGAACTCTCGTACATCGGGGCGGGGAGGGGGGGGGGGGGGGGGGGGGGGGGGAGCGAAATGTGTTAGCCAAAAGCGTGTTTAGCTCCGGGGAGGATGGGAGGAACTCGCGAGTACACCGAGCACCGGCAGCGGCGTTACACGAACTCGAATAGTTAGCTGAATTAGTTTACCGAAGCGCCGATTACAGAAATTGCTTCGAAACTCTCCCCCCCCCTCTCCTCCCCCCCCCGCCCCTCCTCTCCTGTACCTCTATCGTAAATGTCGCACATATGAAATACGCTCCCCCGTTCTCATTAAAGAAATACGTATATTCCATCGAATACATAATTACTTTAAACACGGTAAATTTTAACTGGAAGTGCACTCCGAGCCATTAACAAATTGCTTCGGAAATTTCGCGACGATAAACCCTCGAACGCTGGTCGGAACAACGTCAGAGTTATCCGTACGGAGTTCGCTAAGTTCGCGCGTACAACCCTGCGAAATTGTAATAATCGCGTTCGTACCCGATTTAACCGATGACAGGTGAGCTGAATTTTTTCTAGTTAATGAGCTGTTCGAACGACTTCAGGCCGCGCCGAGGCAAGATTAAGGTGGAGTTTGATTGCATGGGTTCGTGTATAAGATTTAAAAAAAATAAATTACAATTTTTTTTTTTTTTATCAAATGTTTTTTTGTTGTTTCTCTATGACCGAGGGTTTTGTAGGGTACAATGTATGGAGAGTGAGGATTCAAACCCACGCATGCAGACACACACGGAGAAGGTCGCTTACACACCGAGCCGGTTCTACTCTCAATTATCGGACCTGTCGGCGAGTTTCCGACGCGTGCCGTTCATTAAGGTAAAAAGCAAACGCAGACTAGAAAAAAAAGGAACTTTGTACGGAAGAGCGAGCGTGTACGAAGTGAAACGAGGAGTCTACAGAGGTAAAATATTTGTCGCTCGGCGTAATTGCAAAGCTCGTTAGATATAGCGCGCGCTCACCGAACCGCCCTCGCCCATCTATAGCATCGTCGGATATTTTTCCCCGATGTCTCTTTCGATAAACGTTTTATCGAATTTCTTTCGTCAATAAATATCGCAATTATAGCATTTCCCGATTACTTCAGGCAAAAGAAAAAATGGGTCAGGTGAGAAAGGGGGGCAAAACGGACGACTACAAATGTTTAATATTAATTTCAACTATTATTATTTACATTTAGTGAAATTTGTCATTTCCTTTTTATAGTATCTCGTCCCAAATGTGGTACCGTTTTGCCCCGCTCTCCCCAGGACCAATTACGGTTCTAAAAACTCGCGTCTCTCGATTTGACACCCCGTAGATAAAACCGATTGGTGCTCGAGAAGCAATAAATAACAAAACCTCGCATTCGTTCTCCATCCCGATTTTTAAATTTATTTATAATCCGATAAGATCTCTGACCGAATCGAGCTTGAGATGTTAAAAGAATACATCGAACAATGATTTGTTGCCGTAAATTTGTTTAGTCATCACGCGTCGGCCGCGTTCGAGAGGGAGAGAGATTAACGGTGGAGAGAAAATCGAACGATCGGTTCGGCTATCTTGAATTATATCGTTCCCGATATCGGACGCTTCTGTGCGCTACCGTGAATTCGTAGATTCGCGCCCGCGTCAGCGCAACACGACGGCAATACAGAGCGTGTGCAAGCAAGCGAATACATAAATCCATCGCAACCGCAGAATGCCAACTATATTGTTCGTGCAAACGGCGGTGCGGGCGAGGCGAGTGGAGGACCGGACTAGGGGATTTCTAGTCGGAAACGTGGGCCATACCTCTGGGGCGGCGATCCCCGCGAATACGCGATTGCACGCAGTCCGTGTGTCACGCCGCTGCACCGGCAGCGTCGGCACTCGTGCATGCACGGTATTTGCGCGGAGGGAAAGCTCCGGCGAATACGAGAGGAAGCGAGCCAGCGAGCGCTTAAATGCAAACGCAAACGGTCCTCTGCCTGTTCCCGAATTCGGGTCAGTTATCGTTTCCTCCGGAGCTCGCCCGAACGACCGGGCGAATATAATTGCCAGTGCGAATCGCCGAACGCCCGATGGCGATGGGGAGTGGCGCCGAAACGATTTTCACGATAAAACTTACTGTGGAGTGGATTCTACAATCTCCTTCGCGAAAATTTTTCTCCTGCTGCATTAAAAAAAAAAGTAGACGTCGAGGTAGTTCCGTGAATTGAAAAACAAAAATTGTTACCGAGTGTTCATATCCGAACTTGATTCACAATTGAGCACTGATGGACATCGGGTTGTTGTTTTACTGGACAGTGCTGACTCTTCGAGCGAATCGGATATCAACGATATGTGGTACGAAAATCACTAAACGATTCACAGATCTACCTCAGAGTGTGATCTACCCCAAAGCAACATCGCAGCCGCAACACCCTCAACTACAAAACTATTATTCAATCACAATAATTGTTTGGATGGCAAGGGTGTAGAAAGCGAGTTCATTACGAGTACGGCATTCACGCGAATCAGGACTCCTTTCTACACCCACGCTATTCACATAATTTTTCATAACAAATTCACGAAAAATCTGCTTTTTGTTTTTGGGAAGTGTGCACAGAAAGGCACTTTTTCGCACTAGTGCGATAAAAAAGTACCATATCGCGTTTGTACGCATTCGCAGTATTTTTCTCGCACGCGATGCGAAAAAGTGCCTTTCAGCGCTCACTTCAAAGGAAGGGGCAGCGAGATTTTAGGAATATAATTGTTTACATGCACCGATATTAATATCTCTGCGCGTTGCCAAGAACTAATGAATACTGCGCGAAAAACCGACGTGAAAGCGGTGTAACATGTAGACGCGCGACAAAGGCTTGATCGCGCTTGCAACAAAGCAGCGCTCGCCGACAATACGACATCGAAATTTTGCGTCATGGTTCGAATAATAGAAATTCGAATAAAGCAAGTCGCAGTTCGGATAATGGAGGGTTCGGATAATGGAGGTTCGGACAATCGAGGTTCTACTGTATTGCCGCTATTTCCTCGCGAGAACAAAAAAAAACCTCACAGGGATTGTTATTTTCTGGTTTGAAAAAATTTGATCCTTTGGGATCCTGTCATTCGGCGATTATACAATTCGGAAGAAAATGATTATCCGCGTTGTTACTGGAGTTGGCGCAGTTAACGTCAGCGGGGTGTTTTGCAATGATTCTCGTGGTCGTTTTGTTGAGAGAGATCCGTGCGAAGTCACGGTCGCTCCGCACGTTCTCTGCCGCTACACTCCCCCCCTTCCTCTCTCTCTCCCAGTCGCGCGATTGACTGCAGGAGCATTGGAAAAATATTTGGATAGCCGGTATGTTGCATGACGGAGGTGGCACAGCGAACGATACGAACGCGCGCTGGAGAGAGCTCCGAAGTCACGCCTCGAGTTTACATTCGACGCGCCAGCACGTGTGTTGCCCACAGTCGGCGTGTTACGTTTCCTACGTGCAGCCGAATAGGGGAAACACGCGTCGAATTTGCATACGCGATCCCGTCGTCGCCGCCGCACCGTGTTTGTTACTCCACGTCCACTACCTCATCCCCTCATCGAACCCACGAACGGAATCGTGCACACAGGATCGCTCGAGGACCCGCGAAACTTCGTCGGCTCAATTACGCTCTTGTCGACAAGAAAAATTATTAAAATCTGCTCGTCAAAATTTGCTGTCCCGAGCATTTGCCAAAAAAAAAGCGACGTTCAAAATGTATCAAATTCGCGACTTTCGTATGATTGATAGATTGACATGATCGACACAAATATATATCGAAAAATATATCCGAGACATACATTTTTTCTAGGGGAATTAATTTTCTTTGCATAAACTCTAACCGCTATACGTTTTTTCCATGCGAAAAAAATTCGTTGTCCCAGAAACAGCAAGATATAAAACTTGGAAACAATGTCACCCACTACGTTTTTTAAAAATAAGTTAAAAAAAAAAAAACGTTCGACAGATCTGCATTGCTAACGAAGCTTTGGGCAAAATACCGATGAGATGACACTGCGGGAGATGGATGGACCGTGACAAACCACGGGCTCCGTGTGTGTTGACACAGTTTTCGCAAAAATAGCGTTCCGCGTTTCTATTTCTATCTGTCGGGAATCGTGCGAGCGTTATACTGGCACGTCTGGATGTACGTACACGTTTCACAGGAGTTATGGGTGTACACGGGATCTAGCATGTTCCCATGCCTCTCCGAACGACGGGCATTAGGTTTTGCTGGATACATGGAACACGTCGACGACGACGACGACGATGCGGAGTGTGTACGACGAGAAGCGAGAAGCGAACGTTTCTCGGCCGTCGCAAGCGCCGCCAGTGGCACAACTCGTCAACTACCAGCTACCTGCTGGATACGGCGCACGCCGGGCGCTAACAAATGTACGTGTTACTCCACTCCGCTCCGTTTCGCTTGCGATACACCGTCCTCGGTACACTGCTGTTATACTCCGGCGGTGCACTCCGATGATTCTCGTACTCTCGGTTCGGGTCCTCGGCGCACTTACGAGATTAACTATCGGACCCCAGGCCAATTCATTTCGGCACTTGATTCCCGTAGACCACGCGCACCCCCGCGCCCTCTCGGCCGGGGCGACGGACGTACCGTTCGTTTGACGAACTCCCAGCATTCGAAGGAGAGACTTCACTTTACCCCATCCTCTCTCCGCAACGAAATTCAACTGTTCATACGAAGTGAGAAACGAAAAAAATGCTTCGAAGTCGCGACCAAGAGCGAATATAAGTTGTGAAAATATGGGGCGACATTTGGAATACCACAGTCTAATGGTACTTACGGTATTTATCCCAGTCGGTAATGTTCTACTTATCTACGTTACCAATTTCCCTACGGTACATTTAGCACGGTTCTGCCTTGTATTTCTAATTGTAGTTTTTAAACACTGTAATAAATTTACGGCATGTTTTCAATTTTTTTTTTGTTCGAAAACCTACATAGCAGTTGAATTTAATGTATTCGAATTGAGTAAAGTCGGGGACAATGTTTCTACGCGGCCGGACGTTTATAGTATGCGGCAGGCGACACGAGCCCCGAGGCCCGAATTAATAAATTGACATTGCAGCTGGTAGTTTGGCAGAGGTAGGCACCATTAGACGAGGCATTTGGCACCGTCCCTTGCGGCTAACCTCCTGACGTCATACTAATTATCAAAACAGCGGTTATAACGACGGTATATATAGGCTCGTAATGGTGGGATGGGTCTCGGTGGTATTGGTGGTCGTCGCTGCCCGGCCCCCAGACGAGACGGCACATTTCACGGATTTTCTCAACGCGCGTGTCCCTCTCTCTCTCTCTCTCCGTACGCTCTTCCTATCCGTCCTAACTCGCCATCGGAGGAAATACGCGCACCGTCCACTTGCCAAAAATTCTCGTGTGGATTAACCCTCGTAGCGCCCATTGCGTGGCCGCGCCACGTGGGATTAATTATATTGTGCACAATACTACGGTCGATGTAGCGTTTCGGCGAACCTCCCAGAGATAACCATCGAAGCCAACTGGCCTGAGGCCCTTTAAAAATTTTAATGCCACGATAACTCGAGCCTTGGGAAGGCTGCGAGAAGGACCTTTAAATCGTCGCTCGGACCATTCGCTTTAATCCCTTGACCCGTCGTATTAAAAACATTCGAAAATCCTGTTTACAACTCGAGATTGAATTTAGTAAAAATTATAAGAAATGTTGAGCTTTGGTCGACGATGAATGTGTGCTAAATAATTAAATTGAAAAATTACGAAAAAACTTAAATATCTGCCAATTTTTTTGGCATTCGTCACAAGCCTATGAAACAAAAAAAAATTGTTTTGTGCCGAAACAATGGGAGGCGATTGGTAAATGATTAAAACGTTATTAATCGATCGCATACCGTGGCTACGGAGCGTGAAACAAGCGGATGGTTAAATGGAACGTTTATCGATACAAGAAAGAAAGTGTGAGAGTGCAATGAATTTTGGATTCGATTTCTATTCACCGGCGTAAAGCAGCTGCGTTGCGCGTTATCCTATGCTGTTTATTACTTCTCTGCATGTGGAAGCTCGGGGGAAAAGTGTGTTATGATCCCGATTTCATTCATGTTTTCGATCGGGTTTCTTACCTGTTTCGGAGCAGCCGAAATGGCAAAATTACGCTCGGACACACGTGAATTTTATCGTGCACGCAAAATACGATCGAATTGTTTTCAAGGTTAATTTTTGTTTCGCAAACGATACTTTGATTTTCTATTCTGACATGCGACTCGGAAGTATCGTCGGGCTCCGTGTTCATAGCTCTCGATCACGCTCCCACTGACATTTGTTTACAAGTGCCCGTCGCGGTCTGCCATTTCGGGCGGAGGGGGAACACATTCGCGCGCAATTGTCAACGGGCAATAAATGAACGGACACGTTTGTCGTGCGTTAAATAGACTCGTCGACTCACCGGTGCTGGTTGCTCGACGATATCCCACTACGATCGGCACACAAAAAACGTATTATCCCGCACGAAACGAACAACCGCGCACAACATCCACATTCCACCATAGGGAATCTGTGACCGCGCAACCGCCTGGATCGAATCCTACTGCGCCTGGCGAAAGTAGTCCCGCGCGCCACCTGTAGACACGAAAATAAAACACTCGTAAATCGTCGCGGAAGACGTGAAAATTTAATGGACGATATCTATCTCGAATCTTTCGGACGAAATCTTTCGTTCTCTAACGAATTGTTATTGATTCTCTCATAAAAGTTATTCGAATGCTAGACAGAGCTAACTGAATTTATTTTCAAATGGCCGAGCTTTTATTTTCAGTCGTCATCGGATATCGATGAATGTCGAAAGATACAATAACATACTACGATTATATCGAATAGGGATTATTTGTAAAGAAAGTACTCTGTATCGGGGACTTTTGTCGACTCTACATTCGAGGATACGGTTGATTCCCCTCTAATTTTGCTCTAATTTTGTTGTCAAAATCTGAGTCACAGAATGGTAGATTTTTTTCGAACCCTACCGTTGTTTGCTTCCAATCGGTTTGACCAACATTTGCGCATTCGCCTCAAAGATCGAACAGCTTTCACTCTTTGGGCGTATTCGTTGCGAAAAGAATATAACGGTATACGACCTTATTAAATCTTGAGACTTTTCGAACATTTCACGAAATGAATAAAACAATCCGGACTCTCCAGGCTGCCGTGCTGCACGATTCCCCTCACGAACGCCAATGGCCGTTTGAAAGACACTACGTGAGTAAAGACGAAGCTGTAACAATACAATTAACGTGTACGAAAAATTGAATGACGCCGAACGATTCAAACCTCACTGAAATACATAAGATATTCGATAAATAATAAATCACAGTTTTGACAGTGTCAACATTATTTTTTATCGAACAATCTGGAAATGTGTGGATGACAGCGTAGCAGGTAGCTTGACTCGCGTAGTAGGCTCGAGTCCGCACGCAGCGTCGGACGTGTCGTCACTCGTATTTCAATATGGCGGACACCAGGAAACGTAAACAGAGTGGCGATTACGAGGGCTCGTATGTGGGTGAGTTTTCTTGCGCTTAACCGTAAACTCGTTGGTAACCTAATATTCATCGTGGCTCTCGTGAAAGTGTCGAATCACAGTGAAACAGCTGCGAATCGTGTCTTACCTCGATCTCGACGAAATTCTCTCCGGTCCAGTGCGCGAGTCGGAAATCCACCAGCTGTATCTGTCTCGCCGATATCTTTCGATGTTTTTTTTTATTTTCTCTTTCGACGGTTTTTGTGTTAGAAATTATCGGTTATTTACGGCCAATACGCCGCGAATCCTGTTTCTCGAAGCTCCGCAGCTCGTTATCGTAATCGCGGCTTGCGTAATTGGTAAATTGTCGCGGGATTACATGCAATTCGTCGGTCCGAATAATTCGACACGCAACGTCCGAAGTGCGACACTCTCGTAACAAAGCTGGAAAAGATGGAAGGGACGATAGCTCGTTCGGGTGCCAATCGCTCTACGAGGATCGATTCTTACGGTCAGTTGGATACATTCTTGTGAGATCGTGAGAAAGAAATGTCGTGGCAATTTCAAAGATTTCACAGCTGTTGAGGCGAAAAAAAAACATCGGTTCGTTGTCCGCGAAGGGAGAAAAAAAATAAGTGTCGACTAACGTTTCGTCGAAAAATAGGTTATAGCAGGCAACCTGCGACCAACGACGGTCTCGTGGGCGCGGAGAGCTTCCTGCCGAGCACCTTCGTACGAATCGATATGAATACCGATTGTACGTAGCTGTCGGTCGTCATTATTTGGCATTGAGAACTCCGGAGATATTCTGTCAAAGGTGAATGACGTAGTCAACGCATGGACCGCGAGTGTCGCCCTCTCACGACATGTAGTACAGCGAGGCGCTCTCGCGAAGAGAGGCCGAGAGGCAACTTTTACCTGTTTCACACTGCGTATTCTTTGACGTACTCGTGATTTCGTTCACGATCAGTCAGCACAAGCAGCCTTTTGGCAGAATATTTCAACGACGCAGGGAAAAAGTCTTTTTTTCCATTTGTTTTTTTTGTCGAGAATGTGTTTTAACGCTCGTGCATCGCACATCGCAGCAGTTTCTTGCACCTCGTGACTCTTGCATCTCGTGATTAAATTGCTCGTGAAAATTGCACGATTATATAGACTGCGTCTTGAAAGATGAAAAAAAAAAAAATCTTGTCTACATTAGCATCCGATGAGCAAGCGTTGAACTTTGAGCTATGTTAATATTCGACGATGGATTCTTTTCGAGGGCAAAGTCACGTTAAAAAAAAAAAAAAACATAAAATTACTTCGCTTTCGTAAAACTCACTCTGTGGGTCACTCGTCAGAATCGGGAGGGACTAATGAGATTCTTCAAGGACAAGGCTGTTGCGAATCGAAGTATACTCGTCGCCCGTTATCGAAAACACAAAGAAATAGAAACACGTTGAACCGGCGTTGTTGAGTTAATCATCATGCAGGATAAGGATGCAATAGTTTAGACCTTGTGATAATTTTTTGCCTCCACTTTCTCCTACGACATTTCTTGCGGTAACACTTTTTGTTTTGGACGTAATTTTTTACCGAAACTCGACCGACAAAAAATCGTGCGAATTGGGAGGTGTTTACAAACTTCGGTGATCACGATTTCCGTTTATCGTTTTATCGGATCGATACAATGTACGAGCAGGCCCATTACAATGTGTCTCATCCGGTATTCCTGTTTCTCGTCGCGCTGGCTGAAATGAAGATGAAAGAGAGGGCAGGGAGGGTCGAAGTTCACGTTGCCCGAGAGTCGCGCGATTTATTCGGCACGGTAATTAGTCCGTCGTTGGTCTAAGTGAGGTGCCGGAGGGTTCTCGCTGGGCGGAAGGGACCGGAGCAAGGAAAGAGTGGGAAAGGCAATACTCGAGCAAGGGAGCACCGGGAAGCTCCCGGGATCTCATTTTACTTCTGCCTCAGGAAAATCTAATCTAATTTCTAGAATTAAAAATATATCAAAGGAAACGCGAATCTCCGCTGCGCTAATTTAAACGGAACGTTGCCTCGGCAGCCTCGACGTATGAATCGCGATACATGCTGAGCCGTTAATTGCAACTTTCTTTTTAATACCTTCGGGCTGTGCAGGAAGGATGATGTCGATGGTCCAGCGTCAGGAGGGCGTATGATCTACTGCTTGTACGCGGCCGACGCGCCTTTGCGAAACTGTGCCATCGATACTTTTTCCCTGAATATTCCGGAAACTATATATATGAAATTTCCAAGCGACAGCCAATCACAGAGTGAGCGAAGTAATAACCTTCGGCATTATTTCTCAGTTTTTGTAGGAAACATGGGAGAGCAGAATTTTTTGATTAATTTCTTTCGCGACCCCCGCCGTATCGACGCAGTCGTGTGTCCGTATCGGGAGGCCTGTCTCGCACGTCGATTCTAATATGCACCAACGACTCAGATCCGGTACCCTCTCACTAATTAAACTCGCATTATTCACTCGAATGAATCCGAAGCCAATCAATTGTGAGCCTTTAATTACGCACCGGACAGAGGGATAAAATTAGCGTTACACTGATGATATTCGTCCGGTGGATTAAATCCAGTACGAACGAGCTGCGAGCACCGCTCGGTAACGAAATATCTCGTTGCTGAAAAATACTGATAATTATTATTATTATAATTATAATTTACCAAAAATCAGATTGCGTTTGGTTTAAAGAATTGGAGTTGGGGAAATGTGGACGAATGTGTATGGACTGCACACATAATGGTAATCAAAACGCGATGGGCTTTTACCTACGCGCGCAAGCTTCGCATCGCTCGTCGGCGTTTCTGCTATAAACCTCGTACATCGTAAAATATTTGAACCACGACGATACGTACGGGCGTACGGCGCCGGCCATAGGCGGCGAGCCGGGGAACTTTCTTAAATAAACATTCCACAAAAGTACCTCGTATAACGCGTCTTGCCTCTTGCTTCCCCAGCTAAACGCTTAAGACTATATTACCCTCGCGTGTACAGACACCAATGCCCGACGCTCAGATTATCTCCAAATTGTTACTTTAAACTGCGAACCTCCGCGCTACTCCGCCAATTTCGCATTTGCAAGGCTCCCGTTTCCTTGACTTTAAACTCGGTGTTTGAGATTATAAACGTTGTCGATCCAATTAATCCTTCCACTCCTAGTGAGGCTCGGATTTTTTTTTTCCAAACAAAAATCGCGATGTACTTCTCGATAGAATTTTTTTTTAATAGCGACTGCTCGATAAACAGTGGCACTCAATAAATATCGAAGGGAGCAAAATAATAAGACATTTTATTTTATTTTCTAGCGAAAAAAAAATGAGATGATTTTTTTTGCATCGATTCGACTCGGGTATCGACTCGAGTGTCTCAATCTCTTCGAAAGTCAGCCCCGCGCTGCCCGCCAATCGCTACACTCCCGTGCGCGGAGAGAGACAGGATTCACCGGTAACCAGGCGGACCCGACCGGTCGCGGGGCCGTTGCCAATTTCTCTCATCGGAGTTCTCATCCGCGGATATATACCTACCGTTCGAAGTTGGCCAGAGACCGACGCGTCGCGAGCGTCGACGTGGCCGCCACGCTCGACGACGTCGACGTCGCCGAGCACGAGGAGAGGAAAGCCTGGCCGCGTCTTCGGCTCTCCGGCCGAAGCGCGCATCGGCTTAGTGTACTCTGGCTTGGGCCAAAGTCTCGACGCGCCTGAGTCCTCAACGCAAAAAACTCATTCCGCAATCGTGAAATAATTCTCGACCGTGCGTACGGGCTTTTCGAGTTATCATTTTTTTTTTTTTTTCGCGAATGTAAGAGAGCAGAGAATTGTGGAATGGCCGAGAGACGAAGAGCGGCCAGGCGAAAGCCCTCCGAGCAGGAAGCACCTAGGGAAAGTGTTATCGTTGAGAGACTGCGGGAACGAAGGAACAGGCAACCTTTGCCCGATGGATTCGGAATGGTCGCGCGTGGTGTGTTTTTTTTCTACGAGATGCTAGAGTGGTTCTAGCCTCGTGTTTTTATAAATAGCCTTTGGTGTTTTTCGTCTCGTGGAGAACGGAATAAAAAATTGCCGATAAAACTTTGATTCATGTGTGGCAAAAGTTCGGTTCTTCAATTTATTTTATTTTTTAAATAAAAGAACAGCTTTGCAATTTTACTACCGAGGCAGCGCCACCAGCTTAATTCCTGTGTGTTGCAATTTTATCAGCCACTCCGATCCGCACGATCGTCCCGATAGGAGTCCAGAACCCGTTGCCAAAAGCCCGCTCCAACAGCGTTTACTTTACCCTCAATGCAGCAAAATTGACGTGAAATATTTTTTCTCATTTCAGCCACGAAGCCCCCAATGACGTCGCTAGACGAGAACGTCAACCGTATTCTGCAGGGTCGGGAGGCTCGTGAGGCTCGGGAGAATCGGGAAAATCGAGAGAGTCGAGGGAATAGGGACAATCGAGAGAATCGAGAGAATCTGGAGAATCGGTCGTTTGGAAAACTCGGTGAGCACCTCCATTTAATTAAGTTATTTCTAAATCTCTCGGTATGGCTGTGTCTGCTTTTATTTAATTCGATGTGTTCTCAACTCGCTTTGGGCTTCCTTCGTTTGTGTGTCGCACGAAACTTTATTCCTGTTCTTCAATAAAATCATTCGATATTAATTATTTTTCCTGCCACGATAATAAAACCATTTTCGATCGAGAATTTTTCAGATTTTCCATATATCTCCATAACGCCAAGTTACGTCAATTTCCGCTCGCGACGTATGCAAATTATTTGGCAATATTCCACGCCCAGCTCTTGCCTCACGAAACGCGACCCTGAGGATCTCACCGAGAGGTACGCGAGTTTTGCGATCGGTCCGGTTTGTGCGAAGCGTTCTGGATTCGGCGCTCCAGCGAGATTTTGCAGGAAGTCGCAGCCGACGATTTATTCGACCGGAAACGCGCGAAAATATCATTGCAGTTTATTTACTGGTGAGCGATGATTCTACGCGAATCGGAAATGAAGAGTAGGACGATGGTTGACACAAGAAAGGTGCGGAGCGCTCAAGAAGCGTCAGTCGCCGGTATAATTGGCTGTTCGTTGGTCCGTGCGCAGTACGTGATCGCTAAAAGCACCTTCCATCGAGCAAACTACAGAGAGGCCGGACGTTCATTTAAACGTGAGATTTAGATTGGATCTGCGAGAGGACATCGGGGCAACACGGTTCGCGCCGATGTTGTTCCTACTCTTCGATCCAGCTTTATTACCTGCTCACTGCCGTCGATAATTGGTCCACCATCTCGCTCGTTTATATTTCGAACGACGTACTCGTGAGCGTACTCTGTACGCCCATTAGACTACGAATATTTCTTCATTTTTTCTTTTTTTTTCCTCCCCTGTACTACTGGAAGGATCCACTTTTTCATTCGTTTCATTCAAAGAAGCGACGGAGGGCATCGACTCGAGACCGAAGCCCGACCTCCACCTTTCGTCTCGAAGATGAGAAAAGATCAAAGAAGTCAAAGCTTCAAGGATTCCTAGAGGCTTCCTACGCTTTCTCATCGACGAACATTCAAAGATGAGAGAAGAAGATGTTGGGATGGCGTATAGATTGATGAAGTCAGAGCTCTAATTGCCAATAGTTGTTAAAAATGATCAGTAAGATGAGCAAACTAAAACAATTAAACGATGAATAACGGAGGGGTCGGAAATCGTAAGCCAATATATCATGGTTGATGATTCCGCGCGATTGAACGAATCTAGAATAATATTTTCGAAAAAGATCTGTCGATGTCAAAAGCAACGTCTTACGTCAAGCGACCGTTTTCATAAGAACATTTTTTTAATCGCTTATGTTTCGAACGATTGGAGCTACTTTGATCGTAGCCTCGTCATCCTACGCATGTACGACGCGACTTAGCGGTGTCACCAGTCAAGGTCAACGCTGGCGAACGCGTTGCCACTCGTCGTTTCCTCTGTCTCTCACATTCTCTCTTGCTTCGCGGCTATCGAGCTATTCTGAGAAATACGTAGGTTCACGATGCAGGATGTTGCGTTACCGGTGCACAAAATTTTCTATGCATTTTCGGCTCGTGTCTCTATTTGCATGACTCGTAGCTTTTTGGCTGTTTCTGATTTATCTAATTATGCTGTATGCCGCACTATAGATGGTGTGGTTTGGATGGAACAAAATTGCAGATGCTCAGAACAGTCGTATCCAATTGATGATATTTGTAATCAGATTTTAAAAATTACATGTTTTTTTCATTCTTTTCTTTAGAGAGCAACCTGGGCCTGCGCGAGAGAATAGAAACATTCTCGATGGACGAGACACCGGTTCGAGATGCCGAGATACCTGGTTGGCCTGTACAGATAGTTCTTGCCAACCCCGATCACAGTTTCGAGCTCGACGAGGATGCTCTTGCGAAGATCCTGCAACAGGATGAGATCAAGGACCGTAGCGTCGTCGTCGTTTCCGTCGCCGGCGCTTTCAGGAAAGGGAAGAGCTTTCTTCTCGACTTTTTTCTCAGATACATGAACAGCAAGGTGGGTTTTAATAGAGAGAAGAAAAAAAGAGCTGTCTCAGATGTTTCAGTCATTGACCCATTCGTATAAGTTTGAAAGACGATGTTGTATTTGTCTTATACACTTTCAATAATGAATAATCATTTTGTTCCAGTACATTGAAGGTCGGGATGACGATGACTGGCTTGGTCAGGACCACGAACCTCTGAGCGGATTTTCATGGCGCGGTGGTTCCGAGCGCGACACAACCGGGATCCTGATGTGGTCCAAAGTCTTTCCGGGCACGTTGCCGAGCGGCGAAAAGGTTGCTATCATTCTGATGGACACGCAGGGCGCCTTCGATAGTCAATCGACCGTCAGAGATTGCGCGACTGTATTCGCACTGAGCACGATGCTCTCGTCGGTCCAGATTTACAATCTCTCGCAGAACATACAAGAGGACGATCTTCAGCACTTGCAGCTATTTACCGAGTACGGTCGTTTGGCACTCGAGAATTCGGGCAGCACCCCGTTTCAGAGGCTTCAATTTTTAGTGAGAGACTGGAGTTACCCATACGAAGCGAAATACGGTTCGGAGGGTGGTTTGGCGATTCTTCACAGAAGACTCGAAATATCCGACAAGCAACATCCAGAGTTGCAGAGTTTGCGAAAACACATTAAATCATGTTTCTCCGACATATCCTGTTTTTTAATGCCACATCCGGGACTAAATATCGCGACAAATCCGAAATTTGACGGTAGATTGGCCGAGATCGAATCGGAATTCAAGAAACAACTGAAAGTCCTCATACCGACGCTACTCGCACCCGAGAATCTTGTTACGAAAAAGATCGATGGACAGGTCGTCAAGGCGAGGGATCTGCTGGAGTATTTCAAGAGTTACATAAGAATATACAAAGGCGACGAGCTACCGGAACCGAAGAGTATGCTTGTAGTAAGTTTTATTCGAGATTAAGCTACCACGGCAAGTTTACATTTTGGAGGAATTAATTGTGACTTTTTTCAACACCAGGCAACCGCCGAGGCAAACAATTTGTCCGCGGTGGCTGATGCTAAAGATCTTTATAAGCAAATGATGGAATCCGTCTGTGGCGGTACAAAACCCTTCTTGGCAACAGCCCACTTGGAATCCGAGCACCAACGATGTGTCGACAAAGTCCTCTATCAATTCTCGAACAAACGAAAAATGGGCGGTGAGGAGTTCAGCCGAACGTACATGGAGAAATTGATAAAGGTTCGTATACTCGTAGGTTCACATAGAATTAATATCGAAATTAGAACTTGATGTATCTTATGAATTTCGTTTTGTCGTAGGACATGGATGAAACTTTCTTGCAATTCAAGTCGTACAACGAGAGTAAAAATATCTTCAAAGCCGGGCGGACACCCGCCGTGTTTTTCGCTATATCCGTCACGATGTACATTTGCTCGGGAGTTTTCGGCCTCGTAGGACTTTACACACTCGCGAACCTGTGCAATTTGATTATGGGAACCGCCTTACTTACTCTCGTGCTGTGGGCATATATCAGGTCAGGACACTCGCACATCGCAACGTTGAATTCAATCACATTGAAACGGTTAATGTGAAAACATTGACTTTTTTCCATACAGATACAAAGGTGTGTTCACGGAGATCGGCTCGCAAATAGACGATCTCGCAAGCGCTATCTGGACAAACGTAAGTCGAATATTACATTCATACGAATATCGTGTACCGAGTAAGAGAAATTCGTGATCTTAAAATTCCTCAAATAAAATCCGAAGACTTCGTTACATACACTCTAGATTCGACGCTCCGGCCAGAATCCTCTATAAAAATGATTTGCTTTAGAGAAAAAAAACGCCAATAAACCCGAGAGAGCTCCGTTAAAAAAAAAAAAAACAAGCTATAATCGCACTAATCAGCCACATAGTACGGAAGTCCTGACTAATATCTAGTATTTTTCTATTTCAACAGGCCTGGCTATGCGCTCACCTAATTCATAAAATAAGATACCTCATCCTGTCCTTCATGCTCACACTCGCCGCTGTTTCGACCTATACCGTCGTTTACGCAAACTTTCGCAAACACGGTTACATCTGATCCCACGCTTCTCTACCTCTGTACCTTCTTATGATTTATCTTACTTTCAGATTGAGTTTTAACGAATGAAAATCTGCAACGCTTGTTACAAAATATCGACATATACTTTCAATTCCTAGATCCTCCATGATTCTTAATAGTCGCTCACACGTTCTCTCTAAACCCCTTATCAGTTATTTGCATCGCAATACCGTTGTTATTTTTTTTTTGTCTTTGTTACTTTATCCCTGCCATAGTCCAAATGCTCATGGGATCCAGGCACACCAAGGTACGATTAATCGAGCATGATTATACTTTCAGATCCAATTTAGAGCTACGCTAATGCTAATTTCGAATATAAAAAAGATAGTACAAACATGAGGAAAAAGAATTTCAGTTCAAAGACAGAATCGTAACCAATTTTGAGCCCCGCCATGCTTATCGCTGCTGACATCGATGTTTGTAATTCACTTTTACGAGATTTAAAAAATGATAATTACCTTTTGCTTTGTTATTTAGTTTATGAAACCGCTCTACCAGCAATTCGTGGAAACAACCGTCTCCGTCGCTGTCGCACAGGCCGCTGAAATCGCGACGAACACGACGTTAAACGCAACCGGAATGACCGCCAACGGCAAGCTAAAACCATCGTAATTTCTCTCCCTCGCGTTGTCATATCGCAACACCCCCTATTGTTTTATTTGTCTGAATTTATATACGTTGATTATTAAGTCCCATGGGAAACCTAACGAAATAAGAAAACAAACGAAATACGAAAATTTCATTTGTGGCATGATAACTTTTTTTTCTTTTCTCTCGATAAATCGTCTTATAAAGTTCAACACGAGAGTGGCACGTAACGGCGGCTGTCTCTCTGGACGCAAAACGGAATTATCCGTCGCGATACGAGGGACACTCGACGTCGAAGTTGTAACGAGCAGCTTGTGAATGTATGTACAGTATTTCCTGATTATGAATCAGTGTTAGATTGTTGAAGAAAAAAAACAAACATCAAGATTATAATGTCTAATGATCAATAAGATTACCATTGTTATAGAAATAAAGTCTTGTAGTAACTAGTGATATTGTCATTGAAGCACCGAATGCTTGGCGGTCAAGATTTTTGAGATCCAAGAGTTTTTTATATAAAACCGTGGAAAAAAATTCGAAGGCGGATCTTTTTTCGAGTAGTTTTTTTTTTTTTTTTGTTAGGAACGGAAATTATCTTAGGGACAACCCGTATAGTCTGTATTCTGAGCATACAGGGTGCGGACGTGAGCAACGAGAGCCCCATGCCATATTATACTGTAGATTGTTTAATTCTTGCCAGCATTTGCCCGTATTTCAATATTTTATTCCTGGTTGATGCTATATTGGATGTTTAGACACTGTTTTTTTTTCATTTTATTATTTCATATTGAATACACGATTCTTTTTCTCAGCCACGACGATGCTCCGAGGCTATTCGTGGCTGTAGAATTGAAAATGTTCGTTAGAGAAGCCTTTTACAGGGAAGCATTGAGACGAAGGTGCCATTCGGGGTCTATTCCTATTCGCTTAACTCGACGAGATATGCGAACGATTTATGACATGTCAATAATTTCTATGTAACCGCTGCGAATACCACTGTTCTTGCACGTAATACTGTATCTCAAAGCGTTTTTTAAAACTTTCTTTTGTTTTTTCTTTTTTTTCGTTTAATTTTTGCATTTTCGTCGAAGCTTTCCGTCTTCGAAAAACTCTCGATGTGATTTTGAAATACAGAATTGTGATTTGTTGATGGCTGATGCGAAATTTTTAATGATGTACGATCATTTCTCTTACGGTGCAAAGGGACGTAATCACGAGAGAAAAGTGCTTCGAAACCTTTTTTGCACGTACGAAGCGATATGTGCTCTCGAGTAAAAGACGAGGCACGATGACATTGATCTATAAGGATTGGTCGAGCGACTATGAAGCTAGTGAAAAAAAAATTCTTTGCTAATCGTATAAAGCTAAATAAACGATATGTGGAACTTTTGCATTATAGAGTGAAAATACCGCGGTGTGTACTTTTTAGAATATTATTTAGGGATAATATATCGTTTAAAAAAGAAGAAAAAGAACTTCGAATAACACCTAAAAAGCTCACGTTTTTATTTCTATATATTATATATTCGAAACGGCGAAACAACTGTATGAAAAAATGCAACAAAAAAAAACAAATTGCTATAATTGTGGTGTATGAAAAAAAAACAAAAAAAAAACGAAAAAAACAGTGGGTAGGAATAAAGACATATTTTTGTATTTATAACACCAATTTATTTTCATTTCATTAATGCCGTATGGTTAATTGAAAAATTACGAAGCTAACGATTGCGTAAATCTTGTAAGTGTTGGGCACTGTAACTACGAATTTTAGATATGAAAGAGTCTACTAAAAAAAAATATACTGGCCCACGCTTATACCCTCGAATTAGCGCGGAAGGGTAAAAATGCGGTCCATTCTGTATAAAATATTATTTGACCCAGAAAAAAGAAAAACCATTTTATACAAAGTACAAATATATTAAAATGACTATGAGTAGATATAATATTAATTCGTGCCCAACTCTGTATTAAAAAGAAATCTACCTAACGCCATCGGGAAGAGTTGATTTCAAGTCTTGAACATTCTTTTGACCATTTCGTTGCAGTGTATATTGGCTTGTCTCAGGCAGGATCTGTAATGCTGTAGCTTCGAGATGGCTTGTTTATTACTCGGTTCGATTCTCAGCAGTGTCGTAAAGTCTTGAACGGCTCTCTCATAATCCTTCAATTCACCGTAGGCGTAGCCTCTCCTGAAGAGTGTCAGTACGTCCTTGTCGTTTCTCGTCAGTACCTTACTGCACAGCTCGATAACGTGATAATAATTGTGGTGCTTCCCCTGACAAGCTGCCATGTTATTGTACAATTTCAGACGCAACGTTTGTATGTCGTCGTACAGCGTCTTTTCCAGTTCTAGATCGTCTATGGGCTCGAGGGTGATAAGAATTTTGCACGCCCTGCTGAAGCGATAAAAGGCGTCCTTGAAACGCGGAGCGCTGATCTCGGATTCCTTGAAGAGTTTCACACCCATGTCTTTGTACTTCATAGCGATTTTGTATTTTTCCTCGGGCGTCCATTCCCATATGGGCTTAAATCTGTGGTGTTTCAGTAAGGTCATCTCGAAGGATATCTTCTCCGACTCGACGTTGGTCACGGGATCCGGCACAGAAATCGTTATACGAGCCTTTTCGCGATCCTTCATCAGTTGCACGGCTCTCTCGATTCTCTTGTCAACTTCCGAGTTCGCTTCGCCGATTATTAGCGTCGTCTCGCCGTCTCCCGTCAAGATCAAGCTGTGTTGCTCTTTCGGAAGTGAAGTTAGGTAATGACCTCCGAGCGACGGGTCTTCCTCGACCGCTTCACATCTCACATTCTCTATCTTTACCAGGCACGTCGAAGCTTCGGCGGGCTTTTCGCTGATTCTCGAGTCTCCCGGTGTCAGGACTTCTTTCCAGACACAGCCCTCTGCCACCACCTCGGCATCCCCATCCATGCCGAAGCCAGATCGCCCTCGATACCTGGTCGAAAAATATTCATTATTTTTATTTTGGTTTTTTTTTTTTTTTTGTACCTCTCGGTTGGGAGAAACTCACCTCCACAGAGTCTTTAAGTCGGATAGCTTCGAGTCTTCGTGTTGGCGAGGAGAGTTTCGTTGCCCTGGAATTTTATGAAACATAATTGGAAATTGGTAAAATGGAAAGCTGACAACATACTTATCGCACAAACAATATTTTTCACTGCATGAAACATTTTTGGCTTTGAAAAATTGCCTCGCAGGCCTGTATATTACTTTGGGGAGTCGACTGTCATTCGGGGCGACCTCATTAATCGAGAGAGTATTTGATGGTTCCAATACTTTACAGGACCGCATTCTGTGCGAAGTAAAAAATGCAGATTTTGTACCGTGCCGATACAGGCAAGTAAATTTCATATCAATTTCTTAAGTAAATTGGTAGTTACACAGTTAATGGATTACAAAATTTCGATTCCTCTTACACTTATTCCAATATTTTGTCCACGTGAGAAAAATATTGCGGTTACCGATGGTGTATTTTATCCAGAGCGGTAACAGAATATGTACCGTAGAAACAAAATGTATTGACGCTTATCTGTTTATGATTTCGCCCTGTCTTAACCACTGTTTAATGACAGAATAAACAGGTATCCGGATAATAATGAAAAAAAAACGTAGCTCAGCAATAGTAGTGAGCAATCAAATTCTGAAATGATTGCAAATTCATGGACGAAGCGGAGCATGAACGATTACTTTGTAAAACGTTTTTCATCACTTGAGCATTTAATTGCAATCGACTTGTGTACACTAACCTCCAAACAGTCACCGAGTCGTCAATAATTCGTCTCGGCTTGCCGCGTTGATGAAAAAAAAAGTTCTTGACTGTATTCCGAATTGAGAATTAAACAACTGGTAAACAACGACTTATAGGTTTACAGTTTTCAGAGTAATTTGAGTAAGTAGCTAAACTCTTCCGCTACTGGAAGAACTCGTTGCACGCACGTCTATGGATTCAGGCAGACACGCGTGTGTATTGGTCGATGCGAATTAGCAAATTTAGCCACACTGGTGCTTTCATCTTCGCCGGCTACTTTCGATAAGTATTCGAATAATTAGTTATTTCTCTCTCAAGTCTATGATACATTTATCTCGAAAAAGTTGCAATACAAAAAATATCATCTTATATGTATGTTGAAAAGTTGTTTGTTTGTCCCAATGTTTAAAAATCCAGGAGTTCCTCTTAAGTGACGTCATACCTGGAATACGTCATTTCCAGTCGTAGAATGAGATTTTCAAAGCTTTTATACATAAAAAGAAGTTAAGGCCGTGTTCATTCGTCCCTTTACATTTTAAACGATTTGATTATTGGTTCTGTCTATTTTAGTATTTTGGTTTTAGCATACAAAAATGTATCGAGTCTAATGAATAAATGTTTTTATCGTCATGTTAATAATACCTGTAGAATAAATAAAAGCTTAATTCTGATCGAGATATAAACATGTGATTTGAAGAGAATAAATAAAAATAGCAAATTATTGATTGCACTATATTGTGCATAGCAACAAGTCGAATTCGGGTTTGAGTCCCATCGGCAAAAACTTCAAGGTCACTAACAAACAAAACGACAACTCAATCTAATCCCGGTAAACATTCTCGATCACTTCAGTGAAAGTCTGGTAAACTTTTACTCGGAATGCGAAAAGCCACACGTAATGCATCGTTTAATTTTTACTAGAAGGTCATTCGGTGCGTGCGCATTCGTGTCACGCACTTTCCGCGAATTTCTAAATCAGTAAACTTTTACCGTAGTCGAAGAAAAGTTGCAACTATCTCTCGTACGAATTCTACGGCATTCGGTTGTCGCAGCATTATATTTCATAACTGTTCGTTTTCGTAGCCGGCTACATTTAAAAAAAAGAGCGCTTCATTAGGAAAAAAGTTCGGTAAGCCGAACGTAAGCTGAGAATTCCGAATGTCCGTCTGGCGTCTGTCTTGTGCGATGCATGCAGCGTTGACTCGTGGAGAGCCTCTCGTCAGATCTGCTCGCAACAAACACACAAAAGAGCCCCTACTCCTACAGCGTCGCCTTTCCCTGTGCTAGCCGTAGCTACCGATCGGCGAGGCCCCATTCGGTGGGCCTCTCTCACCTGGCAACCTCGAGCTCACCCGAGCAGCCATCTTGCAAACGTCTCCCGTTCCGAGTGTGTCCTCCTTCGAGAAACATATTTTTCCCTCGTGCGTCGACACCAAAACGTGGACGAACAAATCGTCTTCCTCGTACGCACGATCGCTTGGCTATTCCATACGTCGTCCACAGGATCTATAGATCCGACCTAGCATGGAGGGAACACTCGGTTCTCCGCATAGTTTCATTCAAGACGTGTAACACCTTCTATTCGAAGAAAAAAGAAAAGCGAATCGAATGACAATAAGTTCGTCGCATATTGTGCATCGATACGTGGGCATTGATACGACATAACAAAATCTCTATATCGTTGAGAAAGTGGGAAAAAGGGTTCCGTCCCTCCGGTGATTTTTAGCTGGTGGAGGAAGTCGTGAAAACTCTTCGAGAAAAACGTGAATCGTAGGTGAATGGCATTTAGAGGTGCAACAGGCATGGAGAACCACATTGTCTTCGAATTATCGATAGTCCGAACTTGAAGCTCGAGGTTGTCGCAGGTGTATTTATTTGAACATTATCGAAGACAGAATTACCGATCGAGCATCGAGTCATCCTCTGGAATTGGGAAATGGTGACTGAGAGGAATTCATAGAAAGTGGCGATTATTACGAGTAAGCGATTTCTCAAAAATTAATTTATAATTTTTTTTTCTCACCATCGATTTGATAATAATTTTCAGCGTTAATACCGATAATCTATTTAACTTGATTCGTTATTGCCGATATTTGTTTAAAATTAATTTCCAACGAAAAATAATTTTGAAGAGACTGTGAAAGCATTCGGTTAGAGTATTAGGCTGGGGTAATGTACAGTGAGTTGAATGCCCGTTGGGTCTCACAATTGTGCCTGGTCAACAACTCGTGAACGACAATCGCATCGAGATAAGAAAAAATGCTTTTTCACACCACCGTTGTTAAACTTTGTAAAAACTATCGATTACGTAAAAATGACTAGGCAATCTTTCACTGTGCATTCGTTGGATCGTTTGGTAATTAACTGGCTTCATCCCTCAGACAAATAAACACGGAAGACGGGTGCGCAAAAGGCGAAGAAAGATGGGTTCGAAGATCGAGTACGTCGAGTCGTCGCACATGTACGCGACGAATTACATAAGAAATTCAAAAGCGATCGGTGTTTTGTGGGGCATATTTACTATATGCTACGCGATCATCGGAGTCGTGGCTTTTGTAACGCCCGAGTGGCTCGGCGATCTGGAACATGAGAATCCTGGAAGATTCGGCCTCTGGTCCAGATGCAGCTACGGAGGAAATGGTGAGTAAGCGTTTTTATATATATATTTTTTTTATTGCGATGTACGTCGATTTTTATGATAACAAATTATTAGGCTAATTAATTTTCACGACGATAAATTAAGTTGACCGGTTGTTAACAGGTGAATTGGGCGAGGAGTGTATCGGAAGGCTGGACGATCTCTCGACGATCGTAAGTGTGCCCTTCAGGGCGAGCACTATCCTCGTTGGAATTGCCGTCACAATAGCGTTGCTGTCCATTTGCGCCATGCTCCTGTTCTTCTTCTGTCAGAGCACGACGGTCTTCTACCTCTGCGGCTGGATGCAAGTTATATCGGGTAAGAGTAACAATCTTTTTTTCATGCTCAAATCAAGAAAACGCGATTACCTTCGCTCTCGTTCGACCGGGTGTTCGAATTTAGAATTTAGAAAGTGCTGACTTCCCGCGTCACAGTGCATTACGGCAATTCCCCTCGGTTTGCAATGTGCAGACTGTAAGTGCCGGTGAGGGGGGCTTCATAATCGGGCCGGCATAATTGCAAATTGCGCAGATTGTGACGGCGTCGTTGGCCGACCGACCTGACCGACGAGTTCAGGAAATTACGCAATCACGCCGTTTAACGCGCGCGCTCTCGTTGTCACAACATTATCGTTGCGTTACGATCTACCCACGCACGACGACAAAAAAGAATTCAAAAAAAAAAGAAACGGCAGTGGTATTTAGGGCGACGCGTGCCGTAACGCTTGTCGGCTCACCTGGAACATGCTAACTTCGAATTTCGGATGATCTATAACGGTACGAAGAGATTAGGAAAATTGCAGTTCAACTCGAATTTTATCGAAGCGTTACGAGAAATCAGGAAGAGCCGTGTAATTTTGCGAATCGTGTGATTTTCGAATACCCTCATGCCGGAGTCCGGTCACTGAGCCAGGATGCCGATCTTCCGCGTTATCAAAATTTTCTCGTTTCTCCGGTCGCACATACGCGTGTACGCATTGTTCGGTCTACCGTTACGTCCTTTCCCGTTCGTCTAATTCACGAGGCGTGACGCGGGCTTCACGCACGATCGTGCTCCCGGTGGTCGGTTCTCCTGTTACGACGAGAATTCCTTCGCCAACGTTCTTTCCGCCGTATAACACATACACAATTCGCGATAAATTGTAACGAATCACCGGCGCGATGTTATCGAAACACCGGGCTTTTCCGTTCCTCCATGTATCAGCTCGGACAGCTAGGTGTTCTTTCCCAGATAATATCCTCCTTGCAATGTAGAATAGACCGTTATAGTTTGCGAGCTGCGGTTGTAACCGTTACCGTCGTGCGAGGCTTATGTCATCAGCCTGCCGCCACGCCACGATTCGCATAAACATTCTCATCGTCTGTTAAAACCTCCGCGTCGTAACGTTCCGGATGCCTTTCCATTTAACGAGGAATCGTTCGGGTCTCACCGAGTACTTTGCTCTTACATTTACTTCGAATAATCTTCGTTCTTCTCCTTCGGAGTTTTCCACGTTGCGTTAGCTGAGTATACACGCGCCGATGTATAGTTCTTACGTGGTGAAAGTTGCGTGGTTCGCGCCGCTCGGGCATATCAGATATTACAATCGATGGTCTTACTTGCGGAGAGTTTCACCGCGACGTTTCGGCAGACACAGTACGTTGCTCCCTGTCCCTTTCCTTCAAAGACCGATCGGAGCAGCACAGTCCTTTCTCGTTCGCGAATGATCTTCCCTCTCACGGACACAAAACACTTTCTACGTGCTGCACTTTCGTGTACAGCGTTACGTGCTGCAAACGAATGATTTAGAGTACAATTCGTTGTTGCTTTTGGACATTGAAAGAACAATGAGAGTACGTAGCTGAGATCGGTTGATCTAACCGATCTCTTCATCGGTGACTGCTCAATATTTGTAGCCCGTTATTGGCTCCTGCATGCGACGTTTATATTTGGTACATGCGTATCTCTTGGTCTAAGTAGCAGAAACCACCTGCAAGTTCGCGTGGTAAAACGTCGGGGAGCTACAGTTAGAAAAAACGCGTTCCTTTCACTGTCGACCTCGCCTAGCCACCGAAGTCGCGTCATCGATGTGCCAAATGCCAAGCGCATTTTTTCACGCTTCCTTCATCCGTGTCCTTCTCTCACGAATTGTCAATTTACAATAACGCCGTACGTGCCGTTACTTTGATTGTGTTATTGTCTCAATAATTTTTATTTTTCTTCGCAGCGATTTGTATGGCAGTGGGGGTGAGTGTTTATCCTCTCGGCTGGGACTCCCCGATGATTCGGGCCGTCTGCGGGGCTTCCGCCTCGAGATATTATCCGGGAGCTTGCGCGATAAGATGGGCGATACCACTCGCCGCGATCGCCGCACTGGACGCGGTCACTCTCGCGGCTCTCGCATTTATTCTTGCCTCGAAGCACGTGAGGCTTCAGCCGGAACCCTTCAACAACGGGTCGCTGTACAAAGGTGGGTATCTTTTTCTACACCTTGTTTTTACGAGTATGCGAAATACCACCGTCGTCAAGAAAACTGCAACAAATTGAAGGCAATTCAATTTGATGCATTCGAGGCGGCATTCGTTGCAGATTTCCTTGCCGACTGAGCGTGGGATATTCCACATCATCTTGAATGAAGCCGTCGACGATTCTGTAATACTGTGATTTCATTTTTACAGGCGAAGTAAATCCCGGTTATGTAAACGAAGCGCAGAGTGTCGCGGGCTCCCGGAAGTCTCTGTCCCTGAGACCGGTCTTGCTGGTAGCCCCGCCGGAGCAGGACCGCTACAGCGAACTCTCTAGAGCAAAGTCCCACTCCCATCACAGCCTTTACTCGCCAGCTCCTTCCCATCCGGTCCACACCCTGTCCACCAATACTCTCAATCACTCGCAAAGAAATTTTCAACTGTGAACAAGAGACAGATTATTAAAATTGTCCCGTAATTTTGACTCATCGTCGATAAGTCGTCGGATTTTGCCATACGTCGGGGTGACGTTCATTTTTGAACGAGTGATTTCGTTTTCTTACTTTTTTTTTTGTTGTAAATTAAACTTCATTCTAATCCGAATTGGAGATTTAGGTTTGAGCTCGGTGGAATGAACACGAGTGATTGTCTTCTCTCCGATTCTCATTCTTTTTATCGAGCTGAAATGCCCGGGCTTGAGACGCGATGCGAGAAAAGAAGAGGCCTGAATAATAAGTAGACGGTTTCGGCTATATCTAAATTTCATCGATGTGTTATTCCTCGCATCGCGTCGAAAGCTTTACGTATGAGAAATAGTCTTGGAATCCATGAGTGTTGAATGTTCAAGTATATAAGATATTATATTGTAAGTGATTTTTTAAATTTGACCTATAGATACGGATATTTTAATAATGTTAAGAATTAAACATAATTTTATACGCTGGCCGGATACTCAGAGTGCCAGGGATCTTATCTATTGTCTCGTCGTGCAGTATATAAAAAAATTCTTGTATAATCTCGATTTATATCTACAATAAAGTGTTAGATGATTGTACAGAGTATGCAATTATTTGCCCGTGGTTTCTCCGACTGTAGTACTTACAGTGTATTTAAATAGTACGGAAACAGAAATTGCAATCAGCAGGTATTAAATTTGCCCAATTACCGCTGCTAATTAAGTTTCGCTCTTTCCTCGAACGGAATCCATTGCCTTACGTAACTAACTTGGCTTTGTGGGTGGCCCATTGTTCAATGCAGATTAAACGAGAGAGGGCTGTTGTTGTGCTTCGGTCTCGGCTTGTCGCTTTCGAGAATGCTTTCGCGAAATCGTTGTTCCGAGTAGTAGTGTATCCCGTACTCTCGCCGACTCTCTCTCTATCTCCGCGAGCGAATCATTGTTCTCGTTTTCATGGCGCAAGGCACGCCTTTTGTGGCGTTAGTGCACTTGTGTATTCTTCAACGCCGAGGCAAATTGGCTCGTATTTAAAGTGGAACGGCGACTCTCCGGGACGTGCAAACGGCAGAGAGGTTCGACACCCGGGGCGAGCCTCTCGACTCTGTCGTGTGAAATGTACACCTACTCACGACAATGCCCTGGGACCATCGTGACTTTCCGTATCGGGAGCGAGAGACACGCTAGGCTCCTCGCTCTACAGCGAAGATCCGAGTAATCGGTACCACCTGAGGAAGAATACGTTTGTACCAAACATTAACTTTTTCTCGATCTCTCGAATGAAGAAACATGTTTTTGAAGTGAAAAAATATGATATCCCAGAAACGAGAAAGATGAGAAAACAATCTCTCAAAGTAGACGCCCAAACGGGTTGCGATCACCAACGAAAGGTCTCTCGTCATGTTGACTAGTGTATTTAGCGATATGATACAGGACAAAAGTTCTCGTTACAATAACTATTTATAATACGCTGGATAAGATTACTCGCACAGTTAAAAAAAAAAGAAATGTTCAAAGTTCACGGTGGTCAGTCAACGATACTATGATACAGAACTATGTAAATTCTAATCCGATATCTTAACATTTAGAATAAATATTATTAACGGATAAATTATCGTCTACGAATTAGCGACTCTCCCTTGACTCCTTTAGAAATTTTACACTTAATAATTGATACGCGCTCGCTATTACCCTAAATGTTTCTTTCATTTTTATCCTTTTTTTCTTCAAACTTCTAAACGAGACATTTTCGGCTCTAAAATCAAACTGGAGAAGTTTTCACGATTGACAATCTATCACTTTTTTTCTTTTAATTATTTCCATATTTTTCCCCTCATTACTTCGATTGCTACGCACAACTTTCTAACAATTTTCTAATTAAAATATGCTTCGGCGACGACGAGGACGCTATTCGAAACACGAACGATTCATTTCACGATTTATAGTGCATTAATTGGCCTGAGAGTATCGGGCGGAGAACGAGATAAAAACATTTACTACGTTGTAAACGCGGTCTACGTGCATGTGAAACTCGATCATCTCGCTCGACTCCGATCATTCTTTATTCGTTCCATTCCCGCTTTCTCGTATTTTATTATTTTCCTCGCGTAGTCTCTCGTAGAGCTCTTTCGTCCTGGTTCCTCGCGTACGCGCTATACGAAGCTTGGCTACGTCCTGTAATGGTCCAACACCGCCTGTGACACTCGTGTATATTACGAAGAGCGTTTATGGCTTAACGGCTGCGCGGCATTCCGTTCGACGCCTGTTTTTATAGCCATTTCAGTTATCATGCCTTTCTCATTTTTTTAATACTCCAATCGTTCCTGCATGCAGTATATTATCAAAGGACGTGAGAGAGCGCGGGCGAATATTGTGCGCTCATCTCTCGTCAACGATCCCTCGTCCGTACACCATAACCGATTGAGAATTCTCCTCTCTGCACTCTCAGTCGGGAGAACCGTCTTCGCGAAGAACACGCGGAGAAGTTTCCGCAAAATTATTTTACAATCGTGTAATACTGCCTTTCTACACCGGTACGATATTCATGTCTGGTCATGTTCTCTTCCTAATTAACCCTTTAACGCTTTAACACCATTCAGTGCTTCGGAGATTTTTTTTTAAATTATGATTGCATTCGCATGATCGTGCTTGGTTGCAATAAAATGAATGAATCAAAGTTTTTCTATCATGAAAAATGAAAACGGCAAGAATGGAAGGTCTGGTGGGCGTTAAAGAGTCAAATCAGCGTTAAAGAATTAAATTAAAGTTATCGATAAGATATTGATAATAATAATTTAACGACGAGCTAACTTAATGTCTAGTATTTAAATATCTACTTGGTTTCTTCAATTTACATCTGTTCTATGTTTTGACAAGCACTGATTTTGTTTGTTCTTCTCACCTATACTGCGACTCTTATAACAATTCTTTGCCGACAACGATACCGCAAGGTTGAACGATACCGGTGTTTACGAGTCTGGGCCTCTTTACCGCGGCTTTGCTCTCGTCCTTCTTGAGCAATTCCTCTATCGAGTAAGGATTTCTCTTTCTCTGCGGCTGTGGCTGTCGGTTCTCGATCGTCCCCTGGTCGATCGAACGATGCTCGTTCGTGCTTTCGGTGATTCTTCGGCTGCTGGAATTCTGACTCGTTGCGTCGTCAACGACTGTGGAGCTTGGACTGCCTCGAGAACTGTCGAAGTTTCCACGGGGATTCGGTGTCCCGTGTCTGACGAAGGCGCTCCGATCGCTGCCGATCTTCTGTCCGAGCTCTAGGATAATCGGCGAGCTCTGAAACGACTTATAATTGTCCTGGGATTCGTTGTTGTCGTCGAGGTCACTCTTGTCTAACGAATCGTCGCTTCCGGCCATCGAACTCGAACTCGACTTGAGCTCCACCTGACCTGGACCGTTCTGCTGCTCCGAAAGACGCTCCGTGTCCAAAGATCTAAAAAAAAAAAACGAGAAATTATTAAATGCGGTAAGATAATTTATAAAAGCGTCGTTGATCTTGTACGTTCTTTTGGCCGGCCCACTCGGCGGGCAATTGAGCAATAAACTTCGGAAGGTGTAATTAATGACCTTGGGAATCGGCCAAGCTCGTAAAAGACGTTTATTATACACTTACGTAAAAGCCTGCATTCCGTGGTGCAAGTGCAAGGTGGTCGCCTGATAGAGGGACGAGTAAAAGCCGCTTGGATTCCACGTGGGTGCGCCCGAACCACCGGAACCTGTCGAGATGTGAAGAGGTCCCAGCGCTCCGGGGTAGAAGAGCTGATAGTCCGTCCGCATCAGAGCTTCTGAATAAAATAATGGTCGGTGTTACTATAAACTCGGCGAGTCCAAAACGATTACAAAAATAATTTTGTTTTTTTCCTAACATCGACATATTCTATTGTTTTGTAGTGCAATTTTTTTTTATTCAACGATGGTAAAGCCTCTGCCTTTCCCCTTCTCGAAGCAATGTGTGACGAAATAATAACTTCTCTTCCGAATGCATTAATGTAGTACCGAAAATTCTAACCGGCTGCAACGGGTAATCGTCGAGTTCACTCGAATGCCCCCACCAGCTTCGCGAATGTTACATTTATTTCGGCTAATCGATTTTGAGAAAATAAATCTGTGTGTGGTCCACAGGTGTACAGTAGCAGCATTGTGCACCGTCGGACAGACCTTCGTGTCTCGATGTTGAAAAACTAAAATATTCACAACGAATGAAACCTGCAGGCTTTACTTGCACATATCGCATACAGTATAGTCGGATTCGTGGTGTTTCGCTTGCATCCGAGACAACAATTTGAACCGGTTAAACACAACCTGAGTCCGACTGAGATCTGACTGAGAGGATCACGCGATTCCGCGACCGATTATCCGCAAAAAATCACGCGTTTTGGGTGTGAATATAATTATTACTCTCTCGTGAAAAAAAAAAATCTTGGGACTCACGCCTCAATTACTGGAGTACATTTGAGGGCGTTAAATCGAACATTGTAACGATTTCCACATACAAACGGACCGGTTAACATTTTAGCACAATGGCAAAATTCGTCACGGAATCTCCTTTGTTGGCATGACTCCCGATGGAGAATCATGTTTGACGTAAAAATATTTTCGGTGTCACGCGAGGGAATGGGGATGAAAAAAGAACGTTTAAATATTGTAATGCAGATCGGGAGAGTTGCGTGTTCGTGGGGTCCGAATAGACGGACGTTTCAATCCAAGCCTCGGGGAATCCCCGATTTTTCAAGCGCAGGCTCGAACACACGGCGCGAGATAAATTTTGCGGTGGATGTGTGTGTATGTGTTTGTACGAGTTTCCCCACCTGAGAGACGAGGAGAAGGAAGCGTGAATGGAGAAGAACCGATGGCCTGCTGGTGAACGATTCGTCACGAGGAACAGGTGTTTATCGACTATTATAGCCGGGGGCGGGTCACTCGACGGTGCACACACCTAATCACTGACGGACTTGTCAAACCTTCTTTCCAATCAATTTTTTTGTCCTAGCGCGACACTCTTATCTTACATTTTATTCTAATTTTTTTTTGTTTGCTTAAAATTAAATATAAATAAAATGTTTAGTTCGTTAAAAATAAATCGAGCTGATTGTCTCACCTCTGGCTTCGGAATTCGTGGGGACATGAGATTGATAGGAACTGGCAGTGCCAGCGTCCATCGACGGATGATCGGTGTGCAGTCCATTGCCCCGGAGAATTCGATTGACCGATGAAACGGACGGTAGGCTTTGCGGATCGCAGGCACCCTGTCGAGCCAACTGCTCTCGAATCTCCCAGGCAAACATCGTCGGTTGTTCCTGCTTCATTCGTAGAATCTTCTTCACCACAGTCGGCGTTGCTACTTGCTGCAATGGTGAAATTCTCTGTCAATCAATAATACATCATAGTATAATCACAAATATACGACAACGAGAAAAATTAATTATTATATTTTATAGGAGTAATTGTGACAGATGTCGAAAATCGGCATGAAAAATTTATCCCACATGGACACATGGGGAATGCTTATCCAATTTTATCATCCCTGTAAAGGAATTTCGGTCACTTATTTTTTATAGACGTTCGTGCGCTCAAGAATGTGGAGCAATGATATGAATATATAGAGCAGGTAAACAGGGGAAGGGCGATTCCCGTTTCGTTCCCGATGGTCAAGGGTGTGATCAATATCACGGTCACGTTCGATCATCGCGGCAACGTGGGCACAGCTCACCCTGGCCCACATGTTCGCGATCGTGCCGAGCGATATGAAGAACATCGCGAGTGTGTACAGGGTAAACGATATAGTTGTTGGCTGCCGACCGGTAATCGGCAGTCTGCGAATATGGCAAAAACTGTATCGCTTATTCTATCTGACCACAAAAACTACGTGGAATATACAGCTCCGGATAGCTCCACCTTGCGGTGCAATGCCAGGTTCCCTAATCACCTGCAGACATCAACGAGCCCTAAAGCAAAGATCGTAACTCTTATGCTTGTACGCTAGAGTTATATGTTCAGAGAGCCTCGACATCAAGGTTTAATGGGACAATTTTTTTTTATCGTCACCATTTTTCATACTTTAATGTCGATAGCTATCGATGGGAGGACTATTATTATGAAGATCGTCTCCGGTATACTTGTGCTCTCCTCTTTTCTATTTTTGATTTCTCGAAATTGATCCACTCGGGCAGAAGAGGGTAAAACGGACCATTCGAGATAGGCCTTTTTGATATCTTCCAATCTGTCAAATCTCCAATGTGGTTACAAAGTATCGCTACAACGAGTACGATCTACGGCAATTGGCAAGGTCGTTGCTCATTCAGCCGTTGAATATTCCTGTCTGGCAGATTCAGTAAATGCACGCTCGAGGCCTCTTAACGCATCGGTTTCGGTAATACAGTCGCCGATACTGTACTCAACATTTTTCGGTCATTCCTCGTTCAACTTTTACTCAATATTTCATACTCCAAGAGAAAAAATAAACAAGATCATCGTCCCGTGAGATTCGCAATGAACGCATGTCAAGGTTGCAATCCTTCTGCATTGAAGCATTCAAACAGCAATTTAAACATGCAGTTAACTTCTGTGGAGGGGGACGTGTGGATAAGGTTCAAAGCAATTTATATAAAACTCGGCTGTGCAACAGATGCTGCGTCATTTGCTCACTTATCGCTCTGATTATTGGTGCTACAATCTGCAGTGACGTTTGCTCTTGTGATATTGGAGACTTCGTAACGTGTGTGTTTTTATTCTCACCAATGACAAGAATTGTGTAATTTTGCAACAGTATGTGAATTTTGATTATGTTTATTTTTGGCAACAGCCTCCGATAATATTGATTACGGATTTTCGTGTTTAATCGTTAAGTGTAACACATGAGCTTGGTCCACATTTGCCACAGCTTATACGAACGTATTTAATTCAGCCAATTATTTCTCTTCGTTGACAAAAACATATCGAATCATTCTCCGGATCGTTGCAAAAGCTGAACTGATAGACAGTACTTAACGCCGGGGAGCCGACTTACCTCGTCAGTCTCGGCAAAAGCGGCCAACGATTCGGTAGTCGAAATATATCGCTTGAAAAAAAAAAAAAGAAACCACCATCATGGAGACCAGCACCGTTCTCGTTGGAGTGACGGTGATTCTCGTCGGTTATCTCTTCCACAAATACTTCATAAAGATCTACGATTATTGGGCAAAACGAGGAATCCCATGCGTGGAGGGTGCGCTGCCCATCGTTGGCCACAACCTGCCGCTCTATCTTTTCCGTAAGGATTTCCCCGGCCTCTGCGAAGAAATCTACAAGAGTCACGGCAATCGCAGTATGGTTGGTTTCTACCAAAATCGCAGCCCATCACTCTTGCTGAGGGACCCCGAGCTTGTCAAGACAGTGCTCATAAGTAATTTCTCCAATTTCCACATAAACTTTATGCAGATAGATCCAGAATTGGATCCGCTTCTAGCGCTGAATCCTTTCTTCGTCCACGGCGACGAATGGAAGAAACGACGAAGTTATCTCTCGAACGCTCTTATGTCGAGCAAAAAATTGAAAGATTTCTGTGCCACTGTCACTAACGTTTGCGCAAAATTCACCAAGTATCTCGAGGACCACGCGAAGAAGTCGAACGGTGTGTACGAGGTAGAGTCGAAGGATCTCTTCACGCGTTTCACCGGCGAGGTCGTATCCAGCGTTGGTTTCGGTGTCGAGGGTGAATTCTTCAGCGACAAGAGCAATCCGAATTCTTTCAAGGAGACGGTCAAGGGAGTTTTCGAGCCCACCCTTATGAACAACATCATCTTCGGCGTCATCATCTTCGCTCCGGCGCTGAACAAACTGTTTCGACTCAGCTTCCTATCAAAACGTATCGATGACTTCTTCAGGCGAGTAACGAGCCAGGTAATCGCTACGCGAAGAAATGAATCAACCGCCGCACGCAATGATTTCATTCAGTTGATGATGGAAGCTCATACGAAAAAAGACGGCGAAATTGACAACCTCGGCCTGACGGCCAGCGCGACCTCTTTCTTCTTAGACGGCTACGAAACGTCGGCTGTCACGTTGCTCTTCTTCGCTCATCAAGTCGCCCTCAATCCGGACGTGCAGGACAAACTTCGTCGAGAGGTGATCGGGGTGCTGGAGAAGCACGGTGGGGAGGTCACTTACGATTCGATCGCCGAGATGACTTACATGGACCAGGCCCTGAACGAATCTATGAGAGTGAATCCGGCTTTCGGCGTTCTCATGAAGCGATGCAACGAGCGGTGTAAACTCGTTGGGGAAGACGGTATCGAGTGTATCGTTGAACCAGGTGTCGATATTATTGTGCCATCCGAGTACTTGCAGCACGATCCGAAGTACTGGGAAAATCCAGAAGTTTACGATCCCGAAAGATTCAGCGACGAAGCCAAGAACAATCGTCCGAAAACGGTTTTTATGCCGTTCGGCGAAGGTCCGAGAATCTGCGTCGGTCAGAGGTTCGCCATCATGCAGATGAAGGCAGCTATGGCGACAATACTGCGACGCTTCAGTATTGAATTGTCGCCCAAGACGAAGCTGCCGCTGGAGCTGAGAACCTCTCCGTTGAAAGTGGTCGTAGGAGGATTGTGGATCAAGATCAAGCCACTCTGAATTCTTCGCTATCTCTTGGAGAGTTGTTTTGTTGAGTTTCCATAATCTGTGTATTTTTTAAATTACTTGTTATCAGTCGGTGATAAGACGTTTTCTTCGCTCGTGCGGCCGTTGGATCACTTTGACCGATCGACGACGCGATTTATCTATTTTGGGGTGTTTGCCACCCATTATCGCAGTCATTTTCAGCCCCTTTTTTATTTTCTTTAACTTGACTCGATAGATGTATTTCACATGAATGGATGAATGTAAATGTGTACATGTTAATAAAGAGAAAAAATTACCAAGCTAAAAAGTGAATTAAACGATCCACGATTGACACAGTGGAGGGCGCGATTGTTTATTTCCTCCACAGAGTTACCCCTTCGTGAGGAAGTGGTTATTAATCTTAATCGTTACGTGGGCCCCGGGAGGCGTTTCTTCCCAATTTCCTTCCCATCCGTTTTCTTTTCTTTTCGTTTTTTTTCTCTCATTTCTTTCTCGTCCGGTATAGACAGAACAGTGAAATTAACGCGAGAAGCACCAGCGAGCAGTTACGAGGACAACGACGACGATGGGACAAGGACGACAAAATACACATGCCGTCCACAGGTGAAGCGATTCGGTCAATCAGATAGCGAGCGAACGAGCAAAGGGGGTTCTGTTAATAGTTAAGGGCGCTCGGGCGCGAGCCCTCCTTGTACAACATTCGCGATAAGTTCGTCCCATCGGGGTCTCTCGCGGGTATATCTCGGACCCCGTCATCTGCTCGGGGCGAGGGTACCTCTTGCGCGTCATACACGAGACAGTACGAGCAGTCTTCCCTGGCCCGGGCCCGTACGCGCCGGCCCAGAGGTTCTCAATCACTGCCGCACTCTCGGGTGAGGGTAAATTTGAATTGCTAATTAATGGTAATGCAACGCGAGTCGGCGAGCGACAGCCGATAGAAGGATAATTTTATGCTAACGGGATGGAAATGTTATACGCACCGACAGATTTTCGAGATCGGTGATCTCTTTCGCGGCTGCGCGGTTAATATCGAAGGGTGAGAGTTAAAAGGTCGACGGATCCATTCTTGAAGTTCATGGGTTGAGCCACTTTGATTCCGAGCCGTCAATATGGGAACGTAAGACCGGCATGCATATCGACATGTATTCACTATCTTTTCGTATAAGTTGTCGGTTGTAACCACCCGCGAACATGGTGGAGTCCTATACCGGTGTTTTTTTCTTCTTAATCACCGTCTTGTCAACCGGAACGAGGCTTGACGAGGAGTCATAAAAGCTTTTATTTTTTGCAAACATTTTTTTTTTTTGGTGATTGGCATTTATCGGTCAAAAAATTATAGTCGATTAATGCCGGGAGGTATGATGAGAGGTCGATGACTTATAATTAGGGTGAAAGTGGGCAAGATGGCTCGGTCCATATTCCCACTTTTATCGCGTAGAGAAATTTTCTTTAGAAGTGACTTGTCGGACCGCAAAATGACTTTTAAAAAATGTCTATCAAGACGATGCGACAGCTCTTTTTTGCAGTTTTACACTCGATCAATTATTACACGAATGTCGAATCTGTTTATAGATAATAATTGGGAAAAAACAGTTACCGAATTGGTTGGAAAAACTTGCCCACACGATTTCTTTTTACGTTGTTATCCAATAGCAATTTAACAATTATAATTTCATGCTACGTGGCATTGTTCTAATTTTTTTTAATCCGACTAACAAACACATACTCTGTGTACGTTCAATTATATAAATAGTCGCAAACCTATAATTTGAGAACGCTCGAGTCCTGGAAATGAAGTAAAAGTACGAAAGAAAGCTGACAGTCGAGCCTCGAGTCCGCGAATCGAAGAACACGCGGGGATCACGGTTTGCACAGCGCGCTGTACTAAGTCCCACATAATGATACAATTTAAACAAACCCGCAATTTTCCATCAACAATGATGAGAGCTGCTCGCGAGCGTTGATTGTCCCTCGACACGGTGTCAGGACTTTCACATAGGCTTAACGAAGCCGAAAAAGGTCAATTAAACCCGTCGAGAAATCATACGAACAACTCTTCTGGTTACACTTGAAACAAATAAATAAATAAATAGAAAGTCACGAATGTTCTATAGAGTACCACTGCTGACCACTTCGAACAAGCTTGACCCTTGGGCCCGCGCTCGCGAGACCCCGGGGCGTTCATCACCATCAACGCTGTGCGACCAAAACGTACCCTTCGGGTTGTAACGTTCGGTATATAACGTTAACGCTTCGGAGACCAATGTGTGTAGCTTGTGAGGGTGAGACATCGCGTGTCCCACCAGTCCGACCCGGGAGCATCTCAGATTCTAATCTGACACTTCCGTCGTCGTCGCCGTCGTCGTAGTTCCTGGCGGTAATTATCCGACGTTGGTGGGCTCGTATGTGTGTCCTAATGCCGTTCATTGTGACGCTTCGCTAACTCGTATCGAGTCAGAGTCAAATGGGCGTAACTCACATGCTGTAACGTGAGATATACGGCCTTTCGATTCTCAGCCGTCGGTACATGGACAAGGTGGGTTCGGCAACAAGGCCGGATATGTTTGGTGCCGGAGCGAGCTGCCAAGTGACGCGGACGGGGTGTTAAGGGGATCGTTGCCAAGTCGGAGGGAAATGCGAACGGGGGTCTCTCTTATGCATCAAGCGCACCGATGAGGAAATTGGCCGGATAGGAGTAACGGACATCTGGCACTAAACGTTAGATAACCCGAACCGTTCGAACAGGTTCACCAACTCGGTAATTATCTCTTGCCGGAGAGGTCTCGCATCGAGGGTCGTGTGTACCCTGGCGTGGTCATCGGTGATAACGGCCACGGCGCTCTCGTCGCTTTTCCACCCCTGCTGCCCTCACTGGGCATGGGTCATGCTGTCTGTCGTCTCGCTTTTGCTGCTCGGGCTCGTTTTTTTTTTTGCTTACGACGTAACGCAGTTTTTAGCGTCTGGCGAAACAACAGCGAAAACGGTCATCCTTGGACGAACTTCCGGTTACAAGGTATGCTTTTCAGGTTCTGGATATCCTGAAACCGTTGCGATGCTTTCGTGATAATTGAAATCCGTTGGACACGACTTGAGAAAGCTGTCTTGAAAACTAAACGAGCAATTGCATGAAATTTCGTTCACAGAAAAATATTTGATAATGATTGTCGAAGAAACTGTTAGCACAACATGGCAAAATTGAATGGTAAAACTTTAGACCTTGATTCAAATGCAATGTCAATAAAAATATATTTTAAACTTACATCCAGTTCGTACGTTGTCCGAAAATATAATTCAAAGTTGTTTCTGGAACAATATACTTTGAGATATTTATCGACCGGTGCAATTTTTAACGTTGCAAAATCAATTTCGCTATTCCTGGTTGTCCCACGGGTTATTAATCATCGTGGGAGGGGTTGTTACTCGTGCACGCTGGACAACTGCGTGTTTCAAGCCGGTACTGTTAACGTTCATCTTGTATTTGCTTTACATTCATGTTTGCGTAAAAAGCGCGTTCTGAATCATGCATCGCGGAAAACTAGGGGGGGAGAGGGAGGACGCTTGGAAGCGTATAGTGAGAAAGGCGATAAGTGTGTTTACACGGAGACATTTTAACGGATGTCGCGAGTGGGCGATGGGCGTGGGTGCTCGTCGCGGGGCTCTAGAACGATAGATCTTAATTGCCAGATAACCGGAAACTGGCGTGTGTGACGAACGAGTTTGTGAAGTCCCGGAGAAAATCGATCGTTATTGATCACGAGGATCGATAGAGATCTGGCGGTTTTTTCTTTCGGCAAATACTCTTAGAGTCTATTTGGTACTGGCAATAGCACGTTAAACAAAAATTCGTCCATTTGAAAAACATTCTCGTTTACACAAGTCCATAATTTCCATTATTAAAAATAAATTTTACAACTTTTGAAAACTTAGTTAAAAAATGTACAGAAAAAAATAATTATAGATATTTGCGGACAAGAATTTTTCTTTTACCGTGCAGTAAAAAAACTAAAGTTGACGACGCGAAAATTATTGGGTGCAAGTTAATGCATTTTCCTATCTCTCCGGGAAATTTTCTTCGGTCGATATTGCATATTCGCACAGTTATTTGAACGGGCAAGTGCGAGCAATGTGCAATTGACTTCGCGCTCTTTCGTTCTCCCGGGTTCGATCAAGGAACGGAGAAGGAAGAAAAAAAAATGAAGCTCGTGAAGAAATGAAACTCCTGCTACGAAACGTTCCACTTTATTACAGTGGCGTTCGAGCTTTGCATTTTTCATGAGACAATTTTCTCTGTCGTGCTGTCGACTCATTACACCCCTCGTGTGCGCGTGTACAACTGTGCCGCGTATCGCTGAATCCACGCGAATTTGCCCCCCGCTGGCCAGGTATGTTTTCGTACAGCCCGATTCATAATTCGACGACTCTCCTGCTCTTTCGCGCCAATTTCACGTACTTAATGGTTTACGAAGATTTAGATTTGAAGTGTGAAACATTTGAAATTGAAATTAAAAAAGTAAAAAAAAAAGATAAAATTTGTGTAATTTTTATTAAAAATATATCATGACTTTTATTCCAAATGTGCACATTCGAAATAAAAATCGTGATACGCTATCGTTAATGAAATTTTTGGCTTCCACGTCCGTACTAATGCCATTTTTTGACTTATACTTATGTCCGAGATACAATTTTAACAATGAAGATTCGAAAAGTTCATCGAATCCATTACCGATCCAACATTTTTTTTTTACAGGAAAATTGTTTAATCAATATAAATTCAATGAACGAGGAATCGTTACGAGTACGAGAGCGCCTGAAGCGTGGAGGGTGGTTTACGGTTTGTTGCTAGCGAGACTCGAATAAAAGTAAACGCGGGAGAAACGCAAAGAAACCTCACGTGCGCGGTCAACGTTACGTACCGTATACGAGAACACGTGTAGATTTACGATAATTCGGCGATTAATGCTCGAATCAATTACCGAATTGTGTATCGCGGGAGGATGAGCGCTTATATGCGTTTCAGTACCGGCGCGGCGATTGAAAGATCCACAAGGAGCATCGTGATATCGCTCGCACGAATGCGCGGCACACAGCTCCGAGACTCGAGGGTTACATGCAACGGCTATAATTAACAGTAATTTTGTTAAGCGTTGTCGTAAATTTTCCCTTTACGAGGCGGTAACGCGCCATCCGTGTGGCTCTTCGTCAACACACTCTGTCTGCTCGCAGCGACGCTTATTTATATTCTATCGTGCATTCCGTATCTCGACAACAACTTTAATTTTCTTCTATCATTCCTCCCGACGTACTCAATTCTCATTCGTGATTAATTACCTGAGCTCACTGTTCAATTCGCACAATGAAAAAAATTGCTGTAACAGGGCAGTTATCGTAACTTCTACAAATAAAAAAAAAGTAACTGACCCGTTTTAAAGATATCGTCTACTCGAGAAACCCCACTGTGGCTCACAGGGTCAAGAAACCCATTCGACAATTGATGGCGTTAATAGTGATAATTAAGGGTAGGTAACAAAAATCGAAACAAAATATTATCGACAATTGCTTCTGCCGTTTTCTCATCACTCATATAGTGAATGTATGTTCGTAGTATAGCACAGATCACGAGTCATCGATACCCGCTATCCTCGATCCTGGCCACGAGTGCGAGGAATGACTTTCTCATGTAATAACATAGAACGCATTGTGACGAGGCTAAGATTAGGCTCGGCGTGTTGTCATTTCTCTGACAACCGGTATTCACCTTCCCTTAGTCAGCATGAAACTCGGAGGTACGCGGAGGGTGAGTTTTCTCACGAGTTGCCCTCTGGAGAAAGAGTCTAAAACAGGGAGAGATGAACGACAGCTTCGCTTACGCTTCGATCTGGCTTTCGAATATATCTGATCGAAAAATCCTTCCTGGCGGTCCGTTATTAACTCTGTCTGGCATCGGGATCGCTTAATCCTCGCCGCTCGCTTAGCTATCGGTCCGTAATTTTTTAATTATTTAATTACGGCGAACGAAAGATTACCGCACGTCACGTTCGGTGACTCGGGCTTTAATCTCCCATCTGGCGAGGAACGAAGTTTTCAACTTTTCATTCAATCGAGAGCCGTGGCTGCGGCACCCTATCGCGATGAAGTATCTCCCGACGAGGCGCAATCCCTTTGGAATATCGAAAATAAAAAAAATATTTTAGAATTTGGTGTCTCATTTTTTTTCCTTTCTGCAAATGCATTCAATCAGGTTGCCTTTATTGATAGTGAAAAAAACTAAAAACAGCACATTTTTTAAAATGAATCGGACCATAAAAAAAATATCTTAATACGCGAGCCGATCACAAAGTACGGATATGCGTGTCTCCGATTTACCGTGTCAAATGCTCGAAGCTAAAGGTGACGGGGTCATCGAACCTTCGTCCTCGTCGTCGCGACATTGAAACGAATTCATTAGAGCAAACGAAAATACAAGAAACGGTAACTCCATCCCCGTCGCCGCGCTGTGCATACAGAATTGCAAGAAACTCGCGAGGATGCGCCTTATAATTATATTGTCATTAGGCCTTATAGCGTGCGTTCGTTCGGTACGTCCTCGTCAGTCCTGGCAACACAATAAGTTGGCAAAAATTTCCTATGCGTAAGAAACACCGTGTTTCAAAACGCCTCGAGTTCATTCTCCCGTTCTTCCCATCATCAACTTCGCCTCTGAGATTTTCCTCGCTTCCAACGATTTGTTAAAAATTCTCGGCTGATCAAACGTCAAAAGATCCCAGTTCACCTCCCACAGAATATTCAAATCATTCGGTAATGATACTTAAAAAAATATATATCGGGGAATATTTTACGTACGAATGAAAAAAATGCTCCGGAGTCGAGCGAACGATGCTTTGCGAGCTGCAAAAAAATCTCGCCCCGTCGATCAGAGAATGTGTTTTTTTTCTTCTATTTTTAGGATGAAAAAAATAAGAAAATGAATCTGGGAAGGCCCAGAGGGTAGACACGTATTGAAGACTGATCGGAGCCTCGTGGCCGGTATAATAAATCGGTACACGCGCCTCAGAAGTGAGCTTGCCGGTCGTACCCTTGTGCGGGGGCCAAAGAAGGGGGGATCTTTCGTGCGCGGCCAATTTTATATTAATTCGACGGGCGAGAGGGCCGAGGCCCCCCGAGATTCTTCTGGACCGGTGAAGCTGCCGGCGTACGATGCTTTTCTCTTTATGCACTCGGGGGCTGCATTTTGGTCGGTCACCGGCAAGGAAGAGGACTCTCTCTCGCACGGTGGCGTCGACGCGAGGGAGATGCTCTCGGCTAACTGGCGAAGCAAGGAGCCGTTGCTGAGAGCCATGAAATTATGCAAATGCCTGGGAGCAAGGTGTTTGGATAATTGCGCGCACGGTCAACACGAGGGCCTTACTTAAAATCACATCAGGAATGCCCTGGGCCCGGTCGCTCTGTCGTTCCCTCTTCCTTCCCTCTTTTCCCCGTCGCCGAGCTGCGGATGCGAGACGGCGGAATATGGATCAACGACTCCGGAGGAGGCTCCTCTTTGATCGACTCGGAGCCAGATGGAAACTCGCCAGTCTACCGATGCTTAATGAGCGAATGTTATTCGCATAGACTGACTTACTTTGTCGAGAATTTTTTTTTTTAATAATCCGCAACCGGATATGCGACCGGGTAATTATAGGAATTTTTTGTTGCTTCTTTGATAAAATGTGGATAGCTGATGCGTGGATTTTTTATTGCGACAGCAAGTTGGTTTCCCCGTCTGTGAGCGAGAGCGGGGAAAAATGGACCGGAATCGCTCGCTTTGGGCCAAGGGTTCCAACTTGCTTCGCACCGATAAAGAAATGACGTATGGTAAAAATGTCAAATTTTTACCACACGCGAAGAATTCTCTTTTCTCGCTGTTTCGTCATTCGTGGAAAGTCATTTGTACCTTTGTCTTACTGCCGCCTATGCTGCCGGGTCTGATGCTCCCGGTCTCGTAGAATCTCGTCAGGATCTTCGATACGCAGCCGTGCGAGACGAGCAGTTGTCGTGAGATGTCGCACGGTCTGACACCCACGAGGGCCAGTTGAACGATCCGCTGTCGCACGCAGTCCGGCAAGGGTCGTCCGTTCACGAATACACCACCCAGCTGATTCACTCCGGCTTGACCTGAAACGATTTCACCAAAAATTGTTAAAACATTTGTTCAACAGAATAACAAAAATAAACCTTCCGGCATTTGCCGAAGGGACGCTCGGGCCGATGAAAAAGATACCAAGGATGAAATAACAAAAATAAATATTTTGGCAAAAACGCTGAGCCAATCATATGTATTACATGCAGCTAGAGGATGGGCAGGTGTTTTCATCCAGCGATTTCTCCGCTCTAATGAGACACGAGGTTCGTTGGTCCTAAGTCTTCTTTCCCTCCTTGCGCGCACCTTTCTCTGTATCACTTCCCGACCCGCAAAATTTCTTCCGGAGGGCCTCGCGTGTCTCTTGTAGGAGAGATGGTATGTAATTACTTTTTAGTCGAACGGGAGCAACAGCGAGAGGTAAAACAAAATACAAACGGTGGAATAGATGTGTGGTAAGGGACGAGAAAGATAAACGAGGAGCTCGAGAGACCCTAGACCAAAATTGCTTCCTGTGAACCGACAGAGCGTCGACTTCGCTGCCGATCGGTTCGCTCGGCTATTCGATCTTTACGAGCGAAGCTTTTCGGAAGCGCATGTACGGAGAGAAACGAAACGGGGATGCAACCAGTCCGCAACGGTTGGAGGGAAAATACACCGTTCGATTCCTTCACCTGCCAGCAGCCTATTATAGAGCGGGGGCCAACGATGTCAAACTCGAGCAATATAACCGAAGACAATTAGCATCGGATTCCCGGGGGATGGGTCTCGGGGATTAAGAAGGTTGCTTCGCGTGCGCGATCGACACCAGACGGGATTTTAATCTTTGAACGTGGACTCTAGTAGATGATTTTTATTTTATTTTTCTTATTATTATATTGTATTTTTGTAATGTTAATTTATTTTTTGACTAGCTTCCAAAGCCTGTAATTAATTATTTCCCAGACGGAGACTACGGGAGAGGGATTGAAATTTGCCCTCAATACCTCCGAATCCGAAGTTAATTAAGCCCGAATATTCCAACGGTAATATACCGACGTTACAGTCGGCGGACTGCGGTATTCTATGATAATTGCGCTATTAACAAAACGCTCGGCGCTACCGTTGGCGAATGTCTGTCGAACAGTGGGATGATTACACGTAGGATTCGTCTGGAAACCCGTAAAGCCGAAATGAGTTTTTACTCACGGGACCGTGTGATTCTTGAGAGTTTTAATTATAAAATCATCGGGATCGAGGAGGGACGAGATGATGAGCGGCCCGAGCTGATCTTCACCATTTAGCAATATACCATTATTAATTTTTATTTTTTTGCACGAACGAAGAAAAAAACAGGAATCTGCTACGAGTCCTCGATAAATTGCCGAATACTCTCGATAAGATCTCATCGGGCAGATCGTAAACGAAAGAATTTCGGGATAAACGCGATATCGCTAAATAGTCGAATCCGGGCTTTGGTTGTGCCGATACAGAAAACCGTTACGGCTATTATCGGTAGAAAAGGAAGGAGAAGAAAAATCATTCATCGCTCACCCGAGCAGTAGTCTACACCTCGGAGTTTTACGATGCATTTATATACGTGATTACCATAAATTGGTCGGTGAGCACGGCAGATCGAATCTGGCTCCTTCTTTCTCGCTTCGAGACCGGCGATGATACGAACGTCCGCGGTTCCCGTGTCCGCTTCGGGGGACTCTTAATGGCCCCGGACTATGATTTACCACTCACGCTCAACTACTTCCCATCTCTCCCGAGCTCACCGAGAATTTCTACGATTCTGTCTCGCGATGGATCAAAGAAGTTAAATGCCAAATAAATTGTTGTTTCAGCGATCCAAATTATCTGCAAGAGAATATTTGGTATGAGAAAAAACATTGTAGCAAAAGCAGGAAATGAAAAAAAAAACATTTATAATATCGAGAAAAAAAAAATTGGAATACTTATAACTTTTTAATATTCAGATCAGTGAATTATTTTACACAACCGGGATACCGTTACGAGGGTTCGATTATGGTGGTTTATCGAGAAAAAAAAATTTATTACGAAGAAAAATAATTGAAAACCTTTTAGTTTCTGAGACGGAGTCCCTCCTCGAAGTGAAAATTGGAGAACGGGAGCGGACACCTGGCTCCCCGAACTCTTTCGCCGTGAGTGAAATTTATCAGTGAGTTTCGAGAGCTCGTTGACAATTATCGGCGGGCGCTTTCTTTAACGAGTTTTTCTGTCTCACACCGTTCGTGGAACGAGGCCGAATATTTTCGCGGCGATTTTTGTATATATGTGCACGCAAACACAGACACCGTCTTCGTAGCCGTAGCGGGTCTCGAGGAGACGTCGGGGAAGACTCGGCGCGATTACCGGGCGCGGGGAACACGATAAATGACGCCGTGAAACGAGAGCAATCAGGGGCGGTGCCTGTCCATGATCTCCGAAGATCCAGAGCCGCGGTACACACGGTAGTGCGTCGCATGGCAGAGGTAACGATCAAACGAGCGATCCACGACTCAATCCTGCGAATCAGTCGTGGCGACGACAGCCACGACCACTGTGCGAGCCGCGCGAACGTTTCGAGAAAAATAAATGAAAATAAATTAAAAAAACAAAGCGAAAAAAAGCATATAAAATCGTCGGCGGCTCCTATAAATCGCGAGCCACGCGCCTTCACGTCCGTGGAAAGGAGCGACGAGGGAAAGAGGCGGGGACGAAGAAGTGGAAGACGATCGAGAAAACGAAAGGGTCGGTCGGACGCGCACTGGCTGTGCGCATCGCCGATCGCTAATTATTATCCGCGAGCACCGCCTAATTACGTCATTAACTCAATTATACTTGTCTCGCGGGCTCGGATGAACTTCGCCTGTCCGAAATCATAATGATCGACCGACGGGACGACGGGACGCGGGACCGATGAGAGAAGAAACGTTTTCACGGATCTTTCGTGTACCATATCCCCCACCCTACTCTGATATCTCCCGTGTGGGGGTAGATGGTAGCAAAAATGTTGCTCGATATGAGTCGTGGAGTTAGGAGATTGTTGGATATATGTGAAACATACTCGATTAAAAAAGTACCGTTTCGCAAAATTTACCCTTACAATTTTTTGAGAAAAAATGTATTTTTTCAAAAAAAATTTTTAGAATTTTTTCGTTAATGAAATCGGTTGGTAAATATGCCACTTGAAAACAATGGCGGAGGTTTTAATTCGATATCTCGAAATTTTTTGAAAAAAAGTGCCGTTTCGCAAAATTTAACATAGGATTCCCTATGCTGGAAATGGTGAATTTTTAAAATTCCGAAAAAAATACAAGTCGCCAGTGTTTTGAGCCGGAAATAGGCCACTTGAAGCCAATGGAGGTGATAAAAAAACGATATCTCGAAAAAAAAAATTTAGTCATTTTGAAAGTGGAAAAATGAGAAGGGGTAACCCCTACAATTTTTCGACAAAAATGGTATTTTTACAAAAAAATTTTTTAGAATTTTTTCGTTAATGAAATCGGTTGGTAAATATGCCACTTGAAAACAATGGCGGAGGTTTTAATTCGATATCTCGAAATTTTTTGAAAAAAAGTGCCGTTTCGCAAAATTTAACATAGGATTCCCTATGCTGGAAATGGTCAATTTTTTTAATTTCGAAAAAAATACAATCCATCACAAAGCTTCCTCTATGAGGAAGCGAAAAACGTCGGAAAAATGCATGTTACAAAAAATGTGTATTGAGTGATAACAAGATGGCATCTGTCTATATCATACCCTCGAGAAAAAAAAATCCGGACATTTTAAATTCAAATTTGCACCGACAAATTGCAGAGTACAGGCGAAAGTGACCGTTTCAGCAGTCCTCGTGTTCACCGAGTGGTTTAACGACGTGTTAAAGATTTCCATGTTCCCAAGGAATGCCTCAAATGTTTATTTTGAATTTATTACCGTTTTTTCGATGCATTTTCTATTCGCATGCAAATTAAAATTTGCGAAAGCACGCATTCTCGGTAGCACGTGCCACCTTCCAATCTCGACAAACCTGATGTGCACCCTGCCCTCTTTCTCTCACGTAACGATCTTTTATTTAATCCTTTTTTTCATGCCGTTAAAAAAAAGGAAAAAAAAACATTACCCCAAGGTAAAAAGAAGGACTTGTCCCTGTCTCGCTCTACCATCACGCGTTAGCCGCTCGGGGACCGCCCTTTACCGTCGTAATAACTCGAAAAATTTCGTGCATAAGGCGGGCGCAACCCTCGTCAACCTCGCGCTTCGTCGTCGTCGTTCTTCACCGCCCCTGGTGGAATCCGGCTGTGCGAAATTACGCACCAATCTCCGAAAGCGCGTGCTGGTGGATTCGCATCTATAATCCACCGCGATATACGACGTTTCTTGCGGAGTCATATATAGTGGAAAGGGCTCGACCGGACGAGCGGACTAAATTATTATTACGGCAAAAACGGAAGCGGAGTAGCAGGTAGTGCGTCCTCCGAAAGCCCTTCGGTACTTTTGCCGTATCGAAGGCACAGAATCGAAACGGCGCAAATTCGGTAACTTTGACGCGGTAGTTACGCCCTTTCCATTCCAGGTCGCCGACATGTATCTGGATAAAAATCTGCCTCCCGATCCGGCGAGATAATGGGATTCTCGCGGGACGGAAACGCGCACAGTTGCGATCCCGAATTGCTTTTCGCGAATCCAGATGCATCGCGGAATTGTGTAATTCTCTCGCAGCGCGTGTCCGGACTCTCGCGGACAATGAATGTGCAGTAACAGTGTATTCTTTTGTCGTAAAGATTCATTTTCGGCGCTTCCGTGTCGGAGCCTTCGCGAGGGCCTTATGGTGCACGCCGGCTGATGTCAACCGGCAAAAAAAAGGTTCGCATATTTAACGAAGCATGTTTTCGTTACGAACCTCCACAATTCGTCCTCTTGCTAATTCTACAATTTTTTGTTAGGTAAAAATATGATTCGTTAATAAAAAAAAATAGTGACATATCGATACGTTGGTAAAACAGCTGTCTTAAAAAATGTCTCTCGTAAATTTGTATAAAAATAAATTATGGTAACGTATCGTTGAAGAAAGTTCTTTGAGTGGAATTTCATTAAAGATCCTTATCTACATTCGTGCTAGAAATGAAAAACTAAATATTTTCAGGTGCATTTTTTACACATTTTTATATAGAAGAGTGTCGAGCATAAATAATCTTTTTTTTTTACCGGGAAACAGTCGTCGAAGAGTTAAACGTACAAATCTTTTTTACTGCGCACAGGTGAGCGGCGAGAGCGCAAGGGTTTGCGCATCGGATTCACAGCGTCATTAAACTATAAACGCCGTGTGCGTTATGAGGGACGATGCGAATCGAGTTGGCGAACGCACAACCGGTTTCGCCGTGCGCGAAGGAAGGGCTGCAGTAGAACGTGTATACACAGCGTGGATAATCATGCTTAGCTTTAGAATTAGCGAACTCTAATGCCCTGGCCAGCAGCACCAGTCCGGCACTGATTGCTATCGCACTTGCCATTTAGGAGCTCGAACCTGGTCACTGCTCACCACCCACCTGCCGGACACGAGAAGAGGGACTTGACCCGAAGGACCCGCGATACTTTATTTAGAGTCGAGAACACACTGCATACACATCGGGACTTTAATTTCATTTAATTTTTAACCGATCGCGCGACCGAGAAATCGCTCCGCGCCTCTATCCGTCGGTACTCTCTGATCTCGCCGCCCGTGACTTTCACACCTCAATTTTTTTTTTTTTTCACATTTTATTCTTTAGCCTTTTTTCTCATTAATCATTTCCTTTTTAAAATTTTACGAAATATTCGGCATCGTATATTAACATTAAATATTGATACTTCAAGCGTTTGTGTTAGGATGGAAATTCTGTCCGGAAACTGAATTACCGATTTATCCGGTGGAAATTTAAGATTTAAGAGTTGGACTCACCTGTGTGCGGCATTTTTGGAGCTGAGTGACCGAAACTCCCTGAAACAGAAAGCAAATGTGTGAGTCTCGTCGAGTGCAAGTACAGGTGAGATAGGGAACCCCTCCTCCTGGTCTCGGGGAGGTTTTTGTGCGAGGTCGGCACCGATTACCTCGTAACCAAAAGCGGAGCAGAGGGTACCGCTGTAATAAGTATACAGCGAGGTTCCCGCGGCATACAGCTCGTGCATGTACAGCGAGCGGGAGAGAGAGTGGCGGTGGCGGCGGCGGCGAGGCTTCTCGTGTAATGAATTTAAATGTATTCAAAGGGCGCGCTTGACGCTTGACATGGCAACCCTTAAATATGCAACCGAACCGATAAGCGCTAAAGCGCGGCGAGCCGGTGTTGCGACAGAAACGGCGGAGCGGAGCAAACCCGTGGGGGAACCCCCGGAGACCGTGACTCTCCTTCCTTCCCAATGTTCTCTCGACGTAAGACCGTCCGCGCAGAGACGCTCGTAAAAAACTTCAAATGCTCGTTTGTTTTATCGTGTATGTTATTCCGTGCATAACATAGCCAGTTTCTTTCAGGAAAGTAATGCAATGCCGTGAAGATAGAGCGATTTTGATTTTTAAATGAATTCATCTCCGGGATGGTTGAAATTTTTTTTTTTTCGCATTTTTATTGCGATTTTTTATAGAGGTATTTAGGGTTTCAAAACAGTGCAGTTTAAGCCTTCAATTGTCATTTGCCACTTTTGTGCGTTGAGTAAGTTCTGTTTTGGGCGTTGACCTGCTAAGGATATTTATCGGGCAGAGCGTTGTTCGTATATTTCGATCTGATTTTGATAAGTGTGTTATACGATTATAGTCAAGGTAATGTAGGATCGAGGTGAAATTCTTAAACGGATGAATTCTTAAACGAGGCGAAGCGTAATCGCTTAACCCTTGAGGAGGCCTCTGGTTTATCGACCCAGATCAAAAGGCCTACACACCTATTATGAATATCAGCCAGAAATATATATGGGAGTCGCGTGCACGTCACGGCGCGGACCGAAATTGGCCTCGGCTTTTCGCGCTCCGATAGAGCGAACCCTTGCATCGTATTTCCCCGTTACAGTTTTTTTTTTTCGTCTCTCACATCGGTCCGGAGAACCGCGAGTCTACTAAAGGTTACACTCCTGCATATTTATTATTTGCACAATCGATCGTCTCATTACACGCGCACACGTCGATATCCACAACCGTTGCATGCGCAAAAATAATTTTTTTTTAATGATAAAAATGCCTGTTCGGCGGAAATTTCATCGGATCGTAATAACGCTACTCTGCTCTCAGATTTTTTTCTTTAATATGATACCTTTTCCGCTATAAAAGCTTACCAAGGGCCGAATATTAATATTAATTTTAAAAAATTGCAAATTGAAAATGTTTTAATCGAATTAATTCAGCAATCGAGAGACCAAAATAACGATACTTCCTAGACCGTTGAAAAGCTGGATTTAAGTATCGAAAGTTGCCTCTACGTGTCTGCTTTACGCCACTATCGCGAATCGGTCAGCTTGAGGAAGTTTCGCGACAAGAGAGAGCGGGTGGGAGGAGGGGGGCAGAGAAGGAAACCGGCACGATGTTTTAGCGGCGGTTCGTGGGTGGTTGTCGCGGGCGAGCGTCTCTCGAGCGGTTCTTTCGAGTGGCGGAAAACTACGTGGAATGCGTGCACGCGCGCGGCCCGTCGAGCGCGACCGGGGCCCCAGCGGGTGGCGTGTACTTTGCGATGCAAATTAATGCACGATTACAGGAGCAAGCCGGAGCAACCCTCCACGCGCCCTCGGCACCCGTTTGGCGTCGGCCTCCTCCGCCTCTTCGTCCTTTTTTTTTTCCTCTCCTCCACCTTGGCCGACTCGTTCCTCCTACGTACCATGCCATGTTATACTTATCCGCGATTCCGTGGCAACACGGCACAGCACAGTCACAAGCGTGCTCCACGTACTATTACAAGCGAGACGCCACGGCCCTGACTTCCTCAAAGCTCTCTCATATCTTTCTCTCTTCCGCATAAAATAAAAAAAATCCTTGGAACGTTCCGTCGCGCTCGCAACCCTCCGCGCGCACCCCTGGAACCCTGCCCGCGAGCCCCCGATCTGATTTAATTATTACACGTTACGCGATCCACGCGCACCCGAATTGTTATTCACCGGTCTCCAGGCATTACACACGAGCTCCGTTCCGAACCCTCGCGGCAATTTTTCATCCACTCCGTAGGCTAGAAATTATGGCTACTTATCGGCCGAAGAAATTGTTGAAGAAAATACATCACACTGCGCAACGGGGTATCGGAAACGAAAATAATGCCATTTCGAGCCTTCACGTTCGGCTAATTAGTGTTCGGATGAATTTCGATGATTTACCGTCACGATGTACCTATAATGAATTACGAGAGGATTTTTTCCGTTTTTTCTTTCTTTCTTATATGGTTCGTAGCGAAAAGCCGAATGCCTCGCGACGCTGTGAAATGTTTCTTCGTGCCTGGAAGGTGTCAGGCCCCTCGGACACGGCTTCTCTCGCTAACGATCCAGACGAATGGCAAACAAGGAGAAAGACGGTGCGCACCGAGATGGGTTTCATCGCTCGCGCGGTAAACACTCTTTCGGAGCGGTCTCGTGAGGAGTATTCCCACTGTGGGACTCGTCTCCTGGGTTCTTGCGGAGCGAAATCGTTTTTCCGAGAGATATCAGGAAAGACGAGCAGCGAGATACCCCGATGGTGCGCGCGCACACGCGGATCGCCGCACGGTGAGCCGGGAGCGCGCAGCCTCCGATCTCGGTCCAGACGGCCCCGAGCGCGGGGCCTCACAATGAAATATCCCGGTAATGAGGATTGAGCGATTATTATAAATCAAACGGGGCGTCCGTGGCGAGAGAGCGCCCGGTCGACAGCGCATTTCTCGCGTTCCCCGTGTTTTGCCGGTGTTACTCTCGCGAACACGTGTCCCCCCGTGTTCCGCGGACGCTCGCGAATTACATCTGCCCGAACGCGGTAAAACGAGAGAAGCCGCGGTGCGCAGGAGATTTCTGTCTTTCGCGGGGATAAGGTGGATAATACAGGTGGGAGCGGACGCCGGTGCACTCCGGGGCTCGTTGGATTCTTTAGCCGTGCCGGTCGATAATTAAATTGTGATTGGGAGAGCCGGCGCATGGCTTTGATTTTTTTTTCTTCTTTTAATTCTATGGGTCAATTCTTCTATCGTTATTGAATGATTTTTTGAGGCAGCTCCCGTGGAAACAATCGAGAGTTTAACAATTGCCGTTTCAGGGTTGCCTTATTGACAGGTTATTGCTGTTCGTGTGTACGTTTCACATGCTTCCACATTTGTGCAGCGTTCATGCTCGTTATAACTGTTTCCCGTTCGAATTCCATGACTGTAGAAATCATTGGCATTCCTTTCGCATTGAGATTATCCGCTGTCTTTCTTCCAGCCGCTTCCAATGGATGTTAAGACTCTTCGTTAATCAGCTCTTTTAGACCTTCCGCTTTTAATTCTGTGGATCAATTATTATTGTTATGGAATCGTTGTGGAACGATTTTTCGAGGCAGCTCTCGTGGGAACTTTTCGCAAGGATTTATCTCGAAAAAATTGCTCCGGCAGGATTTATCTCCGGTGACTTCGATGCCGGGACGCGAGCAGGTGAAAACGCCCGAGAGGCGTGAGCAAAGCGTCTTCCGATCGATGGTCAATAAAATTTAACCGGAAATAAACATATGATTGCGAAATCATTAAATTTAGGATGCATCGAATGATATTTAATTTTATTCCTAGAAGAAATGAGAAATTTTTTCTCGTTGTGCTCGAAGCCTAAATATCCTACTGAAGGAATCGACCGTCCAGTTTGTCAGCCGAAATACCTGATACATTTTTACCGAATAACAAAGTTCTCAAGCGAGCATTAATTTTTTTTTCGACAAAAGGTAAAACACCGCGACAGCTATAACCAAGCACTTTCTTCTCTATTTTTTTTAATGCCGTAATTTCTCATGTGCGGGAAAAATCATTTGTTTTGCATAATTACCCGAGCGCCTTGAGAAGTTCGAGCCTAACGGTAATTATGCATTCGTACTATGTAGGACGTCGGTGTTCTTTTTCGAAGAAAAGCTTCGTTACAGTGCTTTCCGTAAAATATATATTCCTCGTCCAACATGCACCCCTAGAAGAGGGCAGGAGGGGGGGGGGGGGGGTGGTTTGAAAATCACGGCGATAAATCGGCGTTAAGGTCACGCTTTTACGTGTGTAAGACCTAAGCGGGATGTAGTTTTTGTTTATTCATTAGCCGAGGCGAGCGGGCAGGAGAGACTCGCGCGCTTTTATAAGTGGTACGCTGAGGCCGACAAGGCGCGCGCACATACACACGCACACACACACACGTGAGCGAACCGCAATCATACACGCGGCAAGAGCAAGAGAGCGAGAGCGCAAAAGGGGGTGGCCGTATCTCCGATACGCCACCAGCCATAAAAATCTGAATATATTAAGCCTACGCTCGCACGACATCTCGCGCGGATCGCGAACACATTACGCCGATAATCTGAGGCACCCGCCTTGCCTTTTGCGCCTTCTGCCGATCTTTTTTTCTTGTTTTTATTTTTTTTCAGGCCGTACCTTCTCTCTTCCGCGCTCTCCCGCGAACCGCGGAAGTCTCGTCCTCTTCGCGGAGTCTCGTTTTTTTAAATAAGAGAAATATAAATATAAAAATAAAAATTAAATTAAAAGAGACGAGAGTGGCGACTTCATTTTTCACGTCTCTCGTTATTATCCTCTCACGGAGTACGGGACCCGAGAACTTCATAATCTTTAGGGAGCATAAATATATATTTTTTTTCTTCCTCTAATTTAAAAGCGTTGATCGCGGGAGTTTGTTCTTTCGGCTCTTTTAATTGAATTCTCGGGTCTCGTACGAAATTACGAAGATACCATTTTAGTGGATGCCTCATTTTTTATTTTTTATTTTTTTTTCTTCACCGAAGGATACGGTTACACGATACTGCTATATACATGTTATGCAAAACTCGTACTCGTGTCGAACAAATTCGTTACGACAGAGCCGACGAAGTGGCTGGCAACGGGTAGCTCTCTTTCGGAGCAGCGTTACCGTTCTCCCCGCCGAGATAGAGTCCGACTCGAGCTTTTTGTCTCGCCGTTCGAACGAGCGGCATTCAGGTGGGGTAATTAGAATAATTCGGGCCGGTCTTTCGCTCCGAGGTTCACGCCAACCGCAACCACCATCGCAACCATCTACCTCTCTCTGCAACGAGGAGAGAAGGAGAAGGAGAGCTCTCTGCCGCGGCATTTGCATTTTAAATGAAGCGATGGCGTGCCGGGTCTCTCTCTCTCTCCTCGCCCGCGCGGAACTTTGTGTTTTATATTTAAAAAAACAACTTTAATATTTATTTTATATATATACCGTACGGTGTGTAACACACGAACGGGGAAAAATGTTGCACACGTGTGCGCTACGACACGAGGGACACGCGGAGATGAATGCAAAGCGCGCGCGCGTATATTCGTGCAACCTTCGACTCGGCGCTCGTACGCCATGCATTTCGCGGTTTTTTTTTATTTATTTATTTTTTTTCATTTTTTTCGTTACTATTTTTTTTTACCGCACACGCACGCTCGGCCAAAGGAATCATGGAGAATTCGTAAGAGCGTCGTCGGTAATATGCGAGGTCGGTCATTAACGGGTAATTAATCTCCGGTGTAATTATTCCGTCAAACCGTACATGGCGACATCGTACGGGGATATCGTAGTGAAGATCGGCTCTAGCTACTGGGCGTACGAGAAAAATCACCGTGGGACGGGTACCTCCCTTCGGGAAGGGATGAATTATCGGCGAGAGAGGTCGATAACACGTGCTCGGAATTCGCGCAAAAGATTGAATAAACTGTGATCTCGAAAAGATTTTTTTATAGTGAATCATGTCATTTGACTTGTTGAGTTTGAAGATTCAGTTCTGTTGAGAGAAATTATTTTTTTCGACCGCTTGACAGTTTTCCAAATCAAAATTTATGCAAGAGGACAAGAGAAAAAAATTAATAATTGTTTGGACCTTAATTTTTGACAAGTTTGTGTTCATATTATTTTTGAAAATGCTTAAACGTTTGTACGTAACGATTTTCAATACCATTAAATCAATTGCAACATTTTTTAAGGAGTAATTTGTATTTGTTTCTTACCACGGGTCGATTAACCGAAATAAATGAAACGTTTCACCGTCAAAAGATTCTCTTTATAAATGACTATTAGCTTGTTCAAACTTACCTGTTGATTTCGTTTTTACGAGCGTCTTATTAGTCCGACGGTTTCTTGACCCTTTGACTCCCGGTCGATATTCAGTCGGTCCGACTGACGAGCCTGCGACTGACCAGCCGAATGTCTTCCTCCGCGAACTTCCAACCGTTCCAACAACTAACGGTGCCCGGTATCTTATTTTTTCTCTATTTTTTTTTTTTTTTGCTAACGCCACAAAGTTTCCATCAACTCGCGTACGGATACGTCTGTCCGTAAAAGATGTCACTGCGACCACTCGAAGAGTCAAATTTTTCGACTAATAACAATCCACTGTGCAGGCCCGATGACATAATTCTCGCGTGGCTTCGGTCATCGATCGATGGCACTAGTTCACTCCGTTGTACGGTCCAATTTACTCGTCCGCCAGTTTCCGTCCGGTGGAGAAAAATCTACCTTATCTTCGCAGAAGCCCGGTAGCGATACTTGCGAATAAAAAAATAAATAAACCCGGCAAAGATCACCGAAGCATTCGAGGTCCGTCCCTCGAGGAACGACTGCGGCATTCGTCCAGTCTCGGCTGGACCCAACGTGTCTTGTCTCTTCCCGCTGATCCCGATGGAGAGATGAGAAGAGGAGAGTCGCACCGTAGCCGGCGAACGTTGCGGAGCGAATCCGGCGAGAAGCCGAAGAGTGCCGCTGGTCTCTCTCGCCGCGTGAGTGGATGCCAGGAGAGGCCCACGAGGGACCTGGCTTGAAATCCAGTGGCTGGCGGTAGCCGCCGCGGAGTCAGGTACGAGCCCGATGGAGAACACACGAGTGCGGTAGGAACACACACCGGAGACCGCGCGAGAGAACCCGATGGGAAGCCGGTGCGGGAGCAAGTGAGCGTGCGAGGAACCGCACAAAAGTGAGAAGAAACGCTAAAGGACGACGAGGATCTCGCGTGTCAGAGACTCCGAAAGGTAGCTTCTGCGATGGAACGGAGAAAGACGGAATTGAAGGATAACCGATTAACTTGGCGGAGCGAGGAGGTGGAGGATGGGGAGGAGAAGGAAGATGATAATCGTTTCCCGTGCCCGAAGATGCTGCGGGGACAGGATTGATACAGGCGAGAGGAATCAGTCGAAGATGAAGAAGATGATGAAGCGTACCGAGCGAGCGGGGTGCGCTTCTTCCGGTGGCGCGGATGACAATGATGATGATGAAGGTGGTCCAACCGGGAAACACGGCGTGTCCGAGTGGCTCGACGACTTCCCACCCCGGGGGGGTAACGGGCTTTCCGCCTTCGATTTTGCGCTCTAAGCGTTTTTCCCACCCCTGAACGCGATACTTATTTAATTTGTTTTTGTCGTATGAGAATCTTGGTTATATGCCGGGCGAGGAGTCGATGAAGCACAAGAGAAGAGTGCCAAGGCTCTCGCTGGCGAACTGTCGACGTTCCGGGTTCCCGTGTCTGTGTGTCCCGGTGAACGGTTGGCGTGTCCGTCGCGTGCTCCAAAAGCCGCGGCCCGTGGCCCCCGCGTGCGACGAGGTTTGCCCACCGTGCCCGGACGGAGTAGGGTGCGGAATTAACTCGCGTTTCTCGTCTTCTCGCTCGCTCCACGGGACCCGACTCGCTCTCATGGAGAGTCAGTTTAGTTCGTTCTCCACCACCAGATCCACCGGGCGCACGAGGGTGGGAGGTCGAAAGGACGATGGGAAAAGCAGGGGTGGCCCGCCTCTTCGACAAGCACGCCTACCCTTCGCGCGGACGGAGGCGCGGGAGATCGCAGACAAGTGGCGAGGTGGTTACGAGTTCAGCTTTTTTTTTTCTTTTTGAGAGATACCAGTTTCACGGGCCCGGCTGGTTGCATGAAGTACTGATGATTCTTCGGACATGGTTGGTTAAAAATCGCAATGCGAATATGCATAGACACTTTCTTTGAAAAGTTCCCCACGAAAGCATCGATTCACCGATGCCACCCAAATTCATCCAACCGTCTTGACACGATTGTACTCGACGAGGATACCAAAGACGAACACAGTAAAATAGGTACCGATGTTTCTTGTCCACAAACGTCCACAATTCTTTTCATGTCCCCTCGCAGTTGTTCGGTTAGCAAGTTAACAAGAAAATGAAATGCCTCAAGACATCATGTAAATCCATGCCAAGATAAGGGAGCTCGGTGTTCCTGTTTCTACCCGAGAAAAAGGCCACTATGAGAATGAGGAACCGAGAAAGACATTTCGGACATTCCTCGGCTTCAGCCCGTCGAATTAGGGACGCTGTCGCAGCAGTTTGATCTCTTCGTCAGTGAGTGTCTTCTTCCTTTTGTTCCTCGCCATACTGCCGGTCGTTCGGGGACAGCAGTCCGGTATATCGATGGGGTCGATCGGGGGCGGTTTCTTGGGTGTCCGCACCGTCGGCTTCCTCGCGACAGGCTAACGCCGCTACCGGCGCTTGTTCTCACAATATATTCCTTGTCCCCCTTCCTCGTCCTCTCCACTATCGAGCATAACACGATCGGCGCTCCAGATGCCTCGGAGAAACGATTTTTAACCGGGGCCAAAGTCGCGCGCGCGCTGGCCCGTTGGTGCCCCCGAAAACCATCGAAAGATTGCATCGCTCGGGCAGTGAATACCATCGCGATAACCGCTTCTCCGACTCTCATACCTGTGTATTATATTATGTCCAGGCACGGGTCGGTTAACTCTAATACCGGCTCTCCCCTCCTCCTCCCCCTTCTTCCTCCTCTTCTTGTGCTTCTTCCTCTTCTTGTTTCCTCCTAGTCGTCGGTCTTCGGAGCGTGCCGCCTCTCATCTCTTCGATACACATCCCAGGACCTTTGTTGTAGCCCCGCTGCAACACACCGACACCTGCGGAATACTTGAAAGTCCTCTCTTCGTGTCGTATCCCAACCCCGCGACGAGCTCACGCGACATCGATTATTTATTTCTTCGGCCGCACGATGTAGGCAAGAATATGTAAGGTGACACACGATTCCGCATGAATCCCACAAAGGTGCCGATGTACATTGTTGTACATGGATAACAGGGAAAACGTTGCCGTGCATGTTTTCGGTTTCCATTGGTAATCAACGACACTCGGTGGTAGAGCCGTGATTTCGTTATTAAGACGGATGAAGATTATTCCGGTGTTGGCAGGAAGAGGAGCGACTGCGTCGTCGAGATTGGGTTAATATTTCATTGGGGTTTGCCGGAGTTTACCCTCGTTCCAGCAGCGCGTGGGTATTCAACCCCTGAGTTCTCTCGCTCACCCACATACGCTGGCGCCTTTTAATGGATCGGCTATCCAATGACAAACAAACACGGTGCGAGGGGTGCTCGAGGGCTTCGATCTCGTTCTCCCGGGGACGACCGGGGAGAAGACCGTGTACACCCCTAACAACCCCCCGTGGAGTAATTGTGCGGTAACCAACTACCGGCGCAGTGCGAGGAGTCGCTGGCTCTTCCTTCCTTCGGTACAGCCGAAAGACAGGTTGCACCGATTCACGGATCATCGAATGCTCCGCTACCGAGACTACCGGGGATTGACGGAGCTGGACGAGTTCTGCGGTCTGCCAAATGTTGTCGGCATGGCTCGGACGCAAATCGACGATTCGCACCTCCGCGGGACGGAGAACGAGGCGACCCGCCGAACGTAGGTGTTTTTTGCCCTCGGTTAACACAGCGACCACGGATCATCTGGCGTTCCGGCTGCGTACATGTTTCTTTTCATATCTGCTTGGGGGTGTTCTCAAGAGCCTTTTGCGGTCGGCCAAATGTCGCTTCGAGAATCGTTATCGTTGTTAAGACTTACGTAAGATTCCGCAAAAAAAAAAAAAAAAAAAATTAAAATAAAAATGAAAAAGAAATGATTCAACTTGCTTTCCCACAAGCACGGGCGTTCTGTCGCGCGAGCAGCGAAGCGCAGCAGCGACAGCAGCGGTAGCGCTCCGTTATCAGATGCCGAAGAGTCGGTACAGTGAGAACGATAATGGGGTGGCAACCCCCGAACGGAAAAGACCGGCGGTAGGTGGAGGCTACCGAAAGGATCGGCTGTTCCGTACTTGTCGGTTGGATTAATCAACCGTCCGCGTGAGAGCTCACGGGACGGCCGGGTACTTACCCGACAAAACGCGAACCGGGGAAACTCCTTGCGCGCGTCGTGTGTCATCTACGATGTTCGGTGGCTTGTCCTCGCCGACGGGAACGAGGACAGGTGAAAGCCTTGCGAAGCCCGCCTCGGCGCCGTTGGTTCCGAAAGGAAGCAGTCCTGTCATCTCGTCCTCATGCCGGTACCGCTTCTCCGTCAGATTTTACCCGGCCGTTGGCGCGCTCCAAACTGGCTACGGAAAATGGAAAATAAAAATTAGCAAGTGAAGAATTAAAAGTTGTGAATAAAGAAAAAATTGTTTCCCTATGCAATATTGAATAGTTCGTTCAACAACTAGAAAAATCGCGACTCTTATGGAAAATAATCTGAATTGGGAAAACGATGAGGGAAGATGAAGCATAAATAGGGAATTTTTTCTCATCACTTATGGAGTAAAGGATGCATTGCCAGTCGTTTACAAGATCCTTACAATAACGAGGCCGATGATGACGCTCGACGATGCAAGGTGTTCAAATTGGCTTCCCGGCAAGCCTCCCGAGCCGCAGGATCAAAGGACGATTTGGCCGCGGTAGCCTGAGCAAACGTTCGAACCCGGCGTGTACAAGGCTCTTACATTAACGCGCTCCTTGTGCCGTGTATTGTTTCCAAAGGGTTTCTCGGGAATATAATGGACGGACGGGTTAATTTTCTCGCCCGTTTTTTTATTATTATTCTTTTGCTGAAGCGAAAAATATAATCTATCGTGACTGCAGTCCAAGGGTATCGACGATGAGCAACACTGATCAACGACGAATTATCCACGCGCAACTTCCGATCAAAACTGTCGAAACACTTCGAGGTCTTTCGCGACCATCAGCGCATCGAAAAGAAAAGAAAAAAGAAATGAACCGATGGTAAAAAGTTTGAGCCGCATCGCGCAATTTTATCGAGACAGCAATTTCGCCTAAGCATCTAGCAGCTGCGATCGCTCCGTGCGGGTCGATCATCGCCGAGAAACTATATATACTCGAACGCGATATTATAAGATCCTGTTGCGTGTCTTTTTCTTTTTGCTCGCCCATGAATAGTATGTGGTATACTATACACATCGGGGTAACACGAGGGCTTAGAGAAGATCAGTTTTTATCTAACACATCGTCCACGCGCGCGAGAGAGGGTCGGCCATGCGAGAGGATGAAATATTAATTTCGCGCCGTCGCAATTTAGAAAATCGGTAGGCAGCATTTTTGTGTCCATTTTTTTGTTTGTTTGTACCCGGTTGAAATTTATCGTTCGGTCGGCAGGTTGGTCGCTACCCTTTTGCCTCTTTAGCAGAACGGCTACGCCGCTTTTTTTTAAACCTTGTCCTCCTTTGATGAAGAAGAGGGCTACGACAAAATGAAAAACCAACTGTCTATGCAGCTCCGAGAGCAGAGAGACAGAGCCGCGTCGATTTAGCTCGGACGCGGGGTGCGCGATGCCCTTTAGTGGTGGCGGAGAGGATCGATGACCAGTCCTCGGGGTACATAGCACCCCCGATGATAGTATCGTGCCTCCGCGAGTGGCCCGATGACACCCTCGCGGATTCACCGACGGAGGCTACCATTGGCCGATAGAGAGGTGGATGATACCGAGGATCCTCGCGTTCATTGGACGACCTGGGGCACCCCGCCCAGGAAGGATGCGCGCAGCTGCTAGGACATGCGTAATCCGGCGGTCGTTAGCGGCTTGTCGAGGGTGCGGGGGATTCCGGTGAGAGGGAACTCCTGGTGCTCGTCAACCCCCTTAAAGCCCCCTCCACCCTGGGCGGCCCGGACGGATCTCTCGTCAAGCTATGTCCAGAACTGCCAGGCTAGTTCCTACATAGGCATGTGCAAGCGCCGCACCCTGGAGTATGTACCCAAATGGTTTCCCAAGCTCCGCTTTCGCGAAACAGGCGTCAACTTCTGCGAAAGGAACGGAGCCTGATGACGAGAATCGGCGAGAGAGCGACGGAATAGAAGACTGCTGGAATTCCATTGACGGGGCTCGCTGGAAGCTTTTCCGTCTATCGATTCCAGAAGTCTGCGTTCTGCAATGAGATGAGTGATTGTTTTATCTGGGGCTTCGAGATGATGGATTAAATGGAAACACTTTGCAGGCCTGATCGAGGTGTACGGAAAGGTCGTCGCGGACTTTTACACCGCCTTATGCAAAGGACAGAAAATATTTATGTCATAAAAATGAATCGTTATTTGCGGGGCACCTGCGAATTAATTTTTTTTCGGGTTGCCATTGGACCCGACTTTGCCTTGACTACTCGTACTCGGCGATGATGCAGGACCGTCGAGGAGCAGGATTCCCGATCGCAGGAAGTCCTCCGTCCGCGCTGCTAAATATCGGCAAGTACCGGATTCCTGTTCCTGTCCGTTCTACGATTGCCGAGCCGGAGTTGAACATTGGCCGCCCAATTATCCCCTCGGAGTTTCGATAATTGTGAAATTGCTTTATTATTATGGCAGGTGTCGATAATGGGTGTGGAGAAGGAGCCGCGAACTCTCCTCTCCGAGGGGCTCTCGGTGGGACGGTATATTAGGTGGGAAGGTACGAAATATTTCGAGAAACCACGGACACCCTTTCTCTTGCGCGAGTTTGTTTCGGTTATACAAATATTTGAACTCGTCGAAGAAGAGAGAGAGAGAGTCCCTCTCGATGTTGCTAGCCGTTCGCTGGCAGTGAATTATTGGTACTCGATGCCCGGATGAATCCACCGACCAATTGGACCATTCTCGCGAGGAGGAATCGTAAAAACCGCGTTATGCCTCTACCGAGACCGGCAATTTTCACCTCGCGGAGGTGCGAGCGGAAAGTATTGAAAAAAATCGAAGAAATCGGCAACCCGGGAGGCCTCTGGGCTATCCTCCTTCGAGGCGTTGCACGGTATAGCGCCGCGAAACGACGCAAAAATTATCCACGAGACCGATTGAAACGCGGGCCGTTTATCGCGAAGTCGCACTCAGGGCCGGTGCAATTTATCCCCGGAGGTTGAGAAAATGCTACGGTAAAAAGCAAAAGCCGAACAGAAGACGAGTCCCACCAAAGGGGTAATTTTATTTACCCGGATTGCACACTTGCATACTTGCTATCTGTACGAAAATGGAACTTCTCGATTATTTTTTTTTTATTCGAAGATCTCTTTCTTTTCATATTGCACCTACGGATTCCCAGCAGACCATCAATGCCCCATTTTATTTTTAAAGCTACGAGGGCCCAATGAGGTTTGGAATTAATGAAAAGCGGTTCTAATTTCTCCTAATTCAATTTGGATCGGCCACCCTGCACCTGATTGATGATTCTCGTGGCCTAACGATCTCGCACGTGGGAAAAAAACGAACATCTTCAAATCGCAGGTGCCTCTTCGTTTTTTTGCTCGCAGAGACCGAAGCAGTTGAACCGTGGGTCATAGCGTGATCGAGAAACAATTCCCATAGTGGCGCTAACGCAAGCGCGCGCACCCAACCCCGCTTTACCGACCGGGATAACACACCTGGTTGAAAGATCCGCAGCCGCGCGCTATCATTACGTCAAAGTGTTAATTACGTCGTGCCTCGTATACACCCGTTTCTGCTCAGCAATAAAAACTATAAATTATAAATCAGTATCTCCTCGTGCAGCGGGGCCCCACGTTCGTTCCTTTCCGTTTAATTTCACTTCGCGTTTTATTTCGGCTCTTATTATTATACAGAAGGCAGATGCTAAATGTTCCCGGTACGATCCACCGGGCACATTTACATCGTTCGCTCTTACATCGACCCGCTCTAAACCGTCGATCTCTGCTTCGCTAATTTTATTTTCATTTTTTTTATTCCTTTTTTCCAATTTTTTCTTTATCCCTCCGTTCGCTCCTTGTTTTTATTCTCGTTTGACGTTTCTCCATACAATTTAGGGCAGGACGCACTTTAATCATGGGCATTTCTTAATGAATTTCTATACCGCGCTCGCCGTCCTCTCGTTCTACGTACCCGAGAAGCTTAGACGAACGGCGAAGCGATGAAGAACTCTTGATTCCGCTCTCGTATCTCGACACGCCCATCGTTAAGAAAAATTTCAGTTTTATTATGAGCCGTTCTTCCTCTTTTCTCTAAGCCGGTCGAGTGTATAGGGTGAAGCGAGGCAAAACGGGCCGGTGTCGTTCAATTTAGATGGGGCTTTTTATGTACAGTAAAAAAATTGCCTATTTTGCCCCGCTCTCAACTATTGTACACTCCGGTGTGTATATAATACACTATGTACTGTATAAAGTTTAGACGAATCTATTATTTCCTCGCCGCAGCTTAACCTCCAGAGTCTTGGGCTCCAGCTTAACCGACCGGTGATTTTGAGAGAAACGAGACGTTTATTTTATTTTTATTATTTCCTCGTAAACGATCAATAGCGTGTTTATTTCCAGTACCGTTATTACTCTTCACGGTACGTGCGTGCATTCACCGAGAGAAATCCGAGAGGCCTGAGAGCGAGCGCCTCGAGGCCCCGATGACAATTCGACTCGCGTGAACCGTACGCCGAATTCGCTTCGGCGTAAGACCCAACGCTCACCATCTCGCTTCTCATAATGTCTGGGTACGTGTGATTCGAAAAATGCAGGAATCGTAAGTATTTACCACGTTTTGCTTTCGAGTCTCTCAATGCACCCTATAGATTTCGAACAAATATCACCTATCGTCTCTCCGAGATACGAATTGCCAAAATTCACCCCTTCACCCTTGAATGTACGGACCGATCTATGGCTCGATGAACTTCCGGGACATAGATAGCAAAAGCAGATCTGTGTGGAAAAATAAAATATATAAAAACATTTCTGTACCAAGAAGACACTTTGGAGAAATGTGTAAAAATTGCACCCTCTTTGTGATCATTGTTTCTAAATTGATCGAGGAATGAAAATAAAAATCGTTGCAGAGCTGCCGAAGAGTGAGCACGTCGCGCACCTCCGCGTCCATCCGGAAGAGCGCGAACGGCGTTCCATCCATTCAGCCGCGTTAAAGGGTTATCCCTCGTTTCTTCATTCGTCCGTTTCGCCGCTGATGCGGATATATCTCATTACATTTTTGCGCTGTACGTTCGGTAAGAAAAGAAGTCGGCTCCGGGTAACACACACACACACACACTCGCAACTGCACGGTAAGTCCGGAGAGGGTGTATCGAGTTACCGGTGCGCAGGCCGGAGACTTCTTCGTCCGGTAATGGCCACTCGATTTACACTCCGGTCTCGGTTATAGTTGGCAGCCAATCGAGCGGCCCACTCTGTGCTCTCTCTCTCTCTCTCTCGGGTACATCCACCGCGTGCACCAGCAGCAGCTCGGTAATTACGTCGGCTCGAGTTGGTTTTATAGTCGAGAGGAAGCCCGGCGAAGCACCGCCGATCGCAGACGCGAGAAACCGAGACGAGACGACTCACTCACGTACCGACGAAACACCCTCGAGCCCACGCTTATGACCGCGCGCGCGCGAGAGATGCGCACTTACTCGATTATTGCATTACCGATGCATAGACCCGCGGGTCGCGCAACCCCTCGACACCTTTCGCATTGCGAACCACCTCCCGATACATCCGCGCCTTTCCTCCTCGTCCTCGTGGATCTTTCGTTCCGTCCGCAAGCCGAAGACTCGGAGCACTGTGGTTTTCGTTGTATGCCACTTGTCTTGGCCGTATCGCTCCAGTATCTACTTTGTTTTGGGGATGAATTTGATAATGATTTTTAGTGAGATTGATTTTAAGATTCGCAAATTATTCCGGTCATATGAAATTCCAAAATGTTTTACGAATGGTAAATACCCAAAATCATAATATTTTTGCTTTTGACGTGCACTTTCACATGAAACTTAAGATGACCGGAAGACTTTTCGTCGATGTGAAAAGATATGGATGTGGATAGGTTAAAAAAAAGGGTACATTTTTTTAATACGGAAAACAATCGAGAACTCTTTCGTCGAGCTGGAAGAAAATAGATGCATCCTTGAGCAAGAAGGTATTGTGATAGAGAACGGAGATGATGAGGGAGTGGGTGATTTAACGTCGGGTTGCGTTATTGCCATTGCCTCTCGGCTCATTTACTTCTTACACTCGTCGTTCCTCTTCTCGCGGGAGAGTCTCCGAGGAGCTCCGCGGAGTTTAACCGAAGCCGAGCCACCGGGGACACAGAGGAGGTATCTGATAAAGACAGCAATAGCCCCACGGCTTCATACTTCATGCGCGCACTGTGCGCTCCTCGGCTTCTTAGTCAAGCTTTTTTTGCCATTTCGCCAGCAGTACGTCGTTACAGTATACCCGGCTCCCTATTTCCCTCCCGGACACCCCACAGTATGAGTTATGCTAATTGAAAGTGCGATAACCAGAGACTTTAATTGGAATATCCGGGAAGACAACAACACGCCATAACTGCACGTGTAAACTCCGTTTCACGACCACTTCGGCTGTTGCTCCAATTTTACCTAACAATAATTATCGAAAATGCTTCACCTCTCAGAGTCGAAAGGCTCGTCAATGGCTTCATCAGGGACAGGTGCCGCGGGTCGCGAATTTCGAGCTTGTCCGCGCCTCGGCCGAGGTTTCGATGAGTCCGGCCGTCGAAAAACTACTCTCCGCGCTCCGATCCTCGACCAGTAACGAAAAAAAGTTCCTTAATTACTGATAATTGCATTTTAGTCACTCGAGACGGCGAAATGAGCGGTGTTAGGGGATGCCGAGCGTGTACCGAAGGGGGGGCCAGAACATTGCCGGTCGAAAGGGTCATTTCGCCGCGAAACCACCTTTTTGCCGCCATCCCGCACCGATTATGTGTTTCTCCCCGCAAACACGGATCAACTTTATGGCTCGTGCGCGCCGTACGAGAGACTCGGTCGTACATCTGGATGTGCGACTCGTCGTTTTGTTCACCGCGGCCAATTTCATGATCCTCGGGTGCAACCGCGGCCGAGGATGACGGACCAGATGCGCCAATGTCACACTCGACGGATCGGCGTAAACCATGCTGAGCTCGCTACGGGGGTCTCCACGGAGTGATCGAGTCCGCTCATCCGACCGTCTATCAACGAGTCTCCTCAACCGCTCGAGCTTCATAAATGTATGTCGTATCCACCCTCGGTTTTTACATCTTTTTTTTTTTGTCTTCGACCTATTCCGCGGAACGAGAGTAACGCTCGAGATGATCCATCGGTGTTGCAATGATCCTCTCTTTTTTGCCCCATGTAATTTGAGAATAATTTTTTCGGGATATTTCGCCTCAGGTACCGTCGCCAGAGGACCCACTCGGTGTCCCCGTTTCGTCGACAATTTTGTGTGAGTTCTTTTTTTCCTCAGATACATTTATAACCAGAGCAAAAGGTCATGAATGGGGACGGTCCGGTATACGAGAGCGATCATCCCTCTGAAGTTTTCGTCAAAATTAGCGGTTCCGTCGGTTGTCCCGGCGATGCCCAGGGTGATAGCGAGCCGGGGGAGGAGGAGGCACGAGAGAGGTATAGATAATACCGCGGTGGTTTCTCTCGGGACTACCGAAAGCGTTCCGCAGGCGTTTCGTAAGAATTCTCGAATCCGCGTGTCGGATTCCGAACGACTGGTTTTACGTCGAAACGGCTACTACTGCGAATGGAACGGCGGGGCCAACGGACCCGCGAGTGAGAGCGAGAAAAATGGATGAAGCGGCGGGTGGCAGGGTTCCGAAATATGTCGGGGCCCCAATTTGCCGGTGTCTGATGCCTTCGGGGGCCCACGTAGAAACCGAGAGTTGCACACGGCAGAAGCCCGCGAGAGATATCCGAGAGCGCAGCGTCCCAAAGAGATCCTCTCCTCCTCGTGCGGCATACACACTCGTTAGTCGGCTCCGATCGTTTCCAGAAGTCACGAGCACAACTTCCATTCCCCGTCTCTCGCACGGTCCTCCGGATCGACGTGATTGGCCTCCGGGACTCGGTTGCCGCGAGACATCGACTTGCGCTTCGACAGGAACGATGAACTTTTTCTTGTTTCGATTCGTTGAGAAATACAAGACTATCCAGAAAGAGGCAGATCAACGGAAACCACGGAACCCAGAAATAATTAATTTCGGATCGAACTTTTGCAATTTTGTGGTACTGAGCACGTAGGTGGTCCATTTTGCCCCGCTCTGGTAATCAATTCCTTCGCTCGTACCTCCGAACTCCCGGAGATTAGGGAATTAGTTTGAGCGGATGGGGGCAGTTTTTCCCGTAAAAATTTATGGCGCTACAAATGGGAATGGTATCGAGGGATCAGCTTGGTCTGGAATTCGCAACGATTTGCTCTCGCCTCTCGATTCCCATCTCGCACAATCCACTTTGTCTCCGCTGAACGGAGTGAGACAGAAATGAATGAGTGCGGTGCGAGGGGGGCTGGGAGGGTCCTATCGTCCGGCGTGATAGACGCGCTTACGTGACGGGTATGCCGATATAAAAATTTCGGATTCGCCCCCTCCCGACACCGTAGATTCGTTTCGACAGGTGGATTAAAATAAACGCCGAATCAATGGGTTTATGGCCGGGCGGACACGAGAAGATCCCGGAGGATCGACGCTCGTGGATCCGCGAAGGAGATGGCCGGCTCCGAGCGAGAGGACCGACAGAATTTCCGAGTTTGGCGCGCGACCAGCGAGAGAGAGCCGGACTTTTCGATCTCGTAAATTCGCGAGCTCTGACAGTAGGGACCATAAAGCTCTTAAGTCCAATTGCGAATTTCGTCGACGGAGCTAAAAAGATGGACAACGATGGGCCTCGCTCCTCAACCTCCTCATCGGAGTCGTTTCGACTCTTTTGCGATCTCCGGTTCTCGTCCCCGGTCGTGGTCCCCCCCTCCGCTACCGGGTACACAGCGACTAACTTCATAAATCTTGAGCGCATGATCGAAATTTATTACGGATTAAAAATCCCCGGGACGGCAATATCAATTAAATACGCTGCGGCGGGACCCGGAGAGAATACCGTGGTCCCCGGTAAGTCGGAGCGAGAGGGCCCCTCGACGGGCAAAAACTTACCCACTTGTCGGGAAGCCGATGGCAAGAAGTTTTCGGGCATCAAACCCGGCTCTCTGTGACTCCCTCGGCTAGCCACGGCGAATGGGAACTCGATAAATCCTCGCCGAAAGAAGGACGATGGTATTCGCTGAAAAAAAAAAAACCTTCATTTAACTAGCGAGAAAGAAAAATCGCGGTGTAATGGTGAATTTTCACAAAAATGATACATTTCTGAGTTAACATTGTGGTAACGACAGAGCCGGTGGAAAAAAATAAGCGATTTTCTTTTACTCAAGGAATTGGATGAACCATGTCCGGGGCCTTTTTGCTACCGCCCGCAATGAATTCTTGGATCCGGTAAGAGGCCTTTTCTTAGATACCGAGAGACGCACCCTGCCATAAAGGTGGTCCCCCTTGTGCGTTCAATCATCTCGGAGTAATTATTCGCCAGAAGCCAGTTTCGCCCAATTATTTGTCCAAGGCGAGGAGAAATACTCTCTCTCGCGACGTTCAGAATGGGAAGCGACTGGGAGGACGATTGAGGAATTAAAATTGTTCAAACTCGTTCGCGAGCCGGGTCGCAGCGAGCTTCGTTCCTGAGATTCTGACGATCAAGGCAGAAAGAAACGGACTACGCCGTGTAAACATTTCAGGATACGAACAAGATCGCTGAACGATCACAGATCTGGCAAGATTTGCCACAAAGTGGAAGTTGAGTTTCTGAACTAGTGGACATACTGGGACAATATCAGACCCAGTAAATGGACCATTTGACCTCTCAAAGTCCAATAGGGTGTTTAAACCCGTTAAAAAAGGGAAGAGCGCGGTAAAAGGGACCTTTCTCATCAATTACTTCCAGCTTCCATCTCGATCATATAATTAATTCACGTGCTAATGCATGATGTAGACCATCAATGTTAATGGTCCACATTCACTCTTACCCTATCCACCCCTCCGGCGCCAAAAATTGACCAGCTAGAAGAATGGATAGCGCCGAATTCCCACCGAGAACGGAGAACTGTCCGTTAACTTTTCGCACGAAGTTTTAGCTCCTCCAGATCCAATCTATCGAACGTTTTTTTCTTTTTCGGTCGAGTCGAAATCATTCCCCATGAAAATTATCCAATTACAGTGAGGGTATCTCCGGGGCGAATTTTTATCTAAAATCTATCGATGGTGACCGAGCACGGGGAGCTTATTCAATTATTTGCGGCAATGGTTGTGCGGGGGTTTGACCGAAGTCGAGGGGTCAGGCATACGGGGGGTGTCAGTCGCGGGTGCCAGCTACTTCTGAAAGGGGTGTGAACGGGGCTCGACAACTTACACACCGTTATCTGTCGGTAACAGTGCCGACCCTGCCAGATCCTTCGGTAATCCTCCGCAAAGCGGGGATAACGCGCCACGTGACACACGATACACCTCAGGATTAAACTCGATACACCTAAACGAAACAGTATAACGCAACGCCCTTCTGTGGAGTTGCACGGAACTCTCGGATGGTATAAACTGGCTTGATACGAGACAAGTTCTAACACCGAGAGTTAATTCTAAGCAGACGCTTCGGAATCCCAACCTCGGAACAGGGAACCACTAATTCTGCCGGTTATCTCTTCAGACATATGTAATTTTACGATTTGTCACAAAAATATGATTTACGGACGAAAACGGTGGATCTCATCCGAAGTGGATCTATATTAAAATTTACCGTATTCAATTTTAACATGGATCTATCTTGGGATAAAAACTATGGTCCAAAATTGACCCCCATGATAATTCAGGGTTGTGAATTTTAATATGAATACTATGTATCGCTCAGTGAAATAGCTGGGACGAGATGCCATGGAAATGTTATTGTAAAGCAAGAATCGTAGAAACGCGATGAACTCGTTCGATAAGCCTAGCTGGGTGTCGGCGTGTCGATTGTCGGATGTAATAGATGACTCCGAGGCGTCAAGGCACAATGCGAGGTCGAGTGTGTAAAACCCCCTGGGGATCTCGTGGGGTTGCTCGCGTGAAGGGAAGATACCTCGTGGCGCGTGTCCCGAGCCGAGGGGTAACAAAACACACTCGAGGCCCGTTTAGGACTACCTCGGACGAACGCAACAAGCACCCGAGCGTGTCTATTCTATGTCGGCTTTGCACTGTTTTTTTTTCCTTTACTTGTATCCCGCCACCAAACGTCGATTATTCTTCGCACGTGTTCCATTCTTACAAAACAAAAAACTGAAAGAAAAACCATTCGGTTTGGAAGAGCGGAGTTTTAGTCAAAATAATGGGAACGCCAAAGCCCGAGGATAATTTCGAAACTAACGATTTTTAATTGGATGTGTAAAGGCGTGCTAATGTCATACTTCGGTCTCTTGTATTACAGGCCATTTCCGCCCTCGAATTAACAGTACCGTCGATAAATCATATCGACCCAACCGATTCGGTCAGGAAACACCTGTAATTTTTGTAAATCGATTGGTCCCCTTGGCCGGTGGTCCGCGAGAGTTACTACGACTGTTATTCCCCGTCTAATACGATAGATTTAGGAACTGCGGTATGGGCTAGCTATCGGTCGATAAAAAATATATAAAAATGTTACCCGACGGAAGTGGATTTCCTACGGGCAGAGAGACGTTTTTCAATCAATTCCCGTATACTAATTGTCCGAGCTCGATTAGCCGGTAAATTTACATAATAGGCCGGTAATCTTCACAGGTGCGGCGTCAGCCGAGCGCGTGGCCCTCGGAGGGCCCTCTGGTACCTCTCTCCCTTTACTCCTCTCTATCGACCGACCGATCGAAAAGACCCCTCATTACGAAATCGAGAAATCTTTAAAATAATCGGGGATGACAATTTCGCGAGCGATGATACAGAGGTACCTAACAGCCTACACGTGCCATTTTTTTTCTCGATCCGATCCACGAAACTTTAATGTTAGGAGAATCTTTTATCCGATAGATAGAGAACATCGATTGCGAGAGGTAATTGCGTATCATTATGCGGTGCGAGAGGACTAAAAAAATGGTTTCTTTTTTGTTTAATTTTAGGAGCCGATCACGCGAAATCGCTCAGCCACCCAGGCAACCACTTTTGCGCGAATATTAAGAAACTATAAAACGAATAAGAAGAAACTATATCTCGTACAAATTGCCGAAAACTGGCCGGACGTTGATCCTTAGAGAACTCGCCGGGAATGAACCGTATCCTGAGAGTTTTTTTGCACGGCGAAAGAATACTCCACGCGATTCCGAGCTTAAAAAATCGCGAGAGACTCTGACTGCACACAACTATGAGAGATTGCAGCGTGTTTCTGTGCTCCGAGTGTGGTAGCAAACCCGAGCCCCGCGCACCAAAATTATAGAAAAGCCAACAGCACGTAGTGCAAGATTATACATTCCGTGACGGTGCTGCCGGGTGGCTGCTCAGCCCGAAACGCATATTCGCACCTTGCTTCTCGCCCATGACTTTATTTTTATTTTTTATTTAAATTTTTTTATTTTTATATTTTTAGAAATTATTTTTTTATGTTTTATTTTTTTTCTTCTTACTTTTTTTTTCTCGTTTGCTTCAGCCGCGAGGTGAAATCTCGATAGAGTCATTTTCGACTAAAGCGCGAGAGCGGATTCTCTCCGGAGCTATGCACTCGGGGCTATTACACCCCGACGTGGTAGTTCGACTGCCGGCAGTCCGCGGGTTGGATCGCTGGGCGTTGGCTGCTGAAAGTCGTTAGGCGAAAAGTGATGAGCTCTCGGGAGGATGAGCCACCGCGACGGCAATCATAGTTCTCCGGGATGAATTCGTGCGAGCATCTTGAAAGTGCTGAGGGAAAATGATAGGTGTATGGAGCAAGAACTGCGTTCCCATGCTTCATGATAGTACCGGGGGCAAATTGGATGTCATCCATTTTATATGGGACTTTTTCTTATGTTGCGCAACAAAACCGCTCCGTTTTGCACCATCGAAACTGTTCATTTTCGCACCATACGTGTAAATTCTAATTTATTGATTTTTTTCTATTATTTTTGTACGTTCTGAAAGATAAAATGACTCAACGATAAGGCAAATTTGTAATTTTGTTATCGGTTTGTGTTCGGAATTTAAAAGTTTAGCTAAAATAACTGTTACAGTTGAGAATCTTAATTCCATGAAATACTCTATAAATATTAAACATGTAAATATCGCTTATGATGATTAAAATCTTTACAGATATTTTTTTCCGTGCGGTATAGTGTTAATTTTTTCTAGTTAGAGTGATCTACAGTTTAAACAGCTCGATGGCTCATTGCCGAATATAAAAAATGTTCGATTAGCGCGCAACGAAAAGAATTCAACCGTAAGTCTGAAGATTATCGGGAGTGAAGATAGCGGTCTTTAGGTAACCCCGAACGTTCTCTCATCGCTCTTATCCACAGGTGCAAAATACTTAAACGTTTAGAGCGATTCGTACGATTATTTGTTCGCAAATAAAGTTGCAATTCCTCCAGCTGAGTGTTTTGAGCCGGGGTTCCAAAATTCGTTTTACTCGAAATGATAGTAATTTCGTAATAACTTCGCGCGCGAGCGAGTTTAAGTAATTTTGCGGTATCTTATTTCTATCTGCAAACGGGTTTTGTTCCGTGCATCCGGTGGTATTTCTTATCCCGTTGCCAGAAGGGGTGCGTGCGCTCGGTACTCCCAACCCGACGGTGGGTAACACGCCAGGGCGAGAGAGTGTTAAATGTCATTACACAAAATGCGGCGACACACGATTTTTACTTTTCGTTTTCGAATATTCTCTGCTTTCTGTATTTCAATTCTATTTTTGTATGTATAGACATTTTTTTTTCTGTAAATCATTCGTCGGGCCTTCGTTTCTTTGAGGTAAGTTGCGCGTTGATTTTACGCATACAAATTTGTCGAGTGAGCGGGGCCACCCCGGTCGTTCGTTGGTTCGACTCGATCGTCCCGAAACATCACGAATGTGTATCATTACCCTAAGGCCAATCCTCGGCATCACCTTTTTCTACCGCTGTCCCTGTGCGTTTCCTCCCGAATACCCGAGCGATTTCAGCAGTCCTCCGAGAGAGCGCACAAACGGCATTGAAAAAAGAATAAAAAACGTATTTCGAAAAATTTCACTTCGTGCCAGAAACATTTAAGCCCCAGAGATACATAACCGCGCGCGATCTCTCTCGCCGCGCGCGAGCGCGAAATTATTTTGAGCCCTGAGGAGATGTATTCGTTCTTTGTTGCTTTTTGTGTTTTTAAATTTTTTGTTTTGTTTCGAGAAGAAACGAACACTCCGAGCGCGTGCGATCCTCGTGTAAATGACACGAGTACCCCCGAAATGGGACAACGTGAAATTACACGCTCTAAAACCAAAGCGTTCGACCTCCACTTTCGGGGATCGCGCTGGGTAAGCGGCACAGTTATTGGCCATCCGGCGGAGGATCACTCGCTAGAAATATTGGCTAGTTGGTGTTTGCATATATCGTCTTGTATTTCACGTATCAATACTTTTTTAGCATTTCAAAATGTCAACTTTTCTTCGCAATTTTAATGGGAATATTTTTTTACTCAGTTGAATGCACTATTTACATATTTCATTAGTGGAAAGTCATTGGCAATAAAAATGTCGGCACCCCGCCATTTTATCCAAGAAGTATTTCAAATAGTCTACAATATTTTTTTTTTAACTTCCTTTTTTTCACTTGACAAAAATGTCATTAAAAAGTTATCGCGCGATTCCAAATGTGGCAAATTTGGCAATTCTCAAAATTCGTCCACGATGGCCAATAACTATGCAGCCGATCCAACTTCCCGGTATTGATTTGGCTGTCCTACGTGTTTGACTCGCAATTTATCCCGAGCTCTCTCGCTCGCGTCCGGGCAATCACGTAATGAAAATTTCAAGGCTCCTCGAAACTCCCACATTCTCTGCAATTATAAAATCGTTTCGATAAAATAAACTCTCGCGTGTCTCTCGTGTTTCGGGAGCTATATTGCTCGGGATGACCGAGATTTTTGTGGCTCGTGACCGTGCCCTCCGCGTCCCTCGTCCATCTCGGATTTCGTGAGCGGTCCGGAGAGCTCCCCAGCCTAGGATTTATCCCAATAAGCATCGTTGCCCCGCTTAGCAGTTAGAAATAATAGTGGGATGGTAAAAGGTGCGGGTGAATTTTTAGAGAAAAAAATATAGAAAAAGAAACCTAATAAATGGCCGAAGACAACGGAAGCATCCCGGCATACGTTCTTTTTTTCCTCGGCGCGCGTCACGGATAAACGGTCTTTTTTTGCGCCAAAAATTTCTTCCTGACTGAGATTTGGCACGAGTTTTTGGCGGCCCCCAATTCCGGAGAGACGTTGGGTCGAGGAGCAACTGTTCTCTCACGAACAATCATTACGGAAAATCTATCGACACGCGTCGCTCCACCGCGTTTGGCATGCCGCACGTTAATGTTTAGTTTAAAAAAAGATCGAGTCCCGAGAGTCTCTCGTACGGATAACTCCCGTCTCGAGGAACACATACCGGAACTGATCGTGACTCGGGATGATCCGTTTCTCGAGACACTATTTCTTTTTGTTCTCTCCAGGTAATAGGAAGAAGACGAGAAATAATGCCCGAAGACCTTGTAACATTCGGCACGAGAGGTTCTCAAGGATTTCTTAAGTATATGCGAGAAAATGATCCACTTCGAGACGCGAGCTAGAGACAACCGTCCGGTAAACGGGAAGAAACATAGTCGAAAAGCAAAATTTTTCGACAAAAAAGTCGGGGGTGGTTCGATCCTCTCGAACTGGAGCAGACAATCGTCGGTCTCACGTGAGCCGCTGTGGAATTTTCAAATACGACAAAACGACCTAAAAATTATCTTCCGTCTCGAGAGATCATTATGCATTATGACTTCGCGTCTGCCACATAATGGCAGACGCGAGGTCTGTCCTTGAAGAAAAGAAACAGTCTACTTTTAAAAAATCCATCTTAATAAGAAAACAAAAAGACATGAAAAAAGAAGAACAAAATAGTTTTTCGGAAACTAGCAATGTCCGGTCTGACCTGAGGTCGGACCGATATGTGAAATCGTGATACGATGCTGTATAAAAATGATTATTTTTAAAAGTATGAATATATCAATGAGCAATTTCGGAGCCACCCAATTTCACTTAATCTCGAATGTCCATAGGCATCAGCGCAATTCAAAAAAAATACTGGCGTCTTCCCTTCAAAACGAAAAGGAAGGCAGTATACAAATTAGATTTTGCCTCGAAGGGGACAGTTGCTCGCGAGATGAAATTTCACCTGCCCTTGAGAATCTAAGCACGCGAAATCACGAATGCCCATTAGCATTGCCCTATAAGAGGCCCTCGACGTTTGAAGCCCTCTAGCTCTTTTCCGGTGCATCGATGGCACGCCGCGTGCATAATGCATCTCGTCGCGGTCCCCACACGCGGCTACTGCTCCTGCTGCTGCTGCTGCGCATCGCAGCGTCTTCGCTCTTGTCGTTATATAGACGGCTTGATGGCACAAGACCATGTAGACTGTGCAAAACCATAGCCTGCACGCCCCTCTCGCCGTAGACCATCTATATAATAACCCTGCGATCTCCTCCATGGCTATGAGGCTTCATGGATAATTTGCCATACACCATGGAGAGAAATAATTAATTTGCCTCAACGACTTAGTTAAATAGGCTCCAGGCGATTTGTTTGGTTGGTTCGTTCCTTGCCAGCCAATCAATCGATTGGTCCGTACAGTCAATTGGTTGGAACAAACAATTAATTGATTAGTTCAAACAATTAATTCTTTGGAACAATAAATTGACGGTGAAAGGGAACATTTCGGCTGAACCTAATGAATCGCTTGAAGCCTGATTAACCATGCAGTTGTTCGAGCCAATTAATTATCTTCTAGACTCGAAATGTCGAGACCAACTCCGCCTCGATATTTAAAGCGCCGGGGCTGGCATTAGCTCGCGATGCACCCCGAGCGAGGGTGTGTCGATGGGCCCTTGCTAAGGCGCAAGGCAGAAGACGTTTACTGGCATTAGGCGCAGCCGCGGGACAGCGCAATCGAGCGAGCTGATAGCCCTAAGTATAAGGCGCGTGTGCGCGCGTGGATGATGCACCGAGCCGGTGAGGGACATAAATGCGCAAGTGGCGGCACGACGACGTCGTCCACGCGCGCATCCCGACGCAAGTCGAGAAAGCGATCTTGCTCTCTTTTTCTCTCTCGAACCTCCCCCCGCCGGTCTGATCATAGGCTCGGACCATTTAGGCAGATGCGACAGAAAAATTGAACGTCTCGCAACCCTGGACGACGGACGAACGATCGCGAGCGCGTGTCTCTCCCGAAGCCACGCGACACATTCATCGCCTCCGAGAGACACGGTAATCGCAAACCCTTCGGTACACTCTTGCCCCTTGCCCGGTCCCTTCCAGCCCTCTTGTACTTCTTTTATAACAAAATTATATTAAGCGATTGTCGATTACAAGGCGCGCGCTCACGCGAGATCGTACATCCTGCCGTCGCGATCCAGAGCACCGCCTTCCGGCCACTCCGGGCTGTCCCGCCGCAATTTCGAATGTTAAACGCACTCCTTTTATCAATTTGAGCGCACGAGACGGCGTTTTGCTTGATTCGGTAATGGTAACATTGTGTCAAGGACACTTCCAAAGCCGACCTGCAATGAGAAAAATACTTTTAATTTCGAGTGTGTAGCACTTTATATGTTCAATATACTTCAATTATATTTTTGCCATGCGGGGGACTAGGCAAAACGGACCATTTCGTAAAACCCGTAAAAGAGCTCAAATAAATGGTAAGACTAAATTTTTCTAATTTTTCATCAACCACTTCAAATATACGATCATAATTATACTGCTCCGATTAATGACCTGATGAGTTATCAGAAGGCTGGACTTCGAAGAAGCTAAATCCTCAGAAGTAAGGAAGTAGACGATCTTCGATGATTAACGATTCCACAATTATTATAATCGCATCCGCACTTTAGCGATTTAGTGAAAATCCAGCGATCTCCTTACGCAACTATATTGGACTTTGCAGGCTCGTTTTATATTGTTGTTATAATTTCTCGTAGGAAGGATAGAAGCCGAGGATTAATGGCCTAATCAGCGAGTGCATCGCACTCGTTGTACGCTAATTAATCGAGGAGAGAGGAACGACCATGTGCGTTACACCGAACAGCTGTACACGATACTATAATAGTTCCACTGTGTTTATAATGCGCATAAAATTAATACGAGAATACTCCGTACGTTAAAACGCCACGCAATGACTTTCCAGTGGCGACCGACGGGGAACGTACTTTCATCGCTCGATGCCGTTTCATATACCTGAATCATGACATAGAAAATATTTGAGGCTCGTAAACTTGGCGTATCTGCATCGATTACGAGCCACACTCCGCGTGTCAGTTTTTGTACTGCGCAGAACCGACTCGACCGTGTTTCTTCGGCAACGATAAATTGTAGAGCATGCCGCAGCCTTTTTTGGCGGCACAAATGACGGGAGCCGCCAGGTAACCCAGCCCGGTAAACCCGTGATTTTCGAACGAGAGTGGCAATGATCCGGGAATCCGGACAAAAAAAAAAATTAACCGGTCATTTAATCGAGGAGAATGGAGATGCGGTCATGTACGATTTTGGAAGCGTGAATAACTTGCAAATCGGTGGGCACCTGTGTGCACCTTTTCCCTTTTTTCAATAAAAATAAGTGAAAGAGTAGTTCTAGTGCCATAAATAAAATTATCGGCATGCAGGCATCGAGCCCCAAGATTTTCCTCGTCACCGGTCTCCGTTGGAAAACCGATGATCAGCCGATAACCAAAGAGCCGATACGATGGCCGAAGATCGATATCGAAAGACTGCAGCGAGGAAGAGGCAAAAAAAATTCTTCAACTTTTAATAGCCATAAAATTTTATGCGTGCGATCGGTTGATTTACTATTAAATCGATAATTACAGACCGGGGATTGTACACACGGGCGCTATACTGCCCCACAAAGACCGTATATCTCTTCATAGATTTCGACTGAAGCCCATTCCCGAACGAGTTGCGGCCGATCTTCGATCGGTATCTCGCAATGCCCGGTGTGTGTGTATCCCCGATCGCGCCTGTGGCCCTGCGCAGTCTTCCGAAACTAGCTCGCGTGCCTTCTTCCGAGCTATTATTAATCCGAGCTTTAACACACCGGGCATATTATAATAGTCCGTATAGATATCGGCAACTGCCGCCGATAATTATTCCCGAAAACGCTGACGCGTGATCTCCCGAATTTTTTTATGTACCACGCGAGTCCAGAATAAACGCCAGAATAAGATCATTTTAAATGTTTCTTTTCTTGTTTTTTGGACCACCATGCAGGTTTGAAAAAAATAAAATTATAAATTTGGGGGAGGCCGGGGCAAAACGGTTAGCCGAATAACAAATGCCGTTCCGTCGAGAGGAAATACGTCGAGCATCCGGAAATTTTCATATTTCGGGAATGTGTATCGAGAATGTTGCAGATAGCTCGACGAAACAAGAGCTCGTACTCGATATAGACGATATACGTCTTGTCGTACGTACAGTGTAATGTTATAAACGTCGAGGAGAAGGCTCGGAGAGGCCCGACAAGCCGGACGTCGTGTACCCGGTAATTGGCTATCGGATCTCGGATGCTCGATCGTCGAAAGCATTCAGCCTCGCCCGGTTCAACATAATCGCGACACGTTGTACGTACCACATACGTGCGTGCGTACCACAGGTTCCCACCTCCTTCCCTCTCTCTCTCCTCTACCGCGCGGTTCGAGCGTACGCGTAATCCACGCGGCTCAAATTACATGAGTACCCAACTCGATAATTATTATCTTTAACAAATGTGAAGCTTGCCCCCGGAAATTGTGGTAAACACGTCGGGTGTGCGAGAGAACTGGAAGGAGCCTTTCTCGACCCACCACGGTGCCTCTCTTTTTTTTTTCAAAGATCCACTTCATTTTTGCAATTATCGCGTTTCTGGAACGATGCGTCGCATCCGGATTTTTTTACAATGATAGTCTGTTGGCGGACGGTAAATGGTAAAAGTAACATAATCGAGCGTATTCGCGGGACGAAACGTTACGTCATCGGATATTCCGAGAATGAGTGACTCACTCCACAAGAGCACGGATACATCGGAACGTATCCGTGCCGCACTGTGGATTGATAATTGTGTTTTAGATGGCCCGTTATTTATAAACGTTTATCTAATCGGATTTCTTTTTACCATCCCGTCTGCTTCGTCATCCTATTGTATCAAAGGCAAAGATAGCATTTTACTGAGATCCGACGTCCGAGCTGCTAATTGAATGTCTCTGGTCAAACATAACTATCGACGCGCACCGAACAAAGAATATTTATGAAAGCTTGCAGGCGGACGAGCATAATCGCGAAGAAAAGCAAGAGGCGAGGAGTCCCGTATAGCTTACATAGACAAGTGCGACTTGCCCGTCAGAGCGACATTGACTGTTGGACCGGTGAGCCAGCCGGAGCAACTCGAAGTGCGTTCGAGCGGAAAAATAATCGTGAAGCACGCGACGTGATTTTTACTCTGGACTGTTTTGGGAGTTCATAGTATCCTCCATTGTTTTTGAAACGGTAGATCAACAAAAACCATCCGTTAGCATAATCTGAATAGGCTCGATTGTTCTTCGAAGAAGTTTGAAACGATTGTCTAAGAATGAGCAGTGAGTAGCCAGAAAAATCAATCCACGAATCTCCAGATTCGTGGAATTAGTGTTAGGATTTCATACCCTGCAGAAGGGCGGATTGATGTCCGACGATGAAATTTTCATTTGCAGAGAAGATCGTCGGTTACTTCGGCAGCTGGTCGGTTTACCGACAGGGCGCCGGAAAATTCGACATCGACCTCATAGATCCCCATCTCTGCACCCACTTGATCTACACCTTCGTCGGTCTGAACGGCGACGACATCAAGGTTCTCGACCCGTGGCAGGATCTCCCGGACAACGGTGGCAAGAACGGTTTCGGACGTTTCAACGCTCTGAAGTCCCGGAATCCTGGATTGAGGACTTTGATCGCCATAGGCGGCTGGAACGAGGGTTCAGAAAAGTATTCGGTCATGGCCCGTAATTCGGGCTCCCGTGGACGTTTCGTCAGAAACGCTGTGGCTTTCGTGAAGAAGTACGAATTCGACGGTCTCGACGTGGACTGGGAGTATCCCGCTCAACGGGGTGGCTCAACCTCGGACGTCCAGAACTTCGTCGCTCTCCTGCGAGAACTCAGACAAGCCTTCGACAAGGAGTCCTTGATTCTCAGTGCGGCCGTCGCAGCGGGTCAGACATCGGCCTCTCAGTCGTACGACATTTCCGAGATTTCCGGTCATCTTCACTTCATCAATCTGATGGCTTACGACTTTCACGGCTCCTGGGACAATCGCGTGGGACTCAATGCTCCTCTGTACGCATCGCCCCGCGATGTCGGAAAGAACGCCCAGCTGACAGTGGTCGGTTCAGAAGCCCTTTCTCTAGAAAAAAGAATCTAAAGTTTATAACAATTCCAAAATCCTAAGATTGCCGAATGTTTTCATGCATGTTTGGTTAAATTTTTTTTTTAGGATGCTGCGGTGAAATTTTGGTTGTCTCGAGGTGCACCGGCCGAAAAGCTGATTCTGGGTACGGCCACGTACGGCAGATCTTTCACGCTGGCGAATCCCAATCAGACTCAGATTGGGGATGCTGCGAACGGACCGGGGCTCCCTGGCCCGTACACCGCCGAGCCGGGAATGCTCGGGTATAACGAGATCTTCGAGATGCAGCAGAAGGAAGAATGGACCGTCGTTTATGAGAAGTACGGAAGAGCGCCGTACGCTTATCGCGGCAACCAGTGGGTCGGCTATGACGACGTTCAGTGAGTATCCAGCAGTTATGAATCAGTCTAACAGTCGGGAATGATCGATGTCTTTTGTCTTCCCGTGGCTATAGAAATTAGTCGTGGCGATAAGCAAATTGGCTCATGGAAGAGTCGGAAGGAAAACTGCTGTTTAATTTCAGTCACTGATATGTCATTTTTGTTACGAGGAAAATTTGTCGCGAAATTACAGTAAATTTTATCGTTGATGGACAGGTCTATAAAGGAAAAGGCCGATTACATCAAGACAGCGGGACTCGGTGGAGCCATGGTATGGTCCATCGAATCGGACGATTTCACGGGTAAGAGTGGAGAAAAGTACCCTCTGATCAAGACTCTGAATCGTGCTCTGCTCTAAGAGCGAACATTCCAACATCCGTAACACCGCCCAAAAGTGCCGTACATTTCTAAAATCGATACTTTTCCATATACAAAAATTATAAACATAGGAAAACGCATCGTGATGAATAAAAAAGATAAAATTTTCATAAAAACTGTAACGAATTTTTTTTTTCTTTATATGAGTATTTTTTTGTCGATAAAGCGACGGCATACCTCGTTCGTTAAACTTCCGAAAAGCTATTGATTTATTCCTCCGTGCAGATGCATCGGCCGGACAAGATGACGTAGTGGGGCCTCGAGTAAGTTGATGAACCGCCGCTTCGCAAAAAGGTGTAAAAAGGAAGAAGAGATCGGCGTATGCCCTCGTAGCTCGGTGCTTAGACGAGCGAACGAGAGATTTGAAATTCCGATTAGCCCTCAAAATTTCGGGACGTAATTGAAGTGGGTTTCTGGCGGAGAGGAGAGTGAGAGCCGGGTTCTCGGGCCGGGCACGTTTCGCGTCACGAAGGCGCGCGTGCCCCGAAGGCCCCTGTTGGAGGGACAATCGGGGCCAACGCATCGTGCAGTCCTTGCTTCCTCTCCTCCCAGCGTTCATCCGCATCCCGGCTCCCCCCTCCGTCCTGCGTACAACTTGCCGGTATTAGTTGCGAGGAAGCCTGCACACGACGACAAAGCGAAACTATTCGCGAGAGAGGGAGAGAGGCCAGTCTCGCAGGTGCATAGTAATTCCTTCTTCGGAAAGGACAATGCACCGGAACCTTCCTCTTTTTGGGACGCCGGCGCAGGTGTTTTTAAATTTTCCAGGCTCCTTTGACGACGCGCGTGCTCACCGGGAAAAGCACCACGCCGACATGGCAAACGGCAACTATTTTCGTCCCGGGATAACGACTCGGATAATCTCGGAGAAAATTGGGAAATGTAATCATGGTCGTTCGGAATTCGGACTGTCATTATAAAAAAAGATTAAGGAGCAGGTGATTTCTTCTGTCAAACTAAATTTATCCACTTAGGTCCAGTCATTGGCCCATTTTGTCCTAAATTTTTATAATTTCTGTGAATTGTATTAAAAAATCTTAAGCAATTATTATAATTATTATTATAATTTGAATTCTATTATGATATTATTGAATTTATCATATTTAAAATGGAAAATGATCACAAGTACCACTTTTATTTAATTTTAATAGAAACTTTGAATTGAATTTTTTGTTTAAATACAAATAATTAATCAAAAATATGGAAACATAATAATCGATTTAAAATCTCCAGCTCATCGTTCCGGAAACAAATGGCTACACTCATTCTTTTGCAAGGTGCGAGGATTTTTTTTGTTTTTGAAATATTTTCGACCCCTATCATCCGGAATATATTCCGTAATAATGTTGTAACGTGTGACACGTGTAATCGAGCATGTCTCACAATTCTCGAACGTCTCAATTATCGCTCCTTACGCTACACGATATAGAACGACGAAAAGCCCACATCCCCGTAACATTAGCAGTCGGTAGGGATTACTCTCAAATGCGCAAAGTTCGTGACGCCGGGACATTAATGCCAGCCCGAAAAAGTGACTCCGCTCGTTTGCGATCGGCGCGTTTGCGGGCTCTCTTGACGACGCTGCTACACATACGCTAAGTATACGACGGATTGACTGCCGCTTTAAGTCCGCACTTTTGGGGAAAGCCGACTCTCTCAATTATACATACAACGCCGTACCCTTCACTTTTATCCGAAAAAAAATAAATTGCAATTATCGAATTATCGTGTAAGACTAGGTACACTGTTACGCATGCGTCCACCAATCGCTCGCCGAATCGTTTCCGCTAATAAGATTTTACGAACTCAATTTATTTTTTCCCCCATATAAAATCTCGTTAAAATTCCAAGGATTTTTAAAAATAATTATATTTTCATATATCCGTATTAGTTCGTTATGACTGAAAGTCCCAGTTAACCGGATATAATGAAAAGGCGATAAATTTCTCATTTGCATCTCAGATAACGCGTCCGGACCAAGTCTGGACCTAAGCATCGTTAGTATCGATGTGAATGAGAAAGCATATAAATAAAAAAATACGATATCAACGCGGTAAAAACTTCTCTTCGGATTCACGGTTGGGTAATCCCAACGTTGAACAGAGCCCCGAACTCCCGGCGTGCACGCAATGTAAAAGTTTCCAATTACGATATGCCAGAGCGCACGATGCTCCGCGGAGGCGAGTGAATGCGAGCCGAGTGTGTTCGCGCTTAATTCGTTCGTTTTCAATTAAGGACCACGAAAGTTAACGTTGCCGGAGGCTTCGCGCGGCGGCCAAGTCTGCTGTACTGTACACAACTAGTAGATACGTATATGTGGTAGTTTGAACGAACGGGTTGGGCTAGGGAACGCGATAGGCCCGGTGTACAGCATCCCCGAGAGCGACCCCCCCCTTCCCTTCTTCTGTACATAATGCGTTTCGTGATTTTAGGGAGCATTGGGGTTATCCGGATCAACGGCAAATGCGAAATTAGCTCATTGCAAAATATTAAGGATTAATATTCGTCTCAGGGAAAATTGAAAAAGGGAACATTTTGGGATATTTAAAAAAATTCATTCACTGATCCGGCAAATGATAAGTATTTGATTTTTTTCGAATTTTGATACTCGACCGAATTATACGAACTTCTCCTTAAGTGACCCGCACAGCCTTCCACTTCGTCTTGTCTACTCGCCACGGCTATTGGCTAATCGCGTTAAGTACAGGTTTGCCAACGTACGTCCAAGTCAATTAACAATGCAAATCTAACGGATGATGCGGAGTGGCCGGGTTCGAGGGTAATTTACCGGTCGATGCATGCCGCATTTGCATCGCCCCGGGAACAAAGATTCTGCAACGTTTCGAGAAAGAAATCGAAGAGGAACGACTGCCAATAGATCCTGGAGGCCGTTTACCCTTTCACTCCTTTCTAACGCTTTCGCGTTACACGAACCTGATCGGAAGTATCAACTTTAGTCTTATTTTTCAAATACTTTTTTTTAAATCTAAATAAATAAATAATAACAAATAGGATGATTGAAAAAATTTGTTCGGCTCCAGAGTCCAAATGCTCTTTCCGTTTTCGACGAGTGCGGGCTCCGTATTACGTTGGCGTCCGTGAAGATATGACGGGATACTCGACAGGGGTTCGCCCGACGATTAATCGCTCAAAACGTGCTACGCTTTATCACGATTCAGTTTGAAAATGGTGGTCGTACATGCAACGGTATTAAACACGCGGCATTAGCCATTCCACGCGTACGGCGAAGCGCGTTCACTCTCGGCCGTCCGAGAGCACAGCCCGCACAATTGAGGCGCAAGAATTTCTGTTCCTTGGCCAATTATTGTATGCCCAACGTATAGCTTGAGTTTATAATCGCAGACTCGTGGGAGACGGTAATAACACGAGGGATCGATCTGCATTAGATGAGATGTTATTCGGATTGTGGCCAGAGAATAATCATCGCGGAAAGCTCGACTTATCAAACTGGGAATCCCCGAAATTAAGATATACGATATTCTTGTTAAAAATAAATGAAAACATCATTGGTTCTGAGAATCAATCAGTGGGAGAACTTCGCGATGGTCCGAATGGAGTGCTTTTACACGAGGGTGAAAAATTGTAGAATGCAATTGAAAAACTCAAACTCCCTTGACCGCAGTCCAGAAGCCGACAACATAATCCCTACACCATGCACCCGACAACATATCACCTTATGTTATAATCCGTAAAACGGTATTCCATTTGTCGTCCCATTAGCTCTATTTCTTAAGGTCAGATAGTTAAATAATGGAAAAAAAACATTACCAAAATATCGTCGAACCAAAGTGCGTGTGTACATGATTGAAAGAAAAATGTTTGCCACGCTCGCGCAGTGTGTACAATCAGTACGATGCCTTTAACGATGTTTGCCAGAGCCACTCGGCCGCTACTACTCCGAGTGCATTGCCACGCTCTCACTCGGTAGCCGTTTACGCGGGCTCATAATAACCTCGCGTTATATACTCACGAAATATAGATATACAAGAAAATTCACATAGTGTACACACACACACACACACACACACACACACCGGCAGTACGGTATCCGACGGACGTCCGACGTCCGACGGTGTGATTACGACAGTACCGATTTTCACGGTGCAGACATGCGAGCCAGTCCGGAATTAAATCTCTCGCCTCAGCAATAATAATTAGCTCTCCGCGGTATGTACCTACCTCTCCGTGGGCACCGGCCTCTCGTTTACCTCCCCGCCCCGGCACTTCGCGTCCGTCCCGTTTGCTCGGGCGATCTGTGTGCCTCTCTCGATGTGTATCAGCAGCCCGACAAGCCTCTCCGCCGACATCTCGACAACTCGATTTATCTCTTTCGCAGATATTTTTTTTTTTTTCATCACTCTTGTTTCTCGCTCATTGAAACTTACACTTGTTCTTTTCGATGAACGGTTCACAGTACGTGACATTTTTTTTGGTCATATCCATCACTTTCCCCAGAAATATCCAATTGCAAAACGCCGGCAACGAAAGTTCCCATCGGTTATCCTTCGAGCGATCTTTCCGAACTTGAAGCAATCAGAGCCATGAACATGGGGAAAGGCTTATCGCTTCAATTTTTTTATTTAGGAATTCAGACTTTAGATTTCCGGAGTGTAGTTGGGCAAGAATCATGGGCAAAGGCGAAATTTGAATTTTCTACTTTGAATTTTCTTTTTCGTTACTTTAAGTTTTTTGAATATTTGGTCGGAATCGTCGAAGTCGTTCTTGATGGGTTCCACATTACGCCACGCACATCGCGAAGTGGCTAGAAAAATTCGAAAGTAGCGGTTCTTTACATCATCTCTCCTTGACTAGGAAAACAAGTGTAAAGCTTGATGTCCTCCCTCCCCCACCATTGACGAGCACGAGTGACAGAACACTCCAGTTCTGCAAACCGTCTAGGTGGATAGTGTGTGCATTGTTTCACTTTATATTTATTAACAGCCGCCGGTAATTGATACCACTATGTCCGAGGTATATCGTTTCCCACACGACTGTGTTTTTACCATCTCCTTTTTGCATCCCCGCCCCGGTAGGCTCGGGATGTTTGGTCTTTTTTTTTTTTTTGCTGCGAATATACACACGAAACGCATATAATATAAGCGATGAGGTGCAGGGAAAGTGCCAGGCTATCATGCCGAGCGGTATATAAGGCTGAGCGTAGAAAACGAAGCGGTTCAGTCAGTGGTTAAGCGCCACGCTAAAACACACGTAAGCCGCAGGATGAAAACGAAGGTAAGTGTCGACACTGCTCTCTTCGTCGGACTGCGGCGATTTACTGGGTGGGAAGAAGACGAAAAAATAAAGTAAAATAAAAAAATGAGAAACTATAAAATCAGAAACGTGAACGACTGATAAACTGGTGCTGGAAGTAAATTCGCGACGGAGGACGCTGCGACCGGAAGTAGAAAGTGAAATCAACTGCGAGGCACTCCGGCACGATTTCACTCCATAAATCTTCGCTTCTCAATTTACCTTGTCCGGAGATCGTGATATCAGTGCATCTCGACGTAGAATCAATTTGCCGTCCATTATCTTTTAAAGATTAAATTGAGAAGTCTCAACCAAGGAGAATATCGTGTCGGCTTTCGATGAGACTTTTCCTGTGACCGTACACGCCAGTAATCGTGAAAAAACTTACGATTTTTTATACCAACCGAGACCTCAGTCTTAACAATCGATTACGTGTTTTGCGGAGTGAATTGTTGTTATTTTTTCGCTAACTCGTTGAGGTGACCGTATCTTTCTTAGGGTTGAAAGAATCGTTGCCAAATTTGTAGGGCATTGTCGAAGGGTCAATTCTTTTGATCGAGATTTATGTTAATTTTTTTTCCATTTTTCAGTTTGCATTGATCGAATTATGAACACTAAGCTCGCTTCCTTTTACATCCTCGACAGTCGTGAAGAACGAAGTCTTAAATGACTGCATGATTGTTCCAGATCCACATAGCCCTCGTGGCGTCGTTGGCATTGTCCCAGTGTGCATGGGCTGCCTCTTCCGAGTCCTCGGACTCGAAATCGGCGGAGTCCGAGGCCGAGTCCTCGCAGACCGAGGCCGTGGAGAAGAAAACCGAGAAGCGAGGTCTCCACCACAGTTATGGTGATTTCGGGGGCGGCGGCGGTGGCTCCTACGGAGGCAGTGGTGGCTCCCACGGGGGCGGTGGTGGCTCCTATGGGGGCGGTGGTGGTTCCTATGGGGGCGGTGGTGGCTCTTACGGCGGTGGATCATCCTACGGCCATGAGGAGCACGTTAAAACTGTGACGGTAGAGAAGAAAGTCCCAGTACCGTACGAAGTTACCAAACACGTGCCCTATCTCGTCGAGAAGCACGTGCCCTACGAGGTAAAGGTCGGCGTGCCGCAGCCCTACACCGTCGAGAAGCGCGTGCCCTATCCGGTGAAGGTCTTCGTCAAGGTACCGGTCCACGTGCCACAGCCCTACACCGTCGAGAAGAAGGTGCCCTACGAGGTTAAAGTCCCGGTCGACAAGCCCTACGAGGTCAAGGTCTACGTGCCTCAGCCCTACACCGTCGAGAAGCACGTTCCGGTGCCGGTAAAGGTGGCGGTACCTCAGCCCTACACGGTCGAGAAACACGTGCCTTATCCGGTCAAGGTGAAGATACCCGTGCCCCAGCCCTATCCGGTAGAAAAACCAGTTCCCTACGAGGTCAAAGTACCGGTCGACCGACCGTACACCGTACACGTGCCCAAACCCTATCCGGTGACGGTCGAGAAACCCTATCCAGTACCGGTCGACAAACCTGTGCCCTACGAGGTCAAAGTACCTGTCGACAAGCCCTATCCCGTTCACGTTGAGAAACCCTATCCAGTGCACGTTAAAGTACCCGTCCCGGCGCCCTATCCGGTGCACAAACCCGTACCAGTACCCGTCGAGAAACCATACCCGGTGCCGGTCAAGGTCCCAGTCGACAAGCCCTACATCGTTGAGAAGGAAGTGCCCTATCCGGTGGAGAAAGAAGTACCTTATCCCGTCAAAGTACCCGTACCAGTGCCCGTTCACGTGCATCACGAGGAACACGGCGGCGGCGGCGGCGGTTACGGCGGCGGCGGCGGATATGGCGGCGGCGGTGGCGGCGGATACGGCGGTGATCACGGGGGTAGCAGCTACGGGGGAGATTCCGGCGGCTTCGAGCCATCTTACGGGGGCGGACACGGAGGCGGCGACGGAGGCGGATACGAATCTTACTCTCATCACGGTTGATCGGGGTTTAAAGTTTTCGTTCGATAACTCTTTTTTTTTACATAGTACGCATTATTTTTTATCTCTACTTTCATTTAAAAAACTTTCGCTTATCTTGTCGGAAATGTAAATTCCAAGTCGTTTTTTTTCTTCTTACACTCTGTTTCTGTTATCTCGGACGAGAAATTCTTCGATGGATGTTGCCGATTATTTTTTGGGTGAATTGCCATCGGGAATGGATTTTCTTTTTAATGATTCGCTCGCTCGTTCCTCTTACTCCTTTCTTTCACTGAGTCGATTTGACCATTGAAAAAGAAAAAAAGAAACAACAACATGTGATAAACCGTATTTCCGGTATCCACGATATTTTCAACGAGACCGTTAATGTACCTGTCGGGATTACGAGACTGCCGAAAAAGTATGCTCGCAACGAGAACCTCTGTTATGTACTATTGTAAAATAAGTAAACAAACAAAAAATACATATCTTTACTTTTTTAGGGATGAAATAACGTCGACATCTCCGATGATGTCGGGTGTTACGACGTACTATATTTTTGTATCAAAGACTCTGTAATAAATGTCTAACCCTTAAAAAAAGATTATGTCTCACGTTACTCATGTTCGCCACCATCCAGATAAAATTACCGAAAAAATCTTTTACTTGGCAATAAAAAAAAAAAACGGAAGGTTATCGTACCGGAGAAAATACGTATTACATATCCTCCGAGTGAAGGTGAATTTCCGGGTTGTTCACTCCCGTCCGGTGAGAATTTTAATCGCTCCTATGCAAACAGGCTATATAATATGCCACAGAAAAAAAAATATTAAAATAAATCGTCCCGCATATTTATCGTACATACATATCGCGGAGCAGTTTCTGTCGATGTACAGATGCACGCGAGGCAATGTATACACCGTAGAGGGTCATTAAAGTATTTTGCTTTCACCCAAGTTTCTATGCATAGGATAGCGCGCCAGTGCTCCATGCCACTTACACTTTTCATATTCACCGGGCGTGGAGAGCGATCCCAGAGATATATCTAGAGGCGTGTGGCTCGCGACCGTAATAGCTTTAATTGCCCTTGCTCGTTGAGATTGTTGCAAGGATCATTTTGCCATGCGAAGACTCGACTGTATCGACGGGTGAGAGCCACAAGGGCGTATCCCGCGCGATTTAACACGTAGCACGATGCGAGGTACGCCCCTGTGGCTCTCAGCCGTCTATATGTGAGGATTTGGCTCTCGTAAGGCTACAATTGCAGCTGAAACTCGAGATAGCCGGATGAATCGACCGTGGAGCTATTCTTTTTACGAGCGGGAAGAGTAAGGCACCGAGTGAAAGGGATATAGCGAGCAGTGCTATACCCGTACATACCGCATTGACTCGATGCATAACTGTTTTTGCAGTCACAGTTAGTCGCTCGACCACTGACAATTTTTTTCTTATTTGGCTAGAAGAGTATTTTCTCACATTATTCGACTGGGGATGTTATTTTATTTTTGTCTCGGGAAAAACATTTCTGAAAAACACCGCCTCGCTATCGATTGCCCGTAAAGATGTTCCGGATGGATTTTTGGTCAATTTTTTTACCCCAAAAAAATAAATAAATAAGACACGCAAAACTTAAATTACAGAAATTAAATGTGATAATTAATCGACAGAAGGAAAATGTTTAACCAGCTATTAGTAGCTGTCGTGACAAACATTTTAAATGACGTCCAGATTTCCCCTACGACAAGACGGTAATAAACGATGACTTTGAGTCTCTTTCAATTGAGCCTCGTCTGGCCGTTTGTCCGACCGCTACCGCGATGTAATCATCATAATAAAATATTTGTCTATTGACGTGTGGCGTCGAGTGCCGGAGAAACTCGCGGTTCGTGTACAAGCATGACCGAGCACCTGACGTGCTGCACAAGGAGGCCGACTTCTCGCGCGTCGTCCGGTTCCCATTATAACCGCGTCGGTCATCTCGAACGATTTCGCGACGACCGCGTCTACCTCGCGAAAACCCCGTGCGAGCTCCCGTACACTCTCGGTCGTCTCGCTTACTTTTGTGAAAGTGGAAAAAAAGAGAAAAAAAAATCGCGACGATTCTGCCATGCGTGAATTATAGTCCGCACGTAAGTATCAACCTCTTCCTATGTGGGATATAACCAACGGTGTATTTCCGGTTTTCTAACGGCCAGGTCTCCCCCGGTTGCCGCCTCGGCGGGACCGACGGAACCCTCTAATAACTAGGAAGTGACCGGCCAGCGAGTACACCGGGCGTTCTTTCTAGCTTAATTTTTCATTCGGTGGATCTCTCTCTATACGTTTGCGCTACGAGTGTGTTGCACTCTAACGTAACGTACGGACGATTTTGCGGCTTTCCACGAAATTCACCGGTTTGCAAAACGCGGCTTCTTGCTTCATCGATTAGAGACGTCTCGAGTGTGTGTGTGCGTGGATCTCGCAATTTAATAACGATTAGCGCACGAAAGACTCTCCTCGGATTAATAATGCATGATACGGGGGAGAAAATATCCTCGCGGGTAGAACAGATGTTAAAGATTCGCGCTCGTGTTAAAAGATCATCAAAGCCGCCGCTCTTCTTGCGATAATTTCGGCGTTACTCATCAATCAAACTGTTGAGAAAAGATAAAATTATCGAGAGCATGGAAACGAAAATTTTCTACCGTGGACGACGGTGATGGTTCACTCAAGCTCGAAGGCTTATTAACCCTTTCACTTCTATCAGCGAGACACAGTTCAAAATACAACAACAACAAAAAATGGAAACGAGCAGCAATTAATATTTGTTCTGTAATTATCGATAATTGCATTAACGAATCTCCATACCACATTTTTAATTGTTAATGAAAAAAAGAGTGTCCTTTAATAATATTTTCTCTTGCTAATAGTTAAAAAAATTGAATTAAATGGAAGAGTCTATTTTTGAGCAATATTATTTTCATGCGCTTTGGGAAAGGTTTCGGAGAGTTTAATTGTTCGGATTCGCGTAACGTTTTCGTCCATCGCTGGTGAGAAGCTCGAACGGATATCGGTGCGCGACTGTGAAGCGCAAGGCAATTATCGTAGCGAAACTTGAACGCTGCCGGTGTTCGCCTGGAGTGAGTGTCGGCGTCTGATACGACGGGGTCGGCTCCCCGGGGATTCTCAGGGACTCAAACGGGACTATATCCCGAGAGCTCACTCTCTCATCGCTGTTAATTACAGAGTCCTCTTCTCCGCTCCACTCGATCCCTCGTCTCTGCTACTCCGTATATACATGTATATATGTATCGTATATATACTGTACAACCGAGGCTTCCTTAGAGTCTCCGTATCACCGGCGTGAGGCACTCCTCGCAATCGCGATTCTCCGCCGCAGCTACTGTCTTTTTATCCAGGCTCACAAACGATTTTAACTCCGCGTCACTTCTTTCTATACAACCAATTACGATTCATTAATCTTAACTGATTGAACTCGCAATTTTTTCATTCAATCCGGACTCTCGTAAATGGTCGTGTCCTTTACATTAACAAACAGTATTTCATATCGAATTTCGAAAACTTGTTCTTGAAAAGAAAACGTTCAGCAAAATGAATAGCGTAAAGACTAACATCTGAACGAAAAGAAAATCTTATTTTCATAATTCATATATGAAAAAATGGTTGCATGCTAATTATGTGTGGTTGGGCAAGAACCATGTATAATTTATGCATAGCAACATCTGTAAACTTATTATAAATTGCGTACAGTGGATGTACATACAATTTTATTAACGGGGCTACTCTTTTCAGTCAGGATGGTTATTAATTGAACCCAGAATTATTAATATCGAATTCCATCGTAATTATTGTACGTATAAATATTTTCATCGTTCGCTCAGTCCTGTGTGAAAGGTGTATGGTATATTTTAAGCGTCTCCCACAATCAGCGGGTGTCAGAGTGAACCCTCCGGGAATCCGGGCGAGCGAATCGTACCGGGATTGAACGCTTGAAATGGAATAATATCCAATAATCTGGCGGGCCCGGTGAGGACGGGATAAAAAGGGACGCGTTATCGGGACATCGCAGCGCCCGGCATAGAGCGCACGCCAAACCCGAGCCATTTCTGACTCGCTTTCCCGTTCAACAGCCCCGCGTCGGGCTCTCGCTTCGAAACCGCACCAGGCGAAATTAATTATTGATTTCGGATACGCGCATTCAAAAGCCTTCCCGTAATCGAAAGCGAACCGGCCCGTCACCTCCGCCCCGTTTCTACTCGACGCGCTGTGAATACCCGTTGACGTTGCCCCCGTTACATTTTTATTATTATTTTTTTACGTTCGCTTTTTTTTCTTTGTTGTTGTGCCAAGGCCTATTGGAAATGTTCACGAGATTGGGATTCACACTCGACAGTTTTTCGTCCCTTGCCAAAATGAATTCGTAGCTATGTGAGAAATATCGAAGTGTAAGTTTCAAAGTATATTTAGTCCAGTACTAGATATACTTTACCATTAAATTTTCAATACGGAACCCGAAGCGTGTATGAGAAATATTGTATTTTATTATTCGTTATTAAAACTGCGTTACATGGGAAGAGATAGAAGGTTTGACAAAACATTGTGAAAAGGTTGGAGTTCATCAGTTGCTTCCCACGGACGCTGATGGCTTCGACACCGGAGCAGAACTGTCCGAGCTCTGGCGCGAGGGTTCTTCAGTCCACGTAGGCGAAATTTCTATCACCTAGATTGAATCGTTCCGAAAAGAATTGGTTAGCGAGGAAAACAGCGACGATCATGAAGAAAGAACTACCGTGCGAATCCACGAGGATTCTCATCTGCAAATTGAATTCCTTTTCGGATAGGGAATGGAATATTTGATGTGTTGGAATCAAACGGGATGCGATTTTTTATCGATTCAAAAAAAGAAATTTGTATAACTTCGTGGCTTCATTGAAAAAAAAATTGTGTTCGCTCGATGCGCGACGGCAAATACATTGTACATGATCACTCATTAATTTATCGACGCACTTTCCTCCCAGTTCGGCGTATTTATCAATTGTAATAGCGACGTGTGTCTTATCGATCACGGAAAGGCTCGAAAAATTTATGCAATGTCTTTAATCACCTCCTGCAACTCTTCCTTCGTGAACATGTGAAACAGAGCACCGGGCGTCATCGTCATCACCTCGATGTTCGTGTCGTTCAATTTCTCCTCCATCACTTGCTTCAGTATGGTCAATGCCGCCTTGGTCGCCTCTTTCAGAGTCATCGACTGCAAGTGCGAGAAAAAAAGAAAATTAGCTATTATCAAGAACCCTTTGAAACTGTAAAAATGTATTGAACAGCATACCTTTTTAGTCATTAAAAAATGTTACATTTAACACCTACCTTAGCCACCGGTTAGTCTTCGTCAGTATCGTCTAAATAATACCTTATAGGCTACATTAACGAACTCCAGAAACTTTGTACAGTTCACACGTTTAGCGTAAAACAGCTCAAAAACATCAAAATCGCAATTTACAAAAAATAGCGAATACCCGCAGTAGTGAATTAAATCATAGCGGATAGACAATTGTGCAAAAAGCCACAGCTGTATTGATCTGTGCATGTATCCGTGATTCGGAATATTAACACATCTCCGATTCGGAGTAAAAAAAATTTAGCGAAAATGAAAATCTCAAATTGCGCAAAAAACAGCGAGTATCAGCTAAATGATAAATCTGTACATTGATCCGTGATTCGGAGGAATAAAGGTCAATCAAACCTTGTGGTAGACTTCCTGCAAGGATTGCTGAGCTCCCTCGCTACCGGATCCGATGGCTTTAGCGTCGAATTGAACGAATGTGCCGGATGGGTCCATGTGAAAAAGTTGCGGTCCTTTCTCGTCGATACCGGCGAACAGAATCGCGACTCCGAACGGCCGGGACATCGCGCTGCCGTCGTCGTCACTGTCGCCGAATTGTATAGCCAAATTCGAGACAGCCTGAGCGGCCGATTCTACCGTCATTTTTTCGTTGTAGATGAACCAGTGATTCTGGCACTCAGCTCTCGCCCGGTCGACCATCGTTCTTGAGTCAGCCATCAGGCCGGAGGAGGCACAACCGATATGCTTGTCGACCTCAAAAATTTTCTCGACTGTGGTGGGCTCCATCAATGACGAGGTGATACGCTTCTCGGAAGCGAGAAGTACTCCCTCGGACGTTGAGATTCCAATTACTGTAGAACCAAGCTTTATCGCTTCAATGGCGTATTCCACTTGGAAGAGGCGACCTTCGGGTGAGAAGGTGTTCACGCCTCTATCGTACTCCGAACGTGTCAGGAACATCTGAAATTTGAAAAAAATGTTTGAGTCCCGCACATGATTGTAATGAGTTCTCGGCCAAAATGTATTTTTTGGCACCAATTTACTAGATCGATAATGAATCGTGGTAACATTTTTCCTAGGAGTTGCACAGCGCATTCTCAGAAAGTAGCATCCATACTGTCACAGACATCGCATGTTTACCCAACAAAAGTTTGCCGAAACCGACGATTTTGAGGTTATAGTGACTGTGCAACACTGACTACTGATTGTGTGAATTACTGATCGGAATTGCAACAATTTTGCCAGAAACTTACGAGTTTCAGTCGTACGTATTGGCATAATAGAAATATTGATTTCTAGACGATAAAGTTAGATCGCAAACATTAAACATCGTTTCTTTAAAGACCCGGGTATAACCAAGAATGACATTGCAAAACATTGACGGAAGTTTGACGGATCTACGAGTATAACTGGATCCACAAACGAATAACGAAATTAGCGATTTGTACAAGAGGAAGCAGTCTTACCTTTGCAGTTTGTTTCAATTACGATCGTAATTAACGTCGATTTGATAGAAAGCCGACTCGTAACAAACGCCAGTCACGGAGTAAATCGGAACGGCCCGCTGAATCCGGTGGTTGAGAACAGTATGCTCGACTTTGAAGGTGAATCCTCGTTGCTGCGACTCTCCGAGTAACACGGGATGCCCGACCGCCATTGGTCCTCGCGTAGTTGTCGAGGAAACAGCAGCTACGCCGCGGTTTGTCAACGAGTTCGGGCTCTTGCGTCCGAGCCTCCCGAAAAATCTACCGAACAAAGATTATTGGAAATTCATTTATGCCGTTAAGAGAAAACCAGCCGTGAAATAAATGTGTCCAGGCGAATGACACTCTGGCGAACATCGCACAGCTTCCAGTCTCTTGAGTACATTTCAGTTTTTTAATTTTCTTTACAAATGGTTTTTTCGATATACAAACGATGTACAAATTAATTGTTATGATATGTAAGTGGACTTCGGCATGCGGGAAAGACTTAGAAAATGGTTGACAGGCCGAACGACAAGAATTAATAAAATAGTTACACAGGCCCAACGACAGGAACAGTTTTGTTTTACTCGTGGCTCTGCTTTTTCACAGTCGGCTTCTTCGATCTTCTTTGTCCATCACTCCACAACATTTCACAACTAACTGTTGCTTGTGATGCAGGCCGACCTTGCGCTGACCTTTGACTCTCGATACTCGAACGCTATTGGTCCTCAGCGTCGTTACCAAGGAAACGGCCGTTTCCAGGAACGTAAATAGTTTTCCATTGGTTCTGCCATCGTTGCCAAGGAAACGGCCGTTTCCAGGAACGTAAATAGTTTTCCATTGGTTCTGCCATCGTTGCCGAGGAAACGACAGTTGGCAGTTGCGCAAACAGTTTTCCAACATGTCCGCCCTCGTGTCTCCATGCGTGCCGGAAGATCTAACGAGTAACAATTGAAGAGTAGTTTATAAAACGAAAAACACGTAGCGAAGCAAGTGTTTCCACTCGGGTCATACTTCGACGAACATCGAGTAGCTTCAACGGTCCTTTAAGTATCTTCCGCTTCTTTTTATTTTCATTAGAAATGAATGTATACGATAGGATAGTCTCCGCCGTAGCGACGAGGAATTGGGATGAATTTATTGATGTACTGAAACCGAAGCATTTTCCTCGCGATGAAGCAGGGTAATTCCGCCATTGATGAATATATTAACAATTCAACGATCGGCAAATAAGCCGATGTAATCGATACGATTCAACTTCAGTTACTCCCGCTAGTTTCAATCCCTGGGCGAACGAAGCTCGAAGTCTAACGCTTCACGAAACTTTTTGCAGGACTCTGATAGATAAAAAAATCTTGGCTAAAGTAGCGGAGTTGCTGACCGCTCCGCGGGATGACGTTCCCGCGAGTGCGAGAATCGTCTTGGCGAAATGCCTTGTAAATTCGTGTGTCGAAGGGTACAAGCACGAACCGGACAATGCAGTTGACGAACCGCCGCGAGATTACTCTCACGAGTCGTACAGGTTGCTGAGCAATGCCGACGATACTAGGGACAATTGTTTGTCGTTTCCTTACAATGGAGTAGCTACTCGGGCAGCCGAATACCTCATAAAATATGTACAGAACACTCACGAATGCTCGAAAGACGAGTACGAACTACTCAGATTGAACACTCAGTTTCTATGCAATTTGGTAACTTTTGCATGCGACCGTAACAATTTGCCTCGTCATCTGAACAGCGACGACTTCAAGGCTGCTATTATGTGGGTTTTTTTGCCAATTAAATAATTAATAAACAATTGATTAATTATTATCATGATTAACTTCATAGTTAAAAAAAATTGAATGCAAACCCTTTTGCAGAGCTCTGACCGGATCTGATGAAGTCCCACTGGCCAGAGCGGCTTGCGCCTATGTGCACAATGCCCTGAAACAGCTGCCGATCAACTACTTTCTCGAGGCAGAGATATGCGACCTTGCTCGACCTCTGATAAAGGCTAACCAACTGGGAATTCAATCGGCCCAAGAAAGTCTCACATTTTTGCTGAGAAGACCTGACTGGCTGCGCAGTGTTTACGACAATTTATCCATGGAATCCAAACTCTACTTGTTAGAAATAATTCACCAGGATGTCCGCACTTCGGTGTATTCTGGTGCAGATAACGAGGTCGCTGGTAATTTGTCGCCGGAAGTTATCCAATTTATATCCGAGAGATTCAGAAAGAGAAGCGATTTGATCCTAAAGACTGTGGATTCGTACCTAAATGGCATGGAACCCATGGAGATTACTCTTCTGCTCGATATAATCTGTGTGATCTCTTCCGAGGATTCACTGGAATGCCACCTCCTGCAGAATGACAAGAGCCTCCTGATAAACTGTATCTGTGAGTATCCAGTCCTCGGATGTCTTATAATTTTTTTATAAATATAGAAAGCCAGCTTAGAGTTGAAACTTTTCATTTGATTTTTTTCAGTTTTATTAAAATCGCTACACATGGCTGGCAGAGCGTCCGAGAATTTTTTTACACCTTTACAAAAATTGCGCGACATTGCCCCGAGTAATACGCAAGCGGGGAGTTCGGCCGACGAAAACGACATTCAAAATCATCCTGCTTTTGGTTTTAAAGCTGGACTGATAAGAGCCATTGGGAATTTGTGTCACAAGCACAAGGGCAACCAGGAGTTGGTGAGTAATTTTTCGTGTCCCAAATTTTACACAACTCGAAGAGCTACGTATAATTTTCGACGGAAATAGATTACTACTTTACCGGCTGCAGCGGACAGTGAACTGTTGGCTGGCGCCGTTTCCGATTGCCTGTGGAAACATCTCGCTGTAAAACCCGCGCGACTGCTTTACCCTCTGTATATTCACGTACCTATTAAAAAACCAGCGATCCGCAAAGCTGAACAAAGGCGATATCGAGTACGCTGCCGCACGAGATGGCACGGCAGTATAGCCTGCGATCCGATATCATTGCATCGTGAAATCATAACAATATCCACGACCTTGCATAATTTTTTTTTTCAGATGCGCGAAACTGACGCTATACCTCTTCTACTGGACTGCTGCAATATCGATGCGAGAAATCCACGTATCCTTTCATACTCCAATTTTTTTTTTTCGTTTTCACAACGTACAATGTTTCACAATTTTTTTTTCGAAATATCAAGAATGGTATTTTATCGTTCTTCTACAAAATCCTTACAAAATTATAAACAGTAATAATGCAATGGACGATATTCGCATTGAGAAACTTATGCGACGACAGTCCGGAGAATCAGGAGGTAATACGGAGCTGCAATAAAGTCGGAGTGGTCGACAATGTTGTTTTACGGGAGATGGGATTGAAGTTGCACGAAGGCGAGGATGGAAAGGCTATCGGGATTCTCCCGTTGCCTAGAAATAAATGATCATACTTCCGAGAATACGTGAGTCAAAGTTTATTATGCAAATTATCTTCTCACACAACGGCTCACGAATATTATTTTCCTTCGACTCCCTCGATCGTATATTAGAGTGCAATTGTGCAATGGATGTCGGATATCACAAGCGCACAGTGATTTGTAACAATCCGTTGCCGCTTATATTGTACGAAATATCGTTAGTTCGATCGATAACGACCGTTAGTCTCGGATATTATGTGGATAATGAATAGAAATGATAATCGCACGCCTCGAGAATCGAATGCGAAAGTCAGAAGTTTATTGCAAAATATATTTATATATATATACATATAGGTATGGATATATGTCGAGTTTACGGTATTGTACACCAGTGCCATTATGGGGGAATGCGATGCTCGATTGCGTAATGAGACATTTTAACTGCAATTACAAACCGAGAATGATTTACGATACCATAGAGACTACCGCGAGTTCATAATCGGTTGCTCCTTGCTGCTGCTGCGTTTATGCTTCGGAGTCAATACCAAATATACGAGCTTACCGACAATATTTCTCTGCAGCGCATACATGCATGGCGTGCTTATATTTCTATTCATCATCAAACATCCATATTTTTTACATTTTTTACATACGATTTTTTTTCTTCATATTCCACGATCGGAATAGTTTTTGAGAAAAAAGTGTATAATCGTCCTTCGATGTTATGACCCACCTCACGATATACTTGTGCGTTTTACGAAGTATAATAATACTTTTCCTGTGGTTAAAACACCGGTACTAATCGATCTCGTCAATCAGCTGCACGAATTCCCTAAGAGTCTCGGGCTCTTTATGATCTATGCTCGGCGGAGCATGATACGCTTTTGCGAATTACGCTATATAGCCATTAGGGAAATACTTTTCGCGAAGAAAACCAGCCTCTGCAGTAATATTTTGTAGGCAAATAATGCACAATCTCGCTCGAAGATTGCATTAAGTCCAGTCACGATTTTTTTATTTTTTTTATTGCGATCATATATGCATGCACACATACCCCGATCAGATGCGATCGGTTGATTAGACAAAAAGTCTAGTAAAAGTATCCAACGGTAAGAATCGATTTTTTTTTCGTCTAAGATTCGAGGGTATCGATCAGTTTCTAATTTGAATATCGACGTGGGGGAAACTGTTTATCAACACGGCGGCGTGACCGACATTTATTGACGCAAAATATAAAAGCTAATTACAAAATGTAAAACTATTACACGGTGAAATTAATTGCTACCGAATTAATTGGCCGGGATTCACCGCAGCAGTAACAAATCTCTCGCGAACTCCCCTTGTGCGAATGAAAAATTCAACACACTTTCCGTTATTTATCATTATCGTCATCGTCGCACGTACTGAAAATATAAATTATCGGCGTAGAGCGCGTAATTACAGTGCCCCGCGAGAAGATGCACGCAAATTTTTGCAAATTGGCGCGATATATGCGTGTATTACGATCGACCTTTTTTTTACGGATGCCAATATCTTCCACCTTTTTCGTTACTTGTTTTTTTAGAGGGCCACTTATCAATATTCAAACCGGTGTTACGCAGGAGAGGAAAAGAGTTATCGAGATCGAAAATTGGCGATAGTTGACTGGTTCGGAGGCTGCTCGAAGTTTCGGAAATATATGCACTGCAATTTAATTTTGCACTTGTTGAAAGTTTGAAATCAGCGCTATGTTAGGGTCCTTTCGCTATAGCGGCACATTAATAGAGGTAGGAATGAGCCTACACGTCGGTACCTAATAAGTCATGCGGGGATACCTTTAAAACGTATGTACTCGAGTTCTGTGCATGAGTAGAGCCCGAGCTGAACCGCGCGCGCGCGCCTACGCTCGCTTCTTACTCTTCTATCTCGCTCGGTCTCTCAAAGTGCCGCTCGGTAATATATTTCCAACGGTCCTGCATGCAGCATATCGAGCAACATGCTTGCGAATCGAACGATTAAAATGCGTCGCTTTATGGATCGTGCACACCGCCAGATATTCCCGTCATTAATATTCACATAAAATCAAAAGTGATCAAATGGATGTAAAAATATAACTTACCACGCGTATCTTAAGTGTAATTTTTTAAATACGTTTCAAATGACCCCCTATAAAATATTACAGGAAACAACTTTTTTTATCTCTCTTATCATATAATTTTAAAAAAATGTGGTAATCTTCATTTACGATCATTGACAAAAACGAAAACTCGAAGTATCGAATGAAAATTAAAGTGCATCATGGGTAATATTCCAAAACTTGTGTGCACGTTCCTTTAAGTCGAAAAAGGGCCGCTTGCCGTATTCTGTCGGAGGAAGAAATAGGAAACATATTACTACCTATTATATTGTACAAGAATATTGCAGCGATTGCCCCGGGACGATATCGTTGTACGCTCCGAACGGGGCGATCGCGCATTCGCAGCCTCGAACCTTGCCTGCCGCTGTAATACTACCGATCGTCGGTGTACGAAGCAAGTACGGAGAACAAATTCGCGAGAGGAGCCCCGAGCATCCCGACGAGCGTGACAAGTGGGCCGATAAATAATGCTTCTTAATGGCTCGCTAATTACAAGCCGTCGAGTTAATTGCTTGATTTATCCGGGAGGCAAGTTTCACGCGGTGTTGTTCCCTTCTCGCCGGTACTGTACCTCCCATTTATGAATGACGTATCCTTCAATCCGGGTGTACATTGTTACCTCCGCACTGCCAGTCGTGTTACCACAAGGCGATGCACCTTTCACGATTAAAAATATTCTTTTTATTATCAATTTAAATATTTTTCAATTGAGAGGCTTGAAATTGAATGAAATTGCGGGTTCATTAGGATATTCTTCGTCCGGAAAAAAAATTTCGCAGTTTTGGAAAGCAGAAAATCGTCTCTGAAGGAACTTGCAGGAGATTTCCGAATAAACTTGTGGGCGAATTGTCTGTGCGAGTTCCCGCTCCTCCCGTACGAACCGAGCCGTCATCTCCAGTTCCTCGCTATCGTTTGAGAGCGTAGAAGCGAAGACCGAGTCGAAATCGCGAAGCGGGATCTTCATTGAAACGAAATCCGGATAATACTCTCTCGTTTCTGCGTCGGCCCGGTGTGGGATGTGGGCATTATCTTTACGACCTCGAAACCAGAGAGAGCGAGATGATCGCACACACGGAGATGAGACCGTCTCCCTCGCACTGTACTAGTTGGTTACCGTATGGGAAGAAGGGCGCGCGCCTGCGCCTCTCTCGCATACATGCACACGTATGTACGTATGTGCAACCAAACCGAGGGAAACCTGTTATCACGGGAACGGAGTACAGTGGCTCGTACCTGCACCAATTATCATATCCCGTCTGATATTAATATTTTAGGTTTAGTACGCCGCGAGCTAGTCTTCCTCTCAGTCACGCGAAATTCAAAGCTCTCCGATGAGTTTCTTTTTTTAACTTTTATTTACCAATCGAGACATTTTTCAAATCCGCATAGTGCACTGAGATAAAAATGTACTACAATGAAGTGAACGTTTTCCCGCTCTTACGTATTTCTTTGATACGAGGATATAATTTAGTGAAATAACCTTGAAAATTATGAATCAGACGTAATTGAACGCAATAATTTTTATTAATTATTTCCTTACATCAAGGACACAAAAAAGTACCGTGTAGAATGTGATTAATTCAAAACGTCGATGATGACGGGAATTCGACGACTCTTCCTTCGGTGAGTTCGTGTTCGTACAAAATTGAATTAAAGCCGCGGATAAATTAGATAATCGTTTAATCAATTTCGAGTGCGTGTCGGGAGGGAGAGTGGAAGGTCTCGTAAATAGCAGGCTTCTAAATCTTTATTTTCGCCGAGGCTATGAAATACATTGCGAGAGAGGTAAATACACGATAAATCATTGGGAACGAAGTAGCCCGCGGTGCTGCCCACAGCGATAGAGAAAGAGAGGGCTCGAGAAAACGTTTCACTCAACGGTCTCGCGAGATGGACGGTGCCCTCTTCGGCTCGCCTCTCCCTGCCGCTTCCAATGCCTGTCACGAGCAGCTCTCTGATGCATCCCACACTCGCCGCTGCGGCTGCATGCAGAAAAATCATAAAACATCACGTAATTCGAGAGATATTTTTTCATTATATTTATTTCCTTTTTTTTCAGGTCCTCATTCACTCGTGGCACGCGATTACATTTTTGTTTTATTACCAATGAATTATCAGCCGTCGTATACAGATTATAGAGATATTCCTCGAGGAGTAGACATCGATTCGATTCCCGTCTGATCAAAGTATATTTTTTCAATCGAGCATTTCTTACCGAAGCGATTATTAGATATTACTAAATTATGTGCCGTACATATATAGGTATATAGTATAATCGGAGAAGCCGGAGGGCTTGCTCATCTCTCTTCGACTAATCCTAATCAAAAAGATACGCCACGCCCACTTTATTCGTAAATTTATGCCTCGCTCAATTACGGTCTGCTCTCCGCTGGCTCATTATAAAAAACCAGGACCACAGTGTGTGCGCTCGCGCGCGAGAGAGCTCTCTCGGTTATGCGCGTCTTCGTTCGGTTATCTTCGTTTTATCCCTTTTAAATTCCATCTCTCTTTCTACCTCTCGCGCGCGCACGCTTGTTTGGATGTGTATACATTTGTTTTTTTTTTCTTTCCGTTGGTTTATTTATTATTTTTTGTGATTTATGAAATACCCGCGGTGGATATCTCGTTAACGAGGCCGACGATGGCCCTGGGGAACGGGCCCCCGCGATCGACGAAAATAATTATCCTCGGCGACAACAGCTTCATTTGAGCACTCAGTCCGGACTCAGTCAAATTTGAGGAACGTCTTCGTAGCCCAACCGTGATTTATAGTTATAGTACAGAGTTCGAGAAAATTGTTCGAAAATTCTATTCGCGCGACAAATTTTTTACTTTCAGTCCAGTTTTTTATCTGACAGAATAATTAAATTATTGTTTTTTTTATTATTTCATGCACACATAGAAAATTCTAAATCTTATATTTGATATTTAACCCCGGATTGAACCAATGCACCCATTGTGAAAAAAGAATTGCCCTGATCGACCTTTTTTTATGACAAAAAAATAGTTAAGACTTAAAGCCTAAACGACTACTAACCGTGATATTACCGCATGCTGTATTACCGTATGCGGGTAAACGCTAAATTCCAGGCTAATTTTTTTGAGAGCGAAACATAAAAAAAAAACGTTCACGACGTAGCTCGGGCGAACGAAAATCACGTATGTATCCTCCGCAACACTGGACCCGTTGGGCCTCACGTCTCGCGATTCTCCCTCCTTACGATTTGAAAAAGGTATGCGTTGGCACTCACGGTTTTAATTTTCTCTCCCCCCCGTACACTTAAAATCACGTAGTATTTCCGAGCTCGGGCAATGAGACGAGCGAGAGGGATTTCAGACAATTTTTTTTTTCTTTTCTTCCCATTTCACTTTAGCCGCAACGTCGGAGAGACGTTGCGGGGCTCGTAGCTTCTCGTTTCTCTTTCGCTGAACCCGCGCCTCTTTCTCTCGTCTTGCCGGGTGTAACAATGGCCGCCCTCTAATTATCGAAAGACCGCGGCACTTTAAGAGTTCCCGAGAGCCATCTTAGGACTTTCTCGTTCCATCTTTCTCTTCGGCTCTCACTCTTTTTTTCTCTCCACCTTCACGTTTCGTTCGCTTCTTTAAAATCGTTTTACTGCAACCAGCCGCCCCCTCGCCCCTCTCATCGAGGCTACTCGGGGCGTTCGAGAAACCCGACGTGCTCCTGATGCACGACCCGAGAGCTCTGTCTATACAACGGTACACGAGAAGCTTCAACAAAAAACAAAATCGGTTTTTCTGCACCGTGAAAATTGGTTTTGTCTTCCCAAGGCAAGGCCGCGGTCAAGACTCCTCGGCACGCCGAGTATCCTCGATACCTAATACCATCCTACGGACACTCAATTTTCGATTGGACGCACTCCTCGGAAGCATCGAGGGGATGTGTCGACTATGTTGACGATAATATCGAGCAAATTGGTTCACAATATGTTAGTTTTATCCCACGATAATTAAACGTGCGATTGTAGCTCGAAAGAAAAACTCCTTTGACGATTCGGAGCTTTTTCGTTCTTTCTTGCCTAGCATACATTTATGACAAAATTTGAGTGGGAAGTGAGGGTAGTGACAATGACATAAGTGGCCACAATTTTTTTTTTTTTACCGTCTAAACAATCTATAAGTGACAATGAAATTGCAGGGATTGTGATACTTGGTGAAACAGTGATACTCGGTGAGATTAATAAAAGTTACGACGATATCGTTTAACGGTAAGAACGGGAGATCTCGGGCGTGGATGTTAGAGAAATTTTTTTCGAACCGTCAGAGTTTATGGGCTTCCTGTACGGAAACGCGAAGCACGGCGGCGTTGTCGGCGCCTACATATCCTGTTTCCAGTCTCGGGACCCTTGCACGCTCGACCATATAAATACACCGCATAAAACAACTATTCCTCTCTTTTCCTATGGGCGTCTCGTTTATTTAACTATAACTTTCTTTATTCTCCATCTGTTCGCCGAGACTCGGAACAGTCACTCATTGGCCGAGGGGCAGGAGAGTACATGCGAAATAATCCTATGCCAGTTGCTTCGTCGCGTGGGCCGTCGCTCGAGTATTTAATAGGAAGTAATATCACTCGGCGGTACGTCGTTACACGATCAAGACTCGGTTACGCCCATTTTCAATTCTCGTTTTTTATTTAATTTTTTTACAGAAAAATTTCTTCAGAACATTTTTTCAGTTCCGTACATTGAGGGATGTGGAATTGGATTTTCCCATTATATCGGACGTTGCACGAAGAAAACGACCGATGTATGGGTGCGATTCGATTAACCGCAAAGCTCGCCGGTCAAATCAGACCGGAAGAGATCGGTGTAGCTCCCTCGCGGTTCTCGCCTCCACGATCGTAAAGTATCGATTGCCGGTTCCTGGAGGCCCGAGGTGTGGGCCCGTCCTTTTTGGTGAACGTCGGGCAGAGAGGAAGCGAGAGTTACCTCACAGATCCGACCCCGGCGTCTCTCGGGCTGTGAACTCTTCCTGTGAATTTTCGCCGCTGCCCCAACAGCAATAAACTCGTCCTTTCGATTGCAGCACTCTCGTAAGAGTCGGCGATTTATTTTTCGATCCCTCGATCGCTCTCCGTCGCTAGGATTTATCGCCTCGCGTTTTTTGGGCCCGAAAATGTTTCTTCAACCTCACGCGCCCGCACGGAGTTCTTCGGGCTTTTCGAGCCCCTCCGCCGGAAGTGCGATGAATCCTCGGCAAACATTCCAACAGGTTTGTTTGTCTCGTAGTTGTCGTGTAAACGAAGTGAAAGATAGAGTGATAGCGACCATAGAAAAAAAAAGTCTATAGCTGCGATACGCGCGAGCTTATCGGGAAAGCCGGATTGTTCCTTGACGAACGCACCCAAAGCCGTAAAATTCTTATTAATCGTCAAACTCACGGTAATTAAATGAACCGCCCAGACTGCGCGGGCGCAATTCTTGGTCGAAAAAAAAAGAAAAATGACGCGAATTGTTTACGAACGATAAAACGCTCGCGAGTCGAGACGTGCCGAGGCGGTGGGGAGGGAGCATGTGGAGTCGGATCGGCTCGAGGATCAGCCGGGAAAGTAAATATAATCCGTATTCTCGAATACATACACCGCTTCTGAGATCATCGTACCTGTGAACTTTAGATAAGTGGAATTTTCCACAATAACAAGATTTTCGTGATCCGCTCGGGCACGTATCCATAATGGGGAGCGGAAAAATTAAGGTACAAATTCTTTTGAGAATATCTTTTCAAATATCAATCATCTCGGTTTGGACTCTCAAAAATCTACGTGATAAGGCAACCCAGCGCGCTCCACAGACACGAATAATCCCTCCACTGCATCGACTGTAAAAAAAAAAAATCTACGAGCAACTCAATTTTCAATTCGTCCCCTATTATGCTCGTCCACGCCACGCTCCTTCCGTTTTCTTCGCCCCTCGATCCGCGTGTATTCCCGACTCCGGTCCTCGATGTTTTTATTAGCGGTTTGTATTACAAGGGCAGATGTTTTTACCCGACAATACATCGAGCACAAAACATCCTTCTCGCAGTCTCTTACTGCCTAATACGTTGTGGCATTGTTGGATCGACAGTAAGACATAAAAGATTGGGGTAGGCATCGGGCTTAGACCGGGGAGAATCCAGATCCCTCCCGGCTACGACACGCAACCACCCCGTTAAAAAAAACTCACGTCAGTCTCCGTTCCAGAAGCCGCACTGGATAAACCCGCTACAAGTTTCTTCGGGATCGTGTGTCACGCTCAGGGAACAAGGAATCTCGTTCGAGTGAAAAGCTGGACAGCCCTCTCGAAGAAAATTGGGGAAAAGAACGATGGGCTCGACGTCGCGCGTGTGTGGATGATATTTTCACATAGCCACACATAATTCGACCTTTCGTCTGCCTCGAAGACCTGAAATCTCTCGGGTTCTCTCGCGCTCGCAGGGACGCGAACCCGAGACATTATTATTACATCGGGCGAGCTCTCTCGCGCGTTCCACGGGTCCATAAAGCTCGGTAATTGGCCGGCGTATAAATAACGCAATCATAAAGCTAATAACGTCCCATTAAAGCGGGGCTCATGGTCTCTCGCTCTCTGTCCTCGTCCCTCGCGGTCGCTTCCCCGCACAAACGCTCTGCCTTCGCAGGAATATCGGTCGTGCATATAGGCGTACCATACACATGGATACATAGGGGAGAGGACGAGGCAAAACGGAACTCTGGGGCAAAATGGTGTCTGTCGTTTGAAGCGAGACTTTTTTTTATGGTCTCGCGAAAAATCGGTACAGATAGTCCATTTTGCCCCGCTCGCACCACAAATGAATTTTTCGCCTTATGAAGCATATCGATTTTGAAACTCTGTACGTGTTCTATTATCGTAGTGTCTGATTTACGCAATTCAGCACAAATATCTTCCCCGATCGATCGATAATTATTATTCACATTATTTCCAATTCCAATCACATTTTTAACAATAGGTGACCGACGAATGCTTTTAATCGATTTTCCGCTCGACACGAGATTGCACTCTGGGTGCATCCCCGTTAGCCCTAGAACCCATTAAAAAAATACACATGCACGGAGAAAACCCGCCGCGGGATTGCTCACCTCGCGTTTCGCTTTTAATTCGGTATTACGGGAACAAATAACAGGAATCGCGTCTGGTTGAGTGCATATGGATTCATCGTTCGTCCGCCGTCCGAGGCACATTATTCCGAAACATACGTAGAGCCAACACCCAACCGCAACTGCGAAACTCCATCCTCAATAGGTGCATTCGCTCTTGTCACAATTATTAATAAAAACTGTATCCAATTAACGCTTAGATAACGGTGGCGGTTGAAACACTAATGTGAAACATGCTTGTCGTGTGCGGACGCATCGATGCACAGTAGCAGATAACTATACGCTTGCACACAATGCTAAAAACCGGATGAACGTTGCGCAACTCGCGTGTGTCTCCCGTCCACGATGGTAAAATAAAATCGAGCCGCCTCGGTGGCTTCGACATTTTAGATTCAATTTTAAATTCCCTTCGACCTCGAAAAATTCGTACGAATTCCCGTTTCAAATTTTTTTTTCTCATCGTATATTTTTCTTTTTATTAATTTTTTAAATTCAAAACGGTCAGACGCGGCATGAGAAGTATGAATTTCCATGAGTCTACCGAAAGATGAATAAGAACAATATTTATAGTAAACCAGACCGTTTTATTTGCAACAATAAATACACGTCAGAATCGAGGACTTGAGAAATCCGATCTTGAGCGATCGGCCATCGGCGAAGCGGTTTGCGATGATCGTGTCTCGTTCTCCCGAGGACTCCGAGAGTATCGAGTTTCCGACGTTCCCGGGCGTACCTACCCGACGACCCTTTGCCATTGTAAAATTAGAGCATATGGCTCACCGCGTGTATTCCTTCTGGCTTTTTCATTCGTTCGGTCTCTCTCCATCTTTTAACCCCCTCTCGATCGTTTTTCATTCCATAGACTCGGCTCTAATGCCATGTAATTTAATGAAATTAATGGAATATGTATTCCTACGGTATTTATTAGTCTCTCTTACCCCCTCTTGCAGTGGGGTAGGGCGTGCACCCTCACGGCGCCGGTCACGCTCTGCAGCCCCCGGGGGGCACGTCGCGCGCCGACTCCCTCCGGGCAGCGAAAACAGCGCCGGCAGTAACATTTTGTTTCCACGAAAAACCGATGGAAATTAGAGTCCCGAGCAAATTTTGCGGAATAAATTCGGCCCCCCGCTAGACTTTTATACGAGCTCTACACATGCGAAAACGATATTACATTGTAAGGCGTGCAACCGCGTAACTGTGGGAATACAATCCGGTCGCGATCTCGCCGAGACGTTACCTACAAAGACGTCACGCTCCTCGGTCACGACCGGACGATTGACCTTAAACTCTCTCTCTTTCGCCGCTATGACTTTCCTAGCTCGTCAGACATCGAGAATGAGAGGAATCCGACTGGACCCGGAATGTTAACGCACATTTTTTTTTTTTCATTACGAAAACGGAAACTGCGTTATATTCTCACGATAAAGTTTCTACATTTGGACGGTATGATTCACATGATCGTTATGTGGAGACGTTCTTTCTTGATATAAAAAAAACGACAGTGTATCACAAAGATCGCGTCCTGGAAGCTGTATTCATTTTTTGGTCTATCAATTTAGAAACTTTTTTTAAAAGTTGCAAATTGAAATGTTCATGAGGCTTTCTCATAAAAGCTGCAAATTGAAAGTTTCATATGGCCTTCTCATAATGTTCCTTTATTCGCAAAGCTTCTTCTCTGAGGAAGCATTTTCTGTATAGTTGGCTTCCTCACAGAGGAAGCTTTGCGAATAAAGGAACATTATGAGAAGGCCGTAAGACCCTTTAAAAATACATTTAAAGATTCAGCTTTCGGGAAAACTCTTCGGTACTGCATAGTACGTACCTCAATTAGTATCTATGAATTATTTCAGAATTTTCTCGGCAGGCTACCGGCTAGCACACATCTCTATGCGAGCGAACAAACCCGTTTAGAGCCGTAAAACCCTTTAAAAAAGTACCGTTTCGCAAAATTTACCCTTACAATTTTTTGACAAAAATGGTATTTTTACAAAAAAATTTTTTAGAATTTTTCCGTTAATGAAATCGGTTGGTAAATATGCCACTTGAAAACAATGGCGGAGGTTTTAATTCGATATCTCGAAATTTTTTGAAAAAAAGTGCCGTTTCGCAAAATTTAACATACGATTCCCTATGCTGGAAATGGTGAATTTCTAAAATTCCGAAAAAAATACAAGTCGCCAGTGTTTTGAGCCGGAAATAGGCCACTTGAAGCCAATGGAGGTGATAAAAAAACGATATCTCGAAAAAAAAAATTTAGTCATTTTGAAAGTGGAAAAATGAGAAGGGGTAACCCCTACAATTTTTCGACAAAAATGGTATTTTTACAAAAAAATTTTTTAGAATTTTTTCGTTAATGAAATCGGTTGGTAAATATGCCACTTGAAAACAATGGCGGAGGTTTTAATTCGATATCTCGAAATTTTTTGAAAAAAAGTGCCGTTTCGCAAAATTTAACATAGGATTCCCTATGCTGAAAATGGTCAATTTTTTTAATTTCGAAAAAAATACAAATCGTATTTTCTCAAAAAAATTTCGATACGAAAATTTCAACACACACACACATACATCCGGACATTTGTTCTGATTGCGATTTTTTGATGTTTTGGAACATTCTGAACACGTTTTCATTAAAATCTCGAAATTTTTTTTTTCATCATCACAAAGCTTCCTATATGAGGAAGCAAAAGAACGAAATTGCGGATTTCTATTAATTCCCATACTACATTTCTTTATTCCTCGAAAATAGATTTTATTACAATCAGAGAATTAACCCGAATGAACAAATAAACAAAAACCGTATAAAAAAATGTTCAGATCTTAGTGGTATCGTATCGAGTCGTTCCTTCCAGTGCTTCTCGAATGGTTGAGGATTGCGGCCGTCTAGTAGAAGAAAGAGGAATAAAGAAAGACGGATAGCTTATCGTTAATCGTATATCGAGGCGAGCGTTCCAAGCTGGAAGGACAGAGAGCGAGAGAGAGTGCCGTCCCGTTCATTTCGTTTTCCATCTGGAGAATGAATCACGCGAGTCAGCTCTCGCGCGTCCCATCCCGATAGCAATCGAATTCGCACGCGCGTATCAGTCATCGGTGAGGCTCGGTCATTACGCACGGCTCCTCTCTCGCAGCGGCAGCCGGCTTATTCGAGGAGGCTGGCTGCTTGCCGCGCGCGATTGCCGCTGCCGGTTCTGCAACCCTCGCGGGGTCTCCGTCCCGGTACTTCGCCCCCCGGTACCGGCAGGCCAACACGCCCTCCAGTGTACAAGAGTCGCGCTAAGCGCGAGAGATGCTGCGCTACCAGGAGAGGCCCACACGGTTCTCTTCTCACCGGGACCTCTCTTCCCGATGGTCCTTTCATGCTCAACCACGCTCACTCACGTGGCTTACGCCTCTCGCACGTCCCGATTATTCTTGCTACGAGGAACCCAGGAATGCGAGTCGAGAAAGAAATAAATTAATAAATAAAAGGAATATCGGATGCACGGCATCGAGAGAAAAGACCGGAGAGCCGTGCCACTGTACATCGATGACTGGGAATCAAAACGGCGTGGAGGGCTCGGTATGGAGATTACTGTATCCGCATCATGCCGGTAATATGAAACACATGTAAAATCGGCAACCGTTTGTAGCATGTCACGATCTTGCAGCCACGGGCACACCAGAACTCCTTTAAAAAGTCAATGGTCCAGAAATGCGTACCGCGATGCCAGCGATTGATCTAAGAGGGCACGACAAAATGGATATTTTTTTTTACAAAATCAATGTCGAAAATATGATTATCAAAAACATGTGAAAAATGCATCTCTCTCTCTCTCTTTCTCTGAGAAAGAGAAACATGATAATGAAAAAGATAAGGTTTGAAATTTTCGTTTTGTACAGCATATGGCAATGTTCCATTAGCTCAATGATGAGAGAATTAAATGAGAAGTTCCTTATATCTCTCTCTTTTAGCCAACTCTCTCATTATTGAACTGACAGAACTATAATTTCTTCTTCCCTCTGGTCTTCTCCGCTAATATATTCGTAAAATACGAGACGCTACCGCGTCTCTTGATACCTGGACCTCTCCCATCCCGTCCGATTACTCACGCGATGATCATCTTTGACGCTAAAACGAGGAGTCCGTCCACGTCGTCGAGGATAGTTGAGTTTCCTTGGTTCAGGAATTTTTTAACTGTATCTCTTCATTCAAGGTTCTATTTGGCTACCTGCTAGAAATTCTTAGCGTTGAAAGATGAGAACCCAAAAAACATCAGCAGGCTCATCGCTGACTTATCAATTTTTTCCCTCGATAATTGACCTGCGCTGCATTATCGACCTTTTTTGGGCTTTTATCCCGCTTTCGTCAGGATTAGATAAAAACGTTTGATCCTTCAACGGCCACGATCTAGAAACAACCCGTTCGATGTTGATTGAGCCATGATAAAAATTGCGACAAACCCGGTGGAAAAGTGGAGGTAAGAGAGTCGATGAGGATGAGAATAAGGTTGTAGAGTAGCGGTAGAAAAAGGAGATCTGGTCTCTCGTAGTGCGATGCCCGTAGTGGTGGTGTAAGATTGTAGTGTGTACTACAACAACCACGAGAGTCTGTGGCCGTTGCTGCTGGCTCTGCTGCTGCGGCTGCTGGGACCCGATCCCAAAGCAAGGTAGGAGCCGCTGCAGGTTCGGCGAGGCCAGTCCATCGCGGACCCTCCTCTCGTTCGAACGCGCGGTTTGCCTTATACCTTATACCTCTCTTGTCGCTCGTTCAAATCCCCCATGTGCCGTGTGTTTGCCACTGCTCTTCGTTAACGCTGCCCAGTTTCTCCCGCCGCTCGTTGAAATCTCCTCGCCCGGACCGTCGTCCCGGTCACCGTGCTGTCTCCACATTCGCACTCCGTTTCCCTCGTCGGTCGACGAGTCGGTCGATAAAAAAAAAAAAAAAAAAGACTGAAAAAAGTCCGAATGCGACACGAATTCGTTCGTTGTCAGCCAGGAAAATTCGAATAATCGAATCTCGTTTTGCCCCCTCCTCCCCTCCCCCCCACGCTGGAAGTGTTGTGCTAGTGGTGGTTTCGCCGTTGGGAACTCTTCGTGGCGGTGGCGAATCGCGAGCCTCGCCGCGGACGTACGCGCGAAACCGACGAGGAACTCACTCACCTTGCTCAGTCACCCTTCGCTCCGATTACAGACGCACGCGACCGCCAAGGGACACCGATAAAATGCGACTCTAACAAACAAATTGTTCATTCCAACTTAAATTTTATTTTTAAGGAAGAGAAAGTTTAAAGTGGAAGGGACTGTTTGGACGATCTCGAAGAATCTCGGACGTTTTCGCTATCATCTTCGCGAGTGCCGCCTCACAGTGCCGAAGGGATGAAAAGGATTATGGATCACAGGAGTTACGACAAGATCGTCTAGCAACGCTTCGAACAATTAAACGCAGCCGAACGATAACGGTACCGTTTGTCGTGCTCGGCTCTCTCATCCGGCTCGCGCCAGCCTCCCAGAGCTCTTTATTACCACCGACGAGTTGCTTCGCTTTTTTTTCTTTTTTGAAATTTATTATCCGGAAGTGTCGAGACAATGAGAACGGATATACGCGCCGGACAATGGGGTGACCGGAACGCGACGTGATTCAATTTTTTTTTCTCTCTTCAACGTTGAATTTTTATTCAGCATTTTTTTTTAGTGAGAGACATGCGTCATCCAGAGGACAATTAGGCGTGACAGTATTGTCCGAGCGTGTTTCAATGTCGGCCTGGAGGACTATTTAAATTATTCCGAATCGAGAGGGGGGAAAAAAACCACGAGTGCGATGCAGAGCGGGCTCGAGCCAGCATCGACATCAAAAAGGCAATCGCGATCGTACAAGCGAACGCTCGAGTGAATTAGCTCGTGGAACCCGGGGGAGCGATATAAAGTACAAGTTTTCGATAACGGAGGCAAGGCACCGTTTATCTTTTCAATTAGTGTCTATTCGCTAATGACCGCTCTTGGTACTGAAAATCGTTTGGGATTGCCGGGTTGTGATCGAGCCCAGCTAGCCAAGACGCACGGCGACTTCATCGGGGTTTGGCCATTAGGAGGATAAAACGTTGAGGTTTTTCTCCACTGATAAACCGTGTATGTGCCTCTAATCACTAGATTGGCTCGAGTCAGCGAGACGAAGAGAGAGAGAGAGAGAAAGAGAGAATAAACACTGGACCGGCGAGGCGCACGAGCTGCTGCCGATGCAGAAACTTTCGAGCTGCCTCCTCGCCCCGAGATAGACCACCTGTTTACCTGGCGAATAAAACACGGTTTGTTCAGTCTCGGCGGGAGATTGATCGGGAGCACGTATCGACGGTTAATTCCCGAGCAACACGAGTCTATCGAGAAATCGGAGCCTGAGGCTTTTTTCCTTTTTTTTCTTTTCTTTCTCCTCTACTGTGAAGTAAGGAAAACTCGTTGATCCCCCGAAGCTGTTTGAGGAGAGAGGCCACTCATTCTTTCTTCATCCTCCTCTTCCGTTGTTGCTTCTTCACCGCGGAGAAGCCGCCGGTCAATAAGCGACGGCAAACAATCCTCGAGAGTGAACGGTCTCAACACGCGCGAATCGTTCAAACAAAGTATAGTGTGTACATATAACTCCGAAAATTGCAAACGTTTGTTCAGCGTTTAGTGCCCGTATCATCGGGAAGTTGACGACTGGACGATTTTTCGGAGGAGCCTCGAATCTGTTCTCACGATGAGTTTTTGGGATTGTTCATTTTTTGTTGTTTTTTTTTCGGGAAAGTGATTTAAATTTGGGTGATTTTTGTTGTGAGAGTGAATAGTTCTGAGGTGGGAAAAGATACGGAGAAGGTCGAAGGTTTATGACACGGATTCATGAAATCATTAAACAAGGTGATTGTGATGTAAGAGATGCGTCGCGGTGACATCGCGGTGACCGCGATAGCCCTCCTCATTCTGGGGCACATCCAAGGCCCGCGTCAGTCCAGGTATGAAAACACAATGTGGAGACACACTTTTAATTCTCCTTCGCTTATGAAAACAATTTTCCGATAATATTTAAATACATATATATATCTTTTTTAAATCCGTATGGTCAGTACAGCATTTAACCTTTTAACGAATCTCTTCATCCGTCCATGCAATACCATTGCAGAATCTGCGACAACATTCTAAAAAAAAACCATTTTCATTTACAGCAACATATTTTTCTTGATCCCTTAAATCAATCGAATTCTCATGGTCTTACTATTCCCATTGGAATTAATATCTCCGTTATAAAAGTTGCAAACTCTTCCGATAGATCCACTATACAGTGTATACGTACATATATATATACAGAGACTGCCGGTCGAATTGCACCGGTTGACCAATGAGGAGCTCGGCCCACTCGCGGTGTGTGACCACGTCGGGTTTGCGACAGGTTGACCGCGCGCGCCAGGAGTACCGTTTGCACGTCTCTTTTCTTACCAGACGTTTTATATGCGGTGCGGCAAGGGGGGGTCTGGAGGAGGGCGATAGTAACCCGCCATCTTCATCAATCCCCGTTTTACTCGCTCCGTCAATATCACGCTAAAAGATCTTCTGGAAAGAATATTAGTCTCTTACACTCTCCCTCGATCTCCTTCACCTTCTGTTCTACCGTGTCGTGCGGCTACCGGTCCCGGCGAAGTTTATACTCTTTGTGCCACCGGCGCGTACACAGCTTTGCCTGACGTGCGCGAAAAATATCGTGCGCTTGAATTTCGCCGGCTCCCGGAGCCTATAAACCGAGGAGGAACGGGAGGGCGGAGAGAGATTCACAAAAGCCGTCCTTGGGAAAAGGAACACGCGAGGATCGTCCCGCGCGCACCACGTCCACGGCGGAGACCCGTGGGCCCGCAATTAGGGCCGTTCGCGGACGAGCGAGGTCCGAGCGGTCCGCCGGCGTTCGATCCTCGGACCACCTCGCTCGACGTTTCTTTCCATCTTTCTATCCTCATCGCCTTCCTTTCTTCGTCGAACGAGAACCCGCGGCACGTATTGGCTACCCATCGAGAGATTTCGATGTAGAAATTTTAGATCGATCACCGATGATATGCTTTTAAAAAAACTCACTTTTCCTTCTGCCGCTTCTCTCTGGAGAGACTTCGATTTTTTTAAATAATTAAATCATCGATGATGTTGCGCAATGATCGAATGCAAATATACCGATGTTGATTATAGCCCGAGGAGTAAAATGGCACAGCGATTGCGACCGAAATTCTTGGATTAAAAATAAAACCTGCTTAATCTTCTTCCAATTATTAATATAGTGTCGTTGATTTCGAGAGATTGGAATCTTTGGTGGCGTGTGTCTGTGTGTGTGGATCCTGGAGCGTCGAGCGGGTGGTCCACGTCGATGATTCGCCGATGAGTCCGACGATTCTTCTTCGTCGTCGACACATTTGCAAACGAATGTCCGCCGCCCGGCACGTGTGCAAGTTTTAGCAGGATCTCGCGAGAGAGACTTTCCGGAAGATCGAAATCGTCGAGTGCGAAAGATTCATCGCTCGCCGTCGTGAAAGAGAACCCGCAGAGATATCTTTCTCGTCTCGCGGGAAAGTCACAACTCGTGCTCGTGCCGTGTCACACTTCGTTAGGAGTGCCGTACGAGTCGTAGGACCTCCGCCCGGCCAATAGATCGTCCCAAACTTACGACCACTATTTTATCCTTCGGCCGAACGAAATTTCGTTCTCAGGATCGCAAGCACGCCAACTTCAGCATTGTGCTGGCTCGAAGTCTCGAAGCATTCGTTTTCTCTCGCCGTGGCGTGTAATTTTTAAATTGCTCCGCGAAGAGCCAATACGAGAGGCTCCTCGAGCAGCACGCGGTTGATGCGGTACAGAAGGCATTTAAACCGCAAGTGTGTAGCGCGCTCAATACAGAGTCGTTATCGTAGAATTTAACGAGATCATCGTCATTAAATGCATCACCCCTCGACGTCTCGGGGGGCCAATTGACTGCAAATTGGTCGTCTCTCTTCGCCGATCGGAGAGTCTTTATCGCCGAGAGGCTCCCGATAATGTCAGAATTTACAGCAGCCTTGACATCGGCTCGCGTATGTATCTCGAATCGTTTTATCCATTCGTTCGCGAATGCTCGAGACTGGGGCCGCTTGAGTCGTATCGACTGGAAACCTCATGCAGGCCTCCGGCAGGAAACACAATCGCTCGAAGGCTTCGAGCACTTTTTTTCACGTCTCTGGACGGAAAATGCTTCGAGTAGTCCCGGTCTCCATCCCGACGCATCCGCCGAGCGGCGATCGTCGGAGCAGGACTACACGAGAGATCTACGGAAGGGAGAGAGTCGTATATTTCTTTGGAGCATGCACATAACACGTCAGCATTGATATCGAGACTGCGAAGTAAATTTGCTACAGCAATCAACCCGGCGTCATATCTCACGTTCTCGCGAACTAGAGACCACCTTTTTCCTGTCTTTCTCGCTGAAAGCTATCTTTCAACGGACCAGTAGATCCGTGCTAACTACGGGTAAAATACACCGTGCACTCCTGTCGCGAATATATTCCACGACTGCGATAAGAACGATATTTATAAATCATAATCAAGCTTGAGACGGAAAATTAACATAATTCGCTGGACCTGTCGTCATCCGCGAGTAGAGTATTATTATTTTGATTCAATTAGGACCTCGGAGTGAGAGTGTGATCTCTGGCACGATCTCTCAGGCTCTGGCGAATCGGCGGTATTTCGGCGCGCTCGGGACCGCGACTGGACTTCCCACGCGATCGATCGCGCGAACGGCGAATCTCCAGCGGGCCCGAGGTCCATACCCGCCAAGGATATTTGCTGTACCGATGCTCTTTTTATTGTCCCATGGAAATTTCCTGGTAGAAATGTTGGAGCGTTACATCAGGTCCAAAAAATCTACCAGCGTAATAACGTAACCCAAGTTCCCATTTTGATATTATTCAAAACCGTTTCTAACAAGTGTGAGCCCCCATTACCGGGTTTTCCTTCGACGATCCGAAGCACCGGTTTCTCGACAACGGGCATCACAAAGCCGGCGGTGTTAAATAAGTAGGTGTATTTTTCAAGTTACAGCTTCGGCGTGTATTCATAGCTTTGTAGGTTGACGAGCGTGACGATTCAATTGTCACGAGTTGTATTGGTCTTGTAATAGAGCTGTAGTACATGGAATGAATGCGACGCTGCGGAGCGCGCGAAGAGTGTGAAAGAGCGAAGTCTTTAAATCATCGAAAGTACCTTTTACGAGAGAGGGATTGTCGAGATTCTCATTCGAACATGGGCTAAAACCTGTCACTCGGTGAACAAGGTACCGTTTTTTCACCCTCCTCGGGGATGGGCGAGCGCCCATCCTCCGCTTCTTTGGATCGCGCTCCCCTTTGTAATCGTCGTCGTCGCGCGGAACGTCTGACCAGTGGGAATGCTCGAAGGCATTGTTGCGTCGGTGCTGGAACTCGAAATTAGTGAATTCCTCGACGAAAAATGGTCCATCTATTAATGCTCGAGAAGACGGAGTCGAAAACTAACAATTTTTTTGGTCTTTGTCTCGAAACGCAGACGTCTGTCAATCATTTCTTCAATGTGGAGAATGTGGTTTCGAAAAATGAGATTCAGGCAGCGCTGAAGTAACGAATTGGAGATGGATTTAAAGGGCAATTTTTATTACATCTTAACATGAATTTTTTTTTCGGGAAAAGTTTGTCGTCACAGAAATATCTAATATCTCCTGTCGAGCTCCCGTTCGCTGTTTCTCGTCACGGCTATCAGCGCCATGCCCTCAGGACAATGCTGGACGGTTAGATCCACGCACACGAGCGCACCTAGAAACCTACCGGGCGAGGGTGTTCGTCCGCCGTTGAATTAAGATCCCGACGAAGGAAGCGCTCGGCGGAGGCCTCCCGCGGTGCGAAGAAGTAACGCGGCATCGCCCAGAGACTCTCCACCGAGCCCTGCTCGGCTTCGGTTCCAGCGCGTGTTGTTCGTGTCTTCATCTCTTTAAAGGTGGCGCGTTAGCATTTATTAGCGGCGGTTAAGAACGGGAAGAAACAGCGGCGGTAGGCCCCGAGCAACGGAGAGTCCACACGAGCTTCCAGTGGCGGCAGCGCGGAGAGGGAGATACTCCCATTCTCGTGGCGCAAGGTCCCGCCGGCGGAGAGAACATTTTCGCCAAAACCCCCACGTAAAAGGGGTCTCCGATCCAGCTCTCCGCTCCCTTCGTTCCATTCTTCCGTTCGAAGAATCAGCCAAGCTGAAAATCCTTTCCAGCCGAAAGAATCGACAAGTGTATCGACGCAACTCGTCAACGAAGACCGCAAGCTCAGGCCAAAATTGATCAAGAAGTTTAACAACATTTCTGACAAAGAAAAGGACCAAATTCCCGACGAGCTTCACCACTTCGTCTCATTGCACTTTCATCTTAGCTCATAAACCTGAGCTCCAACAACCATTGAATAACGGACAATTATTCCTCGAACGGATACAAATTTATCGTTCAACCCCGGCAGCCGGTTCCGCAGAGAGCGGAATAATTGATAGATTTTTTTCTTCATCGATCCCAACGCAACTGCGTGAATACATTCAATGCTGCGACGATCCTGAGGTATGAGTCGGCTCACAGTGCGCGGAATACCATTGAATTCCAAATACGTATGAGGACGGTAGTTGAAGCGAGGAGGTGAACCAGGCGACTCAAGGACTCCGCCCGGGAGCGTCAGGGACACAGCCGAGAGGATCCAAGAGGAACGATGCTGCGGGTGAAGAGCGTGTGCGTACCGCTTCCAGAAGGGCAAAAAGCAATGGGTATCTTGAGGACACATGCGAGCCTAACCGACGAGAATACATCCTATAGGTGGGGAGCATCTATAGTCAGGGTATACATCTCGGGTTAGGTATACGGAGGGCGCACAAGACAATTCCGCGGCTTGGACGAAAAAAGGGATTCGGCGAAGATCCAATTAAAATAACCAGTGGTCAGAGAAGAAGAAGAAGAAGAAGAAGAAGAAGAAGACGCGGCCTAAAAGAAGCATAACGAGGAGTTCGGTGATGGTGGCGCGGTGGGCTGCCGGCGAGGAGAGACCGAGAAACGGAACGATGGAACGAAACGGAAGAGAAACAAAGGACGAAGCGGGACAGGACGAGAAGGGCGACGTTAAATAAAGGAGCCCTTCGGCAGCTCGCGAGTCCCCGGAGGAGACACAAAGCTCCATTAAAATATCTCCGAGTGCCGTTTCAGCGCGTGGATCCTGCGAGGTCCGTTCGTCCTGTGAGCTGTTCCTCGAGTCGTGGATATCACCCTCGATCCACAGCCTTTCGCATGAAAGAGCCTCGTGTCTGGGAACATCTGTTTTGGGAGAGAGTGTTTTCAATGGTATTCTGAGAATACTGAGATCTTAATTGATTATGAACACAAAAGAGTGCTTGAGCTTCTTCCGAGGACTGATGATCTATCTTGAACTTGGAATAATTCGCCAGCTCGGTCCCATTCGATGAGAACCTTGAGTTCGCCAGCCCGAAAACTTAAACATGGTCGATTGAAAAAAATCGTGGTGAGGTATCGACGTATGCTTTCTGTGAGGGTACGGAGAAAAATTGATCACGAACATCCGTATCATTGTTATAAAGAAAATATCGTGGAAAAAAAATTGTCGATACGAGTATCCGAAGAATTTCTCGATCGTAACATCTGTGTCCACGCCGGTCGCCGCAGGTACTCGCGGTCCAGTTTCGACGCTGTTATCGTAAGCACGCGAGAGCTTCGGACACTCATAAAACAGGTTCTATACGCTATTTATTCTCGTTCCAGGGTGACTCGGGAGATAAAAGGAGGGAATGAGCGGAGATCAGAAATAAGTCCTATATGAGTAAGGAGCCGGGATTGGAGTAGTTTGAGAGGGTCTGGCTCGCGACGCTCCGCGGACCACTTTGCCTCACAAAATTGAGACCCGCCCAGAGTCTCGAGACCTCGCATTGGCTGGATCGAAAGCTACGAAACGGATGGATGGACCGATGGCTTCACATTAGCCGATTTAAGATCTCGTATCTGGATACCATCGTCGCTATCTGCATCGTGTGCTTCGACGATAAACGAGCACGAACCTGATGTACGTCTCTATTAAACGAGATTAGCGAATCCCTTAGCCGGTTCAATCCGCGAACGTTCTCCGAGTCCCCGCCACCGGGAAGGATATGAATCAGCCACCGCACAAGTTCGCCCGCAGCATCCTCAATTGCCTCGCGACACGCGCGTATTCGTTTCACGCTCGTTGAACCGGAATTTCTGTCAATTATACCACTTCACATTGGGACCCCACCCTACCTGCCTGGAATCGGCGAACTGAAACGTTTCACCAGTTTCAGTGAGTTCACAAAACTCGAATATGATTTCCAATGGATCTTCGATCCTCCCGCGATAAAGATCTGATCTACGAGGCAGAATCCACTCTAGCTGGGTACAGTTATTCAGAACGTTAATTATGAAATTCCATCCAGGCGTTTAGTTTCCCGTAAATAAAAAAAAAGATATATATATTATATAAAAAAAGAAAACATCTCCGAAGAATTTGTCCGGTTTATTGGTGAACGGAAATATATGGCAGTGGAGTCACGATGTAATAACAGGGCCGCCGACGGATCTCTCGAGACCGAAGCCTCGTACACGATGAGATAGATGCACGGAGAAGTATCGGAGAGTGTCCGCTTCTACCGTAGTCTTGCGGTAGTCGGTTGAGGAATATAATGATAACTGATCGCTTAGCAAACTGTCCATGACGTGGTAACTGTCCGTGGGCGCTCTCAAGTCTCTCTTATACGCCATTAAAAAAATATTTGAAAAAAATCTGTAAAAGAAAAAAAAATGGCGATATTTATACGTTACACACACGTACGCCTTTGGACTTCCCTCGATAAACTTAATTCCATTAATTTCGCAACTATACGATCCCGGGAACGGGCCGCACGCTCGAACGGATATTTGCATGATGGCTGTGAAGCTTTTGTTAGGGTGAAAAATGTGGGCTGTTAGCATCCTCTGGATGCTTGTACGCAGCATGTATATTACAGGATAATTGAGAGTCGTTGACAGTGGCAGGAGAAAACGAAAAAAAAATCATTAATTTTTAAAGACTACAAAGTTACCTTTCGCACCTGGTATGGAAAGCGAGTGACGAGGAGGAGGAAGCCGAGCATCGGGACTGGTCGTCTTCCTCCTTCGATCTCCGAGAGTGTCTTAAAACGGTACTCGTAGCTGGCTCGTTGGAGAGGTGACAAAAGTTACACTTAATGTATTCAAACTGCGCGACTTGGCTACACGGAGAGCTCACGAGCTCTCTCATCCCCCGTCAGGCAATGCCGCAGGTTTCTCCGTCGTGCGTACGCAGAAAAAATAATTTCCATGGCTCAACCCTCCCGTCCCATAATCACTGTAATCATCGCCTTTTATTATAATTATTACCGTTTATTACGGGAGGCCGAGGGAGACACACTCGTGGGCTATCGCCTTGTCTTCACTCAGCGGTGAGAGATGCTTCGCCGTTTATTCGCAAAACGGTCTAAATCTAATTAACTTTAATCCATCATGATTACATTGACAGAGCGGCGATTATCGACCTGGTGTCGAGAGACCGATGGACGATGTGCTGAACCCTCGGCACTTCGTAACGGTGTTGGGTATGAGAGGAACTAAGCTCTGATTCACCGATAATCAGTACTGAAATTCACCATAAAAATTTTGCGCCTCGTCGTACATTAGATTTTTGTTGCTTTTTTTATTTAAAAAAAAATCAGCTGCTCAGTTTTATTTTGATCTTATCCCCATTCGAGTCGAGGAAGCGATGTGCGAGATAGGATAGGAGAGTGGTATGAGAAAAAGGTGAATGGAGAGGCGCCGCCCAATATATCTTCAGGCGCCAGGAGGGTTGAAATTTTCGCCACCTCCTCCAGCCGGAACGGTGTCTTCGTCCTCTCCTTTCTCGTTTCATCTTCCTCCTCCTTCTTCCTATACAAAAATATACACTGCTCTTCTCGGCACCAGCCAGGTCGATCTTCCTCCCTGCTATACCTGCTGGGAGATCAGATCCCGAAGATATACCCCCGAGATACATATACCTGAAAGCCAGCAGGATATATCTCCGGCGTTCACCTCTTCCCGTCTCGCTTCTTGCTAAAAGCTTCTGCTTGTTGAAGAATCAGGGTAAACGAAAAAAAAATCGTAAAATTCACCTCGCGCAGCTCCCCAAAGTTTCCGTCAAACGATCGACGTATCTGTCACGGGCTATAAGTACGCGTCCGCGAAAACATTAAGGCGATGCGGAAGCTTCTTTGCCAGGCTAGACTTTCGTAGGTGGAATCAAGTTATTAGCGTAGCAAAGAAAAACGACTAGAGTTTTGGTCACCGACTGAGTCTTCGGTCAGTTTCCCAGTCGAGCGTTTTTTTCCTTTCTCCCTTGAATATCGAGATGCGAGTTTGTGCATATGTTTCAGCGCCGTTCGCGGTTATCTCGCAACGGCCTCGCGACGATCTCGCTCGCCGTTTCTAGGATTTAATACCGCTGGACATTTGCGAAAGGCCACACTTGCACGTATCCCGCTGCAGAATCTTACCAGAACTCGGCCGTTTGAACGTGAAAAATGTACGGCGTTGAACACGTATATTCCACACATACGCGAAGAATGTGTCTTCCCGATAGGTCTTTCTTAATCCCGCTCGCGAAGTTTCTTCTGCAGAAGGTCTGCCAGCCGGCTTGGCCGAAGAAAAAGTGGCATCCGCGATGAAGATGAAGTTAACTCGAGTCGTGATGCAATGGGGAAACCGTCTATGGTTGCGCTTTCACGCCTATCTATTATATCCAATGTCTAAAGGAAGACGAGCATTCTTGATCTTTTATTTCTTCGTCCTCATCATCTTCTTCTTCCAGCCTTCGTCTTCTTCGCTTGGATTCGTTTAACAGTTTCTTCGCGAAAGGATGCAGGATTATCGGACGACTCGACGAAGGAAGAAAATGTGGCATCCGCAGTGAAGACGATGTTGACTCCAGGCATGATGCAACGAGGAATCCTTCCATGGCTACGCTTTCACGCCTATCTGTTACATCTAACTTCCAAGGGAAAACGAACATTCTTCTTCTTCTTCTTCTGTTTCTTCCGCTTCGTCGTCGTCTTCCATCATCCACCTTCTCCTGCGCAATGTGAGTGACTTCATGCAGAAATGTTGCATTTACAGTTCGCCCGCCCCGCCGACTTCCCTCGCTGCACCGAGACTCATGATCGGAGTCACGTTTTCAGTTTCTGCAGCCGTTGTCTCAGTTTGCGAGCGGCTCCGCGCACCAAGCACAGAGTCCATGACGGGCGAGAGAGAGTTCTCATCTCTTCTTCGCAAGATGAGCTAAATCCTCTCGAGGGCTCGTTCTCATGAGTCTCGTTTGCTCTCTCGCGGCTCGTAGCGAGTCGCTCCTCGGATGGAACAAAAGGAAACGAGCGAGGTGAGGAGAGGAGGGCCCTAGGACCCATCCCGGTATCTTCCGATCACACGTCCGAAACGTCAGACCCGTGACCTCTCTCACTGTTTTATGTAGGGCTCTCTCGCTCCGGTCTGACCCTCCCGGCTTCTCCGCCGGCTAGAGAGAGGCTCCTCTTTCCGCTTCTTTCGACCGCTCGAGATTTTTCAGCTCCTACATCTTCGAGCTCTCATTCCTCGAGTACAATTACCAAGCGCACCCAGAACCACACGCGAGACGGGAGTATATTACATTTCGGGCTCCGCTCGGAATGAAGAAGGGGAGGAGGAGAAGGAAGAAGTAATCTCTCGGTGGTTCTCTCGCAACAAGACTTTAACAAGCTGATCGCTATCAAGAGGCACATGGGAGATAGCGAGAATGGAAGGAAGAGCGAGGAGGGAGGAAAGCGAAGAGAAACAAAAGAAATTCCGAGGATATCCCATACTAGCGTGAGTCATTTCACTCGGAGAGTGAGAAAACAATGAAGGAGATAATTGTCGGCTAGTATATATATTTTGACAAAGAAAGAAATTGAGAGAGCATCGATCAATCCACGTAATTTCTCGCGACTGTCCTCTGAAAATAAATACAGAGATTGATGATCGTACTGGGAGAAACGATTTAAAAAAAAATTTAATTCCCCTAAATTTGTTAAAACGAAGCAAAATTTATTCGAATAAAATCGCTTCCCCGGTCGCGAGAGATCGTTGGTCGGCGCCCGACTGAAAACGAACGAGAGCCATCAACGCGGATAGCGGCGATGATCAATTCGAGTGTACGCCGCGAGCTGGCTCGATATCTTTCTCTCCGCGTAGTATACAATATTCTCTTTCGCGGCTTACGGACCGAGAGTTCCCGATGATGACTTACAACCCTGTAATATCGAGAGAGCATCTCCCTCTCCGTCCCTCTTGTTCTTGCAAACGCGTGTAACGCACCCACTATGACACGATTTATGAGAATATTTATATGTATTTATAGTGGGCAAGGATGTAGGAAGGATGCGATATTGGTTCGAGTTGTCGAAGCCTCACCGGGCAAGCCAACGCTGTACATACTTACTCATACTAAAAAAAAAAAATACAAAATAAAATCTGTATATAAGTGCAGTGCGTGCATAATGCACTTTTGTTCATCTTTCAGCGAGGACCACACCGCAGGCTGCTTGCAGCCACGAATTTATGCTCGAGCATCGTTCTGTGTTACATTCGGCTATAACATGCATAAATAGGAGTTCAGCACACGTACACGACAGACCGGAGTACTTGGTATCTTGAAACTTTTTATTAATTTTTTTTTTTTTTAGTTTCCTTCCCCGACTGGATGGCACAGCTATGTAAGGGGTCTTGTGGCTCCGGACTGAGCCACGTGCTCTTACATGTGTAACGCCGTTCGAATCCGAACGGTATTGTATGTCCAAAAGGGCTTGTGTAGCGAGGAGTTTGGGTTCAGGATCGAGCGAGGGATCAAGTATTATAGAAGCGAACGAGAGTGTAGTATCAGATTCCTCTCGTTGCCATTCGAACGTCCGGTCGATTCGATTTATGGTCTCCATCCTGCGTGCGCGCCTCGCGGACCGAAGCTGGCACACAGGTATTACATATTTTATAACCAAGCGATCGAGAAGACACTGGTCCATACTTGGCCGTGCGATTAGTCGGACGACGAGATGGGAGGAAAACCTATTCGCATCAGCAAAAAAATTTTTTTAATGCTTCTTTTAAGGCAAAATAGATCTCGTTCCATTGATCTAGAATTTCTGTTCTCGCTATAAAATTCTGTCGCAATCCAAGCCGCAGAAGCGAAACGGCATGAAAGTCATAATACTTGATAAACCGTGCCCATTACAGCCCAGGCTCTTCCAGGCTACGGAACAGCGGTTCTCGAGCGTCGGCTGGAAGTATCATTCTCGTCCCACGCGGGCTCCCCTTTAATATTTCAATTATTCCGACATTACGTCTATCGCCTTGTACTCTCTATACGTATCTCGGATGCTGCGGCTCGAATCTGCTCGTGTCCGGGCCTCGAACGAGCGAGAGATAGGGAAACGGGTCTATTCTACTTCGATAGCTAACAGTAAATTTCTGGTCGTTCAGGTGCACCGGGTGACCACCGGGCCCGTTATCGTTACACTCAAGGGAATCCCCCTATTCTGCATCTCTAATATCATCGATCTCTTTCTGGCTCCTTGATATTAAAGTTTTATTCTCTTCTCGCAGATCCCTCTTAGAAGCGGGTCAAGCCGGCGTTCACAATTCTCGAATTATGCAAATTTCGTCCGAACAGGACGAAATTGTGTTTCTCAAGGTATGCCCGTGAATCTCGACGATTCTTCGCGTCGATTTATCCACTTCTTGCCAGTGCACTAAAGAGTGAGGCGCGAAGGAGGGAACTGAATTACATCGAGAAGAGGAGCGAGCGAGAAGGATCGATGCATCGATCGCGGATCCTTGTGGGTGGCCGCGGCGCTACGGTAGCAGCGCGAAACGCGCATACGCTGTCGCTCCAAAGTCGTACCGCCGGGTCGATCGTATTGCTTCACATAAGCACCGACGGGAGAACGAGATACACGAAGACAAATGGATAGACATGTACGAATGGACCGTGGCTGATTTCTCGATCTCGAACAAGCGACGTTTGTATACGAGAGCCGCGCGGTTTATTCTGCCTACGCTAGTGTAATTATCCTGTCACTGCGCTCGGTAAAGCTCTCGTCGTCGTCGTCGTCGTCCTCGTTGCGGAGCAGTTAGCAGCATTCGAGATCTGATTGTGTTCGAACAAGCTGCACACCGCGGGAACGCGCTGATCGATTGAGAAACATGCCGAGTTGTTTGACCGACGGAGCGTTGATGTGATTCAATTATTCAGGGAGACCAGAATCTTTTTTTACGAGATCGTCGTTGTCTTGGGAATTAATGATTTTTTGTTGTTGCGAGTTCAGTCTCGAAAATGTAAATTTTCTGTATAGAGCGATCGTTCAAAAATGTTATTTCTTGTCGCGGAGGCATACAATTTTAATCCCGGAAGCCAAGCTCTTTTGTTTCAATAGTATATTATTTATTGCAACGAAATAATGCATTTGAACGTGCCTCGGTTAATCCCACCACATATATTATCTCGGAGCGGATGATACGACCCGTTTAAACGATTTTTATCGTACGATCTTAAAGACCGGCACTTAGCGCTTTTTTTAATCCCATATCGACAACCTCCCTGTGATATGATAATCCATCGATTGTGTGTCGTTCCGATTATTCCCGCTCGCGTATAATTTTCATGTATGATAATTTTGCGAGACAAAGCCGTACTGTCGGTACATAAATTCAATCGTTATTCTGTTCTTTCATTATTCTTTTATATTTTATATCTCGCTCTCTATGTCGGCTCTCTTAGAGTTCCTCTCGAAACGCCCACCAGCGGACTGTGTACAGTCCCGATCTCCGTGTACAGCTTGTGCTTTCTGCTCTCAATCTCTTGCCCTCCTCCCTCCTCGAGCTCGGACTCTCCTCCGTTGCGTCCGATCTTGCTTACGTTGCACGCGTCTCTTTGAGCATGAATCGCATCTGCCTACATGAGACTCGGGATCTCTCTCGAGACCGAACCGGCGTTTTCAGCGCCGTTTTAAAAGTCTCGTAATTTTATGTTATCGGTGGACCAAGAGGCTGTGCGCGCGTCCGATGCAGGAGGCCCCGGGACATCCTCTCTGGGCTCGCTCCGACGTTCCCCCGCATGATCTCTTTTCTCTCCGCGGCTCCTCTCGATGCACACACGAGAGCTCTCTCTAATCGATATGCACGCAGTCCTTTCGAATGCTACAGGCCTCTCTCGCTAACGTCCCGTAGCCTCGGTCTCGAGTTCTCTCTCCCTTGATTTACCTGCATTAGGTTTAATTTAATGATCGTACGACGTGCTCCGGGCGAGAGCCTCGCCCCGCTTCTCGCAGTACGTACATCTCTCGAGGAGGACCCGGTACGTGTGTGTGCGCGTGCGCGCTCGATCTCTCCAGACGTCAATATCGATTATTCCTCCTCGAGAAATCCTCCGCGAGGTCCTCCCTCTCGGAGGTGCACGATCGAGAGTGCGAGAGCTTGGAGAAAGATGCTCGTCGTGCCGAAGTAAGAATGAGCCGAAGATTTTTTTTTTTTTCAATAACCTTCAACGATAAATAATGATTTTTTTTTTTACCAAGCTTTTTATCCAAGCTCATACAACGCTACCGTCGGATATTAGCGTCCTTCAGGCACAATGGAACGCACCCGTGGCCTTTTATTATATTCATCTCCTCTGAGACTCCAAAACCAGCATGAGCCAGCGTCCGATCTGTTTTGGCAAGCGAATTTATTAACAGCTCTCTATCTCCCTCCGTTCCCGGAGATATTCTCTTCGACTCCTTTAGTTCTCTCTAATCCACGCGGGATTATACTTCCACCCAGTGTCTGCGAGAGAGGCTTCACCCGGGCCTCGCACAAACTCGCTCGTATTTTTCGCGATTAGGCCACTCGGGCCGTCGCTGTTGATTCTAATTTATGGATTTCCGGCGGCGCCTTCGCTAACGCGCCCGGAATATATGTGCATTCGACATTATCGTTGGTTTTAAATTTGCGACTATCGGGCTCAAGGTTCACACTGTTTTCCACACTTGATCCAGAATCCCATTCAGACATGATGTCATCGTAATTTTTTTTTTTCTTCTGTAAACGTTAAATTTTTTTTATGTTGCCGGGGGGGGGGGGGGAGTAGGGATGGAAAGTGTACCCAAATTTTTTTCTCGAGATTCACCCTGTGGAGAGGAAATTATTATTTTTTAAATGTTCACCGGAAGAGAAGAAACGGTTGGTGCGTGGTTTATCGATTTCGATAAATCATGCGGCGTTGAGAAAGAAAAGAGCCGAGAAACGGCAAAGCAAGACCGTTGTGTCAAAACTCCGAAAGGCGGAAGACCGCGCGAGAGGCGTTCCGCTCGAGGGGGTAGTACGAGGAACGACACAGCCGAGAACAACGAAAATTATGTCCTCAGACAAATTATGTGTAAAAGGCGCCATCAGCGAGGACTACCCGGGGTGTATCGTAAAATTATACTTTCAAATAAACGAGCGAGGGCCACCGTCGAGCCTACCGCTGGTAGGGAGACGACCCACCGGGCGATCCGAGCTTTTTGTACTTTTGACGAGCCGACGAATTCCTCGCCGGGAAATGCCTATTGACACAACATTTTCTGCCCCGTTATCTGCCTGGGCATCCGGAGACGGGATTTATTTGATTGAGAAAAAAATTAATCTACCTTTGGTCGAATCGGTATATAAATAAATTTTGTTTATTCAAACAAATGTATGCATACATTTCAATGTGGCCGATTACTTTTCACGTATAAAAGATTGATATTTTTTGTTTGCAGAATGAAATCGTATTGAATGCCGCGAATCGAATCGATTAAAAAATTCGAATTCCCAAAAATTAGGAGCGAATGTTCCGTACGTGTATTCTTCGTGGAGGCGTCGAACCCCTCGACTGTCTGGACGAAGAGTCCAGAGACGAGTCGGAGTCTGGCGATGTGCGAGAGGCAGAGGTATAAGTTGCACGAGCGGAGCGAAGCGCATGCAGCTATACGGGGAACATATACACGACGAGAGAGGTACGACCGACACATTTCTCTCTTGGCGTCAATAGCGATCTTATCTCGCGTTGTGGATGCCCCACGCGCGTTCGTCCGGTTGCCCGCACCTCGCTCTCTCTCTTTCTCTCTCTCTTCCTCAGGATCCTTTTAATTAGTCTCGGCTAAGTATAAACGTCGGTCGTCCGGACCTCTAGGATCAGTTAACCGGGCGCGAAGTGTCCGCGTCCGATCTTGCCGCACGAGATACATAACTCCGCGCACGGACCTCTCCGAGAAAGAGGGAAGAGCCTTCCATATCTCCTCTCGTAATACCGACGATTTGTTGGGGGCTACGGGCAATCTCCGAAGGACCTTCCACAGGTTTTTCACTCGGAAAAACACAAACAAAACTCGGAGGACAAAAAAAGAACGGTCCGTTGAATTCCTATCCTCAGCATGATTTCACCTGGAGTTCTACAACTCCACGGAAACTTTCACTCCTCTCACGACTCATTCTCCGATAATTCGATTACCGGCGGCAATCGCCAACGACACACCGACGTTGCCGGAGAGGAATTTCTAGAAATACTGGAATTAGCAGTCGGTGACTTCCGTTGCGCCAAGGTTCTCAATTATCGATTATCCTCGTACTATGTAGATATGCACGGGGTATCGTGGAAATACGAGATTCTCATTGAGCCGCAGCTGCATAAATATATGAGCAACGTGCGGCACTAATTCCAATTAGCTCGACGATACAGAGCTCGACCGGCTTGTAATTATGGTATCGTGGTTCTTCTCGCGACTGCCCATTCCGATGTGTACGTCGTACACGAAAACAGAGAAACGAACAAATCCATTTGTGGGTCCAAAAAATTGACCCAGAAATGTAATTCGTTGGCCCAACAAATTTACTCCAATATCTTAATTTGTTAACCCAACGAATTAATTTGTTGGTCCAACCGGAGATCATCGTCGATTAGCCATTTACCTACCGCAGAGTCTGGATTTAACCAGGAAGGATAGCTTTGCGATTATGAAATAGACGAAGAAATAGAGGACATCGATTCTAATTGGAACATAATTTTCTGAGTGGCAGATCGAACAGCTGCATGCGCTAATACGGAGTACCGCCATTCCGTGTAGGATACTTTGTAGAGGAAATTCAACGAGTACTTAAACGGACGTTAAAGTTATCTCTTCGAAGGCGAGAGCCCGCGTATGTATTTACGTTTGTGTGTACGAACTTGCTTGTCGCTGACTACGATAATACTTCCTCCGGCGCAAGAGAGAGAAACGAGGGAGTCGAGAGGCGATGCCGTTGTGTGTTTTACACGCCCGCACTCGTACGGGAAATACGATACGCAATAAAAAGTATCATAAATACCGGAATCAAACGAACGTCGAAGCGGGTGCTCTCGAGCTCGCGGTGGAGCAGTGAAATTGAAGATTTAATAACCGAGGAACCGATGTTGAGAGTCATTCTGTCCACTCGTCGACCCACATTCGCAAATTCTCCAGTTGACCCTTCGACGTTCGATGTCTCATATTCGCCGGCGAAAAAAAAAACTATTTTTGAAAATAACTTCATCAATTTTGATGAAAAAAATGTTTGAAACAAATTTCACGAACAGTAATGAAATTCTCGATTTTGATCGAATGTACATTTAATAGTATTCATGAGATAATTTTAATCGGCAAGTCAATGGTGATTGTCCAACCGGTCGTAGAACTTCCCCGGACAAGTAATCTCTCTCTATCCTCGAGATGTCCATAAGTACCTACCTACGGGATACATTATTGCGAAGCTGGCAGCTCACGACTCCGAGATAGAGTTCTGTCGAAGCTCGAGCCACCATGGACATGGGTGTTGCCGCAGCGTCGATACAGGAAATATAATATTCAATAAACGTACCATAAATACGGGCATTAGACGTATGACGAAGCGATAGGGTGTGTAATAAGCGTCGGTCTCGCGCGATCATAGCGGTCGTGCGCCCGCCATTGGGTCAAGCTATATACCTTCGGCTTTTTCTTCCTCGTGTGAGATCTGCTCCTCGCTCCGGCGCGATCCTAAGAAACCACGCACGAGACACACATTTGTGTATATATCTCTCGCTCCCCGTCTGAGAACCTCGCGCGCTCAACCCACGTAAGTTTCGAACCACTTAGCGCGAGAGAGACTCCTTTAATCCTTATCTACGCATATCGAGGCATATGAAATGCAAAGTGGAGGAGGAGAGTTCGGCAGTATTGGCGATGCGCGAATCTCAGAGCTGGACGGTGTATTTTAAGTACTCATTACATGTTCAGTACTTATTTTAAGTACTCGAGTACCATTATAGTATTTTGAGTGCTGAAGTACTTCTATGGTACTTTGAGTCCGCAAGTATTTCTGTGGTACTTTGAGGACTCAAGTACTTTTGTGGTATTTTGATTACTAGGGAAATTTTGTGACACTTTGAATGCCGAAAGTATTCTGTACTTCTGGTATTTCGTAGTACTTTCGTGTATTTTTGGCCCAGGTCCGTGTGAGATCAGATTCTCTCCTGGACCGCTTCGTCCTGGTCTTTCCCCTTTCTTCTCTGTTTCTTTAATCCTGATTTCATTTGTGTTGTTGTTATTTATTTTTAGATATATTCTTTCAACTTGTTCGCCGACTTATCGGGCATAACGCTGATACAGAGCTCGCTGCGAGCGTGAGACATGTCTCAGGACGATTTCGACGAAGAGGATCTCTTCTCATTTGGAGGGTCCTATCGGCGCCAGGCTTGGCCCCCTGGCCCAGGCGTATCCCAGCAGGATCGTCCGCGCCCTGCTCCGATCGGAACCGGGTTCTCTCCGACCATTCGATTGGCCGAACGAGTATACATATTATCTTATTCAGACGGGAATTATACACTCGTACGGACGGTGGTTTATGCATGTGGAATAGAGGATCGCGAAAGTTCTTGTCACGCCGCTAAAGCAAACTAAAGAGCAGCCGTACGGCCCACCCAGTGTGGTTCCTTTGTCCCCGGGACTCGATTATCGAACGATACGGCATTCGGAGTGAACGTGTGGAACTTTGCAGAGAGTGAGAGAGATTATTTGCGAGCAATCGCGCCCAAGAATTTCACACCCGATCGTATCAATTCGTCGGATCAATTAAGTATCGGGACGACGATGAACACAGCTCGAATGACGTTATCGGCGATTCAAAATGTCATCGGTAAGAAAAATAAAATACAAGAATCATAGAATGATTTTTATTTTTTATATTCTTGATCTCTTATCATGCGTTCGAAGAGCCTTTATTTTGGAATTTTTATTTCCGCTCCGATAAATGAGAAAATAATGATATACACTTCCAATCCTGGAATGTAATTGTCCTGCAGAGACCTCTTCTGTCCCGGTGCTCTTTTAGCTCCGGAGCCTCGACCGAATCAATTTGTTATGACAATTATCGAATCACCGATATCTGATTTCGAGCCTGTTTGTCAAGCGACATTTTAAGCTCGTTGAATCTCGAGGAGAATCCGGGGTTTTAATTTCTCGGAGGTTCCAGTCGCTGGACCTATCCCAAGGCGTTCGTTTGTGTGTACGGTCGACGGTCGACGCGCATTTTTTTCGATTAGTCACGCGTGGAGGTGGCGCGCGAGCTAAACCCATTCGCCACACGCCGTCAAAAGAGAAGCTCCTTTTACTCTCCCTCCCTCCAAGTTTTAAGACCTTCGCTGCGAGAGATATGTCGCTTGTTGCAAGGTGGTCAGCCCGCGTGGCCAGCTCGCCAATCACAACTCAAACGGGACGGTTCCGTGTCCGCGACAGAAAGGATGTTCCGTGAAGAAAAAAAAAAGAAAATGTCACGAAAGATCTCATGTTCGATAAACGAAGATCTTCTTGGACCTCCCAGCAGTATAGAGTTTACGGAAAAAGGGTCTTGAAAGGAGGTTGAATTTACTTTTTTGTCACTTTTACCTAGAAATATATTTAGAGCAAATCCGGCAAACATTCCCTGGACAAAAATTCAACAAAAAAACCTCCTAAAACAAAGATAAATTGTTTCTTTGAGAAGCAAGAAAAAAATGTCAATTCACTGCACATTTTTTCTGTGGTACAATATTAATTGAATTCTCTGGCGGAGTGTGCTCTCTTAGGAATTACATTATACTCCATAAAAAAAAATACTTGGAAGAAGCTCTCTCATGCCTTGCACGTCAGAGAGGTGCTGCCTGCTGGTGAGAAGCTCTCTTTGCAGTATCAAGAGGCCGGGATCGGTAGTCGTGCATCTTCTTGCTAGATAAGGGGATGATTCATGACTCTGGTGGCGGTTGAACGGATCGTTTAGCGATGCGATGATGATGAAACTCTCTCGCGTGGCGACGACGCGCCTTTTCCTTCTGCCTCCTCCTCTTCTTCTTCTTCTTCTTCTTCTTATTCCCTCGATCGTTCGGAAACGGCAGACGTGCAATTTACTCTAAGATTTTTACTTAAAAATCCTCGACATTTTGTTATTTTTTTCCGGTTACGTCCCTTATCATTAGCGGAAGACACGCGAGATGTGCTCGGGCCACGTATTAATATCAGTTAGTTTTTGTATTACACCTTATTAAGCTGAAAAACAGGCGTCCGTTTAGATTCCATTTGCGTAAGTCGTTTCCGATAATCCGATCTATCAATATTGCGTGCATGCGAGCTTTAACTTTTGCACTTTAAGAAATTTCTCGTTTTTCTTCCATCTCGACATTAAATACGCCGGATAATTTTCAAAATTAATTTACTAAAATTAAATATCTCGTAGGTGTGGAGATTTTTTCTATAACGACGTGTAATTTCGATTAAACGTCGTTTTCTCCTACTCGTTCGAGGAGATTAAAAAAATAAGATCGAAAAGATCTCCGTTGCCTCGGGATAAAGTTCGTTCGTTGCAGGATGCTGGCTTCAACCGACACGATAAGTACGTGGCGAGAACTCTGTAATTACAAGGGTCCATCTGACCCTCTACGTTAATCGGGCTACTGGTTACATCCCGCACGCCGACCAGCGGACTCACACGCGGCAGTGCTCTCCGCTCTAGTGCCGGCGGAGAGATTGGCCTCGTGATGAATGTCCTCTCGCGAAGCATCGACTTCTGGGCGTTCGCTGGGAGAATCCTTCGCGCCCTCGCGATCTCTCGAAACGTCGTCCATTAAAGACTCTGGATGTGCGAGTGTTCGCCACGTTCCTGGCCGGTTCTGAAGTGGTGTTCCCCGTCGACACGCCACCGGAGCTTCAGCCCGCACGCACAAGCATCTTTTTGGCCGGACCAATATACACGATAATTTTATACCGAACACTCCAAAGATCAATTTTTAGAGTGCACTCAACCAAAAACATAGTGGATTGATTCCTGAAAAGAAATTCATTTTCATAAAAACAAAACTCATAAATTCTATGTTCAAATAACTGGCAGAAGGTTATTTTAGCAAAAAGAAACGCCCTCCGTAGGTGTAGTGAAGATAAAGATAGAGGCCAAAATTCGATATTTCTATGTACTTTGTTGCTCGATCAGGTTTTTTTAAAACTCGAGCATATCAGTGGGTGTCTCGAACTCGTCTGTTCGTATAAAATGAGACCGGTTAGGATTATCATTGATTTACAGTTACCTCCTGGGAGAGTTATTTCTGTCCTGCGAGTCCTGCGGCGTCTAGGATAACACTTAGAGATACAACTGTAGCCACATATAATACAATTATTGGCCACCGACCAGCGATTGGCAGTCCTTACAGGAAGTGGCTTTGGATCTAACGAGACAAAACTGTAACAATTGCTGATTCCAGCCAGCGGCTTGAGTTGCCAATCGCTGTGCCGGACTGTGTAAACCAACAGGAAGATATCATCGACGCGTCGGCTAAAGCTACCTAGTAGAAAGACTCGCGTCATCTCGATCAGGAGCAACCGTGACACCGAGACGTCAGGATTATCCGGGGGGATTTGTGTCGCGCACCCGTGTCGTGGGAAAAGAAATAAATAGAAGTTTAAGGGTCAGGAATAAAGGGTAATGCTTCTTCGTCCTCTTATTCTCTTCCGTTGGTGACGCGCGCTCACCGACTCTCCGGTGAACATCTGAAAGGATCCGTGTCAAGCCGAGATGGGGATCGCCAGCCCTCGTTAGATCGTGGATCGATAAAACATGTGATCCATAACTGCGGCATTGCTCGATCTTCAGAGGCATAATTTTGCTCTTATTTTTTTTACTCGGCAATGAGTCAGCCAATGAAATTCTGGACTAGGAGGCAAACAACTGTGTCCATTCCGATCGTGATGTCTTACTAGTTCTTCGATCAGCAGTCGAGACAAATACCATTTTGATTTTTTTCTAACAAGTACGTCGTAGAAAAATCTGTAAAAAATCGAACATGTACCTCAGAGATGTAACACGGAACCTGAATTTTCTCCGAATTTTTCTCGAAACTCCGTTGCGTGAGCAATAAATTCGTACGGGAGGGTTAGGACGGTCAATCACTGTGCGGCTTTAGCCATACCTGCGAGCTATCGGTTTTTCTACCTGTATCGCCATCCCACTATTCGTAACAAAAACGGCAATCCCGGGTCTGCACACTCATTGACCGGTGGTCAACCGCAAGGTAGATTTCACGCGAGCCCAACCCAACGGGCCAAGTCAATGAATTAGTTTACTGCGAAGTGCGTCTACGGCCCGAATTTTTCGCCGACGAACCGTTCGGGGAAATATCCGGTCACGAACGTTTCCTTTGAGATCCAATGGGACGCAACGATCGTTAAATCGGTTGAATATATAATATAGCCGGGGGGAGAGCTATTAGCGAGCGTTCGGTCCAGCGTATATTGCGGTGAAATATGTGTGCGCAGGTAAAAAGTACATTATTGTCGAAGAGTGATGAATACCTGGGTGGGTCGTGTACCTTGAAGTGCCGCCGCCAAGGCTGTCGGAGGGAACATCGGGGAGAATCGAATGAGGGAAGAAAAGGTGTTTTCAGGTATATAATAAAAGTCGGTGTAAAAGAGGAAAAGATAGCGGAGGTTGGAAGCAAGACGGCGCACAAAGGGGCGTCGACGAGTCCGAGGGCGCTGGCGCCCAACACTTTTCTTATTCCAACAAGAAATAACATGCACCTACAGCGAAACAGTGCCGAAGGGGAGATAGACTCAGACAGTCGAGCGAAACTCCGAGAGTATTACAGTCGTGTCTTAACAGTAGCTTATCACGAAGGTATTATGTAAATCGACGAGCGGCAGGCCAAGCCGATAATTTTCCTCGATCCGCCAATTTTTCATGGATCATAGTGGCCCGACGGCAATTTCCACATTGTACCGTGTCCATTCGGATTATTCCGTATAATAGAACTCCGCTACACTCTTTCGAAGTGCTGCAGTCAGCGATCATGCAAAAACACTTTTTTTAAATGATCTCCAATTTTTTTCCAATTAAAAAATGCTTACAGACTAAGGACCTTGGCACGTAGAAATTTGGTACTGACTGGGAACGTACGAACCTTTTTATCAACCACGGTGATAATTGAAATGGAAAAAGGAACGGGACTATCCGGTCGATAATATTGCGTATCTGTCCGAAAGCAAAACTCGGACGGTCGGTTCGTTTGGTGCGGACACTCGAGAGTACCAACGCCAGTGTAACACAGTACCACGGAGTTTACGCCCGGTACACTTCGAGACGCTATAGAACCTCGGCTGCAAATGACTCGCCATTAGGCCCCCTTCGTACGTGGATGCTGTAATGTTATACATTATGAGCTTAATGCCAAGGTGCGCACCGCTTCCGATCACATGCATAAATCCCTTGTTCTAACTTGGTTACGACCCCTCCAACATCGGGAGCTCGGCTCGCACAGCAGAGAGATCAAGGGAGAGAGAGATTGCCAGTGCTCGGCGCATTCCGATCCCTTCACTCACCTGTATAATTATCATTTGGTATTTTATCGAAGCCGATCATCTAAATTGGAAGCGATAAAATTTGTAGTAAAATACTGACGTACGGGCGCGCCGCTCGAGTCTCCGCGTCAGAGTCAGTTTGGATCATTTCTCTCTCGAGGAAAAAGAAAAGTAAAAATCCGCCAGGATGTCGTGCCCCGGCGGCGTCGAACCGATGGGGTATTAGCGCTCATAATTACGCCATGTGCGAGAAAAGTAAATGAATAATTACCGTGTCTCTCTTGGATGGAGTGTAGTCGCCGCCGTCACTGTCCCGTCGGACAGTTTTACATAGTTTACGTGCACATGTGCATGACTATATATGTCCATGCGGTGCGAGTCGAAGGAGTCGCGACCGATGAGCTCCGGGCGACGTAATGGTTTAGTTAAGTGTGTCTAATCGAAATAACAAGTGACTCTCGTGTCCAGCCTATAATTAAACGTAGTTTGCACACCCCGGCGAGGTGGCCGAGAGGATTTCACGCCTCTATTTCCGACGACGTTGCGCCTACGAAGAGCGTGTGCGACAGAAGCCGCGCGGGCAACACTCTCGTTCCAATTGGTCCGTTGGATACGTCCACTGAGAATGATGCTTAAGACGTGACGCTTCTGAGTGCACCTGTATCCAGATCGTCTGACAATAACAAGGGTTGCAGTGAAGAACGGGGCGAAACGGACCATTGTACCAATTTTTCGAGGGGGGGTACAAAAAAAATCTTATCGCAAATGTACGACACGGGTGCGTTTTGCTCCGTTCACACCTACATGCTTTGTATACATTTTTGATAAAAAAAGCCTGGTCGATGATCATTAAAATGTCTCCTAGAATTACGCAATAGAGCTCGTCTACGTGGCGAAAAAAAAGACTGCAATGAGCCGTTCAACCTGATCGCGCGAGATGCTTGTCATGTGTCCGCGGCGAGAGGGCGAACGGAGGAAATCTGGCCTGCGCGCAGGATTCCCCGTGAAAATAATATCTTGATCCCACGTATACGAGCCCTCGGGGGCTCCGGGCTCTCCGGTGTTGAAATAAAACAAAACGGCGATAAAACAAGCGACAGGGAGAGAGAAGAACGGAGGCTCGGGAGTGTGCGGACGAAGGAGAGAAAAAGAAGTTACACGCTCGCGGATCAAGAGATAATATTCACGAGGGGCAGGAAAAGAGGGGGCGAGAGGGAGAGAGAGTGAGCGAGAAATTTTTTCAGCTTTGTCCCACTCGCGCGTTAAACGCGGCAACGTGAATTATTTTTCGTGGTTCTCACGTTCGTCAGGACACCCAGTAGATTATCTCACGTGGTGAGTTTCGGGACGAAGGCGTTCGCGGGCTCGCGCGAGAGATGCATTCCAATGCAAATAACTCGCCCCGGGTCGCGGCGTAATCGTTGCAATTTCATGCTTCTCAGAAATCCGACTCTTCCCTCGTCTCCTTACCTTCCCGGGATCCGTATCTTCCGCCTCTCTCTCCTTTCTCGGCTTCCTCTTGCTTTCTCGTTCCCCCGTGGCACGCGGTCGTTTTTCGCCATTCCCACCCTGCGGCGAACGATGACGCTTTTTTCGTCTCGAGAGGCCACCGCAGATACTCAATCCTCCGGCTCCAACTGTCTCCCGAATCTGCTCACGAGAACTCAACATCCGATGAACATCGATTGAGACTTCTCGCTATAGAACTGGAGGAGAGCGGGGCAAAACGGATCATTTTCTTTACCAATTTTGTGCGGGTTTCGTTTTGCCTCGCACTCACCCCATCTACTGTACTACCGCATATTTAAACTCCTTACGGTGTTTATTTCATATTTTTGTTTTTAGGTAAAAAGTTATTGCAAATGCAAAATAAATGATCGAACATGTCTGAAATGTCGTTGCAGTATGTTTGAAACAGAAATGAAAGATTGTGGATTTTTAATGGATTATCGTTATTACAGGATGGTCGGTGCAGTAGTGGTAGGAGCTGCGGTCTGCAGTCGCATCCCCGGTCTGGCGAAGAGTCAGCGTGAGCAGTGCAGAAAAGCGCCCCACGCCATGCCCGCCGTCGGCGAGGGTGCCGAGCTTGGATTGCGCGAGTGCAGACACCAGTTCAGGCATCATCGATGGAATTGCTCTCACGTGGCGAACGATCAAGTTTTCGGTCACGTTGTCGTAGTGGGTGAGTCAATTTTCATATTTTTTAATTAAAAAAAAGTACCCACAGGTTTTCAACCGAACGAAACAACAATCTACTACGGAACACATAGATCGAACGTGGAGTAAGATTTTTTTCCACGATACAACAGAGTACATCACTCATATGGATTTAAAAAAATTAAATTAAAGCCGACACTCCGGTGTCGAGAAGAATATTATAACCGAATAGCTATGGCCCGAGGATAAATAACGCCGGGGGGGAAGATTCGGGGTGAGCGCCCTGTGGCGTACGATCGGAATCCTTCGTCACGCGGGTGCACAGTGCACATCGTATAAGATCCGAGACCGGCAGCAGCACCAGTTCTCTCTTTTATGTACAACATCCATTTCGTCTTACTCCGCCTCTCGGTGGAACCCTCGCTGTGTATAACGGCTCACCGGAGGCACAGTTAATTTAAGTATCGATTTACAAAAATTCCGGATGCCTTTTTCAAAAGTATATCGTGCGGCGTCTCTCACACTCTCTCCCTTGCTCTTTACAGCCCGATATCGTATAATTAAGTACCGATATTCAACGCAGGATGCAACAATGACGAAGTCGTTTGCTGACACGAAACGAGTCGGAACGGGGTTCGAGGAGCGCCGAGAGGGAGAGAGAAAAACGTGCCGTAAGGCCCCGCGACCCTCAAAAGCCTCGGGTGTAATAATCGTTGAGATAATAAAAAATTCTCGAGACCTCTTTCTCTCGCGTCGTCGGGGCCTTTGGGCCACTTCGATGAGTTTATCATCGGTTCATTCGAGTGGCGTACACTATACCGCTCCAAAAGGGAAACCGAAGGGAAGAGACCTGCTCATCCGAAGGCTCGTAAAAGTAATTCGGTCGTGCTGCGAGGACGCGGTTTGTTTCGTCGAATTTCCATTTTGTGGCGAGCTCTTCGGGGATTGGCCGCTCAGACATTCGAGACTGATCGTCGTGTGGGATATTTTGTCGCTGCTTTATTTTCGGGCTGCTACGACTTACCAGGCAGATTATCGTCCCATCAGGCTAAAACAACTCTCTTCAATATTGTGCTTAGTTCTTGCGAATTAAAGTTCACACAAGTAATGGGCAATTTTTTTTTTCTCCCGATATCCGTATCGGGTATCATGTTCATGGACAATTTACTTTTAACAGAAATATTGAGAGTCTCGGAGAAAATAGGGAAGGTGATTTGTTACCGATCGCGGCATTTCACATGCCCTTAAGGATAAAAGAGTGAGAATCGGAGAAGCTATACCGGCGCGTATACACACCCGGAGCCCGAGGTACGGCGGCCTCGTCGAGACCCCTTCGTTTAAATTCCAGCATCACCTTTTGCGGTGTTGAAACGCACTCGCCGCCGCCGCCGGCGCGCATATAGCTTCAAGTAGCCGTATATGCTGTAACAGCCGCGATACATACATAAGGAGCATACGCCCTGTCCACGCCATGGAAAAAAAGCTCCTTCGGTCGCTCCGCGCTAATGGATTAAAGATGCTCGTATCGTCGTTACTGCCTCGACCGAGTACTTCTGCAAGCCGCGTTGCATGGAAATATAAGAATCTGGCTACCGTACAAACCGCCGTACACTGTGCTTCAGCAGCGCGCAAACCGAATGCGAATTGCCGAGCGAACGCGTCAGTGAGATCCAAGAAGCTCGTTACCAATGGAAATACGTCGTGAAACTGACACACTTTTTACCGTGACATTCGCGAGAAAAGAGACACGAAACCTGACTGGAAAACATGCTTCGAAGAGCCAATTTGTTCCCTGTCTTTGGATGATCTCGTTCGACGATAAAATTTTACTCGAGCGCGGCACACACACGGGTACTTGCTTGTTCAGCGAAACAGGCACGGCCGTCGAAGGGGTTCGTGGAATAAATTCTTGTAGTATGTTACATTTATTTTATGCGATGTTTCCCTCCGGTTTTTAGGTTTTGGTGTAATTTTTTTATTTTCTGGATTTTTCTGTTTTACCATGTGAGGGAGATCGGCGGTACTTCAGACACTTGCAACGTCGCAGGCTCGTCTCTGAGAAAGCAATTAGCCGGAGGCCTCGTAATTTTTTTTCGAAGTCCATTTCTCCTCCATTGCTCCCAAAGAGCAAATTTATTCGGCGAAGAATAGTCGTAATAAAAAATAGAATGGAGAATAATAATATAGGTGAATAATGGTATTCTCTTCTAGATTATGTTTCGTGGATTTTCCTTAGACCTTTGCGTTTTTGTTGGTGGAAAGTCGGACTTAATTTTTGTTTTACATTTTCGGGCTATACATGGATAGGATGAGAGCGAGTGCGAAGTTATATTGTAGCGTAGGTAGTTAAGGTACCTACACGACGCGTGAATCGCGCGAGAGGTCCGGTTCTCGTGTTACCGTTTTGTACGCGCTTCCTCGGGAGCAGAAGAGCGGCGCATAATACGCGCGTAACTTATGCTCGACATGTGAGAATCCTCTTCGTTCTTACGAGCCGCGCCAGCTTCTATGCTCGTTCCCTTGGCGAAAGAGAGGCCATTCGGGCCTCCGGGCAGCTCGCCGCCCGAGCCGCGAAAGAGGACACGTAGAAACATAGATACTTTGACGCCCACGGGCTTCTTTCTTCTTCCTCGCGCTATACTCTTTCTCCTCGACATTGTTGCTTCTTCTTTTTCTTTTTCTCTCATTTTTCAACCTCAACATCTCCACGGGACGCCGCGCGTTCCGGCAGGAACTTAATATCGTGCGAAAGTGACGCGGTCGGAAGGAAAGGAATTTTTTTTTATGCTCGGACACGTGAAAAATGTACGGTTGTCCCCTCAATGGTCAGTGGAAGACTTTCAACCATGTTGCAATTGTTGGTGAAATATTTATAGTTTTTTTTTCAGTAAAAAAAGTAATAACGTCGCGCCGCCGAGTTCCGGTTAGTATGAACGCAGCGATATCTTTATAAAATCGATACAAAAATGAAAGGAAGAAAAAAACGAAAGGAAGGAACGATCAAAGCAAATATCGGCGACTAGCCACAATTCTTTTAAGGAGGAGATAATCCGGATGCTGTGAGCAGAAGCTGACGTGATCCGATCGCATCAATATCGTTAAACACACGTATTTGTCATGTCGAGCATTAAGTATGCCCTCATCAGTTTCTGCTAAATCCCCCGGTGGCTCGTTGTTCGTGCATACGTAAACGAAAGAGAAGGGACTGACAAGCCAAGCAGGCACCGGCCAAGTCGAACGGACAAAAAAAAACGAAAAGGCGAAACGAGCGGTGTACGGTCTTTCGGTAAGCTGTTAGTCACCGGCGATTTCTCATGATCAGGACGAGGATTAGGCGTGCGCGAGAGACGAAACCTCCAGTTAAAAAAAAATCGATGTGCAAGCCCTTATCTCACCGCCTTCGCGTCTCGCTAAACGCAAAGTGATTTACCGCACGCACGCAACCGTGAGGCACGGACACGCACGATTTCATTCACATATTATTTTATGCTATAAACCGTTTCATTTTTGTTCATTTTTTTTTCTGTACGCAGGAATCTCCGCGCGAGAAGCTTAAAGCAAAGTAAAGTACCTCATTGCAGCCTCGCAGGACGTTACCAGGCTTCGAGTTATTTCCAGGATAGAGGAGAAATCGTGCGTCGATCTCGTGCACTTATGAATATATTCGCTGCAGGAGAAAAGCCGAGCGGTTTACCGCGGATCTATATAATACTCCGTCTGTCGAAGGAAGTATCTCTCCCGGGTAAAAAAAAACAACGAAAAAAGAGGATGAGGATAAATTAATATGCGCTGGGTTGAGGGAGGGAGAAGGAACTGGAGGAATAAAGAAAAAGTATAAATAACGCTTATAAGCGAAGGGGGCAGTCGGTCTCGCTAACTTAATTAGTGAAATTAACGGGGCCGCTCGACATGTCGGAGCTAAGTGCGCCGATATACTACACTCTACGATCTCTATACACCGAGTGTACCGCGGGCGGTTCTCGTGAGCTCTCGCACACGCATGCACACAGAGGCACAAGCAATATAAACATAATGCAGTGGCGGCATTTCTTCGAGGCATACTGTAATAATATTCGCATGCACTTAAATCGCTCGAATTATACGAGTAGCCGATATTATTATTCCTCTCGCGCAGGAGTCATCGCAGGACCGACAGAGGCGAATTAAACACTCGATTAAACACGCTTCGTTATATTCGGATGTCGTGCCCGATCGGTATGAATTCGGTAACTTTAAACAGGTGATATGTTAACGTCACTTTTATTATCATCTTTGACGCATAAACCGAGTTACAATTATCTCGTGGTCGGTGGCTAATTATTCGAGCGGAGCGCAAGGTTGTTTCGAAGCGTACAGAGTTTTGGAAAATTGCAAGCAAGTGGAAGGTCGTATTTCTCAAATGGCATACGAGAATTACGGATATGCGTCACCGTTCATTTTTAAGTATGAAGTTTACTTTTCGAAACGTGAGAGGCGTGATTTTTTGCCATGATTTTTTTTAGCGACCGCGATAATGACTGAATTACATAGCATTTTTTTTTTCGTTTAATTTTATAAAGTCGTGGAAGATTTAGATACGGTCTTTTAATGTCCGTTCTGCATTGACTCGTCTTCTGGTACCTGTCCATGGCTACCAAATCGGGTCCTCAGGGTTTCTCGCGCTCAAACACATCTTGTTAAAGAGATCGGAAGAATTCCTCGTCGAGTCTGAATTAACGACGAGAGTTCTCGGTCGATGATTCACGAACAGCGACGATGTATAAATTAGAATAATTTCGTAGGCTGAGGGGCGTTTGCGAGAGAGGGGGGAACGATGTCGGGGAGAATTTTGAAAGTCGCGTGGGCGTCGATCCTCTCTAATAGTCCAAATGAATTAGGGTAATTAAGAGAACGCATTACGTGGGCTACAGGTGTAGGTATATACAGATCGATCAACACCGTTCACATCGATTCACCGTTCCGACTCGAACGAGATATACGAGAATTTCGACGTGACAACTATCGAATCTGAATCAGTCTGTATATAATTAGAGACACGGCAGCGGCTCGCCGCGTCGATTAACATTATTTCTTATTAATTCAATCGTTTCTCGATCGTGTATTTAATTAACGGTTATCTTGCGATAGAAACTTATATAGAAAGTCGCGTGGGGCTCCCGGCCGCGAGACAGAGTCGCGTATCTCATGCAGACTCGGGCTTCCTCTTTTTATTTTAATGGCAATAATAAAATAAAGTGGGTCTATCATTTAACGATAGTAATTACTTTCGCGCCGTATTTTTATTCGATGTTAATTTTTTGGCGGATTTATGATTTCAAAAACTACAGCTGACTACTCAGAGCTCCGAATGCAAATTCTTTTAGTTATTTGCTTCATGATTTTACTATTCCAATATTTAGTTTTGCCTAATTATTTTTCGATTCTACAGTTTGAATTAGTGTGTGCGAAAAATCTTGGTTTTTATTTGACAAGATCTGCGTGACTCAATCATCTCATTAACGTTTAGTATTTTTTATTTTTTATAAAAAAAACAAACAAAAAAGACTTGGAATATATTAAGAAATAATTTGGACCTACGGGACGTTTGGTAGATAAGCCCAGACAGAGATCTGGTGTCCCGTTGCCAGAACAGAGCTCGGGACCGTTGGTGCGGCCTCCGAACGGATAACGTCATCGACGTCGCTGTCCGTGCTAATGTTTCTCTCGACTTATCAATTCGTCGCGGCGATTAAAAAAAGTAATAAAAAAAATATATTTCCGAGGCCTCCCTCGCTTTGGCTCCTCCCATCTGGATAACCGTATTTTTTTTCGTTTATTCTTTCATCCTCCAATTTCGACGCGACATCTTATTCGTCTCATATAACTGGATTGGCCCACACTCGGTGCGCCGATACACCTACTTGCTATTTCGCGAGGCGGCACACAGTCTACAGCACTCGGGAATCCGCGTAAGAACGAATCAATTACCAATACACGATCGTGATTTTTTTTTAGTGCCTTTAATCGTTAATTTTTTATATTTCCCTAAATGGAAAGACAAGATATTTTTTTTTTTTTTTTTTGAGGGTTGAAAAACTTGAATAAAATCCCAACCTCCTTGAGCGGATCTTCCTTGGTTCCCACTCGATAATCCTTTTTTGCCATTGATATGCAAGCTTGTACCTTAATTGCATCGCTCGTACCGTGCCAGCGAGAGATCTCTATCCCAGCTGCGACGTGACATTTCGATCGTATTAGATAAATAAATAGCCGCGTATTAAAATCGTTCGGGATCATTAATCAAGTAGGCCTCCAGAGTCCCGTCTACCCCGGCAGCTATCGTCGATTTTTCTCCTCCCTACTGATTTTGATCCGCGAGCTATGTGTATGAGTGATTAAGGACACGATGGTATTTACAACAAGTGCGTGCCGCTCAAGAGTAACACATATCGTATAAATTTATATGCAATATCCGATAATATAATAAAGCGACGCGATTAATCGAATTATCTAGATCTCGCCGCCACACTATCGCCCGGAGCGCAATGAATTTCGCTTTATCGCACGGCAGTCGAGCGAGTGCGACGATCGTGAAGGCAAAATTTCTGAGCGCTGGGCAGTACGAATGTTCGAGTAAAAAAAAAAAAAAAAGAGCCGAAAGATCCTCTGGTACGTCACGGCAGGACATTCGTCGTGGCGATAAGTGAGAAGCGGCTCACGGCGCTGCGAACCACCGCGGCGTACGCACATACGCGTGGCCGTCCCTCTCACCCCACGTTCGCGCATCTTTATCGCGAGGCGAAACGAGCGTAATGAAACGTTGTGCCTCTCGCGACGAGGGGGAACAGCCCCTCCCCCCCTTGCACCCTATGAATATTCAATGCCTCTCTCGGTCGTGTCCAATGCGTTACACACTATAATACGCGGTTCGGTATTCCGGGACGCGCTTACTCATTTCGCGCGAAACTCGTGTCTATATGCGCGCAAAGATGACGAGCCCGAACGCCCTCGAAACGTGTTACAGTTTAGTCTTCCTTAAGTTAAAGTGAATTCGATAGTGATGAAATTTTTTTCCACGCACCTCCTCTAAAGCCATTAGTCTGATCTTCATTTCTTCTTAGGTCACGGTGATCCAGCGCAAATTATTACCAATAATAGGGAATGTTAATTTTTCATTTTGATACTCGCAATTATTTTTTCTCATCATGCACTTGTTTTTAGGTACGGAAGAAACAAGACAAAGAATAGATAAAAGTAATGAAACTATAATGGAGGAGAACTGTGCTGAACTTACGAGGAAGTCTACTCTATGCGCATCGATACCCAGCGCACACCTCCGGAGACTGGGATAATTGTATCGCGAGGTGCCGCTTGTCCCACGAACCGATCTGTCTCTGTCGACTTTATCTCATCGCTAATTTGTTCGGTGCCCTCGTACGAGCGGGATGAACGGACAGGGGATCGGAGGCGCGCGAGACTGAGAGCCCTCCCTGTCGTTCGGAGCGTCTCCTCTCCACCTCGCCTCCTCGCCATCCCGCAATTACCGACACCATAGAAAATCGCAAGACGAAAACGTCGAATTGTATCTCCTACGATCTATCGACTCTTCTGCCACCGGATAACTCTCCAGCGTCCCGATAAACCTATCCAATCTGTTGCACGGAGCAGCGAAGAAGAGCAACAAGCCCGCTCGGTGTTGGACCGTACCTGTTGAGCTCGCGATTCTCCGGTTCGAGCTCTCCTGCAGTTTCATCGAGACATCCAAGGGATTTATAGTCCCGATGGGAAATTGCCTCCAAAGACTTTGCTGCTTCGACACATACATATTCACTTAATTCTTTCTCAATTTTTTTTTTTTACGAGAATGAAGAATTCTTCTCGTTTGTACCCGATATCGTTTGGTAACGAACGAAAAGACACGAACCCGTATACTTTACCGTAGGACTCGTGTCTTTCCGCTCCAGAGCAGTCGATACGCGCTCACCGTGTCCGACTTGTTTCCACGCAACGCATCCCCCCCGCTCGACACACGCCGGTCCCGTGGGATCGAAACATGCCGGACGGAGCGCTACTGCATCCGCGGCTACGAGGACGATTTCCATTTACAACTTGTCCGCGGAGAGAGCGTCTCGTTATCGGATACAAGACTCTCAGTTATAATATCGAAGCATATCGTTGCGAGAGATAGAGAGCGAGATTTAAAAAAAAGGCGTGCGAGCAAGAGAAAGAGAGAAAAGATGAGTCGAGAAGAGTATCGATATCACGTCGAAGCCGGTCATCGACGAGAGGGCGATGGCTCGCGCCCGGTCGTCGATGAACAAGGAGAAGCAATAAGAAGATTAAGAAGAAGAAGAAAATGAGAAAAATAAGAAGGAAGAGCCAAAGGCGATTCTCTCGGTCCTTCGCGCTGAGCGAAGATCCTCCGGCAACGCGGGATTGAGTTATAGCGCCGAGGGGACCATGGCGACGGTAGTCGATCCCCGGGGGCTTCGACGGAAGATAGCTCTTCTCCCGGGCACCCGTTCTTCTCTCCTCTCCTCGCGCATTTCGCGCATAAAGTATCAAACGCAACTAGTCAATAAATTAATATATCACCGGGTATATAAGTTTTGTCCCTGCGGCTGTACAACGAAGTGCATACAAGCCGGGGCATCTTTCATCGGTGTACATTGCACGGATGTTAACTCGCTTGTGAAAACTGCTAACAAGATGAGAATCACCGGAGCTCATCGATAATGACTGAACGAAGGGGAGACCGATCGGGGAAGGGAGACCCCGGATGAGGATGAATTTCAGACGAGGGTCTCGGTCGATATCCTTATTAAGACGTAGGCATCGATGATCGAGGGAATGTATTCCGGGGAAAATATCAACGACGGAAAAAAAAAAAAGCGGGACATCGAGAGGAAGGAATATGGTTTCGTGCGGTGCTTGTCGATGAGACGCGGAAGGGGGAGGACGGTGGTTAAACCTGAAAATTTACATGATCCATAAAGAAGCTCGACGAAACGTTGAGACAAAAAATTGTTCATCCATACGGGCTAGTCGTTCGTAGATACGCTCATGGATTTCGTTAAAGGATTATTAGTATTCGTCGTCTGCCGAATTTACTAGCATAGTTGGCCTGTAACTTGTCCGGATAAACGAGGGTCGTCGGATGTTCGCGATGCTCTCGCGAACAGGTTTGCCTCGGCGTTCGGAATGAATGAGGAAAATTGCTTGAAATAATTGTCACGAGGATATACGACGATCTGGAAGGTTAATCCATTGGGTGCAATTGTAAACAAATCGTAGATTCAGCGGCTCTGAAAAGAGAAATCGGTGAAAGGACCGTAAAGTATCCGCGGGAATTTGTGACGCGTGATTTTCAACAAAAAAATTTACAAATAATTAAATTTATCTGTATACACGGAGTTCCGAGTGATCTTCAGCCTGATCGTTTCGTCGTTTAATCGCGAAGCTGTGCGCCAAAGCTCGCCAGAGTGGCACGCATTCGGCGAGTGTATCGAACGATGTAAACGAGGTAGAGTCGTAGATCTTGCCATAAGCGCGAGAGCGAGACAACCCCCTGCCGATCGTGCGTAGGCTCTGGACTCTCCCGGCTGCTCGGTAACACGTGTAAGCCGCTCGCGAAGTATTGTGCGCTGTGGCTCGGTGGTCCGCGGCAACCGAGCTCGAGCTTCGCACCTGTCGTAAAGGTGACGAATAACTAGACGATAAAACTGGCCAAGCACCTCACAAATTATCATTCAATCCTCTCGACCGAGAAACGTCGCCGTTGACAAACGAAAGATAATCGATCACTCGGCGATTCGCGTGGGAGGACAATTAATTGCTTAATGAAGACGATCCTTGAAAGTTTAATCGCGATTCTCGATCGAGCACCGTGGAGAAGAGAGAAACGGTCTGCCGGGGATGGGAAGCGAACGAATTCGAAGAAATCGATTTCGCCATCCACGCGAGAGATGCATCGTTAAGAACAACCGTGAGGCTCTCTTGGTGTATAAAAAAAATAATTGAGAAAAAAAAACGAACGACGGGAAACGAGCCGAGCAGATTCGAATGCAAATTCAACGACGCTCAGCCGGGTTTCGTACAAATGCTAAGTGGACCGAGTGTGTCTTAATTATAGTAATTGGTTAATTGTTCGACTATCTGATTCGAGAGGCAGAGAGAATCGGAGGGAGAAACAGAACGGTGAAATTCCGGATCGTGTACACACGTGCGGTCGTGCTGATTTCTTTATTTCTTCTTGCTCTGTCTCCCTCTCTCATGGTCTTCTTGCTCAGAGATTTATATCCCCTCTCTCATGTTGTCCCGGTGAACGAGACAATGAGTCGCGAACTGGTTAAGTAGATCCGGATCGCTATAATTAGCTCTCCCGAGCTCTCTCCTGAATAAACCGAACGCATTAAATGCTAAGCTTTATAATGCCTTGTTTTAGTTCAATCGTTAAATATTTATTGTTTATAATTTAGCGACGCCCGTTTTCATACAAATTTTCATTCCACGAGCTCTAAAATTTAGCCATTAGAAAATGTTGCTCGTAGAATGGAAAAAACGCTTCTTTAATTACTTTTTTTAATCAGTGCACAAAAACAACCTGAACTATATTCCACGAAACGAAAACGTATAGGCGTATTTTTAGCCCGAGTAGTAATATAGTTCGATCGTAAAATCGTAGTTGTTCGAAGCGCCAATGCGGCTACCGAACTGTCATTTAATTTGATTTAGAGTTGGCTAAGGATTATTAATTACCGCATTGCCCCCTCGGTCTTTCTCCTTTGACTCGAAGCCTCCTCGGGCTCCCCGAGGACTCTCTCGTTAAGGTGGTCGAGAGGCGGCCCCGAGGCCCCGTTGATGAGTTGGGTTTCTTACGAGCGATGCAACTCTGTTCGCCGTATATATACGACGGCACCTACGAGAGAGAGCATGCAGGCCGAAGGTATTTTCTGCACACTCGTCCTCGTCGTACGTAACCCGCCTCCATCTCGGCCTCTGTACAAGCTTTGTACTACTGCTGTATACCGTGCTGCATAGCTCATTCACCGGCAAGTTCAACAATAAATCACTCATGAAAAAAAAAAACTTGAGTACACACATAAAATCTTTAAAATATATAAACCATCATCAAATACCGACAATTTTTCAATTAGAGACATGCGCGGAATTAATATAATGAATACATGGTATTTCTGACATACAAAATTCTATCCCATATACTATTATTTTAGCAGGACGGTTTTCGTCGCATATGAAATGGATTTCTAAGTGGATGGGCAGTACCTACGAATGCAAGTAGCGAAGGATGACGGGTGGATAAGTCACCGATGTGAAATCGTTAAATTTTCGGCAAATGTGCGGAAATCCAAATTTATGGTTTCTAATTTTTTTTATTAAAAATTAAATTCTTGAAGTCATTTTTTCTCTTATTGAATGACTGTACGTTTTGCAATGACTAATTCAAAACAAGAACGTATGAAGATTATTTCCGAAAGAGAGAAAATTGGTAGCCGTGAGGGGCCAATTACTGTAGCGTTTGCCCCGAAGCGCGAGGACCGACAGGCTGTACTTTGCGAATTGACCTCCGACCTCGTCTCTGAGAGACCTCACAGACGCTCGGAACGCGCGCAGCCTCCGCGTGTCCCTCCCGAGGTTCTTCCCCGTCGCGGGGTTAAAGGATACATTTTTCTTCTCTCGAAACATCCGCACGGCGAAATAAAGATCTTGTCGTACATCGTCGAATACAAGATGTCGGGGGGAAGGGGGTGAAGAAAAAACGGTGTGAACGCTCAACACGCGTCGTAACGTTGTTTCATTCCGCGACACGCTCGTTTCTCCCGATAACCCCGGATCTCATTGTCCCCTCGTACTACGAGGGACCTTATATATACCGCCTGTTCAACTCCTTCGTTTGTTCGCAATGTCGCCCGCCCACCACTCCAAGGAATTCGATGTTACAAGAATCCCCGCGAAGGTGGAGGAAGATAGAAAACACGAAAAAAATAAATAAAATAAAAATACAGAAAATAAAAGCATCGTTGCTGCAAGGAAGATACCGCGGGCGATCCAGGCTCGAAAATTTTTTACGCGGCAGTAGCTCGAACATCAATTCCTGTGGAATTGAATGAAATGGTACCAATTAATTGATTGTGCTATAGTCTCATTTATTTTGTTATTTTTTTATTTATTTATTTACTTACTTATTTATTTGTTTATTTATTCTAGGAAAAAAGAAGATTAAGGATAATTAACCCCCGACAGAAAAGAGAGGAATCCCTTTCATCCTACGCTCTTGCCAGCTGCTGGGCGATGCATGTTCAGGCGGTATCACTATAGAGTGCAACGTCGAAGCTGAGCTGTGTGGCTGCTCGGTTAATGGCCATCGGGACAAATGGTCCCACACCGGGAACACTTAATTATTGCCGTGGTTATTGCTCCTCGTTACTCACACCTCTTAGAGCAGAATCGAATTTATTGCGAGCGAACGAAACTCGGTAGCGTATATGCAATGTACCGTGCAACTCGTTCCTCTTTTTTTTTTATTCCGGTATTTTCTTCCCTCGATATTTCTTCCGATTTTTCCCTCCGCACGCTTTATTCCCACTGGGATCGCACGGCCATGAGAAGTGGTTAATTAAATCAATATTTCACGCCGGTATCCACTTATGGAATACGATCGACCGCACGTGAGCTCGAGCCTAGATAAACATATCGGATTACCGAGCAGAGGATCGTAGCTAATGCGCATCTTCCGTGCCGATGACGCAATGAAGCAGTGCGAGGTCGAACTCGGAATCCCGCGATCTGCGGGGCTAACATGATTCATCTGTATTACCTCTGTCTGTGCAACCATTAACATCCAGTAGTTTTCTCTTCCCACTTTTTTGCATCGGGCATGATCAAAGAAAAAAAAATTGTCCGGCGATATTCGAACAACGGGATAAAGACGAAAGAAACATGATTTTTCTTCGGACGATCCGGATTGCCCACACTCCCTCGGGAGTGATATAAAACTCCTCCTGTGTGGCCTCCGCTAAGAGATTGTCGTTCACCTGTTGTCGTTTAATACCGCCTCCGTTGAATTTACGATAAACGCGTTTATCGTACTAATCATAGAGAAACCAGCTCGTATATCGCAATCAAATATGAGTAATAAAAAAAGGAGTAATCTCTCGGGAGGACATGCGTATATGTGTATTTTTATTTGCGCCGTAAAACGCGTAATCTCTGCACAGCAGCGAAGATATATTTCGTTCCCTCGTCGAACTGCCCACGATCGCCTAATGCACTTAACTTTTTGTCAATTTCTTTCCCCCGGTGCTTGGAGTCCGCGGAGTCGTAAATGCGACCGATCCTCTCTCGTCTTCATCACGAATGCGAGACGAACTCATCCGTATCAAAGCACGTTATTTTCTTCGCAATAATGTTGCCTATCGAGAAACAATCTTATCCATAGAAACGTCGTAATGGCTTACACATTGTGATACTTTTTATTCTTATTTTACTTTATTTTTTGTTAAGGTGGAATAAAATTAAGACTGTAAGCCGAGTCATCCGAGATCCACGCGAGCGGGATGTAAACGGATATAAGGGTGTCCGGCGCTCGAAGAAAAGGAAAGAAGAAACAACGTATCTGCCGACTCTTCCGGCTTTTGCGGGCCCGCTGCTCCCGGCAGTTGGAATTTTATCGCGCGAGATGAAGTTCCTAGTCTCGTCACCTTCCCTCGCTCTCGCCCGAGTGTGTTTTATCATCGTCCCGAGAAAGTGTAACTCGTCGTGACCAACGACCAGGAGAATCGTCGGGAAGGATCGTATTTCTGGTCGCACCAGACCGTTCGCCGGAGAGCATTCTGTCTATCTCTTCGTTTTTTTTTTTTTTTTTTTTTTTTTCATGTGTCCGAGTGCACTGAAAACAAATTCAGCAAAAATGCGCTATCACGCGAAATCAATGTCGGCGAGCTGACGAGGAGTGTGAATGCCCTTCGGGATCGGCCAATTAGCAGGACGACTTGATCAACGACATGGCAATTTTATTTCAAAGTACAAGCGCGCACCTGCCGAAGACATGCGGTGAAAACGGACAGTGACGAGGCGATGGTGTTCTCTCATAGCTTCGTTACAGATATTGAGAACCTCTGATGGTGCATGAGGAAGGATTAAAAATAAGAAAAAAATAATTGAGGAGAAAATATGTACGTGCGGTATAGTGTTGATTTACCGTGAGCGCCGTGAGGGTCTCTTGCCTTTCCATGCGCACCCTCCTCGCTTTCGCCATCTCGAGTACTTAACCGACCGCCGAGATTTACAATTCATATCATGAGGAAGCATGAAAAATGGATACGCACAAGTGCGGCGAATCTCTCTGCAATATTTTGCCTCCCTGTCACATTTCTTTCGACGAACTCATTTGTACATTTGACAAACTTTATTCGGCCACGATGATCCAGATTATTTTTTTAAATCATTTTTTCAATCTTTCCTTTTTTAATTGAAATATTGTAAAATAACCATAAATTCCATTAATCGTCGAAGATCCGTACGAGAAGATGGATATTAAAACACGATATTAAAATAGATTCCGATCTCGTTGTCGTACAACTCGGCAGGATGGTTTTACATACCGTAGCGCAAACTGTCCAACGATCGCCCCGAAGGCAAAGCCTACCGAGCCTAATATGGAAGCGGCTCTCATTTGGCACGCTCCGCGGCAATTTACAGCTGAAATGAATTTATGGAAAGCCCCGCGAGAGGATCGCGCTGGGCCATAAAGCGCCCATCCGCCTGTATAAGCGTCAGCCTTGTACACACTCCCGATACAATATACACCGTGTGTATGTTCCAGCGTACTCGTGCGCGAAGCCGCTAGCGACGAAACTATAAATTTTATCTGTTACAGGCTCTCCGGGGTAGTGTCTTCCGACGCTAAATAGATGTGAGCCCTGCCGACCATTGACATAAACACTCGGCATTAATTCATCCGGCTTTGGAGAACTTGCGGTGGACACAGGCGCGCGCGCTTCGCGTGCGACTCTCTCACGGGAGAATACCGAAAGGCGTATGGGATGAACGCCACGCACAGGAAGTCAGTCTCCTCTTTCTCTCTGGAGAGAACCGACTCGTCATACTCGAGGTCCGAGTCACTCGCTTTCACATATGCGACTCCACGCACAAAGCGGAACCGTAAAAGGACGACAGTCGGCTGTACGTTAAATAAAGTACTAACTGCTGATGACGAAACAATCATCGATCATGCCAAAAACGCAGTCCGTACTGCAGAAGAAATAATCCGTTGATGAGAGTCTTTTTCTTCACTCGAGTTTTCTGGACAGCAGGCTGCAGGACACTGGAATATTCTCTCTGCCGTGACATCGTGCAGCAACCGCACGCTGAGGCTGCAAGTAGGCACCGAGAGTGTTAGAAGAAAAGAAGAAATCCGTTTCCAAGATACGTTCGGGCGATGCAGAGTCCTGCACGCGGCAGAATGTCGCGTGCTACATAAATCGGCTCCATTGCGACACACCGAGGACGAGCGCGGGAGATAGCTATCGCCGGTCGTCTTATAAATCAGGCAGCCGATCGCACAGCGATATCGATATCTTTCTGCATTGCGCTCTCGGGCTAGTACGGCGGGCAAGCAAAGTCGTACGATGAAACCGATCGATTTGACGCAACTTCCGAGACAAACTTTGCACCTACTCGGTCAACTTTACCGTGCGGAACTCGATCGATCTTGCTCCGTAAATGTGCATACAGTTATGCACTCGGCGAGTGTGAATTATTGAGTTCGGGGCGTCAATCTCGTATGCTCTGGATCTATACCCACACTCGATACTGGGCGGGCAACTGTGAATGGGTTTTAAAAATTATTTTTCATCACTCGGTGCGGAAATGGCGACTTTTCCACCCGCTTCGCGCACGTTAAACCGCAATTTTCGCACCTTGTGATGAAAAATTTTGTACATCCCTCGTGTGAAACACTTTTTCTAACTCGTGGAGTAATGTACTATTTCGATCGAAAAAAACATTAAGCGTTTAATATAAGAAACTGCTTAACGCAGGGGCACCTTTTACTTCGTAATGCGGGAGATTGGCTTCGAGGAGGCGAGGCAAAGGCGAGATGCGCATCGTCATCGTGCATTTTCTTCGATTCCTCCCCCTTCGCGGTGAGGGACCGAGGCAGCCGATCGGATGCCACTCGTGGGTACGAGTGAAGTTTTTTCTCGCGTGGGAGCGAGACGAACGACAGAATGGGAGGAGGTCGAAAAACGAATGTAAGAAAGAGAAGAAAAGAAAGATTCGAAGGCGCAACGGTAACTCATCTCGCACGGCAAACGAGCTGAAAGCTCTCCGCGGGTAATTAATTGTGCTCACGCTTAGCCGGGGCCGCGAGAGCGCGGCTGTAAATTAATATGACAGAAACTGCCCGCGCCCGCGCTCTCTCGGCTCGCACCGCGCACCGTCCGGTGCAACCGAGTGTGGGCACCGCAAGTCCTCGGGGCTTGGTTCTCGAGTTCATGCGAAAGTTTTCCCGTGTAAGAAAAATTAACGTCCTTAGAGACACTCGTTACACATGTACGCTCGTACGGGAACATTTCGATGGCTTTCGTCCAAATTTTATCTCGGTGGAGACTACTTGAGAACAATGTTCAAAATGGTCCGCTGCAGTGAAATAAAGAATGAATGACAAACACGTAAAAAAAATCGGCAGTCCATAAGACGCGTATGGATCATATATGCGACAGTTGCTAAAAGAACTTTCTCTTTTCCTTGTTCGCAGGTAGCAGGGAGGCAGCTTTCACGTACGCGATAAGCTCGGCCGGTGTGACGTACGCGATTACCGCAGCTTGCAGTCGGGGTAACATCACAGCCTGTGGCTGCGAGCCTGCTGTACGGTAAGATTTATTGTTTTATTAATTACACTCTGATAATTAAAAGCCAATAATAAAATATTGGTAATTCTCGCTATCAGCTGCGGATCTTATTCTTAATCGGCAATTATTTTCGCAGGACGAGAAAGGAGTTGCCGCCGAACGGTTGGGAGTGGGGTGGCTGCAGCGCCGACGTAACTTACGGAATGAGGTGAAGCAAAATTCAAATTAATTCGTCCCGTCTAACGAGACGATCATCTCGTAGTGTCCTTAATTAATTATGAATTCCCGATGTTCATACAGATTCGCGCGTAGGTTTCTGGACGCGAGGGAGATCGAGGGTGACGCGCGAAGTCTCATGAATCTTCACAACAACAAGGCTGGAAGAAAGGTGAGAAATCATGCCCGCGGACACTCGCATACATATATACATAAATCTATTTATATATATATGTATATATTAACATTAAACGGTCAAAGCAGAGCCGCTCGTAATCCAGCCGATACGCTTAATTGAATAGCCGCTGTCAGCGATCGGCTAACTCAATTAATCCGACCGGTCGAACAGAGTCCAAACAAATTAATCAACCCGCTCCGGAATATCGCTCGCAATCGGTAAACCCGAGTATTTGCCATTTTATTTTGTATCGAAGACACAAATACACGTGTACGTGGGTAGGCGATACTGTGTATCTGGAATACGTTGTACTACCTGTAGCAGGTACCGATACGTTGCTTTATGCGAACTCGGGGCCAGCGCATGCATGTCTATGGGCATTAATAACGATTCGTTACGCTCGTGCCGATTTCCTCGAATTATGCTGTAAATCGATCCCCCGTCGACGTCGGGGTAATAACAGGTAACGGGATAGGTAACGTCGCGGACAGGCCGAGCCCACGGGTGGATATCTATCTCTCTATCGAGATCGGTTACAACTTGTACTGCTTGTAAATACGGGTGCGAGAGAGCGTGTGCGCCTCCATCGCCAGGGCACTCTCTGTACGTAAAGTATAGGTTTCACGATTAAATGCGAAATGTCCCGGCTATTCCGGCCTCCGCACTGTGAGCACTGTGTATATCTATTATACATATTGCCTTCTGCACGATCGAATCGAGAATAATGAAAAATTCGTAGGTTGTCCGATAGCCGATACGCGAAGCTGAGAATTAATCGACGGTTGGGCACTCTGTAAATAAAATCATTTCTTCTTTACTCGCACACATGACTAACTTTTGGAGTACCCGCTCGAAATAATTGTCAGAATAATTTTTAGTTGAATGAAAAAAAAAGTGACTTTAATCGGCGATTTCCGGCTTCGTTGAGTAACTCGAGTTAACGAGGCACTTGGAATCAATAACGAGACGTCTATGTGCCGGATAATAGGCTTCGGGCAAACTTGTGGGATATTATCTCTCACTCATGAACGATTCCCTGGACGAAACGGCGCTGTTTACCGATAACTGATTTATTAGCCAATAAAGCCAAGCCAATGACCCCTCGCAGACTATGTCGTTTTTGTGAGAATTCTGTCCTCGAGAGAGGGTGGATGCCACGATTCATTGTCCTTCCGCCGAAAGGGCGCATGAAAGTTCGCTAGGTACCTGCAAGGAAGTAACGACCTCGTAATGCCAGCAAGTCATTCATAATAATATCTTTGAGAAAATTCGCACAATAATGTTAATAAACGGTTCAATAAGCGCGATCTTCCCCTTAAGGGAGGAGTGGCTAAAAGTGTCAGGCTAATTGGACTCCCATGGGCCTTATTGAATAAATTCTATAGAAAGGCCAAAAGACCTGTCGGTATGAAAGCGCATTTGAGGTGAGACTCTTTTTATTTAACGCGAAAAATTTATACAAAATGGTCCATGTTACCCCGGGCTTCTGCTTTGTAAATGCACATTAAACCGGATGGCTTGCGGCGAGGGCTCGTGTATCCGACAAATATATTTCTTTAAGATCTTCGAAGAGAGAGAGGAAGAGAATTTGTTTTTTTTTCGCACTGACAAATTTTACGACCCTCCTTATTACGAACGTACGAGAATCGAGAGCACCAATACGACAGAGACATTGACGCGCTCTCATTGTCGGTATTTTACCTTTGCTTGGACCGGGCAGAAGGTTCGCCATCGAGAGACTCACCGGGACCGGTGCAACCTGGATCTTTTCCTCTCGGTCTCTCTACTCCTGCAATGCTCGTTTCTTCTTACATTTTTTTTTATTAATTTTTATTCTTCTTATTTCCTTTCGCGTTTGCGGCGCCGAGTCACGATTTACGAGAACTCGAGAGTTACTCCCGTCGTCCGACGAAGATTTACATAAGACGCATACACGATCAAGTCTCTCATGCTTACTTTTTAATTTCTTTTTCTTTCTGCATCCCAACGGTATATGTATATATGTATATATTTATGTTTGTATAGGGAAATTGGGTATGCGCAGGTGAACTAGTGTACTCGAGTTTCGACGTTGTCTCACCGCGGTATCCTTTTTTTTAACGACATATATCAATTTTTTTTATCTCGTTTTTCAGATAGTAAAGGCCCTGTTGCAAACCGAATGCAAGTGCCACGGTGTTTCCGGTTCCTGCACTGTGAGAACGTGCTGGAGAACTTTGCCGAGCTTTCGACAGATCGGCGATGCACTCATGAAGAAATATTACCGAGCCCGACCGGTTATGGCTATAACGCCACCGCCACCACCCACGATTCAGGTATACAGTGTACAAAAACACATTCGTCAGAGTACTTTTACAAGCTTCTCGCTATGTAATTTCACTCGCGTTGAACCCTGGAACAAAAATAAAAGCACTCGAGGTGCAATCGAGTTGCGCAAAAGTTACTCGATACGAGTTTCAACCGCAATGACCTAATCTAATCACTGACTATCAAATCTGCACTATTTTTTATATTATTTCTTTTTTTTCAAAAAATAGGCCACGGATTTCCTAACGCACTCGTCCTCTATGGAGATCGTACCGATTCTGGGAAACGACGCAAAGTCTCAGGGTTCGCCTCTGGACTTCTCGAATTCGCGAAGCGACCGAAGACCCCTGAAGAAATCGGTTAAACAGCGAAGGCCTCATTTGGTTCTGAAGAGAACAAAAGTGAGCGGTGGTCCGGGAATGAGTCAGAAGAGGATTCCCAAGAGAAGCGAGCTCGTTTTTCTAGAGGCATCGCCGAATTACTGCGAGCCCGATCTCGCGCAGGGCAGTCTCGGCACGCAGGGTCGATCGTGCAATCGGACGAGTAAAGGTGAGCTTCGAATGAAATTTAAAAATTATCTTCTGTCGACTATCGTCATATATAACAAAAAAATTATCAATGAATGTTTTCTTTAAGTTTCTTTGATAAATGCAGGTACGGACGGCTGTGACCTGATGTGCTGCGGACGGGGCTACAACACTCATCAATTCACGAGAACCTGGCAGTGCAGATGCAAGTTTCACTGGTGCTGTAGGGTCCACTGCGACACGTGCACCGAACGCACTGAGGAATACACGTGCAAATAATGCAATTCCCCGCGATTAATGTGATCGTTACCAGAACGATCGCGAGACTATTTAAAAATCGACCCCTGCCCGCCGAAGGAGTACCTGGAGCGTGGAATTGGGCATAGCTCGAGGCACCTCCGGCGTAGTAGTGAGGAAAAAAGGCGTTTGTCCCGTTACGTGAGACGCAACAAGTATAAAAAAAAATTATTGTTTTTACATTTTTCGATTAATATCGATTGCGTTGCGAAGGTTTGTGCAAACATTTTTTCAACCATTATTCTGAACGGGCTAGAACCGCTGGAACATTAATTAACTATTGTAACTCGATGTACGACCTATGGCTATGTACTTTAGAGAGAATGACGTGGCGCACTTGAACCGTGACCGTAGAATTAACATGACACTAGGGTGTACAATAATAGCGATAAGACTTTCGACGAATGATTTGAAATTATACATACTATATACAAATAGAAATATATAAAGTGGATAGTACGTAAGATTTATAGATATTAATATTTACAAGAGCGAGAGAAATTTAGGTTTAAGTTAATTCCCAGTGTCTCGTTTTGTTAGGATTACCAAGTAAATTATTATTTATTTAAAAAGAAATTTTAAAAATAAAGACAGCGCCGATAAATTATACTCGTATATATGTACTAAGCGAAATGTATTTTTCTCTCTTCTTCGTCGCAAACCAATAAACAGTGTCTTATACATTTGTATTTTTTTGAAAGTTTTGGTTGCATGCCTTGATGCCAGAAATGTCGAAAACAAAAGATCGGATTATTGGTCGAGCGGTCGTGGAAACTTTTTGCTCATAAAATTTCAGGTAGCCAGTGGGGGTTGACCAGTCGTTCGGAAAAATATTCAACAAATCCGCTGATGAGTTAATGCGTCGACAAATTGCCGATCCCTCCTCCACGCATCGAAGATTACAGGTCAGCTCTACTATAAAAGGACACTCCTCGCAAACGAAAGCTATCACTCTTGCGAAAAACCTCCTGAAGCGAAGAACCAAGAAGCGAAGGGAACTCCGAAATCAAGGACCTCCGACTTTTATTTGTAAGTATCGGAACTTTGAAAATAGGCCATTACAATAGTTCTGCTGATTTTTTTAGTTCTTGAAAAATATTTTGCTTGGCAATTTATTTTGTCGACAAATTGTTTTCAACAGAACAATATTCAAATCGTAATCACGTGAATAGTAGTTACATTGGAAATTTTATTAATTTACAATTATCATTATTATTATTTGTAGGACACTTGTAGGCACTACAATTCATCAGGAAATGCCGCACGCTCGTCCCAGGCAACATCCACTCGACCCGGTGAGACTGCAGTCGCCAGTCTACATTAGAGACGGACCGCTGCAAATGATTCAATATCCTTGCCCCTGCGGCCACGAACTGTGCGTCCAGCCAGTGTTGGTCAACAATCATCACATCCGAGCGATACAAAGTGCTCAAGAAGGAAGAATAAACAACGTTCACCACCCCACCGCTCATCAGGAAAACATGCAAAATCTACAATTTTTCATGAACGTAAATCATTTCGCCCCGGAGAATTACGTCCATCAGGAGCCTCTGAGGCTTCAGTATCCTATGTACCCAGAAGTACAACCGCGAGAATATCGCAGACAAAGTCGCAGAAGAACGAAAAGAAATCTGTCGCATATCGGCTTCGACGTCGACAGCGAGCACGACCTCGATCGCTGACAGATCGTCTCGTCGCCGCCGAACCGTACTGTAAATATTATATTCGCGGGAGAAATTGTTCTAATGCCTTTCGCTTGTGTTTAATACCATTATTGTTTATAGTCAGTCTATTATTCTAAGGATAACAGTTCGTACAAAATATAATAAGTGTATATAAAAATATTTGAAAAAATATATGTATATAGTTGATGATATCGATACTGAATCAGATAACTTCCTTCACCTGGTATAATTGGCGATAGAACGGAGCAGCGACGGCAGAAAGTTTACATACTCGCGAGTAGCTTGGTAGCTTCTTGCTTAGCTTCGAGGTCGTCGTCGTTTTTCGCCGCGAATTCCGCGGCCATCTTCAAGTACTTCACAGCGTCTTCCTTTTTTTTCAATTTCAAGCAAGTCTTCCCGAGCATGAGTAGATTGTGAATGTAAAAATTTGGATCAGTTCGCTCGGCCCTTTCGAAGAATTCAAGAGCTTCCTCGAACGCCGCGCTCGGTGGCTCGCCGAATATCACCGCGGCGATCTTCCTCTGGTACCAAGCGAGGTCGGACACCTGGTAACACCAATTGCCGAGCATGTACAGAGTCGTTGCGTCCTCGGGATTTAAATCAGCCGCTCTCTGAAAAAAAAAATCGTCGTAGACTTGCTACTTTATCTTCACGATAAGTCCGATATTTTGATGATTACCAGCATGTGTTTTTTCACGTTGTAGAGCTCACGGATTCGTGCTTTTTTGCCCTCGTATGAACTCTTCGCATCCAGGAGAACGGCGAACCACTTGTGAACAGCATAGTGGTCCTCTTTTATTTCCAAGGCTTTCACAGCTAGATCGTATGCCTCGAAGATCATTTTTTTAGCTTCAACGTCGCTCGCCATTTTGGACATGTTGTACAGAGCTCGGCTTAATCGCCACAATATTTCTACATCTTTGTTGTCCTTAAAAAAAAATTAAGAAACAGCAGTTATTTATATGTTTCTTGTTTCAACGATATCTTTATTTTTATCTACCCTGTATTTTGCCCAATTATTACGGAGTGCTGATTACTGTGTAGATGAAATATGAAGAAATGTTGTAGAATTTATTAACAATTCTAATAGTTACTCTATAATTTTGCAGCAACTCGTAGATCTGTTTATATTCTCCCTGCTCGAACAAGGCATCAGTCTTGGCAATGAGAACTTCCTTGGCTGTGATGGCTGTGTCATTGGAGTGTTTCTTCAAGCTCAGTAGTGCAAAGGAAGTAAAGGATGCTCCACTGGGAAGCTTTCTTTGCAAGGAGCTGCTCATCCAGACCTAAGAAAATTTCTCTATAGTTTATATGTAGCTAAACATTGTTTAATTGACCATGGGGGTCGAAGTGGTGTTAAACACGGATTGTTGCTTGTTCCGTTATTCAAATACGATTCAAACAATGGAAAAACATCGCCAGAATATATACATCTTTACTGTTTACTTGCTATTCGCCCTTATGGAGTCTGGAATTTTTTAAAAATATCAAAGCCTCTTACCGTACGCACTGCATTGACAATCTGCTGAGCCGCAACTCTCTGAAAAATTCTCGCCGTTCCGACTAAGCGGTAGACTTTCTGTACGATCATTTCTCGATCGAAAGTTCGTATCGCGTCGATAAAAGTTACGAGAAACAAGTGCAGTTTGGAATATTATATTTACTGAAAACTCTTTCGCAAGAAGTAATATGCCGGTAGCAGTCTCGAAGTGTCGTTATCATCCAAAGCGGTTGAATTAAGGGGTGGCTCACTCGAATGGTACTGAAGTAATGAAGACGATTCTAAATATTACACGTCAACCGGAGCATTTTGCCCGGAGCATCAGCTGTGCGGCTGTACAGCTACAATGACAGGAGTGAAATGTTACGTGACCTTGAGACGCACGTGGTTCTCAACCCCCATTGGTCGGCGCAAGAGTTCATTCACCCGATCGTCCGGCTAGCAGACGAAAACAATGCGTGAATAATATTTTTAACTAATCTTTGAGATAACTTATGTTAAAAAAATGCGTTGGTCGATCCCGAAGCCGGTGTGGCTCGCGAGTGCAGCTGCCTCGTTGGTCGGAGCCGCTATCGTGATAAAGTAATGTTTAACTCGCGAACGATATTTCAACGAAGCACTACAAAATTCACCTAACCTCAAATTTATAACCTCCTCGAAAAACTTCCGCTCTCTCTTATCGAGAAAATAATAAAATTGGTGTTTAAATTACTCCGTTTTTCTGTTCTTTTTGTCTAAGGAATCGAATGAACGGCGAACTTTATGCGGGCAAAGAAAACTTAACAGACAAAGTTGTTATCGTCACCGGTGCGAATACGGGTATCGGCAAGGAAGTTGCCCTGGCGATGGCACAACGGAAAGCCAAAGTCGTCATGGCATGCCGCGACATGTTCAAATGCGAAACTGTACAGCAATGGCATTGAATTTTTTTTTTTTTTACTGCTTGAAAAAAAAAATGTTATCTTTGCAATTCGTATATTTTAAAATTTCTGTGTAAACTTTGCAGACTCGCAAGGAGATAGTACTTTCTACGAGAAACAAGTATGTTTACTGCAGACCATGTGATTTAGCGTCGCTGGCAAGTATTCGGAATTTCGCAGAGACTTTCAAGAAAGGTATAAGTTAACTGTAGAACTTGGAATTTAGTCTTGAATTAATGAAAAATCTTATTGTTTACAGAGCACTCGAGACTGGACATTCTGGTGAACAATGCGGGTGTCATGCGCTGTCCCAGAAGTGTCACCGAGGATGGAATAGAGACTCAGCTGGGCGTTAATCATATGGGACACTTTTTACTCACAAATTTACTGCTGGACAGGCTGAAAGTTTCGGCTCCCTCGAGAATCGTTAATGTATCAAGTACCGCTCATCTACGCGGTAAAATAAAAACCACGGATCTCAATAGCACAGAAAACTATGACCCTGCAGAAGCTTATTCGCAAAGTAAACTGGCAAACGTTCTTTTCACAAGAGAATTGGCGAAAAAATTAAAAGGTCTGCACTTTATGACCCATAATATCTTAGTATAGCAGATATTTAATTAAAAGTGGATTTGTAATATTTTTTAATGCAGGAACAGGAGTTACGGTAAACGCCGTTCATCCGGGTATCGTCGACACCGAGATCACTCGACACATGCCCTTTTTCAACAGTACCTTGAGCACTATATTAATAAAACCCTTCTTTTGGATATTTATAAAAACACCAATGTATGGCGCCCAGACTGTGCTCTACGCGGCTTTGGATCCCAAACTGAAAGATAAGACTGGCTTATATTTCAGGTGAGCACTAACAGTATCACTGAATGTGCCTAAATTTACGGCCTAATATTGTTTGTTTTTTACTTCTCAGCGACTGTAAAGAGGCGGATATATCTGAAGAAGCTAAGAACGATCAGATAGCAAAGTGGCTGTGGATGACGAGCGAAAAATGGACCAAATTAAATGCGAGCTGATGCGAACAATCCAATGGTATGTAGAGGAGTTAAAAACGTCTTCGGTATAAATAAACAAAATTGTGTACAAAAAAAAACCAAAATGTATTTGATAACCGCATTCGCCGCGCGAGAATTCGCGTACGGAGTTTAGAACACGAAAGATCGATGGGAAGGATGGAATGCCACAGTTTTAAGATTCTTCGTCGATCGTCTCGCGTCCCAATTGAATTGGATGAGCTTCGGCCTGGGTCGCTCGCATGTACGGCTGGACGAGTGCCATCGACTTTGCGTAAAGCTGTGCGACTATCGAGTCCGGAGGGGGAGAAGGGTTCATCAACGGTTCCTTTACCTCGCAATCGCTGAAACGAAAATTACGATATTTCCGTTGAATTTAAGTGGAACGAATTAATGCAGAGCTAATTATTTAATTTTTGTTTGAATATATTTGATCACCTCAAATACTTTCCAGTCGTTTTGTCCAATGCTTTCGTCACTGCCGCGTAAACGCCGGTCTGAGCCCCCTGAATTGGATTCTTCAGCAACAACCACATCCACGGATACATCGCTAGTTTAATCATGAATCCGTGCTCGATTGGAGAACTTCTCATGTGCCGAGTTCCTCGGACCAGACCGGGATTAACCGCGTTGCAGGTAACTTTCGTACCTAATTTACAAGGGCAACGAAAATGCAGTTTTCTTTTTTTGTGTCCTAAATAATTTGCGTTAGGGGAATACTGAATAATACGTTTTTGGGCTAATCGATCGTTGCTCACCTTTTAGATAGTCGTTCAGCGCAACGGTCATCAGAACCAAAGCCAATTTACTCTGACCGAAAGCTTCACGGGCGGTAAAATTGTTCTCCAAGTTCAAGTCCTCCAAGTGTATCGTGCTCGCGCAATGCGCTTGAGCAGTAACATTTATTATTCTTCCCTGTTCGGCGGCTTCCAATTTTGGCAGGAGAAGTTGCGTCAATAAGAAATGGCCTGGGATACGAAATATTCTCTTACAATTAATTCTTTTATCTATTGCAAATGGACCTTTTCAATCGTTGTTGATAAATCTGCTTTGCATTTACCAAGGTAATTGGTAACGAAATGCAGCTCGAAGCCTTCGTCGGTCTTTTCGTACGGGTGAAAAGCTATACCCGCGTTGTTCACCAGAATATCGATCTCGTTTACTTCTACATAGGTGAAAAATTTGTTTTAGAATATCGCTAGAAGAAACATATTATAAATTATCGATTCTTTTCGAATCATCGTCAAAACTTATTCGATCAAAAAAACTGCGAAAAACGCATGCAGTTCGGAGGTAGATGTTTTTACCGGTAATTCGAAGCTTTAGTTATTTACTCTAACATTCCGTTTACGACTTCCGGTTTACGTTCGGCAATAAATCCTTGGCGACGAATACGAATTACGCTTACGAAACTTACCCAATTTGTCAGCAAAGTCTCGAACGCTTTTCAACGATGACAGATCCAAGATCTTAACTTGAGCCTTGCCACCCGGAAGTGCATTTATCTCATCGGCAACTTTGGTACCCGCAATGACGTCCCTGACTGCCAGGATCATGTGGCCGCCTCTTCGCGCCAATTCGAGAGCGATCTCCCTTCCGATACCGCTCGTTGCACCGGTGATGACGACGATCTTGTCATCGATGCGATCGTCGCTGGGACACATCGGTCCAGCCATGTAGGATCTAAACATTTTGCATCTTCAGGTCCGACGGAAAATTCAACGATTTGTAAATTCGAGCGTGCACATGCAGTAAAAGGGATTTCTAGAATACCTGATGGCTCCGAGTATTCCGATGATCAAACCGATCACATAAGGCCACCAGGAGTCCAGCATCGGACTAAACTGGTCGACGACCTTCTTGAATTCCACAACTTGATCCATTCTTTCCACCCAGATAGATCACAAACTCACCGAGGCAATTGAAATCTGCTGGAGCGTTTTCGCTGGAATCCCGTGACGCTCGCGGGAGCGTCAATATGTTAACGCTACCGTGTCCCGACTGGTTCTACCGAGCTCAGAGATGGAATATATTTGAGGGGAGGAAATGCTATTAATGGATCTAGATTGATGATAATTTGAAAAGGGGCCGGATGCGATGGTTCACAATGCGTTTGGCTATTAGAGATTAGAGAAAAAAACGCATGGCACACGGAAGGTATCAACGTTTACCAAATGTCAACGTTCTTCTTTTTTTCATAACACTATACGATCGCATCTCGGCGAATCGCTTGTTTCAAAACAATGCTGTTCAAAAGTATTCTGGCTTTTTTCGGACACAAAATAAAAAAATGGCCATGGAATTTTTCTCATTCACTCTGAATATATTGCAAACGCCTAGTGTAAGTAAACTCTTAAAGTATTAAGCTTCGAATATTAAGTTTCGCACTGTCGTTATGAACTATGCAATTTAGCAAGTGAATGTTTCGATTTTCGGACATCCACCGGAAATACGTCACTTCCGGTTTAAAGATTTCATATTTCGACCGAAGGTCACGTCATACCTCAAATACCTCACTTCCGGTTAGGAAATTTCAAATTTCAGCCGAAATTGACGTTTAAACCGAAAATACGTAGATAACATTTTTAGAATTTTTTCTCTAATTAAAACCTCCGCCATTGTTTTCAAGTGGCATGTTTACCAACCGATTTCATTAACGGAAAAATTAATCGTTACGTCCTAATGTTATATTGCAAAATGTAAAAACTTGCTGTTTTTCAAATAATACAAAGCGCAATAGCAAGTGCAATAGTGATGTCTGTAAGCTCAAACGAGAAAAGTAAAAATTGAAACTCACCTATAACCTCGAAGCTAGTACCATTTGCAGCTGATATATAAATGCGCCTTTATTATAGGTTTATGTCGGCGACCGCGGGAACGTAGTTGACGGACATGGAACTTGGCCAAGCGAGGTGTTCGTTGTAGTTCATTGTACGAGCTAGATAAATTTTCTCCAACAAAATTTTACTTATCGGTTTAGCCTTAAACTTTTTGTTTTCCAGTGCACTGAACCCTTTACTCATGTGACCAAGATTGTCACTTCGTCTTTCGCCGCGAACAGACCGGCAAGTGTTCGTCGTAAGGAAACAAAAATTAAATGCCGCTCGCCGCCAGCGATACGTGCCCGTAAAACTGAATGAGCAACGATTGTTTTTCGCAAAATGGCACGTTATTTATCGAGAGTCGCCGGTGTTCTTGCCCTCGCCGACAGCAAAAAAGTCACCGAACGCAAGGTAATTTCATAACTTCCTCGCTGCTCACTGAAATTCTATATTTTAACTCTACCGTTATATTTATTTTTCCCTCGATTCACCTTTCTTTCTACCCTCTCTGTCTCTTACGTTGTTCTCAGACCTTCCTACAGGACATGTTGGACATTTACTCGGACGAAGAATATGTCGCAGCGATCAACGCTGTATCAGATACAAAATTCGACGGTCCTACTTCATGGAACGAAATAATGCTCACTATTCATCGAGTCATTCTATCGGTATGTAAATGTTTTCCGCTCGGATTCCATGATTTAAAAAAAATGTATTTAATTATTTCTTGCATCCGTGGATGCGTAATTGATTGGCAGGAAGCAGAGAAACCTCCGAGCAAGGCTCAGAGAACCAACACAGTAGCTCACTTACGGAGCAGCTGTGGTACCGTGATGACAAAAACTGTTAGCCTTGCGACCAGTACAAGGACGATGTCTCTCTGCTGTGCCGATCTCATGGCCATGATCTTTCAGATACTGGGAAAACAAATTTACGAATGTTTTCATGCCGCTTATATAAACATTCTTGTCAATCATGTTCTCATGGACAAGCGTTACAGAATGGAAATTAACGGAGAACAGTGGAGCAAGATTTTAACGCTGAGCATAAAAATTTATCAAGACAGCTCTGATTATTTTAAGAGCGTCGTTCTCGACACTGCCAGAATGGCTGTACAGTACGGATGTTTGCAGTCCCATTTACAGCTCGAGATCAAGAAAATTCTGCCTTTCCTAGGTACTACTGTGAATTCATCTTTTAACGACTATGCAACCAAAAATCGTTGTTGATTGAACGATTCTTTGAATCAATGTAACTTAGAAACGAATACTTTCAGAACAGATCTTCAGGGACACCAAAACGAACAAGGGAATGATGCTGAAGCCGGTGTACGAACTGACGCACGCGGTTTGTCAGCAAATCGGCACGGAAAGTCGAATAGCGTTGTGCGAGCTGAGTGAAAAATGCTTGCCTCTCATAGTCCCTTTGGAGGGATGCCCCGAGAAATACGACATGATGTTGCTCTTCATACAGATTCATCATCCCAGCGGTGTGGACGCTAACGACGATGCGGCTTACGCTTGTGACTGGGATTTGTGGAAAAGCATTCTCAGAGGAATACACGCGAATATCGTCAGAGACACGAAGTCGGAGAAACTTTCGCCGTGTTTATTAAAACTCGCTTGCGAAGGTAATAACTTTTTTTAAACCAATTTCGATTGAAGTTTGGCTTCCGCGGAACACTTCTTTAAATGCTGAAATTTATCAGTTTACAGACAAATAATGCGGGATTCGTCGTACGTGAAGGAGGAACTTCCGAGCGGAGCCGACGAGGAGTACACTCGACCGAACAAGCGTCGGCGTCTGTCGATGGCAATTCAAAAGCCGATCGACATGCTGACGGACGTTGATCTCGAAACTACGTGGTCGTCTGTTCAGATACTCACAGTCTTGCTGAGAAAATATCCTGATTGTTTGAAATCGAGCGATTACCTTGAATTCTTGAGGAGCGTGACGGAATTCGTCACGGCGTCACTGAACAATGAAAATATAATGGATAGTTTGTGCGAACTTTGCACCGTGCTCGTCAGCGTTGAGAAGGAATACATCCACGAAATCGAAAACACCGAAAGCATCAGAGTTTGTTGGGAAAAGATATGGGACACTGTGCTACGGTAAATTTGCCAAACAACGTGGATTCAAATATTTAAAAGTAATGAAAATTCTAACGTATACAAATTTACGTTGCAGAGCTCTGAGTATGAATCAGAACGTGGAACGGGGCCACCGCCTCCTGCAGTCGATAATCGAGTATCGCAACGTTTTGAATCCGACTGCTTTCCTGCGTCTCTATCTGACGAAGGCCATAAAATGGTCATCCCCCAGCGTCGAAACGTTGCTGAATTTTTGCAAGCACTCGCCAATGCCTTCCGAACTTTCCAACGCCGGTGGTACATCCGTAAAACCCGAAGCTTCTGTAAGAGAATCGCTTGTTCGTTGGACCCTGGAAATTCCATCTTCAAAATTATCGCCTCAGATACCCTCGGTATCTCTGGCAAATTTGCTCACCTGTCTCACGATAAAATCTTGTCACAAGCGAGAATTTCGTGAGGCTGGGCATGTTTACGATTCACCGATTCGACGAAAGATCGCAGGAGTCAAGGCTCTCGAACGAGATCTGTTCGACGACCACGAGGCGAACGTACTCCACGATATCGAGACATGCCACTTGGCGCTGGAATTCCGTCGGAATCTCTTCGACGAGCCAGAGGAACCGAAAACGACCGAGACGAAACTTCGGACCGCCTGTGTTCCGGCAATTTTGGAGACGCTGGTCTGCTTACTGACCGACTCCCTGAGTAAAGGCTCCCCGGAGGAGGACATCGGTATCTCTATTAAAAAAATCACAGTCGTGGCAAAAATTTTGTCGAATTACGCTGAATTTAACGTTCGAGCTGACCACGAAATATCAAAGCTCGTAAATTTGTTCACTGAAAGTTTCAAAAAGATGACTGCATCCCTGTTAACGATGGGTACTGTAAAATGCCCTTATCTGGTGCCCATCGTTGAAGCCCTCGAGGTCCTGTACTGCACGCGATATCACTGGATAGTTACGGATATGATCGTCGAACTATCGTCCATGGATTTTATCGCATTTATTTACGAACTCATACCCGACGACAGCGAAGATCCCGTCAACGACGAAAATTCCCAGAGCTTCGGCGCCCACCCGCGAAAGTTCATGGACCGAAAAGGGTCGGGATCGTCTGGCGGACTGTCAGACTCCGACCGAGTTAAAAATTCCGCTCACAAAGTTCTCACGTATTACTGCTGCGCCTGGATCGGCGACCATATTTCCTTCTCGCAGACTAGAGTCTTGAAGAACATAATGAAGATCGATATCTACGAGGCAACAAGCACCGAGAGTCTTCGACGAGCCCTGACTGTTCTCAAAGCTTTCGGATCGTCGGAGAAACAGCTGTCAATCAGCGACGATTGTCTCGATATTTCTACGACATTCCTGGAGCAACTCTATACCTCGCGAAGAAAAGACGAAACCGCTGTACGTGGTGTATTGAACGTTTTGCCCCACTTCGTCAAAGCGGCTCTGCAACTTCGTCGCAGCGTCGACGATCTCTTGACGATCTTGTGCAAGATCCACAAACAACTTATCGACGAAATTCCAATTTTCGGGCCACTCGTTCAAGCTGACTTTGTCAAGTGCTTGACCGAAATCATTCGACTAAATCCACAGCTGAAATGGCAGCTTCGCAGTTCCGCCGAAGCTTCATCTATCACCGATGTCATTCTGGGCTACGTTAGTAATCCTTTCTACCTGGTGCGCTTGGAAGTTGTTCGAGCTCTTTACGTCGTATTTTCATCGAGATACATCGAAGTTCCTTGGAAGCTAAAATTCTTCGAGAAAATCGAATCGACATTGTCGAATTTATTCGTGACCGACGAATTACCCGAGGGTAGCGAGAAAGTGGACGAAATGCTGACGCGAAAGATAACAGCAGTTCACATATTCGCGGCGATAATACGCGCCAGTGAGTTTCTCCAGGGTCGAGCCCTGTTCGGTGCTATACAGATGTCCCGCGTAAAACATGTCGAGACAACGACGCTCAAGAAAGCTCTGCTCTCGGTAACGCGGAACGAAGACGAGCAACGAAGATTGGTGGAGATCAATCTGCACTACCTTCTCGCCCGCTGGTTCGAGGGTAATCATACTCTTCAATATTTTCCATGGACACTCGTCGAATGCCAGTCCCAGGAGGATTTCTCAAGAAAGTACATCGAGACTCTGCTGATGATAAAATTGAAGAGACGAGAGTTCGACGACGTGTACATTTTGTGCAACAATCTCGACGTCGAATTCGGGAGAACTATAGAAAGTTGTTTTCCCTCGATAACGGCGTTGCTCCTGTCGATGAAAAACGGCGATGTTCTGGACGAGAGCTACGGCTCACAGATGTACGATCGTTTGCGCTCGAACGCCGGCGAATTCCGCGGACTCAGAAATTTCGACGATTTGCTGATTGAAAAACTTCCCGAAGCGATAGTCGAACTCGTCAAGAGGATTCACGATCAGGAATACTTCTGTATGCTCTTCGAGCTTCGTGTATTTTTACCGAAATTGAATCCACAGAATATCGACACCGAGACTGTGAATCGTTGCTTTCGTTGCCTCGAGGACGATCTTCCGGTCAACGGTTCATCGATCGTCGAGTATATGGTCCGGCGACACCCGAGCTTCCTGCAGAAGGTATTGCTGACCCTTAACTGCAATATCCACGAGGTCAAGGGCACTGACTGCAGACTCACAGCTTTTCATCAGTACGCTTATTTCTACAAAATCGTTATCGAAGAATTATCGAGCCCTTACCTCGATCCGATGGCCCTCTACGTCGTCAGAGACATAACTCACGCTCTTCTCGCTCTGATAAAGGAAGAAACCAAGCCACTTTCTGAAATGGCTTGCACCTACTTTCAATTCTTCCTGAAAAGTGCTCTGCCGGTTAGATCGGCCGAGATAAAGCAAGTTCTGAGCTTCACAGTCTCGTCGCTGGTATCGATTATCAAAGCCGGCAAAGTTTCCGGAGCGATGTCCACACTGCGTTTCTTGATAATCGATCAGAATGAAATACTCGGTGACGCGATAAAGAAACTCGACTCGTTCCCGAACGAGGACTCCTTCGAGGAGATGAAACAGGTCCACAACGGTTTGAAGTACAAAGCGAACAGTGTCTACAGTCTGGAGGACGAGATCGAGCATTTCTTGAACGCCGTGCACGAGAAGACATTGAGCTGCAGTCTCGCGGGACTTTCGCACGTGAGGAGTCAATTGTCGACAAGAAAAATCGAGTTGCGAGCGATGTACAGTAAGCTCGAGGGACTGCGAGGTTTCGCCGAAGATTGCGCCGTGAGCACGCTGCACAGGCTGGTCTACAAACTCGTTCAACTAACGAAATCAAGCGACGCCGATGTTTCGCTGGAAGCTGTGAAGTGTCTCGGCGAAATTGGTCCAGCCGACCTCACAACGATGATTCTCCGTCCGGAGAACGGATACCGCCGAGGGAAAATTAACGACGAAATTCCGATGCTGACCTTGCAGGTCATAAGTCGATTGTCCGATCATCTTATCGAGAACAACGTGGAATTGAAAAGAGCCAGCGCCGATGCTCTCTACGAGGTTCTCGCTTCGACCTGGGGACAAAAATTGTTCACGAAACAGTCGCTCAGCGAGGAATTTAGTCGAATCTACGATCACGTTTATCCCTTTGGGACAGCGAAAGCCTCGAGGTCCGAGGGGATCTACATAGATCGAAGAAACTGGGAGCGATGCATAGATCCGAATGTCGATCTATGGATGCCGGCGAGCTACGACTCTTATCCGAAATGGATAATCGATGTAACGTGCAAGCTGCTCGATTGCTGCGTAAATTTTTACACGAAGAGCCTGAAGCCTGTTTGCCGATTGAGCGTCGAGTTCTGCGAGGCTCTGCTGCCGAGACTCGTGAATTTGATAATTCGAACGGAGGAAAGTCTCGTCGGTGATGTTTCCATCGTCATCAATAGATTTTTCGGATTTATTTTCGAATCCAACAACGAGACGGATCAATCTATGATGGCTCCGGACAATTCGATGAAACGGGACGTCGCACGGAGCTACGAGTGTGTGCGCTGCATGCTGAACGTCGTTGATTTCATGAGGATACAGTCGATCGACAACGCTTCGCTGGCACTCGATTATCTGCTCATCGCCAAGGCGGCTCAGTACTGCTCGGCCTACTTCACATCAGTTCTATACGCGGAACTGTGGTGCGAGAGTATTCTCCGGGACTCGGGATTGCTTATGAACAAAGTACCCGGGAGTTGGATGTCGGCGATCGATTGTATATGCGAATCGAAACCGGAATCGGGTAAATTGCTGCAGGATATCGTCAGAGAAGCTTATCTGCACATAGGCGATCCTGACTCTATCTACGGATGCGGATTGTCGCATCTGACCGACTCGTCTTTCAGGACACAGCACTATATTCATCTCAGGCAGTGGGACAAAGTTATGCTCGCTCAGGACGTTGATATGAGCTGCGGGAGCACAGCGACGCGCGGTAAGCGTGTTATTATTAATTATTAATTAAGTCATTATTAACCCTTTATAAGTCCCACCGCACCGAAACGAGACTAACGGACGCGTAGTTGGCGCCACGCGTGGCAAGGGTATCACCTAAAGGGGATACAGGTGTGACTTGTAAAGGGCTGATGAAATCATTTTTGTTTTACAGGTATGCTGAACGCTCTGCAACAGTCGGGACTCCAATATCTTCTCGGACGCACGATAAACACGGTGAACAAAGAGGTGGAGAACGTTGACGATTTCATGTACGAAGCTGCATGGCGCCTCGCCGATTGGAACGTCGTAGAGTCCCATCGAGTCGCCGATTCCATGGCGGATGCTTCGGCGGGTTCGCAGAGTGTCAAGAGCGAGGATTACCACGCTTATCATTACCGGGCACTGAAGTGTCTATGCGACGGCGATACAGTGAGCCTGAAGAGCGCCGTGGACAATGGTTGCGTCAGCATCGTGAAGTCACTGCGTAACATGAGTTTGGGTAATTTTTTTTTGAAAATTAACTTAAACGTGAACTTAAGAAAATTAAGAGATATTAATACGTAACAATTTTTCCAGAATGCAATCAAACGGTTTATCCGATATTATCAAAATTGCAATTGCTACGAGAGATCGAGGAATTTGCAACGACCGCGCCCGATAAGTACGACGCGTTGTTCGACGCGTGGTATCAGCAAGAATTCAACAACACCCACGACTTCCAGTACGTGGAGCCGATTCTGTCGCAGAGACTGGTGATGTATGGTATGAAAAAATCTGGTAGCACACTGGTAACGATGAGCCGTGCCTTGATTCGCACGCACTTGGAAATCGCCGAAATCGCCGAGAAGCAAGGATATTTTCCTATAGCCGCGCGTTCTCTGGGAACACTGACGAAGATGAACGGTCTACCCGGCGGAGCGCGTGATCAATTGACCTACAGAGAGGCCCTTTTAGCCTGGAAACGCAACGATCAAGATATCGGCCGTTATCTTCTCAGAAATCTGATTAAAAAAACATCTCTGAATCCTAGCTTGCGCGCCAGCACTCTGCAAGTCTACGGTAACTGGATGGCCGAGACGAAGTCGGAAAATCCTCAGGCGATTATCAAGAAATACTACGAAGAATCGATAAGGACGAGCTGCAGTATAAACGAGCGTTCGTCGAACGACATCAAGAACCAGATCGACGCCCAGGCTGATCTCGCTCAGTTCGCCGACGCCAACTACCAGCAGATAATGGAATTTATGAAATCGCCGCAATACGAGAGTCTCGTGGAATGTTCAAAGTTGCAGAACGACACGCGGAGCGGTAGAGCTGCGCCGGGCAAAGGTACCGATGAGATGAAAGCGATGGTAACCTATCAGAAGCAGATGACCAACGACGCTGCCGAACTCGAGGATATAAAACGAGAGAAGGAAATGTACCTCGTTCTGGCGACGCGATACTATGTGTCAACGCTGCAAAACGACAACGGGCACGATCTCCTGATATTTCGTCTGATATCGTTGTGGCTCGATAACATGTTTTGCAGAGAACTGAACGAGGTTCTGGAAGGAAATCTCCAGAAAATCGCATCTCACAAGTTCATAACGCTGTTGCCCCAACTTGCGCCGCACATGAGCAACGAGGTCAACGCTTTTACATCGAAAATCAACGACCTCATGGAGCGATGCGCCAGGCAACATCCGCATCACACACTGCCGGTATTGCTGGCGTTGAGAAATACGTACAAGGATCAAGAATATCAGCCGGCTGAAAAGGGATCGCAGAAGAAAGGCGAGAAAAAGAAACCGGAAGGGCGTATCGTCGTGGCGGAGTCGTTGATACAGAAGCTCTCTGCGTCAACGATCCGTCCGATAATAAAAGAGATGTGCCAATTGTCGAACGCTCTTATCATGCTCGCTTATTATAGCGTATCTGCCTCGCAGGCCAAAAAAGTCGGCATACCCCACAGCATTCCGAGAAATCAAGCTATAATGAGAGTTCGAAACTTCGAGCACATATGCGTGCCGACGATAACGCTGCACGTGAGGCCAAACGGAAATTACGACGATGTAATCGGCGTAAGGGAGTACGGCACAAGCTTCGAGATTCCGGGCGGACTTTGTGCGCCGAAAAAAGTAATATGCGTCGGTACCGATGGAATACCGAGGAAGCAATTGGTCAAAGGTCGCGACGATCTCAGACAGGACGCTGTTATGCAACAAGTCTGTACGATCATGAACTCGATGCTGAGAGCGAGCAAGGAAACGAAACGCAGGAAGTTGCACATAAGGACTTACAAGATCGTGCCTCTGTCGCAGAGATCGGGAGTGTTGGAATGGTGCGAGAACACATTACCGATATCGAACGTCCTCTGCGATACCACTGGGAAACTCGGTCTGCACTCCAAGTATTACCCGGACGATTGGAGCGTACAGAAGTGCAGAGTGAAATTACACGATGTCGATAAATCATCGACGGACGTAAAATTGAAGGCATTTCTGGAGTGTTGCAAAAATTTGCATCCCGCGTTTCATCACTTCTTCATGGAGAAGTATCCGTCGGCGGAGACGTGGTTCGAGCGAAGGTTGGCTTACACGCGGAGCGTGGCTACGACCTCGATGGTCGGATACATGCTTGGCCTCGGGGACCGGCACTTCAGCAACATTCTCATCGATCAGACAACGGCCGAAGTTGTACACATAGATTTCGGAATAGCCTTCGCCCAAGGCAAGGTTTTGCCGATACCGGAAACAGTGCCGTTCCGTCTGACCCGCGACATGGAAGCGGCTATGGGTATATGCGGGGTCGAGGGTGTGATGCGACGCAGCTGCGAGGAGACCGTGGCTGTGCTGCGCGATAGAAGGAAAACTCTGATAACGCTGCTCGAAGTACTTCTCTACGATCCACTCTTCTCCTGGGCCATAACGCCGGTGCTGTCCAAGGAAAGTTGCGTCGGCTCTCGATACGGCGATCGAACCAGTAACCAGACTGCCGGCGAAACGAGCGTCAAGAAGACGAACAAGATCGCCGAAAGGGCCTTACTGAGAATCGAGCAGAAGCTTCAGGGAACGGAGGACGGCCTGGTATCGAGTATCTCCGGTCAGGTCGAACGACTCATACAGCAGGCACGGGATCCTACCAATCTCTGTCGCTTGTACAGTGGCTGGCAAGCCTATCTGTAGAATGTATTTTTGTTTGTTTGTATCCTTTCTGTGATAAACCACGCGTACCTTAGACGGTCGAACGTTTTCCCGCTGGCACGGTCCGACCAATGCGGTTGATTTATCCGGTAAATTATTAACAAGTGTAAATTAGATAATACGCCGCATCTGCCTCAGGCTATATACTTCCGCCGCAGTGGATAAAGCCGTTGGTTTTACACGATTTTATACTCGGAGTAAACAAACTAATTTTTCTTGCGGACGTTTAAAAATTGTATATAAGCTTAATTATGTCGATCTTTCGTTTGTCGGTAAAAAATTGATCGTTTGACGTTCCTAGTAACTTTAAAATTGTCAGGACGATATCGAAAATAGTACCAATAGTATTAGTAGTCGTAAATCGACAAGTACCCACGTTCCGAGTGAGTTTACTCGCGACGTTTTATTTTAATTATTTAATATTGGAAAACTACGACGCAACGCGCGTTGATTTTTACCAGTGAAGACCGTCACAACGGATAGGCAGATTGCCGTCGGTGAAGTCCAATGAAAAACCTCACACATTCGATCGGAGATTACACGATGAAACCTGACTTTGATACTAATGAGCTTTGCTCGCATCCGGTAGGCAAACTGCAACACTTTGTAAGGGACTTTGAACCTCAGGCGTTAAATGTAGAAGGTCAAAGAGACAGGAAACCGATGGTTGTTTTGTTTGTTATTATAATTAACCGTTCACATTATACATGTAAAACGATACGTTGTTTTGTCCAAAGATTTTCGTTCATTCATAGTCGTTGATACGTCCTGACTTATACGAAACAAAAGATAAGATAAAGTCACCTTGAGTGACTTAGTCGCGTTTTCTTAAATCTTTTTTCCCCAAGTTTTCCGTTATTGATATTAATAAGTATGCAAAGCCGAAACCCGTAAAAACTATATCTGTAAAGAAAATATATACGAAAGAGAAAGCCGTATTATAAATGGCAATTGGCCATGACAATGTACGCTCGTGGAATAAATATTATAGTTTCATACAAACCCTGCCGTTGATCCGGTATTTTCATCCTCTTTCCGACTTGGACGAAGCACTCATTTCTCAATTGTCTGATTCTCGAAGGAGATCTTTATATGCTCGATAGGATTTCTGCCTTTCGATGATATGTCATCGAGTTGTTTTTTTCTTCTTCCGTAGCATACTTATCTCTGTCTTCAGAATAATCGCAACGAGTCTCCGAAAAAATAGTCAGTCAGTGCGAAATGAGAACGCCTGACCTGATGCTGATCCGATGCGTCGATGACGGTTGGTTCGCTGTTCTTAAATTGATAGTAAAGTGCAGTCGAAGTGATAATGGTTCGACAACACCGACTGCTAAATAACAGAAGGGCGTAAGTCGCATAAGAAGTATCACCAGAACTGACGTGCAACGTAACTCTGATGATGATTGTGACATCGTCAAACACCAAAAATTCAACGATCTGTAAGGTGTACTTTCTTCCCGTAGAAATGGTGCCATATCTGGTGAGCCCCCTCGATGATGGCAATTATATTTTGTGGTATCTGTAATCTCTCGAGTCGCTAGTAATTAACGCTATTCAAGCTTTACCGAACAGAATCTGCGTCTCGAAGACGAACCGTTGTACTATCGGCTATTAACATCGATCGATAGGATGGCACCGATGTCGGGGTTATAGCAGTTGACCTTGACAATGCACGCTCCTCGAATAAAGATCTCAAGTTTCCGCGTTATAACATTATGTATCCGGCCTTTTTATCGAATGCGCACCTCCGAGCATAGCAATTATTTCGTGATTGCCTTCTGCGTGCTGTATTCGAGATAAAGATCGTAATGTATTTGCGTCTATTTCCAATTATCTTATGTATTGGAAAGTTCTTCGTTTGTTTGTCTCCATTTTCATTCCCTGATTATTCTAAGTCCTCCCGAGGGGACTTCCAAAAATGAGATTTTCAAGCCCGAAGTGACATCACTTCCGGTCGAAAAATGAGATTTCTAAACCGGAAGCCATACATTTCGGGTAAATCTCCGGAGATCTGAATTTCCTATGTGTAAATTTCAGAGTCCATACCGATGAGAAGAAAGATTATAAAAGGCTGTAAAACGATTCTTTATCCTCAAATAAAGCGTAACAGGTACACATAAACAGGTAAGCGACAGAAAAGCTCAACTAGTGCGATCGATTTCTTGTAATATGTCAGTTACGTCTTTCTGTTACTAGAGTCGATATATTAGCCTCATAATGTTTTACGATCGTCCGGTACGGAGCGAGAACGCATGTCCCGATGCTACACCGATATGTCGATGACGCTCGGTTTCATTATCCCTAATGCGAAAATCCTGCGGAAACAGATGTGTATCTGGCCTTTTTGTAATGCAAAATCACACACATTCGTGAGAAAACCGGTGTTTCTATTCTTGAGATGAAAAAATAAAATTAATATTATAATGTCCTCGAATGCTGCACCGTGACGGAAAAACACTATTGGACGTCCGGTAGTTGGAAAAAATTACAGCCTGTTAATAATTTTACCGATATTGTTTATCAGCGTTTTTCCGTAAGAGCAGTCGATTCACCGTATTAGTATAACGAGTTTCCTGATTTCTGTAATGAAAATAATTGCCCCACAATAAAAATAGACAGTTTTCAATCGAAGCTCGACCTCTAAGAGTCTTCTGTAGCTTCTTACAAAAAATTTCTCATGCGTTTGCGAAGATAAAACATTTTTATTTTCACAAGTTACCTTAGCGATATTCGTGATGAGTATTTCAGTCACACAATAAATCCCGCTCTAGACAGTCTTTCCATTCTTCGACGTCCCTCACCGTAGGATCCTTTATCCCCCTCTCACTTCCGAACGAATATCGGCGATCGTATAAGAGGAGCTCGCGTTGCTAAACGAGAACACATCGCGACTCTGACTTCGATGACCATGACTGTCCGCAACTTGTATAATACTCTCGCTCTCACCGGGCTTTGCCTGTGTTTTGCTCTTCACACCAAAGCCGAAATCGGTGAGTCGTTAAATTCTCTGTCGAATTTTCACTTTCACTAGGCGCACAATTCGTAATTTGGAGTTCCTCTGTATTCAATCTCGCCCCAACAGTTATTGACATAATTAAAAACTCAGCAAAATATCAAAATTTTAACCCATTACAATATATCAATTTTTTAAAAATTATTTACTTCCTCTTGAAATATCAACTTAATTCGTTATTTGAAAAAACATAAACTTTTTCAGGTAAAAAAAACCTGTAGTTCTTAAAAAAAATTTGTGTACATCGCGATTTTTAGAAGGACATACATTTAGGTCAGGACCAAACGAGTTATGCAAATTTTTGTTGTACAAAGTCAATTCATTCATATTTCCATCAGCCGAATGGGAATTATCATTGTTATTATGGCGTGCTGAAGTTTGTTTGAGCTCCAAGATATGAAGTGTATGGATGATTGCGATGTTTCTCTGCGCCTCAAGACATAGCCAGGCGAATTCTTAGCAGTGGCCAAATTGTGAAATTTTATATACATCCGGTTTTTTAAGATACCCTGGGAATTCCGATATATTCGAATAATTGATGTCCATTTCTCTAACAAACTGTTACGCTCATTTCTTCAACAAAAATAATTAAGTTTATTGCTAAAGGCTTACAATGATAATCCTTTAATTGTTCTATTTAAGATGTCTCCTGTCCGGGTCCGAAGCAGTACTATGAAGAAATCGGATGCACGCCAGTTTTCAAGACTCCCGGGGACAAGTGCCCGCAGAGATACAATTGCGATCATCTGAAGGATCTATCGGCGGACAAGTGTTTCGTGAACGGCCACACTTATGAAATCGGGGAGATGCTCAAAGACGAGGACAGGAATCCTTGCGACGTAGGCTGTGTCTGCTCGCAAGGTCCTAGAGGGTAAGTTCACCAGACTGCATCCTCGTTAACAATACCCAATAATCTGTTTCGATAACTGCTTGTTTCCCCAATAAAAAAAAGGGCGAACTTCAATTGCGCAATAGTCGATTGCTTCGCTCGGCCAGAACCCGGTTGCTATTTGAAGCGCAAGGCAACGAACTGTTGCCCAGGTCCCCAAGCTTGTCGTGAGTACTACTTGAAACGTATATTTTTTGCAGACAAAATAATTCAAACGATTTCTTATGTCGGAGATTAATTAAATCTAAATTTTCAGTCGAAGAAGGGAAGGAACCTCCGACCTGTCTCGTCGATGGCAAGACTTACAAAGACGGTGAATACTTCGAGCCAGCAGGAGAACCGGGAAAGCATTGTTATTGCGGCGAGGGATACACCGGTATACAAATGAGCTCCCCATAATCGAGGCTTTACTGTACACATGTGTACCTTCGAATATCTCTATTTGTTTTATTTTCAGGCGAGAACATCGAACCTTTCTGCGTAAGTCCCAAGTCAACCATGTGCGGAACGATGCTCCGTCATGCCACCGATGTTCGTGAAAATTGCGTTCCGACTTACTACTACACGCAGTCACCGAAAACCGACTGCAGCGTATCGTGGAGATGTCGTAAGTGGACAGAATAATTGATCAATTTTCACTCGCACGTCCATCAAACATTATTGTCGGGACGAGCGTTGGGAGCGTTTGTCTCGGGAATAATGTTTACCGAGTGCGCAGATATTTTATCGTTTGCAGTGATAAATTGGCTAATAATTTTTCGATAATTATCCCAGAGAACGTTAAGGACGCCGTAATTACGTCCGATGCGGTCGGCGAGGCGAAGTCTGCGACCGAAGAGCCAGCGAATCCAGGTAAATACGATTCGATCAATATAAAGTTATCTTTGTAACACGATAACGGTAATTAGATTTAAAGAGTAATTTGCATAATCGATTTCGCACGATTACAGACATGATGTGCAAATTTGGAAATCTTACGATGCGCATCGGCGAGGAGCTCAATCAAGCGACCGATTACAGTTCCGTCTGCGTTAAATGCCTCTGCGAGGTACCACCTGTGCCAACGTGCCAACGTCTCTCCGACGAAGAATGCGACGTCACCAAGCACCCAAATTTTGACAGCGGCTTCTAGACCTCACTCAATCTACAAACAATGCTGTATCCTAGTGACTGAATATAGAGATATCGATGCATAATAAAATCCTGAAGATCTTGAATAAGACGATAAATGCGATTTAAAAAAATAATGTGATGTGGCGATTTTAACATTCGAATCCAAACACCTTGAAACACCGAAATTCGATGTTGGAGCGGAATCTTAAACGGATTGAGAATTCGGCGTCCGAGACATTCGAAGTGATCATTGAATCTGCGTCAATAATAAAAAATCATAGACAAGATGTATTATACGCAGAAAAAAAATAGAAATTTGGGGCCCTTTCCGTGACCCCCCCGCCGATGAAGGCTTGATCAGCTGCGAACCAGCTTGTTGATCATCGGTAGATGATCGACGCGATCGCTGCTTACTCTATCCCCTCCTATGACCGAGTCTCGTATAAAAGCGCACTGGTATCACACGATGCAACTTGTCGCGATTCCGATCTCGATGACAATGGCTATCCGCCGCTCAAACAGTAGCTTCGCTGTTATCGCGTTCTGCTTCTACCTTGTTACCTTCACCAGCGCTGAAACAAGTGAGTCATAAACGCTTTTTTAGTATTATAAAAAGATGTTAACTGTCGCCCGTTTCATCGGACAAAACAGAATTCGGCAAGTGACGATTTTTCACAAAGATATTCCGTTCAAAGATTCCTCCTGTCCGGGTCCGACGGCCTACTACAAAGCTCTTGGTTGCACACCTGTTACGACGAATACCAGCTCTCCATGCCCGGAGAGATACGACTGCGATTTTTTGAAGAGCTTACCTACCGACAAGTGTTTCGTTAATGGTCACTTGTACAATATCAGTGAGAATCTCAGAGATGAGGATGCAAATCCTTGTGACATTGGCTGTTTCTGTGAGATCGGGTACTTGGGGTCAGTTCGGGAAAAATCATTAATAGAATCGACATAATTGCCATAGGAATGACATTGAAACGTACGATTTTTGTTTCGTTTCCAGAGTGGCGAGTTTCACCTGTGCAGAGGTAGATTGCTTCTTCGGTCCCAGAAATCCCGGCTGCTATCTCAAGGGCTCCCCATTGAACTGTTGTCCCGGTGAAGAAGTTTGTCGTGAGTATTACCGAAACGTAAGGAATTCTTTGTGGCAAGCAAATTTCCATGGTTATTTTGTTTACCGATAATAGCCGAAAAACCCGAGGATCGTCCGACCTGTGTAGTCGACGGTAAGACGTACAAGGACGGTGAATACTTCCAGGCGCCAGGAGAGCCGGACAAGTCGTGTGTGTGCCAGCCAGGATACAAAGGTAAATATTCCTTCCGACTCGACTATAATTTTTATATTTTTTCATTATTGTTTGCACAAATCAAAGTGAAGAAGGTCTATCGAGCATGTGTCATAGATCATCTCCCCATCCGGCTTTGAATTTCATTATTATTTTTTAGGCGAGAATATCGAGCCCTTCTGCGCTACTCCCAAGAACCCTTATTGCTCACCGATGCTTCGTAACGCCTACGAAGTTCATATGAATTGCGCTCCCGTTTTCTACAGCGATCAATCACCAGCGACGAGCTGCAGCGTATCTTCACGGTGCCGTAAGTACACGATTTTATCGAGACTATGTTACTTTAATCGACGACAATTTCCGGTTATTGGGTTTCCCTTTGCTATCGCGATTAATGCAGAACGCTTGCGAATACGCTTCAGTACATTTAGTCGATGGCGTTACGAGGAGATTGTGTAGTCACACGATTTACTATGTTGATTGCGTTTAACGTATCGAATAATAACATAGATGTGTTAAAGAGGCTTTAGCGAGTCGCCAAGTCAAACAAGTACGAAAGTTTTAAATACCAGCAGTTTTACAATGTTATGTAAATGATGAAGACAAAAATGATTTTTAATCTCTTTTGAAAATCAGCGCTTTAACAATAGTATGATCATTTTTTTTCGAATTTTATGTATAAACGGTAAATTAACTGGTATTATTTTCTTATGAAATCTCACAGAAAATAAGGACGACGTTGTGATTGCATCGACTGATAATTCGTCGAAGCCAACAGACCCCAGTAAGTTTATCGCTAGACCCGGCAATTTTTCTTTTAGTTTACCGATATGATGAAACAGTTCAAGAATAATCAATTTTTCACTGTTTTTTAACAGATATGATTTGCAAATTCGGCAATACGACGATGCAAGTGGGCGATGAGCTTAATCAGGGAACGGATTACAGTTCCGTTTGCGTTAAATGCGTCTGCGAAGTACCACCAGTACCGACGTGCCAACGTCTTCCCGACAACGAGTGCGACGTTACGAAACACGCGAAATTCAACAGATCTTAATGTGCATTCCGTGTTGTATACAGAAGATGTATAGAAATATATAAATATATAATAAAATTTCGGCGCGGTACTTTCGTAGTGAGAAAGAATCTCCGATACAAATAATTAACGCCTAGTTAACGTGAAACACCCTACCGCCCAACTGCACCGCTCTCAGCCTGTAACAAATCGGCTTCCCTATTTTTTTCTTCGCGTTTAATATAATTAATATTTGGTTCAAGTGTTTTAGGCTTTGAATATATTCGCTTGTTTTGCTTCCTCATCGAGGTAGCTTTGTTAAGGGGAAAAAAAATTAAGATGTTAATGAAAAATTAATGAAATTGAATATCTTCCCCTCTCATCCGAGCTCATTCGTAGCTCATCGAGCCATGAAGGCTTATCATCGGTGGATGATCGACGAGCTCGCTCCTCATTCTATCCCCTCCTGTAACGTATGAGAATCGTCGCTCATACAAAAGCGAACGGGTATTGCACGATGCAACTTGTCGCGATTCCGATCGCGATGACAATGGCTGTTAGCCGCTCAAACAGTAGCTTCGCTGTTATCGCGTTCTGCCTCTACCTTGTTCACCTCACCAGCGCTGAAACAAGTGAGTCACAAACGCTTTTTTAGTATAACAAAAAAAAAAAAATATGAACGATCGGCAGTTTCATCGGACGAAACAGAATTCGGCGAGTGACGATTTTTCACAAAGATATTCCGTTCAAAGATTCCTACTGTCCGGGTCCGACGGCCTACTACAAAGCTCTTGGTTGCACACCTGGTGCGACGAATACCAGCTCTCCATGCCCGGAGAGATACGACTGCGATTTTTTGAAGAGCGTACCCGCCGACAAGTGTTTCGTTAATGGTCACTTGTACAATATCGGCGAGAGGCTCAGAGATGAGGATGCAAATCCTTGTGACGTTGGCTGTTCCTGTGTGAGCGGGAACTCGGGGTCAGTGCAGCAAGAACTACTTATCGAAGCGAGATAATTGTCATGGGAATGGGATTGAAACGTACGATTTTTTTTTGCTTTTGCAGAGTGGCGAGTTTCAACTGTGCAGTGGTGGATTGCTTTTTCGGTACCACAAAACCCGGCTGCTATCGCAAGAGGTCCCCGTTGGACTGTTGTCCCGGGGAAGAAGTTTGTCGTGAGTATTGCCGGAATGTAAGAAATTATTTGTGGCAACTGAATTTCCACGGGCGTTCTGTTTACCGACAACAGCCGAAAACCCGGAGGATCGTCCGACCTGTGTAGTCGACGGTAAGACGTACAAGGACGGTGAATACTTCGAGGCACCAGGAGAACCGGACAAGTCGTGTGTCTGCCAGCCAGGCTACAAGGGTAAATATTCCTTTCGGTCTCTTCTATTAATTTTTACAAAATTATTATTGGGGCATAGCAGATAAAGTTTTCATCATATCCCCGTCCGGCATTGATTTTTAAAAATTATTTCTAGGCGAGAATATCGAGCCCTTCTGCGCTACTCCCAACCACCCTTACTGCTCACCGATGTTTCGCAACGCCGCCGACGTTCGTGATAATTGCGCTCCCGTTTACTACAGCACTCAGTCACCCGCGACGAGTTGCAGTGTATCATCACGGTGTCGTAAGTACGAGATTTTACCGAGACTATGGTTCTTTGATCAGCGGTAATTTTCGGTAATTGGGTTTCCCTTGGCTCTGCCGACTATTGCGAAACGCCTGCGAATGCACTTCGCTACATTTAGTAGGTGACGTCACTGAGACGTTGTATAGAGGAACGATTTGAGGAAAAGTGCGTTTAGCGCCATGTTGATTCCGTTTAACGTTATCGAATAATAACGTAGATAAGCGACGACCGAGGTTGTGCTTAAAGCGGCTCGAGCGAGTCGCCAGGTCAAACAAGTATGAAAGTTTTAAATACCAGCTGCTTTATAATTTATCGGAAATGGCAAACACGAAAACGATTTTTATTGCCTCGTCAAATCAGCCCTCTGACAATAGCATGATTGAGTGTTTTCTTTTTTTTATATAAACGGTAAATTAACTGGCATACATTTTTTATGAAATCTCACAGAAAATAAGGATGACGTTGTGATTGCATCGACTGATAATTCCTCGATGTCAACAGACCCCAGTAAGTTCATCGCTAGAGGTGTTAAGTTTTTTTTAGTTTACCGATATAATGAAGCAGTTCAAGGGCAATCGATTCTTCATTTTTTTTTTACAGATATGATGTGCGAATTCGGCAACATGACAATGCAACTGGGTGATGAGCTTAATCAGGCAACGGACTACAGTTCCGTGTGCGTCAAATGCGTTTGCGAAGTACCACCGGTACCGACGTGCCAACGTCTTCCCGACAACGAGTGCGACGTCACGAAACACAAGCCATTCTATGGATGTGATGTGTCTACCCTGGAATGTACGTAATGTGTATGGAAAGATAAAAAAAAGCATAATAAAATCTCAGTGAGGTACTCTCGTAGTGAGAATGAATCTCTGATAAAAAGAATTACCGCTTAGTTAATGTGCAACAATCTACCGCCCAGCCTTGGCTTCCCTATTTTTTCTTCGCATTATTAATGTTTGGTTCAAGCATTTCAGGATTTAAGTATATTTCCTCGTTCTAAGAATTCTCTACTTGTAAGATTATTTTCTCGACAACGACGAGGGACACGTTGCTTCCATTATCATAGTAAGAAAAATCAGAAATTTAATGATATCGAGGTCTTAGTTCACGGTTCCCGTGTAAACACGTGGCAGTTTAGCGATAAGCATTAAATTCGGTTTCTGGTCCCCCCTCGAAAAGCTCCATGCGATTATTCATCGCCATTCAGTCATAGTTCACCATGAGTAGCCGCAGCTTCGATGTTAGTCTCGCTCTTGCCGGGCTCTACGTATTTTTAACTCTTTTCACCAACCCTTCGGACGGTGAGTCATACGGTGAGTATCAAACGAACTTATAGTTGTGTAAAAAAAAAAAAATAATAATGGCAATGCAGTAATGCTCACAAAAGTGATTTTTTCGTTAGACGAATGTAACTGTTACGGTCCGACAAAGTACTACGAGGAGCTCGGATGTATACCGATGTTCAGAAACTCCGGTTCCTGTTGCCCGGTTAGATACGAATGCGGTCATTGGAAGACTTTGCCTCTCGACCACTGTTATATAGACGGTCACGAGTACAGAAGCCATGAACCTGTGGGAGGATCCTCCAGCGATCCATGTGTAAATTACTCTTGTCGAGGGTCAGTAGTGGAAACATTTTTGAAAATATAATTTTGTTCGTGAAAGATAACAGAAGTGATAGTTTATAACGATTGAGTTGTTAAAAAAAAGAATGCCTTAAGTTTCATTAACAAACATTTTTTTTTTAAACAGTGCATCGGGTGTCTTCAATCAAACTACTCTGTGCGGACGTCCGGAACGCCGAGGCAATTCCGAACGTTGCTACGAGAAGAAAACACCGTTCGAATGCTGCGCGACGGTCGAAATTTGCTGTAAGTTTTTTTTATTTCAAAGCCGCATTTTCTGCGAGACGGACCCGTCAATCTATATAGTGTTTCGTGAATTTTTATGACAAATATTTACGGGATTTTCAAACAGCCGATAACGACGACGAGCGTCCGACTTGTGTGGTCGACGGAAAAATTTACAAAGACGGTGAATCCTTCCGGCCTATAGGAGGACCACCAATGCACTGCATCTGCGGCGAAGGATACACCGGTAGAAAAAAATATATGCGTGTATATACATTTTTTTTTTTAGTATTTAGTTAAATATTGCTATCGCTTTATCTTTTCAGGACAAAATATCGAACCATTCTGCAGGAAGCTCAAGTCCAGTCACTGCGAGAACGTGTTGTTCCGGGCTAAAAAGATTCGCGCGAATTGCATTCCCGTTTACGATCACGACAAATCACCGCAAGATTCTTGCAATTCAGGCTATCGCTGTCGTAAGTGGGATGGACTCTTTCAACAATTTCTCTTATCACAATATAAGCTTTATATCCATTATTATACTAGCAGGTTGTTGTGCCTCAGACACCTTGCGCCCTCGTAATGCGAGGGTTAAACTCAGCGGGTCGCATAGAATGGAACCAGAATAGTATAATAAGGGAACAATGATCGGAATGGGAGGGAATTTTAAATAATCAGGGTTCGGGGTCCGTTAGGCGACAGAATAATCAGAACCTGAGGGATCTTTAAAGGCGTCCCCTTAGAGATCCTCCCCTTACTAAATTATAACATAACTTTTTTAGAGACCGACGATGACGTCGTCATACCCGGTAAACCACTGACGGAATCGATCGAACCCGAAGATCCCGGTGAGTTTGATACGATTATAATTGCAACGATTACCAAGGCAAATCAGAATCTAGTAATGACGATTTTTTTTCGAATATTCGTTTTTAGATATGATGTGCAAATTTGGAAATCTCACAATGAGAATCGGTGACGTGCTTGGTAGCCGCGTTAGCAACATACCATGCATGGGATGCATCTGCGAAGTTCCGCCCGTGGCAACGTGCCGCACTTGTACCCCCCATGATTGAGCGGTGTGTTTAGAAGGATCGAAGATGTTTTAAGTTTGAAGATGTAATCGTATAACTCGTTACTTTATCTTATCATTAAAAAGATATAATACACGTCTTTAATAATTACTGATAATGACTGATGATAGTTCCCTGCAACAGAAGCGAGTCGTTAATTCGAGGTAGCTTCTGCTGCAACAGAAGTGCAAGTTGGCATTTTTTTTTTTTTTGGGTGCCGGATTTGAAGTTAGGACAATAAAATATGTTGTATTAACATTTTCACAAACATCGGCACCGAATTTATGGAACTGCAGCACAATTTGTCTTTTTCAACATTTGAGACGTATGGCTTGCAATTTGTTCGGTTATTGGGTTGCTTCGTTAGCGTTGACGATTGCGTTGATCGATAACAATGTATTTCGAATAATAAGAGGACTAACCTTTGGGTTTTCTTTCTATCGATGAACAATGGCGCGATGATGATCGTAGACAAGACAGATCAACTGAAGAAGTAAACCGACTTGAGTACTCCGTCCAAGTTGAACGTACCCTTCTTCGGCACTTTGGAAACGATAAGCTTGAGTTTCCACCGGCTCAGGACTGCCGCCTCGTTTTCACACGATGCACTGAATAATTTTATTAGGAATCAGAATTGTTATAAGGAGGCACGATTTGCGGCGGCACAAAGCAATTTGTCATTTCAATACTTACGCATAGTCGGCGCAGTACTTCTCCACCAAAAATTTCGATAGATCATCGAGAATCGGCTCCGAATGCAGTGCAACGAACTGTTCCCTGCAAATCTGCAAACACAATATTTTCGTTAGAGAAACAGGACTCATAGAGTCTGGATACATTTTTTATCAGATGAGAATGTACGAAAGAACGAAGTCCAAACAAATGAAAATGCCGACGTGAACTTACTCTATTCATTTGCTCGACGGTACACGGGTGGGTCCAATAACAATCGTGAACCGACATAAAAGTCAGACCCGCGTTTTCGCAATGCAAGCTTGTAAGCATCATGTGACTAGAGTCCAAAGAGTGTACGAAGTTTGGTGGAAATGCATTTTTCTGCTTCATCGTGTTCGGTCGGCTGTGAAGAAATTAAAAAACAGAAACATCCGATCAGAGATCTCTCAGTATACGCCGACGATGATATAGTTTTAGTAACATTTTCATTTCTCAAAATGAGTATGACGACTTCAAGGAAAAAATTATAATAGCATCGGTACTCACTCGCCCAAATCGACGAAATCTTTAGACTTCGACAATTTATCTAATTTTGTATAAGGCTGCACGACGGGAATTCCCAGGGGCGTGACCCATTCGACGTTTTTGGAGCAAGTTATCGAAATTAGTCTCGCACACTCGGTGAGCCAGTCCTGAATCTCTCGCGCGCTGCCAAACATCGTTCGCAAGCTCTCGAAAGTTTGCTCCACCAAATAAAAGCTCGCCATCCATACGTGCTCTTGAGGAAAATTGTCTAGGTCTGCAAACATGAAAAAAGCACACATTGGTAGCTGCTAATTTGAATTTATAAATGCGGTAAATTATAATGAGTCCAGATAATCGGGTTTTTTCTTTTTTTTTTTTATGGAAATTTACCTTTCAATTGCCTGGCAATTTGTAACTTCGCCCCAAACTTCGTTACGCCGTAGACGGTAGTCATTACAGTCTGTTTTATCACCTTTCGTGCCACGAAACCCTTTAAAACTTGCGCAATCTCTACACCGGCCTGCGCGTCTCTCTCGCGTCGTTCGTCGACCTGCAAAGCATTTATCGAATCGTATTCACAAGAGATTGTCAGCATAATTTTGAGGTTGAGAGTTTATGATATTCCGGACTGTACGTACCATCGTGGCGACACAGCTGTAAACATCCTGCGGTGTGTCAGACGGATGCAAGTTAACATTTTCCGCCCCTATCCGATCGCGACCGAGCGCCGCGTAATGCTGAAGACCATTGCAACTACCGTCTTGATGAATCGGAAAGTGGCACACGTATTTCTCCGGATCGGGAGCTTTCAGAGCCTTTGCGACTTCCATGCAAGCTGCCAAAGTTTGCCAAGGATCTTCTGAAGTCGACCACCACATTTGACCCTTCAATTGTACGAAAAAAAAATTGATAAAGGAACATTCTCTTTTCATTGTTTTTCCTTCACAAGAAATTTACCGTAAGAGGATTTTCCGCACTATCCAGAATCTTGTCCATAACTTCATCGGCGTATTTCAGTCTTTCGCTGACAGGCTCACGCTTCTTTAAACCAGTTAAGTTTATAACGTGAATTTTAAGCCAATCGAGTCCCCCGGCTCCCAGAGGCTTTCCCTGAGCAAAAACGAGCAGGGAACGCGCGAGATCAGATCCGAGATGATTCAAGTGCGGAGGTATGGGATATACTCGACCTCTGAAGTCCATGTTGTGCGGGAGCCAGAACGTTGTATCTCGGAACTGTGCGAAAACAATAAAGATCAATTTTTCAATTGGCACTTTTGTCGCCTACAATAGTACCGTGGTGATAAAAATGCGTGCTCACATGATTAGCGAGAGAGAGTCGGTAGAGTAAATCACACCAGAGCGAATACATCTCGCTCTTTCGTCGCCTGAATTCTAATCTAGCTTTCGCGATATTTATTCGCTCGGTCTTGTCAGAATTCTGCTGAAGATGAGGCACCGGCGGGAGGACGGAGGGAGGTTGTGGGACGTTCAATTCTGTGGATCCTCCATCTTGGAAGACCTGTGAAGTGAAAATAAAGTTGAATCGTAAGACGCTCCTATCGTAAAAATTGACGATTGGCTGACGGGTTCTTTAGGTAAGTTTACCTTGATAATTATATCGAGGATAGATTTGTTTACCGACCAGGGAACCGAGGCAAGCTGATTCAACGAATCCAGAGCTGGCCACAGTTGCTGCGGAGGAACACTCTCCATCCTCTGCCATTGAAGGTACTACAAAAGACCACGTACTTCACTGTCCTCTACAATTCCCCCAAATGTGAATATATATTGCATTTTTTTTGTATGCTTACTGACTCAGCCGGCATTCTAACGACATCGGATTTGGCTACGATGTAACCACCGCTGCGAATAGAATGCCAAGGTTTCGGTGGGCAAATCGATGGCACGAGATTTGTCGGGAAGGTAAGCGTTTCCGGCTGAGATTCACGATAGATTCGCGACAGTATAGGATGCGGCTTTATCTGTATAAGGGGAAAGAAATTGAAGTTAATTAATCATCGATTTATTGGCAGAATAGTAAGTTTCTTTTCGATTGATCAGCAACTTGGATACGTACTTCTTCCTTCAAATGTTTGCCTTTAGTCCTGAACAGAGTATAAAATGCCGGAAGATAGTGTTTCTCTTTGCAGTTCCGTCTTACGCAATTAATATCGATCTTGATGTCCCTCAAGATAATGTCGTAAAGAAACTTCCCGACGCCGAGAAGCACGTGATAAGGCCACTGTAAATTATCTGTCTCTATTGAGACGCCGTTTCTCCGCGATTCGTCCGTGAGGATTTGCCAAGCTATACGAGTGTTCGTAGCGCCTTTAGGATTCAAGTACCAGTCGCAATAATCGAAGTAAACTTGTTGTGTCGTTTCCAATACACCGGTACGCCGTACCTCGTCGACCTAGATAAATGAATATTGAGTCCAATTATTTATATATATGTCGTAGTGTTCATTAATTCATTATTGTCCTACGGCTTTATTCACCTCATATTTATCGTTGATTTCCTCGCCAATACTTCTGTAGAGATACGGAAGACTTGGACTGAAAGTTTCTGAACCATCCGCCAATTTTCGAACGTTACGGATTATAGCTTTAATGTATTCTTCTCTCTCCAAAACACAAAGATACGGATACAAACTCATTGAATGAGAGACCGGTAAGCGTTCTCGATGTTTCAGAGCTTGCAGATTTTTATCGAACGCTTCTAGTGCTATTTTCGTCCACGCAGTTTCGAGATTGGTAATTATATTCCTCTGTAAAAATTACATGCAAAAAACGATTTTATACTCTCAGGTGTTCATTCGGATTGTTTCGTTTCGTTATTGTGTTTTTTGTTTATAATCGGTGTTTGCTACTCACGCAAAAGTTTACCCATGACGTTAGTTCGTCTACCTTCTCGACGCTCTTTATTTGAATGGTGCCGTCAACTTCGTTACTCAATTGATCGTGCAATCTCTCTTTCAGATGGTTAACGGTGAATAAATCCTGAGCCGGGCTGGGATTGACGCGAGGCTTCGTCGCATCAATTCTATTCAGAAGGTGACAAGTGTACGAGTAGTCGGCAACGCTCTCGGTTGGCTGAAAATCCGGACGCAAGTATCTTATCGTTTTCATCACGCACTGTTGTTGATCCAGGATGTACTTTGGTATCTTGACGACCTCTTCGAACGTTATGCCGATCGCTTCCATATCGGAGTGAACGGCATTTAAAAATTCTGTAAATAAAATAACAAAAAACGGATCAACAACAATTTCCAATATCTACAATCAATTCTGGCCGTACAAAATTCAAGGAGATTCAAGGACAATTTCCACGACATTTCCAGGTTGTGTTGGGACATTTATAAAAAATGAAAATGCACATTAGGTGAAATTCAAGGACACTCCAGGACTTTTTCGAGGACAGTTCTAGGACTTCAAGAACTTGAAGGACCGCTGGACACCATGTGGATGCAATGCGATCGTGTCAGTATAAAATTGGCTTTCCGTTACCTTCATGCTCCGAATATTCGTGTCGTCGTCCGAATGCCTCGAAGACAGAGGCATAAGTTTGTGGCGAAGGTTTTATCGAATCTTCCTTTATGATGGCCCACAATTCTTTGATTCTCCGAATATTGGCCGTCGATGCATAAACACGCAGTAGCGCATTGTACAGCGCGATATCGGTAATCTTATACTTGTTTGCATTTCTTATACCGCGGTTCCGGTAGTGCAAGAGAGTGTAATGAGCCCTCGAGTTCATTCCGCAGCTCAGACAAGCTCGTAGATAAATGAGGAGCTCTCGCGCGAACTTCTCCTCTTTGGCCTTCCTGCTAGCTTCGATAGCTTCCTCCAAAATGTTCTGGTCCACGTTCTTCTGCTTCCGCTTCGGTCTGCCAGGCTTCTTCACCAAGTTTCTGGAAAAATCACGAATTCTAAAATGAGCTTCCATCATACAACTTAGTGGAATCGGCAAATAGGTTTCCATGTTCTCTATAATTACGTCAAAGGCATATTTTCTTTTGTCTCCTCCTCCATTTCGTCCTTGTTCACATCCTCTTTGAGTGTCTGCAGAAACAATGCATTTTTTATCATCCCAGCCTGATCCGCTACACCCGATGCCTTTAAATCCTCCATTATAGAATTGTGGGTTTCCTCGTCGGCCTTTGTGCTCTTGAAGTTTGTCTCTTCTATAACTCCTACTTCCTGCAATAAGATTTACCAAACATCAATAATAATAATAATAATGATGATGATGATAGTCAATAATCATTACTACTATTATTTTACTTAATTTTACTAACTGTTTTATTATTATCACTACTATAATAATAATTATTATTATCGAAATTTGCTTTGCTCACCTGAAGCAAATTAAGGTCATTCGAGATCTCGGTACCCTCGTATTGCTTGATCCTCTGACTGTTGAGTTTGTTGACCTGCAGCTTTATAGTGTATAATTTATCCAACGTGATATCCGGCTGTTCAACAAGCAGCGAAAGTTGGTCTGCGTTCAGTTTTCGTATGGAAGCCTTCCGATTGCTGGACGTGTTATTGGCCACTGCAAGAAAAAGAAAAAAATGATAAGTTCCACGAAGAATTGTCACAAACTTATTTCTCCAATCATCGGACGGTTCTTATTTTTGAATTCTTACCTTCCAACAATTCTGTGTAGCGCTTCTGCTTTTTCCTAACTTTCTTGGGTCCAGGTGAAGGTAACAGAGCTGTATTCATTGTCGTAGTCTGACGTCTTTGCTGCAGATAGCTTATGGTCGCTTTAAAACAAACAAAGCAGTGAAAAAACGTCAATGCTCGCGGTAAAAAAAAAAAATACGGGCAGACTTATACGAAAAGAAACAGGTCGAAAAAAAGTCGCCGGAATGTTTTGAAAGTATCGAACGTTAACCTAGGTCAAACATGCGTGTCCGGTGGCAAAATTCGTGTGCACCAAGCTTACGTAACAGTTTCGTAATCACGTTAAAGAAAATTATCTAATTGCGCCAGGGCAAGCAACAGACGCTGTCATACAAATATAAACATACGCTTTCGTATTTTCTGATGATAGAAACTGCAGAAAGAGCAAACTTTCGTCGACTGCTGCAAGTTGTTCTGCAGCGTAGCGGTGTACTTGTTGTTCATCGAGACGCACCCGGCTTTTAGTAATCTGTACATTATGACGCTGTCGCGTGTCAACTGTTACGGTAAAATGTTGAAACAGCTATCGAACAAAGTAAAAAAGCGAAAAGCCGCATGTATTCGGCGCCATGACGTGATACACATGTCGGTTTCAGAATCTTCTAGTTGTGCTCTCTACTGAGAAACCGGAAGTCGTCACCGATTTGGCCTCCGCTCCCCGCCCATGTCGTGATTCCGCAATCCTCCGCTCGGCGGAGCTGCGGGAGCCCGCATGAAAAGCGCTTTTTTAAAAAAGCCTCAACTGGGGGTTACCTAATGATGCCCAGCATCCAGTTCTCCGTGCAACGGGTAGGATAACAGAACGTCTAGAATTCGCCGGATACACGGAGAGCCAAGAAAACAGTATTTTGTTCGGTAGCGAGGTACGTACACGCATCGAACATTTTTAATCCAACGTTGATATCATATAGTGACAATTATGACTTCGTTTCATCGTTGTCGGAGAGCGGGAATTTTTTAAATTATAGATAGAATAGATATGTTTTTTTTCCTATTTTTTTTAGCAACGAGCGAATAACGTTCAAGTTAAACCATAAATGAAGTTTTGTTTTTGTCGTGGATTTCTAATAGTCACAATATATTCTTTTATCTTATCGGGACAGAAAAATGCTATACTCGAGAAGCGGATTTAGCTTCTTATGAATCGAGCATTGTTAATCCTGAGTATAGGCGAACTACTGCACCACTGCATCACAAATGTATGGCTTATCCAGATGTAAACTGTGCCCGAACCGACAGAAGCATCTTTATTGAAGTTTCTATTTATAGTATCAGCTTGCACTGTGCAATGAGTAGCAATCAATTCCATCAGCCTGGAATTGGATTGCTTGCGGGTTCTTGCATCGAGTTTACCGTCAACCCCACAGACGGGAATTAATCGAGTGTGTATACTTAATTGAAGAATACCCCGGTATAATATTGATTCCGATCTCCTCGTTCATTCAACGACGGATAAGAATATTCAATTTAATTGCAACGTTAATGCTTCACTTCCGCCGGATAAATTTATCACTTTGATATGTATAGTGAAACGAAAACTTCGAACATAATGTTTTGTCTTAATACGAACCGATAAACTGAATCTATCTCGGAAATAAATAATAAATGCAAGTGCTTTTCCATTATAATTATGCTAATGATATCTTCGGAGATTTTTTGAAACAAGAAACTATCGAAATCGATTGTTTTAATCCAAATCTTATTAATTATAATAAAAGGATATACATTTTTTTTTAAATAATGTATCGCGTCGGATGTTTCTAATAATATTCGAATATAATGTCGTACGTAGAATACCGGGAAGGCTATCGATGTTTCTCCACTCTAGTTCGTCGATTCCTGGTACCGAGAGACTTGACTTTACCAACAGCGTTGCCTGATTTAGAGCTTAGCGAAAGGAGGCACGGTGCCCAAATATACGGCTCGGGGTCATCCGCGTCTTACCCGTTCCTCGCAGTGCGTGCATCTCTTTTTCGTCCCCCCCGAGGTACAATGCACTTGGATTTAATTGGTGACGGAGATGCACACGAGTCCACCAGTCGAGAATCAGTGCTCGTTTACAAAACGACATAAATCCTAATATACACCGTGCTGCTGCTGCTCTTCTCCTCCTGCAACATAAACATGTCACTCTCGATTTACGTATCTTAGCCTTATGACCCACAACCGTTTACGCGTTAAGAGATACGTTACAGTGTCTATTCCTCGACGAGAAATGATTCCGGGGTGCATAGTTGAAGGAAATCTGTAATCACCATCGAATTTACGCAATTCTCGGCAATTAAGGGCATTCCCCAGCACAGTAGCGACACTATCGCTATCATTGTATTAAAAATTTTGTTAATACATTTTCATTTTTTATCTACGAGAAATGAAGTTTATGATCTTAAGAATTTTTCAAGAGTTCGATATATAAATTTTATACGAATAGCCAAGGCTTGAAAAAATTTCCTCGACCACAACTACGTCAAGGAATTATCTTTATCTGGTTATTTAAAAAAAATGAAAAAGGAATTGAAGAATGAAAAATTGAAATCGGGTAAAGTACATTTTTTTGCGCGACAAAAAGGACACTGTTTTTTTATGTTTCTTTTCCAACGCAATGTGTCAAGGTCTTTGCCCTGGAGATCCAAGTTCGACGGTAGAGGCGAGGAGGAACACGCTGGTGCGGCATCTAAATGCGTCCCGGCGGTTGGAACATAGTTAAAATGTGATCCTTGGTGGAAGCTGAGCTGGCCGGTTGTGGTGGTGTATTCGTCAAATGCCCACAGTACTACATGCACGCTATACACTATGTGTAGCCGATTATGTGCCTGCAGATGCCAGCTCTAAGGGCTTCTCGGTAGAAGCCATGTGGTCCATCCACAAAGCCATCTGTTTTTGTGTAGTGCGCTAGGCTCGGGAAGGCCTGCAAGAAGACGGAGAGCATTAAAGAGGGAAACGAGCGCTCATCTCGGTTATTATCATACCTGAGGTACACTCTATTCTCGCGGAATCTCCAAGTGCATCATCATCTCCCCTACGTTCCGGAACAAAGATAGGCTCTCGGAGTCTCGAGATGCACCGGATCAAGTGTAATTGCCTCGGATGCTGCGAGCGAGGGTCCATAGGGATGCTGCGGAGAAATAGACTTTAAGGGGGTCCTCCTGGCACCTAAATGAAAGAGACAAAAATCATTAAATTAAAAAAACATCCATACTTTCAATCCTACGATAAATTTTGATTTTTATTATCATCTGAACGATTAGAAGTTGTATTTTCATCTTTGGACCGGAAAAAATAGATACAAAGATCTCAGAGATATAATATTTTTGATCATTTTTATAGTGTACTGTATTAATAATTGTTTGAATATTTTCATAAAAAATAAAATGTTTTGACGAAGGGTTGATTATTATTTTGAAGATTGACCAGAAACAGCTGTTCTCCACGGTGGCAACATATTCTCCACTAAATATTCAATGAGGCGAGCGTACTTAAACGAGCTCTAATAGTAACGAAAAAGTTTAGAGATAACGGATTTTATTGGCAACACGCGGTAGAAGAGAGCTTTATTATTTCGCTCGGGAAGACGGAGGGTCATCTTCCTCGACCCTCGTGCTTCTTATCTTCAACACTGTGGGTTATTGAATATATTATGTCGGAGTGAGAGTTATACATACGTGTGGAAGAAATACCGGATGATACGCATTCGGCTCTCGGAGTTCCTCGACGGTCGTTCGGATCTCTTTGCTATAAACCGTTTTTCACGTAATCAATCGCCCGATTATAGTAACGAATTCATTGTAGTAATGAAATTGTTTTTTTTATCTAAAAGGTGCACATTTAAAAATCTTTTTTTTTTTGCTCAGATAACAACTCTCTGTGGAAAATAGTCATCGATACGCGAGGAAGATGAGGCTGTGCACCGTAACGCTGCTGGTACTCGTACTATTTTACAGCCCCAGCTATTCGAGAGAAATCACGTAAGTTTTTTGTTTTTTTTAATTTTTATATTGCATACTAATTTAATTTATTTTTCACAGACACGAGGACATAAAGGACGCTATGTTGAGTCTGGTTCACATGATGAGAGAAAACACGGAAAAACTGGAAAGACACGAGGTCAGGGAACGTCAGTTGGGCGAGCAGATGAAGAAGGCCATCGGTCTTTTGTCGAAGAGGATATCCACCGTTGATGGACTTAAGCTACATCTCACCAAGATCGATGAGAGAATCGTTGGCATTGAACAATTTATGGAGAAGGTTAAATTCCATATTTTTTTAAAAAAACAAAATTATTATAATAAATTATCAATCGGTCGGACATGTCATCAACTTCATGGTCACTTTCAGATTGACGAGCGCGGCAGAATACAATTACAAAAGACTACCGATATAGCGGAGAATTTGGACATTTTACATTCGGTGGTCGACAGTATGGAAACCAAATTATCGGAACTGCTCAGTCGTCCGGTTACCGTTCAACAACCGGCAGTCAAAGACAGATCGGCCGAGATAATTGAAAAACTGAGCAAAACCGAATCCGTGCTCACGGGGCAAGTCGCGCGATTGGAATTCGAACTGGATTCCATGGCCGTTAAGTTGAAGGACGATTCGACGACTCAGAGCGAAAAGATCCAAGTCGTTTCCGGCGAGGTAAGCATATCGGTCGTTTGCACAAAACGGTGGATAGATCGACGATTTATTTATCATTTTCTTATTCCAGAAAATATTCCGTATGCAATATTTATTAACATTTTTTTTTAGCTCAACGATATCGCAGGTCGAATCGGGAATATAGAGAACTCTGTCAGGACTCTTGGAGAAGACAGTCAACGGATAAAAGATTCTCCTCAGAAACCGATTCCCGACCCGAGACCGGCCATTGAGGAACAAACGAGGACCCTGAAAAATCTCAAGGAGCTTCTGGAGGATACCTCGGATCGTATTCAAAAAATACCCATGTACTTTCTTAATTGTTTCAGCGAATCATTGTATCGGCCGGTTGTGGGTGGTTATAACATTTTTATCGTTTTTTTTAGTGCCTCGGAAGTGACGACGTTGCACAATGGGACCCTGGCGGCTCTTCAGGAGAGCACGGACGCCATAAAAAATTTGATGACTCGGGAAGTCGTCGTTGTCGAAGAGAAAATCGTTCAGTATAAGGACGAGACTAAGGATAGTGTTAGCCAACTACGGTAATAATTTATTTAATCAAATTGACCGATTAAGGGGGGGGGGGGGGGAAGGTCGTGCTTCATAAAAAAAATGCATTGTTTATTTTAGATTGGATTTGGCTAACAACGCTGAACGCGTAAACCAAGAACTGCACGATCTTGGCAAGGGGCAGTCGGTGATGGTGTCGATGGCTGATCACGTTCTCGACACTAAAAAACGGGTCGAGTACGGCGTTCACCAGATTCTACTGGAGGTCGGTGACCTCGTCAAGTCCCAAGGGAATAATATAAACGATACGCTCAATCTAAGATTCGATGGCATATCGAACGATATTATGGACAATCAAAACGGCGCTGTGGCGAATTTGACGACTAAGATGGAACAGGAAATGAATCAAGTAAAAAAAAAAAACAAGACGATAAAATGCGGTAGAAATAAGTCAAATTAGTACCAAACTTTTTTTTCTCAATAGGTATGGCGACAGATAAACGTTATGTACCAGCAGATGACGGAAAGTGCTAAAGCGCTCGACAAGCTTCATCAGCAAAATGAAGCTTACGTTAATGGCACGACATCGACAATGGGAGGCATGGAAAGCAAGGTATAACTAAAGATATATATGTATGTATTTCCAGGAATATTTTATAGGTAACTAATTTGATCATTTTGTATTTAAAGGTCGGTGAGATAACAAAACGGATGTCCGAAGTCGATGAGAATTTGAATTATCTTCTGGGAAGACTATCGCTCGTTACCCAAGAATTCAATCAGATAAAGAGTGGATTGGGTGCGGCACTGGACAACATAAAAGCTTCGTTCAAAGAGGTGCAGGAAAAGGCTAATGGCCTGAGCAATCCGGGTCCTCATCCTGTGCCGGAAAATTACAAGGAGCTCGAAGCCTCAAAGTCGAAATCAAATAACGCGGATAAGAAGCCCGATTTGATTAGTGACATAAAGTCGTATTAAAGAAGTTTGCCGATTCATTAATTAATAATGAAATAATAAAAGTTGACAATGCAGCTTGACCCTTTCATCACTATAATTCTACTCTATTGCATATTACGAGAGCAATAATTATAGCCTAGTTCTTCCCTTGTTTTCTGTAAAACTACGAGACACGCGTATCAAGACTGCAACTACTATTAATAATAAATGACTATTAACGGAAACTTCTTGTAACCGATTGTTTCTAATTTAAGAAACGCGATCGTACTAACACAACGGACCGCCTGAGATTCGCCGATTCTCCTAGTAGGAGGGCAACATCTACAACTAGACAGTATAGTAGAAATAACGGAATCAATAGAGGCTTACTGGAATCGTGGAGATAGTTTTATATCGCACTTTTTCTTTTTTGTTAAATGAAATAATAGAGGGACTCCGCATACTACTCTACGAATAACTCAAAAGAAAAGAAACATCGCAGTTTACTCGTATAGTATAATCTCGTAATGAATCTCTCTTAATATGTTTTTAGCATCAAAGGATATTCACAAACATTGATTCATGCGTTTGTCTCAGATACACTTGCATTATTACATATACTATAGTGTATGTACGGGGCATATGTTACCTTACATTTATAAAATGCAAATAGTGTTTTCTTTGAATTGTCATAGCTTGAAAGTTCTCACTTCCGTGTATTGAAATAAATTTTTTTTGTCCTTTCCTTGTTTTTATTATATTTACATCTATAATTTCGCAGCCCTTCGTGTGTCAACAAACTATACTATTCTCTAAGAGGATAGTCCGGAATTTCGTGAATCGCTGTGGGTCAACTTGGCGATTCACGAAATATTAGAAATCGCGCTCATTTTCTGGTGTCTCGGAGGGTTTTTATTTTCATGAGTGAGGTATCGAGAAATGGAGATGGCCACCGATGATATTCCAGCTCCTTACGTAAGTATAATATTCGGTGAAAATCAGAAGGGCGTGGACGATAACACGTTATCGTTAATGATTTCTTCTTTTTTCACTCGTATCAGGCATTTTACCATTAATCAGTGTTGTTATTTTCTTTTTTTTTATATAATAGTGTTATTACTTACACCTGGCGTTTTTCATTTACGTCGATTGTAAATTAATATTATTATTTATTTATTAAATAACAACGTATTTTTTCCCGTCAACTATTCACAGGCATAACGACGGAGTTCGGATATTCGGCTCTTGTCTTCTTTTTCACGCACTTATTTATTGATATAATATATGTATATCGAGGGAAAGAGAAACGTCCGAACTCGGTTTTATCGCATAATCAAAACTTCATCTAAATCCTCTATATTGTCATGTTTCAACAATTTTTTTTTATCCATGTGACTCGTCAGACTGTTTCCAATGTCTGTTTTATACTCGTGTGATGGATATTATAAATTACCTACAACTTGCGCGCATTTTCTTCTTTTTATTTTTATTTCGCATACCACAGCATACGCAAGCATGCATCGTCATGTGATAAACACAATCGGAATTTTTGTTTTATTTGTTTTTTTTCCTATAATTACATAGATTATTATCTACTACCGACTGACTATTTAACTGACCCGCACTGGTTTATTTTTTCTTTTTTTTTCAATTAATTTTGGTATAGTTAAAAGGTTCTCTTTATGTCCCTAGTATTGTTTTGTAATATTAACGAACTAGCTATTCTCATTTAAATTTATATTTATAATATTTTTTTTATTTTTTTATGCGGAACATGGTACAAAAAGTTTTTTTTTATTACTCTGTCGCCAGAAAAATTCATGTAGCAGCAAGCGAATATCAAATATCTATGGTCATGGTTAGAAAAGAACACCTTTCAGCACGTTTTCTGTTTTGTTTTATTAAATGTTCGATGGAATTTTCTTTGCGATCCAATGATTTCATTTTTAATGGTAAATGTAACGCATGGCTTCGTTTTTTGTGAACATTTTTATATTTTTTTTGCCGATGGGAAATATTATCAATTTTATGTGTTACCTTGTTTTTTTATTTTTTTATTCATTTCCCTAGTTTGAAGAAGAGTTGATGTACGGTGTGAGAGAACGTTAACAAATGGTTCTTTTTTTTTTATTCATTTGATATTCGAAGACGGCACGTAGTTCTAAGTGGAAGGCAGCTTTCCGTATATACCGCGCAGTACTTTGATTCAGCCGACCGTTTTGAAGCAGCGATCTGAAAAGAAGCTTTCTCGGAAGGCTTTTTTTTAACCCGCGATCAAAGTCAAAAACGGATGTCAGTAGAGACTATAAATTGGTTGTATTCTTTTTCTTCATTTTTATGTGTGGTCGTTAGTTGATTCTTCGTAGTTTTTATTTTGTTTTAATATTCTTGCATCATGCTGAGATAATCGTGCGATTTTATAAGTGCGAAGGAAAACTGATTTTTCGGTGATGCGAATTTTTTAATGGAAAAAAGTTATTATAATTATCGATCATATACATTTTCAACAGCTCGATCTATTCTATTTCTTTTTCTGCGTTTCTATCGAAAGCATCTTGCGAACATAATGGTCAACGTGAGTTTTCCACACGGATTTAACTAACGACCCTAGCATTTGTAATTCTTCATTTATTTTATTATCGTCCGCGCGATGACAAATGTGCACGATCTTGTTTAATCTGAAACTACCAACTATAGCCAATTTTCAATGAGATTAATCGTTAAACCGTTTTTAGTCAAATTATGTGACGAGATAACGCAATATGAACCGTTTCTCTTAATTGAAACAAAACTCTTCCAGGGAGGCACACGACTGAAGCCAAGATACAAAACTTCCTTCGTATATAGTTTTCCATATTTCTTTATTTAATAAAAATCATGATCTCACATCATTTGTACGCAGTGTTGTGGCTTGGTAATGTTGTAACTGTTTTAAGGAGAACGAGAAAGTCAACTGTTTCTTTTTCTTTCTTTAATTATTTTTCTAGTTATTTTATCTGTTTCGTTTTTCATTTTTTTCTTTTTTTTCCTCTTGTTTATATTGCGAATTATATCATAAATTATTATGTTTCCGTTCGACCTGCAAAATATTTAATTTGCGGCGAATTGAGAAGTAAACATATTGAAACCTGTTTCGAATCGGCAAGACACACACGTGTCACCGGTACGACGATCTAACAGATATTTTATGAATTAATAAATGCGAAGAAAAAAAAACGTTAATTAAGTCTCGTCTAGCGACGTATGGGAACCAAAAAGCGATTCTGGACTTTGTCGTCACCTACAATGCTATTATCTCAAAGATGGAGCACAGATAGATATTTTTTTGTTGAGTTTTTATTACTTTTTTCTCCGTTTTTTGTTTTTCGTTCGTGTGTGAGTAACGAGAAGAATTACGACGTGTGTAATAATAATTAATATTTCGACGAATCAAATATCGTATCACCATGAAACAACAGTGGTTTATGTGGCAAACCTACGAGAGAAATGGGTTGGCACTGTTGTTTCGAGGCTTGCGATATAATGTATTGTGATAAAATTATTATTTGTGGAATTCTCCTCTAACAAGATAAGTACTCTTAGTTTGTTCTTATTTTTTTTTTTTTCGATCACCCTGTATATACAGACTATACGCTACTTAATGCCGAAAGAAATAATAGCAAATATATTAAACGCTACGAAATACGACGAACCTAACGTGTAAGGTCGATTAACGCATCTCGAATGGGGAGGAGGGACGAAAATTAGCGTTTTTTTGTTTGTCTGTGTTCTCATTTACGAAAATTCAGATCGATTACACTAGCCTGCGGAATCTTTGTTATAATTATACATATCTTCGAGTTCATAAGTTTGATTCGCGTCGGTATTTCTTTCGATTCGTTTTTTATAATGCTGATTAAGTGGACTAATCAGAAAGGCGCGAGATTTCAGCGCAGCTTTAATAATTACGATGTCAAAAAAAAGAAATTGCAAACTCGATCACGGAACGATAAAATGGGGTACTAGAGTGTTATTCGATTGGCGATTATTTACATACATACAATGCCGCGACCCAAAATTTTTTTATTCGACAAAATTTCGATACGAATGTAAATGTGTCTTTTGTGTGTTGTGTTTTTCTTTTTATTTATCTATTTTTTTTTCGTATTTATAGTAATTCATGTATCGTCGAATCTGGATGCCATCGTTGCTTATCTAACAATTTTTTTTATCGGGCGTTGTTGGTAATTTACGCGATTGCCTTTGTGCATGAATTATCCGAGTTCTCACTATGTTTTTTTCTCCTCTTTCATATATTTTTTGTCGTTTTTTTCGCAAGTTTTATCGCTCTCTCGCATTCCACAAGCTTTTTGGACCAAAGACCGTTTCGCGCTATTCTTAATATTTTGTTGTTCCATTTAATATTGTAGCCGTATTCATAGTTTGAGCTCCTTTAATATGTAAGTTATAGTGAAGTTGTATTTTTTTTCTTTTTAGCGTACTTAACGTTGAAGCTTACTTTTTCGTTTTTTTTTCTTTGCTCTGTTTTAATCCAGTATTTGTAGCGGACGACAATTTATACTATTATACACGAGAGGGATATACGTAGCTAACATCGACTGCTCGCTTAACATTACGTACGGTTTTTTTTTTCATTTTCATAATTTTTTTTTTGTTTTTTGTTTTTTTCTTTTCATTTGAAAGCTCGTGACAAGCTTTGAGATTAATCGAGTTACACCTCGGCCTGTGTAGTTATCGTTAACATTGTTTTATTTTTATTTTTATTTAAACTTACTTTGCTTTTATTTTCATTGAATCCTTTGCAATGCTAGTTCTCTCTTATTCACAGAACATTATTTTTCAAGCATTTCCGCTGCCCGCATTTTATTTTATTCGTATATAATAAATATTTATTTATATGTTTATGTATAAATCAATCGGACTCCTTGGTCACGCGCCCCTTTGAGCATACTCAACTGCGCGACTGTGTTTTTTTTTTTTTATTTCCATGTCTTGTGTGTTTACGTGTGCTTGTAGCAACAAATCATTATAATCTATTTACCAGACACACGTATCGCATCACTAATGCCAGGAATGAAATTTCAATACCCAAAGCGATTGCTGTTTATTGCTTCGAACCAAAAAAAAAAATCTACGCGTACAATTCCATCCTCGATCTTTCGCACTAGGTCGTCCTGATATTAGCATCATCAGTGACGCGATACGATTGCGCGCGTCGAGCGGAAATGTTTCGTTCTTAGCACAGCAAAGAAGTGAATTTTCATCTTTTATTTTGTTCTCTTTTCTGTTTCAAGTAGTACGTATGTATAATCTATATACACCCCCGATGCAATGGAAACGTCATTGAAAACGACTAGCCTACAACAAGCAGTGATTCAGGATGCGCCGTGCCATTATTAATGTGTACCCAGGTTCAACGGATAACGTTGACCTTCGTCGTATAATGTACAAAAGTAGGATACACGATTTTTAGCCGAGCACGCCCATTCAATGCCTCCCTCTTATCTCCTCTGTGTGAGTTTATTTATTTTTTTCCATTCTCTCTACTCCCTCCCGCATCTTCCTCGTTAACTGCATTGCTGTTATCCATATTTTTTTTCATTACATTATTTTTTTAAGGATTCTTCGGACAAAGCTATGATAATAAAATTCGGTGTATTGGACGCGTTTATACCAGAATGCGGTACTTGTTTTTCTTTTTTTCTTTTTAATTCATTTTTCTTGTTTCTTCCCTCTAAGAGCGTAGAGAAAGAGTGCTGGATAATACCGTTATTTTTTCTGCTTCTTCCATATTCCTCTTTAATTTTAATTCAACGCTTGGATCGGAAAATCCTACGGTAATGCACGAGCATTGGCAGCTTGTTTTTAATTTTTATTTATTTTTTTCCCTCAAAGTTTAAATTTTATACACGGTTTCCTATATTCCCTTCCATTCGCCTCCGACAGTTCTCGTATCTTCGCGTCCCCTTATCCTCGAGCAACGTTCAATTGATTCGTTTAACTACGAAAAATTGTATTAAAAATGATGAAATAGCCTAGTGTTGCCTCTCGACACGCTCATTCTCATTTTTTGTTTTGTTTCTACTTTATCGGACTTCGAATTCATCTGTGTACAACACGACGTGCACGGCAACGAATGCTTCGCTTCTGTCGTTATACTTCCTCTACCCGCTTTTTCACTTAATTATTTTCTCAGTGATTCAAGGCAAGCAGAAAAAGTAAAAAATGGATATGTATATCAAAGAATCGCATGCCATCCTTGCTCTCCCTCGTTTTCTTTTCCTTTTCCCATCTCGAATAATTGCCCTGTATCTTTGCTTTAATATTTCCTCTTTTTCGTTTCTTCATACCCATCGTTAAGATTATTTTCAAGAACTTTTGGTGATAACGCCAAAAGGGGTTTTAAAAAGAACTTAAATACCTGTTATTTATCATTTACGTTTCAGTTTTTTCCATGGTTCATAGATCGCACCCTCTCGAGTAGACTGTGTGTTCCCGGCCGAGCGCGGTCACTGCTGCGTTCGTCGTTTTTTGTTTCCTGTGTTTTGTTTTGTATTGTGTCTGTTAAATTCCACAGTTAAGTCGGAAGTATCCGGTCACTCTTTCCGGTATAATCGGTAACTCTTAGGTTTCAGCTAATGTTTAGGCGGCTGCTAGCTCGAATCGCTAGACGTCGATATGCGCAGCTGACGTTTGCCACGCCTTCGGGGATGAGAGTGGTCCTAGCTGCTTGTCGATGCTATAGGGCTTACAGGACTTAGGGGACTTCGCGCCGAATCTCTCAGACATCCCGTCAGCGTTATAACTAACTTTCTACTACCGGCGTTGTTTCGGTGTTCGCAAAACCATACACCCTGCCACGTGCCCAACGCAAGCTTCCCGTCGGTTATTGGAATGCTCAGGGAAGAACCGAGAAAGCACGCTTTCACGTGAGCCGGCTGAAACACAAGAAGCAGAAATTATTTTATATGCATCTTCAAAAATTGCATCTCCTATCTTAGTAGCCTCAAGTAAAAAATTACATTTGATTAAATTGAAGATTATTGTTAAAAAAAAAGTTATCAGACTCGAAATAATGTTATATTTTGGACAAGCAAAACACATGACTCTCTATGCAAGCCCCCAATTAAAAATTATGTTTAATCAATGCTAATTTTCTGAACATAATTTAATCCCTCATTTGGTACAAATCAATGAAAATTATTGGCAATTTGAACAGCCATGAATAAATAATTTTGTTGAGACTGTGATTTGCACAAAAACTGAGTACACAAATACCATGCAAAACTGAACTGAAGGAAACGCTTCGGGATAATAAAAATGATAAAATTCTAGAAGAATTATTCTCACCATGTCGTCAGGACCTTCGCAACTGTGTCTGTACGGCATGTCCTCTGGAATGATTTTATTGAGCATCATTTCCATGTCGTCCCTGACATCGGGATCCCAACTCTCGTTGAGCGCCAGACTGGCCGACGTGTGAAGAACTGCAACGTCAGGGGAAGAATCAATTAGAACGGTCCGCAAAATATAAAATTGTACAGTCCGCATGAATAAATATGATTGTACCGAGACTACCTTGGATAAAGCGCTTACTCACTTTGTACGTGACACAGGCCGACCGAGAATTGACAGAGTTCCGGAACCTGTCGTAGTATTTCCTCCGTAACAAGGTGCACGCCTCTGTGTTGAGGTCTCAGATTGATTTTTCTCTGTAACCAGGCCGAGCCGATTTGAATACCCATGTTCGAGGATGCCATGATATTATTGTTGTTTGTCGTCGACGATGAACTCTCTCGACGCCAGCTGACCGCCGTATGAGCCCAACGTTAAATGTTTATGGATAAACGGAGGGAGAGAAAAAAAAAATAAACAAGCGTAACGTGCGAGGGGATAACGTGTGTCCGATCGGCACGTGAGAGAGAACGGCGTTTCGACGATGACGATGACGATAACGACGACGACGACGACGACGATGAGGAGGAAAGATCCGTGCGGAGAATCACGAGTGCACGAGTACCAGCAGCTCCATTATTATTGGGCGGCACCGTGCAAACTCCCGACACTCTTGATCTCTCCTTTTCTAAACCTGGGCTACGATAGCAGTCTATCGAGCCACATCATGTTTCCTCAACGTAACACCCGCTTATTATCCTGAACGCCGGCACACTTTGTGACAAAAAAAAAACTTTAGTCGAGGGGTATCGCGGATATCGCGCGAAAAGGTTAGGAGAGATAACGATTGACTTGACGTGCGGCAGCAGCAGCACCACCACCACCATCACCATAACCACTTCTCTATCATACCCACCGAAAACTTCAAGTTCGGATCGTACGAGAGTCTAGTCAAATCAGTCACTTTACGAATGTTATGAAATTAGTACGTTGTGAACATTGCTCGTGTGGAGATCTCGGTTATTGTGCTCTCTGAGAATGTTTTTAAACGGTTTGGGTTTGTCAACATTTCGATCGTCGTTCGATGAGAAGACGCAAGTAGTACTTTTCTTTGACTATCTATCGTTCTTCCAGTCGAGACGGAGCGCGCTCACGCCGAACATTGCATTTCGATCCTAGGCGTTTTGTCGTGACAAAAATGAACATTTGTGCACGGGTGTCGGTAGAAATGTGTTATTGCTATGGTGAAGAAAGTTTCAAGCCTTCACGCGGCAGAAATTGGTTGTAAATTCACGCGTAAATTTTTTGTTCATAATGTTGTCCTTTTTTCATCCACAAAAAATCGTCCACTGTTTACCGATATTGATCGCCATATTTTAGCCGTTTATATTGTGTAGTGTCCGTTTTTGCGAAGTAACGAAGTTAATGAGTCGATTTGCGGTAACAGAGATTGAGGCATAAAAAAAACGATAATTAATAGCTGAAATAAATAATCTGCATTCATTAATTCCCGAATTGTTCATCGATAAATTAACGTGATTAGTGCAAAATCGTTACACGGTGTTCTTTGATAGTTCCGGAGTTGTTTACATGGATGTAAACTGTATTCAAAATGGATGAAAAGCGGAAGTGATACGTAAGTCGAAGGAGAGCTATATGGACGAATGCGGATACATCGGATATGGAACAAAATGCAGTCGCGGGCATCTTGAATGCACATATGCAGCACGGTGAGCCCTGCAAAACAGATTACCTAAAAATTCTATGAAGTTAATGACCGCGACATTATTTATAATTACAATTTTACCCGGAATTACCGGGTTGCCGAGGTTCTAATTTTATTACGATTTGTTAGCACGCTTGAGGGAGTTTGTTGCACGAAAATTTAATTCGTCCAGTCAACGTGTTATTCCACTCTTCCCCAAATGCGGCCAATTTCATTAGCGGTAGGGTAGGGGCAATACTGTAATCTCCAAGCGAGATTCGATCAATTAAAAATTCACAATTTTCTCCTTGTGTTTACTATTCTTTGTAGCAATAAAGAGGGTAATGTAGGAACAGCAGGTATCGCCTCGAAATTTAATTAACGAGATGAAAAATAGTTACCATACTTGACAAAACGTCTACTCTACATTGACCGACACGTAAAATCTTTATTGCATTAACGATCGATCGTGAAACAATTCGATAGTTTATAATATAATCGATATACAAAAACATACAAACCTAAAGCGCGTATTTTTTTAAATATTCTTTATATACTTCCGTCTCCTTTACGTGCTGCTATTTACAGTACTGCTAACACCTTCTAACGATAAAGTCCTTCTAACACGTTTTCTCAGCTATCACACTAAACAGTCATAAGAATAAGTTACTACAGCCATCATCGTCAAACGTACAGATTTTATTTTATTTTTTCGTTTTTGCTTCGATTTTAAACAAACAGCAGAGAGACAGGACGATCGATCATTTTTGTTTGTTTGTTTTTTTTTTTCTTTGCTTCTTTTCGTAATAACTTTTGCTGTCGCAAGACAATAATTACATTAAGCCTATTACAAGTTTATGAGCGACGAATTATCGATGGTGGTGATGCGAGAAAAAAAAAACGTAACTGCAAGCCACAAATAACATAAATATTCACCTTCCGATTTCCATTCCGGCGATTTCTCGTGCACCGTTAACCCCGCTATCGACAATTCGTCTCCCTAATACTAGATTTTCGTTTTTTTAAATCTTTTTTTGTTTTTTCTTTTTTCTGTCCAAACACGAAACAACTAAAAACAATTCGATCTCATAATTTTTTTTTTCAAAGATTTTTCTTTAATTTTCCTGTTATTCTCTTCGTTTTAGAGATCATAACCGCAGATCTCACGTCCGCAGTTCAGGACAACATTGAAGGCGAGGGTCTTGATCCGGTTGTAGGGTCTCGAGTCCTTGAGTAGATTGGTCAGTTTGTCGAGGCCGTCCTCGGATTCTAGCAGCCGGCAGTACTTCGATGCTGCCGGATACGAATTAAGAGTTAACATACTTGCCGTTTTATAGACACGATTTTTGGCATTCGATCGAGTTTGTTTCGACTTTACTCACGATAGACTTTGGTGAGATTGGCTAGTGCCCAGACCGCCCAGTGCTGGCACTGAGGCGTGTGGTAAACGTCCAAAAGTCGTAGAAGCGGCAAAAAGGAGCGATAGTTTATGTTACGCTGAGCCGAAATGTCCCATCTTTCGATAGCCGCGACCATGCGTTCGAGAACGTCGTCTCTCGATGGTTCCTCCACCGTCCAGGCTTCCACGCCGTCCGAGGCCATGTGAGCCAATATACCGGTCGCATTGTAGGATACCTGTTGGAACGATTTATTAATAACAAAGGCGATCTTCGATCGGACGAAATTTTTATTTTTATAAATTTACCTCTATCAGGTCACTATCGTAGGCCAGCAAATTAGCGAAAACTGTTACGTATTGATGCTGCATCAGGTGAACGCGAAGGTAGTCGACTTCGGCGACGTTGCCTAGCAAGCCCATCATATTTCGAAGCAGTTCCTCTTTGTATGGATATTGCTGATCGTAAAACGTAACGATGATTTTTTTATTTTTATTTTAATGAATTTGATTGATTATCGATTTTCGGAAAACCACCGTGCTCACCTTCACGCACCGTAGGAACAAGCTCATACCCTGCTCGTCTAAGAATCTCTGACAATTTATGGGTGTCTCATCGGTCATGTTCCACATCGTCGACCAAGCGACCTCGAGAACGTCGTCGAATATGCTGTACTCGACGCGGTACTTGACGAGATCGAGCATAGTTCCAACGCAACCCAATTTTCCCAAAAGTCGTTTCTTCTTTCCCTCGACCTGGCATGCCAGGGAGTTCAACAGGTATATCCCGATGCGCTGAACGAAACCCTCGGACTCGGCGTGTCTCGCCGAATGCAAAAGAACTTTGACCAACGCTTCGTAATTCCACATCTGCATAGGGGGAAAAAATTAATTCGAATTTTTCACAGTACACAGTTTGGGTCGCGTACGAAAACACGGTGAGTTTTTAGTGAAACCTTACCACATCCTGAGGTATGTGGAATTGGCACAGGGCCAAACAACCGTTTCGCATCATCGTCTCCTCGTCTTTGTGAGCATTCATTCCGGCTAGAAGCGTTCCTATTATTCGTCGCTTCAGCTGTACCGCGAAACCGCTCTTTTCCTTCATTTTAACGATGTAGAAGAGCGTTGCGCTGCACAAACAAAAATCGGAGTTAGGCGACAAATTAATCGAATAATAATTTTTTTTTAACTGCATATACTCGATTTTTGAATATCCACGTAACGAAAATAAAAATGTATCGTAATCCGAAGCAGATATTACCTTCCGGATATCTGGATGTGTCTCTCGGAAAGATGTTTCTCCATGGCTTCGAGTACAGTGTACAAAGCCTGATCCATCCGTTTGCAATTCTCGTACCTAAACACGTGATAGAGATCGTTCAGAACTTTCTGAAGTAGTTCCTGCTTATTGTCCATGCATACTCTCAGAGCTATGAGAATCTGGTCTTCGTTGGCGTCGCCCGCAATCTGTGAAAGCAAAAAATCCAACGATTAATATTTTTAAAGAATCCGTTTTTTTTTTTTTTTTTGCTGCGTCCTTCCACGGACGACACTCGCCACTTTTGCCGGTATGTCGTGTCTTCTGCAAGCTTCATGACGAGTTCCATACAGTCCGAGGAACTGCAGTGGATTTTGCACTCTGGCTGCGAGTCCCTGTATGTCGCTTTGCTCGGTGTACTCGCTGTACGGTTCTTTGAGCGGATGCTCGGCTACGCCTCTGCCCGCAAGGTTCGTACCCCCGATATCCAACGATACTAGCTCCGGCAAACCGGCGATCAACTCGGACAGAATTTGATTGGCGTTTTCATAGTATCCGTACTTGTGATTCGCGTGTGATATATCAAGATGCCTCAATTTCTTTAATTGACAAATTTCTTTGATGAAATCTTTGCAATTGGCATTTATCCGGACATTGTAGAGACACAGAGAGACAAGATGTGGCACCGAGTCTAGAAAACTGAAGGACGTTATGTCTGTGGCATTCGAAAGATCCAGGTGCGTCAATTTCGTCAATGTGCGAAGTAGCAGACGGTAGTCTGGTGTGGGGATGTTTACACGATCGAGTGCTAAACGCCGTAGCTTTGGAGCTTTGAAAACATAGCCTCGGTCGCTGTAATCTTCCAGGCATTTAGGAGCTGTGGAGAAATTGAGTGTATTAAAACTTAGGATTCCAATCTTTTTGGCCTTATTTATTGAGATAATCTTTGCAGCCCTTCTCATTGCATCAATTGATTAATTCTTGATCAATCAATTTTCTTTCTTTCATTTTCAATAATTTATTTATTCTACCCTTCGGTATTAATTTTCTTTTTATAGTCAATAATTTCCAACAAACAAGGTTAATTCAATTTTTTAAGCAACGAGACTCCGAAAATATCGATGAGCTGAATTTCGAGAAAAAAAAATTATGTCAGAGTTTTGTCTCACATTCGAGGGGATTTTGAACGACTTTCTGACAGCCTCTGAAAGCCAGACTGTGAAGATTGTGACACATGGCGTTGATGTATTCGATGGACAAGGCGGTAAGTTCACAGCAGTCGTCGAACTCCAGGTGCGTAATTTCGGGTCTGACGATTACCATGACGGACCAGTCGGTGATGGAGCTTGACGATATTTTGACCCTCTTGAGCTTGGCCACTTTGGTACTTCTGAATATAGCGAAGAAGGAGTCATCCGCTTCGGCGTTGTTGCTCCTCTGTACAAATTCTATGAGCTTGTCGCATATCTCACTGGGAAATTTTAGACCCTCGCGTAACATTCTATAGCCGCTCTCGTCCTTGACCGATATTATGTCGAGATTGTCACATATAGTTCTGAAGCACATATCGGCCAGCGACTCCGGTCCCAGTTGTTGTTGGGAGTCGAAGAGTGCATCCAGATGCGCCATAATGCACGCTTGGTCTATATATATATGTTTTTTTGACGCGTAAATATACAAGTCCCGACAACGGATGTGCGAATGGGCAATTTTTTTCTTCGCCTTCAAGTGACGCTGTAATTCATGCGATCGTTTTCTCCTTTAGGGTTTGTATATTCGGTTAAAATGATGCAATTAACGGTACACAACTGTCAAATGTGTCAGACGTATCAGCTGTGACGGTTGTGCATCGGGCATTGTAATGCTACTCGCAGGCAATAGCCGTGTCACCAGAACGATTTCCGAAATATCTTGAAACTTTTCGCTTTACTCTGATAACGCTTGTCAATAAACCACCAGTCCATCTTCGATCGAGAGTTCAACGAGTATCAACGGAACGTCTCGCCAATACACGGGTCTTCGTTAATTACTTGACAGATTTTTTTCTTTTCTCCGTCGAATAGGCCTAAGCGCGTACTGCGCGAACGCGCTCACGATTACGCACTGGCTCTCTCGAGTATTTCCCCCACTCCTCGTCCCCTGACTCGATGAACTTGTGTATCACACGAGAGAGTTATCCGAGTTATTGAAGTCATTACTTAACTGGTTTGGTCGGATTGTAAATTAGCAAGGTGACTATTGTATTGTAGTGCTTAAAAGAACTACTCATTCAGTTAGGGGAGAAAAAATATTGAGTTTTAGACATTCGGGAACTTGCCGACCGAACGCGTTATTACGACCGGGCAAGCGCGAGCTCTGTTTGGGCGAACGTCGACTCGTCAGCTGTTCTTGCGATTCTGAGAGTACGTTGCAGAGAAAATTCGAAATTATTTGAGAGAGATTTCTGAAGCACAGGACTGTGAGTACGTTTTTACATTACGAAATCCTCGAACACAATACATGTAGGGATGATAGCAACAGGTCATTTATACATATTGAATTTCCATAGTTTTTGCCGATTTATTTATTTCTTAATTTATTCGTCGAATTCTCGATTATGCGAGCTTTTTTTATCGCACAATGTTAATAAAATCTTGCTTTATTTAGGGACCCATCTGTCTTACAGTTGACATAAAATAAATATTAATTAAAGATGAGCTAAAGCCATGTATTCAAAGCGTTCGTCGACACGCAGCTTATCAGCTTTGCGTCCGAGATTTATGATTAAAACGAAAGTACAATTGCTTCGCGAGGGTCGAGATATCGTCAACGTCTCACAAGATGCTGCGTTCGAGAGTCGTACGAATTCAAACCTATAACAAAACACAAGTCAATACAATTGACGCAAACATAAATTTATAACTAATTAACAGTAATAACTGGATGAACAGATTAGTGACTAATCCTTTGAACACAATGTCCCCCTCCCCGAAACTCGACACCAGCCCATCGGAAATGCACGAGCAGTGAAAGCAGATCGTGTAAAAACCTGTTTGACTCTTAGGATAAATGTTGTTTATCCGAGTCCATTAGAAATTACTGTATCGGCTATAGGTGGCTGATCGTGCACTCCCCTCGGTCAGGTTATGTGCGAAACTATGAGTCGGGCGTTCAGCGATTGAATTGAATCGCCCGACAGGATATCGAAATCCGGAGCATATGGAAGTGATAAGACCGTCGGGATGTCTAAACTGTCAAGATAAATCCCATCATCGCTATTCGATGGGAGATAAGACTCATCTTGTCGAGAATAAAAATGGCGCTCGATGTGCCTGTCAATTCGACGTCGCTTCAACAATAAACTGTTGCTAGAACGTTCGTGTGTGTGTGTGTGATAGATGTCACACCGCCTACCACATATCGATAACGTGTACAATTTTTCGTGCAATAATTGGAGAGTGTTTTTGTTTTTGTTTTTTTTTTTTTGTGTAATTACTCGTACCAGTTGACTAAGCAGGTGCAATTGCGAAATGAGCATTCACAGGAAGAGGTAAGTTTTAAGTTTCAGACCCAATATTTTGCGATTTTACGTTTTTGTTCTGCAAACGACGGAATATTTGACAGCGGCTCGAGATTTTGTTTTACGCCGCATATATGTCACGTGTTTGTTTTTACAGATTGATCGACTTCGAGGAAGTCCTCAACGAGGAGGACATCGATGTGGCCAGTTTAAAGAGAATATGTTTCCATGGTAATTATTATTTACGATAGGGATTAATAGTATTTCGAATAGTGCAAGATTCCAAGCTCTTTATCTAGTCACATGACAAGTCGGACAGCTGACATCTGCATAAAGAAATAGTCTTTCGCACTCCGTTTACATTGTTAAAATTTCTATTGTCAAGAAAGATTCTTTCTTGTTTTTTATTTAAAAATATAATGTTTGCAGTAAAAAATGTCACAGGTGTGATATAGGATTACAAGAGTTTTTGGGAATTCTTTTGCAGGCATACCGGATCAGGGTGGCTTGCGGTCCCTGTGCTGGAAGTTGCTCTTGAATTATCTGCCGCTGACAAGGGCCAGCTGGTCGGAAACCCTGTCCCGGAAGCGAGAATTATACAAGCAATTTATTGGTAAGTTATCCATATATTTGGGCTGAGGAGTACAGACAAATCGTATAATACCTTGACAATAAATTTTATTTCTTTTTTATCGCAGAAGACTTAATAGTAATGCCGGGAGAAGCTGCACTCGACGGTGAAAGGGTCGATGTCACATTGGACGATCATCCCTTGAACTCCAATCCAGGCAGCAAGTGGCAAACTTTCTTCAAGGACAACGAGGTCCTGTTGCAGATAGACAAGGATGTTAGGTATGCACAAATTTTACTTATCATTCCCCATAGTTTTCATAATTTGTACATAAAACTAAATGAATCATCAAATCGAGCAATTAATGATTCATTATAAGAAGGGCAATGAAGAGATTAATGGACGAGTGATTTGTTAAAATAAAATATTAAATTTTCAGGAGGCTCTGTCCAGACATATCATTCTTCCAGCAAGGCACAGACTACCCCTGCCAGGCTGTGGTAGGTGCGAACGGCCCGAAGCGTTTGCACTGCAGAGTGCAGCACACTGTTCTCAGAAGCGCGAATGTCGAAAGAAAAGGTCTCGGTGTGACAAAGGTAAATCCGAAACGTCCCTCTGTTTTATTGCTCAACGATTTTTCTCGAATATAAAGGTAATGTTTTCCGTCCACTATCCCCAACTAAACGGAGCAGCAGGTACGCTATTAAATTCGGATGAAAATCTTTCTTTGGTTTGATTCAAAATTGCACGCGCGTCTTAGTGCCATATCAGTTGTTTCGAACGCTTGCAGATAGCGGTATCGGTGAGAAAAGCACCGGAGGATTACGCCCCGTTGACTGAAGGAGGCGAGGCGCACTGGGAGGTGCTCGAAAGAATTTTGTTCCTCTACGCGAAATTAAATCCCGGCCAGGGTTACGTGCAGGGGATGAACGAAATTGTCGGTCCGATATATCACGCGTTCGCTTGCGACCCGGATCACTCGTGGAGAGGTAAGTTGGAAAAAAATTAATTCAGTAGGAATTAAAAAAAAATGTATTCCTTTTTTTTTTTGTTGTAGAATACGCTGAGGCGGATACTTTTTTCTGCTTCACGAATCTCATGGCCGAGATCCGGGACTTCTTTATAAAATCGTTGGACGAGGCTGAGTTTGGTATAAACTCGATGATGTCCAAATTGACTCAACAAGTTAAAAGCAACGATCACGAGGTCTGGATGCGTCTGCAACATCAAGATCTTTGCCCTCAGTACTACAGTTTCAGGTACTCTAGTGAATAAATTATTCTGCGGTTGAGACAATACGTGAGCTGAGAGAAAACGGTTTTGCCAACCATCGGTAAACTCGAGATCGTCCCCCGGGCATCGAGAAGGCTCCCACTGAAATTCGATCGTCTTAACTTCTCCGTAGGTGGTTGACTCTTTTACTCTCGCAAGAATTTCCGTTGCCCGATGTAATGAGAATCTGGGACTCGCTGTTCGCCGACGAGAAGAGATTCAGCTTTCTGATTCACATCTGCTGTGCCATGATCCTGTGAGTACCGTTGATGATTTTATCTTTAGTTTTATTATTTGTATTAAATTATTTACTGACCGTCGAATTAATTTCAGATTGTTGAGAGATCAGTTGCTCGATAACGATTTCGCGACGAACGTTAAACTCTTGCAGAACTTTCCTTCCATGGACATACAGATCGTACTCTCTAAAGCCGCAAATTTGGCAGGAAAAACACTGAATACTCCTTAACATCGATGGGAAATGAATTTTTACGGTTTTACAACAAATATAATTAATTATACATAATCGTGATAAAAAGCAAACAAATAATAATCATACGAGGAGGATAAGAAACTAACGGAACGAAGCTTCGTATCCAAGTAATCGTGGGAGCTCGTATAAACGTTCCTCTTGTTTATCGTCGTTTTGTTTTTCTTTCCTTTTTTACAATTAAAAAACGTCCAGAGCTAACAACTTAAAGAAGCTCGCAATAAAAACGCAATACAAGTAATCAAGATCCAAGATCTTCTCGTGGAGTCACGTATAAACGCGGCAATTGCGATCGTCAGTTAGACTGAGATTATAATCACCCATACGCATATTCAGTAGCGTTAAGCGATGAAGATTACGAAGAAAAATTAAAAAAAAAAAAAAAAGAACGATAAGTCGATAAATATTACAATGATCTTATTTTTCTAACGATCTTCGTTACGCCACTTGCGTTTATAAATAAACTGTTATATTAATAATTATCGATCTTTGACTTGTATACTGCCATGTTCCCAACATTGCATCTTTCATTTTTATACGCACAAAAAATGTCTTACAACTAACGTTCTTTCTTCGGACAAGAGAAAAACCCGACCACCGAGATTTCTCGTAAATATGAGGGTACGATCGTTGATTTACGTCACATTGTGATTCCGAACTCTCGGTTAAATATGAAGTATATACAATATGCAGTAATAGCTCGCTGGCCGAATATCCGCTGAGCCGACGATAATGCATCGGATGTTTTCGTTTCTTTCGTTTATTGTAATTGTTTTTCGTCTTTTTTCATCGTATTCAACTCGGGAAGATTTTGTTGGGGCAACAATATCGGAGCGTCCGAGCGTTGCGAATCGAATCACGCTGTGGGCAAGCCACGGGTCAAGCACGAGTTTGCAGTTATATGTATAGGCGAAGAGAGTACAGCCGAAACGAGGATAAGCGACGGGGAGAAAGAAAGGGAAGGTGAAAAAAAAGAAAAAGGGTTGACCGAGGACTAAGAAGCGTCGGAAGATCGAGACGCGAAAAAGAATAAAGGGTCGCCGAATCCACGAGCGCGCCCTTCGCGAATCCCGAATGTCTCGTATATACGCGTATAAAAAATGGTCTCGCAGCGGTGTGCCTGTGTGCAGTTGATGCTGCCGTTGGTGCACCGAAAAGTGTAATCCCGTGGGCGGACATTTATGACGGTTGATTGCTTGATTTACGGTCTCTCGAGGGTCCCCAGATGTCCGCGGGGCCCGCCCTTAAACGACCGCGGGCTCGGGCCTTGCGAATAGAGTATTTTTTATTTTATTTTTTTATTTTTCGATAGTTGTAGAACTCGCTCTCGATCCGACTGATAGATACAAGACTCGCTGTTATCAAAGATTGATTCAGTGCAGACTTTTGAAAATGAAAGTAAAACGATTCTTTCGAACTAGAAAATAATTTTTTAAATAATAAAAACCCTGCGATTAAAAAAATTGTTTTGAAATATTTTTCTATATTTTAAATCGGAGTAAAATTTTTTATACTAATCAGAGAACTCGCGAGAGATTTAACGACGCCGCCCTTTTATAGTCTAGCAGAGGGCAACTCGTTTGTTTTTCAACGCGAGATCGAGTTCATTAAGAAATTCTCCGAACGTGCCTCAGAAACTTTTGTTGTCTCGGTCACAATCTTCGAAGACAAAATAATAATATTCAAAGTGGTGCTGATGCACTGGTACCCCGGAGGAAAACCCTCGAAATTGGGAAAAGCGCGGAGTGGCGGTGGAGTAGAGTAACAGAGTACCGCTCGATGGTACCGTCATCGGGGCTCTTTGTGGAAAGCACAGAGAATTACGAATGCATATCCCATTGCGCTTCGAACCGCCGGAAATGAAATTCCCCGGTGGCCCGCGAGTTAATGCCGAAAGGGATTAAATTGAATTTTCAACTCGGTCCTCGGTCGGAGTTTCAATTTTACGCCGGAGGGAAAATAATGCCGAGCGGACCGACATGCACTCTCGTGCAAACCGAAAAGCTCCCCTCATAATTCTCCACAGTCAGTGTTCACAACTGTATCGGTTTTTATAGCACGAATATCTTTCATTTTTTTATATTCATAATTTTTTTTTTCAATCCTTCCAGCTTCGACCATTAAAAAAATGTCTTTGATTCAATTGATCTTAGTCGAATCAATGATAAATTTATTTATAATACTGGCTTATAGGTAGGCAATTCGATGGACCGGTATTAAAATAAATTTAACAAATTCGAGTCGAATAACCTTTCGGACTTTACAATTATTTACAATTATATATTTTTTATTAATCCCGACTAGATATCGGTATCTATCTCAAATGTTACCGAGAATCGTAACCCATCCATTCGATACTCGCATCACGGCCTCGAAGTCTGCCGACGAGTGAGGCCGACGTACGTGGGGTGGGTTTGCAGCGTCCCACCCAACCCCCTCTCGAACTGGAGTTTTGACGATAACGAGCGGATTTGCAATCACGTCCGCATTGTGCCAACATCCCTCCACGACTGTTACCTAACTCGAGGAGGGATGAAACTCAACTCAGACGCCGCTGTATGAGCAACGAGGAGATCACAGAGCAGGAAGCTCCGCTCGCTGTGATCCTCTGTTCCGTTTCTCCGATGCCGCCGGCTGGAACGTCGAGGGCTCCCGCAAAGGGGCTGCTCACGGCGCCGGGCCGTGTTTTGCGTCCTCTCGCCGCTCCGAGATTGCGACAAAGTGGAAATCTCGAAATTACAGGACTATCACTGTATACACTATATGCACAACATCCGCAAAGGCGACGCGCAAATATTTCACCAGACGAAAGTACAAGCAAAGCATACGCCCCAACTGATTTCCTCCAACATTAATTCAACATACCTCCGATTTAGTAAAAAAAAACGACACATAAATAAATAAAAAATAGAAAAGTAAAATTCTGTATGGGTCGATTGCGCTGCTTGCGTTCTTGTTTGCATTCTCATTCTTATGTCTCACGACTCGAATAAACGCCACTATCTATCTACCTATATATCAACTTTTAGCCAACTGAATAATATGGGAAAAGTGGGGAATATGGCCCGGTCCATATGTCATTGATTTACGTGTTAATCGAGGTGGGCCGTATTCACCACTTTTACCCTAATACATAAATAATAGTAAGTTCAAGTTCTTCAATCCTCTCAGTACATATACATACGAATAGATTGATTGAAAATATAGATGATGAAGAATGACGAAAAAAAAAAATACAAGTCCAGCTATGTGAAAAAAAGAAAGTAAACAGGTGTCCAGTGATAGTGAAAACTGACAAGTTTTGATAGCGCATGCCAGAGCGGTTTCTTTTATAACGCAAGTACATACATACAGACTACCACGTTGTAAATACAGTATAGTATATCATACAGCGTCATACCTCAGCATGCGTTGAAAAAAATACATATATAGATATATATACACTATACACACGAAAGGATGGGGCCAGGCGTAAACCACATGCCGTCATCGAACGGGAATTCACCGATGGGCTTTTCTCCACCATACTCACTACGCGTGCATATAAGTACACATACATATGTATGTAAGTAGGTACACATACATGTATCGTCGATATAAAACGCACGACAGAGAAAGCGCGTCGGTGATCGGGACGGCGGGGAACAATCGACGACGTTGTGGGTGCCCATAACTCACCGAGCGAGGAAGATTGTGTAGAAAGGTCGTGCCGGAGCGGAGTGTCTGGCAACTGTTTTCATAGGGCCGCAAACGCTCGTCCAGGCCGACGAGAATAATACAGAAAAGAGGCTTCGTTTTCACACCATCTTCACACGCGTCAAGCCCAGCTTCCACCGTGCCTCTCAGGACGGGTGCTTCTCTGCACCGACGTCCTCCGAGCCTCGGACTCCACGGTTGATGCGTGCTGCAACCTCGTCCGGCACTCCGAACGGAGAATTTCAAAGGAATTTACAATCGGTCGATTTATCATCGATGAATCTTCGAACGAAGAACACACTCGAAAGTGCGGCCTGATAATAAACTCCAAAATCAGAATTGATTTTTTGCTCGAAGAACGGATAAAAATGTTGACTTCGACTTTTAACGATCATTGAGAAACGTTTTTGTTATCAGAAACGGTAACAACTGAAAAGTCGTGGTAACGTAGAGCGTCGATTCAGTGAAATTTCATTGGACCATGATTCTTAACGACCTAACATTTATTTCCTCAAAATGTGTGAAAACCATGACTGCGGATGTTGAGAATCGGAAATTCTGAGAAGAAAAGAGTACCGACTTTAAAAATTTTGTCTATAAAAAAAAAAGTACCCTCTGAGTCGAGCCATAGTAAATCAACGGCTATGATAGTCCGCTTTGATTGAAGCAGCGTTGATTAAAATTACACCCTCAGCCACGTTATTGATGATTACCGCGAACACAATTAGCCTCTCGAATAATCAGCCCGTGCACGATGTTATACGGGGGGCGAAGAGTTTGTGCGGGACGAGAGAAGGGCGCCGGATCGTTAAGTCTTGGATTGCCGTGAGTCGGATTTGTTGGGTTCTCTGTGTGCGCTCGCACGGTTTTAGTTCCGTGCACCTGTGAGTCTCGAGGAAACGACCTGTTCCCACAGACTGCGATCCGGCGGATACCGTCCGAACAGCATTGACGAACCGAGATGACAACGTCACCGGGAAACTTGTAGGGGAACGGTGTATGAATTGTAGTGTGCGAAAAAAAAACACGAACCAGAGATTAGGCACCGACTCGTCCAGTTATACCGAAGTACCGGAGAATAAAAAGGGGGTCGATTGCCGATCGACCGAAATTTATGCCCACGTGCGAAACAACCCCAATTCGGCCGCAGGTGTACTCACGCTCGGATAACTGGACGGGAGAGCGATATTCAAATGCGAGATGTCCAGCATCCCCACAATCTCTATCGTCGATCTTTCGGATACTACGATACAGTAGCTGCAGTAATCCGGAGGGTAATCTAGTGATTTTTTCTATCCAGAATAGGTTGGGCGAATTTGGTTTTTTTTTTATGGGAAGGAAAAGCCTGAGAACTTTTTTAAGGACGGAAAAAATTGTGAGATTAAGCTATTCTTGGATCCTACAGATAATTATTTATTCCCCTCGTTCGATCAGTTTTTTTTTATTAGTCAACGAATTAAGAGATGGGCGAGAAAAAAGTTTGCGGATCCTTGTGGCCATTTTTTTTAGTACATTCTTTTATCGCGTATTTCCGGATGCAATAATCGTGTCCCAGGATAAATTAATTCGAGGGTACTGGGCAACCGTGATTTGGTTCTTTCACGAACTCGTAGTATTATTTTCTCATTCCCGGGAGCAAATAATAATCACGCTCGAGAAGCCAGCGTGGGAGATTGAAGTCAGTCGATCCCCGAGTCGCGAATCGTCAGTGATCCGAGCTGCGAGATCTTTGTGTACGTGTGTTGGTCCAGACAGGACAGTCCGCGGGAGTTCGATGCTTCGATGCACCCTAACATCCACACATACACATGGGAGGCAGGGGCTGGATTTACGAACGGAGGGAATGTACTATTGGCTCTAATGTCGTGTAATAGCCGGCACGTGGCTTCACCAAGAATCCCGTCCGGGCTTCCCTTACACCTCCCTTGCGCCACAACGGGTGCAGTGCAGGCGCTAATACGCCGTGCACTGCCTCCAGGCTTTCTTCACATTGTTCTCCAACCGAAACGCGAAGTAATAGCGACGGATGTTGCGCCGTCACGATCAATTGGAAATAATTAAAATTCATTTTCGGTCGTATCATATTTTATTTGATTATTATTCTATCTATTAAAAAAAAATTTGTTATTAGTATATATTTTTTATTATCTTGGAAATATAATTTTACATTTTATTGTACTGAAAAATAGAAATCCTTTCTGCGGGTAGTCTGCAACGGAGAGTAAATTTTTTCATTGACGATAGCTGCGCATCATCCCTTGAAAGTCAGGCCCCGCCGACAATGAACTCTGGAACCCCACGTACGACGGCGGTGGAGCGAGTGCCCGAGCGAGCACCGAGGCACCGAGTATTAAACTCTAATCCGATTATTCCTTTCGAATCAACGCACTCGAACCAACTTCGTGCGACCGTACAGAATTTTTTCGTCCCGTTCTACCCTCCGTACGAAAAAGTACGTAGAAAAGAGTCGCGCGGTAAAAACCAGCATCGTCCCTCACAGATCCAGTATTGAGTCATCCGATCTTTTTTTTCACACACATCAGACTTTCAAAATGATACATAAAAATTCGTGAAAAATACTCCAATTCATTTATCGCCATTCGATAATAATTTTTTTCACGTTTAATTTCATTGAAATAACGCACGGTAGAATAGAGACTGTTCGACGTGGTCGATTATGAATAAATTAGATACCCGATGCATCTCTTATCTCTCTTATCTAAAAAAAAAAAATGTAAACCAAATAAATATTGAGTGAATAATTGCGAGCCGGAGCGCACACGCTTATCGGAGCTGTGTGAATCGGACGGCATGATGTGGAGAGGGCGAAAGAGGAAGAGACCGGGCTCGGCAAGAAGTCGAGGATTTCTCGACTACCGTACAGCCGATACCGATGGCGGATACCGAGGAATCAGAGAAAGGCGAAAGATCCTCGCGTGGAAGAGGGCGAGAGGACAGGGGGAGGCGGCGAGGCGAATTGGTATTTAAAAATATGCGCGCCGACAGATGCGGTTTCCATGTCGTGCGCTTTCAGTGCATCCCATAAATATGATAAGAGCCTATTGAGAGATATACGAGTCTATAAGCAACCGAACCCGCTCCCTTCCACCTACTGCACTGAATATCTTTCTCTCCCTCGCTCATTTTTTTTTCTTCACTATATATACGGTTGGTGAGCTTCTGGCTACTGCACTGGATGAACTGGATGCACGAGGATGGAGAACGAGGACCGCCCGCCCGTCTTCTTCTGCATCCTCGGCGCCCCCACACAAAAGTGAAAAAAAAGAAAAAAAATAACCCGCGAGGCTTCATTAATTACACCGTTAATCGACGAGTCCGGTGCATATCGATGGTATTTGTCCCACTCCCTTCTTCACTGGACGCTCTTCCTTGTGGGCAGAGCATCGGCATGATGCAATGGTTTTGATGTGAATTTATTTGATTCTCGGGTGTTGCATTTCGTAAAAGAATTTTGGTAGACATAATACGAGCAATACTCTATAAAAAAAATCACGATAATTAACCGGTGGCTCAGACATTTTTTTTGTAAGAAGTCCAAGACCCTCTCTCGACGTGTACCAAAGGGTCAATATGATTGTCGTACGGCAAGCGAAAAAAAAATTATAATATGAAGCTGCAAAAAACATCGAATACCCTCGGTGCCTGTTTCGCCCCATCTTCCAAACGACTCGATACAAAATTTGCAAATTTGGATGACACACTCAACGGGTTGATTCCTCTGTTCGAGAATTTTTTTATATTTTTTCTTCCCCCCTCCTCTCCCAGTTTTGGTCCAGAATAAAATGTTATTTTTTTACCTTGGGTCTCAAGGGCTTGAAAGTAGCAAACTGCAGAAATTCGAGTATCGTTCGTGTGCTCCGGAGTACATATAGCCATGGCAAAAGTAAAATGGTCTCCGTGGGAGAGGGGGGTTGGAAGCTGGTGGTGCTTTTGATCGATAAAAGCGTCGCGACGCCGCGGTACTGCTGGGCGTGTCCGCGGCGTCATTCCGCCCCCGCAACTATAAACGCTCCCCACGGGAACCGCGACCCCCGCGTCCGGTAATGTTTGTTCTTGCCTAGAAATTCCGTCAATTCACTGCAATGCCTTTTTTTCCCTGAAATTTAAGCAAGTTTTAAATCCAGCGAATTCGCAATTTTTGCCATTCTTGCAATATTTGCCACTTTAAGCACTTCCGCGATTTTCGCTACATTTTCGTCTCCGCTGTGGGAAAAATTTATTTTGCGGTAAAAATTGGCACGACGGAGTCAAAGGAGGCAAGAAAGTTAAAACGAGACGCCAGTGACACACGCGAGGCTGGATACGAAGGAGAGTAAACGGATTAGGAGGGTCCTGTCGGATGACTAAGTTTCGGAGAGGCCAGCAGCGGCAGAATCGTCTGCAGGACTCGCCGTTGAAACCGGCAGGAGTCCCGAGGCCAAATCCAATTTGATCTTAACGTTAACTCGATCCTGTGCGTACGGTTACACGCCGAATTAACCGAGCCGGCACGAGGAGGACGTCGAGGAGAGCCACGAAGACGGGTAGAGTGCTTCAGCCTTGGGCCGGATCCCTGCGAACCGTCGGCCCGGGTTCGACGCTTCCCGCACGGCTAAGAAGTACATACGAAAAATATATTTAATATATACAATTGCCTCAATCCTGTGGGTTAAAATTTATAATGGTTGATTTTTAGCTCTTAAAGTGCAATGTATTAGTTGCTTTGACGTTTATTGCTGAGTCTATATGAAAAATACATTTTTGCATGTAATTTCTTTCCATGGGGTTAGTGACGACAAATTCGTTTTTTTAGGTTTCATTCAATGTTTGAAACCAAAGCGAACGAATTCGCTCAAACGATAAAGTTGCCCACACAATCGAACGGCATAAACGCTGCAAATAGTATACGGGGACGTTTTTTTGTCGTCTTCGAGAGTCATGACTATTCATACTGCGGCGGATCTTGTACGGTACCGATATAACGCTACGCGCACCTGTCCTCGCTAATTGCACGGTTTATTTTTCGGTAAAAAAGACGAGATTACAAAAAAAAAAATTGAAATTCAACGAAGTGTTACGAAGAAGTTTGTAAGAGAGACAGGGAGAGAGAAGATGTGCGTCTCTGTGGAGTCTGAATAAAAAATGTTGTGTCAGCGTGGATGATTGGCCCGACAGTCGGACTCTAGGTCTCTCGCGGATCCGCTCGGTATCTTCCTCTAACTCTTTGTATCCCACGTCTCTCATTCTCCGGATTCTCCGTCCACAATCCCGTCGCCCTGAATTATCGTTGAATATTACATTAACCGCGATCGGTTTGCCAAAGGGTCGCGAAATATTTATCAATCGGGCGGTAAATTAATAAGAGAGAGCGCAGATAAGGAAGAAGCATAAAAACGGAAAGTTTTTCGCGAGCGGAAAACTCCAGAAATCCGTCGTTCCTGTTTTCATCCCAATTATGGATGACTTTTAAAAAACTTACCTGCAATTATTTCTTAATTTTTTTTTACTGTTGTCCAAATGTTCGCATGCAATCAAAGTTACAAGTCGTCCGGTATTCTATTCTGTTTTTAATAAAAATAAAAATATAAAAATATATATCAATATATTAATATATAAATATATTAAAAGATTAAAATGATAATTTAGCACGAGGATCTTTTGCTTGCCCCGAGAGGCAGCGATGCGGGCGTGACGTCGTACGATTCATACGCAATTAATTACTTCCGGGAAGAGGATTACGATCGTCGTCGAGGATCGAAGATCGAACGGGGATTATCGCCGATAGCTTTGTATAGGCAGCCTCGGTACTTGCTGGCCTCAGCTCCGAGAAACTCCGACAGAGTCCTACAATTCCCCCAATATTATATATATCGTTGTGTAATTATGATGACTACAATTATTAATTACAATTATTAACAACAATTTATCTCTCCAGCCTCACTGATAAAAACGATCTGAATGGTAGAAGATTTCCGTTTTTTTTTTTTTGCTGGAGGAATAAAAAGGTGAAACTGCGTAAAACAGAGGGAAAGCCGAGGGATACAGAGATTCGAGACCTTCCCGACTTGGCAGTATATTCGTAAAATTGGGGAGAGCACGGGATAAAATTCCCGTTGGGTTCTCCGGTGTTGGCGATGCCAGTGTTAGGCGAAAGAGGAGAGCCGAGTCCGGTTTATCGAGCTGGAACAACAAGCGGCAATCAGGCATAACTCGATCATTTCATTCTTCTGCCTGCCTGGATCCTCCCTCGAGCCCCGCGAGCGTCGCCCAGACATTTCCCCTCGTCGCCCCGATGTCCTCCGCCATTCTCGGGAGATCCGGAGAAAAGCCCAGGAGCTGAGAGACAGAAACGAGTAGAAATGAGAAAATCCATGGAGGAAAACACAACTAGAGAAACTCCGCGGAAAGACGGAAGGCGGAAAGGCTGAGCACAGGGAAAGGCATCGGGGATGACGAACACTGGACAGGGAAGAGCGCGCAAAATGGAACGACGGGGCAAAACGGACCGTCGCCCATTTTTCGGCGGACTTGAGAAAAGAGGTCTTAGCCTGGTCCATTTTGCCCCTTGCCGAGGAAAAGCGAATTTTCGAAAGCTCCGGGACAATTCCAGCGACCGCCATGTCGAGCAACGCGGATATAGTCCAGACCAACCCTGTTCCCAGCAAAACCCGACCCCCTACACTCTCGTCCTCTTTCCCTCTCCGGGACACTGGTTGGGGCTGTCGCTCCTCGCTTTGTCCCTCTTCCAGGCTCTCTTCGCTTTTGTCAACCCTCCGCGCGTCGGAGATTCCAACCTCCCTTTCGCGCCACGCCGCTGGAATTGTGAATCCCAAATCGCAAACCCACTACCTCTCACACCAGGCACATTTCTCCGCGCCGATCCTGCAGAGTTCTCTGGCCTGCGCTGTACCTATCATCCCTCCTAGCCATCCAGCTAGCCGGACAGGGTTGGTTCGCAAGTTTTCGAAATATACCGTGGGTAAGCATCTTCTGTACGATGTATAGAATAAAAAAATATACATATATGCATATACAATGTATAGTGTAAACATGTATGTGATTTAGGTGAGGGGAATTGTGAGGGGCACTGAACGCGAATAGAATATCTTGACGTTCTGCCGTCTAGTGTTGGCGGGTGAAGGGAACATTACGACGATAACTGAATGTTCGGGAGATCTGTATATCGTTGACGATGATAACGAGCTTTTCGATCGGGAGATAATTATAGATGGTTGTAGAGTATTTTTTTTTTTTGGAATAAGGGTTGTTTGTACTCGTTTCGTTCCCTGGTAGATTTTTGAGAGCATTACTTCGGGACCTTGCCAGGGCGTCATGTAACACTCTACATGTTTTGCCAGGGTTCGTATTTGAGGAATTGGAATTTTTTTGTCGATGGTTACTTATATTCTTCCCAACTTTGTTTTATTTAAATTTTTTCAAAGTAAATATGTGAACAATATTGCACGACTGCAGAACCGTATTCGACAATTCGTCGCACTCGTGCCCGGCAAAAGAATATGCACCCCAGGACGAGGAACCAGCCATGAAAGCGCGGCTCCAGCCCCGACCTTTGTGGTGCGATAATTCCAGTCATTACAGTCAACCACCGCACACGTCGATAGATTTTTATGAACTGAGTTACATGAAATATAGTCAAAGGGCCAGCAGTTTCAGCCGGGAGACCTCGTACATTTTCCTCAGCAGTGATATTACCGGCCATATGAGATCGGTAAGAATAAAAAGGGCGTTCTGTTTTCGTCGTAAAAAAAGTAAATATTAACTCCCTCGCCCTTTCCATTGGTCTTCCCCAATAGAAAGGGCGAGGGAGTTAATATTTAGCCCGGTAACCCGTTCGGGTTACCGGGCTCCAATTCACAGCTGACACTGAACGCTACTCTCAGCCACACCAAAATTGTTATCGTTCTGTAACTACTAAATAAAAAAGCTGCAAATTGAAAGTTTCATATGGCCTTCTCATAATGTTCCTTTATTCGCAAAGCTTATTCTCTGAGGAAGCATTTTCTGTATAATTGGCTTCCTCACAGAGGAAGTTTTGCGAATAAAGGAACATTATGAAAAGAAGGTGAGACCCTTTAAAAATACATTTAAAGATTCAGCTTTGGGGAAAACTCTTCGGTACTGCATAGTACTTACCTCAAGTAGTATCTATGAATTATTTTAGAATTTTCTCCGCAGGCTACCGGCCAGCACACATCTCTGTGCGAGCGGACAAACCCGTTTAGAGCCGTAAGATCCTTTAAAAAAGTACCGTTTCGCAAAATTTACCCTTACCATTTTTCGTCAAAAATGGTATTTTTACAAAAAAATTTTTTAGAATTTTTTCGTTAATGGAATCGGTTGGTAAATATGCCACTTGAAAACAATGGCGGAGGTTTTAATTCGATATCTCGAAATTTTTTGAAAAAAAGTGCCGTTTCGCAAAATTTAACATAGGATTCCCTATGCTGGAAATGGTGAATTTTTAAAATTCCGAAAAAAATACAAGTCGCCAGTGTTTTGAGCCGGAAATAGGCCACTTGAAGCCAATGGAGGTGATAAAAAAACGATATCTCGAAAAAAAAAATTTAGTCATTTTGAAAGTGGAAAAATGAGAAGGGGGAAAATGAGAAGGGAACAGTAACCCCTCCAATTTTTCGACAAAAATGGTATTTTTACAAAAAAATTTTTTAGAATTTTTTCGTTAATGAAATCGGTTGGTAAATATGCCACTTGAAAACAATGGCGGAGGTTTTAATTCGATATCTCGAAATTTTTTGAAAAAAAGTGCCGTTTCGCAAAATTTAACATAGGATTCCCTATGCTGAAAATAGTCCATTTTTTTTTTTCGAAAAAAATACAAGTTGCATGTGTTTTGAGCAGGAAATGGGCCACTTGAAGTCGATGGAGGTGCTAAAAAAACCCCCGATTTTACATCAACCACTTTCGCTCAACGGAAACAATTAAAAAGCTTTAAAAAAAAAAAATCCGGCAAGGTGTAAAAAAAAATAATAATGAAAAATATGGAATCGGGGATTCCGGTGCGTTTTATCAAGCGATCCGTTAACGATCGAATTATCCACAGCCCTCTAACGGTATAACACCGAGGATATCCAGTACATTCACGATGCGCTTACCATCGTCGTTCCGGTGTAACAATTTCACCCCGTGGTGTGCTGCAGATCAGCCATAGCCAGGGTAACATCTATGTGTAGCTGCGGAGGAATATCAGAAGCAATCGTTAGTATACGCCAGTGGAAACAGTTAACCCCGCAGCAGCGGGAGCAGCATTGGTACAGTGGAATCGGCACCGAGCAACATTATTCGGTCCACTTGTCCTCGGGGGTTCCCCTCGACAAACCGACCCCCATGCCGGGGAAGCGGACCATCGGCGGCCCCCTCGGATAATCCCGTTATCCGGTCGACGCACACCTACGCCTAACTCCGGGTCCTTCGAACGAGTTACAACTACATTTGAACATGTGTAAACGCACTTGTGCGCTTACGTGTGCCCATGTGTGCATGGATGGTCCACGCACTCGCTCACGTACTCCCGACCCGGCGGGGATCGCGCCCTTTTGTAGCCGACGATGGCCTCTATGTCCCTTGGTTGTTGCCTCCGGACAATGGAGAACGAGAAACCCGGAGAGGATGGTTCGGTGGATAATCCGCAAATTGGGAACTCGCCGACGGCTTTTCCGGTGGCGTTGGCAGAGACAAAAAAATAATTGAGTGAAATAAAAAGTATCGATGGGAATGCAGGATGGATACTGAGTTGCGGGGCAATTGTACTGTTTCAGGACGCGACACTGTCGACGGTACTAGAGAGCACAATGAGTTGGAAGGTTTATCGTTCGAGGATCGGAAAGAGTTGGAACTGTATTTTTTTAATGAAATATAAGGGCGAGTTGGCAGATAAAAAAAAAAAAAAATGTGTACTGTGTAAAATCTTTAAAAAAATATTGTCTAAAAATGGTTGAAAATATTTTATTTGTTATTTTTACTAACAATTTTGAGCCAAAATTGATCTCAATGTCGTAGTAAGATGAAATCCATCAACTCTATCCATATTGCAAAATTTATCTTAAATTTTATCTCATTAAAACATCGACAAAAAAAGATAAAAAAACGATGTCGATCTTTAGGACTGCGACCAATCGGTCGTGAATTCGTGATGAGTCTCTCCCGAGGGAAACCAGTGAGAAGGGGTTGGTATCGGGTATAAAGGATCTCGAGTCGCTCGCTCCTCACCGCCCCGGACTCTTTAACTTTCCTTCAAATCGTGCGGCTCATTTGGGAATGAAACGTCGCGGTTTGGCAGGAAGGAAGAAAATTATTGTGGCGCAAAGAGGAACCGGCCGGGGGGGGGGGGGGGGGGTGCTTGGAGTGCTAAAGAATGAGAAGAAGAGAAAGCGGAAAAATTCTTCTTTTTTACATCCCCCCATCAATTTGCATGAAATTTACGAGTCGATCCCGCTGGCCGGAGCGCTCTTTGATCTCGGATCCATCTTGTTGATTAACGAAATTTCATTTACTCCGCGGCTGCGGATCAATAAATGCTGTACAGTTGGGGATGAAAACTGTCGATCGAAAATCGCCCCCTGCCTTTCCCGCATCGGTGTAATTTGTCCATCCAGCCGGCATCCATGCTGGGCGTATCAATTATCGCGTGCGAGGCGTTAAGTACGAAGAAACGATCCTCGTATGGCGCGACATGTGTGCTCTGCGATCGCAGCCTCCGGAATCCTTCGGCTACGACCGGCGAAAAGGGGATGAAGGTTTAGGGTGGATTACACGATCTGGCGAACTGGCTAATGCTCCCCACGATCCCCCGGAGGCTTTTCTTGTAAACAGATACATACAGAGAACGTACTCTCTTGCACCCGAAAATTCATTGCATGGATGTTAAATGAAATTACACGATCAATTGATACGTCAAATAATATCGCCCCAATAACATTCCTATCATCATTTTCTTCAAGTTTCATGACGCGTCATCATCACCGTTTATGATCCACTTCGGCCTAATTAATACCTTTTTTTAAAAACAACAACATTAACGATAACAACGATAATAATATAATATTGATAATGATAATACTATTTTGTTCAAAAATGATTATCAACTGGTAGGAGCGAGGAATGGAGTGTCTATGAGATTAGAGGGTTGTTAAAAAAGATAAAAAAGAATCGAGGCGAAAAAAAAGTGACCCCCCCTGTCTTCTAGCCGAGGTCATTGCGCCCCCGTCTATTATTACAGTTGTAAATATACTGCGTTAATCCTCGGGTGCAGATCCGGCGCGTACAATGACTGCTGCGTTTTGCCGAAGCTGCGCAACCCCCGGTCTCCTCGCGGGCCGCGTACCCGTGTAATCCCGTAAAAATGTAAATTCGCGCTCGCGAGTCTTCCCCGTCCTGGCCAGATCGAGAAACGTAACGATAGTTGATATTCACCGAGCATGGTTGTTCGCCCCATGTGTGTGTGTGTGTACCGTTCGATTTGCAGGGAGGACTTCGCCACGCGGTGGAAAAACCCGACAAGATGTAATAGCCAGAACGAGCAAATACTCGCAGATGGCCGACGAGAGGTAGAGTCGTGCGCAAACGAGTCCGAGACTACGTGTTTCTGTGTCGGTGTGATAGTGCGGTTGACACAGTGGATCAAAGTTGTAACCCGAGAAATTCCTACCCGCAATGTGCGGAAGGGTGACGAGGGTGAGAAGGAGGGGGGGGAGGACCTAACGGGATTTGTTTGTATCCTTTGGTCGCCTCGCCGAGACTCCAAACCGATATCCTAGTATATCCAAAATTCGTCATGCGGGACTTGTGTGCCTGCTCTCCGTTTCTCACCCTTTTTCCGTAAAAAAATACCAACATTATTATTATTCTTATTTGTTTATTTCTATTATTATTACGTTTTTTTAAATTAATATTTTAATACAAATTCTATCCGCCGCCGTTTCACCTGTTTCCATTACTCCTCGAGATCGTGTAGCTGCGGCGAATCGGCGAGAGGGGGCGAAGTGAACGGTGCCAATTTTTTTTACCGGACCTAGAAACATGATTAAAGACAGGACCATTTTTCCCCACTCTCCTCCACGCATTAGCCGCAAATCCAATGTTGGGCCGGACGATGAAAGTGCGTGAAGGATTAATATCGCTCAGGCCTCGCGAGAGCATAATGCACCCAGCGGATGATAACACGGACGGGTACGGCAGTCCCGGTGAGTTTCCGACGCGAGGAGTACGCGATTACGTTGCTCGGATGCTGCGCGATATCTTCGCGGTTTTTCACTCGCTATCATTCTATCTCCAGGGAGACGGAGCGTGCAGGGAGTTCTTGTTACGTTGACCGATTTAGTGTGTGCGCGCTGCATAATACCCGACACGATACGATCTAACGCGATGAGCCGATAAGAAAGGAGCCGATACGGCGCATGCGCACCTTCTAATGGACGTGTCTGCCCGACAATATCCGCGCGTTCATCTCTCTTCCCGGTCTCTCGGACCTCCTTGCCTCTGCAACCCCGCAGATACATTACAGTTTATTACGCGTGCTCGCGCATGATCTATACGCACCTTGTATCCCCATATGAACATTATAATATATAACTGCAAAATAGCCCGCACCGTGGTACTGCATAATTCTCCGTTCAGCAAATACAGAGCCATTCAGAACAAGTGCCGAATCTGTGGATCGTACCTGAGATATATTCATTGAAGTATCAATATTTATATGCTTATTAAAAAAAAAAAAAAACGTTAACTGACATTTTTTTTTACCGATGCAGCTAATTTTTTATATTTAAATTGAAAAGTGTCGAGGCAATGCGTCGCAGGATTTAAATTGGAATAGTGTTCGGATTAATTGTTTCTTACCGGATTCTTCACTACCAAACTTTGGGATTATCAGACTTTAATGAATTGGGACTTCTCACTTAACTGCAATTTTTTAATGCTCTTTTTTTAAGGAAGCCGTGAGCAATTAATTAACGTTTCTAGAAGTATTTTTGCCGTTTGTTCTGAATCAGCCTGTACGGAAGGTAATAGCCGCGAGGTTTGCTGGCTTAGCGGATTCGTTCCGCGTAGATCCAAAGATGAATCACCGGTGCCCGGTGCATGCGGTCCTAGGGCATGCCGCTGCAGCATCCATTGCACCAGGCGATTTCTCCGGTACCGTCGGGTACGCCGCTTAGGCATGTAACGCACGCTTCGGGGTTCCCCGGGTTCCCAGGACAAGAAACGAAAAAAACACTGTCGATCATCGGGATTCGTTACGATCGTCGAGTAGGATCGAACGACGAAATAGCCGCGAAAATAATTGATTTTTCAAATATTTCTGCCGAGATACCGTTTTGCCCCGTCCTCGACTCTACCGGAGCGCCGGACGCTGGCCGGATGGACCGGGGCTCGGAAGATACAAAACGCTCGATCATACAACGCACGATGACGCTGGCACGAAAGGCCGAACCATCGACAGATACGAATAAATGATTGTGATCTTTGACGCGACACCGCGGAGACACCGGCCGAATGGACCACCAGGAAACGCGAGTCTTTCACTTGTATTTTTTTTAAGATCGTCAATTGTTTCGTTGCAACGAAGAACCCCTACACATAGGGTTGAGAGGGGGCAAAACGGAACAATTTTTCGCGGACCATTAACTTTCAAGAGACAACAAAATAAATAGCTCTCTGACAATATTTCTTATTGGGTCACCTATATATAGATATGTATATATGTACATATTTTGTTCGCGCAAGTCCCGCAGCATCGATCAATCGAATAAGAGGCGTCCAGCAGCCGGCACTTGGCGCAGGCGAGAGCGTGCCGGACCACCGCTGAGACCGCGAGGCTCCGGTCTCTCCTCGCGAGCAATGTGCCAGTCACTTCGCCTTCCCTCATCGTGATCGTAGCACATTCGTCAACCTCGTGTACCAGCACCGCCGAGTATTCGTACTCGTACCACAACCATCTACAAGCACACGGTAGAAGAAAAATGACTAACGGGTGTCGCCTTCCTCGTCCACGAGAGGTTCATAGGTCATCGAGTTAGTGGAACTTGAATAACGCAACATCAGCCCCGAGCGTACTCGACGTCGCCGTCGATTACGCAACGACAAAATTATCGTCAGAATATTTTTTTAAAACCTTTAAAAAACCTTAAATAAAAAGAATTGCCATTCAAGCAAGGGTGTAAGATGACTTAAAAAAAGTTGTTTTTAGTGAATATTCCGCACCATGTGGAAACGTCTATGATCTATTTCTTCACCGGATTTCCCGTTAATGTTTGCACAGCAGGTGGCGTTCCTTTGAGTAATGTGTAACGCCAAGCTTTGTTTTTTTTTAAGTGATGCATGTGTATTTTTTTTCTGCTCTTTCGCCTTTCCCGACACAATGAGAGTGTGGGCTTCTTTCTCGGTGGACGGGGAAAAAATAAAGGGCGACGTATGGACGTATCGAGGATTGGCGAGAGAAAAAGAAACTCCTCGAGCGTCCCGAATCCGTTTGTGCCATGATACCGTTGCTCCATAGACCACAGGTATAAACTCCTACTTTTATCATGTTAATAACCGAGCCTGCGACTCTCGATAGTCGGTCCTGAATATGCAACAGTTTTTTTTTCTTCTTTATTTTTATTATTTTTCTATTCTCAACGAAACTCGATAGCTGGAATCCTCCTGGTGGAATAGACTCTGCGCATAATGGTCGAGTGGATCTAGGAAAGTGCTGCGAGATAAAAAAGAGTCAAGGGTATGAAAGAGAAAGAATCGAATGAAAGAAGTCCTTCGAAGTGTGAAATGTGTCATATATAATAACTGTAGTTTATATGGAAAAGAAAAAGGTTTGTCCTTTTGTAAAATTCTTCTCAATCCCGCTCGCTGTAAGGTAAACGTGAGCAGTGACTCTGCAAGGTGGATAGGCGAAGAAATTCTTGATTTCCCACGAGCGAGGAATCCTCCCTCCCATAGAAACGTAGTTTTTTTTTTTATCTTCCACTTGTCCTCCACGATTACAATTTGATACTTTTGCTCTCGAGTGCAACAACCATTAATCCAATGCGACATTTCTGGCCCCCGAAAGTGTCCGTCGAAAGAGCCAAAGGGTTAACAGTTCGAACTGTGGAAAATAATTATCGAATGACTGATGAATTGATAAATAAATTTATTAATGAAAAAATATGTATATTTTTCGTAGATTAAATCGAGTTCTCGATCGGGGATCGGTTAATTTCTGTGTCCACCGGATTGGAAGCAGAGATGACCGGTGTTCGTGGCTTGGCGAAGCGGCGCGAAGCCCGGGGAACCCCGGGGTTCGCGCGAGCCCCCTGTCTCCTCCCGGGACGGTACATCGCGTAACATATAGACGGTCTCGTATACCTTTGTCCACCCTCTTTGTGGAGCGTGTGTCTCTCCACCACCGGAATAATTCGACCGCAATTTTTCTCGCATTATCCCGGGTAAGCGTTACTAATGGCCGGCAGCAGCAGCAGCAACACGGCGCATAGTCCTGTATACCCTGTGCTGGGATGCTTGGACTTCGCTCCTGTGGTCAGCGCTCTCGAAGAAACGGGGTCGACTGCACTCTGTCTTTTATTCACACGAGTTGCGAGAAACACTCGCACGCATCCCTCCCTCTGGGCGCGTGCATAACGTGAGATCTTCGCGAGGCCCGGCTGCACACTTTTTACTTCTTTCCTTTCGAGCTTTTCTTAGGCTCTTGTGTACAAATAATACGATTCAACGGGCTGAAAAGAACGAATGATGTAATAAGAAACTTGTTACCAGTCGTTCGCTTCCTTGATGTCTTCATGGTCCGAAATTGCATGCTCAAAATGCTTCCCTTTACTTCTTTTTTCGGCAAGATTTCGTTCAAAATGATAAAATAATACATATTAATAAATTAACTATTGTTCAGTCATATGTTTTATTTAATATTCATTATATAATAAAAATCGCTATTTTTTGCCGTATATGGAGGCTCCGAATGGTTCTCATGTTCTTCTAGCTTCTCGAACTTCTGGTGTGATATACAGACGATCAATTTTTTTTTCTCATTATTCCAACTCCTCATCTCTTCTGCCGAAACTTGATGCTCCCGCTTCTGCAAAAGCTATAAAAAAAAGAAAAAAAATCAATACTTCCAATCAGGGTGATTGTCACGAGAAGTGGCATCGAGGAATGAAGAGACGCGTAATCGACAGTGCGTAACCGAAGAGACGTTACAGATTTTGCCGGAGAAAATAAATTCGAGAATGAAAGTGATTGAAGAACGGAAAAAAGAGAATAAAAAAATCTTCTTCTCTATAAATCTCCGAATAACCAGATATTCCTGAGAATCATTTCGTATAAGCACGGAGATCAGAGACGAAAGTGTAAAAGAGCGAAACGGTGCGAGGAAGCGAGGGTTTTGCATCGCTCGGCTTCTTTTTTTTTGTCCGACGTGAAAGTTTTGCCGGGTGCGGGTCCCGTTCGTTGGGGAAGTCCGAAGAGCCTGCATCATGGCCAACCCCCTGTGGAGCAGCCACGAGAGAGATGCAGACGCGGTGAGAGAGTTTGAGTATTTTTCAGTTGGCTCGCCTTGACGAGATGTGGAAAGAGAGCTCGACGGCCGAGAAAATGCCAAGTTTGTACTCTGATCCAATCAAGCTCGAATGTAGAATTCGCATTTGTTGTTCGGACGACCCGGAAACTAATTAATAAAGAAAAAGCCAACCACACATATTTTCGTAACAGCAAAGTCGAGTAATACCGAAAGGAATTTTATTATGTTTATCAATAATAACAATAATAATTAACAATAATGAATATAATATAGGTATGTTTATTATTATTGTTATATTATTATTATTCAGTTGAATTCCTCGTCTTGGCTAATAATTTTTCGGCGTTTTTTAGCCATCGTTCTTTTGATTTTTTTTTTTTCTGTTTCGGTACTGATGTTTACGTGTATAGTTGACATTTAATTTAATTCTTTTTGTATGTCTTTATTTTATTCGTCATCAATGCAATAGCGGATGTGACACGCAACTCTTAGCGGGTAATGCAATATTCATGCGTACTGGTGATACAACTTGGTACCGACATCTCTATCTTGGTGTTGTACGGGCGGTTCATGTACGCACACTTGTTACTTGCAGTACGATGGATAGATGCGTCGTCACAGGATGACTCGACGGTGCGGCGCGATCAGCCGGCAAGCTTCGCACTTTTATTTACCCGGACCGTTTCATTGTTCTTGTAATTGGCATCGTCGAAGAACTCGGTTGTTCTCACGCGGCGACTTTTTTATTTTATTTTTTTATTATTTTCAAACGCCAACTTTACACTCTCACGCAGTGAGAAAATACACCGACCGATGTACTGTGACTGAAGGAACAATATTCGCTGTCGATGATCAATAAACATTCGCCTGTCTGATTCTAGTCATCCGAATTATTTAAAATTCCAATAAAAACAAACGACTGCAGAGTTACCCTCCGGAGAGATGAAAAATTCACATTCATCGATTCGGGACGTCGAATTTATGCGCACGGAGAAATTAGTACACCCGAGAACCACACACGTTCTGAGGGAGTTCAAAAAAGCAATTTTTTTGTATAAAAGAAAATTCATATTGATGAATCTACTAGAGGTACTTTGACAGATTTTTATAATTCCATTGATTTTTTTTATTTAAGACCATTAATTTAATTGAAAATTGTTTCTATCTTTGACCGCGTAAACTCGATTCTCTAACTCGCGTACTCACAAGTTAATTCCCAGAGTTTACCGACACAAAAATTCATCGAGTAGAAGAAAGGGAGGAGCAGAGTGGGACACAGCAGTGATAAAAGGCGTTAGTCCATTCCCGAATGATTTATGTGTCGGCGAGCGGCAGAAATACAAACAGGTGCTCGGCTCGACCCCGATCGAGCGGGAGGGATGCATCTAGCCGGGCCCGAAAATCGTCCAAATAGAAAAGGAGAATAATATATAACGTATCTTAGCCAGGTAAATATAGTATAAGGTGGTGTATAAAAAAATATAAAAAAGGGGTGGGTGTGGATCTCCGTCGGGGCAGCGTGGTCACGCTCCATTCGTTTAGTTTTCCTCTGCGCAGGCGCGCAGCATCCATTCTCTCCACCTTTTCTTTTTTTCTTCTTTTTATATTTTTTTGTTCTCTGGCTATTTTGTCATAAAAATTCTTGGCGCATTGTGCCCGACCTCTCGTTCGGTTTCCACCACAATGGGCTTACACGCTCATCGACACGTTTATCCGACCCTCGTGCCTGTGTCTGTGGAGTGCCACTCGAAAAGTCTACGTCTAGTCGCAGGCGACGCAAGAAGAGAGCCGACTGCGGCCACTCGTGTGTGACCACTTCGGATGGACCGGTCACACAAATTTAAAAACATGTTTATATCGCCCCCTTATTATTTACTCAATATTTATGTCCACGTGTGCACCGGTAAGTTTGTCTCCATGGAAATGGGAAAGATCGACCATGAGACAGGTTCAAAAAGGTGTTCACTTTGAGCCCTGAGAGCCTTGGACCTTAACCGTGCACTATCGGGCCGATTATATTATTTTTTATATATTATATTATAATTATATTATATTATAAGACTTTTTTGTTGTTCTCTTTTTCTGTGTTATGTACAAGCGAATATATCTACTTATTTCTGCGACGTACTCTCACATTCTGCTATTTTCTGTTTCGTCGATATGTTTACGTATCTCGCCTGTAATTGGGCATAGCTCGTGAACATAACAATAAATAAATATATAAAATTAACAATTTCGTGAATATGCTCGCGGAAGTTCACGAAGTTATTAATTTTTCATCGATTGACTCCCTCGCTCGTCCGAGCGCATAAAATCACTGACATTTGTATTCCTCGTCCGAAACGCAGTCTCGGTTCATCTGGGAGAGATATACTGCGAGATATAAATAATCGATAACATATTTAACAAAGTGCACGCATGTTTTATCATCGCTCGCCATTCACCGAGTTTTATTCCTTTTCTTCCTTTTGATTTTTTTCTTTCACGTGTGCCGAATTTTTAGCTATAAATACATTGGATAGATGTATACGTGTGTAGTGTATCGGCGCGATATTCGAGGATCGCGAAAGAGTCGTGCACGAGAACGATAATCAATCATCTCTTTCAACGGAACGCGTTAAGCCGTTCTATTGTGAACCCTCGTTCGATCCCTTACACACACACACACACACATACACATACCCTTTCTTTTTCTCACTCGCGTTTCTACGGTTTTTCTTCTCTGTCTCTCGCTCGTCTATCCGCGCGTTAAACGCAATCTAATCGAAATTAATTTCGTCGAAAATTTATACCACCAAGATCATCGGCCCGCTTATAGCGTTCCGAAATATGTTTTTATCGTTTCGCTCGCCGTACGAAGTATCGGGCCAGGAGAAATAGAAGCTCAATTGCCGACGGACATTTTGGCAACGCGTTATCCTGCAATTTTTTTTCAGTAAAGATTTCTAAACACGAATACATTTTGTCTAAAAAAGATACTTCTCAGTTATTCTCGAAAGCTTCTCAACGCCGTAAAGTGAATTAAAACCAGCGAGTGAAACTAACAAAAAAAAATTATTTTTATTTATCTATCTTGTATACATAGATGACATGATTTTGTCAAGTCTCGCGCACGTGCGTTCTACTAAAAAAAAAAATCGGGACGCGCAAAGATAAAAAGGTGTCTGTTATCGCGCCGCGTTACGAGTTTCTTATCAGCGCGCGATTGACGCGTCTTCGTCCCGCGTACGCCACACATCCCACACATGTGTGCGCGCACGAGCGAGCGCACACGGGTGCGATCGCCAGGTAGCCGAGGTGGGAATTCCGTAGGGGGCGTGAGCGGGAGGCGGAGCTTCCACCGGTTCTCGTATCTCCCTGGGAGAGAGCGAGATGAATCGTCAGTGGAGTTCCGCAGGGATGCTGCGCCCGTTGCCGCGGAGCTCTCGCATCGTTCCATCCCCCCTTGAGCGAGCTCGAGGGAAGTCCTTCGGCCTTTCCCTTCCCGGCGTTTTCCAACCCGGCCAGACTTTCGTAGTTCGTACCCCCGTCCGGACGAGCGAACCGTGTGTACCAACACCAGCGTTCTCTCGCCGAACTAATCGACTCCGCTCCTCGAGGCGAACGAACGAACGTTACCGACGACGATCCGCGCTCCGCGCGCTCGACCGGGGGGGTGAGCGAGATCCGTGCGAGATTCCCGCTTCGCGCACTGACGCACGACTCGCCCGCTCGCCGAACGTATCGGTTAATAGTGCGTCCCGAATGCGGGTGTAAAATACGTACGCGGAGAGCGCGCCGGGGGAAGAGAGAACGTCCGAAGAGACCTGAGAGACCCCGGAGGATTTCTTGTAGTAGGGGGACTGGACCGCTCGATGGCCAGTCTCATCCGGGCCACGATCCGGACGGCATTGCTTCGAGTTGTGTTACCCTAAAAAAAAAGAAAAAAATAATTCTGACTTTTTTTTGTTGTTATTTTGTGATTTGATATCATTTTCGTTCGGTGAACGCGCGAGGTGTGCTCGGTGGGACATTTGTGATCGGAGAGGATATTCCGAAGTTTGACAGGAATTTGTGGAAACCTTGCTTTGGACCACGTGCGACATTGTTTTATTGTGAGCAGCGCGGAGGAGGATGGATAAGAGAAGATTTTTCTGAAGTGACTCGGTGCCCGATATCGGTTGGATTTTATAATGAAGGTGAGTTTTTGTATACTTTAGTATTATTAATTACATTTTTGTTATATTAATATTTATCCATATCATTAAACACGATTTGAAAAAAGGAAAAAATGAAACTGATATTCTGACGGAACGTTACGTTTTCTTGCCAAAAAAAATGGGTCGATCTGCCGTCGGATCGATCGAAAAAACGAGTCGAATAATCGCTCGACGAAGTGTAATTATTTTTGTATATTTTAAATTATTTTGGAATTAACAGAGTACATATGAAACACAAAAAAATAAGATATATCAATAATTAAATTCCTCGACGTCGAACGATTCGTGATAATGAGTTCGAAAATGGAGAAACCGTCGGACGAACCGGCAGTGAAGGCCCGGAGAGCGATAGACGGTTACTTATCCGAGTCGGCGCTGAGGCGATGAGCCGGATACCCCACGATGACCGGTAGTCCAGGCGCGCACGATCGTTTGACCCTCGGAGAGCCGCGTGTATTTTTCACCCTGTCAGCTCGTCTCTTTCTCATTCTCGATTTCCTCATCCCGGCTCGGCCAACGCTCGCGTGAATAAAGGATTGCCATCATTATTCGTCCTTATTGCATGTTGATTGCATTCCGGACACGGCCGCGTCCCGCAGACCCGCCCAATGGACTCTACCTCAGCTATGCCGAACGATCTAAGTCGCGATCGCGTAAGAACATATATTTCTCCGGGTACGATCCATCAATTCACCTTTAAATTACGTCCTATATTTCTCAAGCTTAAATTCAAAGAATCGTTCCGGTAAAATGTATTATTACTATTTGTAATTCTTTACATTAATTGATATTAATATTAATTTACTCGAATTGTTAAACTTACTTTTTGATTATCGGAGCGTCGGGTCGTGCTCCGTTACAGTAATTGAATGATTGCTGTTTTTTTCTTTCCATCGAACAAATTTTGTTTTTGGTCTTAAGATGTGTTTTTTTTAATTTTCTGCTGGTTCTCCGGGTTCTGTAGCACATCGTTGCCACATTCCAGTAAGCCATAAACTTCAACCCTCTGACTATTCTACGCCAAAGCTGTATTCTTTCTTGTCCACTGTCTCGAGACCGCGCTAGTGCTACGCAGGATTTTGGGGGTTTTTATATACCGATTCTCGTAAAGTCCTGACGCTGGTCTATAGCACTGATCCAGATAGCGAGGTAGATTCTGCAAAGAATTTCGACTTTTTCTCGGCCTGGTCCGGCCGTCTGGAAAACCGAGGAAGCTTCGACATATTTTTAATAAATGTATTACTAATTATATTTTTTTAAATTGATTTGTTTATTTTGATCGATAGCAAAATAGCGATGAAAAGTGCCGGCTCGATTGAACCATTATTTATCGCCGCGGCTCGCATTTTTGTTTGTTCAATCTTAAATTTCTTCCTGTGCCATTATTTGCATCACTCGTCAATTATATTCCAACGGTCTCTTCGCAATTACGGGCTCGAGCAATATGAGAGTTCCCATTTCGACCTATCTAGCGGCGCCTCAACGATCTACCTCGTAGATCCGGGAGGATTATAAATAACAGGTGTGTGCGTACGTGCCGCATGTAACGCGAGTTCAACGCGACTTCTCGGAATGATAAATCAAAGACGAAATTTCGGGACAGCCAGCAGGGCTGTCCCAAAATTATTATAACCACGAGACTCCCGCTATACGATCACGTGGAACGGCGAGGATCAAAAAAAACTGTACAGATCTTCCGTTAAAATGTTAAAATGTTCGCGTAAATCCGATTGCCAATTTAAAAAAATGTATTTCGTCACCAAATTTGAAAAAATTCGGATAATTTATTCGTCTTCTAATGTCCATTTCACAGGCTACACTGTTCCAATGCTAGATACGCAATAGCGATGTGTTTGTCCCTAAACGGAACGGGCCCCAGATAAGGAACAAATATTTGCGCGCTTAGATATTCATTCACAAAAGACAGTCATTGAACAGTCTCGTCTATTTACATCCAGATTGATCCAACTGTAGCTACACCGTGGTTGATCGTAGTTGGCGCGGTAGAACATTGTTTCTTTCTTATTTTTTACATCAACGACACCACACGGGTTTGGACGGCTCGCCTAAATATGTATATATTTAAATATATGTATATGTATATGTATATGTATGTAATATGCATATGTAAATAGCTCGATCACATACGCCAGAAATATTTTTTTCCTTGTTCCAAGAATAAAATAAAACAAAATATCTGCCGTTGTCTATTTGTCTTCGATAAGGACGCACGTCCGACTGCCGTTCGCCAACGTTTTTGCTATTGGATACATTTAGTTAGCTTAGCAGCTAGTAAAGTAATCGGAACTGTGCAAATAACGAGAGTCTCGACACATATTGCCTCGATACACATCAACCGGATTACCGGATTGCTATTCCCGACCAACGGGGGGCCTCAAATTCGACAGAAACTCTACTCGTGTATTTTTTTTTACCTTTTTTTTCCTCGAATAATTATGTCGAACGTAATTTCGCTGAAAAGAAAGTCGACTTTTATTTGAGAATCAATGACTCGAATAATCGTCGGGTCCCACGAATCTCTGTATTATTAATTCGAGGAAAGGTGTTATGCAATTTACACGCCGGCGGCCTTGGCACACTTCCGGTATTGATATTAAAAATTAAAAAAAAAAAAATGTAAACGGCGAGTTTTAAATGAGAAAAACAAGCCTTTGACGCATATCAGTTTCAAAATATCCTTATTTCAAAGAATGTTACGCACTTCCGCAGCTGAATACCCAATAAGAGCATGTTCTATATCGCTATCAGCGGCAGAATACGTGACTCTGAACTCGTATCTACGATAATACATGTACTATATATTTTTTTGTTTTAACATCTCCGCTTTAGTCTTCGCGATAAAACTCGATCGGGAGGATCGTTTTGCGAGTTCCAATTGATCGAACAAGATCGCCGTGTACCGTGCCGATTTATCGACAAAATGTGTCAACTGTGCAATTGGTGGATTACAAATGAATCATTGCCGGTAGTTTTCCAAAAAAAAAATCCACCAGCGAAACAAATATTATCGTCATTGTTACTGACAAATTTTTTGGTTTTTCTGTTTCAGACCGAAATCGAAACCGAGACAGAGGCAAGTGATCCTTTGCTCTGTCCGAACAACAACAACAATGTCACGTCCAGCAAGAAGCCTGCAGTGGTTAGTAAGAACAACAACAACAACAACAGTATCAGCAGCGTCAGCAATGGCAACAGCGATCAGAGCAACGACGGAATGGAAATGGATTGCGGCGGTTGTGGCGAGAGTGTCCGGGAGCGTACGGTTTTGTGCGTCGGTGGACGAAGTTGGCACACGAGTTGTCTCAAATGCTGTGCCTGCGCGAGGCCCCTCCACGACCAACACTCTTGTTTCCTCAGAGGAATGAGACTGTACTGCAGACACGACTATGCACTGTAAGTCCATATATTTAAAAAATTGTTGAAAGTTTTGAATTTTTTTTTTGCGCAAAATTGTAACAAATTAAGAAGCCTTGTGAAAATCACTTTACACCTTTTTTCGTAACATTAAAACATTTCTACATGTCATCAAATCGAAGCGATAAAAATTGACCGCTACATTTATTGCCGATAATCGCTAATTGAGAGTATGAAGTACTAAAAAATACTTGTGTACTTTAAGTACAGACTTGAAGTACCTCTGATTTACGTGGATTTATTTTATCGTAAATATTATGGCATAAAACTGGTGAAAATTAAGTAAAATTCGAGGGTCGACGATAATCCAGTCTGATTGCAAAATGTCCGCTCGACTTATTGTCTCTACGGCTCGTCGTTCTTTTTTTTTTTTTACCGTGCGGATTTGAACACGAGCTCTGGAGTAGGATTATAGTGACTACGCGTTGTTATTGACATGGACGGAATTCGATCGCGATCCGTCGGCACCCCGCGGTCAAGTCGCGGGAGTCCCTGCTGCATTAAACCTACCCTGTATCTATCGCGATGCAATGTTGTCCTGTATCGTGGAGCGACCGAAGAGCTCATAGGCAGCTTTCCAGCTACCGCACGGTAGGGTGTCTGACTTTTCACCGGTTCTTTAATTTCCTCGGCCGGACCAGAAAATCGTTTGTTCGTCTCAGGGCATTCTGAAAGGGCGTAACGCGTGACTGTGCCATAAGTGATATCTTTTCCTTGGGGGGAGGCTACCTGACATTTTTTTTTCTTCCGCTACTGCATTACTATATCCTACACAACAAGCTCCCGGAGATCGCATCGGCTCTGCTCCTCGAGCGACTCTGAATGAACGTCGAGAGGATTATAGGCAGCGTCCGGGAACTCGCGTGACTCGTCGAAAATAAAAAATCTTCCGTACGCGGGAGTGACCCGCGATCTCTGCTGAACGTTGTTGTTGTTGTTACAAGGAAATTCTTGGATAGATCGGGGATCCATGAGACATTCCCACAATCGCGGTGATGGAAGTAAAAATCATCCCACAGATGCGCAGGTGCGACGAGATACAGAATTTAAAAAATGAAGCTTTCTGAATATCGACCTCGTGTTTCCGGTACAACGCAACTTCGGGTGGAAACATTTCACTTATACTGAGAGTATATGGAACATATTTCGAGTGGATAATTTACGGGTTATTGCTGAAATCTGCAATTGGAAATTCGCTAATTTCGATAATGGCAACTTACCCATAATACATATGGCCCGATAGTGAACCATCTTCTTCCTCCAATCTCACCGCGTCTTCAGAGTCCTCTTCTCGCTCGTTGGCAGGAATTAACGACACCACTTTTATCCAAGGTTGAACTAACTTTTTCTATATCTTATATATATATATTTTTTTTCTCGAAGCTCGAAAGAAATGCTCGAATCGATAGGCTTTACGTGTAACAAGAAAGGATCTTCTATGCACGCGGGTGGGTCACGACAACTAATGCTATACATGCCGAGTCACGAGAGCCAACGAGAGGAAAAGCGTCAGTTATGCCCGTTGTCGAGTGTCAGTGCGGTACACGATCGGAGAACTCAGGAATCCGCCTCGTAAGGGACCGAGGTGCCTCCGAGCACAGCCGTGATATTATTGCCGGTATCCTGTGCGCCCTGCATGTATATTAGTGCATCCACCTTCTTGCACTTGCTATAAATCGTGCACGGTAAAAAAAATTCTTCTTTAGGTACAAATTGAAAATATCAATTTTTCAAAGGCGCAATTTTTTTTGTAACCTTTTCATTCTTCAATTTTTATCATTCCCATTGTCTCGTTATTGGTCGTTAAATATCTCAATCGATCAATTCCAAGACTCCGCGATTACATTTTCTTTTTATTTATTTTAATTCATAAAATATTGGCATTTATATTTAAAGTCCCCTCCGGCATTATATACTTTTTTTTCGAGGCTCCTTATGGCGAATGCTCCGACGCGTACGATATCGATTGTGGTTTTAAGAATTATCTTATGCTAGCATACAAAACGGGGATCGATATAATTCCACGCGCTGGTAGAGAGAGAGTGAGTCCGGTATTCCTATAATAGCCACCGATCCTATAACACAGCCGATGCCGCCGCCGGACGCTCGACTTAATCCTCCAGTGACTTATAGGAGGACTCCCTCCGTCTCTCTCTCCTCGTATGCATTCGGCTCCTGCTGCCGTAGTCTGCTTCTGCCGGAGAGCCGAAGGTGCTCGTGAAAGAACAAATGAATAAATTAGGGCGGGGCAGTTTGGTAGCCGCGGACTCTCCGAGAACTCAACTCTATATACCAATGCCTCTCCTTGTATTCCCCCCTCGAAGATTTATCGATATACCCCGCATACGATCTGTCCGCTGCATGTGCATCTCGCCCGATGCAACGCGCAGTTATAATACACCGGAGACCAGCATCGTGATGGCCCTAAAAAACACATTTTTTCACTCTCCGTCTCCTAGTTTTAAGGAGTCAACATTTTATTATCAAATGAATTTAAGATAATTATTACAACCGGGAAAAACTATTTTTTTTACCATTTTTTTATTTTTTATTTTGCACCAGGGATTTTCCAGTATAGTCAAGTATTTACTTACAAGTATTTACTTAACATGATAACGTGGGACTTGTAATAATTAAAAAGTGATATTCGTTATAGATGAAATATTAAGTAGGAACCGGTGTTATATTTTTATCCATGCTTAATATGATTTTTCGAGCCTCAATAGTGGTCTGATTCCTATCCAACAGAAGAAACAGGAAAAACAACAAAAATAAGGAAGTGTACTTATTTTTGTTGTTTTTCCTGTTTCTTCTTTTTTTTTGGAGCTGGAGTCCCGACGAGGCGCGGATTGCAAGTCGAACGCCTGAAGGGTGGCGCCCGACTATTTATGCAAACGAATCTCGGAGGATACCGCTCGGGCGATGGGAGAACTGATGATCGGGAGGAAGAGAGGCCCCAGAAAAGGAGAGTCGTCGATACGGAGCGGGAACGAGAGAGTAAAGAATTTTGAGCCTCGTGTTATTCCTCTCATGCGGCGGATGTATATTACGTATTAGTGAAGGAACCAGAACAGGGTCTCATGCAGATGTATACATAAGTTGGAAGATGAAATAGGTACGCCTCTCGATCTCGTTCTTGAGACGCGTCTATTTATGCAAACCAATCGGAAAGATACCGCTCGGATAGCGCATAAGAACTAGCTTAGCTCGGAGCGGACGAAGATGACGAAGAAGAAAAGATCCAAGCGTGTAAAAGTCATCTTTGCCGCGCCAAAGTCCATTGGTATTCCAGGTGCGGGGTGCAGGCTGACTCGTCTCTATCTCTTCCTTCTGTTTTCTTCTTTTTTTTTATCGTGCAGCGAAAGTTTTCAGGCCCTAGGAGACAATTCTGGTACCGGAGGCTCCTAGGCGTGTCCTCGGCGAAGGAATTACCATAATCGATAGTCGGCAAAGACACGAAAGTGTATTATATGTATATCTGTAGATATCTCGAGACTCTCGGGAAGGGCGAGATGCAAGCGCAGCGATGACGTTGCACTCCGATCCACACGACTAATGTCGAAACGGAGAGAATTAATTCCTTCTTCATCTTCTTCCGACGATCGGTAGATCTTCATGATTTTTATGGATCCTCAATCCACTTCCGTCCGCCTTATACGTTTTCGAGGCACGACGATAATTTTGTGAATTTCTTTCAAACTAGCATTCCGTTATTGCGTACCGAAAAGAGTTTTCTTGTTTCTTCCTTTTCTCTTTTGATACCAAGAGTTTCTTGGCCCTTTTTCGTCCGCATCTCCACCTCGGTCCTGCCAGGATCGCCTCCGCGGGTCCGCTACTCCAGTCCGCTGAACGTATTCGCTCGCTCGACCACTCTCGGGCTTCCAGCGACCGCGCTCGTTGGTCCAGGCCGGTAGTAATGTAGTATGTTAATGAGCCCAACGTGTTGGCTCGTCTCTTCGTGTCCAGAAGCGGTTCATGAATGAATCCCGCCGTCGCCTCCGCACGGTAGCGCCGACTCTCCGCTACACCTCAACCTCACGAACTTATACCCGAACAGGAAGTTTAATTTCGTTTGTTTGTTTGTTTATTTAACATCTTCTTTTTTATTGGCCATGTTCGCAGAACCTTCGGCGCCAAATGTGCGAAGTGCGGGAGAAGCGTGGGCGCAGGTGACTGGGTGAGACGAGCGAGGGAGCGTGTTTATCACCTGGCCTGTTTCGCCTGCGACGCCTGCTCGAGGCAACTCTCCACCGGCGAGCAATTCGCTCTTCTGGACGCGAGGCTGCTCTGCAAGGCTCACTATCTCGACGTCGTCGAGGGCAACAACACCTCGTCGTCGGAGGACTGCGACTCGGAGCACGGCGGCAAGGGCAGCAAGACCAAGAGGGTCAGGACGACCTTCACCGAGGAGCAATTGTCGGTTCTCCAGGCGAATTTCCAACTCGACAGCAATCCCGACGGACAGGACCTCGAGAGGATAGCCCACGTTACGGGACTCAGCAAGCGTGTCACGCAAGTCTGGTTCCAAAATTCCAGAGCCAGACAGAAGAAGCACAGTGGAAAGATCAAGACCCAGAGTGAGTGTCTTCTCTCGTCCTCCTGGAATTTAAATTTGCAATTTACACGATGGATCAACGTTTTTATTTTTTTGCTCGGGGAGAAAGGGTTTAATACCGAGTACTTACCGTGACCCCGTGATTTCTATGTCCGCAGTGCATCACTCACCCCCGCTGCAGCATCATCCGGGCGATCAACTCTATCCGGGAGGCGTGAACGTCGTTGGAGCGTACTTGGGAAGTTACCAGGGTGCGGGTAGTGCGGGCAGCGAGAGTCCCGGAAGTCCCATGACGCCCCTCACACCCCTGACACCGATGACCCCGACGACACCCACTCACCATCTGCAGGCCCAGTTCTGCCATCAGGGAGGATAATTTACGGCCCTCGAAGTACCCGAAGGCACGAACGGAAAATCCGAAGGGCTCGCTCTCCCTTTCGATATTTCGCAACACCAGTTGCTCTCGAAACCAGTGAAAAGACGATGGGCTCGGTGAAAAAGAGTCGAAAGGAGTCGAAAAGAACAACTCTCATACTCTCGACCTTCCGAGGACTCCTCGAGCCACCCCCCCGTGAGACGAATATTCCGGCTCAGGTAGTCGGACACTCGAAACCTCTTCCCCGCCGACTCTGAGTATCGAGGCGCTTGCCGCCTTACGGGCCAGGTATATAATCGGCCCGATCGTTTCAACTTCGAGGATCCTCCAGCGGGAACCTCGCGATCTTGTGTAAATAATGTCGAACCGCGCGGAGTCGAGACGGCAGGTGAGAGAGAGAGAAATTTATTTAAACGACGATTGGGACATCAGCATGGATGATAGCGTTCGTCATGACTCGTGAGTATTATAGTAAATATAGTGTACATGTATAGCATCTACCTGTAGTCGGTAAGGTGAAGAATGAGAAATGAATGTGAGAAAGAGAGCCCCGTCGAACGAATTGTAAATACAGTACATAGACTACGGTACATTCGCACCCTCACCTTTATTTATTCCCAGGTACTTTAGCATTATTATTTTATTATTATTATTATAATTCAAGTCAATACGATTGACGACTATTGACACTCGGCGTTATTGTGTGTACAATGTAAAAATAGTGTGGAAGGAGAGAAAATAACGTCGAATTTTTATGTACGAATTATTTTCCGATTTCCCTGTGCATATTGACGACGAAAAACCGTACTGTTATCGATAATAAACGATCTTTTACTGTTACATGATTCACAAATTGATTCGTTGCTTTCTCCTGCCCGCTCTGATTTTTCTTTCTCGTGGCCGACATGGTGATAAATAATTGCGGACGCGAGAATTCTCTTTTGACACAAGGTACGTGTATACGTGTATTTTTTTATCAATAATTAGTTTACAATATTTACAAGGTGAAATATAATCTATGTCATGTGTTTTTTTTCCTTCTTCTCTGTAGTATATCGCGATAATATACTATGTTAAAATTCCCCGTACCATTGCTAACCGATCCTGCAAACCTCGAACAAGTTTGAGATTCGTTAAATAGTTTTCTTTTAAATGTATAATATAAAACGAGAAAGCTAATAGCCCGGAGTATGCCCAATTTTATCGGGCGAACAATAGTCGTGCGAATACTACAACGGTACTATACAAATTACGGAATGCCTTATCGATTCATATTTTCAGCTCCTTTTTTTTATTCAAATTTTCAATTAGAATCGAGCCGCCTTTTTCCCTCTATATTTCGAATCGAATTATTCATAAATAAACAATATGTTTTCAGGGTGGTTTGCGTTTCTCAAACGCGGTGAAATTCTGATTCAACGTCTCACAGACGAGAATTGTTTCGATGCTTTTCAACCATCCCTCCTCCCCGAGGAGTCTGCAAACTCCGAGGAAAATCGAATCCGACAGAAGTCGAGAAACTCGGGCCTAACATTAATCGTTGATTCCCGTCGCGACTCGAGAAATCCCGAGGATAATTACATAGCCCGCGCTGTTCGAGTTTCCCGACACTTTGGTACTCGAATGCCCTAACGACTCAAACCTCCGCTATTATCGAGAGAAGCGACGAGGTCCCGCTTCGAGGACCCCGACGCTCGATTCCGCCGGATATTGCATCTCTCACCGTGCGATTCGAGTGTTATCCTATCAGTACTATATAATAATTATTTACAACGAGACGTGAAGGAATTGGAGGATAGTCTTCGTGGCTCAGACCTCGTTGGGCATCGTGAGCATCATCGAGTCCTGCGATAGCTCGTCCATCGACTGTTCCGACCCTGAATAATCAAAAAAATTGATCTATCAACTCAATATTAAGCTGAAGAGGAATAAGGGTTAAAATTCGAATTTTTAAAAATAGTAACGTAAAGACACATTGTAATCGGAAATTTAATCTCACCGTGATTATGATACATGGACGGTGTTGGACTCTTGCAAGCCGCTGGACTGAGCTGAGTTTGATGCTGGCTCTGTTGGTGCTGCTGCTGGTGTTGAAAGGAGTACGTGAGATGGAGGTTTATGTGTCTGCCAAAGTCACCCGGCGACGTCGAAGAATTCGGTGGCGATTGGTGCACTGCACACAGAACAACATGGTAAGCGGAGGTTTTAAAGAAACTGAACTCTGAGTGTCGGTATTTGTTGTTGAATTATTACCGTGCTGTCCCTTCATCTTTCCGGTGTGCAAATGCTTCTTCTGCCGCGCCCTGGAATTCTGAAACCAGACCTGTGTCACGCGTTTACTGAGACCCGTGACGTGAGCTATCCTCTCGAGATCCTGCCCATCGGGATTGCTGTCCAGTTGAAAATTCGCCTGAAGAACCGACAATTGTTCCTCAGTGAACGTCGTCCTGACACGCTTCGCCTTGCTGCCACCTTTGTGACCGCTTTCCGAATCTCCACCGTCTGCGGAAAGCATCGAGCGTCGATCGATCGTCATCAGATCTTTGCTAATATAATCAATTCCGTAATCCATTTTTTTTTAAGCATTTTCAACATTTTTTGGACCAAAAGCAAATTAATAGCATCTTCGTTTGTCAAACAGAGGCCAATAATGCGGCTTAGCGTGGAAAAAGTTTAAGTACCATTGAAAAAAAAAAATTGTTTTTATTGGCGACTGCGACTTAGATATTGTGGCATCGTTAAATCGATGTATTTATTTGATGGCTCCATCGTTTGGAAATGTTACTTAATTTGCCGTAATTATGGCGAGATTGTGTTATCTTGCAATCTAGAATTCCAAGCGTGATTAATCGATCATTCTACTCGAGGATCCCACTCGGGGTCCCCGATTATACCTGCTCGAGAATCGATTATCCCAGTGTACAAACGTTATCTCACCGTCGGACGAGGTGTTGTTGCCCTCGACGACGTCCAGATAGTGAGCCTTGCATAACAATCGGGCGTCCAGAAGGGCGAACTGCTCCCCCGTTGATAGCTGACGAGAACAGGCGTCGCAGGCGAAGCAGGCCAAGTGATAAACCCTTTCTCTGGCACGTCTCACCCAGTCACCGGCGCTCACGCTCCTACCGCACTTTGCGCACTTAGCACCGAAGGCCCTGCGAACCGGCAAGCAGCACGGAAAATACATTAAGACAAATAATAGAAACTTTAAAACGTCACGGAATATGATTTACGAAGTATCAATGAAATAGTATTATTTTTCCAATCTCTCGAAGATTGTTCACGAGCTAATTGTTCAGGGGAGTGTAGGTATGATGCATTGACTGAGTAGCGATTGTATACACAGTGCAATTAACCGGCAGATAATTTCTCGACCGGTCTCTAGTACTGATTCTGGAGATACATATTCGATCGGTCTCTGAATCCGGCTTTTCTTTCTGTCAACATTAAAATTTGTAGAACATACCGGCCGATGATGGATTACTTTTTCGTGCATACGATTAATCCTCTAATTACTTATGCGAATGAATCTAATTACTTCGGAGAACGGAGACAATGTACAATGTCCAGCACTAGCGTTCCGTTTAGTGTTCACTTCACGTGGAAAATTTTAATACTTTCGTCGTGACGTCACTGCGAAATAGGCCACTTCCGGTTTGAAAATCTCCATTTTCAACCTTTCAGTAATAAAGATCGAAACCTCGTATATGTTCTGTCCCCTCCTTTTTATGCTTATCGTTTACGGTCCAGTCGTCCCAACATTATTGCAAAGCATGAAACCTTTGCAAACCGGAAGTGACGTTTCTTCTATTCGTATTATTTCTTCAGATTTATAAATCTTGTAAAACGCGTGGCCGGGGATGGCCATGTTCGGTTTTATAACACCCGTACATCGTTCTCGTCGCAGCACGGATGAAGGGGCGACGTGTTTCTTTCTCTATCGTCGACGCCACGAAGAGAGAAGCTTCGGAAGGAGAATATAATGAAACAGAAAGGAGAGGACAGAAGCGGTAGCAGCCCGAGTCAGCAGCAGCGGCAACACTCATGCGACAGAACGAGCAATAGAAATAAAGAGGAGAAAGAAAGGCACGGAATCGAACAGACACAGGTCCTGGTGGGCTCCAGTAATTAAACAACGACTAGCCGGCCATTAGCCCATTATCATATTCATGAACACGGAAAGTGCATCCCGATTCTCGATGCCCGAACCCCCGATCAGCGCTCGCAGGAGTGTGCTCTTCTCTTTCCTCTGCACACTTAATACAACCGAGTCTCCATCTCCCTTGCTTTTCTTTCGCTCTTGCACGCGATTTAATGTCTTTCTTGCTTCTTCCTCTTCTTCTGCTTCTTCTTCAGCGTCGGAAGAAGAAGAAGGAGCAGAAGGCTCGCGGTAGTCGCGATATTATCGGTATATATTTCGATACACACTTCTTATTCACTCTCAATTTTATCGCTTTGTATATCTGCTCCCTTCCCTTCAGACTCCAGAGTTATTTTTTACATTTTAAATTTTATTTCTTTTTACTGCAATCCTTCGCTATCTTTGCCCGTATGCGATGCTTCACGGTGTTCGGACCCATTTTCGAGCTGAGCACGCGCGAGCTATTTTATCTGTGTGTTCATTCGGCAGTCTTTCTCCCTCTGGAGATTGTATTTTTTTTTTTTTAGGAGGATATCGACGCCCCCGCATTCGGGAATATCTCAAGGGGCGCTGCAGATCGCGCTCAGCCACGCGACTCTTCCCCGGTGGCCTGGTGGAAAAAAGGCCGGTTTCTTCGTCCGGTGTGGCGATTATGGAGCGACGATGGACGAAGCTTTAACAAATTTTTTTGAAGATTTAATTTATCTCCAGCCGCTCGGAGGATTTTGTTCTCTCCGTCTGGCTGTGCGTCTGGTACGGCGACTCTCAGGACTCGGAAGTTTCGAGGCTCGTACGCGATGCGATAAATAATAATATCCCGGTAGAGTATCGATGATCGCTGCGATCGAGCCTATGCGGGAGGTCCTCAGGAATCTGCCACGTAATTTTTGTAGTCATGCTGCTCTCCACCTCTCTCTTATTCTTTTTCTTTCGTTCTTTTTTTCTCGTCCTGTTCTTTATCGTGTCATGCGAACGCGCTCGTGCTTTCTTCCGACGGTCGATGGGTATGCACAGTGCGATGACGACTGATATTGTTACGTCGATGTTTTGGGACCGCGAACGTCCGGTGACGTGAATTATCAGGAGATTATTTTCGATCGACGATTTTTTGAAACTTTTGTTTATTTATTTTTTTAATCAATTTTTTATGAATTGATTATTAATTATTAATGTGCGCGGAGGCGAGAAGGATAATTGTAAGACAAAGCAGTTCCACTCGCTTGCCATTCAAATCCGTGAGAGTCCATCCGGTGGAGGAAACGAAGCGGAAGATTAAAATGTTATTCTCGACTGGGTGTGACCATCGGCTGCACAGGACGCGTCTCAATCCTCGCGCCGAATACCTTTTTTGCTTAGCATACATTACTTATTTATATACGCGGTTAAAAAACAATAAGCCAGGTACGAAGAAAATCAACGAGACATCGGCTGCGTTGATTTTCATGCTTTTGATGCGCGTAGGCTGCGCGCGACTTGGATTATCCTCACGTCGCTGAGAAAGAAAGTGTAAAAAAAAAAACATTTTGTGACAATCCACAAAAGCCCCTACATTATTTTCACATTCATTTGCCACAGCAGATTTTACCGCATCGACGATTCAATCCGATTGGAATCCTAATGACCACTACGAAACATTTTTAATTTTAAAAAAAATGTGTTGTATAACATTAATAAAGTTTGGAAATCAATATACTTAATATTATGAAATATAATGAAAAAATGAATAATACAATTTTTAAAAAATTGATGAAACCGGATCCAAGGGTTAATCTTGATTCCTTCTACTTCGTTTCGGAAGACGTACTCGTACGTGCAAATTAAAAAATCGCGATAAAAAAATGTGTAATTTTCCCGCGAATGTAAGGGAGGGTAATTCAGCGTACAACATCACGCGGAGAGGCATGGGCGAGATCCCCGGTATTGATAAAGTCGACAAGACGATATAGGGGAGGTCTCGTGCGCGCGGTATCCGTATAATACTATCCTATAGTATCTCCGGTGATCGGATGTTGAGATACGTGACTTATTAGGTGGGTTGGTATCCCCCCCGCGCAGCGTCGGCAACGAGAATCACACGGGAACGACGGGAACGACGTCGACGTGTGCTCGTGGGCTCTCTCCTGAGTAAGACCCGCCGACTCGGCCAAACTGATTGACAGTTGGATAAACACGTTGAACGCGAGTCTCTTTCCCGTCTTTCTTCCTTTATCCACCTTTCTCGCTCCCTCTCGTTTCTTTGATATCCATCCTTCGTTTTTTTTTCTTCGATTCCTTTCCTCTATCTTTCGCCTCGCTCGAAGACCGCCCTGCGCACAATATCGACGAGTCACTTCGTGCCAGTTGGACAGCCGTGGAAATCAAAACCGCCGGTGGGCCACACGTGTGTAAAAAGACCGTTCCGTCGAAGATCGGCAACGTTCAACGACTCTTCGCACGAAATAGCTCGGAAAAACCTGGATTTAACGGTCTGCCCGAAAAAAAAAAAGTTTCAGTATGGATACGTTGGTCTTAAAAACGCATCAAAGGATTGACATTAATTACATAAATACTATTAACGTAGATAAATAATATGAATAATATAACTAATATTAATAGAAATATTTGATAATTGATATGGAGTATGAAACTTACAGCGCGTAGTCGTGCCTGCAGTAGAGCCTCATCCCCCTGAGGAAACAGGAGTGCTGATCGTGGAGCGGTCTGGCGCAGGCACAGCATCTGAGACACCTCGAGTGCCAACTTCTTCCACCGACGCAAAGTACGGTGCGTTCGTGAACCCGTTCGCCACAGCCACCGCATTCCATTAGGCCCGTCGACACGTCCGGTACTATCCCAGTCGTGGTGCCGGTCGCCGGGGTTGCTTGCACGCTGCCGTCGCACACTCCTTCCGGTCCCATGTCCTCCACTTCCGTCTTGGCAGAAAAAGAAGAAAACATTTTTTTTTAAATATTTCACGCATTCACTTTTTTTTTTATTTTTTTTTTATTTGAGTTAGCTGTACAGTGGGATAAAATATTAAATTGTACATAGAAAAGATTGTGCTCGCTGCAATCCACAAGTGCGAGCCTCATTATCGAGCATCATCCTCCACCTGTGTCACGAAAGACTTCCGGTCTTAAGTCGTGCGCCGCAATGAGCGCGTGATCGTTCAAACATCTATGTAATCCGTTTTGTCAGCGCCGAGCTATGTTTGCCGGCCTAGATTGTCAAAGAAATACGTCATCTTTGCACTGCTCATTCAAGAAATTATATAATCTTCTCATTAATCGACGACACTTCGGCTGTTGGCTGAGATATGAAACTGATAAAGTCGCCGCTGCCTTAAATTAGTTTCGGGAGTAATTTTAACGGTGAACAAATAATGATTGAGATTAGGAAGTCTTTTTTCTATATCGCCGCAACGATGATTTTTTATTTGTTTATTTGCATTATCCATAATTTTATGTTAACATTTTTTTTAGTTGACTTTTTTATTTTCATCCTTGTCACCATCGCCGTGAACCGTGCGAGGTATCTAATGACTCGGAACATAAACCGCACCCCCTGCATTGGCATTATCAACCCTCCGGGGAGCGATGCGGTTTCCCGACACCCCCATCCCCCCCGGGGGCACCCGGAAATCGTCGTACCAGCGAGCATTGTATCGAAAGGAGTGAGATGGATTAGTCGAGAGAAGCGTGTTCGACAACCCTTCCGAGCGTATCTGCGCGCACATAAGGGACACCGAGGATCATACACGCGCGGAGATTTGATCGATGCGCTAACGCCTGTATGCGTGTGTCGTCCTAAGTTTGTCGATCCATCCGTTACAAGTCGACGAATTAACAGCTCTCTCGGCAGCAACGCATCTCCGCATTCGTTCTGAATTCGTTACCGAACCGCAACGGTCGTTTGTCGGCTATGCCAGAATGCATGTTCGCTGTTTGACGCCTCGTCTCCCTCGGTTTTATTTACCACGGACGCAAGACCATATGTTTTCTGACAGAAAAAATGTAAAAGATGTAATTTATTTAAAAAAAATAAATTTTTCAATTTTTATATCCAGAGAAAAAGATTTAACGATGAAACTGTGTTCGAAAAAATTTCATCGAAAGTCATTGCACCATTCGTCAAATTTTTTGCAATATTTTGTCGAATCAGCATTCAAGAAAATATTTGAAGAGGAAACCATTTTCGTTTAAAAAAATTGATTGATTTATTTGAATGAAATAAATACGGTTTCGCTTCCTGTTACCTGTTTCCAAAACAGGAAGTTTTCTATACTTAATTGCAGCAGCAATTAAGTATAGAAAACCCCCGGCGTTGCATGTGTTCTGATTTTGTATCTTGTGGCACAGTTTTTAGGGGGCTAGGCCCGAGAACACGCAATAAATGAATCAATCTATCTACATTCACCGGGTCCGGACTCTCGATAATTCCGGCAAAATCGTTCCATCTCTTCGTTCGAGTGGTACTCCGCATCCAGCCCGAGAGTCAATAAATAGGAAACGTATACATCAATAATGGAGCGTATCGATGCAAGAGTCTGGCTCGAGAGTCCCCATAAATCGCGGGTGCCATCCGTGTCCCATACATCGACAATTCCGGACAATGCCGGAAACTCCTCGGTGGAGTGCCAGCAAAATTTAACACACAAGCCAGGGGGCAGGATTTCTATGAGCTTCCATGTATAGGTCGGTAATGGGGCAGAAGTGATGATTTCAGTGGTTCCGCTCGTATTTGTGGTAGTCGGAGGAGTTTCGAGCTTACACCTTTTCTGTGTCTAATCGTACATGGGCGCGCACAAGCTCCGGGACCCGTTCGCAAGCCGGTCGGCGAGCAGCTGGTCAAGCGAACAGGCGAGATATCGAATGGACGTCCCGTTGCGAGGTGCGCGGCTGCCGACACGACCGCAGCAGCGTCCTCGGCACTGCCGAAAAACCCAAGCAACCCCGGCTCTCGCACCCCTTGGCTCGAGCCTCTTTTCACTCCTCTTCGTAAAATACATTACGGCTATATATTGCCGCCAAATTTATGTCCTAAAAAAATATCAGATTTTTTCACAATTTCAAAAAAAATTATTTTATCGGACAAAAAATTTAATATTTGCTAAACGAATTATGGATTTTTTGTTCATTTCATAAATTTTTTCACCGGTTTCCCTTTTAATGTGTAGGCCTTGTTACACCCTGCCAATGGTGCATACGGTTTTCTTGCCTTTTTTTTTTACTACATATATGCCTATGTACCGCGAACCCCAGACCGGCTCTCCGCACGTTTACCGGCGCGCGCAGTCGTCGATCGGAAGGGCGTGATCGGTAAATGAATATCACGGGTGGCAACCCTAGGGTATCTCCGAGGGGAGTGATGAGGGCCTGGTATGACGGAAAAGAAGGAAGTTGGAAACGGAAAAAGGAAGATCCTCACTGTGATTCACCAAATGATTGTTGGCCCCGCAATAAACCGAATTATAGGCACATTAACAACAACAAAAATAATAATTAAATTTAAAAAATGCAACACCAAAAAGTTCAACAAAATTACCCAGTTTTGCAGTTATTCCCAGCATTATTCTAACTACAGAATTTTTTCCCCATGATCCTCGTTTTTTATTATCCATGCGCAATGTCTTTCCCATCGAGCTCGTCGTCCGTCCACGATGTACAAAGGACTCTATCAGCCGGGAAAAATCTATCGAAGTGACTCGACGTTTCAAACCGCCGCTGCTTATAGTTATAGTAAGGCGGGCCAATAAAAAATGTGAAAAATGATCGACGTGCGAATTTGCCCCCCTCCTCGAGGATCGGGGTTCGGTCTTTTGTTGGACCGCGCGTCGGTTTCTTCTTCCTTGATGCGTTCGCCAATCCTCGGCTCGGCCTATGATGTCAGCGCGTGGCTTTCGCATGTGCGTGCTCCTTGAACGGCGGGGACCGGTATCGACCAACCAACGCCAGAAATTACAACGACGAGCCATTGCTCGTTCAGCGTCATGAGTATAATGCAAACCTGCGGCGAGATAGACGACGAGACTCCTATGTCGCACGCACGTGTGTTACGAGTTACATCGATGCGTGCTGTTGTCGCGAGGGGCGCAGGGGATCCCTCGAGGCGGAAGGCAGGAATCCCTGAAAACATCACGCCCATGACACCCCGTGTGACTTTATGGTTTATATACTTATGCCCCTCGAGAAGCCATACGGGAATACCTACGTGGCCGTTGTTGGCATAGGTGAAAGGACACTCGAGTCGAACACGAATTACAAATGGCTGGGGTTGGACCGTGGTATACTTTTTTTTAAACTTTTTTTTACATCAGTTACCGGACAACGTTTAAGGGTGAGCGGAAGGGAATTCAGTTAAAGCTTGACACGCAGAAAAAAAGTTCGGCCATTTAATAAACTTTTTTTTCTTTCACAACATTCCGCCATCTTTTTTTGGGTTAACTTTGTAATTTTGTTTTTCATCAAGGAAACATAATTTTGAGGAAAAAATTGTAGAGTTGACCATTAAGAAATTGTAAAATTAATAATGAAAATATTGTACATTCAATGAAAAAAATAATAATGGAAATTGTGGATAGATCGTCCTCGGTAACCGGATTTTTGTCTGCCATTTTGAGTCCTCGAGGGCGATGTGTAGGCAAAGCTCCGGGGAGCTTCGTGAAGACTATGAGATTCGTAGGATACAGACAGAAATTGTGCATTTGAGTAGGGTGAGGCGTATACATATGTACACTGTCGCTTAAGCCTATACGCGATAAATGTGAGTCTCGTACTCCGGTATTATGTTACAATGCTACATTATGCGACTCCCTTGCGCACCGTCATTGTCGTAGCTGTGCGGAGGTGACGTATGGTTAACCACCGACCATAACCAGCAGCCAAATGTTCGCACATGGTACGAGCATACATGTATGTACACCGATAGCTGGGGGAGCTTTATTCGCCCCGACCTAGTGTCATTGTCATATACCTGCATACAATATAACCGATGTTACGTCGCGAGTAGAAAATAGTTTAAGCACTGGCGTCAAACTCGACAATTCCCCTTATTTTCCAAAACCAAATCGACAAAAGAGCAACTCTCTTTTAAACAAAAAATAAGTTTTTATAATTCTACAACTTCATAAGCTGTATATACATTTTCTCAAAGAATTTTATTTTACCGTAAGCCGAGGAAAATTTGATTCTCGGCCAATAAAAAATATCACGCGTCAATTTGTTCGATTTTCGAAAAACGGCCTCCCGAGACACGCCTCCGAATTATTCGATTCATTTATGTACTTTTCATTCATAATCGATGTAATTCCACGTGAGCTAAGATTCAGAAGAGTCTTCGCCGGGTCCGTTCAGCCAGCGTCGATCCTTAACCGTTCGTACTACAGAGAATGAGAAAAACAATAAAAAATAAAAGGAGATACGAGAATGAAACTCCGAAAAAGAGTTATAGGTGACAATAATAACCACCGCGGTTCCCCGTGGTAAAAGCCGCGCGTCGTAAAACGCCGGATTAGGCCCGTTTCGGCTATTAGTATAAAATATGCGTTTCGATACGAAAAAAGCACAGACCCCTAAGTTTCTCTCCCGGCCAATATCATAACAGGTTACAGGATGCCGGGCAGCAGCTACCCAGCGATCTCGCATAATAAGCGGGAAGGCGAGACCAATCTTTCCGCAGTATTATATCAATTTTTTTATGAAAAACTTCTCCGAAATTCAAACACGTAAAAAAACGAAGAATAAAAAAAAAATCATCTCCAAGACGGAAGACAGTAAAGCGTTTTGGTTCGGAAAAAAGTTCTCCGATGTTTCTCAATTCCCGAATGATACTTCTTTAAGTACCCGACGAGAATCTCGCGAAGAAAGGGTTTGAAGGTTTCTCAATAGAATCCGATTTCTCGGATTTGTCGCGTTCTCGAGTGCTCTCACCATTATCGGCTTATTTACCACTAGGATAGATTTCGAATTCACACAATGTCGGCATTCGTCCCTCGAGATGTACAAGAAGCGGGGTTGTGCACGCTGTATGGCCGATAGCTGGCCGTTCCTAATAATGCCGGAGTGTATATATCCGTCCGTCGGTCCATCCTTCTGGCCTCTTACTCTCCTGCGGCTATTCGGTTAAGTATACCTCGGAATACTCTGTGTGGGTATCTTCTGCAAGAAGAGGGTTCCCGTTTACAATTCCGAGGCTCTCGAGTGGTTTCGGTTTCGGTTTTTCGTCAACTCGTATTTCTCACTTGTGTTCCGAGGGAGGAGAGCAAAAGGCCCCGGGGTATGACTTTCAAAGCCGAAGAGCCGAGCCGACGGGGGGTCCTACGGTGGCCCGTGAGGACTGCAAGGCTTCCCGTCAAGTATCCTCGCCCTCCTCCTTCTCACCTTCTGGAGACGGTGCGCGCGAGCTCCACGAATCCCGCGGGGCCTCAAGGGCCCCGGTCGTGTCACTCTCGGTCCGCGCCACCGTAGTGCCCTTCATTGAAACCGATACTCGCTTTCCTTCTTCGTCGCGGCTCTCCCGGTGCACGGCGATGAGAAACATTTTTCGAATCCTCGCAGGTACGCGTCGCCGGTGTCACTGGCCCAGGTATCCCTTTCCGCAATAACAACGGTAATGCACACCTAGCACTCGACGACCCGGAAAGTCGCTCGATGAGCCGCAATGGAGATCGCGAAGATTTTATGGATTTTGTATTATTATTTTTTTATTATAATTTTAGCTGCTTCGCTCTGGTGTTGTCGGACGAGTCGCTACGTCTGAAAACCATTGTTTGGCCGCTCTTGCTCTACCTCAGGACAAACATTGCAAAAATAATGATTTTCATTGCAAAAATAATTGTTTGAAAGGACTTTAGCCAGACTGTAAAAAAAAAAAAAAATTCGTGACGAAGGGTAGACACCCCCACGGCGCGGGCGTGCGCAGAGTCCGGCAGCCTCGAAGCATCGGGGGGTTTCCTCTCGGTTTCCTTTTCTCTCATCTTCTTCATTCCCGCGCGGCGGCATCGAGGACTGAGCCAGCGGGTCGCACACCCAGGTGACAACTTGACAAAGTGGTCCACTACGTTTCACGCGGTGCAAACGCCTCGAAAAAAAATGAGCGAGAGCAAGACAACGAAAACCGAGAGGACCTTCTTCCCGGGGATATCCCTCCCGAGGAAGAATAACTCTAGGAGCGAGCGAGATGGTGAGGCTGAGCCGAGAAAAATGCGACGAGAAAATAATGCAGCCGGTATACGTGTACGTCCGTGCTGACTATGGTTTTTTTTTTTGTATAGTTATAACACTACTATATATTACAGGCAGACTTTGGCGAACAGACCGCAGAAGTGGTGTTCTTCCAGGCGCGTCCGCGTCTCCCTCGTCGCTTATATATATTAGAGGGGCACGAGCCTTCCTCTTTCACGCCTTCGGAGAAAAAAAAAATGCACGTTTCCACACCAAAAGGTCCTACGGGAAGAGACTCCTGCCGGAGAACGAACAAGTATAGACGCACCGGGTAAACCGACAATGCGCACCCCCGATGCGACACGGACACTCCAAATCCATTTAAACTCCTATCCGATTTTGGTTTTACGTTCTCTTCACTGACTGTTTCTTTCATCTTTTTTTCCTCTGTAAGAACCTCTCGTTCTTCAGCCAAAAATGGAGACCGAGGAAAAATGGAATAGCTCTTATTATTATTATTACTTTATGGGAATTAATTTTGCCCCAATATCGCCTTTCGGTGCGAGGTGAAAATTTGTAAAGGACGTACACGATTTTACTTTGTACAGCTCGGCAATGGCGGTTCATCCAACGGGCCTTCCCTTCGGTCATTCAACGTTTACGATGCCGTAGATTTATAAAGCGCCACATTTATCCTCCCCGCGACAGGGACAATGAGGCGTCTCGTTGAGCCCTGTTCGTGTACCAGGATCGGCTCCCGTGGAGGAAACATACAAGACTCGAAGGTGTCCGCGCGCCGGTTGTCGGAGCGTACTTTGCGCTAACGGAAGCTGCGGATGATGTCGCCGAAGAGATCGAGGCACACGCTCCTCAACGGACCAACGCGCGCTCCCGAGGACCATTATGGTCCCCTCTCGACGGCGCGCGTGTACAAGAACCCGGGGCGAACGCGCGTGGGTGTCAGCAAAGCGGATAGAGAATCCAAGAGGAAGGGAGAACTCACGGGATCCTCGAGGATCCGCTTGAGAAGTTTCTTTATTTTATTGGGCCTTTTTCTTCATTTTTTTTTCTTCTCTTTGTATACTTCTGATGCTGTTCCCGCTTCGCCCCCCTCCGCCTTCGACTCCTACCTCGTGGAGAGTATGCTTTTTTTCTTTTTTTTATAGCACGTGGGTGATGCTGGGGATTGGTGGCTAATTGGAATGGACATGGACCGAGCGGAGAGATCCGAAACGCTCTAACGTTATAGACTATATACGGTACGGGATATGGTTGTATTATACTGAGCTCGAACGGACCCGAATGCTCGCCTCTCGACACCCCAAAAATTATTAGCCACTCATCACTCTCGTGGAAAAAAAATAATATCAATTAATTAACTTGTTTGCTAATGGTATCAATTTATTTTGACGAGGATACCGAACCATGAACATCGATTTGTACGGAGATTATTCTTTAAGGATGAGTGCTTTTGTTTATGCATCACCGGAATGATGTTTTTCTGTTTCGGATTCGGATCTCGGAAACTTTTTATTATTACTATTCGCAAAATTGGTAAAAATGTTTTTTTACTGATATTTCTAAATATCACTATTTCCATTATTTGATTATACTAATTTTTTTTATATATTTTTTTTGTAAATTGGAGCGGGTAAGTGTCAAGCAAGGCGATTGAGTATACGAGCAAACTTTACTCCGATCTCCTCTGACCCGTGTGAAATCGTAAATCCGTGTAAGAACCATTTGAAATACTTTACACGTCCCACGCGCGAAGTCCAACTCTGTTTGCCCGGGCGCATATCAGGCCTCGCTGCTCTCCTTTTTAGAGACGCATCCACCTCGCAGCAGCGTGTGTGGTCGCTGTTCCACCAACCGACAGCACGGTGCCGGGTATAAATTCTCCGGGTAAACCGCAAAATGGCGCATCAAAAGATTATCCCGATTTATGCGCTCGAAAGTTACTTTTTATATTATAACGTCGAACACACCCTCCGCATTTCTCGACCGAACATGGGGAATACAACAAGTTAATGTCGAATCTATTTTATGACCTTAAGGTGTCATGATTGCACGGTAATGAAAGGTTTGTTAATTTAACAAGCATCTCTTATCCTCAAATATCCACAATTTTGTTCCTCGGTAATTTTACCATTTTTTAAAGTCTGAAATATAATAAAAGCGAAAGTTATTTTTAAGTTAATCTGTATTGTTAGACCTGAACATTTTTTCCTCCATATCTTAAGATTAGATTCGAACGAGCTCGGGTAAATTGCACCGACGAATATATCGCAGTGCGCTGTGACAAACGCATCTCCGCTATAATGCACCATAAATTGAGCGCGGCGAGGACAACGCCGTAACAATTTATAATGCACGGTCCAGTTTGAACAACGAAGTCGGCTCCGCGTCGAGGAACACAGCCCACCCCTCTGGGACAAACACAGCACCCCCCTCCCCCCGTGCTCCTCCATGCAACAATAATTATCAATAAATTTATCTATTTTTTTTTTCTACCTATGTCATTGTCAGTCCCACTATTCGCAAGTTCTTTTGCAACAGTAACAATGAGCCTCTTCCCGTCCGCAACGAGGGCACTGACAGAATCCTGGGTTTCCTATCGACCCACGCTCAAAAGTGTCCGCAATAATTCATATCGAGGGTGTGAAGTTCTTTACGACATGTAAATATCATTTTGTGTATCTCGGATAATAATAAGGATGAAAGTGATAATAATGAAGAAAAAAATTCACCTTCATGCCTCCGACGACGACGTACTCCCACTCCGTTGTGAAAAATCCTTTAAAGCCCCTTTCCGCTCCTTTCCGCTTAAGTTACCAATTTACAACTCGGCCTGTCCTCCGAATAACCAAATTTCACTTTTATTATCAAATCATTACGATCTCCGGGATCCTCGTCGTTGGAGGTTATTCACCTTACTCTTCATCGCGCACTCGATAAGATTTATAATTTAACAATTTAAAAAAAATTTAATCGCCTATCTTTAACTGTTTTTTTTATTTCTATGGATATTATTCTAGAATGGTTTTTTATTTGAGGATTTTTGAGTGTCGGCACGTAAGCGGCCGGATATTGATAACACAAATTATTGTCGAAGACAACCGAGTACGATGCCGATTAATTTCATGGAGATTTATTGATTATTTAATTTTTTAACAACGATGATTTTTTGGTTAGATCGCGGACACGGGCCGGCGTTACAGCATCACGGCTCGATAGCGCGCGCGGCCCTTGTGCTCCCGAGGATTAGATCCTGCGCGCCTGGACGTACGTATGTACGCGGTGGGATTCGGAGTATAGCGGAGCCGCGAGGACCTTCCCGGGTCTCCGTGGTCGCGATGGGCGGACTTGAAGGCCGAGTATGGTGGGCGTTTGCTTGAAAGTTGAATTTCATTGGTTGTCGTTAAATGGACGGGTGACACCCATCGCGATGGTTTCGACCTATCGGCGTCGCCACGCGTCGAGGGTAGAAGGGTGGGGGGAAAGGATTGCACGGGTATTGCGGATGTACGCGGACCTATAACCCTCGAGGACATCGGGGTGTAGTGGTAGGATTTTATTGGCACCAGACCAATTCGTGAAATCTTTCAGTGATTGGTCATTTAAGGGGATACGAGTATCTAAAAATTGTTTTTCAATGAAAAGAGCCGTTTTCCCACCGGAGGTCAAAGGGTCAAAGGGCGTTGACTCCGAAAATATAAAAATTCTGTTTTTGTACTCCAAAATGAATTTTTTAAAAATATCGATTGAAAGGCGTTCAGATCTTTCGGAAAGCATATGTAACTGAATTCCTGAATGGCTCGTCACTTTAATTGAAAAGAGGGGAGGGTGGCATTTTTTTTATTGCTGTCAATGAGGGATTTTTTTATTTTTATTTTGTATGTCTTTAAAGGACTCTTTAAAGTATTTTGGTCTGTTTTCGTTTCAAGCCGTTTCACAGGCCAATAACTGATCGATGACCAATAGCAGTACCACTGCAGCATCCCTTGCTTCTCCAGATCATATGCGCACAAGGGCTGCCGGTGTTGTATTAGAGATTTCAGCACTGGTGGTACAGATTCTGCCTCCAGACTGCTGACACTGGGAACGACCGGCTGGCTGGTAGAAAACACCCGAATTGGACGGGCAAGTTTGGGGAGTTTATTGACACGGCAAATAAACAGTCAATGAATCCAAAGTCAATATTTCTCGACTCTAACGATATTACCCCCGATATTTGTTATATTATTATATTGTCGATATGAATTTTGTGCCAGGTACTCCGTTATTATTATACATTTTTCGTACGTCTACAATAAAGTTCTACTGCATCGGATACATCGACTATGCGAGCGCACAAAGTTTTTTTGGCAAACTTCGAAAAAGCGAAAATGTGTATGAGTGAGATACAGCATTTTGCTAAAAATTGCATTTTGTTAGAGTGCATTTTGTTGAAAACTTAAGCAACCATTGAGGATTGACCCGACTACCTTCCTTAGAAAAAAGAAAAACTGATCGATGGACACTTCTTAGAATTTTCGATCTTTGATCTCGAAGCGAAAGCTTCACGAGTATGAATCGCCCTGTACAGCGAACTTTAACGCTAACCAGTAAGACAGGTATAAAGTACTGATGTGGTCCAACACACAGGCGTGGCCTGTCCGACTCCGCCTCGGGATCATAACTTAGGAGCCAATGTTTGACAGTGAGTCGGAGAAATTATCCACAGCCCAGTGTCGCGGTTTTCCGCGTAAACAGTCAACCCTTTAATGACCCAAGGTAATTTACAACAACAGCTTCCGGTTCATTATATCAACGTAATTTATCCTCTACCAATAAATCTCCAACAAATTTGTCCAATTTGTAATAAATATAAAAAAATTACGCGGTATAATTGGACAATTTTCTTATTTGGAAATTCAAAACGGTGTAAAAAAAAAAAAAAAAACCAATTACCACAAAAATATCGTTCGTAGTAGTTGCACATAGAGACACGATAAATCTATGTTTTGACTAAAGTGTGAGTCTGTCGGCGAGTCGATATATGTGTGTGCGTATCCGAGGGGGTAAAAGCGGGAGAGAAGGTGCGTACGCGCACAGCGGCATAATAAATAACGATACAAGGCTGCCTACAGCTATGCGCGGGGTCCAGGACTGAAGGTACTATAGTATCGCGGGCTTCTACCTTATACCCAAACTGCCGTGGCGCGTCATTAAAATTATTTATGGTGAAATAAGAATCTGAAGCCTTTAAGTCCCCGAGTCGCTGCTGAGGGCCGGCCAGCCGGACGGGGTTACCTGAGCAAAACCCCTTAGATACTACCACCTCGCCAGCGACTGTCCTTCTCCAGCTCTTCGTCCTCTCCTACCCAGCCCAGCATCCTTCCAGCTCCACGCCAATTTTGATATTAATCGTAAATTAATTTGCCGTTTTTTTTAAATCGCAATCGATGATAATTTCACTCATAAATTGTCTTCGCAAGATTACGAAGAAAGGGTTAAAAACATGAAAATTGAAGTGCCGTAAAAAAATGGAGCAAAAATTGAAGAAAAAAAAATGGCTTCTTGTTTATCAGATATTTCTCACTTCTGCCCAGTAAAAAAGGTTTCTACTTTTAACAATCTTATTTGTCCACAAACTTCCACAATTATTTTGTTGTTTATTTTTCAAGAAATATTCGTACAAGGTAACAAACATTTTGCTACAATGAAGAACGTTTCTTATTTGTCAAATTAACAAGAAGATAATTGTTGACGTTTGTGGGCAAGAAGCGTCGGGACATATTTTACTGTGCGAGATATCGTCGCCAAGTAACCCATATATATTAGTCCCGGCGTCCCGATCCTATGACTTGTCCTATTCGCCTCATGAATATGCGTGTCTACAAGCAGGCTTGGCGTGCCTGGTCCATGCCATGGGATGTTTCGCCGCGTACCTCGCGGGTACGTGTTTATTTACCATAATCGAGCGGCGCATGATATTTACGCGCATCGATCATGTAATTAACACGGAATTAGCGATCCTCCTCCGCCGCATCGACATTTGTCTTTATCGACATCTTCGCGGATAATTTATCTCGGATGAGAAGCGAATTGACGAGCGGCGATCGGTTACACTTCGAGCAAAGTGGTACGGGTCGAGCGGACATTGGAGGTAGGAAAGAAGAAACGAAGAAGCGGCAGCACGAGCCCCTCCATACACGAAGGAGATGAAGAGGTAACGCCGTAGGGGGTCGCGTGAAAAAAATAAGAGAACCAAGGGAATTCCCCAGCTGGGGGTCTTTTTTGACGGAAGATAGTCTCTCGCACACTCTCCTTCATCGGCTCCTTCTTTTCCATCGTTCTTCGCTTTTTTTCATTCTCCCGTTCGCTGGACGCACGGTCTTCGATGAACGTAAAACACCACGCAGCCAGAATCACGCTGGGGCCGCTAACTCTCGACGATTGACCACCATTGACCACCTGGTACCACCCGCTATACTATCATATATTATAAATTATAACTATACCGGGAGAGGTACTGGATCTCGCTGGATGTATTCACCCATACACATACGAACGCTCGTGCATTGATGATCCACGGTACGGTTCCATTGGTATGTGAGAGTGGGGCATAATGGACCAGGGTTCTATATTTAAGATTAGATTTTTTTTTAACTCGCGCCAAATTTTGGGAAAAACTTAATAAAAAATAACTATATGTACTTTAGGACAGAGGGTACAAAACGGCCCATTTTGACCAATCTTTAGCGGGGCGTGGAAAAAGAAATCTCATATCGAATTGGGACGTGGGTCCGTTTTGCCCCGCTCTCCCCTGCGCGCTTCGGTGTGTTGGCTCGTTGAGGTATCTCAACCCGTTTAGGGACTCGGTTTCACATCTCGTGTGCCTGCACGGCTCCTCGAGACGTTCGAAGGAGCCGAGATTAATCGACGCAGATTTGTCACGGCGATCGGCGCGTTTAAGGTACTGCCGGTTCTCATACCCGCCTGACCTCCTCCTCCCCGTCGCCTCGGAATATCTTTTGCACCCCCAGCCTCGACGGTCATTAATTTTTTTCTTATTCATATCGGATGTACTTTTTTTTAAATCCAAAGCCGTATCACTGACGGCTGTCATGTGTTTGATGCAGATGCATCGAGAAATCGGTACGTGAGTAAATTCCGTTTAATCGAGGCCCTACCGTAAACCATCGTTGACGTTTTATATGGACGAACTTCCCTTCGGATATTTTATCACTACAAATTAACTTTCTATTTCCATAATAAAAATTTCACGTAGTGGGATTTAAAAAAAATATGTTGAAATCAAGCGTCGACGATGAAGCGGAATGACAAAAAAAAAGGAAAGATGAACCCTGTCCAGCGCGGTGCAACAGTAGCATAACTACCGCAATTAGTGCCCCGCTGACAGCTCGATCAAGGGTCGCCGGTCCGGGCCCTTGGACATTAACGACCTGACGAGGACGCAGAGACACAGGAAGGAAGCAAGGGTGAATGTATGGTAACAGTGATGGTCGAAGATCGTCGAGTATATTTTCGACCGCAGTGTGGCGGCTTTAGTGCCCTTTGCGCGCTCTTTTGTCCCTTACTTTTTCACTACAGCGTGAATGCGCACGGTTACCCTCGACGCGGCTCGTCAAGATCTCGATCTGAATTGCCGACGGGACGGTCTCGCGGGGGTGCGCGACACACGAGTGGCTTCACGCTCCAACGACCATCGACTCTCGTCCCTTTAATGCTCCCGAATCAGCAACAAATCGACCCCAGACTCCGAAACGGATTTCCTTATCGCGGTTCTTAAAATTCCGAATAAACTGCGATAAACTTTACAGTACACTGTTTTCGTATCATCGAACTTGTTATCTGCCAGGTGCAATCTATATTCCCATTGTTTTTCTGTTATGCACGGAATATAATACAAATTTGATCAAGATCGTGTCGTGTCTTTTCAAATTTAATTAGAACCGTCTGTCGTACCAAACTAAATTTAAGGCAACTTTTTTTTTCATTCGGAAAGGATTTGTTTGATGAAATTAATTCTATTCGAAAGTAACGAACTTTTTTTTACCGGTGCATAGATTTTACCAGTGATAAGCCCGAGGTATGTCCTCGGCGAGTTTGTGATTTAAAAAAAGACGATCACAGAACGAATCAAAAGCGTCAACGGATCTCGGACGTCTGAGATTTTCGTGCGAGAAATCGATTAGAGTCGGTTAATCACCCGGCGAGGCACATTCCGATTCTATAGACGCGATACGCGCTCCATACTTGATGGATACGCCCACTTTTGATATTTCGGTGATCAATAACCGATGGGAGAAGTTCTCGGACACTACACAGAGCCCGTGGGTCCGGCCCGATGCTTTCGCTTTTCTCACTCTCTGGCCACTCGACGAAGAAACTTACTCGGGTCATTACTCACAGTCGACGATGAATAAATAATTTACAGCGTCGCGTGTATATATACAGCGGGCGATGCACAGACCGTGAATTGCCAACACATCGCCGGGCAGGTTTGGTGTACAGGACTCTATAAAAAAAAACAAAATACTAATCACAAATAAATAAAAAATCTTTCACGCCGGTAAAATCCATCGGGAACATTATAAATATTCTGTGAACTTGAGCACGGTGTCTCTCCTATCTTATCGCCTTTCAGTACCATTTGCCACAAAAAAAAAATTATTCAAGGAAGATGAATAACCACTATTATCAATTTCTTGCCTCTAAAGATCGCTTAATCGTGTCAAATAGTGTTAACCGAGAGCGTTTCATTAATGTCACGAGGATCTCTCTGCGAGTCTCCTGTGTGGTCATTATTTCGAAGCATGATCGGCTACTTTCGATTCGGTAGTTGTCCGGGACTTTTCGGATCGAACGATAAATCATTCGTCCGCGCGGTGCATTCCGTCGAGGCAACAATCGAAGATCGATTGTCAGTGAATGTACCCCTGAAGGCATCAACGAATAAGATACTCGCGGTATGTTAGAAACATTGCAGGAATTTAAAAAAATCAAAACAAAAAAATTAAATGTCCAATATTGCGTGCAGACCCATCCGAGCCACAAAACCCCTCTAGTACCTCATAAAGTCATAAACCAAGGATTCGCCTCTCTAGTCGTCTACTTCACGGTGGCCTTGTCCGGGTTCCAGATTTACGCGTATTAAAAGCATATTACAATATTAATAAGGGACTATTTTAATGGGCATCAGGTGCCTAGGTGGAATCCTCATCACCCTCATAAGCTTCGAATTCTCGCAAAAAAAAAGAAAAACACCCAAATCTTATACCTACACGATTATACCGACGTCTATGCTCGAAGGCAGTTGATAGGCCCTTCCGAAATTAACGACAACATTACCCCGAGCTGATCCCTTTTCCCTGAACAAACTACAATTGTCAAACCAGATAATTGATCGCTCGTATTCTCCTGTCGGCGGCGAAATTTGAATAATCCAAACGTAAATCATGTTATTTAAGGACCCATTAATGTCCGTCGGTGTTTATGATGTAATGGAATTATATCGAGAAGTGCAATGATTGTGCACTTTTAATTTTAATTATATCCGAAAAAAAAACAAGCAAAAAAATCTTGCACAAGTGAGTACAGGAAACGTCGTAACGTCGAGGATAACGGCAGAGATCATCTTCCCGCGGTTCACGTATCTTATAGCCGCGTACGACAAACGATTCGTCGCGACGGTAATTTGAATTTTAATGCGGCAATTAAAATATGTTAAACAGCTACTTAATATCGGCTTTGCTGAGCTATCGCGAGCTAGCTATGTATGGGTCGCAGTATTTTATGTTTAACATGAAACCGTAACTCTCGTAACGCGCGCGCGCATGCGCGGCTCCTCTTCGCGCTCCGAAGAGTTCTCCTCCGGCCCGGATGTCTTGGCGTGTTGTTTTTTCGATTTATAATTTACGACAGTCCGACGCTGCCGGTCCTCCGCGAACGAGTATTATACCGCGTCCTTTTATCTTCTTTTCTCCATCTTTTTTATTATTATTTTTAATCCTTCCGATTGCGTGACTCGATACTTTTAGCGTCAGAACTACAACGAAAAAAATCGAGAGGACAGGGAGCTCCTTACAAATTTACTTCATAAATAATAATGTAATTATTGCATCGCAATTTTATTCGCGATTCTTTATTTTCGTCCCTATAAAATGTCGTCGCTTTCTTGTATCGTTTGCACGAAGCAGATTTGTGTTTTTCGGCTCGCGGCTCTTGATTTAACGTTTTTTTTATTAATTAATTTATCGATGGACGTTTGTTTCTCCCTTTCCACTCTTGTCTCAACCGAATTTTATACACCCTGAACAATTTTACTGCCCGAAGGACAGTGGCCAGTAGAGTAATATTTGTATTGAAAAATGTTGCTAAAATTGCATATCTCTTTTTTCCGGGACAATGAAACACACGCGGGATGTAAACGACTCGCCTGGAGAACGAGACTTCCGGTTTCGCGTAGGCATAAAAAATAAAGTCGTGGAAAGCGTAAAGCGCAATTAAAATTATCTCGGTACTAAGGCTCGCGTTAGTGCTCCGTAATAACCGGGTATTCCGTTGGGGTATGTTCACTTCGGTCCCATCTGGCCGAAGGAATCGCAAACAGAACGGCGACGATGATGTTCGCAGGCTGTTATTTTCCCTCGCGGAGTCAGGTGAATTTCTACTCAGCCCGTCGGCCCCCGATCAACAACGTTGCAACAACAAAACGCCGCACCGTGCGCTGCCTTATTAGAGAGCATATTTCACGGAAAGCTTTTACGAGCAAAAACTCTCGTATCCCTGGAGATTGGGCACACAGAGCCATTTTTACAGGTGGCAGGTATATAAACTTTAATACACAAGGTTCGCGCGTGCTAGCGCCTTCGTTTGCAGTATAAAGATCGTTTGCATAGCTGATTGCGAAATCCTTGAGAAAGCCTTCACCCTCGTGAACTGGATAATCATATTCAAGAATTGAACTATTTTCTGAAGTGGAAAAATTATTGAAATAACTTATATTAAAAATTAAAAAATAATTTTAAAAATGAAAAATAGTAGAGCGACCTGCTATGTGTCTATAAAGATATATTAATGAGACAAGCTTTGCAGGATTTGGCATAAATGGCACGATTGACAAAATTTGCCAGAAAAATTGCAAGTTTATGTACGGAAAGTTCGAGATAGTTGGTACTTTTGCAACAAAGTAAGAGGAAGAGAAGCGGGAAAATAGAGCTTACACCATATTTCTTTCCCTTCCTTCGTTTATCGCCCTCGCTCTTTCCTCGGGGAGAAGCGAAATGGCCGAGGAGTCACAAACGGCAATCACGGGGCTAAGTGCTAACCCAATCAAGGCTCGGAAGAACCGGGCGAGCGGCTGAAAGAGGCTGCGTACACCCTTGCACGTTCCTCATCAGAGAGGCTGGAAAAATTCGACCCTTGCCAGGCATCGGCTATTGACCCCCCATATCTTCAGATCTTACACGAAAAAGAAATCGAATAAAAAAAATAAAAGTTGTACCACGGTATATGGAAAGTGTTAAGATTTTCCTGTTCAGAGTTGGACCATCGATTCGCAGGCCTGTGATACATTTTTTCAAATCCAATTTTGTTTTTATTATCTTTTTTTATGGCATTTCATCGAACGACCAAACGCGGATAGTAACTATGCGAGGAAAGAGATGAATATAGAAACGGTGCTTCTCCTTGGAGCGTGCAGTGGATGCGCATTTCTTCTTCATAGTTCATATATCAAACGCTTAGGCGAGGCGGCGACACATAAATACCGTACGCGGTGGTATAAAAGCTACGCTCGCGGAGCAAAAAAAAAAGATTATACTGAGCGCAGCACCGCGGGCACCGATAGAACGAGAGAAACAGTGAAAACAAAAAAAAAATAAAGAGAGAGGAAGAGTGGATAAAATATATTAACTCCGACGTGTCCGGCGTGGGTTTCATGATTTTCGGGGACACTTCTCACTCCTTTCATTTTTTACCCTCACTCTTTCTCTCGGGCTCGCTCATCCTCTCTTATTTTCATCTCTCGGGTTTATCTTCGATTTTTTTTTTTTTTAGAATCTTCGCGCCTCGAAGCAACGCGCGACCAGAAATGACTTATGACCAGCGGCGTGCTTTAAGGTCCCTGAAGAGTTCAACTTTCCATCTCTCTCTCCATTCATTCTACCTCTCTTACGATCGCACTTCGTCCTTTTATCGTTTACTACAAGCAGTGAAGTTTTCATCTCACATGATAAAAAAGGAAATAATGATTGCCAACCAGAACGATGAAAGAAAGAAAAAAAAATGAACGTCTTGCGGACAAGAAATATTTGTTGAATGTACAAGCCTCTTTCACCGTGCAGTTTCCCGCCTCGAGGTACAATATCCAATGTTTAATTTTTATCGTTTGACCCCAATGAACCCCCTCAAGGCGAACTCTGTCGCCGATCCTACAGCTCTCCTGTTTCCTCTGGGACTCGATTAATTCGATTTATATTCCGAGAAGCATCCTCGTTATCCGTATTCTTTTCGATCTATCAATTTCTCTCGCACCCTTAATTCTCTCCGGCGTTACCGGGTCCGACCGTTCCATGGTCGTTACAACTGTACCGCCGCGGGCTTAATCGAGTTGCGAGGGGCACGGTGGGAGATCCGCGCAGGAAATCCTGCAAACTGGAAAATACACGAAAGCCAAGGGGATGTATACCAAGTACGCCGAAGGTATATATGAAGGCCTCGGGAGCTTTGAGAAACAAGCCATAAGGGCCAAGAGTTGGAGGGTCGCTTGTACGTGCGGGGTTGAAGGAAACAAACTTAGCGAGGAGTCTGTGATGCCTGGCATCAGGAACCAGTGAAAGCTGAGGCTGTGTCCTAACTATATGTATCCCCCCGGGAGAGAGGAGGAGAGTACCGGTACTGCTTTTGGCTCTTGCTACTTGCTACTCTGTGCTCAACCGAGCTTCCTCTTCGTCTCGCTACTCCTCGCGCTCCTTGATGGGACGGCCGGAGGGCTAACGGCGCGTTTGATCCCCGAAGGCATAACTCCTGCGACGCAGACTCCACTCTGTGTCTGGACTGAGGAATTATTCGCAAAGCGGACAAACAATCGAGTCTCCTCGCACATTTTACCAAAAAATGTAAACACAGACATTTTTTTTCCTCGAGTTTGAGCTGCGATTGTTTGGTGCCGCGTGAATCAATCTCTCGCATCTGTGTAAACGTACAGATTTATGCACCCCGACAAAAGTCCCAGCGGGACGGCGAAAGATCCTATTTTTCGAAGTTTTCTGGCAGCGGACTGCAGTTGCCATAGACGATCGATAGAGACGATTCAGTGTCTGTAGGAAATGAATTGGACGTCCTCCAGAGTATTCAACGCAAGCCTCCGCGCAAATAAAATTTCGTGCAGAGTTCTCGCACCCGGGAGTTTCCGATGCACGTACCATTCCTTCCCACTGTTCCCCGAAGCTTAGGAAATTGATCGTGTTTCCGGCGGCAATTCTTCCAGTACCCTGGAGATTTTTGCCGCAACGAGAGAAACTCATACCTGCGGCAGATTAAATAAAAATCAATACCAAAAAACTTAAACATCATTATAATAGTTATGATGACTGTTTTGGCTGCAATAGATCGATTTAAACCAGAACCCTCGCCTTCCGAGAGTATCGATCCTCTCGTACGTGCTTTCGATATATTTTTCCGTTACAGATCCTTCCACATGTGTGGTTGCATCCTTTCGATCGCTCCGGTTGCCCCGAGCCGCAATTAAAACCGTTTGTCGTTCGCATCGCGGAAGATAAATTCGTGGCAGGCGTCGGCAGACTCGTCTGCGTATATATACATGTACATATATATATGTACATATATATATATACACAAGCGAGGTCGACGAAACACTCAAAGGTAAATCGGGCTCAACGGCGCATGAATTGTTGTGTGCACACAACGTGAAAGTAAATTCGCGAACGCGATAGCGGACTATATATCCATCGGTGTATTATAACTATACGGCTGTACGGGCCGCGGTATGTATTACGAATAAGCGAGGATGGATCGCGAGAAGAAGCTGAGGCGTTGGAGCGCAGTATCCGGTGAGGATGAAAGAAAGAAAGAACAAGGAAAGGAGGGCGAAGCGAGACGGAGGGAATGATTTACATAGCCCATATAACCGGATACTACCAAGGAGAAATCACTATAAATATGCCGAGGGTGGTTTTTAATATGCGGTAGCCCTTTAATTTATAACAACTTATTAAATAAGGGCCCAAGGCCATCAGCGCGGTGCAAGTCGTATACCATATAGATACACACTGTGTATCTATGCGCGGAGCGCACTAATATTCCTTCTTGCCTCTGGTCCTTTCACTCCACCCTCGCCCATCGAATGAGATACTATAAACAAACAAACCGGACAACAGCCCATCCTCACCCCGTCCCTTTCTCGAATCTTATTTATTTCTCGAATGCGCGCTCGTTTTCTTGTTTAAATTTTACCATCGGCAAAATCTTGTTTTCCAATTGCAAGGCTAAATAGGCGTGAAGATTTAGACGATAACAAATATTTCTTGTCGAAAAATTGAGTGATAATTTTTTTTCTTTTTATCGGAGTTGATGATTCCGGAGTTGATGATTAAAAATTGTAATCAATAAAAAAATTGTAAATAATAATGTGAAAAATTACGTTGATGGGATTTCATCCCAAATTCAATGAACTGTTGCACCTCGCGATTAAAAATCCTAAAAGGCAAGAAGCTGCTCTCCCACGCGAGCTACCAGGAGAGAAAAAGAGAATTTTCATAGACCGCCGAGCCGCACGTAACGTGAGAACGGGAGACGAGAAGCGATGTGAGGATCCGGTCGTCGTGTTCTAGTCCATCGTCACTTGTCGGTTCAATGAACAATTGCGCACAGCCTGCGGCCATAGGAAACCATTTAATCCCAGCGGGAGATTCTTTAACCGTGGCCGACGCGTGCTGGACGACGTGCATATCCTTTAATCGGGAGCACTCGCTTCGCGACACTCTACTCTCACTCGTCGAACGTGTTCCGAATTTTTCACTACCTTTCCAGCCGTACGTTCAACACCTTCCATTATCTTTGCCACTCGCAAATTAAGGAAATTCTCATCTCAGGAATTGTAATTTTTCGCAATTTAAATCTTTCTTCGATGATTAATTTTTTTTCTGTAATGGTAAATGCCATGCGATTTCATTTTAGTTCAATGTTTAAACTAAAAACGACAAAAAAAAAAATATATATATATATATAAAAGTACCCTTACAATTTTTCGACAAAAATGGTATTTTTTCAAAAAAATTTTTTAGAATTTTTTCTTTACTGAAATCGGTTGGTAAATATGCCACTTGAAAAGAATGGCGAACGTTTTAATTCGATATCTCGAAATTTTTTGAAAAAAAGTGCCGTTTCGCAAAATTTAACATAGGATTCCCCTAACTTTAATGTTTTATGTCTTGTTATGCGTGGTGTATTCAACAGCTGGTGCGAAATTAATTTTGTTTAGCCACAGAAGCGAGCTTGAGGGGAATACTGCGAGGCAGTTAATTGGTAGTACGCGCTCCACGCTCCGGTACGTGGTTACATACGACTTCTCACTGCATTGCGCGGGCTTGCGGCACGCAACCCTTTTCTCAGATCCATTAAGCTGTACGGGGAATCTTATGAATTCCTGACAATCCTGAGGATTCGGTGACTCAGCCCATACAGTGTATCAGAGCTGGGTAAAGTACCAAAAAATACTTCAACTACAAAGAACGAACTATTCAATCACAAGTACTTGAAGTATCAAGTATTTTTTTAACTTGAAGTATTTCTAAAGTACTTTTTCCATGTATCTTTCACAATTAGGTTCGTAACGCTAAATAAATGCTATTTCAATATACTTATTTATTTGAATGTAGTAAAACTTTTCTCTGGGTGCAGAAGGCTTTCCACCGGCTGAGTCGAGACGAGTTCATAAACGATGACATTTATCATTAAACCATCCACCGGGATGTTCAGTTCAACGTGTAATACGTGCCCATCCTCCTTCAGGTCGCGATATAAAGCTAGACGAAATAGTACATTTCGATAAGAGTGCGACAAACTTTTTCCGATGAGTGTGAGTTTGTGGTACAAGCCGAGGGCGAGTGTTGCATCACATGAGTTAAGGAAAAAATTTACGCACGGGGATCGTACCAAATTTTAGTTGACAAGGTGTGAAATTGGCGATTTTACGCACGTGAAGCGTGTGTAAATTTTCACATCGAGTAAAGTAAATAATTTTATAATGGATGAATAAAGTTATTGCTCCCCATAATTTAAGATTTGTTTGTAGCTATTATATATATATTTTAGATGTACATCATGAACTAGAAAGCTAAATTCGAAATACAAACTCACGGATTTTTTCATTTGGGCGAAGGATCAACGGTATTTAGGCTTAGACAAAGACTTCGTCAGTGACTATTTCAGGTAGGGGTAAAGGTATGTAAAATAGGTGTTTAGACTTTCCCTGTACCAGGACGAGACTCGTCTCGTTTGGCGAATTCTTTTGAGAATGGACTCCGTCTCGTCCAAGAAAGTGTCAAATCCACTGGTGAAATCGCAGTCCATGAGGGAAAATGTAAGGTCGGTGAGCGAATCAGCGATCTTGTACACTTCAATCGTTAGAGACGGGACACCCTTGGTTTCGATCCACACAGCCTTAAGTCCAGCCTGAAAACAGAGCAAAAAAATGACATGCACTTAGCAATCAAGCTGTAAGCAAATATGACAAACAATTTTTACCTGATAAAAAATTGTTATATCAATACTTTTTTTTATGCTCATTGTTAGATTTAATTCAGAGTTTCGTAGTATATATCGTTTTCTTTTATAATGACAATTGATATAAGAAGAAAAAAAAATTTCTCGATGTCATACAAGTACGGGGACTTTACATTTATCCGATAATTTTGCATTTAAGATCGAAATCGGGTTTCAAAAGATTAAATTGAACTCACCACATTGACGCACTCCATCGCAGCGGCAGCTGTTCTGATGCCATCGACATTGTCACCACAGTGGCGAGCTTCCTCTCTGATTGCGGTCAAATTTGCGAGAACATTCTCTGAAAGCGTGGTGATATTCTTTGCGTATCTCCTTCCAATTGCAAGCTTGTCATCGAGGCACGTGCTCATGTTAACGATTGCAGCAACTCCGGTGTCTTGAAGATGGACGACCGATTGTTTGAAATCCGCGATTTCGGAACTCCTTTGCATGTTCATGTTGTCTGTGAGGGGGAGTTTGTTAATCTCCACTCGAACCTGTGAATAGATGGCATGTGACAAATTTTGGATCCTCACTCGCGGGGCATTATTCATTATTCGCGTTATTATCAATTCTTTGACAGCGCAAACCTCCTCCAATGTTGATGAGACTCGTAGAGAAGCACTGTCGATGCCTGCCTTCGTACCTCCCTCGATGTCGGCAACATCCTCCTTAGCCTTCAACTTGAGATCGGCGAACTTATCTCTGGTCGCGTAAATTGTGGTTTCGATGAGTGCGACTGTCGCTTCGGCGGATACGAGAGCATCCGACTCGTAGGAAGCATTGACCACCTACAAGTTACAATAACATTCTATTGTTAGCTTTAAGCACGTACAATAACATTCTATTATTAGCGTTAAGCACGTACAATAACATTCTATTATTAGCGTTAAAACATTCAATATTTACTGCACTATGGACTTGAAGCCTCATTACTTATATGCACGCACTTACCGAAGCGAAGAGTACAGCGCACAGGAATGTCGCTGGTTTCGACATTGTTCTTTGTTGTTTGGCGTGCCGAGTATAAGTCACCGATATTCACACGACGGTTTTATATAGTATTCGTCGCTCGGCAGCTCATGAATTTAAGGAATAGATAACGTTCTTCGTAATCGAATCACACTTGTATCAATAAACTGTGCCAATAAAGCGTGGCTAAGATTACAATGTGCCTGTGCGTGGAAAACATGTATTCCATGACACGCGCTTTTCCAGCAAGTTATTCCACGCAGTTTTATAGATTTTTCGTTATAAAATGTTCATGGGGCAGTATTAAATTTTTTTTAAGTTAGAAATTGAAATTTTCACATCGCTTTCTCATAATTTTTCTTTATTCGCAAAACTTTTTCTATGAGAAAGCCTTTTCAATTTTTTCCCTTTTTTTTGGCTTCCTCATAGAGGAAGCACTGCGCAAAATTTTAATAGATGAAAAAGCCATTTGCAAATTACTTTGCACCTTTTTCGGAACATTAAGAAATGTTTACATTTCATAAAATTTAAACGGTAAAAAAATACCGCGACATTTATTGTAAAAAATTGCTAACTGAAATTTTTGTAATTCGTCGTTTTGAAGCAATTTTTAAAAATATATCCTTCACTTTGAGCTGAAGTGCTCTTTCGATCGGACCAATCTGGTTCTCCATCGCGTAATCGATAATGCTAAAATAACGTATTGAATGGACCTCCGAAGAAACATCGCACGTGCCAGTAAGCTAGTTTATGGAGTCTCTTTCCAACCGCGTCTTTGATGCAACATCCACGCATCGCCACTGTACCGTTCTCCGCACACACCTACGGCTAAGTGCATTAACGGCATGTGCGTATCCGGGGCTCCGTGTACCCAACGCTGCTCACGTGTCACCCGATGCGTGAACATTTCATACATACGTGAACATTCGACGCCCACGCACGCTTCTCGAGAGCCGAAATTTTGGGGGAGGAGAGAACGGAGAAGATAACCAGGGTCAGCCGATGCTCCCTTCCTCTTGTCGGCGCGACGTACGCGCCCGTCGATGTTAACATCCCTTACAGCCGGAGGAACCGGGAACGGGAGAGACCTAATACGCCCGGCCTACCGGCAGGGTTGCACAATCGCGCCCTGATTGATAATTTATACGGTGCGTGCAGGTTATTTGATTATCCGTTCTCCCCCTCCCCCAGCTCCGCGTGGGCGCGAACTGCTCTCACCGGGCTCACTCTTTCGTCCTCTCTCTCCCAGTGCACTTACCCTCCTTTCGGCCTTTCCTGCTCTCTCTCCCGACTTCTCGGGAATTCTCGCGATTTCCTCTCGCGCCCACCGGCTTCCACGTCATCCTCGGTTCGCTGGGACTCGACTTCTCGAGAAACGTAGTTACGTTTTTCCTTTTCATGCCTGACACGTGTGCGTCCTTGGATTTCTGAAATCAAGTAAACAGTTATGTGTAATAACAGATAATAGTCTAAGACACGGGCGGACAGCTACGGTTTCAACATACGAGTAGGAATAACGACGAGCAGCCGTTACTAAGTTGAAGTCTTTTTTTCGAATTTTTTTCTTTTATATATATATTTATATATATATTTTTATTTATATATATATTTATATATATATATTTATATATATATATTATTATATTGTATATATATATATATATATATATATATTTATATATATATTTAATTTTTTCTCTTAAAATGTTTGTGGTTATTATTATGTATATGTTTAATTTTTTTTCTATTATCTGTTCCAAATCTTTGCCCCCCATGTAAATATCGATAAATCTGTTATGATCGATAGATCTGTTTTTTCTACTGGCAAGACATTATCGCGTCCACGAACGCTTGTGGAGATGTGAAGAGGACCGGGAGATAGCGGCTCACAGAACCAAGGGGAATTTGTGAGTTTTGACATGCGGGCAAAATTCGTGCGGTGCCGGTGCGACGACACAAAATGTAACGGAACTGTGGCGTGAAGAGAAAGCGCAGAGGGTGGACGAGGGTTCGAGGGTGAATCTAAACAGCCGTAGCGTTGGGTAGTGGTAAATACAGCGCCCCGTACCGGGATGATGACATAATTGGTATCATTCGGGATCTTCTTTTGAGGTGAACCATCCGGCAATCCGGACTGCTTGTCCGCCTTCTCTCGCAGATTTCTAGGGTGGCTGTGCGCGCGTACCGGGAGGGGGTGGATTATGACGCGACCCTTCGACGTGCGTAACTCAACTATCGCACACGCCTCGAACTCGTTCTATTTACTGTACCGCTGTTCACTCAAACGTTTCTGTTCACCCTGCATCCCTCTGCTTCTTTCCGGCCGCCCTTTATTTGATTTATTTATCCGTTATTTGATTGTTCGATGTTCCTGCATTGTGCAATTCTTGTTTTTCTCTCGACGATCGAAAAGAGGCGGCGACACACACGCGGCTAAATGCTGTTAGTTCATAAAGGATCTATTTTTTTTTATTCTCATTTATCTTGCTCCGTTTATTTGGCCGGGTCAAGATAAATCTGCACACATGGACCGTGCTTGATTTCCGGGACGATGCGAAATTATGAACAATATTTTTATCGATTCTCTCACGGGGGAAAAAATATTTGGACGAGCAATAAAATTCCAAGGATAGTTCTCGGAGGAGAAAAGTGATGAGAGAACAAATTCTTCCGGAACACCTTCCAATGCCATCTCGGGCCTCGAAACTCCAAGTTCAGACCTGAAGCTCGATAAGGCACAGTGGAGTAAGGATAACAAAATCTGTGAACCGCTTGCGACTAATATCGGAATCTTCGATACACTGAATCTGACTGTTGAACGGAAGGCCACGTGGAGATTCCACTTTCCATCCACGGATCGTCCACTGTTCAATTTTCTCAAATCCCGATTAGAGCGATCGTTGTTGCCAACAGTCGGTCAAATAGGAACGGACACCGAGAACCTCTTATGGGTTTCCCTCGGGTGTCCAATTCGCTGCCGGATCAGGAGCTGATATTGCCAAGATCTTTTTGCCGCAGTCATGCTCTCAGCGGTTCCTTCGGCTTCTCGGCGGCGCGTTTTTGGAACGCGCTTCCGCTACAGTTGCGGCAGCTGGACTCGGTTATCGGATTCCGGAGTGCGGTCCGGGAGTTCCTGCTCGCCAGGAAAGGGGGGTGTATGTTGGATGGGTGGATTGCGCTGCTTGCGTGCTTGTCTTGTATTCTCATTTTTATTATGATTTTTATTCTCAGTTGTCGATAGTTTATTATTACGTCTGTTTATTTCTGGTTTTTATATACTTTAATTTTTCTTACTTTCATTGTATAATTTTTATAATTGTATCATTTTCTTCGTTACTCATCGTTGTATTTTGGAGCGCGGTGTCATTATGGGGCTTGCCTCAGGACACGAATAAAAGACACTAGGTATCTATTATGGTCGCTGGTTTGTATCAACTCTCAGCATCTTCTTTTAACAACAAACCCGGACAGCCGAGATACCTCAAAGTAATTGGCGTAGTGATCATATTTCTCGTAAAGAATTTTTCGAGGCAAATAGACAATCCGTCAAAAACAAAAAAATCTGAAGAACACGGTTCCACGATGGGATAAGGATCGGTAGCCGGCACGATGCCAAGATCCTATTATTCCTGATTCTTGGCGAGCAGCCGATGGCGAGGTTTTCCAACGATCGAATTAATCAATTCTCGAGAATAGTCGTGTCGAATATATACGACACTGGAAATCTGGCTGGTCAAATCTCCATATTTTTCTTGATTGTAATAAATCCGCGCGGTGCCTCGAGACCCGAGTGAGGATATTTTTTGCACGTGTACCGAGAAAACCCGGGAATTATGAGGGTAACCACCGTGCCGGGTTCGTTAGCGATAATGAAATTTCTTTTTCAGATAATAATTAACGAGGGCGATATGCCTGGCAGCTGGGCGAACGAGAGTGCGCGCCCAATTGCACAACGTATACCAAAGCTGCAATAGTACTAACTGGATGAAGTCCTTTTTATGGGAGAACAGACTCAAATTTATACGGTACGCATAATTTTCTAACTTCTCGATGACGCAATTAACATTTTCCTCGTGCTTGAGAGTTAATTATAATTAAGGAAACTTTGTAATTGGAAAATACAGACGGACAGACAGACGTGACTTCTGTGTACTGTCACAGAAGATAAGACTCTCTGTTTTTATTTACGTAATGAATAAATGGTTCATCTTTTTGTTTTAATCTGAGAATTTTTCTGATCACCTGCGACGAATCGATTTTCAATTCATCAGCGACACGAACAAAAATACTGACAGAAGGGAGAACAGGAAAAGTTCATCGACTCTGGCGGGCGGCAAAAAAATCTCCGCGTCGCCATTAGTCTTATCAGAACCAACCCACCGTGAATATTTTCTTATTGAGCTCCGATGGAAATGAAGAGAGGACAAAAACCGGTGACGCAGGTGTATTGGAAATTTAGATACGTATAGAAGAGAGCGGGGCAAAGCGGATCACTGTCCTCCATTTGAGACGAGACGTTTTTACGTCCCGCGAAAAATTGATGGAAACTGTCCGACTTGCTCCACACTTCCCCTACCTTCCAATAAAGTCGCGTATTTGCGGTTACGATCTGGACCATTAAGAATTTCTACTCTCCGAACGCAAGTTCTAAAATTGAAACGCCACCGGTTGAGAGAAAGTTTGGCGTTAGCCGTTGGCTTCTGGCCGGGATAGCGGACGGAGCAGGAAGTTTTTGCCGGGGTATTTTCACCGGGAGCTCGCGGGGAGTTCTTCTGCTCGATGGGTTACCCGATCGGCAAGCTGCTAGAGCAAAATAAGAGCAGCCCCGCGCTCGGAAAGCCGGCAAGGCGAGCACTGTATGTCTGAAACTCGTATATCTCGAAGAAAACGATTACCCGAGCGACTCTTCCACCCTGACCGAGGACAGCTTGTGCGCTTCTTACCTTCCTACGACTTTCATACGGTAGTCGTTACATAAATCTCGCGAATTAGATCGACACTAACCTGGAGAAACTGGGGGATCCTTCACTTCGACGAACCCTATGAGATTGTCCTTGATACGCATTTTCACGGCGAATTTCATTTAGTGAAAGAGGCGCCAGGTCGATGTCGAATGGTGACCACTATCCTTGAGTGAATCAGTCGGACAATCGGAGTGATAGAAGCTTCATCCTGAAACAAATAAAAATGTCTGCGCTTTATTGACATTTATCAAACTAGCCAATTCATTGATATCCGAGTCTTTATGATTTTCCCTTAATTTTAGGACGCTTATCAAAAAGTTTCATTCCACCATCAAGGGGTCTGTGATTTCCCAAGAAAATCATTGCATGGGGTTATAATTTGCCCGGTCTGTCTAAGGAATTTGCATGACTTTATCTTTAAGGCCTCTCAATTAAACGGGCTTTTGTAGTGTACGGAGTTACGGCACTTGTTGCGCCATTCATTACGACCGGTATCGCCCTATTCTCTAGGTGCTTATGTGAGTTTTCAATTTATTACCTAGGGAGACGGGCAGTGCTGCTATGGACGGACGGAAAGTTTAGCGAGCAAAGTTCTGCCGCAGCGTGACTAAGGTGGGTGTGTAAATTTCAAATTTTCCAACTTTACCCGATGGACGTTATTAAATTTTTCCGCATCGCGTTCCCACGTTCGATCTTGTGAATTTAACCATAAATATTGAAATCCGGTCGACGCAGTTGTTCGTGGCGTTCGCGATATAATCTATGCCGCTCGACGCTACTCTTTGAAATGATTCACTCGTGGATTCAAAAAATAGTATATTGCTTTTATGTCGGTAGAAAAAAAATTATTTGAAAGTACTGGACCGATGTGACGCGATCGCGTTATTTGAGCGTGAGATGTTAATCTCGCTGGATCCTCGTCAGAGGATCTGAAGCTTCGGAGGAGTGTTACATTCGGATAGATCTCTCCGGCACGTCATTAATATTAACTTAATTTCCATTACCGTTCGGGGAGATGCCCACTCCGGGCAATAATACCCTTCGCTTCTATCACCTTTCCTCCGCTATTAATAACGGCCGAGTCGCTTTGCGAATAATATTTCATCCGGCTATTGTGCAGTCCCGTTGTACCTGAAATATATGTAATTTTTGTCTGGTGTTCTATGCCGTTTTCGGAATACAAAGGACGATCGCAAAAACGAGCATAAAAATGTCTCCGACAATAAAAAAACAAAAGAAAAAACATCGTGACAATAAAGCCCGGGCTTGAGACAGAGTGACAGGCGATTAATCAGGTGCAATCGCTCAGACAGAACTCCGGTGTGATTCACCGGAGACGAATCGTAGTTTCGTTATCATACGCTCATCGCGCGACCGAGAAACTTTCACATTAAGATTCGTCCACGGTAAAAATTTTTATGTTTTTTGTTGGGTAAATTTAGCAAAGGAAAAAATTGCAGTTCGAAAGTTGTTTTCAGTGTGCAAATATTTCTCACGAAAGACACTTGGATAATCTTGGTTCACACGAAGACCACGTGATAGCTCCATCAGGAGCTTTCCACGCGTGTCTTTTGTCTCCGCTTCTACGATCAGGATAAGGACCTCGTCGGCTTTTTTTGACAAGGTCCCGTTCGTCCCGATGCAGCACGACGTTGTCGAGCTAATAGTCGTACACACCAGTACCAATGCCAAGGGTAGACCGAGAGACGAGAAATTTCCTGCGGGACTCGAATTCCCGGGACAGCATCGAACATGAGACGAAGAAAAGCAAGGACGGTGTTCCAACGGACCAACTTGCGACGGGCGAACCAGTATGAAACAAATTACACTTATATGGAGCGTTAGAGCATAACGAGCCAAGGGATGAATGGAAATTCATGATTCAACGATCTGACGTAAAATTTTCACCCCTCAGCTGAATTAATGCCAGACGGGGTCAGCCTCATTCCAGGTCCCTAATTATCCCAAATAACACTTAAAGTGTATGCGACAATATTCCATCAAAAAAAATCATTAACAAAATGAAATATTGTCGTATACACTTTAAGTGCTATTTAGGATTTTTTTCCTAATCGTTTAACAACTCTCGAAAGCACTGCTTTAATGCACAGAACACTCGGCAAGCCCACTAATTAGAGCTGTGGGCTGGAACGGTTCTACACTGTGAATAAAGCAGAGGAGGTAGTGCGATTTGTCTCAGGCAGGATATTGCCGAAACTGACGTGCGTCATATTTATTTAGGTAGATACACCTGTTTGTATGAAACGCGACGACCAAGCGAAGCGAAATTCGCTACGATTTCCCGGAAACTAATGGAGCGCGAACGGCGAGAGGAGGGCGCCGACCGGAGGGTGTTTCTCCAGCTTGGTTCGTGATCTGCATTCATCAGGACCGTCCCCATTGACCCAATAAGTCATCTATAACGTCAGAGCCACTTAGCGGGCCGAGGGCAACAGCTATTGGCATAATTCCGGCCTTGTCCATCGAATAAGATTTAGGACAGAAGACCAATCTCTAATAGATGGCTGACGACTGTACGACTAATGTCGACATCCCGCTGGGAGGAATTCGTGAAAGCACCACACGACATCGTGATTTACATCGAAATCACACATAACACCGGTTTGTTTATTTCTCTATGCATGACTGCATAGAGAAATAAACAAAGAATCATTACTTCAGCCGGTATTCAAACTTTCATTCATGCTATATTCAATAATACAAAGTATTATTGAACATTAGTTCAATAATTTCCAATAATGAACGATCGATCAGTATAACTCACTTGGGCATGTCGTTTGCTGACTGCAAGGCACGTCGCATTTATCCGTGAAATTCTCGTGTCCCATGAAACCGCCAACCGTATAAATTCGTCTATATCAATAACCAATTACTCCCTTCAAAGCGAGACAAGCGCTAACAGGGTTATTGGTTTTTCATTAACATGCAAATTGGTTGCTTCTCCGCTGCGAAATTCTTGGAAGGGTAGTTCCGCGCTGGAAAAGTGCTTCGCAAAATACATCGAAGTACTAGCCGAGATCGATGCTGTTGTCCCTGCAATCAGACTGAAATTTCCTGCTGTCTGTAGATTATTCTGCAGAATCCTGCTACATGCCACCACAACGTGATTTAGTCGATTATCCCCGGCTGATCACGTCTGGTCGCTCATCCCTTTCACGCTTCCGAACATAGATAAAGTACTTCCAAGTTACTCCATGAATTCTGAATCTGTATGCCAACAGTCCAGCCCCTAAGAGAACATTGGCCAAGCTTACTCGAAGTCCATACACCATTTCCATTTTAAGCCTTCGATTCGTTGATATATATCTGTGAATACATGTATCCACGAAGTTACCATTCAGTATCACGTAGGATACGAAAACAACATCGCAGTGGTCATATAATTTCGAGAGGTGGCAGGTGGGTCCGAGAGGCAGAGTCGTAACGACGGTCGCTTTCAGAAGCCCTCAATGATTGACCTATCGCACATTCCACACAAGGCACGGTCGCGGAGAGCAAAATGTATAAAGCCATTCGCTGTTTCTCTTTAAACCTTTCGCTCCGAAATTCATGAAAAATGTATCTGTTTTCTATAAAGTTTCTACTTTCCATAAGATCCTTCAGGATGCTTTTTTTAAGAGCGATAAGATGAAAAGCTATATTACCTTTTCCAAACTTCCCTTTAAGGTAATAGTAATGGGAATAGTTTCTAAGTATTTTCTAAAAAAAAGGATTATTATAGTAGTCTCTTATCCGTACGTGAAACTTCTGCGCGAGAGGATTAAACGATGAATGGCAGTGACAAAACGAAATACCTCGCTACCAGAATCAGAAGGATTTATCTCTGACGCTTACAGGTACCTCACAGGCTTTTCGCACTGTAAGAATAGAATATATGCCACGTGGTGCGTTCGAGCAGTGGCTTGCTCTATGAAAGCCTATAAATCGCGACAGTGAGTGGCACTTCGAAGGGGACGATGGGGGTGAAGCAGGAGCGCGTAAAAAGATTCGCGGTTACAGCTAATGCCAGAGCGAGGGGATGAAAGCTGGATCGAGCCAGGGCGTAACGAAGGTGTACGAGCCGCAAGGAGATGGCACCCGCAGGCGGTCAGACGCGCTCGAGGCTCGGCACGGCCTGTTCAGTTGGCGGGCAAGTAAAGGAAACAGACATGTGCCGAGCCCGCCGACAAAAGCCGGAGTACGAGCTATATATCTTTACCCGCCACACGCACCGACCAACGGAGCTGCAGCGCAACGGCAGTCGACCCGACAACCTTCGTTTCGCCAGTCCGCGCCCCGCGCGAGAAGCAAACGCGACGTTCCGCCGAGTACACCGGGACGTGTAAGCGCTATGTTATTATCGCGGATGCCGATAACAAAAATCGTGTAATAGTTTAGCGAACATTATTGTTAACACACAAACAAAAAACGTTAATCAACTTTTTTTTCTATTTGCTTCGATAAAAACTTTTTTTTTTAAAGTTCGACCAATTGGTGCATTGCAAACTGTAGTGTTCGCTTCGAGTGTGAATCGCGCCAATGGTAAACTAAAACCCTGTGCTCGACAAATACGTGATTTCACCTGAATTATTGAAGAAATATTTATTATCAGGCTTACCAAAGTTTGGAGTGGAAAGATATCAGAAAAATAAATGAAAAGCTGTTGGTTAAAGCTTTCCATCGTACTTTGGAATTTATCATAAAAAGAATCTCGACAGCTTCGACACGCTCGTCTCTCTAGGTATGGTAATTTTTTGCTTTTTTATCTCTCGACGATGTGAACGATGAAAAATCGGATCTCTGAGAACACGAGGTAACGAGATTTCGAAGAGCGGGAAAATAGTGACTTGATTCGCGTAAAAAAAAATCCGTTCAATCTATTATCGGAATTCTCGCTCAATAGGTATCGCTGTCGGCAGAGCGATGCAGAGTAGATTGAAGAAACGAATCGTACCTGCGTCACGGCTTCCCTTTAGAACCTTGGCCACAAAGCGTCCAATGTATGCGTTGCACAAAGTACCCGGCTCGCGTGAATTGACTCGAATGTCTCGCCGAAGCTTAACTTCTTTGGGTTTCTCGACAAAGTCAAAAGACCCTTGGAAATTCTGTATAGATTTACCGTAAATTTCATGAATGCTTTGGCGCCTATTCAGAATTATCGATTAATTATAGACCGCACTGTGATGTGGTTAATCACGCAACCCAACGTTATGTCACCGCCAGGCAACGAACGCAGTATAATTTTCCGTAGCTGCAGATTTCGATTGCATACCGTCATCGATGCAGCCCACTAAATCTGATGATAAAATATCCTTCGATTTAGAATTGTGAGAAAAAAATGCAAAAAATTTAATCAGTCCATGCAATATCTTTACGTCAATTCTTTGGGATTTTTCCTTCACATCGGCATGCGGAGATCATGTATCGAGTGCGCATACAGTAACCGATCTGTTTACTCATCATTGATTCCAGTTCGCCAGACCTATTTTAATATCTCGTAATTGGTGGGTTTGAAAGAGCGCGAGTGCAATCAGCGACGTGTAAGCGCACATAGAGGGTCACCATATTCGTTCGGAGTAGAAGAGACTAAAATGACCCGAGGTTCAAGTGACCCGAACAGATATCTCCTCGGACAGACCGGGCACGTCTGACTGACCATTGAGCTCTTTTGTCGATCGTTGATTTGAGATAAGACTGGTTTTTTCTCATTGTTAATGGTCAAACTTCTGAAATTTTATTTTACCGAAACGTCAAAATGTCGAAACTTTTTTTTTCCGAACTGTCAAATTTGAAAATTTTTATTTATCTGAATTTAGCCGACACTTCAATCGGCCGAATCGTCGTATGGCCGAAAGTCCATACGACGATTCGGCAGATCGAAGTTTCGGCAAACTAATGTGGCTCCAATGTTTTTCGGGGTATAAGTTGTTGTAAGCCCCTTGATCGAAAAACCTGAGGCGAACAATGCCACGTTATCTCAAATCCACTGTCCTTCATCAAGTGTGCTTACTTGGCTGTTCCAACTTTATGGACCTAAGACCAAAGGATCATTAAACGAAACGCTCGGACAGTGGACAGTCTGCCATCACTAGCAACACGGATCCAATTTCTGAAGGGAAATTGGACAGGGTCCCGTTTCCCTGGAGATGGGGGAGTAGCAGAGTGACCAGCGATACGTCGTTTGTTCACGGACGCGCAAGCAGTTAGGACTGAAGCATGTTGTACGGCTTGACCCTGGGCATTGTTCAACGGTGGGCGGGACGAAGTTTGGGGGGGATCCGGTATCCGGATCCAGAATTTACCGGAAGTTCGTTTTGGGAGGAAGGCAAAAGTTCCCGTACTGGCGGTCCGAGCTATGTAGAGAAAAAATAACATATAAGAGGGCTGTTGGCGATTCTTAGAAGCGGGACGTGGGTCCACAGGTATACTCGGATCCGAAACAGGAGAACTTGATTAAGCTCCGGAATCGTGAATTACTCGCACCGGCTCTACTTTATTGCTTCTTATGTCAATTGCTGAGAAACGGAAGGGAGTATCCCACGAGTTTTAACTCGTCGAAACTATGTGAGATAAGCCCTTCTGCTTCTCAGCAGTCAATATTATTGTTTGTGTCCCTCAGGCTCTTGACTGACAATCAACATTCATTCCACGCGCCACGCGGGCGACAGACGCTAGTCCTTCGCGAGCCATACCTCGGACGGAGGAAAAATTGTTAAGATTTTCCTGCAATAAAGTTACCAACGAGAGACTGTGCAAACCCAACCTTCCCGGCATGAAATTTGTGGAATATTCGGCTTGCACAGTGCGATCGATGTGCCTGACGGTCGTCCGTCGAGATCGTTACGAAACTCGTCTACCGATTCACAACGCCATTTGCATTTTATGAGCACGCAACGTGTTTGCGTGTGTTTAAAAAAAGCGATAAAAATTTATGGAATACGCGGTCTTGCATTTCTCGTTTGCGAAACGGAAGGGGGTCGACGTACGTAACAAGTTACTCCGCTTGTGTGTCTCCGTGATACTTGAAGTGCTCCGTGTTATGACGGCGTGTTGGAGATCCAGAATGACATTTTTCGTTCCACGTGTCCCGGAATAACTCAACCTCGGAGAATTCAATCGTTGCCGCTGGCGGTTCGTACATGTGTTCCCAGGAGAATCGTTCAGTCGAAAGGAAACGTTGTTGCCACTTGTTGCCTTCGAGGACAAAAACTTGGTCGTAAGAAGGGCCCTTCTGAGCAACCAGCTAAAAAAATTCAATTTGAGTATGAAAAGTCCGACTTGGAGCGAATTGTGTCTAGTAATGAATCGCCATGGAAAACCGCGAAAATAATCGTTTCCGTCACGGAGCTATCTCGACAACGAATTTCAACAAATTTAATTGCGAAATCTTCGTCGAGGCAACTGTAGTTTATCTCTGTAACGGCCCTCGGTAGAAGGGTCGATTAAAAGTTCTCCAGCGAATTCGGCTGACTCGGCCAGTCGTACGTACGTAATTCCACCAAGTCATTTGGCCACAAAGGAGGAAAGGAAACTGGGGATTAATTCCACGAATTTTCATACTCTTTGCCTCTTCGCGGCAAGGTGATTCTCTCGCCCGATGCTCGTTATTATTCAACCGGTCGGACGACGAAAAAAAACGATTTAAAAGGAAGGAGACTTCCAGTTCGGCAATCGGAATTTATACGAATGTGAAATTTATTCGAATCGGATTCGTCCGGAGAAGTAGTTCGGGCGAGAATCCTGCGACGAGTGATTCATCGCCGCTGTACGGTCCAAGCGAATTGCTATGGAAAGAAAAGCACCTGGTCTTAATGTTCCGTGAGATACGTAAGATTTATAATATCACTTGTCGAGCGATGCTTCTATAGAACAAGAAACAACTTCTCATCTATTCTACAATTTTGTCATTCGTATTCGCACTTCGTCGGTAAAATATATTAAGCTAAATCGTCGTTTTAAACAAAATTAAAAAAATTAAAGTCATGGTCCAATATACCATTTTTTTGCCAGTGCCCCTGCACTTCGTACGATCGAACACGAGAAAAACAAGCTCATTGACATGTACAATAACTTCTCGCGCACTATGGAACAAAATTGATAGTATCGATCACCGGGACGCAGTAGATATAGAACCCAGAATTGATCGATGACCTTTTCAGTTAGCGAACAATAAGCTCATAAACTTTCAAATACAGGATCGATCAACGTGCACGCCAGTCCAAGCATTCGAGCCAATTTGGATCTGTACTGGAGCCTTAATTTTGATCCGTACTGACTTTCGAAATATATGCGCACGATGTATTCTACTTTCGTTCGTTTTTTTCCTGCTATACCAGCTAACTTTATCGGAAATAACGGGAGAAAACATTTTTATCCATTAATCGACGTCAGCAGTTCGATTAATTCAATCCCTCCCACCATTTTCGATGGCTCGCTTATCGCACCGATTACAGCGAAGCCACTCAGCCGAGAATCGAATTACCGCACCGAAGCGAATTTAAGAGTAAAACCAGACGCCACGCAAAATTCAAACACACTTTGATAATTTTCAAAGTTCATTCATCTCCCCCCTGCCTCCCTCCTTCGCAAGATAGTGGGTAAGAAATGGGATGTAGGACGAGAAAAAACAGCTCATATCGTTTCTCTCCTGTCTAGGCCGGAGACTATTCAGTGGAACGCCTCGCCGTGCACCGTAGCCCAATTCTACCAAGTGACTCAACGGGCTACGAGATCTCTTGCACGAAATTTTCTCTAAGTAGTGATTTAAAAAAAAAAGAAAAAAAATCCGGCGCTTCATGTTAATGGAAATTCGTATCTCATGTCCCTCCGGGTGAATCTATTTTTTTTCCTTCTTCGTGCTGACACACAGTTATCGCGTCCTAGACACGATAAACAAACAATTCCGCACAAGTGCAAGTAATATCAATTTTCCGTGAATTATTGTTTGTTTTGAAATACAATCTTCGATATTGAAAAGCGTACACATCAGCCTCGCTCGTTTCAGCTCGGGAAAATAAATCAGTGCAGAGTCCCAGACAATGAAACTCGGCCAATAGTCCGATTAATTTCATGAAGGGTCCTGTTTGGCAATAAGGCTAGTTCGAGTGCAACAATGGGTGCCCGACAATCGATCTCCCGGGCGAAGCTCGTCTACCGTTATTGGTTGTTATTGTCCCACGGTTTTCCCCGGCGGGCGACCAATATAGACGTACACAAAGTAAATACATCGACAGGCACGAGTTCAATTTACGAAGGATGCGACGAGCAAAAAAGTCCGTTTATATCGGTGTCGAAGCCGTCGCGACGGTACAGCGGTGAGGCGAGAAACGATCGTTCATATCACATTTATTCCTAATGGCCGTTCCCACCAGGCGAAAGAATATATTATTTATGTAATGACTTTGAATAAATCGAACCCTCGGCAAAGCTCAACGGCACGATCGAGTGCATTGACATCCTGGTGCGGCGCACCTGTTGTACGGAGATTAATGACTCTTTCGTTCAACATTTATCGATAGTTTTGCTTATTTTTCACACCCCCGTCATCGCCTCATTTTACTCAAAGTCAAGACATTTTTTATAAAGAAACGTATTTGTTTCTTCAAACAAAATAAAAATCGATTTCGTCTGGGTAACTTTTGTCTGAATTTCTGAAACCATTTGCGAGGTACACAAGAGAAAAAAAACATTTTTTTTTCGCGTCGAAATAATTACGGAGGTAAAAATGCTTGATAATCTCGTACCTTATCAATTCGTTCCAATATCAGCGAGTCATCCTTCACTCACTGGTGAGGGAACGTTGTCCGACATGTCAACGCGGGTATAACCAGACGTCGGTTCCACCTGTTGGCGCGCAGTCAATATCGATGCTCCCGTGGAGCGCGTGGGTGCAGCAATTTTATGCTGAGTGCCCCTGTAAAAAAGAAAAAATCAGGTTATTCTCCGAGCGACAGGCTTCTACCCGGAAAAATGAACAATAGCGAAATTCCGTGCTGCATGGCATATTATTTGCCTTACGATACTTGCTTCGGTCAAATGGGACAGTTTCCGGCAAGCGTGAAGTGTGCTAACGGATTTATTCCACGGATGCGCGTCGAGCGCTCGAAGTTAAGAGCACAATGGCACTGGCGGAATAATATTATACACTCGGTGTTGGACAAAATTCATACAAACGCATGTTGGACATTAATTCCGTGAATTTCCTGAGCTGCGACGGACCGTCCCGACGCGTTTTCCCATCTCCACCGAAATCTGCATAAATTTTCAAGCGTGAAATTCAGAATAAAGTTGGTGTTGTTGAATTTACGTATTAGGGAAAGCCAGCTGGCGAACGAATAATCAAGAGCGCAATCCCTCAGACGCAGCGAATCTCTCAAGATGAGGAGTAAAAATACTCGAAGGCTAAAACACTCATAATTGGATTCCATTCGTTCGTTCGATTCAATTGCTTTCACGTGGAGATAGCTTTATTTCCATTTCGGATATCCGCGTGTACGCGTCAACCACTGTCACGTGTTGAAAGATAGCGGAAAATAACATGAGCCGAGTTCCCGTCAAGACGTTACATCCGTCCTAATTGAGAGATAAGGTTCCTCCATCGGCGACCGTTCAGCGACGCGGCACCGATTTATCGGGCTCGGATATTCGACTCCAGTTAACACACCACGTAACAGGGTATACCTGTACGGCAATGATGTACTACGAGTTTCATATCTCCCCGACGAGCATCCTGCCCGCAAGCACGTCGAATCGTAGGTAAAAGGCAACCATCACTCGCTATCTGGCGGTAATTACCCGGTAACTTCATTTGCCGAGCCCGCGAATCGAGATAAACTCTCGAGCCTCACGACACGAGGTTTCGCTCACTACATATAAATGTACAATTTCCCGAACAGCCAAGAAAAGATTAAAAGAGGACATTCTTTATAGACAATTTCTTTTATGTATATTTACTCCGTTTCAATCGAACCGCAGTTTTTCTTTCATCGTAACAGTGGAGTTGAAAAACTTTCGCTCAGTGAAAAATCTCACGTAGCGGTGGATAAATTTATAAAGCGGATCACGTTCCATTCCCGATGTTTTTCTCGCGCGGCCAGACAACTTCGATCCTTCTCACTTTTTCTTCCACTTTTCCCTTCGAGGCTGGACGAGTCTGGCGAATAATACCCGACGGTAATAAGAAAAACATCTAAAGCGTTCAAGAGGTGGCAAAGACTGCGGGGCAAAACGGAGCGGTATCCTCCATTTTAGACGAACGTGTTTCGATGCCCCGGGGTAAATTTTAAAAAATGGACTGTTTTGAGCCGGGTGTTCCGTTTTGCCCCCCCCCCCCCCCGGTCTAAGTGGGAAGTAGCTACAGCTCCAGCTACGTGGAATCATTCAGTCGTTTCCCGCTCTCGCCGTCGATTCCCTAGTTTGTGAACTCTGTACCAAAGTTTTCAAGACTCGGGACTCTCCCCAACCCCTTACCGCCACCGCATCTATAAACGACTCCTTAAACTTACTACCATCTTATATCTCCCAGCTGATGGCATATCAAACGGAGCACCCGAGTTTGCCGACCACTTTCGATTCAACTAGGCCGTATGACTTTGTACAAACCGATAAGCCTCTCATTCGAACTTGTCTCTAAGATGAATTCTCGTTATTTATCTTTCAGCCGGGTTAGCATCGAAGATCTACAGGAATATGTTTATCGACGATAAGATCCATTCCGAAATTACCGAGGGAATAAAAAAAACAATCTCGAAGTTAGAGAAAAATTAGACTGGAAAAACAAAAGAAAAATATAAAAAGTGCAAGGGAAGTACCGAACCGAAAGGATGTCGGCGAACGCATGCGGCGAAGTGAAAAAAGTTCGACCCGAAACGGTAATGAATTTCGAGACTCTACGAGATAAAAATCATCAGCTCTATCGCAAGATCTCATTACCGACTTGTCGACAATGTGGTCGGTGTGATGAATAATAATTCGACAAACGATTCGCCCAGGGCAATGCTTTTGCGGGCTTGCGACAACGCGACGATAGACTGGAGCGGTGACGACATCGGGACGAGTCAGCCAGCAGCTGGGATCGCCGTCGAAGACGTAATGACGAACCTGACCTGTCTTCAACACGCACCGAGATTGACTAACGGTGCATACCTCAAGTCCATAGTTCTCGGTGTGATGGCGATTCTCAGTCTCGTCGGTAACGCAGCGACGATATGGTCGATAACGAAGAATCGTCGGAAGCGTCAGGGCTGCTCGGCGATTTATATACTCATACTTCATCTCTCGGTCGCCGATTTGCTGGTAACTGTGTTCTGCATCGGCGGGGAGGCCGTTTGGAGCTACACGGTTGCCTGGCTTTGGAACAACGTCGCTTGCAAGCTCTTCAAATTTCTCCAAATGTTCAGCCTCTATCTCAGCACCTTCGTACTCGTGCTCATCGGTGTGGACAGATTTGTGGCGGTTCGTTATCCAATGAGAAGCTTGAACACTGCTCAACGGTGCAATCGACTGGTCACATGCACGTGGATTCTTTCATTCGTGCTCAGCATACCTCAGGTTAGTTAACGATCATCCTTCCATATTGCCTGAAAGAAACAAAAAAACACAATATTTTTATTTTATTCAACGTTTTTCTCCTTTAACATAATGATAAGAATGTATTGCAGACAACAGTAGTGACTGAGATCGTGAGCCTGCTTATATGACGAAAGTTACAATAATCTTGAACTAGCGAACAGAAATCCCCAATATAATAAAAGCAAAATACAATTTAACAGATTACAACTTACGACTATGGTTATAGCTATAAGTACAAAAATATGATTTATATTTTACCGAAATTGCTAGGCTCGAGTTATTTGTAGGTCAGGACCATTGAATTTGCCTGTTCTTTACATACGTTAACTGAAAATCCTGAATCACTTTCATATGCTATATTCTCAAGATTTTGGCGTTCATAGCGTATGGGAGTGGAATCCGAAAATCTCGAATCACTTCCATATATTCTCAAGATGATCTCAAGCTATATTCTCAAGATTTGGGAATCCACAGCGTATGGGAGTGAATTTCGAAAAAATTAAATCCCAAAAGTTCAAGCTTGAATATTTCAGTAAAGTGAATAATTTTATGGGCATCTTTTTGTTGTTGTTATAAACGATTTGCGAGACTCAAAGAATTCCATTAAATAGGACAAGTCGAATAAAAACGTTTTCCTTCGGGGCACGATTAGCCAGCGGGAAAGCTCATTTTATGTCTCATTCAGCGGCGTTAATTGCTCGTTAAAGAGCGATTTGCATTTCACGTTTTCATTCAGTGTCACAATGTACAGTGGTGAATACGTAAAAACGTTCACTTAACGAATGTTCGGTGAAAGAGCGAAAAAAAGAAGACTATAATTGTGTGATAATGAGAGAGGATAGGATCATTGTGCGGACTCCCGATGATGTTAAACTTCTAAAGAGACTACTTAAAATTCTCGTTATGCTAATTGTAGTTTCGCGACATTTTAAACGCACGTACAACGGACATTGTTCGTGAACTTTCTACTACATAGCTCGGGCCTATATTATCTTTTCAGGGACAGATATTCGGTCGCACGTATAAAACTCCACCTACGCAAATTTTCTACGATCGATTCACGGAAGATGCTCAAGGGAACCTACGACAGCTTCCAACTCTAATCTAAAAACGACTCCTTTCGATTTATTTACGATGTAATTTTTTTTCGATTAATGAACAGTAAAAGTTGCCTACGACTCGAGAAATATCATTTCCTACAAGCGCAGAAGTTATTGTGAATTCCAGTGAAGATCAAACAATCACATTGAAAGCTGCATTTCTGAGTGATTTCGATAGCGATTGATTACGGCCGGTGGATCGAAATCGAGAATGTCCTAGTTTCGAAGGCGGAAAGATTGCGGGGCAAAATATGTCGAATTTATCTCCTGGGAAATCAGGCAACGAGAGTCGAGATCCTCTCATCTAGTTGCAGGCGACGAAGAGTCGCAAACACACCGACGTTATGCAGCGAGGGGCGAAAAATATGAAATTTTGCACTATTTTTTTCTATTCGATAAGGTAGGATCGCTACAAGAGCTTTTCCGATAGCAACGGCATTCGGGGTTCGGAGGTAGTCTCGAGTTTTTATCGAAAAGCAAGCCGGGTCGTTTCCCCTTTAGCGAAAGATGAGTGTTCCAGGAGCAAACGGAGCGGCTCGAGCGATATAGTATCTGAAGGAGCGCGGGCGATAAAGTGTCTCACGAGAAACATTCACCGGTGTACAGTGGAGTTTCGATTTCCAGGACAGAGAAAATTTACAAAGGTGGACTCGTAGGATGTGGACCAATGCGCATTATATATGGGGCCGACCATGAATAATATTTAGTTTCAATTTTTGTTAGAAAAACTCTCTAGAGACTAAAAAAGGTATCTGTACATTTAACAAACATTGCTCTTTTCTTCCCGTTCATTTCACAATTTTTTTCTTTTGTCAACGAACCACATTATTAAACGAACATTATCTAGTATCAAAAACATTACCTACTTTGATTGACGAATAAAAAACGAACTAAATATTAAATGAATACCATGTATGTTATGTACAACATCGGCTGCTGAGTAACAGAGTGGCGTATCCTAGACCCTTTGACACGTAAAGCGACGTGGAATACGCTCCTCGGCTTCCCTGCGGTCGGTATGTTAGAATAATAAGAATGGGTCGGTAGACAGACACAATCTGGGGGTGGGGGAGGGGGGGGGGGGGGGGGGGGGGGGGGGGGGTTCACCGACGAAGCGAGGAATATATGAATTGGAATTGTCTCTTGTCGAGTCAGTTCACGTTCCGCGATCTTCAAGCTCCGAGGGGGTGATGATTCGACCCGAAACAAGAAAGTGTCTGAATCGAATGTATTATCCGAAATTCACGAGATTCCCCCCACAGAAGATGTGAACTTCAAGCGTAAAAAAAAGAATATATATATACATACTGATCCAACGTTACAGCTAAAAGTTTTGGCCCTTCTTCAGCATACTCGAGTCAGGTCTTTTCACTGATTTTTTTTTTATTTTTCCATCTGAAACAGGTTTCTATGGATGTTTACGTCTGCAGTTTTTTTTCGTCTGGCATTCCCAGAATGTCTCTTTACCGATCAATGACGACAGCAACGTTCATTTTTATTTTTCTCAGTACTCGAGAAAAAAAAGCAGCGACGTCAAGCGAATCGAACTGCTGAAAGGACGTTGAACATTATCGTTATCGTCAGTTCGTTGAAGTTTCTCGGTTGCCATAAAAGGATTTCTCGTAAAGAGATAATAACAATAAAAGACCATTTGAGTCCCGAGAAGCCGGTAAAAAAATGGGTCTTCGGCGCATCGAAACAAAAGCTTTTGCGTTTCCGCAATCTTCTTTACCGATCGGGTGACTTGTCTTTTTGTTTTTTGGGTCCAAGCCATCTTATGAGGCACTTGGAAACAAATTAGGAATAAACAATTTTTATCAGTGTTGACACCTGACGGAAATTTTCTCTTCCTAACGCATTCCACATGTGTTTGCGGCCAAACCACTAAATGTTAATGTTCAGTTGCTTAAAAAAAACTAGCCAACCCAAGTATTATTTCGGCGCATCGCGACGAAAACCTCGAGTGAACAAAGAGAATCGCACCGTCGGACGATCAATCCCCGTTACCGAGCTGTTACTTCAGTAAACAAAAAAAGTCTCAGCTTGACACAAGATTTGTAACCGCCGTCAGTCAAGGTCGGAAGCCTGTGATCGCAGATGTCTCAAACGATTCTGATCTTGTTCCTTTTTTTTCGTTCATCTCGCGCTTCTCGTCTGCAAAGTCATACGCGCGTTTGTATCGACGAGTAAGAATCAAAATGCCCCGACTTCGGCATTAAAGAGCGCGAATCACGTCCTTTTGATTCTCAGCGGTCGACATAAACCGAACGCCAACTTCGGGCAATTTTTTTTCGCGCTCCATTGTTCCGAGATACACTAATCTATGCGACGACATAATATAGTCCCGACGAAGCAGCGAGACGCATTGAACTCAATTATTCATGTATTTTTTTCCCGATCATATCTGCAACGATTCAATGCATCTGCTCGATTCGTTACGGAATCGTGTCTGGTCGGTGGAATTTCCATTTTCGTATTTCTTTTAACAGATGCGACTACCCGGAAATAAAAAATAACGAGTATCCGGTTATATTGCCCGCACAGTATGCGACACCGCGAAGTTTTTTGATTTCCGCCACAGAGAGAGTCTGACCGAACTGTTCAACTCACCGTCCTTCGCGTTTTCCTGTTTTTCATTATTTTCCATTGACTTTACGAGGCTCTACCCCGCGGCTCTGCGTCGAGAGCAAACCACTTCGCGAGTCCCTCGTGTTCGCAGATTGCTCCTTCAGAGTCATACCCCTCCACGATATCATGTTACCCACAATATTCGTTTTCTTTCATCGCCTCCCATCTCTTTTCATTTTTTATTTTTTCCACTTTATGCTATAAGTTCCTCTTTGCTCTCGCTTCCGTCCATGAAAGAAGAAATATGGTTCCACGGGTACCTCGAGCACGTTCCCCTCTCGCGGATCGGATATCATCGAGAAAAAAAATAAGTGGACATTCCGTGGAAGGTTTGCCAATTTTTTCGTCGAACCTTCGGGAAAGAATCGCATTTGGGGGTCGGTAAGTGGGTTCTCTGTATCCAACATGAATGGAATTTGGCCGTAGATATTCGTTGTTCCCTTTCCAATAATGTTACTCGAACTTCCGTTCGTCCTTGAAATTTTCCTCAAACGTCGAAGTCAATTATCTTGTTGGTGGATCCCCGGGTGGCCGGTACGCGATAACTTTCTGCGAGGTGAGTTCAATGGGGGTTGAATACCCGCTGAGGTGTTATCTTTCCGGTAAATCGACCCTTCACGTCGCAGCTGACTCGCCGGAGTTAAATTCATCCCTCGTGGATTCGGAGGGGCTCGGCCCTCGAGGTCCATTCACCGGGAAGCTGGATAGTCGAGTTCCACAGGAAGCAGCCAGAATTGATCGACTCATCGATATCCCATTGTTTATGGGACGTCGGAGGATTATCGCGTTCCGTCTCCCGGTGTCGGTTTGTCGATGAAAAAATCGCAGAAAATCACTCGAAGATGCGAACGGAATAAAGCCTCGATAGCGCGTTACGCGGTTTCACGCAACCTTGAACCTGGAACAGAAACGCCTTGCTCGTGACACATTGTACGTATCAGCGAATTTCGAGTTGCCAATCGTGAATAAATTTTTACGGCTCGTTCGACTCTAGCAATCGATTCTCAATCGTATTCAATGATGACTCGCAAAGTGACGCGGTCGAGTTTTTTTCTGTTTTTTTTTTTTTTTTAGAACCGATCAACAGTCGGCAACTCGGGAGATCCTTAGACGACGGTCTGTTTATGCGGTATTCTTTTCAAAGGTGCTCGTAAATTTTATTATTCAAATGTTTCAACTTGCCACCGATCGTTGCCAAGAAGGATTTTCTTTGTAGCTTTGAATTTCCAGAGTGGTTAATCCTACAATGTACGACTCGTTGAAACGGACGGGAAAACGCGACGATGGACAAAAAATACGCGCATTTTATCACGCGCAAATCTATGGGCATGCGACATAGATAATTGCGCCAATTATCTATGTCGCATGCCCATAGATTTGCCACGCGCTCGAGTCCTCGTCACTTTCATTGAAAATAAATAAAAAAGACACGAACTTTTTACAGTTCTTGTCATCGCGATATCGAGTAATTTATAATAGTATGCAAATTGGGATAAATCGACTACATTTATACGTGGCGAAGCGGAATCGGAAAAACTTCGCGTACCGTGTCGTTAACGAGTCAAACAGCTTCTCGACATAAGTTTAGTCAAGCTACGCACTAATTAGCATGGTTCATCGTGGCTTGTTCGGCGAGTCACGTTTCTTCTCGCATCCGATTAATTACTCGTCGTATAGAGCCGCTGGTTTAACCGTAAAGAAATGTTGCTGACTGATACGCTTACGGCTACTCAGCAGTCAAGACAGAATTAGAAGTCACATGGACTGTCGAGATTCACACGTGTTCGGTTTCGTTTCGTTTGCCCTAGGTAAAAATTATTATCTCGAACCGAACGGGTTCCAATAAATCGTAATTTTCGTTACCGGTAAAATATGTAAATTAAAATCACATCGTATATTATATTTTCCACTCGATGCGCATCGAATTCCATAATTAGGTAAAAATTCATATACGAGAACGACACGAGTCGCGACATATTCCGGACAGCTCGGATTGACTTCCGTTCGAGGGATCTCGTTACAAATTCAACCATCGAAGTCTCGGGGTCGAAATTACAATTGCAAAATAGGAACGAAGCGTCCAGCTTTGTCCGTGGTTAATTATGTATTTCGCATCAAAAACTGCATACGGTTCAATGAAACTGTACCGAGATCGGTCTATTGGTTACGTGGTCGAACTTAAAAATATATCGCTGGTAAATATATCTGTGCTCGGAGTGACTTAAAAAAAAACAATGCACGTGTCTAACCTGCAAGGCCGAAACAATAAAGACCCTGAATTACGATCGATACTGTCTTAGTTATCTTACAATTTGCGTGGAACACGCATGTGTAATTTCGAAATTAGCTACGTCGGCGTACTTTATACGATGTCGTAGTATTGCCTTATTCTGTTATCGAGCTTGACTGCCCTCATTGTCAGACTCGTTGCCTAGTATAATGAAACCATTATAAGGACGAGCGGAGCAAAACGGACCATATCCTGTATTTAAAATGACAAAAACAATTGAAAAATTGTACAATAAAATTTTTTTTAAACATAATGGTCCATTGTGCGCTTCCTTTTGTTATGCTTCATACATGGTGCATCGGCGATACAATGCACGTAACTTCAACGTCGAAACAACATTTCAATAGCTGAGTTAATAAATCGGGAACATATCAGCCGTGTATCCAGACGAAAATCCGGGAAATCCAGATCCCAGTGGAAAAGGTATTAATTAAGCTTCGATAGGTCAGGAATAATCCCTCTATACTGTTGCATGCCCCAACAGCGATCCAAGCGAGCGTTACAATTTCATCCTGTTTCATTGTCCGTCCGATCGTGTGTCCACGTCAACAAACTCGTTCTCTCGGCGTCACGCGGCTGGTGTTAAAAGTTTGTCTCTCGGACCCTCACCAAAGTTTATATTTACTTTATATTAAAAAAACTTTTTTTTTTCTTCAATCGTCATATTGCTCCATAGCTCTGGCTGTACTTGTTTACAGTTAGCACAAGATTTGCCGAGTATTGTTGATACAATGTTAATTAAATTCTTTCTAACGAGGAACTGCAAGTTGTTAACTACCGAAGGTGTGGAATGATAACTCGAAGACACGAAAAGCAGTATAAAAAAGGACTCGCGTGTTTACAACCACGAGACCGACGAATCGGGGTCAGTGTAAAAACAAGATACGAGGCTACTATATTGGAGCGCGAACGACAGTGGAACGTCAGAATTGACAAGAAGAAACGCACATCGGGTGGTGTGGTAAATTTCGACGTAGCTCGTTTTTTAGAATTAGCGCACGGCAGCTTTCGCGTCCGGTGTAAGCTTCGCTTCTATATATTCTTGTATGTCCTCCCACTAATGGATGTGCCATCGGGGTCGCGCGAAAAAGCTAAACAGCTGCTATCCTGTCGTTGACGATCGTGCAGAAAATATGTAGCTGCGAAACAAGAAGACATTAATTGATGTTCAAAATATTTCCACGGAAAATTTGATCAAAAATTTGCGGTGAAAAGATCGATTTTTATACCAACTTGATAATGGCAAGAAAAAAAGTATTTTCGTAGTGGTTTAACGTTAAATTTTAAATTTGAGAACTGAGGCACAGCTGCAAAGGTCACACAAGGATTTATGGATCGTAGAAAAATCTTGACGAGCCTTGCGAAAACAGTGTGTCGCATCCGCACGTACCACAGAATTTCTCGAAGTACCGGAGAGTCCGTGAGGGTCTCGGATAAACCTTCAGGCTTCGAGTGACCCAATTTCCAACTTACGAGCATGCGAAAGGAGGAAGCGAACGCTGGTTTTATATTAAGGCAGGCAGTATAACACTGCTATAACCAACGTAGCTCTGTGCTATCCGTTCCGGGAAAAGGATGCCAAAGTGAAAAGTTCTCCCGTCCGAATTCCGCTCAGCTTTCGCCAGTATAATTCAGTACTCCCTTGCATTATCCCATGAAAGCCTCTATTATATTCTAATATTATAGTTAAAGGCGCGCCAAAGTACAATGAACGTACATATAATGCGAAAGCAGAGCGAACAAATGGAATTCTATTTACTTTTGAAGAAGTTTTTATATATTCCTCTTCACTGAGTCAAGTAATTAATTTTCATTAAAAAAGCAAAGTGAGCAAATTCCGCAGTTTTTTTATAACGAAACAAAAAAAAATCTACCTGTCTCGCGAATTATTAACTTACTGTTCAGTCGAATTATAAAACTTTTCATCGAGTCTCTTCCGATTCAAACTTTCGAGCATCGTTCCGCGTCCGGGTTAGATATAATTAACGAACGTCAAAACTTTTACTGTGCTCCAACAGCCCAAAGCCGCCCTGCAAGCTCTCTACACAAAAATAGGAAACCGTCAATTTTCATAACGGGCCACTCGATATATATGCAAACTGAACAGCACTCTGGGAAACCACCTGAGAAGCCGGCACGGTGAGGCTCGCTCTTAACTTTTCAAACTCCATTCAAGCTCGCAGAGTCCCCGACAGGACAAAATAACATACTAGCTTACTCAACGTCCGATACGAGTCGCCTTGTCTACGATGTGCACGAATACAAAAAGGAATCGATTCCTCGAAATGTTCATTGGACTCTTTTTCCCATTCCTCTCGGAACGAAAAAAAAAAACTACATTAAATGCAATCAATTTCTAAATTAAACGTGATATTTTCTCGCGTGAATTGTACAAATAGCGACGTTCTAGTACGCTCGTATAAAAATCGGTCTAAAAAAACGGCACGAAAGTGAGTAAAAAAAAAACTTGTAAAAAAAATTTATATTTTTTCATGCAGTCGGTACGACGTTTCTGTTGCGCGAGCACGACCGGGATCTGCTTTTGGTTCGGCATCTGCTGTGACGATCGGCGAACTCCCTCTCGTCGTTGCCGTACACGTCGATGCTTAATTGCTCGCACTGTTTGCCTTTTGGTTTCTGGTCTTCCTCTTCGCCGCACTTCAATCTCTTCGACCTCTTCGGCCTTCGCTTCGGCTTGCAGCCGCGGCCCTTGCCCCTCTTGCTTCGCCTGCTCCGTTTGCTTCGCGAGCCCCTCTTACTCTTGCAGGGGCAGCCGCCTTTCCTGCTCTTGCCTCTCCGCATGCTCTTACTCTTCCGCTTCTTGCTTCTGCCCCTTCCGCTGCGAGTCTTGCATCCTCTCGACCGCGACTTGCGCGATTTTCGACTCGCTCGTTTTTTCCGTTTCGACGACACAGACTTGCAGCCCTTCTTTTTCCGCGACTCTCGCTTCTTCTTTCGGCAACAGAGATCCAGCAGACCCAACTCCTGGGCGGCGACTTCCATGCACTCGGCCTCCGTGTCCGTCGGGAGGCTGTAATAGCCGTCCGTTTTCTTTAGGATTCCGTGAGCCACTCCGCGCTTCAACGCGGCAACCATCTGTAGTTTTTAGAAAAATTTTATTATTCGTATAATATCTTGTGCATTCTTGGGCGAAGGAAAGGCCTGCTCTTGAGTTTTTTTTTAAATTACGTCTCAACGATTCGGATTTTTCTCCACATATCACATCTAAATGGTCTTTAAATCCATTTGGTATCGTAGATACAAATATTTTCCGACGGATGTATTTTTTTTTTTTGTGACTTCATCATTCTGACGTACCTGACGCTTCGCCACGTCCTGCGGAATGTCGTAGACCGAGGAGATGTAATTGAGAATATCCCTCGAGTTCGATCCCTTGGATTCTCGCATGCTCTTGATAGCGCTGATGACCAACGCCAGGGTCTTCGACGAAAGTTTCACCATGATTGTTTATTTATTTTTTCCACTTCTGTTACGATTTTTTTATTCGATTATCTGGTGAATCGAGCGATACACCGTAATTTTGTTTTTTTTTTTTCAACAAATTTCACAGGTCAATTTTGCATCAACGTCCCTTGGCCGAACATTTTTTTTAAGCTCGGTCGTTGACGGTGAAAACTTTCAGACGAATGAACGTCTGTTATTCCGTCACGTAGTTTTCGGATGTTTCGTGATCGAGCGTTGCACCACCGCATGGCGAAAAACAAGAGATTAATAAAAAAAAGAGTGTTTTTCCAACGATTCAATTTTCATAAAAGTATCGAGCGTGAGTGTACCCAGTCAGCTACTAAATACTCTACGAGCTCGTAAATCAAATCTTCGAAACGGAATGGTATAACGGTCGAAAGTTTTGCCGTGTTCGAAAGCAATCTTTCTATCGGATCCTATAAAAAAATATTTGTTCGGTTTCAATGGGCGTAGCTGTGCCCATTCAAACCGAACAAATATTTTTGCCGTAAAACATCGTCCGTGAAATTGTATAACGATTGCAGAATGTGAATGAAACGGAACGAAATGCTCGACGGAAAAATAATGGCGCTTTCGTTCACGCTGCTTAAATTAATTTTTTAACACTAGTTCGTTTTTTCGCTTTCACGACCACCCCACAATGTGCGATGATAATTGGTCCCCGATCGGAAGTCTCGGCGGGCGACACCGACAGCTCACATTGTTTGCGAAAGCCATTCGTTATTTCGTCGGGCGAACAGCGAGGAACAATTATCTCGTAAATTTATCGCTCAGTCGTTAAAAAAAAAACAAGTCTAGTAATATAATTAAAAATATCTACTCAAACGCTTTGCGTTAACTAAGCAGGATAAGGTAGTAGAAGTCTCCTGATTCGATAATACGAATAGTCAGTGTTTTCCGATTTAAAAAAGTAATAGATTGTCTCAACCGGAATTAAATCCGATGGAGTTTCCCGATTTGATAGTGCGAACAGTAAATGTTTTCCAATTTTTCATATAAATAAATAGCTCTAATGAGAATAAAATCCTATGGCGTCTCCCGGTTCGATAGTACGAAGAGTCTCTTTTCCCACAAAAAAAAATAAATAAATAATTTGACACAATTAGAATAAAATCCTATGGAGGCCTCCGATTCGATAGTACAAAAAATGAGTGTTCGGAGGCCGCGCGGCCTTCCGAGTAATCAATGCTGTTTTCGTTATCACTGCCCAAGGTGGTTGCCACTTAAGTTTCAAGCTATGCACCTCGAATGGCCAGCCGAGTGTTTTAAAAAAATCGTATTCTTTATCGTTTCTGTAGCTGGTCATATTTCACGTCGCACGTGGGCCCTTCATCGAGGAATTTTCACAGTGTGTAACTCACGGCTTCTACACCGAGGCTTGGCAGGAACAGCTCTACACGACTCTCAGCCTGGTCTTCATGTTCGTACTCCCTCTGCTGATTCTCATCGTCACATATGTCTCCACCGTCGTTACAATCGCTCGTCAGTATAATGATCCGCGGGTGTAAACACACAATTCTGATATCTGCGAAACAAAAAAAAACCAAGTAAGCGAAGCGAACAGAAGATTAAGCTAATTTGCATTCGTCGTAACGTTTTTGTCGCAGGTAGCGAAAAAGCTTTCAAGTCCGAGCTCGCTACCAGCAACAGCAGCCAATTGTCCGGCGACGTGAATCGAAGAAGATTGATGCACCGAGCCAAAACAAAATCTCTCAGACTGAGCGTCGTCATCGTCGCGGCTTTCGTCATATGGTGGACGCCCTACTACACGATGATGATTATATTCATGTTCCTAAATCCCGACGAGCACGTGAGTTATTTCATTGATCGTGCCGATGTATATCGATATTAATTGTTTATTTATTTATACTAGAAATTACTGAAAATTGCGTCTACTCGTTGCAACGAAAAATTGAGCCTAATCTGGTTCAACTGGATCGGCCGCTATTAACAGCTGATTGAGAGCTGATTGGTTTACTCAATTCGGAACGTTCTCGACCCGTTGCTCCGAGAAACAAGCTAATCTCATTATGCGCCCTGCATGAAAAATTGCTCTCGTCAAACTAGCTCGCGCGCTCGTAATTCGTAACGTTAATAACCCCTTTTGTTTGTATTTTAACGCGAGGCAATCGTGCCGTTGTCTGGGCGAACAAAAAGCCCTTTCGAGCTGGTACCCGATGGCCGCGCACACCCCTGCATGTTGGACACTTTAACAACTTTTTTTTTACGTCCCATCGATTATACCTAACCGAAGACTCCTGCGAGAAAGTAATGACCGAGAAAACCTCATGCAGTAAAGACGATAATTTTTTTCTTTTTTTTAACGAGTACGCTCACGCCTACATGGGACCGGAAGAAGGGAGCCGAGAACTATCGTTCTCCAGGCGGACAGTATCGAGCTGGATCACCTTCGTTCTTCGACTAAAATGTTGTAAAATGCATGAAAAATTGCTCTCGTCAAACTAGCTCGTGCGCTCGTCATTCATAACTTTAATAACCCCTATTGTTTGTATTTCAACGCGAGGTGGCCGCACGCGCCTGCACCTCGGACACTAACAGTTTTTTTTTTTTTTTTTATACCTCACCGAAGACTCCTGCGAGAAAGTAATGACCGAGAAAACCTCGTGCGGTAAAGACAATACATTTTTTTTTTTAAACGCGTACGCTCATGCCTACATGGGACCGAAAGAAGGGAGCCGAGAACTATTCCTTTCCAGGCGGACAGTATCGAGCTGGATCACCTTCGTCCTTCAACTAAAATTTCTTAGAAACTTTAAAGCGCGGTCTTTAATCCGCAGACTCGCGAGGATAAGGAGAGGGGTCGGGCCCGGAGGGGAGGGAGGACGCGGAGGAGTTTCTAACAAGAACTTGTACCGATAAGATTGCCTCGGTAAATTGCTTGAAAGCACGAGGAGGCTTGCCGGGAAGCGCATAATAATAGAAGCGTCGTTATTCCTCCATCCGCTTCACTTGCCGTTTCGCGAAGGGTCATTTATGTGCCGCAGACGCTGATTTGCATTATCGTCGTTAACAAACCCGCTAAACTACGGATTACACGTAGAATACGTAAAATAAAAGTACCTGCCCCAAAACAGACAATGATCGCGAAAACGCAGCCTGGGATTTCCACTAGAAATGCAATTTACCGAATGCATACATCTCTCGTTCGAGCATGAAACGACCTCGCTGCTATTCACAGCAGGCAGAGCGAACCGGTCGGGTTAAATTGAGGTTAACAAAATTCGAACACTCATGCTCAGCGAGAGAGACAAAAAGCTTTAATTCCTATTTTCTTTTTCGCGTTTTTTTTTTTTTTTTTGCTGCATCGTTATAATTTTTTTTAATTCGTCCTATGTTTTGCTCGAAACAGCTTAGCGAGGAGATGCAGCGCGGCATATTCTTCTTCGGCATGAGCAACAGTCTCGTCAATCCGCTTATCTACGGAGCTTTCCATCTGTGGCCCCGGAATAGAAGGCATCAGGGAAGTCACTACAGGTAATTTTAACGATGTTTCAAAAGCCCTTCCCGTAGTTAAGATCGTTATCATATTACGGTGGGAATAATAAATAGAGCGCGGTAATTTATTCACCGGATCGTTTACTCGAAAATTTCAGAGACGGTTCGACGACGCATCACCGAAGCACGACGACGAACGCGAGTTTCATGATGGGGACGAGAAACAACAGCACCCGGCTGGTTCGATCTCAGACCAAGGACTCGACCGCCAACGTCCTTCGAGCCTCGCACCCGAACGACGAGTCCGTTCTCGTAACGCTGATGGACGAGCCGAAAAACAACAACAAATCGGCCAGCAACAGGCCTGCCCGACTCATTCTTCGCTACAACTCCGAGGAAAACGGCAGCGTAGAGAGCAAACTCGTGTTCGGCAATCACGATTGACTCGTCCGAATCGTTGATATATATCTCTCTCTCAGTATTAACCGCGGAAAGACGTTTGACTCGTATTAAACGATAAAAATTTAAGAAAGTGAACTAATAAATTTGTCATTAATTGTTTTAACATTAGATTGAGACGATAATCGTCGATTATATGAATGAGCGAGCGTGGCATCGAGTTTGCCTCAATATTACAAACGCCATCGAGTCGATTGAGTTTTTTTCGGCCATCTGGTTGTTCAGTTATCGGAATCGTGAACACTCGCACGAAGTGCCCGGGCACTTTCACTGTAATGTGCGTCGATTTGAACGCATGCAAAACTACCTCACAAACACATCCAACTTAGATACATCTATATTGTTGTGACATCGACGCTCTGTATATTTTTCATTTAAATATTCGTGACATACGAGGCATGTCGCGTAAGTTAATCGCTCGAAGAGTCCAGCTCGAACGAACCACTTTTTTTCTGTTTTTTTTATCATCATAATCTTGAGAATATTATTACCGACTTGTTCCCTCGAGCCGATGGAAAATGTTGCTCTATGAAAGATACACGACGGCGACCTCTAGCCCGGCTCCTCGAAATTGCTCTACACTATTTAACATAAATTGTCGCGATAATCGCATGTATACTCGACGTACAATCAGAATGTCAGTTAATTACTGTTGAAAAGCGACAAGAAAAAGATGAAAAAAAAACAATGAGCTCGAGAGATCTCCATCGGCATGCCGCGACGACACGGTCGGCGATCTTTATGTTTCACAGAGAAATCAATGTCGCAGTCTATCGCAAAGTCATCCATACTCATGTCACAATCGAACTATCGTTTGACATAAAATAGGTTAATCGAATATATTGTGTCGTGTACGCTGAAGCGTCCCGAATATGCGTCCTGAATATGTATATATATATGCAAAGAAAATAAACAATGGCGCTGTGTAAAATGGCGTTGCCTTCGCCGTGTAAAAAATTCTTTCGGCACACGCCGGTGACGACTCCCATGAAGGAACTAAAAAAATGACCGAATCATTTTGGCACCGGGTGAACTAAAGAAACGTTCGTCCACGGTGATCGTTCGCTTTCCTATCGTCTACCCTATATTCTTCTCCTCAAAAATGCAGCGCATCGTCTTTAATTATTAAGGAAAAACGCTATCGGGAACGGAGCGTAAAAAAGATGCTTCGTTCCTTGATGCGGTTGATTTTTTCGCAACAGTTACACTGCCGTACAGAGTGACTGTACAGACGAATAAAATGAGTAATACAAACAATCTTACCCATCCTGTTTATTAGCCCGTAGTCGGTGAATGGGGGATGAAGCCGGCGACAAAATGTAACGAAAAAAACACTCGCGAAAACACAACACTAAACAGAACACTGTTCACTTCCAGAGGGTCCCGCATCTACTGGTTTGTACCGGTCATTCCGCTCTATATCTACCGTCGAGTGTGGCGTATCGACGGTGGCGTAACCGGAAGTAGGTTTCTGTACTACGTCGCGCCGGTCACCGACGGAATTTCATTGGTCGACGATCGCGCACAGTTCATCGTCGTAGCGTCACAGCGACACATACACTGGAACAAAAATAAACATTCTACCAATCATCTCCATTTCGTCGACTACTCCACGAGTATTCGAATGTTTACGTCCGTTGCGTCCGTTAGTCCCGCCTAAAATGTCGACCACGTGTTTTATGCCGAACGGCGACTGAAAACTCGAAGATACGTTTTTATTGCATGCCTTGTTTATTGAAGTACTGACAATTACCGTGTTCATTATATTCATACACGTTTTTATAACGAGAACCAAGGTACGAGATATACTTGCATGTTTATACCGTGCCGTGACACCGCAACTTTACAAACAAAGAAGAATGGTAATTCTCACAGAAAGTTTGTAGAGAGGAAAGTGAAAATCCACGATAGCGAATAAGACGATGCCGCCGCGTTCCGGAATTCGATGTCGACACGTGCGGTGAGACACAGACGATGGAGAGCCCAGAATTCAACCTGAGCGTGCTGGAAAACGTCACGACGTTTTCCACACCATTGAAAGACTGCTCGGACTACGACGCTATATTGAGCCTGATCAAGGAGGAGATTGACATCTCGCAGACCGAGGACGAGGTCGATTACTCGAGTCGTCTGAACAGTGCATCGCGTTCACGAGGGAGGAGACCGGACTCGGAATCTCGCGATTACGACAGTAAGTTCAAACTGCCCAATGGAATAAATCATTCGGCAGAAACAAAAAGTCCCGGGACAGCGTTGTTGCCGCGAACAAAACGCAGATCGCACAACGATTCGAAGAATGACACGAGCAATCACGCTGCTCAGAGAGCGAGATCGTTGGGACGCATCATGCCTGGGAGAAGCGTCAAATCCACTTGCAGGCAGCATCGCTCCTCGGGCTGCTACTCGGACACTTCTGGGTTTTCTGATCCTACGGAAAATGGGAAAACCTTGAACAGAAAAAGTTTGACACCAAGAAAAAAATTTGACTACTATGCCACAGACGCGTATGAGACAGAGGGCGAGGCGTTGACGGAGCTGTTGAGTATGGCGCAGGAGCAAGTTATTGTCAACGGGAGTCCCTATGGTAGAAACTCTACAGTCTCGAGTCAGGTAAACAAAAAAAAGAAAATGTTGATCATTGATACATTATGGATAATCAGTGCCTTATGAATTACAGGGTGAGTCGACTTCGTTGGCAACAAGCGATCCACTGGACACAGGAACTATGGAGGAGGAATGTTATGTGGAGAGTTCCCAGGCCATTTGCGTCTCGGATTTTCGAAAAAAATTGCTCAATCGCAGGAGCATCTGTGATATGCCAAAAAATGTTGAGATGATAAAGAGAAATTTGCATTTCTCTGATGCTCTGGAGTCCGAGGAGGACAATCAAAATTTTTCGTTGGCCTTGTCACCGGAATCAACGTCTCCATTGAACTATGATATTGATGGGTATTCGAGACCGGCGGCCGGCAGAAAGAGGAAGGAGAGCCAAGACAGTATAGCCAGCAACGTGAACAGTCTGACTTCCAGTTCGTGTAATTTTTACAGTCATAGGGAGCCGAGTACAACTCCTCCGCGTCCTAGAATGGGAAAATCTAGCCGAGACAATATTACCCCAGCGTTCAACAGTTTGACTCTAAATTCTCAGAATCAAAGAGAGGCAAGTACGACGTCGCAGCTTTCTAATATGAGTAAAACGAGCCGGGAAAGCACACCCGGCATACAGAATTCAACTGATGATCTGCAGGATTTGGAGCGTAAAAGACAGGCAAGTACGACGCCGCAACCTTGTACGAGAAAACCGAGCCGGGAAAGTTCACCCAGCACAACCAGCACACTGAATGTAATTCATGATCTGGAAGAGCTTGAACCTACAAGAGAGGCAAGTATAACGCCGGAAACTTATACGAGAAAAACGAGACAAGGCAGCATGACCAGCACTAGCAGCACAGCCAGTACACTGAATGTGCCTTATGATCTTCAAAATTTGGAGCCTAAAAGGGAGGCAACTACACCGCAACATTCGAATACGAGTGAAGTGAGCCAATACAGCATACTCAAGAATCTGCCTCAGGATTTGCATGATTTGGATCCTGAAAGGGACGCGAGTACGACACTAGAACCTTCCAGTATGCGCAAAACGAGTCAAGACAGTACAGCCAGCGTACTGAAGAATCTAACTCAAGATTTGCCAGATTTGGGTCCTGAAAGGGAGACAAACACGCCAGACAGTGGAGACACAGCCAGCATACTGAGAAATCTGATACGGGATTTGTATGATTTGGATCCTGATGCGGAGGCAAGTACGAGACTAGAACCTTCCAGTACGCGTAAAACAAGCCAAGACAGCACATCCAGCACCTCGGAGAATCTAGCTCAGGATCTGCCAAATTTCAATCCTGAAAAGGAAACGAGTGCAACACTGCCACAACCCCGAAAACGAAAAACGAAGCGACACAGTCGAGACACCTTGTTGAAGAATTTGACTCAAGAGTTTAACTTGAATAATGTTGACTGTGCAAAGGAAGCGAGTGTAACGCCTTTACATTCTAGAGAGCGAACAACGAGTCAAGGCAGCACAGCCAGCTCTCGAACGAATTTGACTCGTGAAATGCAAAACTTGGTTCCTGAAAGAGAGGCGGATGCGCCACCGCTAGAACCTGGAAAGCCTACAAAAACGAGCCAAGACAGTATAGACCGCTTGTCGAAGAGCTTGACGCCGAATTCGTGTAATTCTCACAATCGGAGGGAGGCAAGTCCGACAGCGCAACCATCTAGTATGAGAAAAATTAGCCGAGACAGCACAGCCAATCTTCAGGAGAGTGTAACTGAGGATCTGCAAAACTTAGATCCCAAAAGCCAGGCGATTGCAGTAGCGCGACACTCTAGACATAGGAAAACGAGCCAAGGCAGTATGACAAACTCTCAGGAGAGTTTGACTCAGGAACTAGAAAACTTAAATTTAAAAAGAGACGCCAGTGCAACACCTCCGTATCCTAGACATCGTAAAACAAGCCAAAACAGTGTGGCAAGCTCACAGAATAGTTTTACTCCAGAGCTGAGTAATTTTGATTCTGCACAGGAAGCAAGGCAAGTAACGCCTCCACGTCCAAGGAAACGAAAAACGAGCCAGGCCAGTACAGCCAGCTCCGCGAAGAGCCCAACTCGGGATCCCAGTAACGTAGACTCTGCAAAGGAAGCGAGTGTAACGCCACCACGTCCAAAGAAAAAAAGGAAGAAGAAATCCGACATCGCACCGTCTCTGGAGGGTTTAACTCGGGATACGAGTAACGTAGACCCTGCAAAGGAAGCTAGTCTACCGCCACCACGTTCGACGAAGAGAAAAAAGAACAAAACCAAGATCGCCAGCCCTCCAAACAATGTAACCCAGGATCCCACTGATATGGTTCTCGCAAGAGAAACAAGCATGACATCGCTGCGTCCTCGAAAAAGGAAATCGAGCTTGGTCAGTCCACTGAAGGGTTTGACACAGGAGTTGGAAAATTGCATAATGAACGTCGATTTCGAGCGGTTGTGCGAGGAGATCGACAACGACGCGGAATCACCGAGTTTCACATTCGAGACTGTCCAGTTATTGGACGATTACAACGATTGCAATTCGGAAGCGAACAATAAGATATTATCGAAGATCCTTGCCTCCCCCAATTCGAAAACGGACGAGGAGGCTCCGAGGAGTGTCGAGCACATTGGCTCCACCGAAGATCTGCTCGACTACGATCCGCTATACATAGCCGAAGCTGAGGATAACGAGACCGGGACCCTCTCAACATCGAAGAGAAAAGAGAAGACGGGAAATAAAAATGCAGGAAATGAAACAAAAAGCCTCATGGTCGATAAATCAGTTAAAGAAAGTGAAGGAAGAATCAATAAGGATGATACATTGGAACAAGGGACCCGACGTTCGTCACGATCGAGGAAAAAGCGAGTAACCATGACTATGCCGGACGGGGAACAGGAAGTCGATCTGTCAGACAGAGTCAACCAAGTTCCAAAAAAAGTTAAAACCTCTAGCGAAGATCCGCTCGACGACGATGCACCGTACATAGCCGACGCTGAGGATAACGAGACCGCGACCCCCTCGACATCGAAGAGAAAAGAGAAGGAGGTAACTAAAAAAAAAGGAAAGAAAAGAAAGAGGGTCGAGGTCGACAAATCATTTAATAAGGGAAGTAAAAGAAAAATCGATAACGATGGTACATTGGAAGAAAACACACGTCGCTCATTACGATCGAGGAAAACGCAAGTAACCGTGACTGTATCGGACTGGGAGGACGAAGGTGATCTATCGGACGAAGCCGCCAAAATTACGAAAAAAGTTAATGCCGCTAAGAAAAAAGAACGTTTGTCTTCGAAAACTTTGACCGTAAGTTTTAGTTTTTTGGAGTTTGGGTTCAAGCTCTCGAGAGCATTCTCTGTATTGTAATATTTTTTGTATCTTACTGATGTCTAGAAATTGGCGAAGATCGTCGTTCAGCTAAGGCACGAAGTTCTCCCGCAGCATGACATCGAGCAGAGAGCGGGAACTACTTCACTCACTTATGAACAGCAAACGCGGTTTCTCGATTTTGCGTCACTCAACAAGGACATATATAGCACCGAGGAGGACGAGATAATAAAAAGAAATTGGAACGCCTTTTGTGAAGTAAACCGACTCATTACAGTCGTGGAAAATTCTCTATTAATTGCAAATGCATGGTAATTTATCCGGAATGATAATTTTCTTTTTATTTCAAGGACCACGATTGGGATCCTAAAAATTACTGTGTATTCCTTAAATTCAAACATGGTGATCAACTCATCATGTCTTCCTTCGAAGAGAGACGAAAATTCGTGCAATTCTTAGCTGACGGTTTGCCGAATCGACCGCTTTTCAGTGTTTACGGCAGATTCAAAAAGATCTACTCCAAATACGCTGACGCCGGAGAGTGGTAAGCGAAAACTATTTTCTTTTTCAAAACCAACAAATTTCGGAGTTGATTAAATCGTAAAAGTCGGCTGTAAATATTACAAATGTAAACTTTTCCAGTTATTCACTGGAAGAGGATAAAAAGATTTTAGCCCACATGTTACGCAATCCAGAAAAAAAGCCGAATTCCAAATTCGCCGAACTCTCCAAAGTGTTGAAGCGACCTCGAGATTCAATTTGGAAGAGATATCGGAATCTTAAGGCGAAAGAAATTTTGAACGAGAAGTCGAAGAAAGGTAATTCGTAGATTGTATACCAACTGTTGATCCGTTCAGCATTGCATTCATTGGACCACAATATTATTTTTTTCTTGCCATCTATTTGTAGTGATAATGAAAGTCGAATGGCATTTGTCTCTCGTGACCGAGTTTATAACGAAGCTGCTTGACGTGACGATAAGCGATGACTTGATGGAGCTCAAAGACGCTTTCATCCCGATAGTTGTATGGAGGAAGCTGGAAGAGAAAACAGAAATCGATTATAATTTTATGAAGCGGTCCTGGGAGCAGCAATTTCACTTGCAGTTCTTTTCTCCCGAGCCTATATCTGCGAATGCCACGAAGATAAGGCTGATTGAATAGTGAGTACTCGATTACCGAGTGCAGAAGCAATTCAACAAAACCTATTTTGATTTCACAATATTTTCTTTTCTTTTGGTAGCATGTGGATGAAAGGCATCAGAGACGGAAGGGAAATTGAATGGCACGTCGTCGTGAAATATTTTGACGGGTGCACGATAAGCTTTCTGAGAAAGATGTTTAATCATCTTACCTCCGAAGCATCTATCGTATTGAAGTCTCGTAACTTGAGCGGTAAGCGTGCCAATACGGAGAGAAAATTGATTTTGTCCTGACTTCGATAAAATAACCACATTCTTTACTATTATTGACCAATCATCATTATTAATCTGTGCGTAGGCACAGTACGGTTTTATTACACCCAAGAGAGTTTATTATTCCCGGCGGAGTAATGGTTCTTGGCGAATATTATGATTTTGCGGCGCGAGAAATGTGGTTATTTTGACGAAATCGGAAAAAAGTGTCGTATGCTACACGGGAGGGAGAGGATTTTCACCTCGTGTGATTTCTGTCTTCGCTTCGCTCGGGCGAACTTTACGCTCGGCGAAAATTGCGAACTACCCGCCCTTGCAGCATAATGACTATTTTGTTCCTGATTAAATTGTACACAAATGAAACTATCGAATTACAGGTATCATGAAGTGGCTGCATGAAGTAAAAATTGGTCGTTTGAGACGGTGTCCGAGCGACCACTATCTACCGAGGCTTCGGTACGTGGACAAGAGAGTCGAGATTGTACACGAGGATACAACGAAAGTAACGTTGATATCGAAAGGTGACTCGCTCTATTGATCGATCGGTCTTTGTGCCACGAATACAAAAATCATCCCGGCTGTGTACTTCACCTCCAGAGTTTATCAAAGTACAAGTAGTTGTGCGCAACGTCACGAATAGAGAAAATGTTCATTCGAATGTACATTATGAACATTGTATTTTTATTACATTATTAAAGATGGAGATCATTTTGTGAAAATAAGTTTTAACAAAAATGTTATGGCTATTTTTGGTAATACTTCTTCGTATAGTATTTGAGGAAGGTATTCGATTCCGTCGATGAGGATGTCGGCTGACGGTCGTAGGCTTCAGTGTGGATCTCGTTGAAGGACGGCGTGCCGTGAAGCGAGTCTTTGTCGGTCTCGAAGTACTCGAACATGATGTCTTTCGTCGGCCCGCGTTCTACGACGTTCTGCGCCATCGTCGGTTGCGGATGCTCGTAGATGCTTTCTCGAGTCGAGTTGTTGCTTCGACGCTCCATCAAGAACGCCCCGTCCCTCTCCAACAACGGTGGTGTCGGCTGACGATCAAAGGCTTCGGTGTCGATCCCGCTGAAGGACAGTGTCCTGCAAAGCGAGTCTTCATCGGTTCCGCAGCGCTCCCACCCAATATCTTTCATCGGCTTGTGTTCCATGACACTCTGCTGCAACGCCCCGCGCGGGTGCTCGCGGATATTTCCTCGAGTCCAGCTGCTACCTCGGCGCACCATCGAGAACGTCCCGCTCTTCTCCGATGGCGAGGGTGTCGGCTGACGGTTGTGCGTTTCAACGTGAATCTCGTTGAAGGGCTGTCTGTCGCGAAGTGAGTCTTCATCGGTCTCGAAGTACTTCATCGAAATGTCTTTCGTCATCCGGCGTTCCACGACACTCTGCGGTATGACCTGGTGCGGGTGCTTGCAGATATTTTCTCCAGTCCAGCTGTTGTCTCGCCGCTTCATCGAGGGCACCCCGTTCCTCTCCGACGAGGAGGATGTCCGCTGACGCTTGTGGGCTTCAGCATGGATCGCGTTGAAGGGGGATCTGCTGCGAAGCGAGTCTTCATCGGTCTCGAAGTACTTCGTCGAAATGCCTTTCGTCGTCCCACGTTCCACGACGTTCTGCGGCATCGCCGGGTGCGGGTGCTCGCCGATATTTTCTCCAGTCGAACTGTGGCTTCGACGCTCCATCGAGAACACGGTGTTCTTCTCCAACGACTGGGGTGTCGGCTGATGGTTATAGCCTTCAGCATGGATCTCGTGGTAGGACGGTGTGCCGCGAAGCGAGTCGTCTTCGGTTTCGTGGTGCTCCAACATAATGTCTTTCGTCATCTCTCGTTCCACGACGCGCTGCGGTAACGCTGGGTGCGGGTGCTCTTCTCGAGTAGAGCTATTGCTTCGATGCGCCATCGCGAACACCCCGTTTTCTTGCGATATTAATTTTTGGGATCGGCTGTTTGCGAATTCCTCGCGAAATTTGTTCATCAGATTCCGAGTGTCGTTGTTGAGGAAACTCTTGCACTTTTTCGTCTTTGTCAAACGCTTCGGCAAAGGATTCGGAGTCTTTTCCAAGATGTTTCTGAAGATAAAAAAAAATAAAATTACTCGCATCCACGTGGGCAAAAGAGAAACAGGAAATTCAGAAATCTTCCGTCTCTCACTTCTGAAGGTCCTTCTTGATGCGTTTTTTCAAATTTTCGTAAAAAGTTTCGTCGTCGTCGACGTCTCTTTCGGTGTTGGATTCATTCGGTCTTTCGTCATGTTTTACGAGTGTCGTTTTTCTCACGTCATTGGAGAGGATAACACGTTTGCGCATCGAAAGATCCGCGTACATCGGTCGTTTATTCTTCGGGTGACCGGTGTAGTTATCGGAAAGCAATACGGTGGGTCCAAGGTCACTGGGTTCACCCTCACGATCCTGATTCGCTCGATCCGCATTTTGTTGTCCGAAGACGTCCAAGTAACTCTTGCGAGCTTTCTTCGGCACGCGGAGAATTGTTGTGGGTGTACGGAAATCATCTGTATTGATCTCCTGGCTAGATATTAAATTATCCAAATTTCAATGGTTTGTAATACATTTTGCAGTAAGTTTATGCATCAAAAGTTCCAAATCTTACTTCGGTTCATCATTCTTCGGGCGGCCATTGTTGTCATCGGGAATCAATGCGGCCGGTCCAAGGTCACTGGGATTGCCGACATGATCTTGATCCGCTTGGTCCGCATTGCGTTGTCCGAAGACGTCCAAGTAACTTTTGCGAGCTTTCTTTGGCACGCGAACAACTGTTGTGGGTGTACGGAAATCATCTGTATTCATCTCCTGGCTATGTATTAAATTATCCAGTCACGACTGAATTGAATCCAACAGTAGAATCCCTCAGGAGGAATAGTACAAGATCGAAAATAAAAACAACCCTGCAACAATAAATTGTTCCACCGCGAAACCTTAGATACAGAAATTACATGAAACAGAACTGATTTTTCGTGAATATTAAATAAATTTGAATAATGCTCGTTGTACCGACCTGAGGATGATAGATTACCGTCTCATCGCAGTGCCAACCTCCGAGGAATTACACGCTACAGTTTTCGTCGAGCCAAAATACACGCAGTCGGTGTCCCCCCCCCCTCTAAGTGTGTGTCGCACTCTCTCGCCGTCACAGTCGACAATGGCGGCAAAGCTGTCATGGCCAGCGATTAAATGTCAGTCGCGACTTTTAACAAATTAATCGCGACGGGACGAGGTATCGTTAACAACAATCGGAAAGAATCATGTCTTCGAGCGATCCGGTGGTCGTCGACGAGGGGATCGTCGAGCCGGGTATCGAGCCCGGTGCCTCGGCCGAAACAATGCTCGTCACGACTGACAGCTTCGAGGAATACGAGCAGGAGATGAGCAGCAGCATAGACGACAGACAGATGAAGGAAAGTACAGCCAGCACGATATCCGAGATTCAGGAAGATGTACACGAGGCCGCGGTAACACCGACCAGTCCAGTACCCCTCAAACAAAATAATTCGGTGGACGACAGCGAACTGGTACGTCGCATAACCTCTCGTACCACCTAACTGCGCTTCTCCAATATTTTTTCTCATTTTTCAAACGATTTTACTTTGTAAAGTTTGTGTGAAATTTTGGGCTTCTCTTCGAAGCCCTCCTCTCGGAACATTCAAAGTTTCTTTGAGGTCATTGACACCGTGTCGAATCTATAGCAATGGTGATTCACAAAAAAAACAATCAAGTCGTGCAAGAGAATAATATTATTATTATTTGTTATATTATATCATCGTCTTTAAATTTGTTGAGACTTAAAGGGATTTTGTTTGGTTCGTCGAATTGCTCCAAATGTTTGAACCTGCTTTGTAGAATCAAACTCAATCCTTGTTTTTGATTACTCTGCTGATTTGTTTAAAACAGGTTTTTTTTTCAGGATGATGCTGCTCTCCAGTTATCCCTCAACAACTCTGATGCGGATCCACTGCGTTGCAAGACATGGCTGGCTCAGAGGAAGCACATATTCGTGCTCTCCCAAGCAGGCAAGCCTGTGTACTCCAGACACAGTCCCGAGGACAAACTCGTGACTGTTATGGGAGTGATGCAGGCTTTAGTATCCTTCGTTCAGGCTGGAAACGACATGATAAGATCTGTGCACGCGGGCGACACGAATTTCGTTTTTGTCCTCAAAGGCCCACTGATTCTAGTAGCTGTTTCCAAAACTTTAGAGAGTGTGCCGCAGCTTGTTTTGCAATTAACGTATGTTTATTTATGACGATATACATCGGCTGCAAACGTCGCGGTGAGCCGACGTGAATTGACGATTCAACGGGCCTCACGCTTTGTCTCGTTGCAGCTATGTATATAATCAAATACTCTTCGTACTGACGCAGTCGCAATTGACGCGAGTCTACGATCAGAGAAGAAACTTTGATCTCAGAAGACTGCTGAGCGGGAGCGAACGACTGATAGATCATTTATTGAATTTTATGGATCGAGAGCCGGCTTTTTTCCTGGGTGCCGTAAAATGTTTGCCGCTCATGCCCTCGACGAGGGATTCGATAACCCAAACGATCGTTCAAACTTGCGGCAAAATAAAGGTAACTGAAACAAAGTATTTTTCTTACCCTCCTTCACCTCTCATATTTGTGCAACGGAGGGATGTATGCATTTTTTTTCAATTTACTCATTCAATTTTTTCAGAATTTAGTGTTCGCGATACTTTTAGCTAATAACCAGCTGGTGACTCTAGTGAGAATGAAAAAATTCTTCATACATCCGGCCGATCTTCACTTAATTCAAAACTTGGTAGATAGCTCGGAATCGTTCAAAGCGGCCGAAGGCTGGACACCTATTTGTCTACCAAAGTTCGATGCCAACGGGTTTATGCACGGGCATGTTTCCTATCTCGCCGAGGACTGCCAGGCTTGCTTGCTGCTGCTCACGGTAGACAGGGATGTGTTCTCCACGCTTTCGGAAGCCAAACAAGTGAGCCGTTTGTAAAAATTAATTTCAATTTATTCGATCTTCATTTATCCACGGGACTTTGAAAATCTACAATATATTTTCCATGTTTTTCGACAGAAAATCGTCGAGAAATTGCGACGTACGGACGGTCTCGAAGCGATAAACGAATCGATGCACAGGGCATCAGTTACGACGGCGGACATCGGTTTACCGCAGATGCGTCACGTTTTGTACAAATGCCGAAGTACCGCGCAATTTTGGAGTCCCGGATTTGAGACACCCTACACTACAGACAAAGATATCGAAAGGTCATTCCACTGATGATTAATTTATGAATTTCGTTCTTGGTCGTACGAAATTAAAACTAAATTTCATTGTTTTCAGATTGCTCGGACTCTATCAGTGTCTACATCACAGATTGCACGCGCCAAGTCGACCGTTAAAATTGATATTTCAACAGTTGGACCGCGAGACGATGCTGGCATGGGTAAGAATCGGCTGAACACAAAAAACCAATAAAATAACTCACCGATTATCAATATTTTTTTAAGGTAACTTCGGGATTCGAGCTATACGTAACTTTCGAGCCTTTGGTAACAAAACCTGCGGCAATAGACGCCGTCGGAATTCTTCTGAAGTGGATAAAGAAAGAAGAAGACAGACTGTTCATTCTCAACTCCCCAACGTTCTAGCAATCTCGAAAGCAAAAGAAAAAAAACAAACAAAAACTAGCTCGATAATCGCTGCTGTATCATAGTGTTCTCGTGAGACATTATTTTTAGACCAGTGTTTAAGTATGAAGCGGTATACAGGAAGAAGAAGCACTTCAGCGACGAGGGAAAGCTGGGACACCTCAGAGTTCCGTTTTCCTACTCGTACGTATGTACATTATATTTTGCTCACTATTTATAATAAACTGAATTACCGTGAGTCCAAACATATGAAAAGAAAGAAGAAACTCGCGCGTATATATGTATATACATGATTAACGTGATTTGAACAGCATTTATAAACGGTCATACATTAAAATGTCGGACGTTAAATAAATCGTCGCGTATAAGAATTTTTATTGTTGCTTGTACATCGGATATTTCGCGTCCGTCAGAGATGATCTTTTTTTTCGATGTTTATCTGTACATACAAATGTGTTTATGATGAATGTGTATGCTGTTGGCTGAGTCGATAGAATTGATACGATTTGAATGGAAGATCGATATAGTTTTTCAGTTGTACGCAGAACGCGCCGATATTACCGTAATTTTCATTACGGGTAAGCTACAATCTAGCGTATTTGCGAATAAACCACGACAAATAAAGAAAACCGCAAGATGTTTTTCTTTCTTTTAATTTTCGTTTAATGCGTTACCTCGTCGGATCGTAGTGTAAAAAAATCCCTAATGTCTAGCCCGCTCGCGATCTCTTCTCCTGTCTCGTTCGCGATCCCTTTCCCGTTCCCGATCTCTGTCGCGGTCCCGATCGTCCCTTCGGTAACGATCTTTTTCCCGCTCCTTGTCCTTGTGCGACGACGAGTGCCCTTTCGGCGATTTGCTCCGCTTTCGATCCCTACGATCGCGTTCTCTGCTACGCGACCGAGCTTTTTCTCGATCCGATTTCTTGTCCGAACGAACGTGCCTCTTTTCGCGCTCCCGGTGACGCTCGCGATCTCTGTCGTAGTCGTCCGGCCTCTTGCGAGCTTCCTCCTTCGGCGGCGGCAAATCCTCGTCCTCCGAACTCTCCATACCCTCGTCCATGTCATCTTCCAATGCTGATATCTTACCCTCTGCAAAATAATTACAATCATTCGTAATACGACTGCAATGTTTGCTGGTTTAAAATTTTTATATCATTCAGGAGAACTATGTACCTAATTCGTTATTTTCCTCGAGCACGTGTCGCTTCTGTATCCTTGGTAAGATAACATCGCAGGATCTCTCCTCGCGCAGTAGATTGTCGATAAATTCATCCATGTGAATAAGTTCGAACTGGCCTTGCTTGTTCTGATGTCTGAGTTTTCTGTTGTCGTTGAACAACGGCTCCAAGTATTTGTATACGTCCAGCGACGTCCCCGTGAGTCTCATGTACAGTGCACCCAAGGCGCGAACGTACTTAAACTCCTCGTTTTTGATAAATTCAACGATGATGTCTTTCTCGGGTTGAATTTGGAGCATCTTCAGGATGAGACAGAGAAACGGCGTGGGTTTCACGTTGCCGCCGAAAACACCACCGGTATATCTTTAAGACAAAAGAAATTCAATTGTTAAATACTGCGAACACGATCTTTGCATTGGAGTAAACAACAATATATGCGGCTTTAAGGTTAGGAAAGTTACACCAAAATTCGCACCTTAATTCCATGGCTTTGTCGACCAGCAATTCCGCTGTTAGGGCGAAGCATTCTTCCTTCCAATATTTTGAGTCGTAAATCCGCGATCTTATGATTTTCTCGACGAGATACTGCGGATTCGTTCCGCGAATTGATTTGGCATCTTTCACTGTGCGATTCGCCATCGTCGCTGGCGAGCCGCTCGACCGCGATTGGATCAGGTGTTCAGTCTTGTTTTCAATCCCGGGTTAGTTCCAATATTGGCCGCAGATCTCCAAATCGCTTTTGTAGTGACCGCGGATCGAAACGGGAGAATAAAGCCACTGTAAATCAATTTCATATTCACGTATGGTATGGTATGTACAGAAAATATTTCGTGAACCGATAAACTTTACTAAAATCATTAATCGATACATACGGTTGGCAAATGAATTCGTCTTCAACATTTCGGAGGGATATAAGATATGCGCGCGCACCCTCGGCTACCCTACGTGCCTGCTTTGACTTTTACGGCGCGTCAGTAGTCGCAATGTTTTCGAATTGGCCGGCTGCTGCTTCAGTGTTTCGCCAAGATCGTCGTGATTTGAACAGGTTATTCTCATCGTTCGCATTGATCGACACCGATTATTACCGTCATTTTTGCAGTTTCCAACCTTTTGTACCCTTGGAAAGGCAATAACAATATTTCTTTCCTTTTTTCGCAAGATTGCGCAAGCCTCAAATTTCTATTTCGCCGCAGTGTTTCGTCTCGATACTTACCGATTTACATTTCCATTGCTGCCTATAATGGGTCTTCTCGACGAGATATCGAGGATTGCGTGCGATATACGTAGAGTAATTTCTTGCATCGATATATGTTTCGCAAATGGACTCGGTTACAAAATTTTTAAGCGGTAACGTATGCGCGCGCATCCGCGCACGCACCTCCCTTATTTGGCCTGATTCGACCGTTAGAGACGGTTGCGTGTCAGGACTTGCATACGCGGATGCGCGCGCACCTCCCTTATTTGGCCTGATTCGACCGTTAGACGGTTACGCTTCAGTACTTGCAAGCTTTTCAAACGGCCGGATGCTCGTTCAGTGTTTCCCCAATATCTTCAGGGATCGAACACGTTAATATTATCCTCCGCACCGACGTACATCGATTGTTATCGTAATTGGTGTCACTTTCAACCCTCTGTACACGCAGAATGGCAATATCAATGCTTTTATCGTTTAATCGCACGAAACGACGAGGTGCCGTTAGCATCAAGTTTCGATTCGGCGGTAACGTCTTACTTCGCTCGCCTACGCGTGTGAATATCAATTGCCAACCACTGCGATTTAATCCCTGTTCCAGAAACGTATGACATTACTCCTAATGTATAAATCCAACATGCCATTAGTCGCAATAACATTTTTACGATAAATCCGCGAACAAAAATGCCAACGGAATTTTTTTTTCAAAATTTCACTTACTTTCCCGTATGAAAAAGAGACACCGCCGCGTGATTTCGAATTTACTCGATCTTCGAGGATCCGAATAGTTTACAGAATAAAAATTGCGCCGCAAGCACATGAAGCTTCTTGATCTTTTTGTCGCAGTATAACCCGTTCTCAACTTAAAATATGTTTCGTTCATCAAGATTTTTTTAACCGGAAAGTGTGGCGATGCGGTAGTGCGAGTGTGTGCCGGTAGTTGGTGCTGTGGTGTGAAGTTGGGATGTCCGGAGCGCAAGGATTTCGCCACCCAGCAAGGAAGGACTCCTCGTCGATTGCCGACTCGTTGAGACTCTTCGTCCAGGTTCTTTCGACAAAATGATCGATTGACCGAATAGAGCTGCGCACGGTGGTAAGTCGCTTCAATTGTACCTCCGGACGCTTCAAGCAGCCTGTAGGAGCACCGGTTGTAATTACTTCAATGATCGTTCGCTCTCTCGCACAGTAAAATACGCTGTCAGGAAAATAATGAACAGCTCTCTCACGTTCGTCAAGTGTATATTCAGTACGACTAAACAACATTTCAATAGTATACGATCTTTTCCAAAATATCGTTTATCTTTCTTTTGTTTAACTTTTCAACAAAGCGACGTGTTCGTGCGTTAAAAAACTATGCAATTGCGATGGAAAATATATAATATATAATATCTATAATCTAGGATTCTAAATTCATCTCAAAATTAAATAGTAATGATTTTCATATATTACGGCGAAGGAACGCTTTTTGTTGCTTCGACCGATTTAGCAATTTTTTTCAAGGTTTATTGATTTCTGTGCATAAGCTGCTGACTTGCCCTTGCGCGTGGCTGCGGCCGAACGATTCTACGATGAATCGACGAGAAACGCTGGTACACAAAAATCGGATACTGTCGTGAATTGTTTTTGATTTTTTTTGAATTCTCAATCGTAACGATATAAAAGAAATGAGCTGTTTTATCGATTTGGTGTAAGCCTGGCCTGGATGCGAGTTTACCGGTAACTTTGTCCCGTGCGTAATTTTTTTCGCGATAGATATATATATAACACCAAAGTAAATCGACCGATCGTTTCTCGTATTCATCTCGCAAATTGAAAGCGGCCCGTCGAGCGAATCGTGCTCTTTCTTCTTTTCTCGCAAATTTCCGACCAACGAAATTTACTCGCTGACGAGAATCTCGTAGTCGGGAAAGGCGACCTCGGCACCGCCGAACGGGATGTACAGCACGTTGTGGGACGGCTGAACCTTGCCTATGGTTAGCGTGCCCTCGTGATGTACGCGTCCTACGAAGAGGGGCTCACCGTCCTCGGTCTCGCCTCCCGGAATAGCGTTCGGCGGAATGTTTCCACCGCTCGTCGCCACCCATCTGGGGTTGCAGCCGCACAGAACCTGGAATTAAAAATTCCAAATTTAGACAACGATACATTCTTCTTATAATCCTTCCTAGAATCTGTACAGCAAATACGTATCAGTCGAGTCAGTGATATACTATCATAATATCATACCATCATTACCGATATATATCGGTATCGGTAATAAGATAAGAATTGACTTTTTAAATAGTTTAACCGCAGTCGAAACGCCAAGGCATAGAATAAGTCTACCTGACGAAAAAAAAAAACAATTGTACTGTAAGAGAATCCGGCATGCTGTAAACTTCCGGTCGACCCTCGATATTTCCTTACCTGGTAGTCAGTCTTGCCGTGCTCCTCGCCGCCCCACGCCACGTAGCACACGGAATGACTCGGTTTGACCTTTCCGGGTATGAGAGCGCCTTCGTGCTGGGCACGTCCGACGAAGAGAGGTTCGTCGTCCCGTCCACCCTCGACTGAGCCCGGCGGTAACATGCCACCGGATGCGTCGCACCAGCAAACGCTCCCGGCTACGAGTTCCGCCGGAGCGGAGGGCGCCTGCGTGCCCGGATCTGCGAAAACGTATTATATAGTTGCGTCGAAAAAAAACAATACAAAAACACACACACAAAACAGATTCTTAAATGATGTCGCTGGCCAATGCAGTTGTTACGAGGCGAGGTCACGACTGTTATGTACACGAATAATGTTCTGAAAAAGTATGGAAGCTTGACGATGGAGCTCCACGGTTAATTATAAATACACCCAAGTAACGCGTAGAATGAAAATTTCGTATTTGGAATTTAATGCTTTTAATAATTAAATAATTTTGCATTTTTATAATAGTTTCTGAGAACAGGGTACGAAATTTTCATTTTTTCGACCGCTGAAACACAAGATAAGGTAAGGGAATATCCCACAAACTCTTATATAGAACAGTCTCATGACGTTTGAAAATCGATACACCCATTGCCACATGCGACATGCAACGGATAGATCAGTGCAATCGATGCAGTGCAGGAATTATGTGAGTTCGAAGCGATTCGGTGCGTTCTTGTGTGAACACTAGATTGCCGTTTGTGCTGTCGGATGTAAAAGGTCGCGGTATAATCGAATCAGAGCAGTAAGTATGGGTACGTGTACTTAAAAAAAAAAAAAAAAGATACGTCGCAAGCCAGAATATCTATACAACAGAGGTTTCGCCACCCAAGCTCAGTGGACCAAAATTTGACGAATTTTGTATCGCGTACGTTTTTTTTCTTACAACATCAACAGTTAACCGTGTTAAAAAATATATATATAGAGAGAAGATTTTTAAAGAAAGTTTTCGACAAGAATTACATTTAGGAGCGGGGGTGGAAGCAGTCTTGGATTTTGTAGAGCCTGCCGGCACTTGATGATGATGACGCTCGAATTGAAGCTTCCAATTTCCGGTCGCGCCCCAACCGGTCCGCACGCCGACGTGACTAATACCAATTGGTTTCGGATCCGTCCACTCCATCACGACCGGACCCCGCTGGTCGCCCGATCTCACGACGATGTGACCGTCGAGCCAGGACACAGAGAATTTCTTGAACTGGCTTGCGCTCATGAGATTCGGCGTGTTTACGCGAACCTGACGCACAACCCGAATTTAATTTTGAGGAAATAGTTGTCCAATTTTTTGTTTCTTTTTTATGAATTTATATTTAAAATCGTCTTTTTGTTCCGAGCAATTTTTGCTACGAAATCGAGTTTCCAATTTTTTTGAAATAAATATTTTTTTTTTTATTGAGATAGGCAGAGAAATAGAGATAATTGAAGCAATCGGTGGCGAACCTTGTCGGGCTGTTTGCGATCGTATCTGATGACTGATGCGGTGTTGTCCCAACCACCGAGCATTATTTCGTACATTGGGCTCGACTCGCCCTTGGCATTGGTAAGGGCAATGTGGGCGTTGCTGGGTGCTTTTATCTCCAGGGTCAACGCGGCACCGGGCACCGGGTGAAACTGGTACTTCAGATTGTCGGCAGTCTTAACGTTCTTACGACCTTGCGTGATTGAATTTAAGCGTGATACATTTTTATGACTCCAAAGCGTTTCCGTTACAGACCCTACAGTCGTGGCGTCACGTCGCGTCGTCATTTATTTATTTCATTTTCGTACGTTGGAGAGAACCGATTTTCATCACCGCACCTTTTTCAAACGATACAATAAAATAATGTGGATACGTGCACGAGGTGTGGTGCGAATACGATTTGCATTCCCAGGCAATGATAAAGGCATTCATAAAATGTCTGAAGATAAATGCTTCAATTATTATATATAAATTACGTACGACCACCGTAACCTCCGATACATCTGGCTGTGCAGGCCACAATGCACGAGAATCCGGAACAGAGAGTTTTTTTTGTTTTCCAAGAAAGAAACAATAATTTCAGTTACTACCGTTTTCCCCTTGCAGCTTAAAAAAATCTACAGGCTCGTCTATATACATAATAAACATTCGAAAAAAAATTAATTCTACGATAAAGTTCTCCTTCGTGCTGCTAGTTCTGTAATCAAGTAGTTTGAAGTAGATTCGCTGTCGAGTCGCAGTTCGCTTAGTGATTAACGTTACCCACCTTCGATGACCCAATCTCCGGTCGCGCCCCAGCCGGTGCAGACACCGAAATAGGCGATGCCGAAGGGCTCCGGGTCGTTGTAAGACAGGAAGGGACCTTGCTCGCCCTCGTGACCGACGGTCAGGCTACCACCGTGCCATCTTATCCAGAAACCCCGGAAGTCTTCGTTCGTCAATACCGACGGAGTGTCGGCCTCGGCAACGTCCGGCTTCGTCCTGTTCTTGCGAATAACAGATTTGTTGTTTCCCCATCCGCCGATGAAGACCTGCGAACAATTAAATTCTGCAATTCCAATTGCTCGCAAAGAACAATATTTCCCGCCGTACATTTTTTATTGCTTCCAAACATTGCCAAAAATTAATTTTTCTTGTTAACCGTAGAACTCATGTGTGGAGTATTTACCTACCCCAGTCGAGATTTTGAAAAATGCGATTTTTTTTCCTATTTTCGTTAAGTTTTGGACTTTAAGTGTGCGTTCACCCCCTAAACTTTGTTAAACCAAATTTGCCGAGTGTCATTTTCTTCCTTATTGAAGAACGAAGAGATTCGCGTGTGGAAAAGTACTTTACTGCTCATAGGACCCTTGTACGTAGAAGAAACGCGAGAGAAAAATTTGTACTTTTTAAATTAAATCGAATTCGATGACTCTTACCTCGTACATAGGTTCTCCCTCGTTGGGCCCGGTGGTCAGGGCGATATGGGCATCGTTGGAAGCCTTGATGCGGAATTGGATCTGCCCACTGGAGCAAGGGTAGAACTGGTACTCCAACTTGTCAGGGGTTGCTAGTGCTGAAAAAATGTGTATATGTTTATATGTATACATAATGATAAATCTTTTAGGGAAAAAAATGACTTGGACAATTGGCCAAAGTCCAAAGTGCAGGGGTCTTCTATTCCTCGAATTCATTTTTAATCGTTATTCCTCCAAGTACCACATTTAGTGACAGTGTAGGATGTGTGGCGCCGCAAAGTCCGAACTTCGACGAGCAGCGTCGAGGTCGACGCTGGGGCACTGCGGAAGATTTCCTCGGACAAGCGCAAAAGTAGGACATCGAAGGAATCTTTCCACAGGCGACCGGTCGATACGCGAACACACTTTATTACGCCAGTCAGGGACGGAAGATCGTTGTTTTCCCAAAGCAAATTAGCAACACCTCGCGACAGCTTCTCCAAGGACGCTTAGCGTTCGTTTTTAGAGCGGCCATAATACGGCTTCGATGCATCTTTTTAAATTTTATTATTTTTTATGGTATTAACCTTTCGATTTATTTTACGAACTGCGGTGTCAGGCATATATATATAATTTATGGATATAAATTATTCCGTCTACTAGAAGTTGAGTGTTCAATTTATTAAAAAAACAGTTTTATCTATGCGGCACCATGTATCTCCGTCCAAAACGCCGGCCGTTAATGTTCGTCGACGATAAACAGTCTCCCTCGCTGGGATAAGCAAAACCCGGTGTCGCCCACATGGATCTGCATTAAAAGGTCGGCCGAATCGAGTCTAGTTACACAACGCTCATTATCTTTGCTGAATTGTATACAGTTTCACCGTAGTTGTCTATTCCAAGACCAGTCGAGGGAAAAAAATGCGCGTTCGGGTCTTTCAAGTTTGTGCTAAAAATGGGCGTGGAATAACTTCCGATAGTTAATGTATGCTTACCGCAATCGACAATCGATTATTTTGCAAAAACAATATCTCAGTAACGATATCGGCATTTTTTTGCTCAAACGAAAATGTATTCTTAATCCCGAACGGACTTCCGTTTTGCCCGCTGTGCCTATTTATGTTTGTCCCGGAACACAAAAACTTTGAGACTTCCATTCGATTTATTTCCGAGCTAGTTATCCGTGCTGTGCAACCTACCGATATATTTCACGGCTGCCTTGGTTTGCCGCCTGAAGCCCATCAATGTGCAAACGGCGAAGGCCAACACGAATTTTATAAAAAAATTCTTTGGCAGTGTCTCGTTTATTTCTTGAATCGCCGACGGGAAGTGCAATTTCATCTCTGTTGTCGCAACGGACACGTCCGTTTATTTTTCGCACACACACACACACCCGCGAATAAGAAAACGCGCGTTGTTATATTTCGTCAAGCTTCAAAACATTTTTCTATCCTCGCAATTAGCTTCGCCGAACCAATGTAGTAGTCGACCATCGCGCGTCTACACTATTGTCCCAGCGTCGTTGTTTGTCCGAGCCGGGTACACGCGTGAACTGCGACGAGTCTTACGATGAACCGCCGGCGAGATTACGAACGCAATATTTATAAATAGTCCGTCCAGTCAAGTATAGACCGAAGCCACTGAATCGAAGCTGACATCATAACATTATTGTGCCGATGATGTCGTAGACCGCGAACAGGCTCCTTTCCAGTTCGCTCAATTCCCAAAGTTCGTCCGAAAATAGCGTCGAGCATTCCCGAACGCAATATACCACATTCTATAACGCAATAGTGTATCCTATTGAACTCTTCGACAGATTTTTAACTGTTTTTCTCATACTTAAATAATAATTGCTCGTTAGTCATGCCAATGAATTGCTCCGCCTCGTTGAGTTAAATCGCAATAGTCCGTTAAAGATTTGATTAAACGATAAATGTTACAATCGCGATTTACCATTCAGCTCATGGTTGTTAACATCGCGTCGTAGCGCTCGTCCGGCCTTTGCGACTCGGCCGTTGGGACGAATCCGTGGCGTTGACAAGGTCACGCGATGTTGTTTACCCACACGCCCCACCCCCCTGATTTTTCTACTGTCGGGCCCAACGGTAATCTACTACTTGGAATCACAAACGCCGTACATTGTACGTGACTCGAGAAAGGAGCGGTTTGAATAATCGATGCCGTTGAAAACATAGCACCGGGGGCTGAGAAACCGTGGCGTGGGTCATAAGCGTTAACCTCGTTCGATCGTTACGTCATCGAAGTGATGTCATAATTATTTCAGTGGCCAACCATTATCTCACCGTACATAAAACACCCCCATCGATTTTCCTATTTCTTGTTTACTAATGTTATTTATGGCGACTTGAAATTCACGTGACGCAGCCAGGGGTGTGAAAGAGATAGTGGCATTGGTCTTACGACTGGAGCGAGAGAGAGAGAGCGACAGAGAACGTGTTTCACTTCACCTTAACGATCCTGCGTAGTTATCACAGTCGACGACGCATGTCGGGACGAGGAAGGGTTCGGCCGGTCTCAAGCATGAATTTTATTACGATAAAAATTATGATCTCAGCGCTCCCAAGGTCAAATACATTATTCGCATTCCGCAGCTATTTTCCTGCCGTCTGAAGTTGACAGTCGGTGAATTATTAACGCAGTAATTTTTACGATATATTCCCCAAAATGTGAGGCTTAAATTTTAACGAGCAAAAAACTAGAAAAACCATCGAAGTTGAAAAGGAAGATTCTTTTCGACGTGACGGTTTTTTTCGATCCGGAGGCATGAATCTTGAATGACGATTGCATCGGAATTGTGGGACGGCGATTGACCCAAATTTATCTCGCGAATTAATCAACGTCAATGACGATCCAGGGCGTGCTAAGTTTGCAATTAACATAACAATGCTAGAATTAGAGTAATCGAGGCAATCCGGGATTGCGCAACGTTGCGCGAACGAATCTCGGTGCTGTATTAACTCTGACCCGCTATCCTGTGCGTAGAGTCAGCATCTTTGGGCAATCGAGCACGTTACGTCTCCGTTATACGCATACACACAAGTTCAGAGATGAATCGACCTGGCTATTAGAGGCCATGACTGGCTATCGTGCTAAACTAGTGCGACTTCTTCTAAGATTCTTCGAGGCAAAAAGAAACTTATTTTGCACCGGTGATTCAACCGTACTGTTAACGCCCCCGCGTCCCAGAGTATGCGCGCCGATAGGAATAATGTATGCAACTCGAGTCCGTATCGCTCGGTGTAATACTCGCCGATCTTTTTTTTTTTTTTCTTCACACTGTCGAGTAACGCGGCACTGTCGTTGACCTCGCGTAGCGACGCCCGTATACGACTTTCGCCAAGTCCTAAGTATCAACAGCAGCATAGTAACAGTCTAGCTGCCGAGCAGTCCCGTTCGATCGGATGACGGAGCTCGATTCTCCCCCGTCGGAACTCTCCTCGGCCGTCGAGCTAAGTACCCCGAAACCGGAAGTCTAATGACTGCGACGCTCCGGATAGACGCGCCAACCGAGACTGGTTAAGGATTAACGAACGGAAGAATTATCGAATCGTTTATTTTTTTAAACAATCGATCATTAAATCGTCATTAAGCTCAATTGAAAAATGTACAATATTAAATATATAGACAGAATGAAAATTGTAGATAAAGTTCGATTTAGACATTTTCTAAAATCTGGGACTTGCATGGTGAATCTAAAAGTCAGAGCTATCGCTGAACGCTGAATCGTTAAAAAAAAATTCAGTTTTTTTTTTACCATTTAGTTTTTTCGTAATGGATGTACAAAGCTGCGTAAGGTCCTTAAGGCGAGTAACGAATACCCTTAAGGCGAATAACGATGTGGAGGATGCTACGATACGTCAGTGTTTAGCTGCAGAGAAATATCGATTTTGCTCAGAGAAGAAGCCACATACATAAGATGTTCGGTGAGTTGGCTTCGAGTTGCGAAACGCAAGCTGGAAATCGCTGTGCGCAAGGACAAAAGCGTGAAATGGATGGACGAATGACGCGAGCCTAGAATAGAAGCATCGTAAGAGAAAAGCCGGGTCGGCCGTGGAGAAGCACCAGTGACCAAGCACGCGGCACCAAACCATACATTCCGATAGCATCTACGACGATATTCATTCCGTGGCGCTGTTCCGCGTTATAAAAATTAACTCAACTATAATCGTCACCGGCAAACAGGTTTTCCAAGGCTAATTGCCATTGCATAAATTCAATCGATCTTTTGTGGCGTCTTAACGCACTATCGGCCTTCCTTGTCCGGCTTGATTAATCTGCGAGGATCGAGACTATTTACCATTTAACTCGCAAAGCCTGCCTTGTCGCTATTTTTATTCAAGTTTTTAAATGCTCTTTTTTTTACCGAATAGCAGGTCTTATTTCGATGGCTTGGAATGATCCAACTACGCGATCGAGAAACGCCGGCCGGTCGATTCGCTTGTCAAACCAGCAACCCCGCCCTGACTATATTTAGAAGCGTGGCCCATTGAACTTCACGCATTCCACTACGCGTTTTATCGAAAAATAATCTCTAGCCTCTATTTTTTATACCTATATTTATCTTATTTTTTTAAGAACACCTTCCCCCTTATCCGCGAATATAAAACTTTTTACCGGCAGACACCAACGCGACGGAGTTTACATTCGTATACTTTCCTTTCGGTATAATATTTAATTGCTTTCGTGAGTTCCAATTATTTGTTCATGGGTATTATTGTCTTCTCAATTATTATCAGATCTTGTTGATCGCCAAGGGGTTTACATCTTTTTTTGTACTTACAAACGGCCATGTTGACTCCGCAAGAAAAGATATCCTCACAAGTGATGCAAACTCTTCGAGACTCGAACTTGTACTGCGACTCTTCTACTCTGACTCTCTTCTCTCGATCCTCTCGCGTTCTCCCAGCGTTCGTCCTCCCGACTGCGCATGCGCCAACTACTACTGTACTCTAACAGCGGCAGCAATTCGCAAATAATTACTAGCTGAATATAGTCTGACTCATCGGATACTGTGACGACTATGCAGAAGCATGCGAACGAACCGATCGCGATGTAGAATAGCATTTTTTTTTTCTAGAATATCGCGAGAATCGACGGTGCTGATGACTTTTCTATCGTACGAGACTGTCAGTCACCTGTCTCTATTTTTTCTATAGGAATGATAATAATATGTGTCAAATAATCTAGAATTGTTAATTCCACTACTTGTGGCTTGCGACTTATGACTCATTGTATTGCAATTCGAACTATTGTATTAATCTTCGTCGAATTAATTAATCTAAGCGACTTATTCGTACTTGAGCCGGATTGGGCAAAAAGAACATACGGACATTGCTTTCGTGAATATAATTAAAATTCCATCGGAATTATGTCACCGTTTGTCGGCCATTTGACGAGTCAGGTGATCCTCTTTTAGCGAGTATGCATTTTTGTTTCCGCAACCCACTGAGACCTTGCGCGATGATTAAGAAGAGCGTAATAACTAATGGCGATTCGAATGAATCATTTGTCGTACGTGGGCGACGTGTATCTGCGATGTTGAGAAGTTATTATTTTCTTGCATACAATTCTCACGTGGTAAAATTTGACCCGATGTCATTTTCGACGAAGTTTGACCTCATAGACGTCCCATAAATCCATCAATTCACATTTACATGTCAGAGTGAATTGAATAATAATAATAATAAAAATTGTCCTCACTTGAAATAAAAGAATTAAATGAATGACAATAGAGGCATCTTTCGTACTCTATTTTTAGTTTTCGATTCAAGTGATCCTCGATCGGATAATTATTTTTTTTACAAAAAAAAAAATATTAAAATCAGCTAGATTAAATTTTCGCCGCGGTCTACATTACTATCCGTGCTCGATTCAGCATTTAACATCATTGACTCGAGAAGACGTTCACTTTGTCGACTTACTAGTCGCAGGCAAGTTCGCGAAATAGCTTCAATCGGTTAAACTATTTTACCAGCAGTAGACAACATTTTATCGACGATTGGATCGGAAGATGGAAGCAAAGGTTCCTAATTTACCGACATTTTCGTTTGGAATTCACAGTTCTCTGATGGAAAATAATCTCTGGCTACTCCCAATGATGGCTCTGCGACGTGCGCATTGAGAATGCGACTCTTTACCCACAAACGTATATACGATATCTAGCTGCGAGTTCGTCGACCCGACAACACTGTACATATTTCTACTCATTAACACCACGCATGTGTCCGATGCGAGACTTTCAAAAGTATATAAAATAATTTTTTTCTACGCCCTTTTGTTTTTTAATAGCCTGGGTCCACCGGACCTTCTCGTAGTGTTCCAGGGTCAACATTATTACACACTGGGTCACACCTTTCTCTTCGGCTCCGCGACGAGTTTCACTCCCGTACAATTTTTTTTTTTCCATCCAGCCGACGCTCCTTGTTATTACGGTAGGAAAATTATGGCATACCATCGAGCCATCGAGATCGCCGAGCGAGCCACCAGTGGCTAACCTCCATTCAGTCTCATCAATCGCGTACGCGTGACCGCAAACCCAATGAGAGTTCTTTCTTTTATCATCGGCTCAACGATCGTTGATTATTCCCTATCGGCCATCAGTCGCGGATATCAATTAGAACGTCGCGGATGTACTTGATGTTGGCAAATCCTCTCTCCGTTCACACAAAGTTCGATCTTGGCTATGACTAAAAAAAAAAATGGGGCAAGATGGACATCCAGCGGATCTCGAAATAAGTGAACCAGAAGTCATTTATTAAATGGATAAAAATACCTCACCTTATGTACTTTTTCCTATCGGCACTTTAGATTGTCTGACGTTCTGTTTTGGTCCCAAATAAAACAAAAACGGTCCCGGAATGCACGATCAATTTTTTCGAGGGCTCCGGGAACCTTTTCTCTTACGTTCCTAGTAACAACAGTCGTTGGCTTTCGTCGCGCCGTCACGCCCTAATCGTTTAATCAAGTCCACGAGAGTGGTCGGACGAGCGCCTAATCGCCGACAATGGATGTCAATTGCAGCGCACTGTAGCGAGATCGAATCAGCATAATTTATGAGCCGCCGTTTCTAATCAGAGCAGATGGAAAATCGATAGAGCAACAAATAGAATCTTTCTTTTTGTCTTATAGAATGGTGATTTTTTTTGTATAGAATAGACACTATTGCACCGTGTGCGAACCAGTATTGGCTTCACCGTGCACGTTCTCCGTCTAGTGCATACATGTGTGTGTGTGTGTGTGTGTGTGTGAATGCTGCTTCAGGTGAAAGGTTTCGAAACACTTGTCGGAGTGTAGTAACCTCGGGCTGGAGAAGTTGGACGTACGAGGTACGAGCGCTGGAATAATCGCTCGGGAGCTGCCAACCGGTTTTCGAGTAGAGTCAAAGACGTCGGGGATAGCCCCGGGATAAACAACAGTTTTATTCACTCGAGGCGCATGCGGCGAGTGAGCGAGAGCGAGCACGTGATGCCGTCACGGGTTCAGGGTACGAAGTTCGCGATGGAACTTCCCAAACCGCACCGACTATACATTTTAGCCAGTAGACAGATCTGCCGATTTTTTCTGTTTTCTTTTTTACTTTTTTATTTATCGTTTCGTTTTGCCTCGGATAATTATCGGAACACGTGGCTTTTATGAGAAATTGACGTGGAATGTTTGTAGAGCAGGTACTGACGGGTTGGTTTTTTCCGTTTTTTTTTTTTTGCTATCTCGGAGTGACCTTGGTCCAGTCTTATTGCCGTAAAAGTCACTGTCGCCGGCTGGACTGCTAACTCGGCGACACGAGACAGATAAGGGAACGCGAGTCTTCTAAGAAAAAAAAAGTGCCGTTTCGCATATTTAAACATAGGATTCCCTATGCTGAAAATTAGCAATTTTTTAAATTTCGAAAAAAATAGGCGAAAAAAAATATTTTGCCATTTTGAACATATTTTACCATTTTTTGACAAAAATGGTATTTTTACAAGAAAATTTTTTAGAATTTTTCCATTAATGAAATCGGTTGGTAAATATGCCACTTGAAAACAATGGCGGAGGTTTTAATTCGATATCTCGAAATTTTTCGAAAAAAAGTGCCGTTTCGCAAAATTTCACATAGGATTCCCTATGCTGGAAATGGTGAATTTTTAAAATTCCGAAAAAAATACAAGTCGCCAGTGTTTTGAGCCGGAAATAGGCCACTTGAAGCCAATGGAGGTGATAAAAAAAACGATATCTCGAAAAAAAAAATTTAGTCATTTTGAAAGTGGAAAAATGAGAAGGGGTAACCCCTACAATTTTTCGACAAAAATGGTATTTTTACAAAAAAATTTTTTAGAATTTTTTCGTTAATGAAATCGGTTGGTAAATATGCCACTTGAAAACAATGGCGGAGGTTTTAATTCGATATCTCGAAATTTTTTGAAAAAAAGTACCGTTTCGCAAAATTTAACATTTGGATAAGGAAAAAAAGGATCGAGCAGGATGAAATAGCTCAAACTCGGCATGGATATGAGTGTTCGCGGTCATTTTTTTTATTCTTCAATCAGTTCGTTACTATCACAATGGACATATATCAAACATGCCTGATTCACAGTCTTCTACTCTAAACAGCTACAAGTATTTAGTTTGCTTGTTTCATCTCCTCTACCCTTTCATGTTTATCTTTTTCTTTCATTAACGTCGAAGCACATGAATCGTTTATAAGTAACGGAAACATTTTGCTGAAACATGTTATTTTCATATTTTATTGTTTATTTTTTATTTTCACTACGTAGTCTTCTATGATTATCGTAACGGCTCTGAATGAACATTCATCGTAATATCTAATAAGCCGAAAAAAAACGTTGCTTCCTTACAGTGTTTACACTCTAATCGACGTTACACATTATTCTTGACTATATGTATAATATACTAAGAAGTATATAAATAAAAGTATTCATATGTATATTTGACGGTGTATATGTGAGCTCCAGTAAGTAGTACAGAGCTATAAATATTTATACAAGCTCGTCGCAGGAGTGCATGTCCCAGATTTCCATCGCACTCGCGTCTGATACATCCAGGCCATATTGTATATATGTATATATGTATATATATATATACATACATGTACACTCCAGCGACGAAAATGCCTGTGTGGGACAGTATGTCGTGGATGATGATTATATGTTTTAAATAGATCGCTGATTAAACGAAAAGTGCGTGAATATTGCCACGATGACGGAACAGGGATTATTAACGATAATAATGATTACATATCAAACCGGGCGTGGCCGATGCTGGATTATAATAATTAGATCATGGATCGGTCACGATCATCGGTTACTTTTAGGGCATCGCGCCGACCCCAAACACGAATATAGCATATGTTATTTATATAAACACACAAACACTTACGCCATAATCAAATACAGTTATATATCGTAGATATATATATATATATATATATATATAATGTTTATCGAACTCCGAAATTTGCCGGAGCGATACCGCAATTCTTTTTATTTTTAGTTTTTCGATTCACCATTAACCGCATGACTAACCCTTTGAAGCACGATAATATTCTGCCTGTGGTAAAGTGCTGTATCTATTAATTGGGTGAATCCTATCGTTACCGAAAATTTGACGGCACCGTCGTAGAACCGATTGGTGTCTGCGAGTGTTTTCAAAAATTGCCTACCCTACTTTTCAAGGGTAATAATGTCGTTATTAATTTTTGAAGTTTACTTCAAAGGGTTAACGGTGTGTATAAAAGAGGATTTTACTTTTGACTTCGGGAATTAAAATATATCAACAACAAATGTCAAAAAATGTCCGACGTCAATAAAAATAGTACGGATTGATCGACATTTAACTTTCAATATATTAGAAAATCCATTCACATTTATTTGTCGATAAATATAACGCAACAATTACGCAAGCGTATAAGACACCATGGCTTAGTAACTTTCGATCGTTTCGGATGTAAAGGACATTAGGCACGATTTTTATTTATTATTATTTTTCATAAAAAGACAAGTTTCACGTGTTGGTAAATTGTCAGTTTTAATTGCACTTTACATATAGTGTGTATATCTCGTAAATGAAAAGAAAAAAAATCCGACACCGAATTTTGTTAGCTGATTGTGTGTGTCGTATCGCGAGCGTAGAAAGCGGAAGGTATTTTTTTTTACTTTCTCTCGTCGCGTCCCAAAATATTATTGATTCTCTGGAGAAGTTGAAACAAATCGACCAGATAAAAAATTAAATTTGCGATCCCGTGCTTGGATCGGTCGGTTTTTTTTTTATTCTGAGTAGTTTTGTCAGAATTCACCGAAATTTGATGGCGCACTCCGCCCCTCTCTCCCCTCCCCCTCCTCTCCTCTTCGGGTTAAAAAACCCCCCGGAATAGCCGAATGTGGGAACGGTGCAGCGTGGGTGAGCCGGAAGCATTCCTCGATCCCCTCGCGAGCGTCGTCGAGTCCGCACGATAAGATCGAACTCTTTACAAGCTGCCGTACTCGCGAAGAACCCGATTTCCCAATGGCAACGGCGGACGGAAATTGTTGATCACCTTAAACATTTAGAAAAGAAACCCGAGGGTTCGAATACCTGTCGATGTTTTTTCACGTGACTCGCAGTCATCAATGTGATAAGAGAAAAAAAGTTTCATGTAGGGGAGGACGGGACAAAATGGACCAGTCTTCAACTATCAAAGACAACACTCCGTCTTCTTTTTATGCTCTGGCGAAAATTGGTAAAATTGATCAAAATTGACCGTTTTGTCCAGGCTCTCCTCTACTTAGTCCGAATTTTTTTTCCTTTGACGCGCTCGATTGGAAATTCGACCGACGAGAATGCGAAAAGTGGAAACTCACCGCTCCGTGATTGTCATGGCAGGGACACTCGTCGCCTCGCGGAAACTTTCTCAAATTGCGGAAGATGTTGAGCTGGTGATGGGACACCTCGATGTACTTCTTGAACAGGACCCAAGTTACGCTCTCGTTGCACGGTGGAGTTGTCAGCGAGCCAAGATAAGTCCAGTACCCGTTGTCGTCTGATTGTTCGAATTTAACAAAATAAAAATAAATTATTTACTTATATAAAACATAAAATTAACAATCCTTTTGTTTTCAACTAAAAAAAAAAAATCACTATCTCCATGCGAGGTGCATGTCGGCTCGATGAACGTGCTGCAGTTAACGTTCGCTTCGTCAAGAGACGATGAAATTCCCCCCAACGTGACGATTGCGAATTTCCTCGGCACTCTCGAATGGACAAAAAAAAACAACAAAAATATCTTTCTCAAATTCCATTAAAATAATTAAAGACACGTAAACTCGCGTCCAGTCGATATTTGTATCGCCGTTAATTTCCCTGCGGATCGGCGCACTTGGACTATTACTTATTTCTAATAGTACCGCGGTAATGAACGAACTACCCAAGTCGATGAAATTCTAGGAACGAGTAAAACTAAATAAGCAAGCGAGGAAGCTAACGACGGTTAAGGCATAAAGCCAGCAACATTTACGGTGCTAGAGCGTGTCGATAATTTTTAATAACACTCATCAGCATATACGAACGGCACACCTTGAATCAGAAGCAGAAGGGCGTACATGTTAAAGTTAAACGATTAGGGTTACGACCTTTTGATTCTGAGCCATCGGATATTGAGCGGTGCCGTAAACTCGTGTCTCACCGGTTGCGACAAGATAGTAGGTATATTAACAAACCTTGGTAACCACACTTGTTCTCTTGCCGTATGATTCGGTCGGCCCAGCGCATGCACGGATTAATGCACTTATGAGCGCCGACTCGTCCGCCTCGTACTGTGTGGTTTTCGGGAGCACATATCAAAAGGCGAGAAAAAAAAGGCGACAACGCTTTATTAATACGAGCCGAGCCTTTTCGTCCTCTTGGAGTATTTTCTTTTTTCTTTTTATTCTGGGGAATGCGATTAAGCGGGAAGCTTCGACAGAGGACGTAACTTAACCCTAGCGTTAATTAATCAAGCCCTCTGCCTAGTTAACACATTTTTTTAGTCACACTGTAAAATCGGCAGAAAATTACTAATGTAAACTCACCGGGGAGAAGCTTGCTGGGATCGATGGGTTCAATGACCTCGACTATCTCGTCCTTGTGCGAGACGTAGGGCAGCATGCGCGCGATCTTGTCCATCTCCTCGTGCGTTTTTCCCACCTGTGGAAAAGAAAAAGAAAATTTTTTAAAGTTAAAAAATGCGTTCCAAATGTACCGATTCACACGTTGTATGGGTGGATTATTCGTATTATGTTCACACTTGTACGTGTATAATCAATATTGTATAAAGGGCTTGATCGCAAACACATAATAAATAAATTAATCAATAAATAAATTAAAGAGATTGACAAGATATTCATCAGGCTCAACGGCACAATTTTTTGAACAAAGCCCGGGCAGTGAGCAGCGTCGAGGTCGAGCTTGGGTCGCAATCGCTGCGCGTCAAAACAAACGGTGTTTTTCTTTCTTTTTTTTCCATCGAACGTTGCGTTATAAAATATTCATTTGCGAACGAACTTTGATTCGAGCAAAACAATCTCCGTTTCCTCGTTCATGAGCCGCAGTTCTCGTTTCTTCCGACTTCATAAATAATTTAGCGTCTCGTGACTGCGAAGAGAAATCGATTTTCAATCGCACGGAGTAGGAGAGCATTTTTTTTGCGATTCGTAAATGCGACGTGTGAATAAAGCGATGCAGATCTCTTTTCTCCGCGCATTTCCTCGCGAGATAAATCTCGATATGTAAAAATAATGATAATCGTCGAGCAGTGAGGAGCGCGTGAGAAAAATAAAAAACAACTGAGGTATGACCGAAAGAATGTCGTAGGCGACATTGTTGAATGCCAAACGATAAATTATCCTCGAAGGAGATGCATAATTTTAGCGCGCCTTATGCAACAAAGTTTTGTTCCGCCGAGCGGTTCTTCGTTGTTTTTTTTTCACACGTGGAGTATGCACGTGTTTCGCGCATGCGAGGGCCTAATGCAAGTGGAATTCCGTACAGAATAAATTTGCCTTTAATCCGCGAATGGAATGGATATTGACCTACGCAAACAGTCCGATCGTTTTATTACCTAATGCACCATCCGTTCTGACAGTACGCTGCTCGTCCCCTCTTCAACGGCTTCGCGGAATGTCTATTGCGTAACATTGGGTCTGTTGGGAAAATTCTTGACGACACCGTAGAAATGCACTTCTCTAACCTGATTAAACGACGAGTTTAACCATTTTTTTATTCTCGAAAACGTTTATCGCCAGAAATATTTTTCATACGAAATTCAGTATTCTAACTTCAAGAAGAGTAAAAAAAAAAAAACGTAACGTCTCGGTAATTGTAGGAACGGGAGTGAGAGCCAATTAGTTATATCCGCGATAGCTAATAATAGGGCGATATATTATCGGCTCTGTTGCTCCTCAACAGTCCAGTAATATCCGTATGTTTACGTAACGTCAACGATAGTGGTATTCTAAAAATATATTTGCACTATTATCGACAACCAGTTCATAGATATTGCATCGACATTGTTTCTCGGAAATGATTTTAACATGCATATAATTTTTTTTTGTTTGCCCCCTTTCGTGTGTAATCACGCTGCGCTCGGGGATTCTGTTTCGGAGAGCTTACGTCTTACGTAAAAGCTTTGGATCCCGATAGGTAAGGCGGATGTAGGTTTCACGTGAAGCCGTCCAAGAGGACGTTATGTACGGTCAACATGTCGTAGAGGGGTGCGGTTAGTGCAGGGCGTGTCACGATAGGGTTGAATTGAAAATAGCTCGACTGGGGCTTCATATTTATCCCATTACGCCGCATGCGGTGCCGAGTATATATATAGAAATTTATTGGGCCTGAGATAAATCCCCCAAGGACCAGAAATTACAAGGCAACTTAAACCTAATTAAAAAAGATCGTGAAATGAAACAGGAGGAGAAAAAAAAAAGAAAAGCGATACAAGAAGCAATTTCGTAGTGAGCCTACGTGGGGTCAAAATAAAGATCAGTAGAGCAGTATGAATCGAACTACTGACCTTGAGAAAAACTCCAAGAACGGCCAAGCCGTCAGGCGCCTTGGCTGCCTCGGCGAAGGTCTTGTACTTGGTGGTGTTCCAGTGTACCAGGTGTAACTGAAAAACATGAAAAAAAAATTCTTTTCAATGAACAATAAATTACAACATTGTATAACATATCGTGTTTCGTGGAATTCCGACCGATTGAAAAAAATGGACGTTTTTTTTATTCGTCGAGTGTGCAGATATTTTTATAAGTCCGCGACGTTGCGTCATCGAGTCCGCGAATCTTAAACGGCAACGGAGTAGAAGTCAAGAAGGAGAACTTCAACTGTCCCCCGACTGCGTGTGTATCGATAATTGATCGTTAGGTGACCCGCGGTTCACTGACGGCGAGTCGTCGTCGTTACGTGATCACCGAACCATTATTGTAGATTATTGTAACAGGGCTACATTAAATTTTTTTTGATATTTTATATTATATACACATATAATATATTTATCATAGGAACATAGTAACAGCGATGTCGTGGACGCACACGCGAATCTGCGCAGTTGGGGAAGGAGCGCCCCCGGCACCGTTCCGCTATGGCGATTGGCAATTGACTCGTTTAATAGGCTTCTTAATTGTAGCCGATGCAACTCTCGATTAATGATGGGCGCTCGGTCCTCCGATCGCTCCTGCACACGTTTGGGACCCGTGAGCGATCCGAAAAAGGATTATTAATTTCTTTATTTTTATTTTTAAGTAGAACAAGAAATCTTAAATTTTGTATTTAAATCTATATCGTTTTTCTTCGCGCGCCTGCCCGATGTTTCATTTGGCAGAGCGTTGACGAGTCCCGTCTAAATACGTCTCAGAAAATATTATCGAATCTGCATCGCGGACTGTTTGTTATTTCGCCGATGCAATCGCGCCTCGACCCTGCATTTTCGTGCGACTTCGGCTCGATTGCATCCGGCGCACGTGGCTCGATGCTGTGATTCTTGGTATTTTCAGCAACGATTTGTGTACTCTGACATACATACAGCAAACAACGGCGAAGGTAACGAACGATTGTTTCCTGGCCTCTTGTATAATATTGGTCCGATTATGACGGTAAACAAGAGGCGACACGAGAAACGCTGAGAGAATCGTACCGGGGTGGTTCGAGCGCGCGAACGAAAAGCAAACAGAAACGAACGATGAGGGGAACGTGACTCGCTGAATAAAATATGGGCTCGGATCTAAACCGGGTCGACGTGTGCGCCGAGTCTCGATAAATCTCGCCGCTAACTCGTTTCTGCATACTGCTTCTTTATACTTAGCTAAAAAAAAAAAGAAGAAGAAAAAGTGAGTTAATGCATTTATGCAAACGTTGCGAAGCCCGCGGGGTCCAAGTCCGCGCAACAATTTTTCGCGAACCACCGAGATTGCTTACATATCTTGTTGCCCGCTTTTAAAACGAGTCGTTCGAGACTGAACGATCGCGCCGATTATCACCGAGGCGAGCTGTAAAACTTCGCTGAAACTGTGAAATAAACGCGACCGTGGAGCACCGGTCTGCATCACGGTACGAAACACGCGAGATCTGGCCAGACAGTTCTTAATTTTTTTTATTATCGTGAGGCAACGGTGATAGCCTCGGGTATGCAGTTATTCCGGGATTTGGGAAAAATATTATGAAAATAGAAAAATTATGAATATTTTTGTATCCCCATTTTCGTCAGTCAATGCAATCGGTATTACTCGCATATGATATATTTGTTTCGAGCGTATGGGCTAACCCACCTCTCCAGCGAACGCCTGTCCGTCCACGGTGTGCTCCGAGCCCCGCGAGTCGCTGCATCCCCAGTGGCAGTGATACTGCTCCAGCTTGTAGATGTCGTCCATCAACGGCCCACCGCTCAACACTGCAAAAAAAAAAAAATCATGAAAAAAATATTTTAGTCAGAAGCAAAATAATCGTTGAAAAAACTGTGTTCCATTTAACGAAAATAAAATAAATTTATTCCGCTTCTCGTGAATATAAATTCGAAAAGTTCACGTTTATTATTTAGATTGAATAGAATTAAACGTATAGCACTTGATATTCGGAATCATAATTAAACAGTTTCCTGCTCGCCCTCATTAGCACAACCGTTGATAGGACGAAAAAAATAATGAGAATGCCGGTTCGCGCCGGAATTTTCCTGATTAAAAAACCGTAGCGTTTTGCGCGAGCGTAACTCTCTCTGCTATCGTTCTCTATTACCGGATACGCTCGATTAGCTATTGCGCGGTAGGTCATTGCTGTTGCGGATCACGGGCCGCTTTTGCCCCAGCGTCGGGGGGGACCAGAGCTCTGTGTATGGAACGATAGAGACACGACCGTGGACAAGTCACCTTACGATTCATTACACTCCGAGCGCTAACTCGGCTGAGCTACCGCGACGAAACGCCCGCTCTGCGAACCAGCTAACCGAACACACAAACGTTCCACGCACCTGCTTTATCTTCTCGGGATTCTTGTCTTAACAATTTCTCGACCAGTTTTCGTTATCGCGTTACAAATATTTTCGGAATCCGTAAAAAAAATTCCGTTTGCTCAATTTCTATCACGTACGTATAGAATTTTACGTTTCACGTGCTAGGTGAACTGTTGACTCAACTGTTCCACTTCTTAATAATCCTTTTATGGCTACCAATAAAACATTTCTATGACCATGTTTTTTAACCATGAAATTTCAGCGGAATTTTTTTTTTCGGCCGGCCGTTTTTAATAAAATCCTAAAAATCGCTTCATAATCGCAACCGAATGCTGAGATGATTTTTTAAAAAGTTGTTATTCGAACAATTGAATAACTCCGTTCGGTGGATTGCGACGAGTTAATCAAGAGTTTTTATTGCGTCGGCGGGTCGGGCAATAGGGACAAAGAAGTCGTTGAAGAAGGGAATTTAATGCGTCACGTCGAGTCTCGTGGAATTAACTTATTATTATCAAAAAATATATATATCTTGAGCAAGCTTTGGCGGCTCTGCTTGATTAAATATTTTTCTCGAGAAAAATAGACTGTCCCCAGGCTGGACGTGGGTGGTATAAGAAATATTGCATGCAGGAATCTGATACAAAACGAACCCAGAGTCCCCACTTTCAGATGAGACTTTTTAAGTATCGTGAATTATTATTATGATTATTAGTTAACTTGTTATTATTATTTCAAAATGTATATAAATTGAGCGAGCTTCATCGGCTTTAATAACGATTGATTAAATATTTGTCTCGGGAAAAATTAACTGTTGCCGAGATTGGAGGTTGGTGGTACAAGAAATAGTGCATGTAGGGGAGTTCGGGGCAAAATGAACCAATGTCCCCAACTTCAGATGAGACCTTTTATGTACCGTAACAAAAGTGGAATTAATGTCCATTTTGCCCCGCTGTCACTATACATATACACATACGTATATAAAAATATAACTCACGTGTGCCATCGCCGTCGCAGTCCACCCGCCAACAATATCCCGGATTAACTAACTTCCGGGACGCCGTAGCCGGATACTTCCATCGCAGGGGCTTGCTACTTAGAGCCTCGTGGTCGGATTCTGCACGATCGGTCTCGATGTTCACCGGACTCTGCCGCGAACCCGCCGCCATTGGGAATCTCTCCACCCACGTGCTGGGACCTGAAAAAATAAATAAACGAAACCAATAAGACAAAAAGGTCACGAGTATAATTTCGAGGTTTTTGCTGCTTCAATCGTGGCGGCTGCTCGAGTCGTCATCTCGAAAATTGCACGTAATCAAGGTCCCGTGCCGATTATGAATCACGCTCTCTCTGAGTCATCCAGAGCGTTGCGCGTTCCATCAAGTGCGGTTAAAGCTAGCTTTTACATAACTTTTTTCAATCGCACGACCTCAATTCCTTCTTACAAATTCAAAAAAACAAAAAGACAAACTAGTCGATCCTTCAATATGCATGTCAGTGTATACTATTAAAAAAATTATACTCCGTAGATAAATGAATGAACCAACAAACAAATAAATATATATATGTAAATAAATACATATATATATATAAATAAATAAATGAATAAATAAATAATAGATACATTTTGCGAGGCGATATTTCCAACGAGGAAACACGAGACAGCGCGCCAAGTCCCGAGGTTTGTACACCTGTTGCAAGGCCACGAGATAACGAGGACGCCTGTCGTTCCCTAGATCTTGTCTGTCGTGGTGGCTGAGCGGGAGCCGGAGATCCATGAACCGATCGCGAACAAGCGACGAAGGCTTTCCGCATATCCGCGTACCGTGAGGTGGGATCGTCACGCGCGCTCGGGAACATCGCACGATTTGTTTTATTTAACTATTTTACTAATCGCCGCGATTACGTTTATGCTCGTGCGCACCAGTCCCGTGACTCTCTCGTGACTAGCAACAACGATAAGAAGAGCGACGCATGATTTTGGAATTTTATTGTTTTCTCTTCGCGAAATCAATGTCGAAGCTTCGACAATATTTGACTTGCACAACTTCCTCAAAAAATATTTGGGCTCCACACTTGTTATCTACATAGAATGATTATTGTGGGGCTAAGATAAGACTCAGAGAAACGGAACTTGTGACTTCCTCCTGTTTGTTTAATTTTATCAACTTTCCTGTTTTTTAAAAATCATGTCCGACGCATATGTTTGAGAATTTGAAAAAAAAAATACTTTAAGAACATTATTATTATTTATTGAATCGAGTTTTACCCTTTATAAGTCACAACACCCGAAACCGTACCAAAATGGGGGTAACGGATGCGAAGTGGGGGCCACGCGTTGCTACCGTGGAGCAAGCCTGGGGATACGTGTGTAACTTATGAAGGGTTGAAACACTTGTCTCGTAAATTCTACCTTCAGAACTGTGCATTGATTTCGGAATGTGCGTACGCGGCTTTGTACACGCCGGACAATGTAAATTCGCCTAAATAATTCACACATAGTACTAAAGGCTCGCCGTTCTTCAGGCAGCGATTATGCTATTTCAGCTCCAACTTTGTCGTGCGTCAATGAAACATCGTAGCAAAAAAATAAATAAATCGTGTAAAATGTTAACCATCCTACACGGGAAAACAGCAGAGAAATCGTTTTAGCGATGTGCGCATAACGGGGCAAAAAAAAAAAAAAACCGCGCGAGGTCTCGTGCCTTTGATAAGTCTTTGATTACGCGCGAGATCGTGTATACAATTCGATAAAGGCCTTTATCGTCATCGGCACCGCTCACGTTGCCTCGCAGTATACAATTTCGAAGCAAACATCCTCCTCGCGCTTCGCACGATTCGTCCTCCATATACATTTTATTTTTTTATTTACTCGCTCGTCAAGCATCTCAAGGCGAAGATGATCTTTTTTTCGTAATTTCTTTTTACTACATTTCCGCACCCAGGCCACTGTTTATCGAGAATAGTGTCACGGGCAGCCGAACGAAGCGCCCGTTTCCAAGGTCGCTTTGTGCAAGGCTGTAGGCATGAGTTTTCTCTCTACGACGTTTGTTCTAGCCTTTAGCCGGAAATCGCTTAATTGTAATACAAAGCGCATTCCGAGAGGATCCAGTAAGTCGGTACTTTGTAAAACTCGCGTGTCCCGTGCGTTGATCCCATAAACATATACCGAGTCACCGTGACTCGCAGTCGACGACAAAGTTTAAATAATTGTACAGTGACGTCAAGGCACTGACGATCGACGAAAAATAGAATCGAACACAAAAATAATAGCCCTAAAGAAATGTTCACCTTCAGATCTTCGCAACTAGATGAACGGAACAGCTGACTGGGCTTTATAAACATAAAATAAAAAATAGAAACTAAAACAATTACAAGATACATGAAACCGGCCGAACCACATGAAACCCGGCAAACGTTCCGGTAAGACGAATAGCTTCGACTGATGCGATACCTAATTGTAGGTTGCCCATGAAAACAACAGCTTCGTACCCAATTCGCAGCCCGCCGAACCGAATCCCATATTTCAAAAAAATTATCTCGCCTTCGCCGAGAATTTCTCTAGCCTCGCCGACCTGCCGTGCGGTTAATCGTAATGGAATGAAGAGTTCCGTCTGCCTCACAACTACCATGACGGTTTAAAGAGGGAGGTGAGCGATCTCCGTGGATTACCCGGTAAAGAATAGGCACGTGACAACCGCTCGTGTTACATCGTTCGCTTTGACACCCTCGGATCTATCTACAGCTGTTAAAATATCATCTAATTCTACGATGTGCTAAACCGACACGTGTCACTGGACGCTGGATGGATGGGCGGCGAGTCGGAACGTTTGTGACGGAACAATTGTAGTTTAGTCGACAGAAAAAAAAAATTTTAAATAAAAAACAATTCGCGATTGTCATTCTTTGATGGATACGGGCGTTAAAGGCGTTGCGAAACTATCGTGCGCGAAATTTTAGACACCATTATAGTGTTAGATATATATGTATATATATATATATGGATGTATGTACATATACATATATATATGAATAATCCGGTGTTCTCCGGTACAGCCTGGCTGCCTCTAATCGTTATTGTGTCTCTTCTCGCGCGCGGCGTGTTCGGCCCGAGCGCGGAGAGCTTCATGCCGGGAGACAGGCCATATTCGCGCTGGCATAAAACAATAAAAGTTCCACTTCTGGAGGCCACATGTGTATGCGATCATCCGTAACGTGTCGATCTCGGAGATGTACTTGCGTAATAAACCGAGGGGACTTAATTGCCCAAATAACAAATGGGAGCGGCATGGTTAATTGCCCGGCCGTTGAAAAACGTCGCCTATGCCACATGCCGACGACTGTTGATGTCCGGCCGTTCGTGCATGGCGACGGTTGTCCTGCCGGTCGCAAAAATTAAAAACGATGATACTATGATAGATCATTTTTTTTTTCTAAACCGATTTTTTTTATGGAAAGAATATTTCCCGAAACGTATCGTTGTCTACATTTACATGTTCGACATTAAGGGCAAATATTAAAAATAAAAATATAAACGAATTTATATTTTATATATTTTTATATTTTATTAAGTTTTTGTTTAATTTTTTTTTTAGTACTTTTTTTTACTCTGAATGTTTTTTTCAGAGTACCTTCAAATCAGTACGATATTGGTCAGTCGAGCATGAAAAAAATTGCGCAGGAAGATGACTGTACCAGCAATAAAGAATAGATACTGTCAGGCATGAGTGGCGTTCGAGCAGCGATGAATTCCCTCGGGATAAGTTATGTCCGATCCAATAACTGGTTCTACCACTTTCGCTAAAAAAGCCTTCAACCGGTTGGAGCTCGAATTCTGGTGTCCTCGCCATCGGCTAGTACTTCGCTTGTACACATATCTGCAAGTTCTTTCATACGAGCGAGTGAACCGAGGGCGGGGGAGGGGGAAGAGGATCCCTCGACGATTCTATCTGACTATGGGCATTAAAATATATATATTGCCGTGTGGGAACACTGGTCGGCAGAGCCGGTTGCGGCATCGATCCCCCGTTATCATCAATAATTAAACATGTGCAAAGCGGACGGCAATTCGCTTCCGCTTTTCGCTCGAGCGAGATACCGAGGTGTCGCGAAAAAAAAAAAACGCAAATGCCAACCTTTTTTCAAAATGGTATCATTTACATTTCGTAGTTCGAATGACACCACTTAATTTTTTTTTAATTACCATCTGGGTAATTATTTGTTCCCTACCCAGCCGTTCGTACATACGGCAGCAGCTTTTCGAACAAAAGGTGCTATCCAGTTACCGACTGCACAAGTATCATTTGCGGTTTGCGCAATTGCAGTGGCAAACGTTGCACGTGGCTTCGACTTTTACACCTGTGCATCAGCGTAATAGTAGTTTCGCGTATATTATGCAATAGGAAAAAAAAACTCAAAAACCTCTTCTGTATCTCCAATGTCATTCGCAAAAAAAGAAAGTTTTATCTCATAGGAACAAAAACCTCCGTTTCGTTTTTGCTATACCTTTCACAAATGAAAAAAAAACTTTTATAGGTACACAAATATGCGCGATATACATTTTATTCTGATATTCGTCCCGAGCCGATAGATCGTCCAGCCAACCGCCGCGAGTCTTGCGAACCAGTGGAAAATTACGAGTCCGAGTATCACGCGAGTGTAAATTAAACTGCGATTGTTCTCGAACGATCGGTCGATTCTGGACGTCGCGATTACGCGATTGATCGCATCCACTATAAAAAAAAAATATATATATAAAAAGAAAATTACACAACGACTAATATGAGTGACTTCTCGGTTGGCGAATGCCTAGGAGAGAAACGAATTCCACAGCAGGTAGTTAAGAATCTCGCGCGTCGGTGCGCCCCGGAGCGGGAAAGTAATTGGGAAAACTCGCAAGGGGAATACATTGGATGGATAATCGTCTGAAATCGTAGTGTGCACGTCAAAGATCGAAGATATCTATGACCGGAATGCCACAAGCGTCGATAAGGCATGCGCATAACTTTTCTGGACGCGGCTCGCTATATTAGCTCGCAGTTAACGAGCACGCGGTATCGGTATGGCACTCTACGATTCCACGGCGCGCAATGCCATGTACCGGACGAGCCCGCACAGTGCGCGTGCTCTCCGAGGCCTGCAGTTTCTTCGCCCGGACTCGATATACGCCGATGCACAACCGCCAAGTGCATCGGACAGAGGTGATTCGAGCTCGGCCGTATAACTCGGTGGGGGGAAGGGGGGAAATATCGAGGCGATGAGTTCAATGTCAAGGAAACGCATTGAATTTTTTGCTCACCAGGGAGATCAGTGCGAGTCAAATTTATCTACCAGCGAAGCAAATAGGTCAAAGTGGATGCGAACAGAAAAATTTGTTCAACAGATTTTTCAACCAAAAATAATTCGCTTTTTTTCTGACGAGAAAGATCAGTTCGTGTCGAATTTATCTCCCAGTGAAGCCACAGTGGTCTGTTAAAAATAAGTTTGATAGATTTTCCGCTCGAAGACAATTCTAAAATGTAAAAATAAAATGTTCTTTTCTTTTTATAAATCGAAACTTGGATCGTCTTAGAGAATAAAGCTCGACTGTACATGCTCGAAGGGTACTTTATAACTCGAGTTGTAAAACTTATGCATAGCGTAATCGAGGCTGGGCGTGGCAGTGACCGGCAGCGAAGAAAAATTAACGCGATCGATCGGTCGTCCACCGATAGCATCGAGATACCGGCGAAAGAGGAACACAAACGACTGATATATCAGAACGTGACGTGCTCCCTGGCTCAAATTAGTCGCAGGAAGTCGCGTGACGCTGTAATGGCTCGTCCCCGCCGGCGGAAACTCCGCGATGCCTCCTATCCGATCAAACTAGCGCGCCGAATCTTTGCATACCTTTTCAACACCTTTCGGGGTCGTCGACCAACTCGTTTTATTAATTTATGTCTATTTATTTATTTATTTTACAGTAGAAGCTCGATTACAATACGATACTTCCACCTCTATTGTGAAAAAAAATTAAATTTTTTTCAAGGCGATACCGACACATTGTTATCACTGTTTCCAATGTTTTACGTAAGTTTGTTATTTTTCGTCTTCAAATTTACATTATCCGGCTAATCGTTAATCCGAACTAGGACCCCAATTGTTTCGGCTAATCGAGGTTCTACTTTATTTAGATATTTATTTCTCGAGATAAAAAGAATTTTTAAGAACGCGAAAGCGGCTCGGCGGGTTTGAAGGGTTAATCGTTGTGGAGTAGCGTGCGGAGGGAGCATCGTTAGAAGCACGTGCTCAGCTCGAGGTTGTTGCTCGTCGCTTCGTCAAACGGACGGGGATGTTCAATTTGGCGCAGCGCTGGAATTAAGACTTGAATCGAAACTGGATCAAAGTGAGCTGACAAATCGTTCCAGATTGCGGCAGAGTGTATAAAAGGGTAGCATGTCTCGATGGGGAATAGGGGAAGAGGAGGGTGGGGGAGGGGGGGAGGAGGGGGGGGGTGTAAGGGGCATTATGGATATCGAGGCATGTATACGTTCGACGCACGGAAGCTAGGTGGCCCGGATGACTGTTAACTAGGTCCGCGACCCTTCGTTCTCCAGAACGAGAGAGCGCCGGTGGAGACCAGGTGCATCGCCCCCGACTCCCTGTGCAGAAGGAAAACTATTGATTTTCATTTACGACGAGCGGGCAACTGGCTGCCAGGCTTGACTCTCTCCACGCCGGTCTAGCCTTTCAGCTTTGCCTTCTTCCATGCTGCACAAGCGTTCCGCGAACAACCGACCGAAGAACCCCGCACGACGTTTTCTGATGACTTACACGCCGCCGCTGCTGCTGCTGCTGCTGGTGCAGCTCCGCTTTTCTGCATGCTGAAAGCACGACTGGCACGGACATCGCGCCCTGTATTTCAAGACAACGACCTCCGAGACCCGAGATTTTTCACAGCGATTGCCGGGGAATTAAGGCCAGGCCGGGTCAATTTATCGGCAAAAAATTCCTTTCGATTGCCGCGGTGCAACATTCTCGGGGACGAAGCATTTCACCTTTTTAATTAAATGTTTTTACCATTTTTCGTTTGATTTTATAAAGATGTTTTTGTCACTCGGTGGGATAAATGGCGATTTTGCCATTTGCCATAAAAAAAAATTATGACTTTTGTCGCTGATAACTTAAGCGGATTTGAGATAAAAAAAAGAATGTAAACGGTCTAAAATTTATCATTCTCGGTTAGCTCATAAAGGTGTACCGATGAAACAGCAAATCTACGAGGACATTCTCGTTCCTACAGTCTCTCCGGCAGTCGACTCCCGTTAAATTCGAACGGACGGAAGAATAATGGGAAAGTGGTTGTGGCAAACGAGAGCTTTTCGAGAGGAAAGTGTTTGCGGTCGGGTAATGAGAAAATCGTGTTTCACGATTTTACACACTCTCTCGCGGCAGGTGACTCGACACGACATTCGTAGCTCGTTGAGAGTCCGCAAAGGGGGGGAAGGTGTGGCGGGTCGGAAAACTAAGAGAAACAACACAGGAAGCGATTAACCGAGTTGAAGAAAAAGTATATTGGGTAAATTACGATACACGGCTGTGAGAATAGAAAGAAACGGAAAACGAGACGTGTCCTTGTTGTGACCTTTGCCGAAATAAATTTTTGATTGACGCGACGGAAGAAATCGCTTTTTCGAAAAATAATTAACGTCCGCTCCGCTTAGCGTAATTTAACGGAGAACGAGATGTGTCCTTGGAGTGACCTCCGTCGAAATACATTTTCCGTTGTCCCGAAAGCGTCGTTCGAGGATAAACAAAACACAAACGAAGAAATCGCTTTGTCGAAGAATAATTTATGTCCGTTCCGCTAAGCGTAATTTATGATTGTTTTGGAACTTCTTCGAAATACAGTGTGCGTCGGTATATCAGGAACCTGTACAGCAGCGAAAGTTCGGCTTCGCGATAGGCTAAGATTGGTATCGGCGGGAAGTAGTCAAGTCTCGAACGATGGACGAGGCCCTAAGCGTCGAGCCTATTGCACTCTGTACACTGTAGACTGCTGTGATGCATGCGTGTGTGTAGAGGCGGAAAATCAGCTTAGCAATAAAAAGAGGACGATAACGACACCGTGGGAACAGTTGTGACGTGAAAAAAATAGATATTGTAACGAATATGTAGCTGACTATACGACTTGTAGTCGGCTACACATTCGTTACAATATACATAAAATCGATGAATACCATTCAGGTCTTATGCATAATTTCAGAGAAACGCGTTGGCCGAGTCTCTTTCTTTTCGATCCTCTATCTATCGAGGCAAATTACTTTTTAAGTGTCGTTGACATTAGGGAAGGGAAAATGGGATGACGATCGCGTGTGAAAAATTTGACCGATCGCCGTGACTCCTTTTGTGTCCTAACAAGCGTTTGTTCGTAATGAATTTTTTCGTGACGTCGACTGAATTATCGTACGAGGTAACCATGGGCATTTTTTTAAAAAATGTTTCGTTAATTTTTTTTATCATTAATTATATTTATTTAGAAATATTTTTGTTTATTTTTTTCCTCGTCATAATGTTGTTAGACGCTGCGCGATTTTATTATCGGATAACGACATTGGAAGGATTCGACTGTGGAAATCACGTAACAAAACGGCAACCTCGGATCGTTCGCGTGCTCGTAGATCCGATCGGGTATTCGAGCGATGTATCGTAATTTCGCCAGCGTCAGCATCGCGCCACTAGCACGTGTTTATTCAAATTGCATTCGCGCGAATTCTCGAACGACTCAATCGTCGTGTGTAATTGTTTACCAATTTATCAGGCACCGCGAGCGGGACGGGCATTCGGACGCTGGAGGCGATAAACTTTCACTCGATCCGGGATCTTTTCTGTGTCTGCAGACGCATTTTGTTTCGAATCGATCTATGCTTGGGTACCGAGTGCGCACATAATTTTTTTTTTTTTTTTCAAACTATCCTTGAATTTAAACTGCCGACAGTTATTGATAGCTGGATGTTGTTCGATGAAACTTACATTTGGTTTCTATTCATCATTCTTTTTTTTTGTTGGATTTCTAGACTAACGGTAATGTAACGAGTCGTCGCTCGATCTTTGATTAATCGGGTGTCCGCAGAACAATTAACTTTCCACTCTGTGAATGTATGATGTATTACATTTTTATATTTTGCATGGTAATTTATTCACAAGGGTTCATGGAAATCTACCCGCTGGATCTCAGCCGAAAAATAGGATCGGATGACGAATTGCGTTTGCATTCGGTGCGAGCAGGCCGCGAGTACATTTCTTTTTTTCTGACAGTCTATAACCTTTCGCTGCTCAACTGTTCGTAAGTCTTGACAGTTACAGCCGACAAATATCGACATTGCTTTTTGTTCTAAGCTTTATATTCTTGTTCGTCTATCCTTGAATAATTTCTAGTTTTATCATTTTTTTTTTTTATTAAGCAAAGAAAAATAATTGAGTGTAACTCACCGTTCGAGCTCGAGTAGTCCCACTCGTTCCACATATCGGCCATCTCGGGGGGTTTTATCGGAAATTGAGGTCCGAGAAGTTGAGATCCGAGTAAAGGCCGCTCCCGCTCGTCTTGCCCACTTGTGCGAACTTTTTTCTGAACAAAACGCGCCTAATTCGGCACTCGCGAGTTCGAAGTTTCTCGCTTCCGTAAGCACCGCTGTCCGCGGTTTTGTATTTCCAAAAATTCCCGCCCGTCGCGAGACCGATGAGAAACTAGTCCGACCGTCCCGCGCTGACACTCACCGAGCGAACAAAAGAAGGCTTCCCGTCGTTGGAGCTTTGTGTACACCGTACACGCTGGATATACCCGTAAAAATAATTCACTGCGAATCGAACTTCGAAACGACAGAAGAAGAACACGTAAAATTCGGGCAGTTTTTCTGGAACGATAAGATTTCGCGACTAATGATCGCTCGATCGAGAACTGTAATATTTTATGTTTGTCCCGTTGGGTTTACTTGTGCGGTCGGGGGATTGGCGAGCGCTGAGGACGCTGCACGGTTTCCAGCACAGTTTCAACGGATGTAAAGACCGGCCGGTCCCTGTCACGGTTTATAAGTCGCGTGGTCACGTGACGTACACACTAGAGGGCGAGCGCGCATGCGCGAGTAAATATTTACACGTGCACCATCGTACACAGCATCGATGACTGTGATAGTGGGCACGCGGTGGTTAGCTCGCGCACATGTGTGAGAGGCGTCGAGGAAATACCGAGTGGGAACTCTTCGGCTCACCTCGGTTTTATATCTGTATATATAGAACGGGAGGCAACGAACGACTTGCCTCCTCGACGCTCGGACAGAATTCATAATTATTTTCTGCACTGCACTCACCTTTTTTTTTAGCTCTTTAATGATTTTTTTATTATTTTACTGGCGCGAAGATAGTGAAAAATGTTGACACCATTTTTTTATTTAGATAATAATTACGGTTATTGCTTTGGAAAGAAAATGCTACACAGTGCATAGAATTTAATCACTGCGCAGTGGAAATTTATGATCATTGATGGTTCCAATCGATTATCATTTTCTTTTTTTTTCGTCGACGATAACGCTATCGAGCCATTCACGATTGACCCGAAGATCGCGGAGGGAAAGAAAAAATCAATCGTCTTTCATTTGAAGCGATTGGAATTTGATAAAAAATAAGATTAGAGAAATACACTCGTTTCTGTGACGTACGCTTAGCTCTGATAACGGACAAAGTATTCGCACGATACGAGTAAGTTAGAAGGCCAAGATTGGGATTCCAATCGGAGCGCTGTGTAACGTTTCATTATTAAATTATCATTGAGTACGCGTGACTTTAGTTCATGTGTACGTATTTTCGTTGTTCGGGCTCGTGACCGAGCGCGAGATAACCATCTTATCGCCAATTGCTCGATAATTGGATCCATGCCCCCCCCCCCCCCTCCGTTGGTGCAATCATTGCACATCACGGGACACGCTTCTTTGTGTACCGAAAAAAGTGTCAAGCTAAACTGGTCTCCCATTAACCCATCACTGGTCGAGCAGACTAAAGAAGCGACGATCATAATTTTGTTTAAGTCTGCCATTTTACGATGACATGAGAATAATTCGAAATATGTTATTATATCAGTTCATCTTATAACGAATAATAATTGTCATTGTTGTTAAAAGCATTTTTTAAATGTCAGAAACGAAATTCACGTTCCGATTAAGTTTAGAAGATAGTAAATCTATACTTCAATTCTCTAAACGATTTATGAAAACAAAATACGTGCAGCAATGAATTTCCATCGTTAAAAATTATTCCCTACCGATATAGTTCTTTCGACTGAATCAGTAATTTTTTTTTTTCTCAACGATATCATTCATTCTTTGTTTTCCGTCGATTAGCGTAATTCCATTTGAACAACTTTCTGCGGGAGAATCGCTCGAGTAAACGCGTCGCGGGTGCGGTTCTCTATTATTAGATTGTTCGTCGCTAATCGGTCCGATTTAACCGAGTCTCGGGTTCGAGTCGCGCCGCGCTGGAAGGTGACGATCCCGAGGACTCCTCAAGGTCACGATGCGGTAGCTTCTGAAAAATTCGTTTCTCGTACGTCAACGTTTGTACGGAACGCCTGGCAATTTCTTAATTTACAGGTGCGCGCGCCATATTTTTTCCTTTCACGCCGAAGGAAAGACAGATGCTAAGAAAAACAGTGGATGGAGGGAGAAATTATGCGTTTCTCGGAGACATCGGTAACGAGTTCGTCGTAGTAGCACGCGCAGCCGACGGCACATTTAATTAAGAAACATACCAACACGGTCCTAAAAAAAAACAAGAAGAAAACTGATGCTGCTGATGTTGCCACTGTATCGGCCCGATCTTTCGTGATAAGATTATCATTTGGCATACACAAACGTGCCACTGAAAAAATTTGGGTTAATCGAGCCGCCTGATTGGGTCAACCTTGACCCTTTGATCGAGTAACATTATCTTTTAATAATTTGACGATGAGTTTGATTGTTAAAATCTCTGATATGTCGATCATGTTCCCCACTCTGGGGAGAACTTTGTCGTTGGGGAGATGAGAAACCTCCAGCTTTGTCTGGCCCGGACTCTGTCAGTAAGAAAAACATATTTGTTGTCGCCAATTTCCTCGGGGCTGTTGAACTTTTTTCGGTATTTTTAAACATAGGACACCTCTTACGAAATTACGGAAAAACCCCAGGTGTCCGACGGGTTTCACGGAAAAAATGGCCACACGAGGCAAAACACTTGGCGGCGTTACAAAGTTTTTTTTTCCTTTTTTTGCGTGCGATTACGAGGCGATGGAAAACGTGAGTAAAAGCGTGATAAAATGCACAAGGTAAAGCCTACTTGGCGAAGTTACAAAAAAAGTTTTTTTTCGTCACAAGAGCCTTGCAATTTTTGCATTATTTTTAGAGAGATCGAAAGTCCCCAAACAAAATTTTCGGTCACCCGAGTCAACGATGAAGAAAAAGGGGGTTATAGAAATTTGCACGAAGAACCACAATCTTCGAAGATTTTTGTATCCCGAAATGCAGCCGTCTTCACGTTCGCGAAAACACCCAGAAAAAAAAACGCCGAGCTGTCCAGACACCTATTTATATTCCAAAACACGACCGACATAACGTTAAAGAAAAGAGTTATCCGGAGACCTCAGCCTCGCAACTAAGATATTTCAGTCTCGTTATAAAAGAAAAGAAAAGTTTGCCACCTAGCATCATTGCCAGTGGTCTCGTGTCCTATCCACGCGCCTTAATGCGAGTCACGACGCGTGACCGTACTTCCTGGACGTTTAATTATTAGCGAGCGAACAAGGACACACGTTACTCCCCGACAAAAGTTATTCGCCAAGCGTTTTGCCTCAGGTAAAAAAAATGTTTTAGATATTAAAATTAAGCAATTACGTCCGTTTTACCGATACTTCATTTTCTCAGAATCACCTCTTACTCCTGTCGCAAGAACAACACGCCGGACGCTCGAGTAGTTTTTTTTTGTTTTGTTTTTTTTATTGCCCACTGCTCGGTTAGCTCGACCGTTTATCCGTTCGATCGTCGCTGCGCCGAACAATCGGTTCCGATGATTCACATCGCCAAGTATTACCTGCGACGTTGAATATATCGTTCCGTTACCTTATTTGACGACCTCAAGATAACCTTGAGATATTATTTTAATAATAACAATAATAATAAACGATTGTCAAGGCTGTATATAGTTAGCTTACGTTTTTGAAATCGCTTAACATGATAATGCATATTATATATATATATATATATGTACGAATGTAAAACTAATATTCGTCACGCGAATGATAAGTCATTCATGCTCGCGCTTTGATGCGCACATTTCCGAAACAATTATGTATTTGTCATAGTCACGAACAGATTTCATTGAATTTCCTCGTTCGACGCATGATAGCTCTCTTATCTGCAGGGGTGACTTTATCGGACGAGATAAAGCGGTGCGATTGTCTCTCGGGCGTCTGAAAACATTTAAACGCAACGTTACGCTACATTTTTCCATTACTCACACCAGTCACCGTCCACCTCGTCACAATCGGGCTTAACAGATTTTTCGTGATTTTCTTTTTCCTTTTTTGCGACCCGCAACGAAATACGTGAAATCCCATATTTTCCGCGCGTTGCGCAACACCTCGGGTGAATATGTCGAGTAGGAAAAAAAGGTGAGTTAGGACGATACTCGAAACTTCCATCAGGAAAAATTGGACGCTTCCACGAATGAGCGGATCGTTAAAGTTATGCAACAAAAACATTCGAGTGGGATGATTTGATAACCATGAAGATTCTCCGGAACAGACGAGATGCACTTCACTCTGTGGACGATGCAAAAAAAAAGCTCCAAGAGGATGAGATTAAAGTAGACCATCTTTTTTACCCTAAAATGACTTTATTAACTCTTAACTTTACACATGTTGAATATATAATTGTCAGACCTATTCGTGTATGTATATCATTGTTTCGACACGTTTTTGTTGTCGTTTATTTACTTTGTTTTTTTTCTTCGTTTTTTTTTCATATTTATTACCGACGATATTATATCGTTATTTTTTTTTTACGCTTGTAAAATGTTCGCTCTCGTCTCGCCCGGTCGTCGTCGTCAAACTCGCTCTACTCCACCCGCGGCCTTAGACCATTTATATACTTTTTTCTTCATTTTTTTTCCTCTTTTTGTGGTGTTTCTTTACAAGAAATTCTGGTAGTTCAAGCAGGAATCACTCACCGTGGATATCCGACGAAAGAAGATTTTTAAAAATCCACAGAACCGAAGAAGACAGGGGATAAACATTGGAGAGATCGAACAGGCTTAAACTCGGTAATTATCTCGTTAGAAGCGTGTTACACGGCGGACAAAAATAATCTCGAAAAATTCCAGGCAAATTCGACGCGTTCAACATACATCCTCTCGTCGCGGCACACGGCACAACATTTATCTTTATTTATATTTTTTTCGTATCATCAATGGAACTTTTTTTTATTGTTTACTTATATAAAACATCCGCGAGCCCGAAACGCTCGTGTTGCTAATTATCATTTCTTTTTTAAATCTCTTTTCTTTCTCCATTCTCTCTTCCCTCCTCTATCTCGCAACTATCAATCTCCCAATCTCCTTCTACGTCGATTAAAAAATATTATTTATCCAACTGGTCGGAAAGTCATGACACGATTTTTTTTTCTCTCCCTTGTCTCTTACTCCACTTCAGCTAATTTTTAGTTTCTCGCAACTTCTCCGGGCTGTTCAATTTTTAAATTTATTTTTGATATAAATCCGTTCACTCTGCCTCCTCAACGAATGGCTTACACTCCTACAATTGATTCCGCGCGGACACGTGTGTAGACGAAAAAAAATAATTATATGTATACATGTATATACATATATAAATTGAAAGGAAACAGACGGCACGCCAAGTTCGACGGTCACGCGCGGTGGTGAAGGGAGGGGGAGGGGGGAGCACTGCAATGATATGAGAAGCATATTGTGATATGATGTGTGTTACTTTTTTTCGCCTCGTTTATCGCAGAATCGCTTCGTTACGAAATAGTCTATATTTTCACACCCATCGCGTGCGCAGCGGCGACAATGTCCATTTCCGGCCGAACAAAATATATTCGGGGGGTATATCGTCTTCGCGATCGATCCTTCGTAGCAATCATTTTTATGCTCGAAATACCTTACGTAATACGTGTGTGAGTTTATAGCGCACAAAGCGCTCCGGTTATGTGCCTATCACGCGTTTAGATAATCCCATCTGGCGAACCATACGAGTTGCGCAACCGCGTATATTCGAAGCCGGTAAGCTCACGCGAGGGTGTCGTTAAAACGGTATTACAATCCGCGAAAAAGCGCGAAAATTGTCAATTGACTTGTCGATCGTTGAACGTCGATATTCGCATGTCTCCGGTTCAACCGTGCACACGGACGATAAGTTACATGATTTTAAGGCAGACGATTTTCTTGCGAAGGCTAAACGACAAATATTCGGCGATAAACAAGCCTGGATGATGATGATGATGATGATGATGATGATGATGATGATGCATGAAGATGATGAGGATCAGATCGTTGATATTAGGGTTTTAGACTTAACTTCTACGTGTTTTTATAGATAGACGTGAATCGAAGGGTAATACGTAAGTTCGCAATGTATATTATAATTATCGTTTAAATCATAGTTGTCCACTTAAGACTCGAGAGACATTCGAGATATTTTTTTTCTTCTTATTCTTATTTTTTTTCTTCTTTTTTTTTTCGTCAACATTCAATCCGTTCAATAATTATCACATTCGCACAATTTTACTTGACGCAACGGTGCGTCGACGAATCAAGCGGACACACGCACAGCAACGTCGTTACATGAAAACGTCCATCGATCCTTTCCTCTTTCGTTTAAAAAATATCGTTCGCGATGAAAGAATTTTCTCTTTCGAGAAAATTTTCTCGCGCGTGTGTTTTATAATCGAGTCCGCTGTCCGAACTCTCCGCGCGGACTTAACACGGTTCCGTTAATTATTAATTATTATTATCATTCAATAACACAGCTGATAAAAAAGTTTTAAAAAATCGTTTACAAGATTAAAGCGTTCGCACGGTGGCGCGGAGAGCATGGACCGCGGCGCAGGCTCTTTACTCATCTAACGGACCCGGTGCGGTTTTTCTTATTATTTTTTTCTCTCTAATTCTGTTTTTTCTGTTTCTTTTACGTAGTATCAGACCGCTGTTTCCTGTTTAACATTAATTATTTTTTGGCTTGGTAACTATGTAAACTTCGTTTTTTTTCTAAATTAAATAGTTCATCGTGTAAGAAAAAGAAAACTCATTAGTCGTCGTACGTCTTGGGACATTGTTTTAAGCTCGTGGATGCGGTACTGACGAAGGTTACAACATCGTCTGTACTCGCGTGAAAGTAACATCCGTTTCCGTTTTTTTTTCTTTTTTTTTCGTTAATCGTAACGATTTTTTCACTCTCGTCGGCGATACAGATAAAGCAGGTCTACAGTACAAAAACATCGATGAAATATCGCGTACGAGATTTTGTGCGTTCAAGGGAAAACTCAAAGTCATCGTAGATCGAAAAAAATATATATATAAGTAAATGCCTGTGTGTGTGTGTTTTGTTTTAGTGAGGTTTGTGTTTGTGTGTTTATGGTCTGGCAGTAATAAAATAGCGTTGCTACAATTAACCGCACAGACCGATACATATCGAACGTGCGAATATTCAATATATGGTATTATCATATATTAACGTTATTTATTCCTTCGTTACGTTCAGCACGGCCTGACCGCGCCGATGGAAGCATATTCTTCTGACGCCCATCAGCGCCTTCACTAATTCACACCTCTTTTTCTTATTTCACCCCTTCTTTATTATTTTAACTTCAAACTTCGAACTATAGACAGCTGTCAAAGGCATCTGCTTTTGTGTATTAAAAAAAAAAAAAAAAAAAAAAAACTGAAAGTTCGATTGATCAAACCGGATCTCTGGGCATCGAATACGATACGATGAGGATTTCCGGTGAGCTGGTCCAACATAATAATGTGTTGTAGACACATTCGACAGCCGTTTAGCTCTTAGCTCCGCAAATTTTTTTTCCTCTGGCAGTGTCTTACTCGATAGGTACTTCGTACTTGTTTTAATGTTATGTAATTGAAAAGCATTGTATAATTTTCGTCAATCCTCGTGGTGCTTGGAGACCTTTTTGTTCTTCGCCCAAAACGTCCACAAACGTTAACGGCTCTACGGTGTGCTGCTTCTTTAGCTGCTGCTCTATTTACTTGTAGATTAAAACTCTTATTGCTTAAGAGAATGGCACTGATCGCTGCAAAACTTCGCTCGACGAACAAGGGGTTTTCATATCTATTTTTTTTCCTTTTTTTTGGAACTTGTCGAAGACTCCTCAAATCCGAGCTGTCCTATCCATTATCGTTATTAATATTATCATTATTATTATGTTCTTTTTTTAAATTCATTCGTTTTGTGCCGAGTCGGACTAGTGGAATCTACTCTAAAGTGGAATCCGTTACGAAAGGCAACGCGTGATTTCTTTTTTTCTTTAATAAACCTGTAATTCCACATTTTCCCAGTGTCGATGTAAGTGTTTGTTTTTTTTTTCAAATTCAAAGCGGGTCAGCTGGTCGGTCGAAGAAACATAGAAATTTCGTAACTGCAGTTGCTTTGGTTTTGAGATTTTTTTTTTTTTTTTTAGGGAGGAGATTAAAAATAAATCGTGATCACGTTGCTCTTCCAGGATCTCGCATGTACATGTATAAAAGGTCCTCGTCGCGACGTTATGCAATATTCAATCGAGTTCGCGTCTTGCGGCGTATGTTTTTATTTTATTTTTTGCGTTTAGTATTTTTTTTCTTTTTTTTCTTTGTTAAATGTCCCTTATTATCGAGCACCTCGCGAATTTAGAACTTGATTGCCGTTCGCCGGCTTATGCGGTTTCTTTCGACAATTATTTTGGTTTTGCGCGTGTGTTGGTGAGTCTCCGAGCATCGCTAGCATGTACTTTCGCGTTGGCGAGTGCACCGTTGTGTTGTTTTGTTAGGGGGGCACGTAAGGAGGTGGCTTTCTGTACGTAGGCGTTGGCTTCGGCCGATTCTGACGATTGTTGTCGCGATTCGTCGCGAACGGAGGCGGCGGCTGATAGGGCTCTTCAGAATTTTCGTTCGACAACATTGGCACGTCGGCGCCATCCTCGGCTTTCTGGTACTCCGGCGGAGCCAGCGGTGGCTTCTCCTCTTTCAGAATTACGGGCGACTTGTTGCCTGGCAATTCGTAAAAATAAAAAAGTAAAAATTTAAAAATTTTGTCGGACGAGTTTCACAAGTAAAAGTAAATACAATATTATCGATAAGTGTTTGAATCCATACCGTTCAAAGTGATACGATCGATTCATTTTTAATTGCAATTAAAAAAGCAGTTAAACAAAAAATGTGTAATTTAACAAGCCTAATTTCCGTAATTTCTTACCGGGATCGGGTTTCTCGTCGAGTTCGTCCTGAAATATCACGGGAATTCCCTTGCTCCGGAAGCTCTGTCTCTCGTCGTCCTGTTCGCTGACGCTCATTTTGCCACTTCGTCTTCGTCGATAGAGCACGCAGGCGATTATACCGGCGAGAATTAGCATGGCCGCGATTATTATGGCCGGAAGTACGAAAGTGATGAGATAATCGTCGGTGGATGTTCCGACTGCCGGCGAGTCCTCGGACGGTGGGGCGTAGCTGTCCGGCGAGTGGACACCCGTCAATTGACCGAGACACATGCCCATCGGCGTCAGAGTTATCTGCTTGACCGGAAATTCCTTGCCCATTATCTCCTCGATCCGATCGTTCAACGATTTGTCGGCCTTGACGACGACCTCGCTCAGTCTCGCGATCTCGTCGTTCGGACAGTGATCCGTCGGCAGCGTAGTGTTCCTCCACGTAACTATCGTACTACCCTCCGTTATACTGTCGAGAGATATCGCCGAGGTATCGTTGTCGCGGAAGAGATTGCGCACTCTCTCGATGAATATTTTCTTCTGCATCGCCGAGTGAGCAAAGGTCTCGTACGGTATGTCCAGCGTCATCGAGAACTCGACACTGTGCCTCATCAGTGGCGCCGGCTCGACTATCACGATCATTCCGTCGGTAGCGCTGGCACCTGCAACATTCCGATCATCAATTAGGTCGAGTTTTATAGAATCGAAAAAAATGTGTAGAAAAAGATTTATAGAATTGAAAAACAAACACCAATTATTGGCGAAGGAGAATTAACTCTGTGATGAGATAAAAAATAAATATAGAGATTCTCTACGGTCGCGAATAAGGGAACAGGCCGTAGATAAATAGAAGCAAGATGGTAATTGAAAATGGCCAAAAAATTTACAATTTTGTATCTCGATCGTACCTTCCTTGTCTGTGACGACCAATTGGTACTCTTTTCGGCCAACGTCCTCGCGCAGGGGTACTCCGTAAAATTCATGATTCTTCATGTCGAATTGCAGCCAGTTGTGCGGAGGGATTGGCTTTCTGTCGTTAGTGAGAAGGGACATCCGCATGTTGTAGGCTGAGCCGTCCTCGTGATCGTAGAACGTGTCCTTGAATAATCGAAATTTGGTATCAACATTTTTTGAAAATATTTCTTCTTGTCGTAAAAAATCATAGGCGGTACAAGATCGGAGCATTTGGCACAGTTTCTTACGTCCGGAACTTTATAGACGAGCAATTGTCCAACGGTGGCGTTGATGTGATCCACCTGGTTCCTCGGTATCGGGGCGTAATTCGTTTTGGGCTCCTCAGTCGGTCCGGACTCGGATCCCACCCGAACCTTCGGCACTTCCGGTCTCATCGCCTCCTCGCACTGTCCGATACCCTGGTAAACTACGCGTTTCACCCGAATCTCCGGTTTCAGCGCATCAATCAACAAGGCACTGGGCTCACCATCTTTATCGGCGATTAAGACCTGCGTGATAATGCATTTTTTAAATAATCACTTGAATTTTTCGAATTCATTTAAACAAATTTGAATCAATTTAGAAAAATTAAATTTCTTTAACGTACGTGCAAGAGTTTGTTGATCTCGTCCTTGGGACACTCGCTGCTACGCGGAACGCTATCGTTCGTCCACGTGAATATTGCCTGGTCCTGAGTTATGTCTATGGAGCGAACAGTTATTTGACTGGGGTCATTGTCTCCGTACAATTGGGCGAGACTGCGAACAACCTGCAATCGAGTTACCAATTGATGTCAAATATTCAGCAGACTCGTTTTTTTTACTATACTTTTCCTTCACCGCTAAATTCTTAATTCAACGTATAGTTATTGTACCTTAAGTTCCCAGTCGACATTCGCAGGGAAAGCCGTGCGCTTATCGATCCTCAGATAGATACTGAATTCGTGATTAACCGAACGGCTAAGCTTGTGCTGTTGGACGTAGATATCGAGTCTTTCTGTGACGTTGAGACCTTCGCTATCCGAGGCAACCAGGTCGTGGTCCCATTTTGACACGTCGTTTTCCAGAGGTCTGTTCAAGAAAAAAATTAAATATAAAAAATGACGATCAATGGATAAAGTGACGTTTCACACAAAACAAGGTTATTCACTGTAGAGGAAACTTACAGTCCGTATACTTCTTGAGTTTGGCCGTTGAGCTGAAGCCAGTGAGTACTCTTGACCGGAGTTCCCTGAAGATACAGGCTCAGCTTCAGTTTCCTCGTGTCTCCGTCCTCGATGTCGCTGAACGTATCGGCCGGAATTATGTAACTGAGGGGTTTTCCGGCGGTAACAGGAATCTTCTTCAGTCTCTTGTCCTGTCGGGGTGGGAAGTTGCGAACGCCGTACTCGACCTTTTCCGTAGTCGTTGGTGGAATCGTTCTTGGCATTTCCGTGGTCGTCGTCGTGGTCGTGGTCGTGGTCGTCGGAGCAGTTGTCGTCGAGGGCTGTTGAGTCGTGGTGCTCGTAACGAACGGCGTGGTTTCTGGCAAAGGAGTTGGCGTCGTCGGGACGACCGTTGGCATTTCCGTTGTCGATGTTGTAAGAACGACTGTTGTTGTCGGTGTTGTCGTACTCGGAGCTTGGGTCGTCGTTCTTGGTTCCGGTGTTTCCGTCGGCTGTGGCATCGCAAGGGCATATCGTTAATACAATGAGGAAAAGCAAACAAAAAAATACGAAATAAAAATACACGGAGAGAATGAGCCGAAGAAAAATTACTTGCCGTAATCTTTGTTACATCGAACTCATTTTTACACGAGCAAGGACTCAACCAGGAAAACAAACAAATCCAGACAATCTCCCTTACGCAACAGTTAATCAATTCTCTCCGCATATTTAAAAAAAAACCATCCTTCTCATACTCAAAACGAATAAGCCCTTAGATCGCAAATTCTAACATACAGTTGCTCATGGCATGTCGTAAGCTTCGTTTCTCCAAGCTCGCGTTATTTACAGCGGCGACCGAGCAACGATAACGAAAAAAAAAATCAGTGTGCAAAGTCTATTTAAAAAAAATCTACATGAGTGTGATAAAGCACGAAGCACATTTTCGAAGCGTTTACCTCTGGCTCCGTAACGTTAACATAGACAGCGGACGTGGACTTTGGATCCGTTCTTTCCGTGGACGTCGAAGCGGTTACACCTTGGGTGGTAATGGTTGTACCGTCGGTTTGAGGAGTGGAGGTGAAGGGTGGAGGAGGTACGGGCGGTGTGGTGATATTTTCCGTCGGGAAGCTCATCGGGGAGTCGTAATCGGTTTCTGTATCGATTAGATTGGTCCTCTCGGCCGGTTCCTCGGTCGTCTCCGATTTCGTGGTTTCCGTCGACGTGGCAATCGTTACCGGACCGTAGGTTGTCGCCGCGGATGTCGGGGACTCCGCCGCCACCGACATGCTCGTCGTACCGAAGCCCATCGTCGTCGGTACTCGACTGGTCGTGCTCGGACTAATCGAGGGCGTTACGATCGACGATAATGATGTCTCGTACGTCGTTGGTGCTGTCGCTGCGGCGGTCGGAGACGATGTACCACTAGACGAGGATGCTTGCGAGGCTGTTGTCTGCGAAATTTTGTTAGTAGATGCGAAATGTACGGCACGGAAAACATTGTTAGTTACATTTTTTTTTTCATTTTTTTTTAGTTGTTTTGTTTCGGAAAATGTTGTCTGAACGTGAACTGGGCGGTCTGCAACGTTGGGTAATTAAGGCTCGCTATTCTACGAGGCAATGAACAGATGTCGGTTTTTTCCTTTTTTTTTTGGCAAAGCGCAACGATCCCTTTGAAGCAGTATTTGAGTTCGTATGAACAAGAACAACGATTTTACCAATGAAGGTTTTTTTTTTTGGCAACGTAAGCTAATTACAGTAGAACGCGCGTCAGAAAGCAATTATCGATGATACGCGGAAGCGAGAGATACTCACCGGTCGGGGTACTGGCGTTGTGGAAGACACGTTCAATCCGCTTCCGAGCTTTTGATTGACCATCGGGACTATATCGTGCTCGTCGACCTCCTCGATTGGCTTGATTGAAAGCAAATATATATACAATCTCGTTTCGTGTGATCGAAGCACTTTTGTTTTTCTCTGTATTTGATTTTACAGCTCGATCATCCGGAATCAGTTTACGGTCGAGAATAACTATCGTGGGTAAAATATCTTTTGAAATCTCACCTTCCAATCCATGGTTTCCTCTCCATGGTGGTGTCTGTGGGGGTGTTCGGGCTCAGCCTCGTTGCCCTTGGACGGTGAGGCATTGGGCACAAAAGCTCTGGATGGTATTTCCGTGATCGGCTCACCGTCCTCTCCGTCCTCGCGCTCGGCGTCGTCGTACGACTCGTCGTAGTCGTAATTCTCGTCGTCGTACTCCTCGTTGTCATCGGTATTTCCGTAATCGCCGGAACCGGCCTCCCGTCGATTTCTCAGTAGGGAACTCGCGTCGGTTTGAACTCGCCAGTACAGCACCGGAAGCTGTAGCACCTCGGCAAGAGTTCCGTCGCGAGCTTGCTCGGGAAGCTGTTTCAGCAGGTCCCGGCGATGCCTCCAAAGACGACCTTCGCAACCGACCTGGAAATTGTTTTTAACATAATAGAATTAACATCTCATAAATGGATACATACATATATATATATATATATATATACATAGGTATTTTAAAATTCATCTCAAATTTCAACTTCCTTAGCAGGAAGCTGAAATTTAATTTACAAAAAAGCAATAAAATTGTAAGACGCTTTGCAGGTGCTTCATATTAAGACGCTCTTCTCGGCTCTTCTCGGCTGCTGCGAAGTAGCGAAGCATCGTTTCTCATTCATAAAGGCTCAACGCTTTGAAATAGAAGTCACCGACGGATGAGAATCCACCGTCGTCGTCATCTCGTTACTATTATAATGACGCAAGAAGTGCGTGTTTCTTTTTTTTTTCTTCTTCTTCTCGGGATCCTTTACGGGAGTCCGACTCGCTTTACCTCCTTCGCTGGCTCTCGTACCTCTCGACTCTACACGCGGTAATACGACTTTCGCGAGAACGGCTCCGCGACTCTTCGCTAAGTGTGTCAAGTGGGATATCTCTCTTTCTCCTCATCGTTGGGACTTACCTGCCACTGAATAGACGTCGAATGCTTTTCTTTGCGATGCTTGACGTTTCCGGGACCGGTTAGTATTACCGTCGAGTCCTGTGACCCCGTTCCATCTTTCCCACTTTGAGGATGCATCGAGAATGAGCTCTGGGAAACGAAAATAATCATTTCATTTATTTGACCGATTTTTGCTTTTACAACCAATATACAGTAAATCCCGATTCAGAACTCTGAATAATAACTTAAGAGTAATGAATTACTGAGGTTATAAAACCCTCGAAATTTTTGTCAATTCAAACGTTTGAAATAAAATTAATAATCTTGAAACAAAGTAAAATAATAATAATCATAATTTTTTTATATTCTAAAGACTATTTATATGTGTAAAAGGGTATTGCTCGTTGATTAGATGAATAAATAATAACAACAAAAGTGCCATCGAGTCACACATCATGTCGATTGAATCGAATATTCTCTGAATAATTTAAGTACAACAAATGATATAATTTATCATCAACTTCTGTGAGGCACGATAGTCAATTTCGAGTAATTGTCGTAATTGACGAGAGAATAAAGATTGAGCTGACCGTGTGAAGTCCCAGGAAGCCAGCGAGATTCTCGATAGCCTCGACCTTAGTCTCGGGTTTCAAGTCATCGAACTTGGAGTCCACGGTAATCGTTAGAAGAGTTTGTTCCTCGCCTTCGTTGCAGTGTGTCTGCGAGATGCCGGCAAAGAAAAAAACAATGCTTTACCGTCCGTGAATGGGTCGTGCAATTTCGCCTTCGCCCTTAAACTTCGACAAGTTATATTTACGCCCTTGTCTCTAACTCGGCGGAAAGAAAAGGGTGTGGGGGAGAAAAAAAAATTGCAAACTTTGAGGGACCAGTCTGGGAAGTTTCGGTCGTTTCTCGAGCTACCGAGTCTGCGCGCGGCTATAGACATCGGCAATACCAATTGGCATCAATCAGCTCGAGAGTCGACGAGACAAATTTGTTTATGTGATTTAAATGCGACAACCTCGTTCGTGACGTGCGGGATGGGAAGTCTATTGGACAAGAGAAGACCACGGATAGCTCCATATATCTATACGTGTATATATACATATATGTGTATAGATATATATATATATATATATGTTCCTCTGCGCAAAACGTTTCGCAAACAGGACGACCTATTTGCGTGTTGTAATATCGCGTGCGTTGCACCCTAACTCGTCGGAAAACCCCACCCATCCAACCCTCCCCACAATGGTTCGACGAGCCACGTGCAGCTCCCGATGTACCGTGGCTGTAGCTTGAGGCATCAATCTTATGCAAAAGGCGCTCTCAAACCTTTCCATCCTTGTGCTTGAGCTCGTCAAACTTCTCGGGCTTCACGTTAACGGTGAACGAGTCCTTCGCGACGTCTCCGTGCTTTCCGTACGCCCTAACCGTCACGTGATGCTGACCGACGTCCTTCTTCGTCGGGATCCCGAGAAACGTCGATGCACCCTCGTCCCACTGGATCCAGCGAGGCAGCGGCTTGTCGTTCGCGCTACGAACCTTTTTCAGTAACAGAAATAAATATTGTCAATATTTTTTTAAATAATGGAACGAAAAACGCTCCATTATTCCTTAATGACAGAAAAAAAGGTCGATATTTGTTTTGCCCTTATTCCGACGGAAGAAGTTTTAGGATCGAATACTCTCAAGGTTGCACTGTGGGCGAAAAGTTTGAGAGTTTGATTGATTTAAAACACGGACGGGGGACTTTCGTCCCAATTTTATTATTTCCGAACCGAGACCGAATATTTAATCGGGCGGTCTCCACTTGAACGGTCCAGTGGTATATAGGTGAAAGAGGAGGCGGATGGAAAAGTTTTATCGAGAAATATCGGGTGAAGGGTAGGGCGTAGGGAAAAAGAGAAAGGGGTTCGCATCACTTGGCACGGGGCCAGTATAGCTGGTAGGCAAAATAAAATGAAATGAAAAGTAAAATAAAAAATTAAAGTTTCGAATCTTTTACCTCGTAGTGATCGACATTGCCGCCGAACGCCTGTTTCGGTATCCTGAGCTTGAGTACGTGGCCAACGGTTATCGTAGCGTCCGGCACACCCCAGAATCTCTCGACGCGATGCTTCTTGCTCGGTTCGGTGCGTATCCTTGGCGTTTCGTGTTCCTTTCTATGGACGACCGGGGCTACGGACGATGCCTCCTCGCCAACGTCGTCGAACACGATGTCGTCCTCCTGGGGAACTAGACCGAGGACCAGGGGCAGCAGGAGCGTCACCGTCAGGACTAGGGGCTTCATCTTCGGGGATCTGGGTCACTTTTTATCATACCATGCTGTCGCACCTGCAACACAAGATATCAACATTATTCGATAATGAATTACAAATTTTTTTTTTATACATTTTTTTAAATTTATATTTATTTTTATTTAATCTTCATATAAATATATTCATATTTATATAATAATTTTTTTTTTACATTTTTTTTTTACTTTCCGATAGAGTCGTGGGTGGTAGAGACGTAAATGTGCCTTCCATTTCCAATCATCGAATTATTCCTTATTAATTTTTCAATGAAAAAAACCACGGTATTAAAAAATACCGAGGTTCAAAAAAATAATTTATCGTATTCTTAAAATTCTTTTCACAAATTGTCGATAAAAAAAATATAATCGTCATCGTCGCGACCGAATAAATGGTTCGTTTAATTCTCGCAGGGTGTACTCCGCTCGCGAAGGCACGCACTCCCGTCCTGCGGAGTCCATTATCTCAATTAACAATCGCCATCATCTCATTTATTTAACAGCGATGATTACGCGAGCGAGCGATCGGTTATCTCGATAACGAAAGGGAGCTTAAACGATGCGTGCGCGACGGGCCGATGTGGGGAGCTCCAATATCGCGAGTGGTAGCCAATGATATCCGATAATTTCTCCATTGCGCTTTTATTTCGATTCATTGAGCGCGGCCTCCACTCCCCATCGTTCGATGCACCCTTCCATTAGTCCTCGGCCAACGCCAGACAGTTACGCCCATTTGTGTGTATTTTATTTTTATGCATTTTTTTTATCAACTCGTTATAATGCATACTTCATGTAGTTATGCCTTGTGGGGGAATAAAAAAAACATTAGATTCGCATCAGTTAATATTTTGCAGTCGTTCGGTAGCGTGTCTGTCGGTAGATCTCTGATGATTATTATTATAATGCAATGTGTATAAATTGCGCACAATTAACAGTAACAACCCACATACCAGTTCGCCGTCGGGATTAAACGTACCGGGGGACTCGCGCATCCCTCTCTCGTTATCGAGGCTACTCCTTCGAACAGTGCCTGTTTTTTTCCTTACTTTTTCCTTCTTTTCCTTTTTTTTTTGCTTTTTTCTAACTTCGCCTACGCTTAGCGCAGGACTTCCTTTCTCACGGATTTCATCCCGTGTGGGATGTTTTAAACTCGTCGTAGGTGCATTTCGAAACCGCGCGCTGTGTTCTACGTGGATCTAATCGTTAACCGCGATCCCCGAAGAATTCACCGGCGCGCGATCACGCGTGAGTGGGAAAACGGACTCTGCCCGATGACTAACGAGGACTCTGCGCCGACCCTTTAAAGGCCGCCGTTCCTATTCAGCATCATAGTTATTATCCATTTTCTTTAAACGCCTCTTACAAAAAAAAATATCCCACTTTTTAGATACACTGCATCGATCGATGTTTATTTGAAAATTGATAAACTTGGCGGAAATTATAGGCTGCTGATAGAAAATAAAAAAGAAAAATGTTTCATGTTCTGGCCGATCATGTTTTTTTAAATATGCTCGATCGATCGATTACTATTTTTAAAGATCAATGAAGTTGGCGAAAATTATAGGTTGCTGACAGAAATGAGAAAAGAAAAAGCAACATTTATCTCGGGCTCGGTGCGACGCTTCGGATTAAGGATAACTGTAAATATCGTGATGTCGGCTCGCTGTTATCCCGGATGAAATTTACGCGTCGGGTTTCTCGGGGGAAACACATCGGATAGCGGTAGGAAAAAGCAATATCGTAACCCGACAGGCACGTGGGGTCTAGGAGGATGATAAGTGCTCGGTACGTTATGCGGGCTGAGACATTGTGATGCGGCGGCTCTCGCGTGTGTCGGGCACCGGGCGCAGGTGCGGTTTAACTTTGCACCGTCACAAGCAGAGTCTCGAGACACGTACGTGTAGTAACAGTATAAAATGTAGGATGCCAGATGGACAGCAGACGCTCGGGCGATGTAACGTATGAAAATGCGCAAGTACACCTTAAGCGGCGAACCGGAGCGCGCATTTATTAGCGCAACTAGATCGCGATCACTGTTGCGCCTACGCACATGGTAAACTAATTATTACACTCGTGCGGTTTTGCGTCATGTTTGTCGCAGCAAAAATGAGCAACGAATTAAAAATAATAATAATAATATTACAATTATTATTATTATTCTACATTATATCGGAGACTCAATCTTAACGTTTCGACCTTGGTCTCGGCCCTCTGCGGAACGGTGTTTATTTTTCTCTATAGTTAAAAAAAAAAATTACATGTCAATATATTATAAACCTATAATGCCTTATATTCGACGTTGATCATTTCTCCTGCCTAATTGTGTGGTTTATTTAGGTTTACCGGTTCTATATTATTATTATTATTATTATTATATAAAAATTGTGCCGATTTTTTCTTCTCAGTGCTGGGGAACGGCTTTAAAGTTTTATTAGAGCGAATGGGGGTTTTCAGCGAGGGAGAGGGTTTTCTCTGGCGGCTTTGTCCTTTTTGTGTGTCGGCTGGATAGGCGAGCGGGTGGATGCCTAGCCGGAGCCAAAAGAACTCGGTCCGTTGTTGGTGAGGTAAGCGCATGTACGTACGCGTAACACGGTTCACGGTACATACACGCACGGATCCTCTAGGCTCGGTGGCCTTACAGGCTTGCACGACGCTCGGGCGTACGAACGGACGTGAAACGACCAAACGAGCCGATTGAATTATATGTTCTCCACTGTTTTATCGTACGTTTCCTGTCGAAGAAACTCAGCGCCGAGCCGCCGAATGTATCGCTCGCTCCTCGAGAACAGAGTACCAATTGTTCCGAACATAAGGGACCACTGTGTCCGGGCGCGATGGACAACTCGCTGAACTAAACGCGCGTTTTCCTTATTAAAACGACTTACTCCGATTTCCACTACCATTTTTTGCTTTTTTTTTTTCATACCGGAAATAACTTTGTACGAAACGTCATTGCTCGGGTGACGTTTGTGGAGAGTGTTGGGAATCATGAAGAAAAAGGGATACCAAAATTTAATATATTCATAATTTGAAAATGTTATAATTTCATAATTTCATAATTTCATAAAAAATTCTAAAACGATTCTTATCGCATGAAAGTCGAAAATTTCTATAAAAACCAGAGATTCGCAGTCCCTCTACGTCGATGATGAGTGCAAAAATATGACTAGCCTGTCTACACGCTCTTCGTCGAAGTGCCCGGCGAGCTTGAATGAGCTTCATTGTGCGCGAGGGGATAAGCTTTTTTTTTGTCCGTTGCCGGCGGGCCGACGCGATATGAGATACAAATTGCCGACGTCCCAGGTTGAGATACTTCGGGAAGAACGGCCGGACGACGGATCGACGCGAATAAATCGTTTCCGGAGAGAGAGAGAGAGAGAGATTTGGCTCCCGATAGGGGCAATTTTTCAGATCGGAGAAAGAAGAAGGTCGTTGCCACGGCGCGAAGCTCGAGCCGGCCGGGGGTCGCTGAAAATAAGGGGGGGGGGGGGGGGGGGTGAGTTATAGGGGATGGTTTATTCATGGATAGCATCGATGTAACCGGATTATATACGCCGGTGAAGCATCATCCAGTGTGCCGCGTGTCTATTTCGCGCCTCGCCGAGTCGCGCCTTTTTGCAACCGAAAAGGGCGCAAGGAGGGGGAGGGGGGTTAGTGGTAAAAACGTATATATCGCTTGTAAAAGCACGGAGCTCGGTGCTCGATCACCGAAAATGAAATGCGACGAGACGGGCCCTTGGTCAGCCGTCCGTTGCCTTTGTCCCGGTTCGACATTCCCAATAAAGTTCGATATATTCACCACTAACGTGTGCGCTTGCCGATCGAATGAACCTTCGATGCTCCGAGGCATTCGCGCGTACACCTACTCACCGGGTTCAATCATAGCTGGCTGTTTATTTTTATTTTTTATTAATTAAAAATGTAACGCGGCGAACCGATGTTTGACTCTGTTTGGGGTACCAAAAAAATTACAATTTTTTTTACGGTCGATAGTTTATCAATCTTCATCATCGTCCTTTGATCGCTTGTTCGTTCACGTGTTTCCTTAATGTGGGATATAGATTGAAGTAGATTTTTAAAAATTGCTTTCGAATCGATTAAAGACGGAAACCTAATATTTGTCTCTGTTTGAGTTCTAAAAAATAATGTTTATAGACACGCGGTTTATTAACCATTAGGCGCGTTCCACCTACTCACCCTGTTTAATCACACATTGCTGCTTTTTTTCATTAATTAGACATTTAAAGCGTCGAACCGATGTTTGACTTTAGGTAAAAAAAAACATTACACCATTTTTAACGGTCGAGGTTATCAATTTTCATTAGCGCCCTTTGATCGCTTATTCCTCCACACGTTCCCTCAATCTGGGAAATAGATCACAGAGGATTAAAAAAAAATTACCTTCGAAACAATGGAAGGCATAAAACCAATATTTGGCTCCGACTGAATAAAAAAATCATCTGTATAACCGCTCCGTTTATTAACCCTTACATCCCCCATAGATCTGCCGCTCGGTCGTTCGTTTTCCCGATGAGTGAGACGGATTAAAATAGATTGGCAAAAAAAAATTGAAATAAAAATTAAATCGTTATCGTGTGTCGGGGCGCTGGCTGATAGCGACAATGAGACGTGCGATTTAATAATAGAGCTGCTTCGCCCAAGCTCCTGTTATAGCTGAACACCATATATATATACATGCATTCACCCAACTACCATTCGGTGTGATATCGCTCGGTCTTCGCTCCCTCGACGGATAATAATTACCGCGACTGAAAGCCCCCGGATGATTCGCGCTGCTCGCGCACACATGTGCACACACATATCATCGCTTTTATGTCATGTATCCTACCGAGAAATTTTCGATCATGGGTCGCAGATATGCACATATATGTTTATTTTTCTGTTACATGTGCTCGCTAAATAAAAAACAGAATTTTCGTATCTTCTGTAAATAGCGGATTTTAATAACTGGATGGAGAACGACAGTGTGTATAAACTCTGGTGCGCATACCCATCGTCGACGCTCTGTGTACAGAAAAAATGTTTCCTCTCGCACAAAGGCCGAGCGTCTCGACCCTGCATGATCGCCAGATGCCGGCGGTTAACCCACCGGGGTACCGGCTCTGTACTTGCTTCGAAATAGAACGAAAATGTTATTTTTTCCATCGTATACCAAATCAGCTACATCCTGCCGTCGCCTTTCATACAAAGGATCGGCTCGTTTATAATCGTTGCGGAAAGATATACAAAAAAAATAGAAGTTCGAGCTGGTTTCAATGTTTTTTTAAGTGCACATGTACATGTGAGATTAAGCGGGACATAATGATCCATATTGCCCCGCTCGGAATGGACCATTTTGTCCCGCTCAAATGGTCGACATTACCCCGCTTACAATGGACCATTTTGCCCCGCTCAAAATGTTTTACAATTTTTTGACAAAAAAGGGGTTCCTTCACCTTTTTTCGACAAAAATGGTATTTTTTCCAAAAAATTTTTTAGAATTTTTTCGTTAATGAAATCGGTTGGTAAATATGCCACTTGAAAACAATGGCGGAGGTTTTAATTCGATATCTCGAAATTTTTTGAAAAAAAGTGCCGTTTCGCAAAATTTAACATAGGATTCCCTATGCTGGAAATGGTCAATTTTTAAAATTTCGAAAAAAATACAAGTTGCATGTAGTTTGAGGCGGAAATGGGCCACTCGAAGCTAATGGAGGTGGTAAAAAATCGATATCTCGAGAAAAAAATATATATAAATTTTGAAAGTGGAAAAATGAGACGGGTGTAAAAATGAGAAATAAAAAATGAGGGGGGAAAAATGGGGGGTATGAGAAGGAGGGGGGAAATAAGGGGGGAATGAGGGGGAGTCGGGGGGTGCGATTTTTCGATGTTTTGGAACATTCTGAACACGTTTTCATTAAAATCTTGAAAATTTTTTTTTTCACCATCACAAAGCTTCCTCTATGAGGAAGCAAAAAACGAACGAAATTTTTTTTTAAAAAAGGGTAAAGGAAAAAAACCTACCGAGGAAAAGGTAAAAGAAGAAAAATGGTCTGAGAACTCTCTACCTACACGCGCGTGGCAACGGTCGCGTGGAAGTTCGCGAACGAAAATTGGGTTAGGCGTGGTGGTTTCCTCGAGGGAGATTCGACGAGACGGCCGGGCTGTGTACTGGTGTACACATCTGGTAGTATGTACCACACAGCCGGGAGCAAGGAGTTGCGGCGCTAGACCGCTTTGTCGAAGTTCTCTGGCTTCTTCTCTTTTTTCCTCGTACCGACTGCCGAGGTAGAGTAGGAAGAGGCACGGCTAAAGAGCATGTATCTGTGGAGAAGTGGGGAACGTCGACGTTTTCCCTTGGTACGTAGGATGCGAGGTAAATAAAATACAAAAAAAGATATGTATATATATATAAAAGGACTGAGAAAAACTCGATAAAAAGTACTTTGCTCGGGGATGGGGAGAAGAAGTTTCGTTTGGCAACCGGGAAAACTCCTGTGAATGGATAACGAACCGAAATAATGTGATGCGTAAGAGAATTTTCTTAAAGAAGTTTGAATAAATTGTGGCGATAAAAATTCAATTTAGAGGCACATTATAAAAAATCTGGCACCTTGCTCTGAACGTTTATTGAATTTATACTCTCGCGAATGAAAAACGGTTCGAGCAATTTTAAGAGATGTTCAATATTGCATTATATCAGCGATGAGGATTTTGACGGAACAACTTGGACGGAATGGTTTCAGTAAATTATAAATCCACCGGTGTGAAGTTCAGTGGTATAGATTGCGTTAAACTGGCCATGTTAAACTTTGAAGCCAGCCGGTTTAAAATTTGCAATTCAGTGGCAGGGTAAGCACGGTGAAGTGATTGTATGCCAATCACTGTTTTCAGCTCCCCGCTTAAGCGGGCACGAAAGGTCTTAATGACCTTATCTCTCCGTTGATACGTTGAATTACCCTATCTTTCAGACGGCTCGATGAAAACGTTGCCAAATTTGCGTGATATCCTCGAAAGGTTTATACTTCCGGTTTATACAGCCCTCTAATCCAAGATATTATTCATTCATTTATTTATTCGTTTATTTATTTATTTTACTTCAGTTCAAGAATACGTGTATTCAGGGTCGTGTTTCGGAGCTACTTACGAAGTTTCCAAGGTCCGTTATCAGCCGCAACTTCAAAAGAATCAAGTATTACCCAACACGAATGCCCACTCGAGCCTGCGCGCGTGACTCGAGCTTCTAAAAATGGTCAAGTTACGAATAGTTTCTTCCACGAAACTTCTATCCGTTGACACTATTTAACATCAATTTCTCTCGATGAACAAAAAATTAAAGAAAAATAAAGTCGGGTCGATGAACTCGCTAATTACGCGAACCGGCGGCGATAAAATCGAAGCTGCTGGCACGTATGATCCATACGTTTCCTCCCCACTGTGTAAACTATACTACGCCCTCCTGAAATATCAGATGAAACTACCGATGCATGATAGCAAAAAAAGGGTAAAGGAAAAATAAAAGAACCCCTATCGTGTATCGATGGTGCGTGATATGTCGACCCCGCGATCGACAGGAAACGGGCTAGCCCCAACGATAAACCGCGCGGCGAGCTTCAAAGCAAAAGGATTTCCCGATCCACTCACTTTTGCCCCGGTAGCTTTTTTTTCCCCCATTTCCCGTATCCTCCGAGCGCGCTCGTTTCGAGGCTATTTCGCTGCCCCGCACTGGTTCCCTCTTTTTCCTCGAAGCGTTACAGAAAAAAGCGCCCGAGTAACGGACGTCTCTGCGAAACGATTTCGCAGAATTTGAGGCCACACGAGAGACTCGACCGGATCTATGCTCCCTGGAAGTGCACCGACAAAAACGCGTTAAAAAAAAATATCTTCATCGTTCGTATTATTTTTTAGTATCGAAGTACTCCATTTTCGCCGTCATCTCGTTTTTCGCACGCAACCTAATCAAACCGGGAGTCCAAACTCCGATTCCATCCTCGACACCGATTCGTCCCTGGAAAAATGTTCACCTTCATTTTTTGTATCCAAAAAATGTTTGGACTCAAACTTTTCCGAAAGTCAACCTAATCACGGTCTCTTCCGGCTGTTTCCCGGTTGGCTTCCAGGAGCAGTTTACATTAACGGGACCGACGAAACTTGGCCGGGGACTCGGTAACTTACAGCGAGGTGGTTAAACCGTGCCGGTAGAGGTGACCCCAGTTTTGTAAAGTTTACATAGCCGGATCCGCGCCAGGCATTGTAGCGGGACAGGTAACTTCATCGTTTTGACTCGCGGCGTATGTACGCGGGACCAGTTTACACTGGTTCGCTGGATGGTCTTACATTAATAAAGCGATCGCGTGCTCGTTAGCCAACTTTCAGTTTTGGGCGCTGCTCTGCCGCGAGTTAATCCCAGCCGGCCACGACCGCACATTCCCTGGCGAGGCAAATGTTTGGCCCGAAATGAATAATCGATCGGTCGGTTCAATCGTTTCGTCAATTACCGGCTGCACCGTGTCGGGGCGAAAATAAATAGTCGGCCGGTTAGGGCTGATAAACGATTGAGAAATAACGAGCAACCACTCCGGAAACGCTGATCCTTGATTCGGCGGAATTCGCACCGAGGGGTTGGTCACGGGGTACACGATATCCCGGCCGTTACCAGGGAACGTGGAGAGGAGGGGCGAGCCGATCCGTGTTTCGCCTCAAAGAGGCTTCCAACTCCCCTCTGAGGCCGACTCGGGAACCAGAGGGGCCTCGTTAAAGCGCTCAAATAAATAATACACCCTTTGAATCCGCGGCTAGAAATCACGTCGTGGCACGGAGAACCACTAGACATTATTTCTGTGCACGGTACCACAACGGTTTTTACATTTTACCAACGTTGCCTACAAGGCTATTCCAATTTGTATCGATTTGATCAATTTTTTAACAACCTTTGATTTTTTTATTAAATTTAGTTGATATAGCAAATTAAAAAAGTAACCTTTACCGAAGCATTGTGTTGCAATGTTGTGGAAAATGAATTGTAGGGTCGAAGGGTGGGAACCATGCGAATCGTTAAGAATTTTCGCACATGGCAAATAATCGTAAAATCCGTTCAAACTCCCCCATTCAGTTCGCAGCGAGGGTGTACATTGTGCGTACAACTGTCGTGCCGGCTGGTACGAAAATCCCCGGATAACAATGCCTCCCAATAAAATCAACAGACATCGCCAAAAAGGGTGAATATGGACCACCGACCCTATATCGCCAAATAAATTCCACGTAAACCGGTCCATCTTCCCCTCCACTCGCCCCCGTCCAGCCGCGTTCGGTTTTCGGTACCACAACGGTTTTTACATTTTACCAACGTTGCCTACAAGGCTATTCCAATTTGTATCGATTTGATCAATTTTTTAACAACCTTTGATTTTTTTATTAAATTTAGTTGATATAGCAAATTAAAAAAGTAACCTTTACCGAAGCATTGTGTTGCAATGTTGTGGAAAATGAATTGTAGGGTCGAAGGGTGGGAACCATGCGAATCGTTAAGAATTTTCGCACATGGCAAATAATCGTAAAATCCGTTCAAACTCCCCCATTCAGTTCGCAGCGAGGGTGTACATTGTGCGTACAACTGTCGTGCCGGCTGGTACGAAAATCCCCGGATAACAATGCCTCCCAATAAAATCAACAGACATCGCCAAAAAGGGTGAATATGGACCACCGACCCTATATCGCCAAATAAATTCCACGTAAACCGGTCCATCTTCCCCTCCACTCGCCCCCGTCCAGCCGCGTTCGGTTTTCGGTAAAATTTTACACCGACCGATTTCGAGCCCCGTGTATCGATTCCTGCCCCAGCCAGCCAGCCAGACGACGACGCACTCCGTTCGCTCGACATTCGAACGAAGAAGACGAGACTTTTCATCGATCATTCCGTGTCAGTTGGCGATGCTACTGGTGCCTTTACACTGCAGTATATAGCGAGGATGTACGTGTAAACCACTGAGAAACACAAGGGCTTATCTCCCGAATTTTTACGCGCAAAATCGTCCCACATACGCCCTTACGTTCTTCAGTTCTCGATGTATATACATATATATATATATCCATACATACGTGGCGGTTTTGCTATAGAGCGAGACTCCATACCGCTTTCGCGGCTCTCTTCGCAATCCCGGTTGTGAGAGCTCGCACAGATGTTCCCCGAGCCGAGGGAATCATCGATGGTGAACCGTGCGGGACTCTACGCTGTGCGGCGGTTCGCGTGGTACCACAAGCTCATTGTCCTCCCTCTTTCTCTCCCCGAGCGTACTTTACATTCGTCTCCGTTTCGCTCCGCTCGCAAACACACCACTTATTACAATCTAAAATGATTTGTGCGACTCACGTGGTCCCGGATCGTCTTTACCGACCGGGCCGGTGCCCTCGCGAAACTGGACAGCGGCTCGACGCGCAGTGATTCATCGCCGAGCCGGGTACGAATTAATTCCCGTACAGCCCAGCCGGACTCGCTTTCCGAGCGCAAAAAATTTACTTTATAAAATCAGCCGAAAAATAATATCGGTACGAAAAACAAAAATTTCGATTACACTCGACGCTTCTCGATCCATTTACACTTTAATATAACTTCTCGTAAACTAGGTGGACGCAGCGTCGAATATAGATGCATCGGAGAGAAAAGTTTTTTCAGTCGAACGGTGTCGGAAATTAATGGAAAAAATTTATAACTGGACGATGAGAAAAGTGCGATGAAGTTCGGAGTCTTCGTGCCGACCTTTAGTTAAATGGACGAATGGTGTCCTCCCGTCGAGAAGGACTTTCCGGTTTGGTGACCATTTTTTATTTTATTTTTTTTCCGGGGTAGTCGCAAGACCTGACAGTGACTGGCAAGAAAGAAGGTAAGTCCAGGGGGGGGGGGGGGGGGGGGGCGACGAGAAGGAGCACCGCGGGTCTTTAATGAACTCGCAATGTCTGCCGGCTCGGCTGTCTAATTAGGCAGCATAATTGGCCGGTGGTTGAATTTAATCGGCTTACCGTCTAACGCCGCACGTACGTAGGAGGTGGGCTTTTGGCTATCGTGTATACCGACATTTGCATAATACACACGTCCGAGAGGGATCGGGACAAACCTTCTCTCGCTCCCTTCTGCTCTCCTGTGTGATTAATGAAAATCTCACGGCGTTACACAGACACGGCCGCAACGCTGCCGTGTAATTGGCTGGAGTGGTTAGCTCCTTGAAAACGGCCTTTCGCTTTCGCAGGATCAGCGAATTTTACGCCCGACGGGTTTCGATGATAATTCTATTTTTTTTATGCTCACATCACGTCGGTTATACGCGAAGATAATAATAGCCCGCGATTAGAGAAAAATAGTTGTAAAAAAAAATGTTCCTGGTATCTCTCAACGAGACACTTGAAGTTAATTGCCCTAAATTAACGGCATCTCGGAGGAATTGTCCCACTGCTCGTTGTACCAATTTACTTGCCGTTATGGGCTTGGCGAAAAAGTAGAGTAAAGTTGTGTATATTTTGCGCAATTACCCTGCGAGCCTCGTCGGGGCAAGACGGACTGCTTTTCTTTCGCGGGAAAGACGGCGGATGAAAAAATGTGCAAAGTTCAATCTCGGAAACAAGGACGGACGGACTGTGGTCCGTTTCGCCCCGGTCTCCGCCCGTTCTACCCTCTCATCGATCGTTTCCGATATCATACGAAAATATTCGACGATCGTCGACACGATTCGTCGAAGAAGGCGACGATCCACTTTAATCCGCTTTAAGCCTTTTGTTGGAAATCTCGATATTTTTTTTTATCTCGAATAGACCGTTGTTTTCATCTCCGAACTAATTACGTTTCCGGGACGAAAGAAGCGCTATTGTTTCTCGGGATTAATGACGACACGTATTCCGGGTAACTCGAACCGAAATACACTCGAGGACCTCCGTCCAATCTGTCTCGCGTCGGGTTCTCGAATCTCGGTGTATAATCCGTAACAGCTTGGATGTCCGGGAGAGCTCGAGGAAATCTTCTGTTTTCCGGATTGACGAGCCGCGGCAACGAACTCCGGACGTGACGACGACCCCTTCGCGTTAACGGGTCGTCAAGGTTCTTCGTTACGCGATAACGACTTTCTTGCCCCTCCCCACGGTACGCACGTAGATGTTGCATGAACAGAGTTGAAGTTCGAGCAGTGAAAACGGTGACGTCGTCTCAGCCGAGCATAAACTTTGTGAAAGGGTCCATTGTGATTCTCCAGGAGCTCGACAAACATACGCCCTCCTGAGTGCGACGCGTGGCTCTGGAAATCGTTGCAGAGCCCCGGTGAATCCTGAGACAGCGAACGGTCGACAAATTCCGGCGATCCAATCACCCTTCAAACAAAAATTGTCACTTCGCATCCGGGGAAAATTTTTGTTTTCCAAATATTCAAAATACTTCGAGATGCAAAATAAATTCAATATAGCGCTAAAAGAGTGACTAATGCGGACGCCGACCTTACTTGAGTCCCGATACACGATTACGTGAACAATAGAAAAGCTTTTGTACATTTAATCAACATTTACTTTCACTAAATGTCCATAATAATTTTTCTTGTCAATTTTACAATTTCTTTTCATTACAATCATGAATCCGTGACAAAAATAATTATTTTCAGAAGTGCGGCGATTCTTATATTTAAATAGCGACCAGATTTATAAATCGGATGAAATTATAAATGAATTGTCAATTAAATTGGATCAAACAGTTTCGCTTTCAGTGATAATTAAATAATACATTATTTTTTAATAACGTATAATCAATTACATAATTGTCTGTGAAAACGATAGAGTCTAGTGTGTGCAGATCGTCCCTGTTTGCTCTCCTCGATTCTCCCCGCTCGACGTTCGTTTCTCTTTCGTCTCTTCCTAACAGAATCGCGAGCTACCTTGTTCCCGGTCGTTTAACCCCGGACTCAACGGCGACGTTCTGTTTTCCCGCCGCTCTCTTTCCCCTTCCGCCCTTTAACCTCCGGTGAAGAAGTGCCTTTCGCCGTACAACCGACAAACGACAAACCGAACGCGAAGTTTCCGAGAGAGCTTAAATTTCGAGCTTGCCTCGGTCCCCGGGCGATGTTGGGAAACGCCCACCCGGACAGTTTGCTTTTCTCTTCTCTCGGCCAGAAACCCCCGGTGTTCTTCCCACCGGAGACTACTCCACTGTATCCGTGTTGCGTCCCTCCGTCATCGAGAGAAGCTGTGCGGTTTCTCCGCAAACCGTTTCCGGTTATGAGGATGCTCTCGCCGTGTGTGCCGTGCCAGAGAGCCCTCGGCGCTGGCCAATGTGCCTCCGGAGGAACGTTCAAATATATTTGCTCTCTCCTCTTTTTGCCATTTTTATTTTTGCGCGGAATTCTGAGGCAATGGGATCGCAAACGATTTTTCCGCGGCGCGAGCGCAGAATGTATCCGTTGCGAGTCTCTCCGGAGGGTGCCCTCGGAAGCGAAAGAATTTATTTCATTTACTTTTCTTAGGCCGAATTTTAAGACATTAGTCTGAACTTGAGATCGAGCTTAATATCAAAGTTTGGCGCGAACTTCATTGCGTACTTAATATGTATCTCAAGTCAGAACTGGAGATCGAACCTGAGTTCAAACCTGATTTCGTCCTTGAGTTTGATCTTGAATTTGCACTTGACTTCGAACTTGAGATAACATTTAAGTTCAGACTTAAGATCGAACTTAAGATAGGTATCAAGCACGCAATGAAGTTCGGGCCAATCTTCGATCTTAAGTTCGATCTCAAGAGCGACCTTACGTTTAAACTAACGTCTCATAATGCGACCCATATTTAATTTATTTAATTTGTTATATATATATTATATATATTTATATAGCGCATTAACGCATTTTCCTCGAGGTTGAAAAGAAATAAAAACCATAAAGCGAATATAATTGATCAATTTTGAATATGCGATCGATGATGATACATAATGATATTCGGAAGTCTTTATTTTCTTTGTTTTATTTTTTTTTACAGTACATATATTGTGGCTCGAAATTAGTGGTTTCGCGATTAAGCCTCCGGCTTCATGAATGGCTTCGTCCAGTCGAGTCTCGACCAATTAGCGTGATTACTCCGTGGCATAATTACTGGTCGATCGGGTTCTCTCGATGCGTGGTGCAGGTTCGTCCGAGGCCCCCACTTGGGTATGTGAAAGCCCCGCGAGTCGCGCGATGTTTGTACTTCCAAGAATCTCGCCGAGAGAATCCACGGTACGGGAGATCCGGACGGGACTCGCGAATCGAACCGAGCCGATTTCCCTCTCGTGCGGACCCCGACGACGCGAATCGGCCGAGGCACGCCATGCGTGTCCCTCTTTTCTCTCGCTTCGCAACGCCGCTCTCAGACGACGACACAAAAAACGTAACTCGTACGCACACCGTGAGAGGAGAGTCGCGAGGAAGACCGCGACTCTCGCGGTCGGGATGCTGCGCTGGCGCGCATGTGTTACGCGTTACCGCCCCCGAGAGCCTTTCTCCGCACTTTAAAGGATTCACCGCTCGTGTTCGGCGGACGAGAGGAAATAAAAAAATTTACGCCAACGGCATCGCCGCTCGACGGGTGAGGACTCTGGTCGAGCAATAATTATCACGTTTTCACCCTCTGCGTAACCGTAAAATTATAATAATAATGATAATAAAATAGGTCATGGAAATCTCTTTTTTGAGAGATATTGAAGTGCAATTAAAAATTATTCGAGCCGATGTCGCAACTGATGTATGTTTTCTTTACTGAACCTAAGCATTTTGGTAAACTAATCTCGCAATCGATATATATATTTTTTTATCGACCTTAGAAATTAAAAAAATATATATTTCTGGACCTCCTTCGGCCCATAGCTCATATCCATAGATCGAAGTAGCCGGCTTCGCGCTGAAAACTCGAGACTCGGCGTAATCGCGATAGTCACGCGAATAACATGACGCAAGTTTCTCCTCCACGTTGCGGTCGCTGTTCGCGAGGAGCCGAGTGCACGAGTATCGAGGAGAGCCGTGAATTAAAGTGAGTCCGCCGCGAACGAATAGTCATTAGGGCTCTGTAACGAGCGCCACTCCGGAGGCCTCTCCTCGGCGACTATTCTCGAAATGAATATAATTCAACGACAAAGGGTCATACCGTATGAAATTGCCGTTGGAAATACAAACTCGACCATGACTTCTCGCTAAAGTACAACTATCTTTTTTTTTATCTTTTATTTTCCTTCGCCACTCTACAAGAGTGAAAATAACTGTGTCTCTAATTTCCCTCGGCCTCGTTCTCTCTCCTTTTTATTTATTTTTCGGTTTTTTTTTGCCTCTCGATAAGCATAAGTCTCGGTCGTTATAAAATATACGGACTTCGAATGTCGAGCTCCAGAGGCAGGACGGCGCTAGTTTCGGTTTCTCGTTTTAGGTCGAGTGGAGTAGCAGAGCTCCGACGAGAAAAAGGACGGGGAGCCGAGGAGGGAAGCGCGGGGGGGTCAAACGTGAAAAATAAAATAGTAGGCGTAGTATAAAGAAAAAAAAAAAAAGTTGGACGGAGCCGTAGCTCGGCCAGCCTTTGCGAATATGGCCGGGCAATATCGTTCTTTCGGTTTCTCTCTGAATCCCCCACCTCCGTCATCCCTCCGGCTTTCCTTGCGACGTTCTTGCCCTCGATATCTCACTTCCACCCTGGAGACGGATACACCGACTGAAAAATTTCCTCCAGACGGAGCCGCTGGAGGCTCCGACTTCGTGGATCACGCGCCGTGAGATATTTTATTTTAGAGTGAAAAAGTATCCTTTCCTCGGGATGGATACGCGAGAGAGGGGGAGGGAGCGTCCCGAAGGATTATCCGGGACTAGCGAACAGCAGCCTTGAGCTAGACGACGCCTTTATTGCCTTGCCCGGCGCGCCCCCTCGAGGGAGATGTTTCTATAAGGTAGTTACCCGGAGTGGCGCAAGATGGGAAGAGACACGAGAATTTTGCGAGCTGTTAATCAGCTAGGATTCAAAACTGGCACGAGAAATTCAGAATTTAATAACTCGGCCGGCGATCACCGGAGAACAATGAACCTCTATTCATTTTCGAAGCTCTGAGAATTCCTCGTCGAACGACCCCGGGCGATCGAAAACCGATGATTAATCGTCGAGTTATCGACGAATGAAGAAATTCAAGCGAAGCAAGAAAGAAAGAAAACGAAGAAGAAAAAATCTTTTTCTCAGTCAAAGTTTCTTGCTTTCGTTGAAAATTGGTCAAATTAACGAAATGATTGTAGCGATTAAAGAAACATTTTGTTGAGTGAAGAAGTCGATATAATGTATTTTTTTTATCCCCTACAATTATTTTGTTTATTCGACCGAATATGTTGAGCTCTGAGCGCACGTTTTATCGATCCGGAGGGTTTACGTCCCGTCCCGGCAAGGATCTACGGTAGAATATTCTTCAACGTCCACCGGGCTGGAGTCATTTCGAGCGAATAATTCCATCGGAGTGGCGCTCGTCATCTACTTCCCTGGTAACGACCAAAAATAATTGTCGCCCCTTCGGTTTCTCGGAGAGTTCTTTCTCATAGAGCGTAAACGTAGCCAGCTACGCTTTCCGAACTCGAGTGGTGAGCATTATATCCTCCATCTCATCGCGAAAAAGTCCACCAAAGCGAAATGAGTCGTCGAAAAGTCCGACGGTGTTGGCTGGCTGGGCGAGAGAACGAGGGCTCTACGTGGGCATCGGCAAAGCACGCCCGGGGCGCAATTAAAATACTTTTGGGGAGTACAGCGCCCGACGAGCCGTGCGAACCAGTTCGGAGGCGTCCGAGTGTGTTTCGACGCCCGATTCTCCGTCTCCCGCGTTATCGCGCAATGCCGTTGCCCCGGCAATAGAGTTAATCAAGAGTAATAGAGCCGGAGCACGGACCACCTATTAATAGAGAATATATCGTCTATGTGTGTCGGTGTAATTTGTGCTACGCGTGTTTGGCCGTAGTGCAATCATCGCCGCAGCAGCTACGGCCATCGTCGAACCCGCACTCTCCCCATGTGTCTCCTCTCTCGCAATTTAACGCTAACCATGTGTTTTATGCGATCCATGCACACTCGGTCCGCCGCGGGTTCCGCATCGGACCTACATTAGTCGGGGGGCAAAACGGACCGCTTTGAGTCATATTTAGCGAGAAAATTGAACAGCCTCGTCTCAAAGGGAGAACACTCGGCCATTCGGCACATTTACATATCTACCAAAAATAGACGGCTCTAACGACTCCGCCAGAAAACATCTCTACAATGTTGCAACTCTACCGTACTAGAACTCTACTCAAAATCTATGCGACTGTATAAACACAAACTCTACCAGAGCGAACCAGTCGCCGACAACTCTAACACACAACAACTACAAGTAAAGTTGTTGGCGACTGGTCGTGGAAATGTGCTGGCCATTCATTCGAAAAAATTGTTTGACTCGCGCCCCGCAAATAAATATTTATATAAATCAAATAAATATTTATTTAAATCAAATAAACATTTACTTTCATCAAATAAGTATTTATTTGCCGAGCGCCGATAAAATGAATAATTTTTCCGGACGCTTTGCCTCGGGGTTTGTGTGTCGACCGATATCGGGGCTGGGAGTTTTCGAGCGATCGTCAGCGAGAAATCGGAGCATCTTATTGCCACGACGGCATTGCGACGGAGAACTCTGACTTACAGTGTAATAATAAACTTTAGCTATAGCGTCGAGTTGCGTTCCCATTCTGAGGTCTCGACTGCGACAATGAGTCAGATCCGTCTATCTACCGAGGAGCTGTTGACGGCTCGAGCATTGTTTATTATGCATAATGCGTATGTTTCGGAGAGGGAATCAGCGCCGAGATATTTATGTGTCACGCGGACGAATAGATCGGAGCACTGATTGGAATTCTTGAGGGGAGCTCATAGCGTTTATTTACGACGACTTAAGGGCAGAGCAAAGAATAATGAAGATCGATTGGTAGGAAAAAAAAAAAAAAAATCATACCACAAATATTGTATTTCATATTCGATCATTTCATTTTTTTATCTTTCTTTATTGCCAATAATAAAAAACATTCAATTAAATGAAAAATAGAATAAAATCATCAACACTTTATTTTACTACAAATGAAATTTTATCAAATTGTAACAAGCGTTGTCGAACAATTTCACGAATCGTATCAGATTAAATATTCTCAACCCCAAATAATCCGGTGATAAATTCAACACAAATCTCTCGTATTAAAAAAAAAAATCCAACGTTAAATCTCTAATTCACATTGCACCACGCGCAGCGTACTTTGCACTGGAAAATCCGTGATGATCTATGACGGGAATTAAATAAATTTAAAAAAAGATGCAGCTAGTAAAAGCTTGAGTCATTCTTTGTACGGGCAGATAACATCGCGTAAGAGGAATATACACAGCCACAGTTGAGAGACAATTTCTTAGATACTCCAGTTGTAAAATAGCGTGCTCTTCTCTCGAGCGGCTGCTCGTCGAGCTGTGAGTTTTCGGTATATAGCGCCGTCGAGAGAAGTAGGAAGAGAAGAGCGGCACGAGAACGACGACGACGACGTTCGGTACCCCGGGTAGATTCTTATCCGCGCCCTCCGAGCCAGCGAACGCGCCCGAGAGCTGCGCGCCAGCAGCAGACTTCTCGAATACCTTTCTTCCTCGATTCCCTCTCGTGACTCACCTCTAACCGAGGCTTCCCTCCCGCTCCCCCGCTTTCCCGCGAACCAGCCCGACGTCTTCGCTACGGAAATATCCGCCTCGCTCCCGGCTCACCCCCGCTCGCACGCATACATGCATACGTTTCAGTTCATCCTGCATGCAACGAGACGCGTTCTCGTTGCATCGCCAGGAAACTCCCTGGGACCTCACTCTGCCGAGCGAAAATGTTAAATCGACTTCAACCGAGTATTTACCTCCGGAGAAACTTTACCGAACATCGACGCCGATTCTCCGACTTTGAGCCATCATGAATTTAGCTGCGCATTATTGGTGGTGAAAAAAGAAAAAAATTAGAACTTTTCTTCGGAGTTTCGGTTCTTCTATTTTTTTTTTACATAGCAGACACGGAGGGGAAGAATTACTCAATGGGTAAAAGACGCTATTTAAAAAAATGTATTTATTGTTATTATTAGTCACGTTATGTTCATATAGAGATAAAAACTTGAGGTATCTGGAAGACGGATGCAATTTGCGTTGAGTTAAACTGGAGTTGTTAAATCGATTTATGAAGGCATTAAGTGCCAGTAGAGTGTAATAAAATTCTGGTGTAATTGTGGTATGTGTCTCAATCCGGATTTTACGTGTCGAGTAATTGTGTTCATTAAAAAAATGTAAGAAACAAAAAGAATGAAGGAACGAAACGTGAGGCGCGAGTGTTACGCTATGCCCCGATAATCGCGCGCTCATTCTTTTTATCTCGTCGAGCCGAGCGCGCGTTGCCGAGATAAGATATGCTATATAGACGCCGGAAAGGTGAGGGAAGAACTCTCGCTTATCCACGAGATTCTCTCCTCGGCTTTTGTCCGTATACGAGGGTACTGCGAGAAACTGTGAATTTATATTCGCTCAGCCCTCCCTGCAGGTAGATAGCTTCGTATGTATATATATACATATATATATGTTCACATGGATGTAAGATACCGAAGGGAAGACAAGAGGAGAGCCCGTCGGTGCGTATAAAAATTTGATTTTCTTCTGGATCGACATTGACTCGCGCAGGCGAAGAATTCAGACTTCAGTCCGTGAATGGACCGTACGTATGTATTTTGTTCGCCGACCCAGCTCGGTGAATTTGACGGATCAACTCAAATAAATCCGATGAAATTTCACTGGGAAAGAGTAAAAAGGTCAGTTTCACGGAGAATCTCGCGTACGCCCGCTGTGAAGATAACACCGAGGTCCCGACGTGATTCAATTCTCGGGGAATATACGTATTCGATCGAATCCCCTCTTCATCTTTTCGTCATACATCGTCTTACTCGAACTCGCTTTCGTCAGTAAGACGAAGCTTCGTAAAGAAGCGCACAAAATATTCATTCTACAAAATGAAATGAATTTTAAGATAAAAAAAAAGAATTATTTTCATGAATATCGAAGGATATTTATCGTCGGGTCGGGTCGGGTTTATTGTACCCCGTTTTATAGTTGATATTCCACTTATTACTATATTATTTTATAGATTATCATGTTTACATTTTTTTAACTCTGATGCGCGCAGAATTTAAAAAAAACACCAACGCTTGCCGATGGAATAATAAAACATACGTGTGGCGAACAGTGTGAAACCGAATATCGTCTATCGGACACGCGAACTCCGAGACTCTAGTCCGGTCCGCACGGTCCGGCGTGGAAGAGGGGGTAGAAGTATCGAGTTTCCGGTCTCGGATCTAACGCCACGTGATCTCTTCACCGTTACCTTCGGCTATTCGTATCGCGCTGGGAATCTGCGAATAAGCTTGGACGCAGGAAAGAAATGCTCAAAGATAAATATTTCAAGTCTCCTTTTTCATTCGCACAGAAATGGCTTCCCTTGTACCGGAATCTTGATCCATCTTAAAAATAAAAATAAAAATGCCACGTGCAAAATATACTTTCACTTCCGTCGTATCGACCGCCATCCGAAAAAAAAAATCGTAAGACACCCCTGCGAAACGGAACTGGAGGGTACAAAAGTTACCACCGAATCTCATTACCCCACCTTGAATAAATAATTTTCCGGCTTTCCGTCGCGTCGTCTTTTTTGTTAAAAAAAAGATACCGCGCTAACTTTCCGACCCGCAACTTTGCCAATTATCGCGAAACTTCGTTTCCCACCCGTGTTACGAATCCCTCTTCATTTTACTTTATCGTCCCTCTATACATCCCGCTCGTTACACGTATATATATGTACCATCGAAGAAAAAAAAAAAAAGTTGAGCCTCGTCGAAGCAGGTCGTACTCGTACGAGTCTCTCGTGTACGAAATTGTCGACGCGCTTGTTTTTTTATGTCTCGTCCGGCATGCCGAGTCGCGGAGTAACGGGCTCGGGCCCGGCCCTGAGTCGTTACCGGGTTTATGTCTTTCGTTCGTAATGCGCGAGACTCCTCGTCGTCGGGTCCACACGTGAGCCCACCGGGGGGCGTACATGTACAGACTCCTTAGAAACAGAAGGGCGTCAAAACTATGCGTACAAAAATGGAAGTTGGGCCCTTAAGCCTCTCAGCGTTCGATAAAAGTACCCGCAATGCCCCGTACTACGTACACTCCTAAAAAGACTGTTTCGCAGTCGCCGGGGTTGTTCTTTTGCCGCACGGAATGAGAACCGCAGTCGTCGGGCTAGACGGCGCGCTGGTTATGACGACGACGTCCGAGTCCGCAGCGGGGAGGTATCGAGTTACCCGAAGCCGTCGACCTAGCACATACTTTGAGTCTCGGTAATCGACTGACACAAAAATAATTCGAAAAAAAAAAAACGAAGTTGAGAGATTCGCTGAGACGGGGAAAACCCGACTCGGTCGCGTTCGCCGAACCGCGGCGTGGACACCGGTACGGAACGGGCAGGAGTGGGCGCATCGCGGGCTTCTCGTAATACTGTCGATGTCGCTCCATAAAATGAAATAACTCGATGCATTCTTCCTCCGCTTCCTCGCTACTTCCGTTCGGGGGGCTATAAAATTCCTCATGGAAAAATGGCAGGCGCAAAAAGAAACATTCTCGCTGCACCTCCCCCACTTCTCGTGCTCGCGTACCCTGTAAACTCGCTCCTCCTCGCCACGCTTCGACCTACTTTCGCAACAAATTCAATCTTCGGTAATAACACGTCGGACTCTCTGGGGAGCGCAGCGCTGCGTTCCACACTTGGCGATATATCCTGCCGGAGAAAATGGCACGGTCATCGGTTTCTTAGAAGATTATTTCGGTCACTGGCTCTTCGTACATTTTCATGAGCTCAAAAAATAATCCATTATTTAAAGAAATATATAATGTATCTGGAACTTTCGTCAATATTCATATTTTCATTTAAATTCGAAGCGTTCTAATTGTCGTTTCATTAATACCCGACAAACGAACTTTTCCTCTGACGAACATTCGCACGAGGTATTCGTCCGTCCACAAAAAAATTGCCGACCCCTCCGGTCGATACAATTTCTCACCACGAGCATCGCAAGGATTCAAGGTCAGGTGGCCCCTACCTTTCTTCGGCTTAGCGGTACCGATAGGACCTCGCGCCTCGAAGCGTTAACGTTTACGGTGGCCAACGACTGTGCCCCATTCCCGGCTAACCACTGTCCCCCGGGGGCGAAACCCTATCGGTAACGGTGCGGCATTGGCCCGGTGTCGACGACGTAACGACGCCGGGCACGAGCTAAACTGATAATAATGCCTGAGGTCAGTGAAGAGTGCTCGAGAGCCATTCGCGCGCGCGCCACTACCGCCCGTTCATCGTGTTAATGCATCGGCCAGGAGCGAACCTTTTTCCACGTACTCGGCCGACCCGCCATCTATAGACCCCCCTCAACTCCCCCCTTCGACCGTTAGCCCGTGGAACCTAACAACACAACGTGGACATCGAAACCTTGTTCGTCCCCCCTAGTAGTTTCCAAGCACCGGGACAGGGCGACGTTTTAACGTCGTTCATTAAACCCCCTCTCCGCCCGACCCGCTATCCTCATAATTAAGTAATTCGCCTGTCCGCGTTAATCCTGGTCCCTCTCCCGCTCCTATCGACGCTCTTGTGCAACCGGAATCCGATTATTGAGTAACGCGGCACGTAGCCTCGTTCTTCATCCCTCGGGACCTCGTTGTTGTTGTTGTTATGATTATTATTGAACACTGCGCGCATAACTCGACCGAGGAAAGCCGACGGTTATCGAAGAGGCCAAGTGTAACGCGACCGTCGAACGATGATTCACCGAACGAGACTTCGGGGAAAGCGCTCCGGCCGGCGAAAGGTCAGAGCGAACAAAAAAGGGGAGATCCCGAGGCTCTGTGTGCGCTCCGGAGAGACGAGAGATCGGATCTACAGCGTCGGTCTTCGGTAACGTAACTGGTGAATTCGTAACTCGCGACGAGCCAACCAAACGATAAACTATCGCTGGGGCTGTGGGAATAGAAGCGGGGCGAAAAACACGACCGCCGGACTGTTATCGGAAACGACGTAACCGAATTTCTCGGTTATTGAATTCGAATCGGTGAAAATGTTCGTTGGCGACGCAGCCGGCGAAGGTGACAAAAAAACAACGCAGTTGGGGATTTATTTTCTCGGGCTTCCTCGGACTGTTAAATTGAATCTATTTTCTGGTGTTTTTTTTTTCAGTCAATTTATAAAATTGTCCCGATCGTTATTGAAAACAACTGCCCGACGATATTTTTTACGATTTTTTTTTTTTCTATATGAATGAAACTTTCTCCGGGACGAAGCGAAATTTTAGGAACGGGATGATTTGCGCGACAGTTGGATGATTTATTATTGACATTTCGTTAATTTCCATTGGAGAGCCAGATTTATTTCGGGAGTATCCGGGGCTTATCTGCGATGTGACGGCTCGGATATAGAATCATCCGGACATATTATACCACGTATACAGAGAGAAGGTTTGATTTAGTGGAGTACGCAGAACAAGCTGATAAGAGCTTAAAAAAAAATTAAAAAATTACGGTGTGCTCTGCTCGATGATTCATCGTTATGAATACAGGGCCAGAGAGAAGTTGCATAATTATCTGGGTAACGTGCGTTACGATAAAATAATATATGTATACGCACGTAGATATATATATATACGTAAAATTTCATGGTGTTTTATCGTGTGGGCGAGGGAGAGTGAGGCGAAGAGTCAGCGAAAGAAGAAGATAGAGGAGACCCACGCGGTAAGCGCGGGATCGTTTTACGACTGCTCGCTGAGGAGGCAAAGAGAAATGCAAATTGAGCAAACACGCAGCGCGCGATTACCGTGCAGTATATAATGGGGTATCTATTCCTGCAAGAGACAACGAGACAATAAAGTGATTTTATAGTCGATATGACGAGCGTAATATAGGACGTTGGTGTTAATAATCGATGATGTCACAGTCCTCCCAGCTTTCTAGGAATAATTTATTCGTAACGTTATCGAAAAATGAAGATAGCACCGGAGTGCAATTAAAAATTCTCTTTGAATAAAAAAAGCTCTCATCCATATGGAAAAAAGTATACGTAGCTCTCATAAAAAAAAATATCTATGATTCATGAAGTACATTTTTCGATAAAGGAAATGATATATCCCGAATACTTTTTATTTCAGTAGTATGAACAATTAAAGTTTATATTCGACACTAACAATCTTCTTTTCATAATTTTCAACAGTTTCTAGTTTAAATAAAAATTGATAATAATCGATATTTTTGTCAACACAATATTGTTACTTCAATCAGCCGAGATGATAGCGCCTCGTCCGACCTTTCCCTTATGCAGCCGGCTCGCGAAATGGCGCGTTTCGAAAGAAATTATAAAACTGGATTGTTAGCCGGCGAGAGAGTGTTTAGCGCCCACGGGACGGCCGAGCGAGGTGTCGAGCAGTCGGGCATGGAGAGACACAGGCGGCTTGGCTTGAACGTGACGTGGCGAGTTTCACGTGAATGCACCCACGTTCGTGTGCGCTTATGAGCCTCCGAACAGTGTATCGGGATATACGCGTTTACCATATTGCGTGCGCGTATGCGGACTCGTCGACAGGCATCCACACAGTCGAATGGGCCTACGTGCCTAGGAGCATGCACACACCAGCGCGCTCACCCGTCGGACACACGATCCAATATCCACGTAGATGTACGAACGCCGCTGCGGGCTCTAAGCTCATTCATAACTCTCGGCAACCATACAACACCGAGGGAATACCGCTACAAACGAGCCCCCCCCCCCCCCCCCCCCCCCCCCCCCATTCACCGCTTCACGTGCGCTTCTCCTTATTCACGACGACGACACACTACTCGCTTTTTAATCCGCGCGAATCTGCCTCGCGAACCCACGTGTCCGCGCATATGCACTGAGGAGGAAGAAAAAGAGACGGCAAAAAAATGTCGCTTCAAACACAGCGTCCGAGGCCTCGCGCGATTGAGACGTCTCCCCGATGCAATGGAGACTAAATACTACGAACGAAAATAGTTTCTTTTATTCAATATTTTATTCAAATATTAACGTTGATTTTTTTGAAAATTTGTACTTTCGGCGACTTTCGGAAGGTATTCTTTCGTTCTCTGTTTCGTTTGTTCAAGAGTTGTTGGAAAGTTATGTTGAAGAGTTTTTTATCGCGTCATTTGCGAAACGATTCGGTTGTTCAGAGATTTTTGTGCATACGGTCTTAATCGCAGTCGCCAAGAGACGTGGAATTATTATAATTTTTTTATGAAGAAAATTATAGATCAGTGATAGTACCTATTCACAGTTTCCAATGCCCTTCTCCTTATCCACGAAGACGACACACTGCGTCATTTACGAAGTATTTACTCAATTCAATTATTCGAATATTTCCTGTACGAGGTCTTAATTAAATTCGCCAAGAGACGCAGAATTATTATTATTTTTCACTCGAAAAAAAAATAATAATCGACCAGTTAATCGTCCCTAAATGAAAAATTACGAAAGGCGTCGCAAGGGCGCAGAGCCGGAAGAGGAAGTGATCGATGGTAGGTTGTTCCACCGTAAGATATTCAAGATTGGTGTACTCGCGAGAGGGTATGTTCTCCCTCCGGCACTCTCGCCGGATCCCTCAGCGGTAGAGATCGCGCTCGCCCTCTCGCGCATAATACGCCTTTCCTGAGAACCGTCGGTTCTCCTCGACGAGTACAAGAGGAGGCTCTTCTCGTTTCCTCCAGCCGTGTTCCGTTCGCCGCCTCGAGAGAGCCGCGAAACGAGATCGCTCTCTCGTACATTAACCGACGCGTGGAGAAGGTTACTTACATCTCTGGTCTTCACGCCGGGGGATGATTGATCGCGCTCCCCCGAGAAACGATCGACGAGTGCACGTTGCCTTCTTTCTCCGAGAACGATTTCATCGTAATCGTAATTATCATCACCATAACCAATTTTCTTCCCCCGTATTATCGACACGGAGTTTAATCTTGTTTTCTTATTAAACCCGAGGAAAAAGAAAAATTATAAAATTTATAGAGAAGTTAAAATGATATTGGCGATAAATGTACCTCTATCCCGATCCTGACGTGCATTAACCCTCGGACACATATTGCCACCCCGCGGGGCTTTTCGCTGCGCGCGCTCTCCCCGTCCACCTTTCTTACGCGATTTACGCTACTCCGTACAATAGCCCCAGCGTGTTGACCCCCGGTGATTTATCGCGTCTACTACTTCCTCGAGGCTGCCATTGCGCGACAATAACTTTTTTCCCGGGCTTCGAGCGAAATCCGAGTTCGTATGGACCCCGAGGCGAGTCCATAGATCGATAATCGACTCCACGAAACGATTTAGTTAAAACCAGTTCAAGCTTCGATGGCATATTTTTTTTTCTACGATACTTCCCACAAACAATTTTTCTCTATCCGACGACTCCCCGAAAATATAATTCCTCTTTACTCAGGCTCCGTATAAAAACATAAAAATGTAAAAATGCATCAGTTTTCCGATAACGAGTTAACGCACCGTTCGAAGGTTAATAAAAAAACAAACAAAAAAATACCGCCTCTGGTCGTTCGAACAGGGGTGAAAAAAAGTCACACGTGATGATATACAAGACAATGTATTGTATGTTGTCGGTCCGGATGTCGAGCGTCGAACCCAAAATGCCCCTGCGGCGTATAAACACGCGAGTAACACGCCGTCAGGGCAGTGCGCGCAACACATACGATAATAGTTTAACGAGGATTTTGTTAAAACCAGGGAAAGCTTTCATGGCAATTTTTTGTCGATCAGAGAAAACAATATTTCTTTATCCACCGACTCCCCGAAAATGTCATTTTTTTATTCACGCTCTGAATTGGAAAAAAAAAATATGCATCAGTTTTGCGATGCCGGGTGTGAAAACCCCGTTCGAAGGTTAAAAAAAAAACAAAAAAAATACGTCCTCTGGTTGTTCGTAACAGGGGTGGAAAAAGGCCAGCGGTGATGATATACAAGACAACGGATTGTATGTTTTCGGTCCGGATGTCGAGCGTTGAACCCAAAACGCTCCCGACGGCGTATAAACACGCGTGTAACACGCTGTCCGGCCGGTCCTCGTCGAGATAGGTGTGCGCGACATACACAATAGTTAAACGAGTATGTAGAGCTCGTGCCGGTTCGGCGAGAGTGGGGAAGGTGGTCGGAGAGGGGGGAAGGTTGGTCGGATGGAATGGTTATCCACGGTTGACGGGAATGCGTGGACGACCGGTTTGTACCATAGGCATCCGACGCGGAGTTTCGGTTGTATCTCGTCTGCATCGCCGCTATGGCGTGGGCTTCCGGTCATTTACGGGATTTACCTATCCGTGGCTATGCCGTGCCGAGGGCCATACGCGCGGGTCTGTTCGACCCTCCGTGTGTACACGGTGCATGTACACCGGACGACATACGGCTGGCTGTGCTTGCTGGAACCCCCGCGACGTTATTCGACTCGATACGTACCGTTAACGTGTGTAAAGCGGGTGGAGGCTTCCCTTTGCTGGCCGGGCCCGTAGACGTCGCTCCCGCACACGGAACGTTGCCCTCCGGCATCCCCGACGAGCGGGGATGGGTTTCACCGACGGCGAATTTAGTCCGGAATGACCGATCGTGTTTACCGCCCGACCGATCGGCTAATCTTGATTTGTGATTGGCAACACCGGCGGAAACTTTTGGGACACTGAATCGGAACTGAAAAGGCCGTCAAAAGGGCACATTTACATCTCTGGCACTGACATCTCTACCAGAAAATATCTCTACCATATCACAACTCTACCGTATTAAAACTCTACCAAAATCTCTACCACTGTATAAAAAAAAAAAACTCTACCAGAGCGAACAAGTCGCCAACAACTCTACCGGACTTGAAATAAAACTACCGGAACATTTCTTTCCGTCCGTTTGTCCGTTGCACCCGAAAGCCGAATATATTTTTGAAAAGACTTGGAATCGCAGCGAATCTGATTCGGGGATAAGTTTCTCGGCCTGCGAGAGGTAGGCATTTTTTTTTGAAGATTCGGTCGCAACAGTGTCGAGGGCATTCGGCCAGAAGGAACCGATTGAACGTCAGCTGTGCAGGAGTAGCCGGGCATCGAGCCGAAGGTCCTCGAGCTTTATCGAATCAGAGACATCGGAGACGGGAGAGAGCGAGGTAACAAGAATGACAAAGCAGAAGAAGAAGGCTCCGCTTGGGCCTGCTGTATTGTGAAGCGTGCCGTCTGGGCTCTCCGGTAACAGCGAGGCTCTCCCCTCGTCCCGAGCTCCGCTAAATTTTGACATCTGGCAGAGGCGCACGAAAACCTCTCCCGGCAAGCAGCCGCCTCCTCCTCTTCGCAGCGCCGAACAAAGAGCCCGATTTCACACTGTCCGGATGAAAAATACTTTTTCGTATCAGCTGTCCCCCGCTCGGTCGGTAAAGTCACTCCCGCTTACACGCGAACGAACTCGCGTTCGAAGACGTGCGTTAAATCCCTTTGTGATGGGAAGAAGAAACCCAACGACCTCGTGCATCAACTTGGAACTACGGCGAAAAATTTGTTCGAAAGTCGTAACGCCTCGGACGCCGTACGACGTTCGTACAAAGCGCACATAACCGGTAGCCGCGGGTACCGCGCCTCGGGCGAAGTTGAATCGCATAATAAGGCGAAATCCGGGGAGCCGGCTTCGTCGCGAAAGATCTGCTGAATAAACGACGAGACCCGCTCCTCGGGAGGCTCCGTTTAAGGCGAGATGAAAATGTTGCGCCGCTCCTTATCGCCGGGGAGCAATACCTTCCATTAATTCGTGACTCCCGAGGATTTATGCAGATTGTAAAACACGCACGCGGCAACCCTATATGGACCCCTTTCGCAACGTTGATTCCTTTTATTTGCTCGCTTTCGAAAAATTTAAATACTTTGCCTCGTAAGTCAAACTTCTTTTTTTTACGTCTCTAGATCGGAGATCCTTAAACTCGTTTAAAATAATTTAATGCCTCTTACGAGAACGAAAATTAATTATTTCGTTTATCTTATTTACCACAAAATAATTGATAATTATTCATTTTGTGCTGAGTCTCGTAAGAGGGATCGCATTGATTATTTAACTATACTTAATTACTTTATTCACTTTATGAGAAATAAACAACGTAAAATAATTTATTTTCCTTTAAGATTTTTATTTATTCTTTGATTTTTGTGGTAACGCTATTGCGATGTAGACTAGTTTGTCCGAGAGCGAATTTAGCCCCGTCGTAATTTGGATTTCGTCGAAAATTCGGTATCACGTGCCGAGTTTCCGAGCGCGTGTATACATTACCAATAATGGTAATATATCCGACGGTACATCGCAGCTGGAGGGATGCATTATGCAGCCGTGCGCGAAATTTATGTTTCGTGCCCGGTCGGGAGTCGGGTATGGGTGCTGCGAGGCGAAGGGGGGAGAGGGGGGGGGGGGCGAGTTTGCCAAGGGTACGGAGGTAGGGCAGGTTACAGGACGGAGAGTCCGAGGGCTGTCTCGTTTGTTAGAGCATGTGTTCCGCCGCTGGTACGAATATCTCATAGTCCCGAGCATCCGGTCACAGTGCTGACTTTGTGTCGGTTCATTAACCGATACAGGCGCGCACCTCCGACGCATACGATTCAATCCGTAACGAGTTCCTACCTGAATTCACCGAAATTTAATATCCACGTTACCATAACGATATTATAACGCTTTCACGCCGGGTACTTATGATACATATTTTATACATAAATAAAATAATCTACGGAATAATTCTGTCGTTCGCACCCTCATATCAATACTCACAGATGCAAACACAACCGCTAATACATATAATAATTATTTTATGTATATTATTATTACTATATATATACTAATAAATATATGTATTTCCAGTTGTTACAGTTTTGAGCAGTAGTCGGGGGGCATTTCAGCACAAACAGGTGTGCCAAAGTGTTGCGGGGCCAACTCTAACGCGAGTGCTCTCGAATATTCGAACTCGAGCGATAATCCAGTATGCACATTTGCAAGGCAAACTTTCGTGGATATTTAAAGATACTCGTGAAGCCACTCGCTCGCTAGCATTACTATTTCAGTGGTAAAGACACGAGGGATACTGGCGAAGCCGGAAGGAGCGAACTCGCTGCTCGGCGAGCTCTCTGGTCTTCTCCGAGGTGTTCCAGACACCAACGGAAATTGCCGTAATGGCTCTTTATTAAGTAAAAAAAAATTCTCCTTTCCGCCACGAGTGCACGGTACTTCACAGCTTCGAGAAGTAAATACCTGCGGCATTGTCCTACCGCCGCAGGTGCGATGATAAAATGATTCTTGTATTCGAATTTTTTCTCGCTCAGAAATTATACAAATTTCGAAAGAACGTTAAAAAATGATTCCTGTAGCAATAGATTTGACCTAATAGTCGTGTCTCCGTGAACTATGAGGATATCCGCGCTCCATCGATATAACGCTCGGTTACAACGAGGACGAGGGTTATTTAAAGATTTGGACACAATGAAAAATCTCGAAGCCCTATAACCTTCCGTCGAATCAAAGCTCGCCAGGCTCCCCGAGTATCAATTATTCAGATTCCCGGGAAGGGGCGGGGGTGACGGGAGGAAACGATATAGCGGATATTCCTGGTTTCTCTCGACATCGATTATCGGTCTCGATTCGTTCGAGCATATATCTCGTCATCCGATCGGGAGGCGTAGACAAAAAAAAAAAAAAAAATTGGATGCGGAAATATTTCGAGTACCCGCTATACAACGCCTCATCCCACTTTGGGCGAGAAGCTAGAAACTCTGCGCAACAAAAAGGTTCGGTTGTTTTTGCATTTTCAACAGAATTTTTTTTTCTTTTTTTTTCACGTTATGGAAAAGAATTTAAATGGAGGGCGAATACAAATTGAAACAAAATAATAACAACAACTGCGCAGTGTTCATTCCTACAGGTAGGTGTGCCGGTACAGACCGAAGAAAGGAACGGTGCTATAAAACGAATAAAAATGCAGTTTCCACTTCGGTAGACGAGTTCGTGAAAAGAAAAAAAATCTGTAAAAAGAATATATCTTGTAGAGGCAGTCTGAATATCTTTTTGCTTTGAGCCAGTCAACTCCAATCCTTTTTTATCTTCTATTTTTAACAGATTTACGAAACTTCAGACGAAATTTAAAAAACCCACAGTATAATACAATTTCGTCGTGAGTTATTTATAATTTCGAAAGACGGACGATCCGATATCTGCAAAGAGCGACGTATCGTCCAGTAAACATATTTTTTCGGCTTTTTGGCAAATAAACTCTCGAATAGCGAAATAAAAAAATTATTCAATTTAATTCTAAAAAATAGTTGTGATCACAGAGCGTAGCCCAAACCTTCGTTGCAATAATTTTCGCCCACAACGAAAAAAAGGCTCATAAAAGAGGCTAAAAAACAAATTAACATAATTTTTGTTGTATTTGAAATTTTAAAAAAAATCGGGGTGGAAAAACCGGGTCCGTGGCACAGAGGCACGAGGCGCACGCACGGTAGAACCGCTCGAAAACCCAACTAAACGAATTCCCTTGACGACGCTCTCTTCTCCCGTGTCACTCACCGTGCTCTGCGAAGCGAATTCTCCGGTAAAATCCCGCTGCTGTTGCTCGGTCGCCGGCTTATCCACCACAGGCTATATATATATATATACAAATATATATATGTATATATCTCTCTCAGAAGATTATTGCACGCGGTCCGCCGCTGAATATTCGTACGAGTGATAATAGTCCAATAATAATAACAACAATAAAAAAACGAACACACAGTGGCACGAGAAGTGCGATTTCAATACCGCCGACTATCAATTAATCCGAGCGATTTTTTAGCGTTTAAAAAATAACAAAAATATATACATACATGCATCTACATGTACATATTTCGAAATAAACTCGTTGATTTTTTTTTTATCACCCCCGTCGGTGATATTTGGGAGAGAGAATTATAAAAAAAAGAACGCGTAACCGAGCGCGAGAGCGTCGCAGTGAACGATCCGTGAGCGCTGGGCGCGTACTGTGCCGAACGGCAGTATGGCGTCGGCTAGCTTTCCCAGCCCGGTATAACTCTCCGCTCGCACGTTCCTCCTCGTCCTCGTCGTCTCGCCTCTCGCCTCTCGCTCGCTCTTTGTATCCCGCCGCGCACACGCTCGTTCTTCGTTTCTCGATGCCCCTCCAACCCGATGCCGGCTCGTACTGTATATACTCCCTCTGCTATAGTACGGTATAACACTGCCAGAAGCCTTCTCCCCCCCCCCTCCCGCCGCGCGGTCTTTCGCCCCTCCCCGCCTGCCCCTCTCCAGTTTACTCACCGCGCGCCACCTTACCCGAGTTCTATCTCCCACGCCGCCAATCCCGAGGCCCCGATATAGGAGAACGTCGCCGGCACGCCGAGTTCCTCTCCGACGCGAAACCCTCCACCGGGCAACGGAGAGGCTCTCCCGTGGTTCAAGAAACTAGACGCCCGACGACTACTGTGTATAACCGTGCCTGCCGCTGCCCGACGAGACCTTCCATATTATACGTACACTTTCCCCTGGAACCGTCACGCACACCCGACGTCCTCGACGCCCCGGCTCCGGTGGATCCTCTCGACACTTCTCGGCACTCCCCGATACACGCGCATTCCCCAACTATTCTTGATGCGACGATTTTTTTATGTTCGTTTATTTGCTTCATTAACGAAAATTATAACGATCGATTAATTAATCAAGTAAATGACATTTATTTTTTTAAATGTTTTTCTATGTTGGGCGAGAATGTTGGCAACGAATACGATTCTATGGATAATTTGACTCTCAACGCTATTATTATTATTATTATTGAAAAAAAAAAAAAATTTAAGGAACTAATGAAAAATGACCTGTGTGATATGATTTATTATAAGTTTTATGATTATGTTAAATGTTATATGTGTTATGATTGATTACAAGTCACAAGCGGAAATATAATGGTAATTTCCGGGGCGATTTTGCTGGAGCTGATGGTCAAGCAAGCCGGTAAGGCAGATCCCTGCTCCGAGCTGGGAAGAAAAAGGATTCAGGTGTAGCCTTCCGTTCCTCTCGGCTGAAACTTGACGACGCAGCATCTGTAAATGCTCGTGCCTAATGTCTCGCCGTGTCACCGTTACTCCTTTCCGCTAGCGTGTCGATAACAACTCTCTAACTCGACCGACGAGAGGAGACAGAATCGAGGCGCACTTCCAGCGCACCGGTGTAGCCGATAAAACGATTCGTCGTTTTTATTCGATCTCTCACGTTTCACCCGCCTCCTCGCTTCCGGGGGATTCCCCGGGCTCGACGAGTCCTAATTGTCGACACTCCCTGCGCGAGAGCGCTCCTCTTATTAAGAATTGAAAACCTCGGCGACCGCTCGAGGCCCTCCGAGGGTGGAGACGCCCGAGTCGGATAAGAGAATCGCCCTTGATTAATCGCAGGAATAATTGATTATGGAACACTCAATAAGACAAACAAATTTCACCGTTCGTACACTGTTGAAAAAAACTTCCAGTACAGGCGCGTTAATTCCGTACGAATTATTTTTTTCACGTGGGACAGCTTGACGAACAAATGAATGGGCGAATCAATGTACGAAACGTATGTGGGAGCTCGTCAATCGTTAACGATTTTCGTCGACCGCCGATCGGTAATTCGTCTCGCGTAAGTGTGTCCCATTTAAAAAGATATCGGAGAGCGAGTAGCTCGTTAACGTTTCATAACTCACTCAAGAAGGTTTACCGCGCTCGTCGGCTCGGTCGGAAGGGCCTCGGTTAATCTTCGATACCGATAACGACGCCCGATCGACGACGCGATACCTCGAGTCGGTTATCTATACGCGTCATCCCTCGCCGCGCAACCCCGCCGGATTATCAATTAGCGGAGTCAGCCCTGGCTTATCGGCTCACGGGGAATTATATTTCCTGCAAGACTGTGCACGGCGCCAACGGGGACGCGAAGTTGGGTAATTAAAAATCGTTTCGGCAATCGGTTCCCATCGGTGGGAGGCTCGTTCGATCGGAGCGAGTCAACCGGAGATAAGGGGTTGTTATCGAGGTAAAACAATGCAGACTCCAAAACGATCAGTCATTTTTTTATACTCGAGTAAAAAACAATCTTACCGATTTGATAAGAATGGAAAATAGTGTAGGAAAATGAAATTGGAAAAAAAAATCGAAGAAGACGCGTCGATCCAAGTCCGACTAAATATCTCCGACCCGAGCTTCAGCAGTGTTTCCAGGAAGATACTTTATTTCCCGTAATTAAATGTTTCATCCGGAACCCCGTTTCTCACAAGCTCTCGAGACCTTCGCCCAGCATCCCCGTCCGTCCATTCTCATCTCCTCCAAGCCCCAGGGCGATCTCGTCTCCTCCCTGTCAAACTTCCGGAATCACCTCGGAGCCTCCAGGATCAACTTAAAATTCATTTTTGCCAGTTGGATCGATCCGCTGATCGGTAGTACTTCGAAGCGGAGCAAAAATCTTCCAAGGTTCGCATCGACCGTTTCTCACACACGCGTCCATCGATCCCAGAAACTGCTTGCAACGACGCCTCGTTATACGTCTTCGTGGCAGGTTGATTTGTAAGAAGAATCAAGCGCTGATCTTCCTTCCTTGTAACTCTCCTATGAATTACAGCGTGTCGTGTAACGCTCCATCCACCGAACTCGTAAGGGTGGGTGGATAAACTCTTCCATAACATAACCATGTATCTCTACGTATATGTATGCATATGCACACGCACATATACGTACACATATACGTAATCGAAGGGAAGCTCCCGAGGCCCTCGCGGCGGAGCGAAGGCTCGAGCAAAGCTCCCCCGAGTGCGCGTCGTCTATCGGCCTGCGTGTCGCTTATCGATCCGCAGGCAACAGTATAATGTGTGAGAATGTTTTCCGACCGATCCGACCCTCCCGACAGTGAGAAAAGAAACCAGAAGAAAAAAAATGGAAAAATAAAAAAATAAAAAAACCTCGAGAGTAAATTTAAAAAATAAAAATTCGTGTCCGTCTCTCCGAGAGTCTGTCGTGGGAGGAGGCGCCGGTCGGGTTCGCCGAGTCCCTTTAATAATCCCATTCGATGTCCCTCATCTCGATAATGACACGCGCGACGGTGAAAGAGCTCGCCGATTAGGTAATTCCCAGCCTGTCCCATTTCCTTTTCGATTAAGCCGTGGGGGATTATTACGGGAGCGATTCCCGATGCCTCGGCCAGTGGAAAGGTGGGGGAAGGGCGAAAAATAATAAACGTCCAAACGGCCGCACGCCGGACAGCGAAATTGGCCGAGGATGGAACGGGAGGAATCGCGGGAGGTGTTCTCCTCCATGGCTCTGTCCGCTCCGGCTTCTGCGAACCGGAAGCTCGTCCCGACTTTCCCCGCTTGTATTTTTCACGTGTACTTTCCGGTTAAACATCCGACTCGTAAATTTAACCTGGCGCAAGACGGATTATCCAGGAAAAATCTCGGGATAGCGGGCAGGAGACGGCGGAGGGTGGGAAAAAAGGAGGCAACGTTCTACTTTCAAAGTCTAACGCTCGCACACGGGAATCGGGCGAGGCACCGCGCCGGATTTACGGCGATTCTCCTCTCCACTTTTACCCCCACTTTTTTTTTTTTTTTGTTCTCCCTACTTTTACAGCTTTTAAGAAGAATTATCTCGTTCCTGGAAGAAATCGATCGTTTTCATACCCTCCTTCCCTTCACACCCCCCCTCCATCTTCCTGGAGCGCCAGTTTGATAACCGGAGCGGTATAAATTTTTCGGGATATCTCGGGGAACCGGAAGAGAGAAATAGGTATAAAATCGAGAGGGAGTTTCTTTGGCAGTCTCGATAGGTACATATGTTCATCGGTATTCCGAGCAAGTGTACAGAAAATGTTCTACACGGGAGTGAATGTACGGACGGGTGGAGTGAGAGAACGAGGAAACAAGTTTGTCCATATTTTTATTTCCGATCGATCTCGTTCGTCCGCCCGGGCGCGCTTTTCTCCCCCCCCTCCCCCCCGTGTTTGTACGGTATTCGAGGAATACGTAGACACACTTTTATCGGAGAGACGACTGAGGGATTGGAGGAGGGGGGGGGGGGGGTTTGTTTTTCGAAAAGTATATTTGCCACTTGGATTACCCGAGCTCGATTAGCTCCGCTGGCGCGTGTATCCGCCATTCGATTCCGTGCCTTTCAACCCCCCCCGACGTTTCCGGATGTACGGGTTTCTCCTGTGCTTTGGCCATCGGAACGTAACGATCTCGCGACTCCGCGTCCCCTCTGGCGTATCGAGTTTGTGGATATTGTTATCGGGAACGATATTTGAGGCAGGCAAACCCGGAGTGTCGGTCGGACGATGGAACGGAAGCTGTTAATTTCAACGACTGACGCGATTCCACTGGATCGATTATTGCCGATTGCTCGACTCATCTTTCCATAATCCGCCGCCACAGACATGTCGGTCACATCGTGGCGTATCGATTTCGGTACAAATAAGCCGAAAGATGTTAATTCCGGACCGAGTTACGGCTCCTCGAAAGTGGAGGTGAGAAAATAAATTTATCTTGTCTTAATTCCCCGCTTTACGGAAATTATTTATTTGTCATTTGTTATAAAATCATACGGGCGGAAGACAATTGCAAATTGTTCGGAAGCCCCAACGACTAAAAGAACATAGAGGACATTTATCAGGTTGGACGCCTTCACTAAAAATTTCAGAAAGCAAATCTTTAAACTGGAACAATGAGCCTCCAAGGCTCACTCTACCGGCATACTCATTTCGCAATCTTGACATTCTCGGAAGCCAGCTGTAATCGGCATGGTTTTCACGATAAAAGAGCACCTCAAATATTTCATTATTGCGGATTACCCTGTCATCCGCACGCAACTGTACAAGTGCGCGCAGCACCGGAGAATCGAACCTACGATCAACTATATTAAAAAAGTAACAAAATATACTAACTATATTTTATTTAAAGATTATTTAAATATTAACTACACTGTAGTCATGATCGAGACAGCACATCGGAGAGCCCAAGTGATAAGACGCGAACCTAAGAAACTTATGCTCGACCCGTTCGATTAAATCCGAAAAGGAAATAAAATTTACTCGACACATTATGTCGATCATAAATTGCTATACATTCGCATCAATAAACTAATAAACGTATCCTAAATATAATTTTTTTTTTCGATTGCAGTATATATATCCACTGTAAATGGCGATTAGCCCGATAATCGGGAGTAATTGTCGCTAACCGAGCTTCCGCTAGATCCCGAACAATTTTCGCGGCTTTCGGAGCTAAGCCCTCGGCCTGTCTGAGCTCCGGCAACGTGACACTCCGTGTGTACGGCGCCGTACCCCAGGGATACAAAATACGATATAACTAGAGAGCGTGTGTGTCCGTGTCTGAGAGTGGGACGAAGACAGGACGGCAACAGTGGAAGCACACCGACAACGAGGAGACCATCTCGTTACGTCGTCTGACTGTCGGGGCGAACGAGCACTCGGCACACGTTCGAGTGTCTCGCGACAACCAAACCCACCCCCCCCCCCCCCCCCCCCCCCCCCTCCCTCCCTCACCTCGCACCCTCGAACGACCGGGGTTGCGCGGCACCGCATTGTCGGGGTGCATCGTCTCCTTCCCGAGTCACGTACACACACACCCCCGGATGGAGTGTGTACAGTAGCCGCAAAGTCTCAATACCGTTTCCACCACAGCCTCCAGTCGTGGAAACTCGAATCTGTCCGGAAGGCGAAAAGGCACTCGATACACAAAAATTCGTATTCTTCGTACGGTCTGATTTAATTCACATTTGTAAAAGCACTTTGATGATTTTTTGTAAATCGTAAATTGTGAGAATGAAGGCCCAAAATTTACTCGTTCGACATTGCCAGTACTTTCGTGAATTGTCTTAGTCGTGAATTATGTGGGTCATGTATGCAGCCTAAACAAAACCGAGAGGATCGCCGGAATTCCGGAATTCCGGGGTTGCCGATCAGGAATTTGACCCCTTTCGGCACTGCGTACAGTACTTTCGTGATTTTTCTTAGTCAAGAATTACGTGGGTCATACATGCAGCCTACACCAATCGAGTGGATCGCCGGAATTCCGGGTTTGCCGATCAACAATTTTAACTCTTTCGGCACTGCGTTTGAACACGGAGGGGGTTCGCATTCCCAGCGATCTATAGTCGTTTTAAAAAATGTATTTACTCGATTCGATTTTGTGACATACCTCAAAATCCTGAATTTACGATTTTATAACGCGGCGTAAATTTAGTTCCGAAGATGAAAAACAAACATGACGAAATATCCCTCGAAAAATGTGCAAAATTTATACAAATGTTTATTTTATTATTTTCACGTCGAGCGGAGCGAATCGCGGACGGTCGCCACTCTCGTCCTTTAAAATATTCACTCAGCCTCTTTCGCGCTACAGTGTGGAGAGAGGTGCGGAATGAACTCCGAAATAAAAACATCCGCGCGGGCAGAGTTAGAGAGACGGACGTGCGCGAGTCTTTTTTTATCTTATTTTTTTTTCCCGGAGATTGAATATGCGAAATGCGGGCGCGTGCGAGAGGCAGAGTTTCGAGTCGAATCTGCAGGAGGTATGGACCGCGCGCATGTATATACGTATGGGAGTGAGAGGCGCCTCGGGCGAAAGATCCGCGCGTCTCGTGTGACTAATCCTGGCCTCGGGCCAGTATACTCGCGAGGGAAGATCGAGCTGTATGGGATAGCGGGTACAGACGTCGGGCACACAAGTTCTCCTCGCGCAGGGTAAACACGACTCCGTGCCGCACAGATATAAACGATATAGTACACAAACAGTGTACGTGTACACAACTCGCGAGTTATACGTCCCGCGTACATACAAATATATATATATCTACATACGTATACATATATTTATAGCGCATCAGCGGGTAGTGGTATTTGTGGAGAGACGCGATATATACCGGAAAGCAAAGCTCTCGGAGCTTTGGGCCGAGAGCCGAGAGGGGGGACTGGAGCAGAGGTTGCGGAGTGCAAGTACAAGCGCACAGCCAAAAGCCTAGGCGGAATCATATGTGCGAGTATCGCGTGTATAAGTTGTTGCGCACATTGTTATATATATAGGCAAGTGGGCACGGAAGCTGCAGCGTGGCAAACGGACTCCGCGGGTCTTAAAGTTATTTATAACGGAATCCGTTCGCAAGCCTTCACTCGCGGGTGAGAGAGCGCCGCGTTCTCGGAGAGCCCGATGCACTTTCGTGTATCAGTGCGCCAGAAATGCCGCAGCATCGAATCGCCCTCCGCCCGATGCAACCCCGCCACGGCTATGATCCGAGGTATTTTCGAAATCCGATTCTGTTGTTCGGAGGCTCCGCGAAGGCTTTTCCCGGTGATATCGAATCGTATCGACGGAATTGAGATATATAGATGCCCGGGTCGTTGTACCGTGTGTACAACAAATTTTCTGTACCGATGTGTCGGTTTGTTTGATCGGATATTTATCCACTTTTGTGTTTGAAAAAAAATCACTTTTCACGGACAGACGGACAGACGGACGGACGGACGGACGGACGGACGGACGGACGGACGGACGGACAGGCGGACAGACGGACGGTCGGACGGTCGGACGGTCGGACGGACAGATTTTGTTGTCAAGCCACGTCCGCCGATCGGCATGAATGCTTTCGGTCGAGATAGATGGGAGTATACGTGGATGGATAATAAAAATAGGACGAGACAAAGAGTCGTACAAGTGAGCGAGTACGATCAGAGAAGCCGCGAAGACCGATGTATAGGAATTAACGAGCGTCCGAGCGATTAACCGGGTTAAATGGAAGCGGGCACGCGATATCGTGGCTCTTTCCTCAGAAACGGGTTGATGACCGGCTCGCGTCCATTGCACATGATCGCCGACACTCTCGCCGAGGGCCGCGCGTCTCTTGTCCGTCGTCTTCGACTCGGAGGCGGTCACGTCCGCCGGCGCGGTCCTCGCTCGTTCGCGAACCTCGGTTCTCGAGCATCGCAGCCAGGACTGTTGGCCGACGCCGCCGCGCTATTCTTCAAGGTTCCGGGGAGCGTTCACGTACCGCGGAGATAAACGACTGCGGTGGATGGATTACCCGCCCGGATATCTGCGGACCGCGTGTACGTCGAACGATACATTCGATACAGCATCGCGCGAGGGAGGTTCACGCCTCCGATGCGCTAGCTGCTGTTCATGCGCTGCCGCTGCTGCAGCACGATATAAACCGTAATTGCGTTTCACTCGGTCAAATTTACCCGAGCCATTATAACGCGGAGCCGCGGCTCGGCCAGCTGTCCAGCCGCTGATGCCGATCGTTTTTTTTTTTCGCCCGGAATAGACCGGAAGTCACCGGACGGGGAACTCGACGAGTGCCTCGTGTATTTTCAATTAATTTTTAGCACCAAACGCCACCCCCGCACTGTCGCGTCACGTCGTCGCAACGCGGCTATTTAAAGGATTTTGAAAAACGCTTGTTAAAAAAGTTTCGAAAAAAGCGTATCAAAAAGTTTTTGAAAATCGCGTATTCAGAAGATTAAAAAATTACATGTCAAAAAGATTTTGAAATCGCGTATCAATAAGATTTAAAAAAATCAATCGCCGTCATGAAACCTCCATTATAAAAAGTGGTGGAAAAATTTCTGATCATCGATGTCGCATCGGCCTACCAGAAGGTAACAAGAACACTCGGTGGAAGAATCTCGATCGCAGAAACTGCTCGTGAGACAGTGTAACTAGTCGGAAGAGCGGGCGTCCGAGGAGTGCATTAGGATGGTCATCGGGGCGAAAAGAGAGGCACTCCTTACGACTCGAACCCGGGACTGCTGGGACATTGCAATTAAACAGTGGAGCTGCGCCTAGTTCGATTGTTATTCAGGCACGGCAGCCGGTCGGCTGCCGTAGCCACGGAACCAGCGGACTTCGAGGGCCCCGAACTCGCTCACGGGCGCGAGCTGCAAATCGGTACATAAACGAACGCTCAGAATCCAAATGGCGCAATTCCTGAGCCAAGCAGTACGAGTTGCGTCGTTTCGGTACTCCCCCGTATATAAATGTTACTTTACGCGGATGTACATGTATGTATACACTTGTATACACGCGTATATGTATTACCTAAATACCAGTGCGTATAGGTAGGCGAAATCGACCCCGAGATAACGCGTGCACCGAACAATGTACCGGCTCTGCCATTGTTCGGCCCTAATGGGGGCCCCAGGATGTCACCGCGCGTCGTTACCCATGCATCCCGACAACATTAACCTACTTTTGTCTGATCACAAAGGGCGATCTCCGCGAGAGTCTGCGGAGATAGAGGAAGAGGGAGAGAGAAAATACTCGCGAGATATATCGCACCGTGAGTTCAACGATTCGGTGCACTCGGCACCGAGGGCCGCTGCCGATGTCACAGTAATTACAAGAAATGCGGACATCAAAGGCCAGGAAAAATGTTTTGCCGATCGTTTCGCTGTATTCGAGCCATTCGAGTGGATTAATTAATTTTCTGACTCGGCCAGCCGACTACACAACTCCGTTGTGCTCGCTGCACGACAATTGCGTCCACTTTTCCTCCATACCAGTTTCCTCTTTAACCATTTCGATATTTCACCTTGTTTCCCTGACGGGTTTCCAAGGTTTCCAGGCTTTCACTGAAACCCCGACGGAAACTTCGGAGCGTTACATCGGGCCTGGTCAGAGCATCGACGGCGAGTGATGTAACGCTAGCAAGACTACCAGAAATAAGCCATAAAAAATAGTTTCCAAGGGGGAACGTTTACATTCCATAGTTACGACAATGACGAGAAAATATGGTTGCAACTATAATTATAGTTCAACCGATTGAAGATAACTATCAGAAACTATCCACACAGACGTTCCCCCTGAGAACGATTCGTTACAGTAGGAAATTCTATCCTTTTTCCCGAGCATTATTGTTATCAATAATAACAATTTATAACAAAAAAAATTAAATCCTTCTCATCTGTGACCCGACAGCACGGTTGCGATGGTTCGATCCTCCGGCAACGTTTCTCGAATCTCCTTTCTCCCCAAAATTCGATAACCACCTTGCAATTGCGAATTCCCGTCTTCCAAACGGAATCCGAAAGGGTCACACAGTTAGGCAGATGTATTTACGAACATCTCTCTATCTCGGGGCTCCAGGATCGTGTCTGGAGGAAGCCTGTCCGTGCGGCTTCGACCGAGACGCCGGGCCGCGTTTCCCTCCGAGTTAGCGAAACTTTGGTGTGTTCGAGGCTACGAGGGCGGAAGCGAACACCGCAGCATCAGCGACACAGCGATGCTCGGGGCTCCCTCGTAACGTACCGGCGAAATTTGTACCCGCGTCTCTGGACGAACGATTTGCATTCCGAAGTTGTCGTCCGGTTTGTTGCTTCGAGGCAGCGCAAGAGAGGCGCCAATTCGCCCGGCGTCGAAAGGGGACCAAGTACCAATTTCTATGCCAATTGTTTCCTGATACCAATTCCGGAGGCCTCTATCCGCCGCTCCTACCCGCTGCTCGTCCTGCCGTGCACGCTCCGGCCTTGGCTCCTTCCTGCATATCGCATCGACGGCTCAAAATCAGAAGGAAGTAACTCCTGCACTTTCGGCATTGGAGATAAGCCCTTTTTATTCTTCGCCGTCGATGTATGTGGATCTAGGTAATATATATATATAGAATACCATAGCTTCCCTATAGCCATTACCATACCCCGGTACCGACAACCCTTTCCTCCCGAGACTCCAACTTTCGCACCCTTTCCACTAGCCCGTCCGTCCCTTTTTTGAACCAACCCTCCACAATGCCACCGGGCGCGTCTCCGGAGGCGTTCGGAATTCTGATGACTTAAAGCTTCCCTCTCTTGGACTCCGGTCGACCTGCTTATATCTCATTCCGCTCATCTCTTCTTCGTACTTTTCTTCTTCTTCTTTTTTTTCTCTTATTTTTATGAAGTTAGCTGGGATTCTTCGGAACGAAGACTGACAGGGACACGAAAGTCGTGACGAGTTTCCGGCCGGGAGGACGGAAGAGCAGCGGCCCGCGACGAAATCGTTTTTCTTTTTTTTTTCTCTCCGCGGGAACTTTGATAGACAGACTTCTAGACGAAATCGTGGAGCGTATTTAATTTTTTTTTTTCTTTGCCCTTTCAATCTTTTCGTTCGACACTCGTACAGTTAACTGGAATCCTGCCGGATTGAGGACTCGAAGCGACTCGGGCCCCGCGAGCTTCCCGCCAACGTCGTGAGTGGCAGAGACCAAGGATGAGAAAAAATAGAAGGAAAAAAGAACTCCTCATCTTTTCTCTCCCGTCCAGTCAAGCACGAGTACGCGCTCGGTCGGCTTATCAGGGCTAGCCGACGATCTTCGGTATAAAGCGTACGCTCGACCTCCTACCGGCTCCCCTTTCTTCTCGGCGCAAAGACACTTGTCGATAACGTCTCTCTCTCCCTCGCTCGGTCGTTCTTTTTTTCTTCCTTTTTTTCTTCTTCTCGTCGTTAAAGTAACAGACACGACGGGAACCTCCGAATTCAACTTTTTCTAAAGCTCGGCCACAGAGGCCTTCAAAAGACCATGATGGATGGGCAAGTTTTACGGACATTCGTTTTTTTAAACTTTTTATCTTTTATTACAAAAAAGATCAGCGAACAAAAATTCTACGTGCATTTTCAACGTTATTAACCCTTCCGGCTTACCGCCCCGAGCGACTAACTTTTTCTCGATAGCCGCCGTCCGGATAATGTGCGAGCTGCTATTACGCTGATGACGCGAACAAATTTGCGCAGAAAAAAAAATGTAAGATTTTTTTTTACGGAACATTATCGAGCGAAAATTATACGAGAATTTTTAATTTTCATCATTATCAACCCTTCCGGCATACTGCGCCTAGCGATAACCTTTTTCCTAGATAGTCGACGTCCCGGGAATGTGATACGCGATCCGCGATGACACCAATGACGCGAAAAAGTCGTTGCGAAAGAGATAAAAAAAATGTTTTTCAGGGCGATTGATGCGACAGATGTTTGTGAATCCCGCTCAGTGACCAAGATCTGGAAGCGCTATCTTCCGTCGGCCGTCAGTCCACTAAATAATTAGCCCGCGATTCGAATACCGAGTGCGTGCAATGTAAGCTCGTGGTCGGCACAAGCGAGCTTTTTCGTGGGATCTCTGGAAATTGAGTCTGCGAATGAAACACGTCGCAATTAATTCGACCGGCGCATGTACATGTAAACCCGGCTCTGTGTTTCGTTTCTCGGAGGAGAGTTGCGAGATTACTAAAAATAGTCGAGCCTGTTTCTCGGTGCAGCGGGCGGCGAGAAAATCCTCTCTCGTCATCGAGTAATCGCCCCGGCGAACCGTTTCGTCCACTCGTGCATGAGCGAACTCAAAAATAAGTATGACGACGGACGAGAGAACGAAAACGTAACGAAAATAAATTCAATGGCTGGCGCGTTGAGGGTATGCAAGGTCACGATAATCTTTTTTTTTTCTTCTTCCGACTACCGAAGTTACTTTTGGTGATACAAGGCTGCAAATTAATTTGTTGTACACTGAGAAAAACAAATGGTTGGATTAACAAAGGCGCAGTAACTTACGTTCAAAGGTGTTATCTGGTTGGTCGACCAAAAATGTCAAGACTTCTTCTAATCCGTCACGATTTTACGAACGGGCCATCGACGAACTATCACTCGATTCGGAAATTTAAAAAAAAAAATTTCATATGGCTTCCTCATATAAGTTGCAAATTGAAATGTTCATGTGGCCTTCTCATAAAAGCTGCAAATTGAAAGTTTCACATGGCCTTCTCATAATGTTCCTTCATTCGCGAAGCTTCTTCTCTGAGAAACATTTTCTGTATAGTCGGCTTCCAGTTTTGAGCCGGAAATGGGCCACTTAAACCCTTACAATTTTTCGACAAAAATGGTATTTTTTCAAAAAAATTTTTTCGAATTTTTTCTTTACTGAAATCGGTTGGTAAATATGCCACTTGAAAAGAATGGCGAAGGTTTTAATTCGATATCTCGAAATTTTTTGAAAAAAAGTGCCGTTTCGCAAAATTTAACATAGGATTCCCTATGCTGAAAACAGTCAATTTTTTTAATTTCGAAAAAAATACAAGTTGCATGTGTTTTGAGCAGGAAATGGGCCACTTGAAGCCAATGGAGGTGGTAAAGAATCGATATCTCGAAAAAAAAATTTCTCCATTTTGAAAGTGGAAAAATGAGAAGGCCTTCGAGCTATCGAGGCCCCCGTCAATACTGCAATAAAAAAATATTTCGTTCGTCACCGAATGCGTTTTTTCGCTCTCTTTCGAATAGATTTCTCAGCTGCACGGGGGCCGAATCGTCGAGTAGATGAAAATCGACGTTTACGGATTTCCACGTATCTCTCAGTCGGCGTGTATGCGGAGAAGCCCGCGGCCGTGGGGCCCGTGGGGGGGTTTGAAGGGGGATGTTCGAATCCGAGGTTGCCGAGGTTGGTGCATCGAGGCGCCCCCCGGTGCACTATATTGCCGGTCGCGCGACAAATCAGTGCGGCGGGCGCGATACGCTCCGGGCTCGGGTTTCCCGGCTCGATAGCCATATAGCAAGCGCGAACGTGGACGGCTCGCTCCGGCCGGCCAGCCGTCCGACCGGAGGTTTAACAAACCCATAAATTCGTATAGCGTTGCCCCCCCCCCCCCCCCCCCACACTTCTCTGGCCATATAGTCGCGACGGGGGAGTCCGAGAACCACCGCATCGAAATATCGAATAGAAACCGACCGACGATCACGTGCGCATATATATATATGTATGCAGTATCGTATATGTATGTACACGCTATATATGTCATAGGATGCGTAAGAGCCTCGTTTGTTGGGGGATACAGAGCACGTAGGTATTATCGCACGGGAATGGTGTTGAATTTTAAAGAGCCCCGAAAAAAAACCATTCACTACTGTATCGATAAGCCCCCCTCGAAGCTCATCGAGCCTCGTCGAATGACGATTTTTTTTTTCAAATCCTTCATAGGTTTCCAGTACGATTTGTAAAAGCTGTACCGGAGTTTTAACGAAGCGCGGTAAAAGCGATATAAATTTATGGCGATGAGTGATGAAACGCATCATTACAGCGGCGTAATTATCGATTCATTAGTAAAAAAAAAATAATGCTCGTCGATCAAATCGCGACAATGGTTCGAGCGATCCGGCGCGAACGAGTGTCCGGTTTGATTGCACCATCGCTGGTCGAGCGTGTAACCGGGGCGTTTGGATTGAGACATTATATTTTTTTTTCATCTAAAACAAATTTGGAGTATGCACTAACTGTAATTACAATAGTCCGTACAAATGTGGTTTTATTATTGCGCATTAGTGATACGAAATTAGGGTCGATAATGAATCGTTTCTTGCAAAATTGAACTCCCGACGGTAGATTAAACGAATTCACACCGGCGAACAACAACGGATATAATTCACAGGCCCCATTGATCGCTCCGGAAATTATTCGGGTATAGGTTCACGCCCTCACGGCAAAGTGCGCGTCAGCACACACAGTCCCGCTCGGTAATTCTCTCGTACACGTACACAAGCACACATGTTGTATATATGTGTGTATATATATATATATATATAGAAAATATATATGTATATATGAGACGAGCGCGGTGATCAATTTTAATACTGCTGGTGCTGCCGCTTCTCCCCGGCGGTTCTATCGAATATATTGAAAATCCTATAGACGGAAGTGCAACGCTGGAAAATTACTATAAAGTGTGTAATATGTCCCATTAAATTCGCGGTAATGCGGCGTATTCGCAAGGGTCGCATCCGTTCGTAAATTCAATTAAAAAAATATATACATTAATTAATGTCGTACTTGGGCAAAATAATACCGGAAGCTCGGGCGGGGCAAGACGGACCGCCCAGATGGTTCGTTTTTCCCCGCTCTCCCTCCCACCATCGAATATATTGAAAGTCCTACAGGCGGAAGTGGAACGCTTGAAAATTACTATAAAGCGTGTAATATGTGCCATTAAATTCGTGGTAATAGGGCGTATTCGCAAGGATCGCAGCTGTTCGGTAGTTCGGTTTAAACAATGTATACATTAATTATCGTCGGAGCTGTGCGAAATTATACCGAAAGCTAGGGTAGGGGCAAAACGGACTGCAGAGATGGCCCGTTTTGCCTCGCTCTCCCTCCCATACGGTTCGAGTCTGACACGCCGAAAAGTATAAATTCGTCGCACTTCCGGTTACTCATCGGAGACGCTTCGCGCAATTCAATGGAACTTCGCGACAGAGTGGCGGGACCGCAAAAATCAAAACATACCGCAGTGGTGCGGCTTCATCGAAAGAACAATCACTGCGAATCGCTTTTCATTTTGCACCCAAGGCCAGGCGCTTCCAGTGTCTCGAGGCTTTGTCTTTTCGCTGCGCGGATAATTCGCGAGTCATACGAAAGCGTGATTCCACGGAATAGAGGAGATTATAGAATTCCCGCTCGGCGTGAGTCAACCGGGTCATTTTATCGCATTATTGACACAAAGAAATAAAGAACTAATTATATATGACGAGTTTCTACGGTCGAACGGTTATTAAATTTATTAAATTTCCTCCGAGATTCCTGAAAGGGTTAGCTATTCGATATTGTCTTTACCGGACTTAGGGTATTTTATCGCATGATTAATCTAAAAAAAAAAAAAAAAAAATGATGATGAGAATCGATGGTCGAAAGATTAATATTAATTTCTCTCCGAGATTTCCGGGCGAGTAAGGTATTGGACAGCAGCCGAACACAGTCCGCCAGACGAGGGGCATTATATCATAATTAAATATTTTTATTATTATATAATAGAGAATAATAAATTGAAAAAAAAAATGACGATAAGAATCGACATTCGAGAGATAAAAAAAAGTCCCCGAGATTCCTGAAAGGGTCAGGTATCCGATGGCCGAGAGCTTGCAGCATCGGTGTCTCCCGTGGATGCTGCTGGTCGCCGGTCGTAGCGCGGTTGGGAAAACGCGATGGAGAAAGATGTACGGAAAGTGCGAGCGGGAAAGGAGAGAGGAGTAGTGGGCATTAACCCCGGGCAGTCTCAGAATAACTGCATACCTATTTGCCCGGGGTAAAGCGGACAGTGGTGCTGCCGCGGAGTCCGAGCTTGAGGAGCAGTTAACGAAGGAGCGTAACGCGTAACGAACAGGGGCGCTGCGTATCCGAACGTCGCCTGCACGCCGCGCGGCGTATATAACCCTTCGTAGGATTATTTCTCATCGTCGTTTAGAGAATACCCTCCGGGCGAGACGGGAAGCTCGGGACGAGGCCCGAACGAGTGGCGAGATACCGGAGGCTGAGAGCCATCGCGCTGCATTCACGAATGCGGCGGCAATGAGCAACACGGCAAACGTCTGGAATATTATTCCCGACGAGTATACCGCCCAGTATAGTTTCGCCACGACGACTGTACAGCACACGGCTTCCCCGGTTAAGTTATTCGTACCGCACTGTCCGAGCGGAAAGAGCTTCCGCCCGCGTGAAACGAGAGTTGATTCCAAAATAGAAGAAACGAAAATAAAAAAATTAATGTATTCTTACGTTCGAAGAAAATTGCTCAAATTCACTGAATTGAGGGAATTTTATACGTTGCATTTTTTTTTTTTCAACTTATCAGTTTCACTCAGCATATTTCATAGACAGGGTAACATGGTTCGTGCATTGAACGATCCACAATATTTATTTTCTCATTGACTATACCATTTTTATTTAATAGAAAAATGTACGGAATGTACGAAAATGTTCCGTCTTGAAAACGCGATTATATTACGATATTAGTTTGGAAAAAGATTTGATGATAGTGAAAAAATTTCAAAGGAATATTGAGCCTCGTTATTGAGTCTTCGACTTTCGTTCGGGACGAGATAATTCCGAATCTGCCGTCATAGGATCGCAACGTCGCACTCTGTCCGTTTTCATCCCGTGAACGACGTTTCCGTTTGCCACACGCTTCCGATGCAAATTAATGTTTTCGAATTCGATCCGGAGACGATGAGTTGGACCTTCGTCTGCACGCATGCGCAGAAAAGTCGTCATGGGTGGCGTGCGTTTTCCGACGTTATTTAATTCCTCCGGCCCCTTTTTAATAAGCGCCACGCATTCGGCACTGACATCATCGCCACATTGCGGTACTCCCTCGCTCTTTCTGGTGCGCGAAGTCGGTCTCCGACCGCCCGGCGTGCATTCGCAGTTGCGTCATTGTTGCGAGAGAGCCTCGAGCGACCGGCGCAGCGGTAAACAGTAGCGATACAAAACACGGCGTGTGTGTCAAACGATTTTATCACTCCCCAGCGGACTGCCATGCCGATATCATCTTTCCTACCCGCGTTCTTCAACTCGGCCTCGTTCGGACTCCCCTCCGATGCACTTTGGCATCGCGGAGTCGCCACGCAAAGAGATTCGACTGAATTGAGACGCTGCGAGCACTGCGGGCCCGTTGCGAGAATGACGAGAGGAAGAATTTTTCGCGAGGGCGTGAGACTCGGTCAAGGCGTTCTCCTCTTTTAATAATCTCGCACAGATGCCCGAGCATAACACTAATTTCTTCGGGCTGGTGGAACTTTGCGATCCAGTATTAATAGCGTTAACTTCAATCTTGCGTGTTTACGTAGAACGAAAGCTCTTAAACTACCGCTAGTATTTATCATTTCAATTTAGCAAATGAAAAGCACCTTCTACGCGACCTGAAAACTTAGGACAACAACTTCTTTTTTCTCAAATAATATAGTCATGAAGCAGAAATTATTCCTAATTATTCCTAATAAAATACAATAACTCCCAGGGTCGATTATAATTATTATTACAAGTTTAAATTATTAGTGTGTGATTATATACTCACCGTTTTTACTCCAGCTGGAAGGCGTCTCCCTTTGCTTGATAACCATACAGGTTTTGTTATTTGGTATATCAATTAGCATCATACTGCACTGTAAAAAAAAATCGTTCGAACTTTAATGTATTGGACTGGAATTTTTAATGCAAAAACTGGTATATTAAGTTTCATGCACAATTGTGATGAAAAATTAATGTTCAGTATATTAAAAGCATTGGAAATCCTTTACTTTTAATCGTTTGCTTCAATTTCAATGAAAATGTATATTAATTTTTCATCACAATTGCACATTAAATTTACGATTTCTTTTTACAGTACACGCACTTAGGTATGACTTGTATAGTGGATTTCATGTAGTTTAGGTGTCGGAATAATAAAACAAAAGATTAATAAAAACAAATTGTATTGAACAATGCCCACGAATAGAAAATTTCATTTAACAGATTGACAGTCCATTTTTAATGAATAAACAATGAATAAACAGTTGAATCGAAGAGATGCTGTGTAGTCAAACCCATCAGAGAAATACATACGCATCGGACAGATACTAGAAGTAGAAAGTACTATCGGAGCGATTCTATGAACATGAAACTTAAAGGAATTTGTTTTCCAATATAAGTTATCTTTAAGTAGCATTACATTAAAACTATTCTACAAACACAACAGATCTCTGTGACATAATAAAATTTACAACAAAAATTGTTCTGACAATGACAGCGATAGCGTACCACTGTGAAGCTGTTTAAAACGCAAACAACCAAATTCAGAGCTAGATTACCATTTTTATTTAAAAATATGATTCTTGAAACAAAACATTTGGATTCGTCTGTCGGAAAACTAATCTGTTCGCGAAACACAACAAGTCGGTCGATCTTCATGTATGTTTATTGCACTAACCCCACTTTTCCGATCACCGATAAAGTTGTCAGAATCCTCAAAACACTTAAACTGCAAACTACTAAGTACAACAATTAAGTTCGTTCACATTTTAACTTGACGTTGAGCAGCTAGATACTCGTTGTCATATTATATACAACATATACATATCTATACGTTTCATTAGTCGCGTACGCACGGTACACACTAGTCGTCACCACATGTCGGAAAAACGCCCTCGCATATGCGCCCTTATTATTCCAAGTGGAACACCGGGAGCGGCGTGTTCCTTATCATCCGATTGTAAGAAAAATCTTTAAAAAAAATTAAAACATGGTTTTGTGACATCATTTCCGGTGAAAAACTGGAAGTCACGTCACAAAATCTGTTCTCTTTTGAGCCAGAATAACTTGCTGGTATTAAGTATATATGGAAACGACCGTTACCAACATCTTTCTAATTAGTCTCTTTAATTTTTCGATGAATCAACCTCCTATAGTACACATTTATTGATAAATATAAAACCCGTACAAATATAAATTAAATATTCACAAGCCAATTTATAATTTGCGCGTATTAAAAATAATCTTGGAACAGTATGTTATCGTAGGTCAGTAGGCAAATGATTAGGAGATAATTCGTCTTTGCATAATTAAAAATTCTCGTTGATCGTTCTCCCTCGAATCAGAATAGTCCAATTTTTTTCTTGATATTTATCTGTTTCCAAGCTGGAAGTTGCTCGTATTCTTCTATATTCATTCCCAATAATTCCTGCGGAGATAATAACAATTCGGTGACAACTATCGGCCGTAAATTATCAATTTGCTTTGGGGTCATTTATTGTCACGCTACCTCGAAGTGCTGGGGCGATAAGTAAGTCTCCAAAATTGTCGGATCGACACCGTCCGGCAAAGGTCGTTGGAGAAGCTGTGCAGGGGGATAAGTACTTTGTGTCAAACGAGCCAGCTCGCCTTCGACCTTGAGCACTTGACCGGGATCGCGACCATCCTAGTACAAGACAAAGCCGGTTAGCGTCCGGCATCCAAAAAGTCAAAATGTATGTTCAATTACCCTTATATTCAATTCCGCGATTTCATCGTGCAGAGTCCAAGTTGGAAATAAATTGGTAAAGGAGAGGGGTTCCAGACCCGCCCAGGCCAAATAAACCGGGCACTCGTTGCTCTCGGGATTATTTTTTTTCCAGTAGCGCACAGCCATTACCATCGCCGCTCTCCGTTCGGCTTGCCACCTCACCGCACCGCTGCCGGTTTGATCCTCGGACCCACCGTCCGGCCACCAGCCTTGCCACAACCAGAGCTCCTCTTTGTTGTCGAGCAAAAATAGAGCTGTAAGGCGATAAACGATAAGCGGACGACTCTTAATTTACGGTGTTCGATTTGCGAATTGACGAACCTGGCTGGTTCACTTGATACAGCTCATTCTGCAGAAAGGGAAATGGTATCGCCAGATCAGTCCGATGTGGGCACAGTAACTCTGTTGCGGCGAATTCTCCAGAAACGCTACTGAGGTTAAAGAGTCTCGGTGTATGATTCAGCGGGCTATTTCCATTCAGAGATTCGTAAAGTTGTTTGTTCACCCCACCCAGCGCTGCAAACACGAAGAATTACCGGATGCATAAAGATCGAAGCCGCCAGGACAGAAGGGGTTATTGTTTCATTTTTGTACCTTGGTAAAAGATTATGGGTTCTTCGTCCGCTTCGTTTATTTCGTGTATCGTCAAATCCAGATGTTGGCTCAGTCCAGCTTCCTCAGGACGATTGGCCTTCAATGTCTCGGCAGCTGACAGGACATTCTGCGAACATAACATCGATGAGATTTCTTGATACAATATTCTTTGTTATGCTTTGCGAAATATACCTTCTTGAGATGATCGGGTGCAGCGCTTCCGTACCAGACGTACATCTCTCCAAATTTAGTATCTATAAGTAAAAGAGCACCGCGACTGCGTAACTGTCGACTACTGCATGGAACTTCGGTAAGGCAAATTTCCGTTTTCTCGCCGCCACGATAAGTGTAAAGTCTCCATCTTCGATTGGGAAGAGTTTTCGATCTCTTCCCCATGTGTACGATCATCCTGCCGGAGAATAGATTCAAGAAAGCGGCGGGCTCGAAGCCTTCGACGACGCGGACCTGTGGACCTTGCTCTTGATCGAGTTGCACCGTGAGCAAAGCCGCGGCGCCTTGTTCGTTCAGCGACGCTTTCTGTCCTTGCCAAATGAAATAGGCGCAGCGATCTCTGCCTTTCGATGCGTGCTTCGATGGTTCGCCGCCGAGACCTCGACCTACAAATATACTTTCGAGTCATCGATACGATTTTGTATATGTATACATGTATAGATTAATCCGCGCGTTCGAACTTGTTACCGTACCGGTGATATTTACGGTGTACATCCACCGCACGATGTAACTGTCTCCCGTGTAAAATTGTCCGATCGAAGAGCCGTCGAGAAGGGAATAGGAAAATTCGTCAATGTGCCAGACTGTAACGTTCGTTGTCGCCACGACGGACTGTCTCATTAACTGAAAATTCATACCTGTTCTCTATACCGCTACATACACATTATTTACGTATCGTAAATATCGATACTATTATTACAAGTTTTATGCAATTACCTCGTCGTCGTACCAACCAGTACCTCTGCCCAAGTGGCTTCCCTCCAGTATCAAATCGACAACGGGACTTTTGCAATCGATGATCGCATCGACCTCGGGCGGTTCAACCGTCACCTTTCCTCCGTCGACTTGCTCCTTCTCAGTTAATTTCTTCGATCTTATTATACGGGAGACGTTTGGCCAGTCGAGAAATTTTTCCCGGAAGAGAATCGTTTCCATGTGTTGCGTGAGTTTGGCAATCAAACACCACGGTGGTCTCGCGGAAGCTTTCTTATCGTTGGTCTCGAGTCTCTTGCGCCGGCCAATAATCGACGCAGAATTAACAGGAGAGACGGTGTACTCGGTGTAGTCGTAGCCCTCTTGCCACAGCTCTTGGGCCAATTGAATCGCTACTTTCCTCTTCTCCGACGGGGTAATTTTTCCATTCCATATGTACATCTCACTTCCGAAGTCAAAAACTAGAATCTATTTTTTGATCGAAAGAAATTCGATTAGTAAACGGCGAGACGAATATTATTTCGTGTAGATGAAATTTTTTTTGTTTACCCTGCTGGGATCGAGCATTTCTATCTTTGGCACAGATCCCCAATACTTGTCGATTGGTAGCAGCTCGGAATCGCCTATCACCTCGTACACCATATTTGTCTCCGTTAGAGCCGATTCGTAAAGCTCGTCTTCGTCAGGATGTCCCCCATCGATCACTGTTAACATCACACGTTCGTTTATGCATCGATTCAATAGTATTATATCATTTACGGTGATTTATCTTTCTTGCATCGACACTCACCCTCCACACTGCCATTGTCAACTCCAAGAATTTTCCAAAAGTTAATAACGTCGTTGTTGGTGCAAGTAGCTTTCTCCTCGCTCACCGTTATCACTTGAGACGCGCGACATCCAAGGTCTCTGTGTTGTTGAATACTTAGAGCTATTTCGGCACCTTTGGCTCTCTCTATGACGTTGCTGTATTTCCCAACGTAATTGTAGAGCTGGTAATCAAATTGATCGGTTATTTTCATTTAGTTATTTATTTTCATTATCTCTATGTCGAAACTTTATAGCTCACCTCGCTTCTCGTAACCAGTATGTAATTGTCTCCGGAATTGATGCTAGCCGCCACGGGTTCTACCAGACGCACCTGTACGTGTCGTCTGCCCTTTACGAGCATTAACATTACATCTTTGTACGGTGGTAATATATTACCGTGTCCCGTAGAGTCTGCATCGACATTCTTGAGAGTTACGGAACTGAAGTCTTCCGTCGAGGCCAAGCCCGCCAGTGCTTGGATCGCGAGACAAGATTTGTTTCCAACTATAATTGCCCACAAGGATTTATACCATGTTTGTCTCGGACGTTTCACTATAATCGGTATAAATTGTACGTACGTTTTTCTAAATTTAGCGTTCTCATAAGCCTCTCCGCAACTCCGGTCGTCATCTCGGTATATTCATCCTTGATATCGGTCCGGGCCGCGAGAGTTCGAAGAGGATTCTTCGATTGCAGTCTGCGCCGTTGGGTCTTGACCGTGCGTCTTGAGCCAAGCCTATAATTTTTGTCGATTAGCAAATAGCGTTTTCAAAGAATGTGCAACAGGAAAGAAACTTACCGCTCCGCAAACGTAGTTATAACGTCGAAATCACTTTCCGCAAAATCGAGAGTCTCGGCTTCGCACTTGGCCAATGATACGCTGCTGAAAAAGCTGGTGAACGTTTCGTCGTCGGCTCGCGGGATCGTCAAGATGGAACATTTCTCACGAACCGATGTGCTTTCATCGCCTACACGTGCATACACGGATATGTTACGTATACCCAAAAACAGAGCAGCTAAACGATTGGAAAAGAAAAAAAAACACCTACTGCTTTCTTCGCTATTGTGCTCCGAAGGTGTCCCTTGGATGATCGAACCTTCGCTAGGACTTTTAACCTTCAGAGTGCTACTTTTGTAACTACGTAGTCGCTCGGAATGAGGGATTTTCTTTTTTCCGTCTCCCTGCAGTTGTCTGTCCACCTGTAGATTCTCAACCTGTAGCTGGTTCCCCATCATCTTCCCGGCGACGGAAAACTTTACCGCGTCGGGTGGAACGACTCGTTTTCGCCAGCCTTCAGCGGCAGATTCTAATTTTTCCAGACGCTCTGCAAGCTTTTGCTGTTTAGTCAAGAGCTCGTCTTTGTCAATCTTGTCGTTCGATTTGTCCACGTGGTCGGTAGAGAACTTGGCCAACTTGGAAGACGCCGGCACGGATTCCGTATTGACTCGTCGTTTCCAATCGGTCGTGCCGCTTCGTTCCAGAGCCGCCAACCGATCCGCTATGCTCATGTTGGAAAATTTTCTTTTTTCCATTTCCGGAATAATTTTGTCTCTTGTCTCCAATGTCATTGTGCTTTCGGACGTCGTATCTTTGCACTCTTGTTGCGAAAGCACCGTAGACTCGTACGAACGTAGCACTGTCGTCTCTTGCAGCTCGTGTTCCGACGGATCGGTCTCGAAAGTGGTGAAGAGGCTACTCTGTACGCATTCCGTAGACCGCTCTCGCCTTTGCAACATCCGGCGATTACAGATATCAGACACTTGAACCGATTTCGAGTAATTATCGCTGGCAGATTGTGACTGTGAATACTTTAAGATGCTTCGCGGCTGAACGGTATCGATTGGGAGCGTTTCTCTCGAGTGACTAATCGATCGGCTCGAGCTTGCCTCTACAATCTCCGATGAGAAACTTCGCGCCGCTACCTCGACCTCCTCCGACGTAATCGGTTGAGTTTTGTAGCGATTCGCCGGTCGCCTTCGCTGCGATCTCTCCAGAGAGACGCCAACTTTGGCGATAGTCTCCGTTGCGATTCTCTCGTTGAAAAGGTGCACCCGATCGGCCAGACTTAGTTTCGATGGATCGACGTCGCTCGGTTGCGATATCGAGCAAGGCGAATCAACGCCAGAATCGATCGTCCCCGCTTGACGTTGATTATGCAAGACTGCTTCCCTGACTTCCTCATACGTCACCGGTTGGGTATTGAACCGCTCGTATTTCTGTTGCTCGTGCAAATTTCTCTTATACTTTTCCGAGCTAGACGTCGTTTTTCGATTCCCACGGCCCTCAGTAGCGGTCATCATAACTTGCTCCTCCAAAGCTTTGAAACGCTGCGCTATCTGCGATACGTTTGTCTTACGCTCGGTCATATGCGCGCCCATTGCTTTCCTCTCGTCTACTCTCTCGGTTTCGAAACTTTGAGACTTTTGACTCTTCGTTGGCAGATGCTCGCCGTACACCGTGCGATGATCCCATTTGTCCCGTCTGCGGCTCGAACTTTGTCGACACATCGGTGATATCTCGTAATCGTTCGAGCAAGATCTGTCAGAGCTTTGCCATATCTCCGAACAGGCTGTGTCGGCCGATGAATCCGAGTAATGTTTCATCTCCTCCCTGAAACAATTGAAGGGTAAAAATGTTGATTGTACCAAAAACCGGTGTAGGTGTGGCAATAAGTGAAACGACATGGAGAGGATGGTATTGACGCTTATTGCATGATAGGAGCGCAAGGACATGCAAGGACTTACCTACTACGCAACTTGAATGAGACTATAGGTGCGATGGATGATGTAGTTGTAGCAGTCGTGGTGATCGTAGCGTTAGCAGTAGCAGTAACAGTAGCAGTAATAGTAGCGGTAGCAGTAGCCGTAGCCGTAACAGTAGCAGTAACAATAGCAGTACTAGTAACAGATTCGTTAAGCCAAGTGATATTTTGACTGGGAGTTGGATCAATGAATTTCTGATAGATGGAGACTTTTTCTTGCCGGTGGCTATCTTCCACCTCGAGCCAATCTTCACGTCCGTTTAGCGAGGATTGCATATGACCCACCGATTGCGCCCGCTTCCGCAGAAATAGATCTTTCGAAATGGCAGTGGCCCCATCGCCCGGCGACGCAGTCCCGGATAAACTAGAACGCGACGGCGATGAGCTTTCGCGGGGCGAGCATTGTTTCAGAATCGGTCGAACCACGTCGCACTCCGGCAAGCTGTTGGTTCGACGCTGGGCAGCGCGATTCTTGAGCATCGACAGTTTCTTTGGCGAGGCACCGTCAACCTCGTTACCCGAATCCTCCTGCGAACTTTTACGCGAGGACTTGAGAATCGTCTTCTTAGGTTTCTCGTCGTGCTCGTCGGAATCCGTGCTCGACTTTTTCTTCAAGATAGGCCGGGGCTCCAGTGACGCTGGATCGCTCGACGACGATTCCTCCCTGCTGTACTTTTTCTTCAGGATTGGCCTGACCTCCGAGCCGTTTATGTTCTCCGGAGTACAGCCGAGAGTCTTCGCTACCGCTGCGACGATGCTTACGTGATTACCGATACCGACCGGCTTTCCGCTGTTTCCGGACGATCGCTTCAAGATACTCGTTGGCTCCGTCGAACCAGCCTGACCATCTTCGCGCTCTTCGTCACCCGATGACTTGCGCTTCAGTATCGACGTCGGATGATGATGCTGCTGATGCTCCTGTTGCTGCTGCTCCTGCAGCTCGTGCGGTTCCTGCTGCTGCTCCTGCGGCTGCTGTTGCTGCGCCTGCGCGCGATCAGGGCTGCGAGATCTCTTAACGAGCTCGTCCAGCGACGAACGGCGCTCGTTAATCAGGATATGCTTTAAACCAACTGCGTTGTTCTCCAAATAGGCAGTGTCCGGAGAACAGCTCCGTCTGCGACGCAGAATTTCATTGTCGTCCAGGCTGCTCCGTTTCTTAAGTATTCCATGCTTCTTCGTAAACTGTTGAACGATCGAGTCCGGCCCGCCCGTGGAGGACGAGCCCGGTTTGTGAAAAATCCCCGACGTCGTTGACGATTCCAAATCGGACGTCTTGTGTTTGAGAATAGAGACCGGCGGGGGCTGCTGACGGTTCGCGAAATTCATTTCGGCAGAAACTGAAGCGTCGTTTGATCCGGAATCGGTCGAATCGTTCAAGTCCATTAAACCGGACGGCTTTCTCATCGAGAGCAAGGGAGCACCGGAATCAACTTCCGGGCCGGCGATACGCAATCTACCGTTGATAGACGGACTCGAGTGGCTAGTCAGTCTCTCTACACGTTCCATAGTTGCCCGGGTGAGTGCTGTCAGAGCGTCGACCCTCCGCGACACCTCAGACTTGTCATCGGCGCTGCTATGGAAATCAAAAAGGCCATTTTCGTCTCTTGTCCAGTTACACTACATTTTTTTTTTTTGCCATTTACTATTGTTCCCCCAAATATGCTCATACATAAATTCAATGTGTAAACTTATGCCAGAGGCAGAACGGTATGTATCGATAGCTCGGTGAATGCTGCTTGGGTATAGTTTCAGCTGATCCAAGCGTAAAAAGTCCCGCCGCTTATAGCCATTGAGTCGACACGTTAGTAGCGACTTATGAGCTATGTAATATACACCGAATAACAATGTACCTGGAACACGATTTAATGCCCGAGGAAGATGAAGCAGTTTCTTGGCCCGCGGCGGATACTTCAGTCGAAGATTCCATTTTGATGCACCGTTTCCTAATCCTCGTACTTTCGGTCTTCTCGTCTATGGAGTAAATTAGTCTCCCTCAATTCCGAGCTCTTTTTCATCTCAAAGTCTCTCGTCGCCACGATACTTACGAGAGCTGGTATGCGTGGACTGTTTTGTGGTCAAACTCCGTTTGGGCGTCCTGTCAGTTTCCCTGGCGCCGCAACTGGCCGTCGGCCTGCTGGTGGTAGACATCGGACTCTTCTAAGGAATCAATGTTGACATTAAAAATCGTATCTCGGACGATAAGATTTATCCGATCGCTCACCGCTTTCCTCGAAACACTTGTTCCCGTCTGGAGTCTAGACGCGGATGAGTGATCTGTACCGAACGACTTTCTGGCAGGTGCTGTCGCTTCTGAAAACAATAAAATTGATCGATGTAGAAAGGCTCGCTGTTGAACTTAAAAAAATTGAGTTACACTTCACCGGTGGGAGAGACGATCGACGCGGCGCGTAATCGCGAAGCTTTGGTCTCTCTGATGGAGGCAGCAGCCTTATTAGAGCTCGGATTCCTGAGGCTGTTCTTCTTCTCCAATTTGACGCTCGTTTTTGCCGGACCGTCGCAGCTCCGTTGAGCATTTTGCACTTTGTAATGCAACGGAATGTTGTCCGCTTCCTTCGACGAGCTACTATCGCTCGCTGACATCAATCCGGTAGCTCCGGCTGCTACCATCTCTCATGTAGCGAACAAGCGGTTGGAACGAGGAGTTGGTTTTAACTTTAAAACAACTTACTGAATCATTGTATTTTCCCGAAAGGTCGTAGCCATGATGTCGTAAGCAAGGGAGAGAGTGAGATTTTTTTTTTTAACTTTATCTTTAATACAACCAACCGGCAATCGAAGTACCGATGTGCCTTCGAAATTTAACTAATCAAATAATACTCCTTCTATTTAGACGGTATATAACCACGACTTGCGTCAATTGTCATCTTAAATTGCGGTTACACGATAAGCACACGATCAACACTCGCACACACACACACACACGCACGACACCGTCGGACACGTAGCGACAGCGATAAAAATGTTTCTCGTCGTCGTCGTCAAGTGGCGCGCCGGTGGGGGAAAAGTTTCGAAAACATAGCGACACGCATTAATGGCTGACTGGCATTTGGCATGATTTGCGCGGGTACAAAGCTCTGAGTGTGTTGCTGTTGTCATAGAATGTACCGAAGATCCTTGGACAATCAGTTTGTGCATATTCCATGCGCGAGAGATACGGTCGCGATAAGATAGTACAACAAGCGCATGGTAAGACAATAACAAATCCGTATTGTGTTTGCGAGGTTAGGATGTCGTAGTACGTGTTTCAACGAGTTTCCTTCCAGAGAGCACGCAACTTTCTAACTACGAGGAGAATGGCGCGTTCGACAAGATCGAGACGAGTACCGCTCAAGTACTCGGAAGAAGAATTCGTCGTACAAACCAAACCTAAAAATACACGCGAGAAGAATAACACCGACGACGATGCAAAGCTACAAGGCTCAACGAATGACGGACGTGTCGGTCGTTTCAAAGGTAATTTGTATGGCAAAGAGAGATTTTCAATGTTCGGCTCGCCCGTTCTGCGGGACAGGACTAACCTTTTGATGAAAAAAGGTACAGGCGACGATCCGAGTAGCGGAAAGAAGCCAACGAAATCCACGAAAGAAAGCGCGACATCGGATTTAACGAAAAAGGCCAAACTTGTCGATTCTGAGAACCGTACGGCAAAGATACGTTCCACCAGGGCCGCTCGGTCTAATCTTGGAAAAGAAACTACATCCGTCAAAAGGTCTTCGACCAAACGTTCCAAGGACAACGTGGGAGACGAGCCGAAGAGATCGACGCGTTCCATAGAACTAAAGGAGAAGAAAGGTTCTGTGGAAATAATGAACAAATTTTTCAAAAACAAAGGCACGCTCGCGGCAATCGACAAGGAAAATGGATCTTCCAAAGGGAACCCGGTGATGGGAAAAAGGAGAAACATAGTCAGTCGCGCTAAGCTAAGAATGAGCACTTCCTTTCGCCTGCGCCAGACAAACCTCAAGGAATCCTTCGCAAAGACGAAGCCCAAGAAGGACCTACGTCCGCGCAATGCTGCGAAGAATTACTGTGAGGACTCGACCGTGCTTGAGAAAACCAGTGTGGAGAAACCTGAGGCACCAAAGGATGGAGTAAAACGCCCGATATACAAGACCGCAAAGTTACCGGACGATTGCGAAAATAATGCAAGTGGAATATACGAATTCGAGTACAACAGTAACGATTCTCAAGAAAAAATTGCTAAGAAAAAGAGGAAGAGAAAAGTGGGTACAAACGTTGGTAAAAATAAATCAAAGGCAATCGGTACTAATACGAAAAAAGCGACAGCCAAGAGAGTGGTTCCTAAAAGGCCGGCGAAAGAGACCGACAGCGAGAAGGTTGCTAAAAGGCCGGCGAAAGAGGCCGACATCGAGAAGGTACGAAATGAGAATAAACATCACGTTACTTTCGATGTACAAGACGATGTTGACGCATCGCCAGTTACCACTACCGACCATCCGCCGATGGAGAATACCGGGCAGCAAGCGGCTAAGCCGATCATCGTGAAATCTGTTGATCTGAAGGGAGAAATGCGGATACGCCTGCCTGGTACACCTCAGCCAGACGAATCAGCTGAAACCGATCGCCAAGGATTGCCCACGACGACGAACGCTTCCATGGTACAACCGTCCGTCCAGTACAGGACTATGATGAATCACGTTTTATTGAACAAGTCCCTATCGCCGATCTCGAAAGCGATGGATAACTTTGATCCTAGTAGTCCATGGAGGGCACCGACGTTCCCGAGCCTACAGTTTTCTCGGGTCAAGAGCGTCTTTCAGAGTACTCCTCAATTTTGCAAGCTTCCTACAATGGGAGCGACAGGCAACAAGACACCGGCAGACAACAACGGGACCGTCAAATTATCGCCACCGATCGTCGATGCATCAACGCCCAAGAAGGCCATTACTATTGTAAAGTCTCCGAGGAAATTCGGCACCGAGAATGTTAACATATCGCAACCGATCTTCGACAAGTCAACGCCCAACAAAGCCGTTACTCTTGTAAAATCTCCGAGAAAATTCGATAACGAGAATGTTAACGTATCGCAACCGATCTTCGACAAGTCAACGCCCAAGAAAGCCGTTCCTCTCGTAAAATCTCCGAGAAAATTCGGTAACGAGAATGTTAACGTATCGCAACCGATCGTGGACAAGTCAACGCCCAAGAAAGCCTTAACTCTTGTAAAATCTCCGAGAAAATTCGGTACCGAGAACGTTAACGTATTCAACCAATTCGTTGAAAAGCCAACGCTCACCAAGGCTGTTATTCCTGGTAAATCACCGAGAAAATTCGGTACCGAGATCTCGAATGTAACCGCAACGAATGTCGGTACCAAGGTAATTAACGAGAACAGCCACGAATCTGAACTGGATTCATCCTCGACGCCACTTGCCGCTGCAACCACGGATCTACAAGAAAATACAATTCCTTTCGACGACAACGCCGATGACAAGGAAAACTCGGTGCCAATCCACCAGTCTACCAAGGCGGAGAATTTGCCCACCAGTCCAAGGAGGCTTCGGTTGAATTCTAGTCCGCGTAAGGTCGACAAGCTCTCTACCAAGATGAATCTCGCACCTCAAGCCGGACCGTCCGGTTTGCAAGATCGTAAATCGCCGAACGAATCGAGGTTTCTCAAACAATCGAATCTCAATAATTTCTTGAATCTCGAGAAAATGCCGACCAGCACGAGGATCACTACGCCTCATGGAATATTCGACGACGTGAATACCTCACCGATAAACGGTAAGCCGATCAGCAGCAAGACAACGAAGGAAGCCAACGTACAAAATGCTTTCGGATTTGACGAGGATGACTACGATAAAACGGATATCGGCCTATCGGCGATTAAACCCTCTCACTCGAATGTTACGACCGATAACATACGTAAGAGACTCGTAACTAAAGTGGACAACAAAAAGGAAATAACTGACAGTGGTGCGGCACCCGTGAGACTGTCCATTGGAGAAATGAAAAAGCACCTTCCTGTCCCAACTGTTAGAAAAATCAAACCCGTTGTCAAGTCGAGAGAAAGAGTGGAAGAAGAGGAGAACGAGGATCGACCTACCAGAGAGCAACAAGTCGTACCTACGAACGACAAGGTCGTCACTTTTTCCGATACGTTTGATCTTTCGACGGAACCGAACGAATTAAATGACAAGGAAAATCTATTGTTCGCCGACTTAGAACCAGTGCATTTCAAGCAGGTAATTGACTATAAGTGACTCGCATATGTAGAGAGCTTGTGGTTTTAAAAAATGTATTTGATTTTAATTTGTTTATTTTTTTTTCCAGCCACCGAGACACTTGTACAAACGCAAACGTGCCGCAACATACTGTACACATTCGGATGATGAAGAGGAAGATAGGAGCGCCGCTGCATGCGTCAATCAGGGAACAAAGAGAAGAAAGATCACTAAGCTCGAGAAACAGCAACAAAAGAAGATCGAAGAATGGGCGAACGGTTTAAACAAGACTTTCGAGGAAATAGATCATTTCGACTTGGTCGTAGAGTGATCTTAAAAATGTGTCGGTAATGTATTTTTTTTTCCCCCACGAGACCGGCAGTGAGTTTACTGCGGTTTATTTATGTAACAAAGCAATTTTGCATTGTCCTCTCGTTTTCCCGGTGTCCGTACCACAGACGGTTTCAAACATATACCCGTGCAGCATATTCCATTTTAAATACTTTTTTTTATATACATATATAACGCGTCTTATACGTCGCAGTACATTCGATCCAAGTTTAATTTTAACGTCTTATCGGGACCTTACGTAATAAGAACATTAACTCTAAGACTTTTTTCTATATAATATAGTATATTTATGAAACAAGTTTTAAACTCAACAGAGTATATTTAGATATACGAAATGTATGATATACTGTAACTTATCGCTAATAATACAGCGCATAATCTTGTGAGCCGTATTATGACGATCATGCGGCGAACAATAGATTATGTAGATTTTTAATGAACCGCGTTTGTTGACTGAATTATTATTGGGTGTGGTGGTCAGTCTGCCGAGTCTGGTCGCGGGATCCCGCTTGCACAAGCGGAACAAGTCGCGTCCAGTGGAAACAACACGTCTCTTATCTGTAAAAGCTGGAGCTCTCACGACATTCGAGCTGGATAGAGATAACGGGGGCGATATTTGGAACGACCGTCGGATCATCGATGCGCGCTTCGGCGACTTTCAATCGTGCGAAATCACCGCGACCCTACCACAACCGCCTCGACGATAATGGTTAAAAAACAAGATCTACCGTCTGCATGTCGGGCGGTATGAGAATAATCTGGTGCAGTGCACAGCTCGCCGCATCCGCGGCGGAGATCCTTTGTTTCTCCGTCCATTTCCAAGCCGTTCGTGCTCGCGTCGTCATCAGCCAGAGTACACGTGCGCGCTGGCGCTGCAACGAGGCTTGACTCATTCTTCACTGCATGTACAAATAAAACAAGTGCGTTTCAATCCATATTCGCTTCCACAGCTGCGATACAGAGTCCAACGGCAGCGATCGAGAGTTTTCTTGTCTATTCCGCGTGCGCGTTTTCTCAGCGTAAACCGCCGAGCCTCCGTCGGCCTCTTCCTCCTCCGCCGTGGTAGAAGGTCTTCCGAGACGTCCATTACGCTCATCCTTGCGACGCGCATCGCCGTTAAGACTCGGTAAGATAACTCTAGACATGAGCCGCTACTCTCTACAAATATTCCTTGATAGTGGATCGACAAAGTTTTTTTTTTCTCAGCCTTCGAGAATACATCCTCGAGCAGTATGCCTCGGAGAGTCGGAGATTATTCTACGGATTTATAATGACTCTGTTCGCAATCGCGCCTCGTCGCTAAGTCCTTGGACAGGAAATATGTTGTTGGCTCAGGGACACATCCACGCGCCTCCGCGACTAATGTAAGGCTTTTTTTATTTTTGATACTTTTAGTAACCTGAAACATGAGTACCGTACGTTCGACTCTTAGTCGACGCATTCTTTATTGTACAACATTTAATCGCCGAAAGGCGCTAATCTCTGTGCCTCGCCTTCGATTACTATAATCGACAACAATAACCTCCGCAGCTGCACGCGATCGGTTCCTGTTATCTCGTAGCATGATACACTAGCCGACTATAGAAACATACCTGAAATATAACAGAGTGGAAGAATCACTGTTTGTAAAAACATTCAGCTGAATTGTGTCCAATAACAACCGCTGCACGCATAGCTATAATGAGTCATCCGTCTCCGCATAATGGGTACACGATAATGGAGTATACGCGAATCCCCATCCCAGCCAGAAGTTTGCGCAAATACTCACAAATTAGATTACTATTTAGACGGTAGATGGTAAATAATTCATTTTCACAGTCCCACATATCTTTCCGTATACAGAGACCCGTGAACAGAGGCAGGTAACTGTTTTACCCTCGGAGACGGTGGTTTCGCATCACCTTAAGAATTAACGTTCCGATAATATAACCCGGTGAGTCACGCTTGTTTCCCCCGTTCGATATTCTCCGGCTTTCGCGGCAGTGTAGCCATCGGCCACCCACACGACCTGCCCTTCTGCGTGACTCATTGGACTCTTCTCGGAAACGGCCCGAAACAACGGCGGCACCGCTCTCCCTAGAAATGTTTTAGCGAGCCAGAACTTTTTACCGAATTTTCACCGTGAGTGCCGGACCGATATATCCAATAATGCGCCGATAGAGAAATTCAATGGTCAATGAAACAACATTGTACAGTGTATCATGCATAGGCTCCTTCGAACTTCTGAAAAGTCGATTTCTATTCAAGATGGCGATTGGTCGGAGTCTAGACGCGCCGTCGGGATTCGTGTCGACGGCGGAGAGTCGCGAGCCTGCCGAACCCGTACGAAGCCCGAGGTATTCCCCCACGTTATGAGTCATCACTCGCAGTTTCGAGCTAGCAGCAGCGGCACTACCAGCAGTTTCGAGGGAGAACGTTTCAGTGTTGTACGTATGCCTGCGTACTGTCGCGGTTCGATTCCTGATATTTCTCTCTGTGGATCCGAGAATCGATGAGAATCTTTCGTGTTTACGTACGATAGAAAAACGCGTGTCAACGGCGTCGTAAGAGGAAACGATTTAAAAAAAAGGAACAGTGGTCAGGACAACAGCCGAGATCTCGAAGTTCGGAGGGGGACGGAGAGCAAAGGAACAGAAAAAAGAAGAGAAAAAAAGAACCGATCATGAAGTTGGATGTCTCAGACGCATTGTACGACAGCTCGAGCGTATCGAGCGACAGCGGGGCCTCGCAGAGCTCTCGCGTCAGCCACGACTTTCTGTCGAGTATCGCTAATTCCGCAGCTCTACCGAGTAACGTGAGTACAATTTCCAAGCTGAATCTTTCCGATTATGCCTGCGAGTGGCGTTGTACAGCCACACGGGGTGACGCAACGATAGAGCCTTAAACTAGAAAGTTGGCGCGCAGATTAAAGCGTTTAATATATGTTGGCGTACATGATAAAAATTAATGCGACGACGACAGGGTTCTAGGTTAGAATAATCGGTATCCAGCAGAGTATTGTGTACAGACACGTACTATGGATATCGATTATTCTCCGACGCAACGAATAATCTAGCACTGCAAATAACAACACAACAATCAGTCATTAGCAACAGCAGCATCGGCAATATCAGTGCCAGTGCGTGCGAGTTTCAGCTTTCAACTACGGAGTGCCAGTCACTGTCTTACGCAATAGCGTGCTATCGTGCCAAGTGGAAATTGTTAGTTAATTTTTTTGTCTATATTTTTTTCTGTATTTTTCTTTATACGACGGTGTCAGGTCAACTCCGCACACCGAAGAGGTACACGCACTGCAACAAAAGACAAAGCGCGCGTACACGAGAGCAATGAATCTTTGTTCGGTGAGTCACAGGTGCTCCCTTGGCCGACGCAAGGCTTCACTCTCGGACCTCTGGAATAGCTATTTACTGCATTCTCTCGCGATCGCTTATTCGGGATATAGCGAGGCGCTGTGCTAGTAAGTTGTATCGGGAGCTCGAAGGTCGCGACACGATTCCCATTGCGTTCAAGTTGACTGGCTTCACTCAACTCTGCACCGCGATCGTTACCTCGGCGCGTCGTTTGACTCGGCCCAAACAATAATGCATTTTATCTTTTTTGAATACAAAATCTTTTCGGCTTTCTCTCGGCCAAGTGTCGTCCCGTTGTTCGACGCTCGAGCCATTGTCACGCCAATCACGGAGGCTCGCCGGCTTGGCTTGAAAAATCTCTTTGTACCGTGGACAAACAATGCAACGGTAAAGGAATGAAAGAGTTATCGGCTAAGTGCCTCAGCCTCGTTAACTACAGTCCGAACGGTCAACGTTCTCTAACGATCCCTAAACGACTCGATCGTTTTTAACGATTGCACCCTACATTAACATCGCGAGCGTAGACGGGCCAACTGCGAACGCAGTAAACACAAACCGAGGTTCGTGTAACGTCGGGCTCGAGCCTGAGTGCACCGCTGCACACAAAGAAAGCAATAAGTACCTCGATCGGGGAATTCCCACTCCGGAATAGAACCGAGCCTAAAGAGACGGAGGGAAGATGCTCCCCTTTTTCTCTTTTTAACCGAGCTACATTATACCAGATACTACCTGAAAACGGGAGTCTCGTTCCGCGTGCTTTCAACTCTACGATAGCAAAGTCACGTGACGAGAGTGCCCGCCGAGCTACGCGGCCTTACGATTGGTCGTTGTCGGCTTACCCCGCGTATCGGCAATCAAGATGGCCATGACGTCATACTTGTACCACCGTCGTAGCTCGACTTGCTCGTTGACCGTCGAACGTCGATCGTCGGCGCTCGGCTTCTCTCTCTCTCTCTCTGTCTCTCGGTAGTCGCGTTTCCTCGCAAGAGAGTCGACGGAGTGGGGGTTACGGCGGGTGTCGTTCTCCCGCTATCTACTATGAGTATATAGTTTCGCAGTCACGTTGACGAGTCGCTCAGTCAACACGTATTCGGCGTTCGCGCACTGTGTCGTGTTAGAAAGTTGGACATCGTCGCGTACAGAAAACGTTTTGTACGTTTCTATCGATTCAAGTATCGATCGTATTAATCGTCGCAACGTGCCAAATTGTCCTTACGATCCTGTGATTAAAAAACCGATTGTAAAGAAGCAGCAAGAAAGTGATCAATGTCACAACTAGTGCCAAACTCGGACTTATACCAAGTCATGACAGACGACAGCGCATATTCCCCGTTCTCGATGTACTCGACCTTGGTCGCCACGGATCCCTGGCAGCTAACGAAAGAAGAGAAAGCGATGGTAAGGAGAACATTGAATTCGCTAATCCAACGGTCATACTCGATAAATTTAACGAACAGACGTGACCTCGCGAGAATCGATTAACATTATTAATCGGAGATCGAAAGCGCCGCGCCGACGCGCACGGTCGTCGCCGGAGGGATAATCCTTAAATCTGAGAGGAAACGCCGAGTTGACGTTCGTTAACCCTTCAATTAAGCAGGACGGTTGGTGAGCGAGCACAAACGGTGGAATCGAGCGTATCGTGAATAACCTAGCGCGTGCTTGGAAAGGCTCGAGCCAAAAATCATTGTTCCTCGACGAAGATATTCAGCGATGGCATTGTCGTGCGACGAGGCGTCGCGATAAGTGAACGAGACCTGGGTGTCGTCTCCATCGAGGCGGGCCCGTGCCACTCGTCTTATTTCCGTAGCGCTTAGCTCAGTTTCGCAGCCTCTGACTCATCCTTCTCTCTCGCGCCACGCTCGGAAGCCGCGTTCTCAACTACCAACGATTTATGAATGAAAATCCTCGGGCGGGAGTACTTGACTCACCGACAGAAGGGGCCGTTGTCGCGGGGACTTGTACTCGTTAATCGATTACCCGAGATAGTTGGTTTGTCTATTCGTTCGATAGTTTTTTCTTTTTTTTTTCTCGCGACTCGGATCCGTATGTCGGAAAAGGTATAGCACGAAGTGGCTCGGGCGCACGTGCGTCCCGACCAACCCGTATACATTATCGTGTATACTACGTGGTTCCATGGCGCTACCCCCCGCCGCCGTCCAAGTGCAGCGAGCGTCGGAAATGCCTCGGGGATTGCGTCAGTCCTCAGGAATTCCCGGAGCCGTTTCTGTCCGTGCGACCGCGGAAAGAGAGTCGACCGGGCGCTGGTGTGTGTAACCGGGATCGAGAGTGACGGTGCGTTTCTCGACCGTTCGACGTTACTTTTTTTCTTTCGATCTCACCTCCATTTCCCGTGACCTCTCGAATCCGGAACGTTTTAATTTTCGATGAATATTTTTCGCGTGTCGCTCGCGGGCAAGGAAAGGCCCCCGACTTACCGGGTTACCGAGAACTAGTTACGACGAGACTCCGACAACTGGCTTCTCGGAATCGTCGAGCCGCACGATACTACGTACAGTACGCAAGCGCGAATCGCCAATCTCTCCCCCTCCTGCCTCCCAGTCAGTTCGATACCGGAATGAGAGAACAAAATAGGTGACGCAATCCGGCGCGGTGGGATTTTCTCGGTAGAGACAACCGCTTTAATGTATTAAAGATATTTCGTTTCTTCGATATATCATTCGTTCGCTCGATCGATAATCGAGTAGAATTTTCACGCGCGTTTTTATTACAGTCGAGCAATGTGTCGGGAGCGAAGGAGGACGCGCAGCGGCGGGCACGCGATCGGGTCCCGATAGCGTTCCTTGCCTCCACCACCGACGTCGACGGCGGGAGCGGGCATGAGCAGCATCACGATTCACGATGACAGAACCACTGTCAGTGTCACTGCGACCGCCGTCGAGTTTTCTCGCGTCCCCCGGCACCGAGTCGGATCTTTTAACTCGAACTCGACGCACGCTGTACTCTCCGTGTCCTCCCACCCCCCCGCTCCACCATCTCATTTAACTTATTATCGCCTCGCTTCGTCTGCTTCGCCGACGCGCATTGTATTCGTTCTACGACGTTTTCGCATTTGGATTAAATTACGAGAATTTTTATACCTCTAGGTAAGTCGAGCTACCTCTACGGGAACGATCAACATCAACTTTTCAGTGTCGCCGATCGTCCTGCATAGATACGGCGATTAATAATCCTTCTACTTGCGCGTTGCGTTCGTGACTGCTGAAATTTCGCAACGTTGAAATGAACGGCAAAAACACCGGAGACAACGAAAACAGCAAAATCGGGGGGCCTGAGTGAAACCCATAAATGACGTCTTCTTGCCGTAGCGGGTCAGTTAAAAAGGCCCTGCGTCGGTTTTATCCGCCGTAATCACACGGCAAGGTTTTTTTGTTTTTCTTCTACTCTCCTCCTTTGTCTCTCTATCGGTATTGTGTGCGCCTACTATTTTCGACACACTGTCGACGCTCGTGCATGTAACGGACGGACCGATGTTTTCACCACCGCGATTTGTTCTCGCCGACGATTTGGGGGAGGGGTCATCGCTCTTGGGCTCTCTTCTCCTTCGAGTACTTGGTGTACATTTTTTTTTTTTTTTTTTTTTAAATTCGAAACAAGGAAAAGGCCGGATACTGGTGTGGTCCCGCTTAAGTCCGATAAGCGACCGCTTCCTCTTGCTTACCCAGTATCGTGACCCGGCGTTCGGTCGTCCAGTCATCCGTACGAAGTTTTATTAATCCTTGTCGTAAATTTTTATAAATAAGGAAAAAAAAATTATATCGTGACGATTTTCTGACCCAGTGGTTATTCGGATATACAAACGCTCCACAGGTGCGTTAAACTGAGAATTTCACAACGTGCGACTCGTCGGAGTGCAGTGCGGTGCCGCTTAGTCGGATAAGCGACCGCATTCTCTTGCTTATCTAGTATTAAGACCCGTCGTTCGGCAGTCCAGTTATCCTTCGAGACCCGTCGTTTGATAGTCAAATCATCATTGGAAAGACTTACTGGTCACTGTCGAAAAATTGTTGAAATAAGGAAATGGTATATTACGCTACAAGGGCGAGAAGTGCGCGATTTTCGCCGAGTGTGAAGTTTACTGCTCGAGCTAAGCGAGGGCAGAAATCACCCGAGATGAACATACGCCCTCTCCAGTGTAGCGTTCGGTACTCTTTTTCCGATTTCGTTACAATAACCACATTTCTTGCGTCGCAAAATCACCGTGTTCGCCAATGGCCATTACTCCCACGGGAGTAATAAGGCTCATTACTCCCGCAGATATCTGACATCAAATTTCGTTCTTCGCAAATCGCTGCGAATGCACTGTTTTTGGAATAAAATAAAATTGTTCATTTGCAGCATTTTATTCTCCAAGTGAACTTCCCAAACGAGCTTAATGAAAGTCTCATGCAGATATCTTCAGGGTGATTAAGGTGAAGCAAAAGACGTTCTCTTTTACTTCAGTAATTACTTTCAAGTAATGAAATAGAACTTTTAAGTAATGATACAGTACCGGGCATGCGCACAGGTTAATAATGATCATTGGTGATTAATAGGCGATTTTCCGCCCGCGTTGCACGCAAGAAATTTAGTTATCTTAGCGAAGACGGCAACAAAAAATGAGATAGTGTCAATTTTCTGACCGAGCGGGGTTATTCGGATATAGAAGCGCTCCACAGGTGCGTTAAACTTAGAATCTCACAATGTGCGACTCTGCAGAGTACAGTAGTCGACACAATGGCACGGTACGGTTGAGGTACTCGCAACCAATACCGAATCGAGATGTCCCAGCCGGTTCCGATTGGCCGAGCACCGGGGAGTAAACTTCAGTGTTCCGATAATTGAATCTTCGTTAATCGCCAAGTTTACGGTCGGTGCGCACCACTGGCTACAGTACCGGTACTACGGCTCTGTCGGTCTATATAACCGAGTAGCGCGGGTCTCGTAGTGATGGTTCGCATCTATTTTTGGGGGTCGCGATGCCAAGTCGCATGGCAGAGAGACCGCAGCGACGGCACCGGCAACCGCGACGAGATCGGGACGCCCGCCAGTGCGAGAGAGGCGTCGGTAGACGACGCAGCGACTTCCCGGGGAGGCGCGAGCCACAGGAAGAGGGAGAGATTAGGAACGGAGAGCGACGAAACGTTCAACGGCAGATCCGCTGCTGCGAGGAGAGAAAGAACAAAAAAAAAAAAGAGAAACAAAAGAAGAGGAGACGACAAGTAAATGTCGAGAAGAAAGGGGCAGTAAAGCGCTCTTCGTACCGACTCCCGAGCGACCTTGTTACGAACGAACGATCGACCCGATTGCATTGAAGAAAAATAAAATAATCAATCGCGTTTCGTCAACGACTTATCGTCTATCGAGAAAGAAAACCCCTGATTACACTTGTAATTATCCTTTGCGACAACGAAACATTCAACGAATCAATCATAACCTCATCGTAACGAAACAATGACAACGGCCATGGATCCCGTCGATATTGCAAACATACTCGCTCAGGAGTTGCTCTATCAGCAGGTAAACTTTCGACGATACCATTTTTTGAGAAGAACTAACCTCTCTCCGTCTCCGCGTTCAGTGAGTATTCGGGGTGATTGTGGTGCCGGTCCGGTGTGGAGAAACATCCAGCAGCTCGGTGTCCCGAGCCTCCCCCCCGCTCGGTAAAACAGTCGATTTTCCGTTCCGAGCGAGGCGGAACCCGCCCGACTCTTCGGGAATCGATTCCGGGCGGCGGCAACGTGTCCTAACACGCTCGATCGTTTCCAGCCTGTTACGGCTCTCTTTCGCTCCTCTTATCTGTCCCGTTGCCGTGCATGTGTGCCTCTTATCAATCGTCGTGCAAACATCGTGAGGTTTCTCCGCGTCGTTTACGGACTCGGGATATAACGATGCCCTTTGTCTCGCGCTCGCACAGTAGCCGAGCAAGTGGACCAGTAGGTAGAACGTTTAATTTATTAATAGACGTCAACGAAAAGAAGAGACAAAATTTTCACGGAATTTCGTGACGAAAGATTCTCGAGAAAACACTGTGCAACGGTCTTCCCTCCGATGACGCAGGTGAAAGCTTTTTTGATGATTTCTTTTTTTTTTTCCTTACATTCCTCGAAACACTCGCAAGGATACTCCGCAGCACGGTATCTCGCCGTTGGCTCCGAGCAAACGAGACCCCCGGGTGAACGTCCGCCGCCATCGCCGGGTCTTCCCAGTTTACGAATAAACCCTAATAATTTAACTGCTAATTGCTGCGCGCATCGGTAATGTTTTTTTTCGATAACTCGTATGTAAACTTAAAGGCAATGAAGTTACAATTTTGAAGCGAAGTGGGTGGATCGCCGTATATCTAATGTATATGTGTGCATATATATATATACATATAGACAGACAGACAGTAACCACTGGGAGTAACTTTAGCTGTGACACATCGCCACCACACGGTCGTCAACAGAGCCACTCTAGTTTCGAGAGGCCGAACCGATTCTCGGGTCACCTGGGCAATCCCGAAAATTCGACCGGTTCGTCCGTCGATAACAAGGAAATAAAAATGTGTATGTACGTGTAATCGGACAACTGATAACGTTATCGTTCCGTGCGATCACCGATATTTTTACGCTCGGTCGTGTCGCGTCGACCGCCGAGAGCGAGAACCGAAGTCGCGGCGAACGGTAACGACGCGATGCGGCGGCACGCGGAGGTGGCAAGGCCGAGGAGGTAACGCGTTCGTGAAAATGCCTTGGCGGCAATGCTTCCCGTCGCTCGCGCCTTCTCCTTCCTCCTTTCCTCGTGACCCGCGTATGTACATCACCGCCAAAATTAGTCTGGCCAAGTTTTTTTTTCCGCCTCTCTCCTGCGATTCGACACTTTATTTGTTTTTTTTTCTTCCTTATTTGCCGAGCTCGTGAGACCGACTGGCCAGCGCCACTCTTCGCAGGGACACTCCGCTGACACTTAAAAAATAAAATAGCGGGCATGAAAAAAGTGAATGGTCGATCGAGGATTAACGTTAGATTTGTTTTGTTCCAGCTGGTTTCGTTGGATGGATTGCACAGTGGTGTGCCGACGAGGACGACACCCACACTGACGCCGACGACCCTTCGCAGCATCGAGCAAACTTTTCTCGAATTGACGAGCGAGTCAGGGTCGCACAGCCGGGAGGCCGGTTTCGTGCCGCCTCTCGTCGAGCCGTCCCAGCCGACACCGGCCCAGACCCAAAACACCCAGAACAACAACAACGTTCTCCTGGAAAATCAACAGTCGCAGTCCCATCAGCTTCACGAACTTCAGCAGCAGAACCATCACCAAACGAGACGCAACATGGGCGGACGAAGACCGACGAGAACCATCGGCATGTCCCCCGAGGAGGAGGAGAGACGGCAGGTCCGCCGGGAGAGGAACAAGATGGCAGCAGCGAGATGCCGCAAGCGACGCATGGATCATACCAATTCCCTACTAGAAGTAAGTATCGAGCGGACGATAATATTTTTTCGCTTAAACACGGTGCTTTTGCTATAATGGAAAATTTACTGTTAAACGAAGGAGACCGAGGGATTGGAACAGAAGAAACAGAGCTTGCAGGACGAGATACATCAGCTGCAGCAAGCCAAGGACGAGCTCGAGTTCATCCTGGAGGCTCACCGAGCGGTATGCAGAATACGCTCGTCCTCGCCCGTCGACGTCAAGCCCGTCATAAAGCCGCCTCAACCGTCGGAAGACCATTTCGTCGAGCCCCAGAAGCGAGAATCCGTAAACAGTGCCAGACCAAATAGACCAAACTCTTTGCCAGTTGGATTTGACAACAACAACAGACCGAATTCTCTGCCGATATTCACGGAGCCAAAGGAACGACCGGACTCGTTGCAATTCAAGACTGTCGAGACCCCGACATTTATGAAGACCGCTTCGGAGGTCGCCGGCGTGCCGATAACAACGCCCTCCAGCGGGATACCGTTCAACTTTGATTCCCTTATGGAAGGTGGCACAGGACTCACTCCCGTCTCCACACCGCTCATCCCGTCGTGCTCCAGCCAACAGAGAAACAATCTTTCGGCGGTAGATCTCAGCTCTCCCGACGCCAATCCACCGAAGCTCGTGAGCTTGTGACGCCAGGAAGAGTTTGGATCTAACGAGGACGATCCCGAGTGAGATCGGGCATGCGTTGTTATCTTTAACGTATAAAAAAAAACACATTGACGAGAATCACGACGCTCGGGGCAAATTTTCTACTTTATACCCGTGCGTCGTGGACGTGTCGCGTTGCCATAAATGTTATATCCTGATAAAAAGAAGAAAACCAAACAAAAAAAATAGCCCGAGGGAAGACATTACCGCGCACTCCGAATAATTGAAACACCACAGTATTTTGATTAAACGAGCCTGGACCAAAGAATTTTCGGTCAACGGATGAAAAAAAGGAAAGCAGAGTAACCCTCTGGGAAAATATATATCGTATCGGGGGAATGGAATTTTTTTTCTCGATATAGAGAAAGAAAAATTCGACAGTACTGGAGCAAACATCATGGAAAGAGCATCGTGTGCGTACGAGATGTGAGAATATAAATACGAGCTCGAGTTTTCTGCGACACTCTCCGGCTAGCAGCTGGACGAGTATAGATAAAAGTCTAATCCCTCCATACGCATAATATATATATATATAAAGTATATATATGTATTATCAAGTAGGACAATTTTACACAACTTTGAGCAATATTAATATATATTTACACGCGATAGCAACGCGGCAATTTGCAGCCGCTCAACTGTTGAGAAACGCGTAATAATATTGTAATACACTATTGATGCAATATACTATTTTGTTTAGGTCAAGCAACCGACGAGAATTTTTTGACCTTTTCGCCGATATCCTCGATTACTGTAAAATTGTATAAATTATGCGAAGCCGGTGACACTCTTGATCGCCTGCTGTTCCTCCAGCGGTCCCATCGACCGATAGTCGTTGAATTCGAGGGTAAACGTCGCGCTTCCCGAGGAGATGATTCTGAGTACCGTGGCGTAACCGAGTAACTCTGCGAGCGGAGCAAGGGTGCGTATGACTTTATTCTGACCGCGAACTCCTATCTCTTGAATCTCGGATCTTCGTCGGCCAAGATCGGCCAGAATACCCGACGCATAAACTTCGGGAGTAACGATCTCGAGCAACATTATCGGTTCCAGTAGAACAATCCCAGCGTCCTCGAGAACCTGGTAACAGATTCCGGAATTACCGTTTTGTGCATCCGACATCGGAGGATGAGGATGTTCGAAATGCTTACCTTACGAAGACACCGAGTGACCGTGGCGGCGATCATAGTATCGGAGGTACCCCTGCCGACTTGAAACCAGTGGAGCTTCACGCCGACATCGACGACCGGACAACCGAGCTTAGGCCCGTGAGAAAGACCCGATAAAACGCCCTGCTTAACGGCGCTCATAGCTCTCGGGTGTATGCTCGCGATGTTGGCCGCGCTGTCGTGCGACCTATCTAACTGGAGAATCTCTTTACCCTGGTGATTCGGCAGTACGGAAAGCGTTACGTCGACGCTATGATTGGTAGAACCGATCTTATGCTCGGACACGAGACGATCCCTGTGGCTCGTTCGTACAGTTTCCTTGTAAGCTATCTGAAGTGGTCCCAGATCAACGTCGATGTTATATTCACTTCTGATTCTCTCCTTAATAATGTCTATGTGCAGCTCTCCCATTCCCGAAAGAACCGTCTGTCCGGTCTCCTCGTTCTGGGTGACTCTCAGACTCGGATCTTCCCGCGTCAGCTCGGCAAGTGCAGTATCGAGAGCCGACTGCGTGGCCAGCGAGGGCGGCTCTATGGAGCAAAAAAAAACCGGATCGGGTAAGCTCGCTCCGCTCGCTAACTGCCCTTTTCTGTTGATAAATTTTTCGACCCGCCCAGCCGCCGAGGCGTTGCTCGTCAACAAATCCCCGGTAACCGTGTACTTCAAGCCCGTAAGAGCTCCGATGTTACCCTCGGTGACCTCGGCGACTTCCTCGTAGTCGTCGGCGTACGCGGCGTAAAGCCGACCACCCTGCTCGCTCTTGGCTCGTTCGACGTTGTACATCTTCTGGCCCTTGGTCAATCGGCCCGTGTACACCCTGAAGAACGTAACCGGGCCCCGTTGCTTGTCGTGAACGATTTTGAAAGCTCTGGCAGAGAAATTATTCTCGAAACAGCGATAATCCTTCCTCCGCGGATTCAAATCCGGCGACGGCAAATAGAGAATCACGGCGTCCATCAGTGGCTGGACGCCAATATTTTTGTAAGAGCTTCCGAGTAGAACCGGCACGGCTTTTCTGCCGATGGTGCAACGACGAACGGATTCGACCAGCAGCTGTCCCGATATTTTATCGAGGGATTCCTCCTCTATGATTACATTCGCCAACTCGTCGTCCATCGCCGACAATTTGTCGGTCAAAGAGCGTCGTCGTTCGTTCGCCTCCTCCCACAGGTAACCGTCCTCGGCTTCCGTCAATTTATCTCTGACGAATTTCATGCCCTGGCTCTTCCCGTCGAAAGTTATTTTCTCAAGCGTCAAAAGGTCGACAATCCCGCACAGTCCGTCGCCGTTTCTTATAGGAATCTGCGTGGCCAACGCTGCGCTGTCCAGCTTGGACTCTAAGGAATTTATACTGCTCTCGAAATTGCTGTCGGCACGATCCATTTTGTTAACGTAGACCAGCCTGGGTATGTTGTAACGGTCGGCCTGCCTCCAAACCGTACAAGTTTGAGCCTCGACTCCCGCCGAACCGTCCAGAACTACCACAGCCCCGTCCAGGACTTCCAGCGTCTGCTCCACTCCCATAGTGAAGTCGATGTGTCCAGGAGTGTCGATAAGATTGACACGATGATTTTTCCACGGAAAAGTCACAGCTGCGGAGCTGATCGTTATACCTCGTTGACGCTCCTGTTCCATGTAATCGGTAACTGTATTTCCATGGTGCACCTCACCCATGTTACCTATACTGCCGGAGTAATACAACATTCTCTCGGTTGTTGTTGTCTTGCCTGTGATTAAAATAATTATTTATTTATTTGTTTCGACGGTGAAAAATCCCTTTTACAAAAAAAAAAAAAAAAATAAGTCACAGTCTATTAAATTTGATTTATAATAGTATTAAATAATAATAATAATAATAATATGGGCCAACCACCTTAAGGATCCCTTCTACAATTTTAGAGAAAACGTACCAGCATCTATATGCGCTAATATCCCGATGTTTCGTATTCTCGAGAGATCGCCCTTGCATTCAGCATTCTCGACGGGCTTCGTTGCGGTTTTTGAAAATTTGTGCAAATCTCTCGCGCGTCTTCTGCACCACGTGCCATTTACAAGGTTACGTCTCAGCATATCGTTGTCCCACGCCGTTTCGGCGAGTCTATTAAATGCACATTTGACAACAAACTCCACGACAGGGGTTTCCCCATTGGATTTTTTTTTCCTTTTCTTTTTGTTTCGCCCCCGTTCCCGACCGGCCCAATAACGTTGTCCTCGATTATATTTTCATCCAATGGACGCGTTTTGTACGAAGGTGACGTGAATGCTGCCCGCTTAGTCGTAGTGCTCGGAGGAAGGGAGAGAGAGTCGGCTATTCGGGACGATAAGCCGTCCGACAAAGCCACAGTTCACAGTTATTCCATCGCAGCTAAGGCGTAATATATCGCGCGATATATAAGATAAGGGCACCGAACGAGTGAACAACGAGACGGACCGTGAAATCGAGTGACGCAGAGGAACTACTGCACATGTCAGTAGAACGACAGAACTAGGAGGAGAAGCAGCAGCAGCGGTAGCAGCAGCAGCAGCAGCAGCAGGACAGGACGTTAAACAAGTGACAATGGCCGCCTACCGTACACGAAACGGTTCGAACCCAACAATCAACGCAGTCTTTTTTGACCTGGACAACACCCTCATCGAGACGCGAAAAGCAGACAGTTTGACATGCAGGAAGGTATAAAAGCTTGTTTCACTTTAATACGCATTATATCCCGCGTTGTTAATTTGTTCGCCGAGGCAAGAACAGATTCGCGAACGGAGCCTCTTCGAAAAATCATCGAAGATAGAGAGAAAACCGAAGCGTGCGAGAGAGGTCACGCATGTCAGCAGACGACGCGAATGAGAAAAGCCCGATAGTATGTATAACCCACTACTCTGACTCCCAGTGCTTCTCTTGTTCTCCCTTGTTGAAACCATCCGCGCGGACGCCTCGTGTCGCTGCCGTAGTATACGTCGCGACGAACTTTTTTTTTTTTTTTTTTTTTTCCTCGTCACGTGCTCACCGCTACGAACTACTACCAACCACGTCGAGACGGAAAGCCTCTGCGTCGAGAGTGCCGCTCAAAATAGAAAGCTGTGTAACACGAGCTGTCTTTCCCGATATAGTTTCATCAACGCTCCCGCATCTATTTTCGAGCGAGTCCATCAGTCCCCCTCGTCGAGCCGTTCTTCATTTATCGTTTCTCTTAATTCCAACAAAACAAACCCCATCGAAATACCGCACGATTTTTCGACCATGCGAACTTGGGTTATTTTTTACGCGACTGAACTGTCGTATTTGTTAATATAAAGAAAAGAAGAAGATGTTTCGACTCTCACGACAGAGCGTCGGATCCTCCTCGGATTAGTCGGTTTGGCAACGGCGCGGAGGAAAAGTTATTTTGAGGGAGTGTGTCAAAGGGCAAGGCTAGAGTTAGCAACTCTCGCTTGGGGAGTACAAGCCAGTTGGCTCTTAGCAATCAGACGTGAAGCTTCATTCGCGCGAGTATTCTTTCCCGTGAATCTCGGGAAAAGAACGAGCAGGAGGAAGCCCCCCGAAGAGACTTTCGATAAATCGTGAAAATGAGCATACCGGAGGGTGTGAAGAAATGTGTCGCCGTGCTGAAGATGGTGGACAGTGATTCGGAAAAGTTCGCAGCGTTGTTCATGGTAACGAAGCTGGTGGACGCGAAGGATTGCAGCCCGGCGGCCAAGAAGATGCTCTTCGAGGCGATAGGTGCAAAGTTCCTTCGCAAACTGCTGTCCAGCGACGACGTTCCGGTAGACTGTCCGTCGCAGGTCTACAAGTCCGTAGCGCTGTCGGTTCTGTCGTCGTTCTGCGGCGAACCTGAACTGGCCGCTCATCCCGACATGATCGGTCACGTACCGGCCCTGCTCAAACTGGTGTCCCAGGCGGAGGACGACGCACCCGACGACACGCTCATCATCGTCAGCGAAGCTTACACTTGCCTGCAAAATATTGCCCAGTATCCGCCCGGTCAGCGAGCCCTCGTCGAGCAGAGAGCTATTCCGACGATGTGCGAAATTTACTCGGAAAAGAGTTTTCAAACGGACGAAGCTCTGAACATACTGGTCACGCTGACGAGTAGGATCGGCCCGGAGGCCTGGGACTCCACCGACACGGCGCCATTTCACGCCATCGTCAATAAGATAGCTCTGGACTTCGAGACCGACCATTCGGAGAGAAAATTCGAATTATCTACGATTCTGCAGGCTCTGATCTCCTCCTGCAGGAAAGAAGTTATAGCCGAGTCGTCCGGTCAAGAGTCGTGGCCTCAGAGCATCCACAAGGGCCTGTGCGATATCCTGGGCTCGAAGATCGGCAAAAATCAGCGTGACCCGGCGCTGAAACTCGCTTCGGCGTGCCTGGATCTGCTGGGCGTCAAGTGGGCCATGTCCGATCCGGAAAAACCAAAGCAATTTTTCCTACTGTTGATTCAGCTGGCTTCCATAGAGGTGAGAATGCAGCTGGAGGGAAAGCAACTGAAGAGCGTTGTGAACAATGGAGAGCTCGTAACGGCTTGCTTCCTCATACTCGAGATCTCACTGAGCTTCATAACTAACGATCAGTTGGACCTCGAACAGAAGGAGAATCAGTCGCTGTACACCGCGCTGAAGGGAGCGTTCGCCGGGGTCATTGGCCTCCTGACGGCGGTCTCGAAAGCCAAAGAACCGACGGACATTAAAGAGAGGGTGTTTGTTTGCGCGATGGTCAGAGTGCTGTCCGCCTGGCTGGCTCAGGAAACATCGGCAATGCGGCCACAGGTTTACACGGTCCTGCCGTACATGCTAACGGTCGCCAACGATACATTTTACGCCCATCGAAACCGGAAGTTGGCCGAGAAGGCGAGAGCCGGTGCCCGCGTCGACGAAGGAACTTCCGTCGTCGAGCCGCGCGATCCTCTCAGCGAAGTAGACGTTCTGAGAATAATGCTTCCGGCTTTGTGCTACCTGGCCGTCGAGGAGGAAGCCCGTAAGATCCTGCTGAAGTACAAGCAGGATCAGGTCCTGTTCGAGTGTCTCTCCTATCACTGGACGATCGTTCACTACAAGAAGCCGCCGGTACCGAGATCCGAGCGACTCAAGGCCATCAAAGAACCCGAAAAGGAATTGGAACAGCATGTTCTGAACGAAATCAAGGACTCGCGCGCTGCCATGGTATCGATATGCAACGTTCTTATGAACATATCGGTTCTCGAGGCCAAACTCGTCGAGGAATCTCCCACTTTTATAAATCTTCTGAAATTCATATTTACCAACTTGCCGGAGCTCAAGCAAACTTCGGACAATCTGGTACTGAACGGTCACATGGCCGTTCTCGGTATGTTGCTTCTGAAGCAGCAGGCCAAGCTCGTGAAGAAGAACGACTTCTCCATATGCCGATATATCCAAGCGACGATAAGGTTCCTCTGGGACGCCTACAATGTCGACGAGAGCAACGACCCTACCGAATTGGTCGTCTCGATGTCGTACAAAGAACACTGGATGGAGATAATGGAACTATGGTTCCTTGGAATGCAAACGATGGCCGGAGTGCTTCAACTCATACCGTGGCTCACCGAGTTCGCCATCGAGTCCGGATGGGCTCAAGGGATCATCGAGATACTGAAGAAAGTCAAGATTGGATCACTCCCGCCGAACGTCAAGTCAGCCTACGAAGATTTGCTCTGCCATTTGGTCAAAGCCGACCCTAGCGTTGCCGCCGTCCTGAAGAAAGCCGGTGCACTCACAGTCTGTAGAAATCACCGTATGATGGAACTGGGCAAAAATCTTTTCGGCGATTAAATTATTAACGCTCGAGTGTACAATATATTTGTCATGTATAATCATTGTAAATGCCGATCCGGCAACATTGCTTTCTTCATTATACTATAATCCTAGGAATTTTACCGTACTCTCTTTGCGCCAAAATCCGCCGTTTTGTCAATGAATAGCCACTGTAAAGTCATCACGGCTGAAAATAGAGTTGTCCGTAACGAGCCAACTATATTTTATCTTCAAAGATTTTTGCACGTGTCGCTCGGTCGTGAGTGACAAAAATCTATAGATAGTATAACTAGCTAGCGCATCCCTAATTTTCGTATTTCCCGCAAGCTCGTCATCATTTATTTTTACTTGTTTTTCTACCACGACATTTTTTATTCTACGTATTCGCAGATAGTCAAATGGTGGTGCGTTGTTAAACGAATAATGTAATATCCAGTTTGCATTAAACGAAATTAATTTTTATACATCATGTGCGTTGTCGATTTATTTATCTGAATCTGAAAATTGTTCACGTACCGGCCCTCATCATCTTTATAACATTGGAATATCATTTAAGTCTGTTGTTGGCACAGCTGATTTTGTTGTGATTACAGCAGGGTCCGTGGGTGCGACTTCGAGTGTCCAATTATCGGCTCGAGTACTATTTCAATGAATCAATGCATTTTATAGGTAATCATAAAATACGAATTAAGCGTCCTAATTATTACATTATCTCCTCCCTGTATTATTTATTCATTACCTCCTCCGACTATACTCGAGTATACAAACTGCACTCAATGTATCACGTTCGTGTCGCGGATCGCAGAGTTTTTTTTAACACTCTAGCTATCATACACACACATATATAGATGTACAAATATGTATGTATATGAAAAAAAAAATGAATATATTACTCGGATTTGAGGTAGACTTTTCCAACACATATAGAATTTCGTTGGCCGAAAACGTGATATCGTGCGTGTGGTTTAATTTAAACTTGAATAATTTTCCTCAACCATAGTCGGTCCTCTTTACACATACGCTCTATCCATGTTTCTCTGCCCAATGATTTGTTTTTTTTGTATAAACTGTTAAAGATCTAACGGTCTGTCTCTTTATTTTCCTTGTACCTGCCCGGCGAATGACAGCTCGCGGAGGAATTGACCCTAAAGTATGGAGTACCACAGGAGGCGTCCAGCAAGATCACCGCCGCATATCTGAAGCAATTCCGCAAGTGTCCGGACAATCCTGCCTACAGTCTCGACACGTGGCGAATGAGTCTCTGGAGCAAGGCACTCGGTTCGACGTACTCGTGTCTCTGCGATGAAATTTACTCGAGATGGCTCTATTTGAGATACCACTATTTGGCCCTCGAACCCGAAACAATATCGATGCTGCGTCAAATACGTAAGAAGTACCTTCTCGGTTTGATCACCAATGGTCCGTCGCACGCCCAGTGGGAGAAGGTTCACAAGCTCGAGCTCGAACAGTATTTCGACGTTGTTCTCGTGTCGGGCGATCTTCCTTGGGAAAAACCGCAGGCCAGAATATTCGAGGAAGCCTGCCGGTGTCTCAACGTAACGCCGAACCACTGTCTCATGGTCGGGGATAAACTGGAAACGGATATTCTAGGTAAACATTATCTCCCCTCCCACCCCTCGACACACCCACGTCTGCCTGAGCGGCGGCTACATTATTGGAATTTCTGTTACAGGAGGAATCAAGGCCAATCTCGCGGGTACCGTGTGGATACCCATTACCGACAAAACCCGTCTCGCGACCGAGGATCCAAAGCCAGATTTCACGATAAAACGTGTAACGGATCTGTTGGCAATATTGAAACGAGGTCCCGGTGCGTCAGAGCTCGAAGACTCGTCCTCAAACGCTTCCGACGGTAGCTGATGAAAGTCCATCGGTTTTTTTTTTTTTTTTAATTCTCATAATTGGCGTCCACCACTGCGATCCAATATACGCGTATGCATCGTTTGTTTTAACATACAATTCAATTCGCACACAACGAATGTTTTATGCGGTAGTCAATAGACTTTCTTTTTTTTATTGTTTAACACAGGTAGAGGGGCAACGGTGGATGTTCCGATTATTGCGTAACTTTTCCTTCTTAAGCGTACACTATATACTTGTGCCGCGTCAATTATCGGTATACCGTCAACAAAATGAAAAGAGTAATTGCACATGTACGTACCTAGGATGTGGTGAATTGCAATAAGTGTAATTTTATGTTTAACGTAGGTTGTTTAAAACTGTAAATACGCGCGCGCATACACAACAGATCTATATCATGTATATGTATATATAGTATGTATATTTGAATCATGTACAGTTTTACGTATGTGTACCGGCTATACATATTACATGTGTTGACGCATTATATTTTTTCACCATACAACTGAATAGTTTATCGTTGTTGATGACGAATGTCAAACAAATTGTCGCTCGGAAGTGCGCGCACATCCGAGCGTTACTGTAACCCAAAATCGTTGTGCGAATAAAATCGAGGAGATGCTAATAATACTCTAAACATCGGTCACTGTCGAACGAACCTTAAATTGTACGGGGAAGTCCGGATTGTTTCCTTAAAGTTTCCTGTACGCGAAAGATTGAGTGCATGCGACAGGACATATTGATGCTCTTCAGCAGTTGAAATCAATAAAATTAATTGGACTTCAATTATTTAGATACCAATTGTCATTTCATCCTTGTTGTTGGCCCGAAAAATTAAATGGCAAGAAATCATACTCCGTTACTTATTAGGTAAACGTGCATTTCCATTTTACATTTATGGATGGTTCGTGTCGACTACATGAGAGTAAAAGCGCATTAACCATTCGTAGTAGATTCATGCGACTGATGCGCTATAAACTTGGTCCCTTGAGAGTGACCATAAAGACGATAGTAGCGCGATGAACCGGTCGTTTCCAGTATAACACACGTACACTGATACTCAACGCGACATATTTGTCCATCAAGGTTTGTATCGCCACATAATTTTAACTCGCCCCCGTACGGTTTTAATATTGTTTCGAATAGGCGTGTAATATTTTTCCTTTTATCGCACGAACTTAATGGGGTGGAATAAAAATACCAAGTTGGAGTGGATTTGAAGAATATTTTTTTGCAACGTTCCGACAGCCAGAGCGTAAATTTTGAGAAGTCGAGTACGCCGAACCATACTGAAAACATGTAGCACAGTGAAGATAACAAAACTTCGGGGGCTTCAGCTTCAGGCGTTTTACATTCCGAGGGTGCTTTAAAAGGAAACTCACTCTATACGGGTCTTTAAATATTGACGTAACCGACGAGGGGCTCACAGCTGGGCGTGTGGATTGGAAGCGGGCGGTTCGTCGCCAGAATTTTTGAACGTCACGCCCGCTTAGACTCTGCACCCGCTTAGCCTCTTCTAGCTGGGGAGCGAGCTTAAAAAAAATCGTGAAAGAAGTGACCTGATCTAAGGGAAATGTCACTTCCGGTTGGGAAATTTCCATATTCAACAGGAAACGACGCCATGTAAGGGAAAAATCTTCATTTTCCACCGGAAGTGGCTTATTTCATACTTGACATACGCCACTTCGCTACTTTCGGTCGAAAAATCACTTCGGGTCGAAAAATGTGATTTCCAAACAGGAAGTGACATTTTTCCTACATGACGCTACTTCCGTTCGAAAATGGAGATTTTCAAACCGGAAGTGACGTATTTCGGCATGTCCGGTAGAAGAGTGAGATTGTCAATAATAAGCTAGCCGGAATAAAAAATTCACTCCTTGTCCTAGAGCGATACGACTAGAGGAAAGCCCTCTGCAGTCTCCTCAACTTGGTGTAAGTTGCTTGTGTTCAGTTATACCGTGTGAGGTAAACGTCTTAATGACCGGACACGACCCAATTGTCGACAAACCGTGCGTGCACGAAAGATGGAAGTTCGATTTTTCATGCACGTACGGAGACTCCCTTAGGTGTCGGGCCAATTGTACTTTTACCTTACACATCTTTGGTGGCGAGCTGTCCTGGTGCAGAGCCGACCGGTGGTAAGATGTTTCGTGCTCACTTTCACCCTGTTCAGTTGCCGTGGTGTCAACGCTTTCAATGTTTATTTTATATAATCCCTGGTCAATGTACCGGAGATTATGACGTTAGAGAGCCTGTGACCGTTGGAGACCTTCACCCTGCGCTAACTGCCCTGGCCCGCACACGACAAGTTATCGACTGTGCTCCTCGCGGCTGGCCTACATTGCCGCTAAAGCTCACTCTCGAGCCCACGCTCATCACGCAGCCGACGCGCAGTGACTCTCGCCCCACTACCAACGCACCTGCTGGCATGCAACCTTCCGCTTACTCTTCTGCTCTACCGACGACGTACGCTCAGACCCTCAAAGCAACCATTCCGAACACTCTCCGATCCACTGCCCTGCAGACAGCCTCACGCTCAGTCACCGTCGACCGCTGCTTTCAACCCTCGTCTCAACTGCCTGCTCGTCTTCCCACTTTTTGCGTGCTACGCCCTCCGCCGACGACATCGGATGCTCTCCCGCAAGTATTAAACTTCATCGAATTAAAAAAAAAAGTTTATAAGCAGCTTTTAAATCTAAACATCCACAACGTGATCCGCGATCTCAAATCTACGAGTTCCACGATCGAATCCGCGCTTTCCCCAGTGGATAAAATTGCCGTTATTATGTCTCGCGTTCACAAATGTGTTAGTGATATCAGTGCATTAATAACACATCGGTTAACGATGTAGCGTTCGACTTTGGACACATTTTCATCGTTACTGGGGATAATTGTTGAATTAAAATTCTACCAGAATGCAAGCCTTTGCCTACACTCTAACATACAACAACTCTACCAGATAACAACACTAAACGCTGTTTATAGTTCTACTAGACTACAACTTTACCAGAACTCATGCCTTCGAAAAATCTCTAACATATTATAACCGTGCCCTGTTATGATTCTAGCAGGGGCGCATTCTAAAGCGTACACGCGCGTTCTACAATATCGTCCTTTTCTTATTTTTCTCCCGGCGCAATAGCGACCGAACGATACTTTAGCGTGCGAAAGTTTGTTTTAGAATGCATCCCAGGACATAACTCCCCGCCGATGGAATTTCATCGGATAAAACAGTATGAAAGGCTACCCTGTTTTATCCGGCGTAATCCTATCCGATAGCGTTGCATTATGTTAGAGTTTACGCAGAGGCTTGAATTCTGATTGAATTGTTATTTCGTAAAGTTATACCTGGTAGAGTTGGAAATGTTTTCTCACTATCGCTGCTTGTAATGAAATGGTCCCGTTTAACCGATCAGTTTTACCGACGGTTTAAAGGTTCTTGTCTCGAGGCGCTACCGATTTTCGTCGATCGGTTTTACCGGCGGTGTAAACGTACTTGTGGCGAGACGCTCTGGATCTCTGGATTACTTGAACTTAGTCTCGCGAATTAGGGGCGTGCAGTCGAGTCAGACACATTACAGTAGGAATTGTCGGCGAACCAATTATTCACAATACCCGATACAACGCAACACCGTTCAATGGTCGATGTAATTGTTGAGAAGCTTCATTCATGGCTGAACTTTATAATTCCTTGAAAGTGCAGTGCCGCTTTAAAGTATTGCATCTTTCAAACGGCCGAATGACGCGTCGCAAAATTTTTACAAAAGCATGAAAGAGTTCAATCAGTTCGACACTTTTCAATGCTGCATTATTTTTCATAAATATTAACGAGAGTGTGGGAGTTGATTGAGGCCAGAAAGTTCTGATTGAAAATAGTAATTGTTCCGGGCTAGTTCGTTAGCAGAAATAATTGCCGGGTAAATGAAAATTCGCGATGCTTGTCCAGGGATTTGGACAGCGAGGACGCGGAGGCAAACTCGACGATGAACGTGCACTCCGCATACTCACTCGTTATATCCGTTAGGTAGATTATTCTCCCTTTTTCGTACCCCGTATTACTCGAATTTCATTTAGTTTTAGCTATTCGTATAGCGAGAACCGGAGTGTGTATTGCAGAGATGTGGAGCGTTTCGCTGTTATTCAATTATTGAATCGAGTTTGTGCCCGGCTGATCCTTCCTACGCTGCCGGAGGCTCCGATATGCACTCTTTGTCCCCGACGGTTTTTAATCTTTATCGCTCGTTTCGCACGCTCTTTTCTCGCAGCTCCACACCGAGTTGACCCGATTGACTGCGATAAAAAAATTAAATAGTTTATCTGAAACCGTCAGCCGTTCCCAAATAATGGGGTAATGAAACCATTCGTATGCCACGCCTCGGTATCTCACCCTCGATATCGCACGCCGGTCTCGTGGGAATCTTATTAGCTCGCTTATAATGGGGCAAAGTGGGTGAACAAGGTCGGCGGCGTAGCTTCGGAAATAAATTATTCCACGAGCATAAAAACGAACGCGGTGGCTTATCTCTGCTCTTGATAGAACCTCGGAAATTTTCTCTCTTCCCCGTTGAAGTGCACTTCCTCTTGAAGAGTAAACTCGTCTTTAATTCGGCTACCCACTCGGTCGAAAATTCTCAGCAGTCTTGTCGCTCCCGGCGGATACGAGCGCATCGAATCCACTCGTTTTCTTCCTCTCGGCTTCCGTCCATCCGTGTTTAGAAAAACATCGCTGCGCCTCCCTTACGATACTTCACTGAAGGCAAAAAGATCTTCGACATTGGAATATTATGTTAAGAGAGGGTCGCCCGTTTCGCTGGCGAACTCGAAGTCTTCTCGCGTTTCTTCTTTGCATTCAACGTGTCGTGTCCTGGAAAAGAGAAAAAGAGCGTTAACGTTACTGGAAATAAACTCACGTGATGAAAAGTCAGGCAGGACGAAAAATTTCATTAGAGTCGGAGAGAAAGAGAGAGCAAGCGTCTGCAACGCGAGCACAGTGCGGATGAAGGAAAATAATAAAAATAACTCTCGAGAATTCAGATTTATGAGAAATTTTTTTTGCTTCTCCTTTCGCAATTTAAAAAATATACTAAGCTGATTGGAGTCTCGGCGAGTGAACTTAATAGCGAAACGGAGACCTTCGTGACGGGGAATAATGTATATTATAGAGCGCAGTTTAGTAAAACCTAGCCTGAGCGGGAGGGGGGGTTGAAGTAACCTGGATTCAGCAATACTGTCGCACTGGCAACGTAAAAGCCTTTGAGAGACTTCGGCCGGCTCTGAACCCCAGTCAAAGTAACCGACTGCCGTCTACCCCGACTCTTGCTGTATCGCTGGACGCACAGCACGAGAGTGCTCCCCGAGGGCTTAATCCGTCACGAGAACTTATCTCGACTAGGGTCACAGATCCTTCAGTGAGTGCACGGGGGTCACAGCGCATTAGTGCTAATTAGGAAGCTTTGATAGTATAAAAAATACATAATTAGGATCAAGGTCGTTGAATTAGAACCCGACATTTTTACTGACGCTCTGTAAAAAGCCAACGTTGTCCTGTTAATACCTGCGTTAAAAAAAAAAAAAGTTTAAAATCAATCTGTTTTTTTGGAAATCCTTATGATAGTCCTTTACGTTCGTACTGAAGGAAAGAGTGCGCAAAAGTAGTTCCAGTCAAGTCTCACAATCATCTAAATCGCTCGCATCGACGACCACCGGAAATAACAATTTATTTTTATATACTCTCTCCCTCACTCGTCCAAGTCGGGAGGGCATTCGGTCGGGTCAATTCACCGAAGCTCCGGAAAACCTATCCGCATTGAATCGTTCGCGTCTTTCCCGCAGAGCTAATCGGGGAAGTGGAAAACCAATAAATCCTCACACTAAATAAAATCCATTCGGTGCACGAGTATTCTATTTCGTTCCCGAGGATTCCTTTTACCGCAGATGGCAATACATTTGCTGTTAAAGGATCCCCTTGCGTTAAATGGATTTTTTTATAATCTGTTATTAAAGCTTCGATAAAGTTTATCATACATTTATAGATTACTTCGTAGTTTTTAATTTTTCACATTCAATCGTTGTAATTTCTGCAATCGAGTTAATTAACAGTGATCGCAATTACCGAGAAGTATTTTTATGTATTTTTTCTTTAATTGTCCGTCCATTTGTTTTGTCTGGCTATCGTTTCAGTCCTTTTATTATACTTTCCCGACGACGTTTGTCCCACGAATTCATATTTCTCGCCATCTCGACAATGTTATTCTACCTCTGCACCTGTCGCGGCTTATTTCCCGATAACCTTTTATCCTTATCTCGGCCTATTCCGTTCCAAACTTTTCGCCGCCTCACTTCGGGAAATGTGGAATGATAAAAGTACCAGAGGCAATTTTACGAAGGAAAGTTCCCGAAAATATACAGAAATTTATTGCCTCGTATGTTTGCTCGAAGTTTCTTACTTCGCCTTTTCCGTCGCTTCGAACGGATGTAATATTCCTGGGTGCTCGAAAAAGGTTGTGCACAGTTCGTGTGTCGAAGACCGTACTTACCGGACCGACCTTTAATGGCTCTTTTCATCTCACCGCTCCGGTAGGACACTTCGCCCCGGTGCGACCGCATCCGAATTTCGTTTCGACCTCGCTCACTTCACTTGGCTCTCCATTGAGGTTCGCCACGTCCCTGTGATTTCATGATTCAACGATTCGACCCGATTCTGCGTTAACTCCGATGGATTCTGTAAGCACACGCTATATTTAGTGAATTCGCCACGCAGATGAATCAACCTGCCACGAATGTGCAAACTACGACCCTTAATTGGGTCACCATTCAACCCTTTGGCGAGCTTCGCGTCAATGAGCCAAGCAAATCGTCCCGACTGTGATAAATCATCCGTATAAAACTCAGCCAGAGATAATTTTTGCCGACGAGGGAAAATGTCCTAACTCGCGGTTTTTTACCCGAAAAAAAAAATTGATTTCCAACCGATGTGACATTAAAGTTGCTGCATCGATAGTTTAGCAAAAATTGAGTTGTCGGCAGACGTTTGATTGATTTTGATACTCGACATTAGAAACAAAAGTTATGAACGAAAAGTTGCAAATACAATTCCAACTTTTTTCATAATTATATTTGCAACTTTTTTCATAATTACATGTGCAGCTTTTTTTATAGCAGCCTAAATACGTTGGGATTTATCGAAATTGTATATTGCTTCCGAATGTGTTTTGTAAAATCAATGTTAAACATTGCTCGCAAAGCATTCAGGCGAATAATCGTCGGGAACCCACGCGACTATTTATCTCGATGATGACGTCGATGGCACATCGAAACCGCACAGCTAACGCAAATATCGAATACCAGGTACTCGCGTCGAGCCCGAGCAATTTGTAATTTCCTGGTAAATTTACTTCGGCGCAAAACTGGAGCGGCTCGATTGTATTCGGCATAGCATTGACTGTACACGTGTGTGTGACGTATGTACATATTACATGCAGGCGGTGCTCGGAATTCCGAGTTCTGTATGGTCCACACAGCCCCTTGTTCAAGCGAAACCTCCGAAACGTACTGCGCAATCCACCGACGATCGCCCAACAGTGTTTATAGTTCCTTTGAGCGGTTTTATAAAAACGTTTTCGTGCCAACGACCACAATGCGAAAAATAGGCTTTTGTTCTGCGAACAGAAGACAAAAAAAAATTACCACGCATAACAAGTCTCGGAGAGAAATTATTTCCTGACGGTGCAACTCACGCTTCGTCGATTTCACGGGTGCACTCGTAATCGACACAACAACGCGAATTTATTCTTTTGCCACACAATTTGTCTTTTTAATAGTTCCCACTTATTTACTGAACGAGTTTTCCTTCGTCACCACATTTTGTTTTTTTTTCTTTATCTCGACGATACTAAAACTGAGAAAACCCGGTACATGCATGACTCCACATAACTACGTTATTCTGCACACAAGCACGTTATGTTTCCGAGATGCGATTAGGACGGCACTTCCGCCGGAGGGACCAGACCTTGACTCCGCAGGCCGACTCTACCAGATATTATAGTGCAAACCCCAAGAGCGCAGTACATAGCCGGAACAGTTTCGTGAATTAACGAGACGTGCGCGAGTCGCGTGAACCCGGAGCTTTTCATAATTTATACCGGACGAGCAAAGTAAACAGTGTGGATTACACGGTATATTCCTCTTTGTATCTCTCAGATCGCTGAACAAAAAAAGAGTTCATTCTCACGGTCGGATTATTTCACAACGATTTCGTCTCAAAATTTTGTAACGAAACGTATTTTTCTTATTCAGGCATTTTGGAAGACTTCTTTTATTGTTATTTATTTCACGTTATTCAGCGAATATATTTACTTATTTCTGCCACGTACTATCTCAATCTGCTATTGTCCGTCTGGCCGACACGTGCCAGTAGTTGGGTCTCGCTCGTGATCGTGCCAGTAAATAAATAAATATGTTTCGCCCCATCGTCAATGTACCGATATCGACGTGCCGCTCTGATTCTTCAGGTCAATAAGGTCGTGAATTCGATGTGAGGAGAATACAACAGCGACGACGACAAAGCAGAGGGAAAAGAGTAAACAATGGTGGACCGGGACAGGGCGAGGCCGACGAGAGCGAAGATTCCACCGCCCCTGAATCTTCGCGATGCCATCGAGGACGACGGACTGAATCAAAAGACTGCTAGAAGTGAGTGCTGAATTAATCTCGCCCGAGAGAGTTCCTCCCTGTTGCCTCTCGGCTCGTTTCCCTCACCGATTGATATCCGCGCGCATCCTCTCGGCTATACTATATTCAATGTCGCCCCTTTATCCTCCATCTCCGCGGATTACAATCGTTCGTCAATGCGACGCTCTATCTCTCCGTAACCGAGCCTGCATGACTCTCAACGACGGAAGGTTGAGGCGATAATAATTATCGAATAAGGAGCCCGTGGGAATAGCGCGCGGATCCTACCGATAACGATCCGTTGTTACGCGTTCGGAACTAAGCGCTCTACATACCCCATCGTTATACTAGTTCAAACGATACGTATAGGTATAGACGGTACACCTAATACAAGGAACTTATAGAACCCGGTGACCCGAAGGGATTTTCCTGAAAGCGCCGGAGGATAATAGTATTGGCAAACTGCTCTTCGAATAGTTGAACGATTTTCAACTCTCTCGGTGTATTTTACTGTTCGGTATCCTTTTTTTTCCATCCGTTCGTCTTTACTGCGACGTCCCATCGACAGCATCCACTTGAAAAAAGAAAAGTTTTTGTTTTTTTTTTTTCCACGAAAAGCCTTGTATTATATCGGACATGTTAAATTTTTTTTGTATTTTATTTAAAAAACTGTTTTGAGGTGATGTTAGAGTTAACGTTGTTCGTGTTCATTCGAAACAGTATTAAAGAACGACCTACTGCTGCATGAGGCAGTTATTAAGAACGAATCCGACGCGGTTCGCAAAGTACTCAGGGAAACGGTCGATGTCGATTCCAGAAATAACGTGAGTATTATCCGGACCTACACACGAATGCCACTTGCGTGTCATCTTCATGCACATGGATGGGACAATAATTTGATGGGCTTTCAGTACGGACGTGCTCCGATTCACTGGGCAGCCTCCAGAGGGAACACCGACATAATAGAGATGCTGATTCAGGCGAAATGCGACATCGAAGCGAGAGATAAGGTGATTTTCTGTGGTGTCGAGGGAGTATCAACGCATTGTGAATTTTGCTTAAAGGAGGTCCGAGCGCACGCTGGCTCTTAAAATTTTTTTAGCTATCGGGGCAAAAAGTTGTTTCTTTGAGTTTTACGAAAAATTAGGATTTTCTTTCTGACGCGAGTTTCTGTATGAAATATTGGGTTAAGAGCAAAGTGGCGGATTCGAGATCAGTGGGGAAAAATACATCAGACCTGGCGCCGAAGGGACGAATAACTATAATTTTTAGAGGGAATCTTTGTAGTGATTGATGCAAAAATGAGTAATTATTTGAAACTTCTAAAAGCCATACTTTTTAAACGATATTATTTTCATTTACGGACAAAGCTTCCTCTATAAGAAACCAAATAATCACGGCAAGTAATTTTTCATAGAAGCTTTGAACAGAGGAGTAAATTATATGCGGAAGTTTTGTGAACACCTCGATATTCACGCTTTTCCTTTAAATAGCTTGGACCTTATCGTTGTAATTAATATTAAGAAAAAAAATCCTTTGCATATACGCAGTTCGGAATGCGCCCCTTGCACATGGCAGCTTGGTATGGACACCAGGAGGCCGTCAGGATGTTGATCAACGCCGGTGCGAACGTCGCCGCCGTTAACAAGGTACGCTCCGTCGAGTGTACTACGCCGACAGAATTCTAATAACCTGTCGGATCCCCACGTATTCCAGAAATTCAATAAATTCCGATAAATTATTAAATCCTCGTTTCTGCAGAAATAACCGTTCGCGGAATCACAGTAACTCACCGGGCTTGCCTCCTTCGACGTGACTATAGAACCGTCCGTTACGAATGGGAATTCTTATCGTACATCAATGTGTTACAACAAAAGGACTCGACATTCTTTATCATACTTTTTTCAATTTTTTTTTTTTTTTTTAACTATCGTACCTATGTTCGTAGCCGTATCTGTCGACGTATCTCGGATTTTTCGACCGTGCGAGTGTCTCGAGCACTTGATATACGAGTCCTTCCACCCAAGCGAATATTTCACTTTTTTCTATAGTTTTTTTTTCAGAGTTATGAAACGTCCGTTATGTTTTGTACGAAACGCCGGGTTGGGAAAGGACAACGAGGAGAATTAAGCCAGGAGATTTAAAAAAACGGGTCGTGGGCACGAGGGAGGGGGGAGATGTTCGTATCATGTTTGGGGATGCACGTACGGACCTACATCGATTTCCTGGACGAGGACTGTTTTCGTCTGTGTACACTCCTGTGTGTACTTTATACGCGCTCGTGTGCGGACTCAAAGTCCTGTATATCTATAGCTTCCGAATATGCGCGTCTGTCCTGTAACTCTTCGTTTTCTGTAGCGTCACGCCTTACCTCGGAAAACAGCTGAGAAAAGACGGTCAGAGAGGGCCACGGGTAAGCCGCGATCGACCACACGGCTCACGCCCGAGCACTTTGCGGTCGGGCCGGTTCGAACAACTTTTCCACTTCTTTCCTCGACGAGTTCATCCCGATCTCTTTCCCCGGTGAAAAGTCTCGTTCACGAAACAGATTATACTGTACATTCGACCTGACAAACTTTCGATGCGCCCTAAGGTGTATAAAAAAAACTCGTTAAAAAATCTCGTTACTAAAAAAAAATTATGACCTCTCCTCTGGTGTACGAGTCAACGCAAATAGTGGATTGAAATTTTTATTAAGTTTACATGCAGAAGAAACTTCAATGATGTGAACATGAAAAACGAATGCAAATTTGTTTTTCAATTTTTTGAACAATGGAAAGTAACTCGATTCGAGCTCGGTTCCCTGCAGTTAAATTGCCTACAGCAATGTTTACAGCGTAATGTTTTTTTTTTTGTCTCGCCATTCAGAAACAGTACACTCTGTTGATGTGCGGTGCGAGAGGCAGCAGCGTGGCGGTCGTCGAGTATCTCGCAGAGACCGTCGAGGCCCTGACGGTTGACGCGACTGATTGCACCGGTGCAACAGCTCTCCACCACGCCGCCGTAGCCGGACATCGGGATGTCATAACGGCTCTGTCGAATATACCGGAAATCGAATTGGACGCGAGAGATAAAGTGAGTTTATGTCCTTTCGAAATCGAATGATGTTACGGGGAGAAAAACGAAAAAAAATTCAATAGGACTGTTTCGATTTCGCCTCTGACTGTCTGTCGATACGGTTTCGTTTTGTCGTTCTTATTTTTCTATCGAATACGTTTTTACCTGTTTCACTGTTTCGCTCCCGCGCTGATCCGCAGAAGGGACAAACGCCGATGCACTGTGCATGCGCCGAGGGCCATCTGGAAGCCGTCGAAGTTTTGATATCGCTCGGGGCAAACTTCGACGCTCAGGATCTCGAAGGGAATTCGCCATTGCACGTAGCCACGAGAACGAGACACACGGGAATCGCCCAGAGTTTGTTGAAATCGGGCGCCAGCACGGATATCGCTGACGAGGTATCGAACAGATTTGTCCCCGTTCGTAAAAACGATTGTGTTAATCGATTGGGATCCAACGTTGCGAACTTTCTGTATGGATTTTGATGACGAATCGTTACATGCAGTAGAAAACGACTGACTGACTGACTAACAAAGACCGACGGACACTGCGCGTCTAAACATGGCGTGACACACAGCTGAAGTTGGCTGTTAAACGCGACCAATCATGTGATCGCGACGCGATATAGAACGACTTACCGATATCTTGAGCTTTGGGTCGCATCTCTTTAAGAGCGGACTTCATTCGGTACAACTAAGATTGACGCTGGTGAAATTCTTTTTTTTTTTCCTTCAGTCAGTCCAGTTGTACCGTTACTGCCGTAAAGTTACTTCGTCATGTAGGAGTGAAGAATGAAATGACAACCGTTTATCTAGATTGGCCTGACGGCCCTCCACGTGGCGGCGAGCCAGGGATGCAAAGGAATTCTCGAGTCGATACTTCAGCATGGAAATATCAATAAGCAATGCAACGTAAGTGACGTTCGTGGCCTCATCTGTTTTCCAATAATAGCCTTTTTCCCATGTATCTTATACTTTTCTGTGCTGCGACTCCTGACTCATTTGTGCTTGACGATATTATGATTGTCATTAGTTTCTCGAATCCTATTTTTTTTTTTAAGTATGGTACTAGTCGATTTTTAGTCGATTTTTCGTTGGATAGCTTATCTTCATCGTAACTAATGAGAGTTAAAAAATAATTTTTATTCAGGGCGGTAACACTCCGCTCCATCTCGCATGTCAGAACAACGAGGTCGAGACCGTCGAGATATTGATAAAAAAGGGGGCGGACCTGAACTGCTTGAATTTGGTGAGTCGCGTGATTCCCGAGACGATCGTATATTTTGTTTTGTTTTTCGTTCAACACGGTAGTTTTGTTCGTTCGAATTCCGCTCCTATCACCGATCGCCGTACGAAATCTCAAACACATTTTTCAGCGACTACAATCGCCGATACACATAGCCGCGGAAATGGGTCACACAGATGTATGCAAACTTTTGCTCGCAGCCGGTGCGAATATTGAGCAGCGTGAGAAGGTAAATATTTTTCGCACTCCACCCAATATTTTTTTGTTTGCTTGTGGGTTGAAGTTAAGTACGCGGGTATATTACAGCGTACAGTGATAATATATAGGTGTATATAGGTAATAAAGTAGTCCGAAGTTGAGCGCCTCGAGATATAGTCAGACGTAGACGTAACTTCGTATTTGGTCGATCCTCGGTACTTCAACTTCTGAAATTGGCGAACATGTTTATTTTACAGAGTGGTAAAACACCCCTGTATATAGCGGCTAGGGGTAGTTTTACGGCCATCGTCGACATGATCATAAAAACGGCGCGACTCGACTATCCGACACCGGTAAGAAAAAAATTAGCTCAACCCTTCACGCACCGGATCCTTGTTCAACGAGGACGTAGAGTTATTATTTATTATTTTTAGCCTATTTATTATATATGCTATTTATTAAGAGACAAAACAACGTCAGTTGTTATTCTCAAACATTCCTTTGTGATGAAGCATCAATAAAATGTAATTTGAAACGCGGGGCCAGAAATTGACGTGAAATGGAAATTGCTCCGTCTGCCTCATTGAATTGTATTTTTCAACGTACGACGATGTGATATTTGATTTCAAGGAGGACGTCAACTCGGATCGGGAGGTACGAGAGCTAACGCCAGCCCGGCGGAGATGGCGAGAGGAGTCCCGAGGCGGTAGCATCTGCAGCAACAATATTGGTCTTTCGGAGCAGGTGCGTTCGATTCTGTGGAAGCTCGCATTCAAGCAACTCGCTCCCGGCGACTGGAGAAAGCTCGCTCTTCACTGGGCTTTCACTCACGATCAGATCACCGCCATTGAGCATCAGTATACCGGTAATTGTTTGCAACGAAATTGAAATATAAAAAAAGAAACTGTTTTCATAGAAAACGAGTGACTTTAGACTCGAAAAATCTTCTCCCTTCGTACGTATTGAGCCGTGGGCAGACCTATGAAAAGGATGATAAAGATTCAATCGCAGGTCCGTCGAGTTACAAGGAGCATGGATACCGGATGCTGCTCATATGGACTTCCGGTCTAAGTCCTGAGACGCAACTCACCAAGGAACTCTACGAGGCGCTCTCCACTATCGGGAAAAAAGCTGTTGCCGGTATGATGCTCACTCTCTACGCACCCTCACTGGAAACTGCATGGTTTATTTTTATTTTCTTATTTTATTTTGTCACGTCGATCTATTTTTATTTTCGCAGAATCGATACGCAAGCAGTTGGAGCAGGACAGCGGCGACAGGATAAAAACGGAAAAGCAACGATGTCACAAATGCACCGTCACGTGAATATCTTCAGCGCGACTTCAGCTTAGGCTAAAAAAAAGAAAATCTTTGAACAATCATATTTTTCTTACTTTGCGTAAAAGAATGCTGGCATCAAATTCGATGTGTTAATAATTTTCGGTGAAAATTTTGAGTAATCGTCGTACAGCTTGAAAGTCATTGTCTTTTATGATCGAAAAACGAGGACACGAAATTCCACAGGGTTGAACCGAACATCGAAAAGTGCGACCGAGGTGAAGAATTATTTTTTATCTAGTAACCGAGATGCGCAAAGTCCGTCCGAGTCCGATCGGCTGAAATAAATTTTACGATAACGAATCGAAATCCATGAAAAAAAAAAATACAAAAAATACACCTAGCGAATATTTAATGCAGCCGCCTAACGAGAAAGTAATGAAATATTCAAAAAATGTACATATCTTATCTATGTGATAAAACAAAGCAAAGAAGTGTCGATATTTAATAAGTAGAGCGGTGTGAACTATGAGTAATGGACGGTACGGTTCAGTGTTGTAAATTAATATATAGACACAGTTTCTATTAAAATGTGAAGATTTATTCGTCTGCATGATATTTTGTTTTCTTTTCCTATTTGCTATAAAATAATGCAATCCTCGCTGTTCTGCCTTCCCACCTCGACTGGTTATCATATAACAAAATATTATGAATATTAATTAATGTTAAGGTCGCAGGTTACGTTTTTTTTTCACTTTACTGTTAAATGGTCTATTAAATGAAGGGGAGTGGCGATAGTAATGCTGTATTACTATCAGTATTAAACATAGTTAAACTTATTACTATTATCGTAGCAATGGTTGCGTCTGAAGACGCCGCACAACGGTAATTAATACAGTTGCTAATAATTATTCGAGCCACCATTCAATCAAAGTTTTCTTTCGTTCAACTCGTTTCCACTGTCGTTTATCATATACCTTCTGGCTCACCGTCACTCATATCTTTTTGTATTCTCTATCGATTGGAAGATATCGCGGCAAGATTGTCAAAATATATCCATCGAACGTATTCACGAGGACAGGAGAAGAAATATAAGTTTGATTGGAGATTTCTTGCTTTTTTTATCGTTTCATTTTTTTTTCTTTATCGGGATGCTTACCTCATCCCACCGTTCGGCCGGTGTTGAATCACTTAAACGTAAACTTAGTACCGAAGCACGTTCCTTTTCAATTTCAGTCGAAAAATCGTATCTGCTCTTAAACACTAGTAACGTGTAACGCAAATTTGCTCGTCAGCAGAAATTTGGTCCTACCTGCAAATATTCGTTTCTCATTCGTTCGTTACTTTTTAGTTTTTTCTTCATTGGCGATCGGAATTGATTTTGCCAATTGATTCGCTCACTACAGCTAACAAACTACAGCACTCGAGAGTTATTTGAACGATTCTACAAACTACGGAAATTACGTACCAAAAAAAAGTCGTCCCCGGAGGGTTTCCCGTGAGATACAATGTCTCTCGGCGAGGGAGAGCGTTTCCCTCGTCGAGCATACCTTGTATTTAACTATCCGATGCAAACACGCAACCCGTGCTCCGAATTGGGGAAAACCGTATCGATCAACCGTCGGAGGAGGAATCCTCGACGAAATTCCGGCGCGAGATTCCGTCGGTGAGTTTGCGTGTATTCCCCGTGGAAACGCCCCGACGATACGGAGCTATCGGATAAGGGGACAACGAAACAAAAAAAAGGTCGTTTACGAAATTACTGATTCGAGGCAAGAAGGAGACAAAGATGAGAAACGGATAGAGATAGAGAGGTATTTTTAGAGGATATCATAGATAAATAGCGTAAAGTAAGTGAAATCCGCTGGGAATAGTCAACTTTTCCGGTCCTACTTCGATTATTTTTTTTTCATTATTTCAGAGTTTTTAGGAAGAGGTAGGCTCGTTAAGGACGTGACGGACCCTCAATTATTTTCGGTCATTTCGAAACTCATCGCACGCGGCACATACAAATGGTTCACGCGTTACCGGGATTATTGTACAACTTTTTCGGATCGGGACGGGAGGATTTCTCGCTCTTTAGACGAGTAGAATTTTCTTTTTTTTTTTTGCTTTGTATGCTTTTGTTTGTTCAATTTTTTCTCAGGTGATTTTTTTCGTTTTTTTGTTTTTTAATCCTCTAGCGACGATAGGGATGATAATTGTTCACGTTGGCTGATGATCCGGTGTAACCCCTTTGGGGTCCTCCACCGCCGTAATTGTCGTTGGTACCAGGTGCAGCGGGAACACTCGCTAGGGTTGAAGATCCGTAGCCTGCGCCTGTTAGAATCCCACAAAACAACGTGATACTGACGAGGTGCTTGTGTGCGTGTGGTGTGTAGCTTTTTGTTTGTTTGTTTGTTTTTCGTTCGAATTACCGCTCAGTTTTTACTGGGAAGGGGCCGGACGATTTGGAGTGGACTTTGAAAATGTGGAAATTTTGACCATATACTTTATGTAAAAAAAAAATCAATCCCATTACCAAACAATTGAATATTTGAATATTTTACTTGTCAATTCGCAAAATTTCTGATGATTCTAACGGAGTGCTACGAACGGACAAACAAGATGGAAAAACGTGAGATCGAATGCTGTTCCATTAAAATTTTTTTGTCTTCCATTGATTTTTTTTGTCCACCAAGTTCTGGGATTTCGTAAGGGTGAGTTGGAACGTATCGGGAATAAATTGAGGAGATACGAGACGCCGTCGTTCGGCGTTGAATCCAGAGTATTCTTCCTCATCGATCGAGCAGCCGTAGAATCCGAGAAACACGACGTAAATCGTTGCTACAATTCCGGCAAAACTATAAAATTACGAAACTTAATTTAGAAATCGAATGAAAAACTTAAAACTGAGACAAACAGTGATTCGTTACTCCGGTCCACGAGACCGTCGTCGTTATGGCTCGAAACGTCGAGAGACGACGACTAAGTTAAATAGTAAAATTTAATTCTACAAGCCTTTAACGAGCGAATGGTACATCCAGCAAACGCGAGTCTGTTAGTCTTCTTAGCCAATACTTAATTTTAATTTAACTCGATTATCGTTTAAGAAAAACGTAGTCGCTAATTCCTCGCCTTTAATGTTTAAGAGCTATTGTTTTTTTATCCTTTCATTTAACTTAAATTCTTACCAAGAATGATTATCCGAACGAAACTCAAAGATGTGATCTCCGTATAAAATAATGAATACTGTTTCGGAATGTATAAAAAAAATAATAAAAACCTGATTGCCGAGGCTCGGAAAACCGTCGGAGCGAAGGCCTTAATTTTTATCGTAGAATAATTTGTCGCCTATACACCTTCGCTACGATTACTTTTTTTTCCACGAGCTGCACTCTTTCGATATTCTTTCGCCCGACTCACATCCGCTGGAACAGTCTCTCTTGCACACTCATGCTCAGTCTCATCAATCTCTTCGTTCTTTTCTCTTACACTGGCTTCCGAGACACTCTTCCTTTCGATCCTCTGTGTTCAACACCTAGCGTCTGTAGGGATGATAGTTGGTATGTTGGGTCAGGGAAAATCTTTGAGGACCAGGTGCCGCGTCTCCGTTGCTCGGTATGAAGGACGGGCTTGCGTTCTCGTTGATTTTGAACTTTGGGACCAGAGGGGAGTCTGCGGGAACAAAAATGGTTTTTTTTTTTCTTGGACATCGGGGCTCAGAAGAACAATGTTCGCGAGGAAATTTAACTGGCAATTTGACGATACTTATTCTCATATGTATATGTTAAACTATAGATAGTGTTTTTTATAGATCGTTGAAGAAACGGAACAATTTATATGTTGCGGTTCTTCAACGTCGCATGGCTACCGAAACCTCACAGATACAAGTCTATACTTAATTCGCCGTACAATCTATCGATCCTCGGTCAGTGACTTATATTTTCAATTTTTTTTTGCTAATGCCAGAAGGGAGATTAATCTATGCTTACAGCCTATATGTTCTTATGCCGTTAAAACATTAATATTTATGCCGGTAATGTTATAGTTTGTGGTTTTTTTTTTTAATCTCTAGTGACCATAAAAGGATGGAAACTTAACTTAAAATTGTTAATTCTTACATTATTACTGTCTCGGATCTGTGAGCTCGACAGCCAAGCCGGGACGCGCTCAAAACACTGCACTTCACTAGATACAAAAAAATTACGCCGCGACGCCACCCATGCTCTCATAGTAAACTCGATCAAGCGAGGACTTTGAATTCGCGTTCTTGAAACAAAATAATAAATAAATAAATTTTTAAAAAATTATCAAAAACAGTGGACCACCTCTATTTCGCTTGCCCGTGTTTCGTCGCAAAGTTGCATACAACCCTCGAGTCGGTATCCTCGTCAGGCGGACGGGAGACTCGTCGACTCAATTCCGAATAATCACTGGGCCGTTTTCACGACAAGACCCACACAAGAACTCTCGTAGTTTTTCGTTTTTCGACATGCAATTGGTAAATTTGCAAAACCAAAGCGGCAAAAAAGAAAGCAGAAGGTTAACGTTAACTATTGATCGATTATCGATGCACTGATTTTTTTTCTTTTTCCTTTTTATTTCACCGATTCGAAGATTTTGTTCAATGACCATTCGATTATCCCCCCTTTTCTGATTGCCTCAGGAGCACACGAATTTTTTTTTCTTTTTTTTAAATCGTTTACTCGCTTCGTTTCTATTATCTGTATTTTCGATTCGAATGAATCACGATTGCGTTTTTCTCTTGTTTTGACGTATAGACAAACATACACTCGCTCACTCACTCTCGGGGCTGTCGCTCAAGGAAAATTTAGCCGAAAATTTTCCTTAAAGTCTTTCGTGCGTCGATGAATTGATTTTTGATATACATTACAGAATCTCGAAACTTGAGGGGTGGGAAGTTAAATTAAAAAATAGATACAAAAAAAAAGAAACGATAAGAAAATCTAAGTCGATACCGGCTGTGCAGTGTTTTAAGACGACAAGCGTAGCAGGGATAAGACTACTTAACAGTGTGGTTTATACGGTGATTGAAGATCTTACATTGAAAGGGGGGAAGAAAAAGAATTATTATCTCAACTCAATATGAATTATGTTCCTTTCCACCATCATTATTATTCTGTTTTTTCTTTCTGTTTAATAATTCTCGTAAGCTAATATACCAGTAATGTACTTTACGAATAATGATCCATTTTGTTTGTCTATATTATTATTAATAATAATAATAATAATCATAATAATAATCACCAGCTAATCGTAATAATCATATCAACTTATTATCATTATATCGGTATATATATATATATAGATCATTATATATCATTATCATCGTCATTAATATTATTATTGATAATATTAATTATTATAATATCTTAAGTATCAATTAATCAATTAATCCACTAGAAACACCGTTAAGTATATTAATATATATATTTATATATATATGTTTATTCATATCAATAGTAGTTTGTAGTAGTGTAGTAGCAGTAGTAATAGTAATAGTAGTAGTGGTTGGAGTAATGATAGTAGTAGTACTGTTTTTTTTTGTCGTCGGGAACGAGGAGGAGGGAGCAGATCTAGGCGTGTGTACCGTAAACAACTCGCCCACAATGAAAATTTTCCACAACAAAAAAATAAACGAGAAAATAAGACTTTACGACTTTATCGAAAAATCTTGATATTTTTGTCGTTGCTTTTCTCGTTCGCAAGAATCCGCATGATCTTAAATTGCTTGCGGAGTAAGAAACAAGGAGTCGTGGACTTCGGGAAAAATGAACGAATTTTCTTCGCAAATTCGCACACATGGTCTCTCTCACACGTCGCATTCACATCCGTTCAAATTTGACTGGCTCTTCTTGTCCTTCTTCTATCTTTAACAAAGTCTGATTGTGGGAAAAGCAACAATTATGAATTTGCGATCAATCGTTTCTTCCCGTTACTGATGATTGATTCATCTTTTTTTAAAATTGAGAATAAGGATTAAGTTATTCCTGTATTTTACACACGTGTTACTGTAAAACTGAACTTATATAATGAGCATCGATACTGTTATCCACTCCCTCCGTTCGCAGTTCTTATCAATTCCCATTCTATTTCTTACAAAGACAAATTGCGGCAAATCCACGTCCACGATCTTTCGGACAATTTCATTACCGTTTTATAAACGAAAAATCAATAAACCACAATGCTTGGGAAAGCGGTTCAATCGAGGGGGGCTATATTATCGCGTCGTATTGGAAATATTGCCTCGATGCTGGTCGTCGCGCGTAGTAATATACACTAACGATTTAATTATGTTTTCATTTTTAATTGTATTTACTCCCTATGCGCTATGCTTTGAGACAACGTAGTCAATACTTGTCTACTTTGACTCGACCGTTTGGTTGCGTTTTGTTTTGTTTGTTTGTTTGTTTTTAAACATTAAAGACCTTATTGAGACTTGGCAAACCTTAGAATCTGCTTCGGCGAATAAACGCCCTTTTGTATTTCTTTATTTTTATTTATTTTCATCATCTAACGTACGCTTAAATTAATGCAATCGTTTCGTGTAGAAAGTTCGAGATTTATCGTTTTTCCATTTTCAGCTCTGGCAAGACTGATTTCAATGCGTGCCTATGGATGCTCTTTTTTTAATTCCTTACCGCTCGATCTCCCGCTTGCTCGCGTTCTCGTATTATTATCTTCTCCTCATGCGTTCTTACATTCGCTCCACTATTCTTACTTCGATCAAGCACACTCTTTCCTTACGGACAAATTAATTTACAACGACTAATCGACGACTTAGATAAATTTTCTTCTTTTTAAAATTTTTTACTTCACTCCTGCGATTAAGAGTTATGGAATAATTATGATTCTCAAGAGAACACAATGGTTGGCATTTGTCGGTTCATTAAAAATATCTTTTTGTTTACCCGCCCCCACTATTCTTTTAATACTTCTATGTAACTTGCCTTACTTCAAAGGTTTTACGATTTAATTAATTATTTAATAATTGATACCTTTTCTTTAATCAATGACAGTCAACGTGATACTTTTTTTTAATCCTACATTTGTTCCTGTCCCTGCCGCGAACCCACAGTCTTCTCTCCTTTCGGATTTCATGGTTTTTTTATTAAATATTTTTTTGTAGTTTTTTTTTAACTTTGCCTAACGAGGAACCCTATATATCTTCTGTGCTTACGATAATTAACCGAGTCAAGTGATTTATTCATTTCTTCTGTAAGGTACTCTCAGAGATAATCAGTAATTTATAATACATTTGTACAAAACTTATCTCTTAATCAATAATTAGTCGATTTTTTTTCTTTGTTGTTTTTGTTTTGTTACCTACAATGTTGTTTCATAACACTCACACGAGGCCAATCACGCGCCCACTTTCACACCCTCCGTTAAAATCGCCTTAACACCCGTATCTTTTCCGGTTTTAATTTTCATTTGGAAAAAACCAAAGTGAAAGAAAGGAGCCACAAATGAGAAACGCGTGACCGTGGATTATCACGGAAATTTCATTAACGATACGCTTCTGGTTTATTGTTCGCACGGATTCGCGGTCCTTGAAAAAAAAACCTTTCATGTTAGTATGCATTTTTTTCAATCCTCAATACGACAAGCCATTTCCCGTTTATTCCCAGCACGCACTCGTAAATCGTATCTTCCGATTTTCAGTTAATAAATCACACAACGGATCACAGTGTGGCGCTGTTTATATTCCTAGAACCTTAGGCGGAGATAACAAGTCTTCTCTACGTCGTAAACTAGACCGTTTTCCAATAACTCTCAATAATCAACGATAATAACGATACGCGACAAAGTTCGAGAATAATAATTATTAAAAAAAAAATATTGACTCCGAAGTGTGGATCTTGAAATTCTACGAAATACCGAATTATTTAACGACAAGGCAAAATTCATCGAGTCCATTCAGCCCCTGCAATCCTTTACACCAATCGCTACTTATACTGCTCGAATTGTCAAATTAATCTAAAATATCGTACGCTCCATGCCTCCCCCATCTGCCGTTATTTCTTTTAGCCTCGAGAAGCAGTGGTTCCGTTTAACTCGTGAAAAATATTAAAGATAAGTAGTAACAGTAGAGATAATCGTAAGTTAGTAAACGTATTTGTTGGTTTGTTCCTTTTTTCATCCTTTCACTGGCGTTCCCTTTAATCCTTCGCCGCAATTTAATTATAATCGTAGTTTTTTTTATGTAGTAGTTGGATAGTTGTAGCATTTCTTTGACACCTCGTTTCGTTTTTTTAATTCTTCTTATTTTCATCCTATATTCAAGTTTTATTCTAGAACCAACTTTCTTCGCGACAATATTTCCAACACGCGCTTTGACACAGATTGAGATTTAGATCCTCTTTGTGTGTTTTTTTATGGGGGGCCTTGTCAGTGTACGATTTTTTTTAGCTGTTAATCTGTCCATCGTCCACAGTCTGACTGTCCTGTAAGATTTTTTTTTTTCAATTTTAAAGATCAGCTTGAAAACAATCCGTCCATCGAGAAGAAAAAAACAATTTTTCGTTTTTTCCCTCTCGGTTATAAGTAATTTATACGCTTACGTGATGATTTTATTTCGTCCGTGTAATACAAATTAAATGTCGAAATATCGAAAATGCTAATAGTGTGGCCTAGCATCGAGCGCCGGCTCACTTTACTAATTGCAATTGTACCAGTAAACGTCTTAAACTACTCCGGTTAGATCGACAGAGATCGTTTAAACTTCGTACAAGTTCGGTTAATAATAATAATAATAGTAATAATAATAATAATAATAATGATAATAATAATAATTATATTTTAAAAAAGAGAAACAAAAAAGGTCGTGTAAAGAATGTAAACGTTGTGAAATATTTGTTTCGTTATTTCTTTATCATCTAATCGCTATTCTTGTATTACACACGGTTGTATTGATTATTATAGTCATATTTACCCAGGGCTTAAACTTTAAATGCAACGAGCAAGACTTTTTTCTTCTTTTTTTTTTCTTTCTTTAAACCTATCGTTAGTGTATTTTTCCTTCATAGTAAACAGCGGAGGCTCAGGCGATATTCTACTCGTTAGAACGACTATATTCAGTACATAAGTTTCATTTTTCCATTTACTTCCTTTAATCTCTTAATTAACAACCGTTAACAAGTAATCTAATAGGTTTTTCTTTTGTTTATTTATTTTGTTTCGTATCCCTCTTGCCTTGGGTATGCGCGATTAATAATAATACAACATAATCCCTAGTCTTACATCGATATTAAACTTATCGATTAAGGCTTGTGTTTTTCCTTACGGTTCTTACTTCTTTGTGTGTGTACGTTTGTTTTGTTATTTTCTTTTTCTTTATAATCTCTCCTATGCTAACCCTGGACACCAAACCCGTCGTGAGCCATAAATTTTTATAGTTTCTTGATCGCCCTCTGTCTTCTTATTATTTTTATTTTTTCGTTTGCTCAAACTCTAATTACACCGTAATTGCTATACGATTAACTATGATTTAATTAAAACTTTATCATTTATGGGGTCCCGCCGTCTGACTTAATGGAAAAATCGGATCGACACCCTCGTGTGTCGCGAGGCGCTCGAACGAATGCTTGGTCTAATTTGCTATTCTAAAAAATATGCGGAGGGGAAGTTTTCGTTTTTAGTTTGTTTTCCTCTCATGAAATCGTAGTGAGCCACGCAACGAGCACAACGTGACTAGTCACAGCAACTGTGTCGAATAAAAGCAACAATACAACAAAAAATATATATCGAAGGGTGTTTTCAATGTTAGGAAACGCGCTTAGGTACATCGTGAGCATATGTATCGTAAACGTTAGTTCCTTAATCGTAATTGTAATCGTAAACGCGACTTCACGAGATGTTCTCGCCTATATCCAAATATTATGAACAATTACCGTTAATGTAATTTCCTTTTGTTTATACATTATCATTTAATATATCTTTTATGTTTATCTCGTTAATGTTACGTTCTAGAAAATCCATTTTGTGTGTTTATTACTTCTTTATTTCTTTTTTGTTTCCTTCATCCGTGTCTTGTATAATAATGTTTCACGGTCGATGCGAAAATGTTCAACGCGCGAGGGACGACAATATTCGACACAATCGGGATATTCCCGGATTTCCCTTAAACATGTATACAATAATTAAAAAAAGAACGAAAATAGTAAGAAAAAAAAAGTAGACGGTCGCCGTAACAATCGGCGTTCACATGAGGTATATTCGAAAAATTGCCTAAAAATTATCCAAAGTCCTTATACGAAACGCGTTCCCACATTTTGTTTTATCACCCTCGCGTTATAAATCTATAGTATATTTATACCCTACGCTTTATTTATTTTAATTTTTTTTCCGTTTATCAGTAAACCTATCGAAGAGCAGTCGTGTGGCAAGTGCCGCGAGCAGACGTGATCAACGGGACGATTATCCTCGTCCTCACCAGCGATGAAGAAGCGAATAATCGTTCGCATAAACGCCGCTCGGGGCCAGTCCTTACTTATTATAACAACGTAATAATTAGTGAACCGTACGATAACGCGATGCTGTGACAAATTAGCGTGCGCAACGTTGCGTCTACGATTATTCTCGATATACTTCCCCCGAGCCGCGAAATATCCTTCTCCGCGTTTCGAAAATCGCGCGTCTTACTATATATTTGAGAAGCAAAGGGCACTTTGGGGTAAATATGACGATAACATGATTTTCTTTCCCAACCGCGCAAAAACGGGGATGAAAAATTGATAAGCAACTTAAAATGAAGGAAAAATTGAAATATATATATATATATATATATATATATATATATATGTATATGTATATATATATATTTCACCACAAACATTGATTATCGTTAAATTCATCTCTTCAGTTCATTTCGATAATTAAAAACGACTCTAACGTGGTGTAGTCACATACCCTATATGACGCACTTTTTTGCACTTGCGTCATTATTGGTAATAGTGTGACAATAACAGTAATTTTTTCCTTTTCATAGCAGTAGTTTATGGTTTGTTTCCTTTTTTTTCTTTCGTTAAAGTAAGAGTAGCGTTATTAGATAGCGTGATCGATTAACGTATATATATATATATATAGTTATTTTGCATTTACTTTTTTCATCATTCTCGTTACTGCTAATTATTTACCACATACATAAATTTTAATAGTAGAGACAATAGCTATAGTATATATTGTATATACATATATACTTCTGTTATTATTTTTGTTGTTGTTGTTGCTGTTGTTGTTTTTTTTTCTTGTCGTTTGTAAACATTATACTTTAATCCTTCATTATCGGCATAAGTCGTAATAATAGTCGATTAGTTTAATTTTTATGATAGGAAAATCATTTATTTTTCCTTAATAGTTGTGTTAATTCGCGCCCTTGCTCGTGTTCTTTCCCCATCACGCAACAACACCACACGCGTTATGCGCTTTTGTATCCTTTTTTCCCCCTCACCCGCTACTTTCCTTTCACTCGGTCAAACTCGCACTCTCGCCTTTCTCGCATTCCCGTGATGTCGTCTAGGCTATCATTTTTTTTTCTTCTTCGGTAACTTTCCCGATAGACTGATTTTATGTTTCATATCGACCTAACTCGACTGTTTTTTTTCGTGAGTAACAATGCTGTTTCCTTTCTCTCCAGAAGCAAAAGGAAAAAAGAGGTGCATGATATATACTTATACATATGTATGCAGACGTTCGGCCGAGATTTTGTTAGATACTTCCCCATTTTTCTTGGTATTTTTTTCCTCCCTCTCGATCTGACGCTAACCCCCGCGCGGCCGCAAAAGTGTGTACAAGCACATTTGGGTATGGTAGAGTAACATGTAATAGTGACGAATAAGTTTTTTTTTCGTGGGTGTGTGTGTATATTATATTCACCAACCATTATCGTTACTATCAATAATGTGTATATAAGGTAGTCGCTTGGACAATAATTTTTTGTTTGTGTTAACCTCTACTTTTTTTTCGTTATCATAATTCCATGATCGTTTAATTAATCATTATCAAATGTTTCCATTTTCCCGTATCCTTCTTTCCTCTCTTTTTATCCCTTCCTGTTTTTAGCTTGTTTTCTTTCTTTACTTCATACATATCTTTCGTGTTTTTTTTTTTAAGTAGAGTCAATGTGCCTAGACTTGAGCGACCCTGCTGACGAAAAAAAAATGATACAAGTTCATAGATCGTTCTCGCTGTGAAAAAAGTTCGTACACATTTCATGCTTGTTCAGCGGTTGTCGAGCTATTTATCATTTTGGTACGTCGCGAAGCCACTGACCTGACACTGGGAACGCAGTGATTATTATAGTTTGTTTTCTTTTTTTTTTGGGAAATGAGCGAGCGTAAAGGTTTTTTCTTAAATATATGTCGTGGCATAATTATTATTACGTTCTTTGCTTGGTTCAATTATATTCGACTTTTGATCTGGATCAGCCGACAATAATCGATCTCACGAGTCCTTATCCGTCTATCGCATCATTTTCTAATGTTTAAGCTTGATTTTGTGTGTTTGCTGTTTCATTTTTGTTTTGTCACGTTTTCGTGGGGGGGTATACGATCTTACCAATACAAAGCTAAACGTTACAAGTATACAGGTCATTTATTACAGTAATAATTTCCTTTTTTTATTATCAATATTATCTTTACCGACGTAACGTTTATTACCTTACCTCTCACTAATTCATGATAGAGTCGATCGATCGAATCCGCCTACGATCGTTATCTACGGGTCAGTTTTTGTTTTTATAGTATCGAATTAATCGCGAAGCTTGCGCCAAACGAAATTGACGGAGTTCTTTGTGATCGCAGCGTTTTTTTTTTAGTATTTCGTTTGTCAACTTCGTCAAGCACAAACTATGCAATTTATTTTGCTAGCATTTCCAGACATTTTCCGTGATCCACAATATCGAGCGTTACCTTTTTTTTTTGTTTTATTTTTATATTTTTAGAGTTAACCAATCATTTTGTCATTTCAGACACTCGTTCTCGTTCTCCCGTGTTATCTTCGTCGCAGCCCAATATTCGTGTAGTTTTCAATCACATAGACAGTCGATTGTGTATCTCGTGTATTACGTGCATTTTTCCTTTCGAGTGTGTATATATCATTCAATATTTTGTTTATTGTACGTTTTAAGGTTTTTTTTGTTATCGCGAGTCAACACGTTTACTATCAGACTCGCTGTCGATATTTATTTTCGTAGTTATATCCGGTTGTCTCTTAACGGTTCATATTTGAACGTAATTTAGAATTTCGCATGCATGATTTGTGTAGTTTACTTGTATATAAATTTTTGTTTCATTCTCGTGTCCGTCAAGAGTTTCGTGCCGCCTTGAATTGGGTGGCTGCCTGCGCGAAACGATTTTTTTTTCTCTTTTAATGAAGTTGAAGAGTGCTTTAAAACGAAGTTACGAAAAATGTTCATGCCGGGAGAAAAGAGAAGCAAGAATTATGAATGAGGAAAACGGCTATAAATTATCAATGCTTACGAACAAAACAAACAAAACCCTATCCAGTGTGAAAGAACCCGAACTGTCCCTGTGCATCGAGTTTCATGTCAGATACTTGCGCTAAGAATCGATCAAATACGATCTGCGCATTAAGCCACAATTGGAAAGACTAACTGGGCGAATCACTCGATGCATCGATTACGTTTACCGACGCAACGAAGAGAGGAACGGAGTACGAAGGAATGGCGAAATCTCTGCAGATTCTGCGGCAACCCTTGCGTGTTATCGGAGAATCTACGGAAAGTTCGAGCGAAAATCACTAAGTTTTGACCTCAAAATTTCGACCGGTGCTTCGCTGTCTGGGCTATTTTTTTTTTACCATACTATTGAAATTTTTTGTATATTACGATCCATACTGCCAACAGTTTACACAGCATTCTTCATAGGCGTTCGAAATCGAGAGGACAGAGACTCGTTTTAGAAGTGCATTTATTATCACTTTATTTTTATTTTTATTTTTTTATTACATCCGAATATATTTGATCGTGTTTGAAATTAGGTTTTAGAGTAAAAGTATCCGATGAAAGTATTGCATCGAGTGTATAAACTTAGCTCGATGATTAGAGCGCATCTGGAATGACACTTCTTTTTTACACGTTTTTTTACGGCTACTATTATTTTCAGTAAAAGCTCGCGGTGCTTTTAGCTCTACGAAGCCTAAGAAATATTTCAACACTGTCTTAACGATATCGATGAAAAAATCAGCACAATCGTTAAGATAGTGCCGAAACATGCCTTTGGCTTCTTCGAGGGAAAACACCACCAGCTTTTACGCACAATAATAGTAACATACGGTTAACCCATTTGTTTTTAAGGCATGATGATGATGATGACAGCATGTGTGTTTACCGCTTCTCTTGAAAAAAGGGCCTCGGACGTGCTGCAGAATTAAAAGAGTGATCGAGTTCACAAAAGTGCTATGCGTTATGAAATAAAAAAATGTATCGCAGTTTCCTCCGTAATATTATTTTTTAAGTATAAACATTCGTGTAAAGATCTCGTATTTTTTCCTTTCTAGTGTGTATTTATCATTCGATATTTTGTTTATTGTACGTTTAAAGGTTTTTTTTTTATCGCGCGTCAACACGTTTACTATCAGACTGTTAATATTTATCTTCGTAGTTACATCCGGTTGTCTCTTAACGGATCATATTTGAATGTAATTTAGAATTTCGCATGTGTGAATTGTGTAGTTTATTTGTGTATACATTTTTGTTTTATTCTCGTGTTCGTCAAGAGTTTTGTACCTCCTTCATTTGGATGGCTGCCTGCTCGAAACGATATTTTTCTTCCACTTTTAATCGAGTTTAGACTCGCTTTAAAATGTAAATATAAAAAAATTCACGCCGGGAGAAAAGAGGCGCGGGAATTATGAATGCGGAAAACGGCTATAAATTGCCAATTCTGTAGGCACGTAAGGGGAACAGAAAAAGAAGTCACATCGGCGACAACGACGTAAACGTAAATAAAATGAAAAAGAAGAAAGTGCTAACTTTGTCGATATAAAAAAAATGTTGTGTAGATAAACATTAAAAACGTATCATTTAGTTTATATAACCAGTCTTCAGTGGGGGGAGGGTTCTGCGGGCATTGTATTACCAACGCGCGTATCGACGATCAATAAAAGAAATCGTCGTACCAACGCGAGTCACCCGAATTTAATAATATATTATACTTCATTTAAATATCATTGCTTAAATTCTCTTTTCTCTCTCGCGACCTAATCATTTACTCATGTATTTTTATGAATGTACCAACTAATTACCTTTACGAAAAAAAGAAGAACAAACAAACGAAGACGAACCTAACTTATTCTGCTTTTTCAAATTCAACGAATATTCGCGATAAACTTTATCGTTATTTTGTTTCCCCACGAACTCTTATTTCATACTATATGAAACAAGTTTCTTTTTCCTTTTTTATAATACAACTTTGTTTTTTTTTCTTTATAATACAATTTATGTATTTTGCTTTACGATTAGTCAACGAGGGGGTTGGGCGAGCTACGGCGATCGAGGGATTACTTAAAGGACGAAAAAACAATAAAAATCTTTACGATTGAAATGGGAAGTGGCTAGACGCGGTTACACGGACGTTAAATTTGATTTACTCGTGAAAAATGCAATTCTGGCCTAGTAAAGATTAGTAGTTGTCGGTGTAAATATCATATTTAAAATCTAAACGAGGACCCTGAAGCGATCCAGGCTTGTGTATATATCGGCGTAGTTTTTTTCTATTATTTTTTTCTTTCTCGTTTCGAGCTTTGCCGCGCGATGATAATGCGGCTCGAGTTCGTCGTAAACATATTAGGCAGCCTCGTCGAACGCAAGAGATGAGAAAAGAAAATTGTTAATATGGAAAGTGAATGAAACTTAAAGTGAGACGATTAAAAAATTAGTAACAACCCTGAGTGCCGAGCCAAGGCGCGACGACGCGCGCACGGCGGCTCATTGTGAACGGTTAATTCACAACGACGGCTGGAACAATTAAACGAGTACTTTTCCCTAGCAGCTACTTATTATTTCATTTATTAAATTTCATTAATTTCTTTCTTTCCCTTATAATCATTCGATATTTAAAAAATGGTAATAATATTTTCATTAAATATAAATATATTATTCGTTTAGCATTTGTCGACCGTTAATCAATTATACGTTAAATAGACTTTTTCCCCCATTAGTTTCGTTCTCTCGCCGCTGGGTTTTGCCTTCTCAACCATCAGTGCAAATGTTTTTTGTCTTCTCTATTATTGTTTTTTTTTTACATAAATAATCTATTGATTAAATCGCGACTAAGTAAAAAAAAACGAAATGTATTTACAAAGTAGATAATCCGATTCTTATCCCATCTTGTCCCCGGGACAATAAATTTATTTTCAACCCTCAGACTCGTCAATATAATTAACTAATTTATGTTTGTTTCCGTTCCTTCGCATCGTTAACTTTATTTAACCGCGAAAGTATATGCTCGGATTGCATTTATGTATGTATAAGTTTAATGTACTGTAAATGTATGGTTTTTTATCTATGTATAATTTAATCGAATGTATAATTTAATTAGTTCCACCCGGTTCCACTACCCATATAGGATTTAACACTTTCATTTTTTTCATTTAAATCTTTGTTTAAGGATAAAGAGAGGGGAGGGGGCGGTAATAATGACGGTAATAATGACAATAATAATAGTATTCAATCATCGTAATAATAATAGTAGCACTAGCGGTTCTTCGTCTCGTCAACGTCAATCGTCTTTTCTTCGTTTCATTCGTTTTGTTGTTTTTTTTTTTTTACCTATTATTAACTTTACAGATTAAGGTGAAATTGGACAGCCTTAGGTACAAAAACACGTTTCTCTAATATCTCCTCCGCCATCGTCGTTTTTTTCGTTATTAAACAACGTCACGAATATTCCCTTAAAGTCACGTCTTTTGTTTCTTTCTTGTTTCTCCTTTTTTTAAACTATTTACTTCCTTATTTATCTTTATTTTATTTACTTGAATAATCAACAACTCGTTGACCGCGTTTACTTATGAACTCTGGCTTTATGAATGTAAAACTTCTCTTTGTATTCATTCTTTTCGCGCTCTGTATGTGTGTGTGTATGTGTGAATGTGTTGTATCGTTATTTACCTGCGTAACCGTGTTTTTTTATTTTTCTGCATCCCGCCGTTATCGTTAGAGTGAAAAGGGTGATTTGATTGAGCTCCTTTTCGACTTTATTATTTTCTTTGTTAAATTAATTAATCGTTTATCTCGATAAATATAATGTCGTGTTTGATCCCAGAAATTTTCACGAGTCGCGAGCCACTTCGAGGTGTTATTTTTTTTTTTTTTTTCTAAAACGGAACTCGAGTGAAGATTAACGCTGCGATCAGTGTTGTAAAAATGCATCGATTCATCGAGTTTCGTATTTAGATCGAATCAAACGTGAATTCGGCGTTCAATTGCGATGCGGTTAATGAAGGGCACCGCGCAACTCGATCCGGCAATAAACGTGAGCCTAGGAGACCGCTCTTTAGAAATATCTTCATTTAAGGTCTACGGTAAACCCTACAGAGTAAATATAATTAAGCCATATATTTAATCAGGTAGACTTTTCAGATCGATACCCCCCGGAACGTTCGACGGCCGAGCACTCGTCACACCTTTTTTTGAAAATGAAAAACAAAATAAAAAAACCATCGTCTCTTCTTTGAATACCTTTCCACAATCTTTATCTATCATGATGAACTCAGTCTCGCCGTATAGAATTTACACTCTTAATAAGCATCGTCTTACAGTTGTATATTGATTATCAGTAGAAAATTGCGCCATACCGGAAAATACTAGTGTTAGTTTTATTGCTAAGTTTTTGCTCCGTTTTTATTCAATAAAAAATAATAATAAAAAAAATACGGATTCGCTTGGATCACGAAGATATCGGCTATTCGCATGCCTTTTTTTCTCAATGGCGGTCCTACGCACTTTTGATGATGGGTATAGAACAAAAAAATGTGAAAAAATATTTAAATTAATAAATTGGAGCTTTAGATTTACTTAATGCTGCGTCACAGCCGTGGGCCAACGGCTCGTCGGGCGAGTTCCTATTTTACAATTTTATAATATGCGAGGAAGAAACGAGTTGATGCCATCGCGCAAGCATCGCCTTTTTTCTTTGTCGATCGATCTTACATGCTATTTTTTACGACAAAATTATAAAACGAACGAAAAAAAAAGAAAAAGAAAGGACAAACGGTGTTGGTAAATAAATAGGGTGTAAAGAACCGGAAAGTACAATGAAAATTCCACATGAATTCAAGTAAATATAGGAATTAAGGGTGGGGGAGGGAGGTAAAAATAAATCTCTAGGGCAAAATAATTGGGGATACCGAACGCTTCCTATGGCAAAAGAGCCGACAAACATTGTACAACGCGACGAGAATTCGATTTTATTTTTTATTTAACACTAACTCTAGTTGTTCTTTCTTTATGTAGATTAAGATCAGCCTGTAAACGTTAGTAACCGAGTTTATCAATCGTTTCTGTTTATTTATTTCTTATTTGTTTTTTTTTTCATCTTATTCCTGCATCACTTTGTTTTATATCTATTTACTATAATTATAGAAGATTGTGGAAAGGGGGGGGGGGGGGGGAGGTGTCACGAGGACGCTCGAACCGTCTCCCGCACAAATTTCTCCTGTCCGATACGTTTATTTTAAGTTTTTATTTAACGCTAATGTAACTTTCCCGAGGACGATGCTGCTCCACGGGATTTTTTTTTGTCATTTCACTATTGTTAATGATTTTAGTCTACCGCGGCGTAAACACCCGCGGTACGGAGGTGAACGAGTTACGCGGTTTTTTGCAATCTACAGGACGTGAGAGAGCAAAAGCAAAGGAAATATAAAAAAAAAAAAAACAAAGAAGGTAAACAATGACAATAAAAGTTTAAACTGTCTCGCGCACCTCCTTCATGATTTCCGCGCATGGTGAATCGCCCGGCTCGACTCTCACTCTTTCGCTCCCTCTCTCTCTCTCTCTCTATAAACCTTTACGCTCGCTGCTCATTTGTTTGTTGTATTTTTGTTTCTTTCTTTTATTATGCCTGTCCTTAATAATCCTTATTACTTCATTATATTCCATTCTTATCTCATATTTCCCATAGTTCCCAGCGTCACGTTACATGTACTCTCCCCGTGGGTCTCTCACACTCGCTTCTCGCTTTTTCTTCGATAAGTTTTTTTTTTCAATCTCCATTTTTTTTGTTACATTTTCAGCGGTTTTTCTTTTTTCGCGACCGACGACTGTATTCCGGTTAATCGTATCACGAACAGCCAACGAGAAATCCGATGTATCGATTTCCTTCCGGAAAATATATTTTACGAGGTTTTTCTTTTCTTGTTTATGACACAAATTCAAGCGTTGATATTCGTGAACGGACCACCGTGTACGCGGAACGTCGGATTTTCATGTTAATCGCGATCGACGAGTGAGATAGCGAGTGAATTACATCGTTGATGGAGTGTACAGGAAACCCACGTGGATAGCCAAGTCGTTCAGCACATTACTCTATCGCGGGTCAATTAAAATGGTCATGAGGTGGGCCACTCTTTGAAATCAAAGCCTTGCTGGCCGGGTTTAGGGGCGCTGGCGGCATACCCACCTTGGTTGCTCTCTCCACCCTGGTACGAGCGTTGAGGATAAGACGTCTCTGCGTAACTCCCAGTGTAACCTGTATAACCACTGTAGTCCGGTGTCTTTGCAGAACTGCTACTCGAGCCCGGTGCACCTGAGCCTGTTGTCTGCCTTGAGTACATGTCACCTGAAACACCCACGAACGAAATCTCATTTTAAATTCTTCATTCGCCTGCTAGATAATCACCCGAATTATCATTTTCAAGGGTTGAAAGGAAAACGAATATAATATAAATCATAATAAATATTTATATATGTATAGATTATATTTTTGTATCGAAAAAAAATATCGATTTGTCCCCGTTTCTCCCCACTTTTCCACCACAGTCGACAGACTCTACCAGGGGAGATGGGGGGTTAGATGCGAAATTAAGTACATAAGTTTTATCTTATCTACATTCCATATGCCTTTCAAAACACAGAAGATAATTTTTGGGCGAACCTCAATCCTCTTGTTTCGACATATATTACCGGGTTTTCAATGGACAATTTTTTTTAATTTTTTTGTAATAGACCAATATTCTGCTATATTTTTGACTGGTTGCGAATTATTATTTTTTTGTTACGCTTGGATAATCCACCACTACCACCACCTCACCTACGATCTTTGTATGCACTATAATAAATCGAACAAATACAGTAGTAGGCAATTGAAGTGGAGCACGATTTTTTTCGCCAGTTTTGGCAAAAGTAGGACCCTTTTACGTATACATTCGCCAAAAAAACCTTGTTCCACTTCAATTGCCTACTACTGTGGACGACTGCGCTGAAATATCTCGAGGCATTGAACAGCTAAAAGACTCGGGTTCTTTATTGACTTTTCGATCTTTACACTCCGTCTAGCACGAGCTCGTGTATTAGCCGACAGGAGACGAAGAATATAAGACTCATCGTGAATGCATAAAACGTCGGAGACTCAAAGGCTCGAAATAGCACTGATCGATCGTAATAACGTTGATGCGATGCAACCCGTTCGAGTTAGAACGTTTGAGTCGGGAAGCTTAAGTAATAAGTAGTAACAATTCTAACAAAATGAAAAACACAAAAAAAGAAAAAAGTTACTTACAGGCACATAGCAAGCAAACGAGAATGAAATTGTTGGTTCGTGGAAGAGGGTTTGGGCCATGTACAGGATGGATCTTGGTTAATTTTTTTAACAACATTTGTATTTTCGTGGGGGGAGGGGCCTAAATAAACATGAAATAACATCACAAGCGTGTTACTACGAATCGTAACGATCGGCATCGATCCGCCCAGCGGCTTGAACAAGGTTAGGAACAATGAGGAATGAGAATAGGAGTGCACTACCCTACTCTACGCTCTATTTTTATAAATGAATCGTTGTCGCTTTCTAAGTTTTATTTTTTTTCTTTTAATTTTTATCCACCTTGCTGTACGTGACGAAAAGTTGACACTGAACAGTAACACGAATTATAAAACGCTGGCGACGATGGTCTGTGAAGTAAATTAATGCATTCTCCTTGTGAATTCTACGATGAGTTGTAAATTTTCTTTTTTCAACTACCGACCGATCAAGAATCTGACAATGTCTCGTGCCGATTGCCACCGTGCCCAGGAGATGCCATTCATTAGCTATTTATTTAGAAAGAAAATACTGTGGATGTGATGACTAAAATGCGGTTTTTCTTAACGTACGTGTGGAATTATTTATCAAAGCTCTCGTAAACTAAGTGTATGCATTTTAAAAGCGAAGTACGCGTTGACTGTGATTCTTTTTTGTTTTGTTTGAGTTTGAATAATTCTGGACACAGGCAAAATATACAGAAGAGCTGAAACGTCTTCCACATATCTAATTCGACCGATATCGCAAGCTGGTAAACGGTGGTTCGATAACGAGCCAGTTTTGAAATTTGCAAGTAAAAAGTGTTTGTATGCAAAATCATTTTTAGACTTCCGACGAATGGTTAATGTAGATCGATAAAAATTGTTTACTCACACGTGATAAAGTAATTCGAGTCTCGGATATAGAGCAATGATCAATTATGCCAAACTTACTATCGCTATGAAGACGATTGTACTGTAGTGTGATAAATATTACTATAATTCAATTGAATGCTATACAGTGTCTTCGAAACGTAGATAAACAGAGTGGCATGCTCTTGGACAGTCTACACGCAGAGTGAACAAAAAAGAATTGAGAAGCGCAAAAAGAATAAAACATAGGCCAATAACGGCGGAGGTCCTCAATTCGTTCAGTCGCACGAATAATCGTGACACAGCTACGGGAATCCCAGATCAATTCGTAACAAGACGAGAGGAATATATTCTGGATAAGGGATACGAAAAAACGAGACAATTCCAATCCGACTCGCCGCACATCCTCGAGCTTTTTTTCTCTCGCAACGTCAATAAAAAAATATATATATAATTCTTACGAACGGTAGACACATGTACGCTACTTATACATTTGTAATTCTATTCTGAAAACAAGACTGGTGAACGAAAAATAATTTTTGTGACGATCGGAGAGCAAAGCGCTCGGTTTATTTCGATCAACCGAAATAACCCGGATAAAGTTACTTTTACAAACCACCGATTCCGACACTTGGCGAGAAGTCTACGAATCCGGTGTATCTTTTTTTTCCTGGACATGGTCGATCACGGTCACCAGTCGGTCCAGTCGGTCACGGAGATCGACAAAATTTTTATATAACTGTGCCTATAAAAATGTATATGCCTATAAAAAAAATCGTTTTACTCCGAAATCACTACGATTTTTCATAGACAATTGTTCGTATAGAAATCTGATCGATCTCGGGTCGGTCAGATTGCTGACAGTGGAAGAGGGAGGTTTTTTTTTTTTCAATTGTTTGTTTTGCTTTGTTTTACTTTTGTCGGCGCGATACGGTGGAAAGAGGAGAGAAATAGAGAAAGAGAGAGATAGAGAATTTTTCATCTGGTTTGACTGAGCTTGAAGACTCACCCTGCGGGCCAGAGGGGTTCGAGTTGGAGTTGGGCTGCGAGGAATTGGGCTGAGGGGGCTGGGGTGGGGGCTGGGTCCCAGGAGGGGGCCCATTCTGTGGCATGTTCCAGGAGTTCCAGGAACCCCCGGGCCCGCCCCCCGCAGCCCCGCCAGTACCCGCCGTGGGCCCGTAACCCCCTGAAGCGGCCGCCGCCGGCCCACCTGCGATCATTAACCACACAAAACACGTGTCACCGACCACCGTCACACCTCACCTTCTCACCTCGCTCGTTTTTAGTCCTTTCTTTTCATTTATTTTCTTTACAATTCTTTTTTTTTCTTTTTTTTTAAGACTGTGGTTTTGTAATTCACACTTTTAGCTAATTTTTCTTTCCACCACGCCCGTCTAACGTGGACAGTTCGAGCTTGAGTCGACAAGATATTATCAGAGCAGAGAGTGAACAGAACCAGAATGATAGAGAACAACCGAGAGAATTGTTTTTCCTGTTTTTTTTTTGTTATGTTAATTTTTTTTTTTTATATTGGAAACATAAAAGTTTCTAGAATTTCATCCTATTGTATTTTCTTTCCTCATTATCCTCCGTGGCGGGGGCGTGTGTGTCAAGCATTTCACTATTATCTTTCCATCTTCCTTTCATCTCGTTACAATTTTTTCTTTTTTTTTTCGTCTTTTCAAATTGAGCTCGTTTTCGTGTATTCTTTTTTTTTTATCTTCATTTAATTTTTTTCATAAGAGTAGATTCAAGAGACAACTAAACCTCTCCAAGCAGGATGGAAGGGGAGGGGGGCAGGATCAAAGTTATGTTAATTCGTTATGTAACTATGACCGTATACGATCTCGCGAACAGAAGTTTGTATATCGGAATTCGGGATCACGGTCTGCCAACTCTTGTAGGCATACGGCTAGCACATTGTTTTTGTTTATATTCCTTGTCATGTTTTTATAGTAAGAGGATATAATAAGTTTGAGGAAAGTAAAAACTTACCATAGCTCCCGTAACCCTGAGTGGCCGCCGCCGGCTGGACATTGTAACTGCTGCCCCATTGGTGAGGCGGCGGCGGTGCGATCTGTTGCTGCTGCGGCTGCGCCCAGGCCTGAGCGTTGTACTGGGCAGTGTAACTAGCGAACTGAGCACCGGTCTGAGGACCGGTCGAGCCCCAGCCCTGGTACTGCTGCATCATATTACCCGGAGGTCCCATCGGACCACCCATCATAGGTCCACCCATTTGCCCGTTCGGTCCACCCATCGGTCCCATATTTCCCGCCATTCCCATAGGCGGTCCACCTTGCTGCGGTGGACCCCACTGACCCTGATGGCCGTCGTTCATCTTGCTCGACGAGTCGCGAGGCTCAGCGCGTTTTATCTCAACCTGAAAACAGCACCAATTCACGTTTCATTAATTCACCGGGGGACTCAACAAAAATTTCGTGTTAAATATACACTATCGTTTAGATTTTTCTTTTTTCAACAACGAAACGAACGTAAGCTACAAATCCGCGAGTTCGAAAATTATGAAGATTTGTGAAATATTAATGAAAAAAAAAAAAAAATCGTTTAAACTCATCCTCCTTTATCCTCCAATTATCAACTATATAGTTATTTCTATACTAGAATTTTTCTAATAATTACTTCAGAAACACGCGATTTCGTCGTGACTTCGTTACTAAACTTAATACCGTTTATGATAACTTTATATTTCTAATATATGCTGCTGGATCGTTAATCCGTAATGTAATATACCGTAAACTATCTAATTAATGTATCAACTAAACATTTCATACAGTATATAGCGCATCATATTAAAATCGTAACAACTACATCATATTCTTACATTGTGATGATGAAGAATAATCTCTATCATTAATTTATCCACGTATATCGAACATATAAATATTGTCGTTATTTTTTGTTGTTGTTTATTTCGATAGAAAAAAAATCGTGTTCGTCGTTACGCATAATGATAGCAGTAGATATTTTATATATATATTTATATATATATATAAGTAACATGTGGTTTGAGGATATGCTATACCTGTTTTCCATTCAGGACGACGAAATGCTCCGCTACACATCGGTCCACTGCGTCTTCATCCTCAAAGCTGAGAAAGCCAAATCCTGTTGTCCAAACGTGACACATTGTATATCAAAAAAAGTGTCGACTCTTGCACTCCTCCGGGGTATGATTTTTTTCCCCTTTATCTTTATCATTATTTATCTCAAAGATCTGATCGTCGTTGAACTAATCGTTATAACCTTTTTTGTTACGATTATTATTTTAATTAATTAATAATGATCGAATTATAAATGTAAATATGTATACCATATCCATTCATTTGTACATACATGTTTATACGTCACATAATACGTTACGAGGAAATTAGGTAGAAAGGCGGTGAGAAAGCTCGTCGTTGTGCTACGGTGCATTGATGAAAATAAAAGTAAAAAAAAAAGTAACTTTGCAACAGCAAAAAAATCGCGAGCACAAAGGAAAAGTGCGTGACGCTGAGGGATTTTTTTTACGACAAAAAACGAAATTCTAAATTTAAACCTTGCTGTGTGCTGTACCGTTCGAACGAATGAAATAATTTTTACTTCTTAAGTTCTCATGAATAGATGAAACAGATAGCCTGTGTAAACGGACGAAGTTTACAGAAAACATCTTAACCGTAGCTTAGCCAACTTAAGCTATGTATGTATTAACTTACAGTAGCATAGCCTGACCGAGCCTTAAGTTAACAATACTTATAAGACGCACTTAGTAGTAGACATAGTTACAGAAAAACATGTAATCGGATTGTGGAATGTAACGTAATGTAACGTAATGTAACGTAATGTAACGTAATGTAACGTATTGCATCGTAACGTGATAGTTTGTTATGTGATAAATATGAGGTAAGGTGGGCGAGGCAGATAGGATTACCGTAGGTGGAGGTTGTAGGTACTGGCAGAAGTGATGTATCTTTAATTTAATCGATAAAGTTCGCCGATCGAATATGCAGCTGCAAAGACGGTGTTCTGTTCGTAAACATTTTACAAGCCGAACACTTCTTTCGTATGCGCAAAGTCTGGTCGCGAAGTAGCACGATCTCTCAAAGAAGAATTATTACGAGAATCTTGTTAAATCATTTTTTATCATTGAATTTGAGATCGCTAACCAAGAATAACGGGAAATTGGGGAAGGTGCAGGTTTTTTTTTTTGTGCAGTTCTACATGCGATAGCTGTGACAACGCCCACTTTCGATTGACTTGATGACGGAAGTACTCATTGTTGTGATACACTCGATCGACACTCGATTTTCTTCTGGTAAATACACTGATTAAGAAAATACAGTAGTATTCGGGAACAACTATAAATTTTTAAAAAGATTCATCTGACAATTGGTATAGTTCTATTGACAAAAATATTGTTAACGGAAGTATGCGAATTGTTGTACATCTTTATGGTTTGTAGTTTATTTTTACATTGCCGTTGTTGTTTCCAATACTACTATATTCTATCAGTGCAATAATTACACCTTCAGTAATTGAAACAATTGTAAAGAACTTTTATAAACGAAACGAAGTGTAAATCGAAATTCTTCGGAAATTGCGTATGTGATGTTTTTTTTCAGTTGTATACTACAATAATCGTTCAATATTGTAACAGCGATTTCACTGTTCAAAAAAAGTCCTTTATCATCGTACATATTAGTGAAGGGATAACTATAAACGACCAGGAAAAAATCGAACGTGGAGAGTGAGGTCCCAATTAGTCTCTGAGTGCCTTTAAATGCAATGTATCTTGAAAGTTTTTTTTTTTTTCAAAAGACGTAAAAATTCACGTAAACATTGTCACAGCTGAATTTAGACTGCACGAAGAAACATCAGTGACTGAATATAGCGAGCTCACCTCTGGATTTCTTTTTCTCCTGGTCGTACATGATGACAACCTCCATGACTTTGCCGTAGCGAGTGAAGTACGACCGCATATCGGTTTCGGTCACGTTGCTCGGCAAACCACCGAGGAATACCTTGGGAAAACCGCCGCTGCGCTTTGGCTTTTGTAGAGTACGCGGGTTGCATGGTTTCGGATCGATCTGTGAACCGACGATTAAAACAAAATATTGATTTTTAGTTTTTTTTTTTTTAATTTCACGATTTTTCGAGATAACTCTAATAATCGAATTCTCATTGGTTGGTGGTTATTTTCTCGTTACGTTCGTCAAGTGACACGGAAAATATCTTACCGTGCGACCGTCCAATTGATGAGGTGTGTTCTGAAGAACAGTAGCGACGTTAGCTGGGTCGCTAAAAGTCACGAAACCGAAACCTCGGCTCCGGCCCGACTCGCTGTTCTTCATAACAACGCAGTCAATTACTTCACCGTAACGGCTGAAGTAACGTTGCAGATTTTCCTGCGTTGTCTCCCATGACAAACCACCAACAAACAGTTTTCTGCAAAGAAACATTTTTTCGTCATACAAAAAACGATCTTGCGAAATGTTTGAAAAAATCGAATTATTGTTCAAGAGTAATTGTGATAATTATGGGAACCGGTCTATCAAAAATATTCGCGCCATTATTTAGTGCAACCAAAACACGGGGGGGGGGGGGGGGGGGGGGGGGGGGAACACGTTGATACGACGGTGAGCTCGCTTTGTTTGAAATTGATAAAAAAAATGTTGAAATTCACGATAAGAATAAAAGTTTCAAAAGCTTATCGTTGATATATTATTCGACGTTTTGCGAGTGTGCGAAGAAAAAAAAAAGTGGTATAAGATACATAAAAGCACGGAGTTGGCGCTATTGTGACTCAGATACATTGACCCTCTACTACCGCGAGCGCGGTGTCTGGAGAAAATATCTACACCGAGTCTGTGATTATAATCGTTCTTCAAATGATTAAACAGTAATAAACATCGCGGTCTGTTTTTTATCTGCACATTGACGAAACGACGATATATTATCTCTAGGAAATCTGCAGTGAAAGCAGCAGTTCATGAATATCACTGGAAAGTGGGATCAAAGTTTTTTTTTATTGTATCAATGTAAAAATTGAGAAAGTTGCCTCAGCTAAAAATTACGAAATTGAAGCTTTGATATCCGTGCTGAAACAAGGCATTTTTTTCCTTGCGGCTGAGATTATCGGTCAGCATAAACATTTTTCTGAACCAAATTCACTCGTCGATGGCTGATTTGACACAGAGTATCATTTCTCTGTTCAAGTTTTATCGATCGATGGATGGTAAAAATACCAGTCGAGTAATTCTTCTAAACCAAAATTTCCTCGCACCATAGTACATAGAGTTGTTTAGCCGTTGTATATTTAGGTAGAAACTATGCATGTGGATGATCGTTTCAGACCCTGGTGGAATCTTTTTCCTATACGCTCTCCAGCCTCGGTCATGCCTCTGTCCTAGCTCGACAAAGTTCTATGTAGCTGCTCCCAAAATGTTTATAACAAAAAAAATGTATATTTTTTTTTCCTGTGGCTCGAAAATTTTGACAGAGGCATGCTGTGCGAATATACGAAAAAAAAAATTAAGCATCGATGCCGACGCCAATAGCTGTGAGAGTCGCGACTCGTCGCGTTCGTCGGCTCGCTAAACCGGTTTGTACCGAGACGTTTGATCTAAATTTCCGACCGAAAAAAAATCTGATACACAATAGATACAGGTAACTAGCTCGCCGAAGCATTCTCAGTGGCGTGTCTCCCGATGAATCAGCCTAGGTCAAGTGCGCTCGAGCGGAAGCAACATATCCGATACCCTCAATTTTAGCACGACCGAAAAAAAAAAAGAAAAAAAAAATTGCAACGAACAAACTTAATCCGTCCGACATGTTGCGCGAATGTTTGATTTTACGAGCGTCCGAATTTTCCAATGCGTTCGCGTATCAACCAGAGTCGACATGGCAAGGGAAGGGGAGGGGAGAGAGGAGGGGAAAGACGTGTGACTGCCGAAAGGCGCAAATAAAGCGCAAGCCGGCACTGCCAGCGCACTTTCACCGGATCTCACATAATTTCTCTCAAGTTTTACGCTTGTAAACGCGTTTTAATAAGACACGAGAGAAAATTGCGATCGAATCAAGGTGTGTACGTGAAATCGCGCGGCGTGGGCGGGTTTGGACGGAGGAAGAAAAAAAAAACTAGTCGTTGAGCAGGGAACGCCGTGCGTAACCGGCATTGGCGGCGATCTCTCCTCGGCAAAGTACCGCCTAGCGAGCATAAAAAGTTTCCTCGCGGAGCGTCCCCGAGACCCGATGCTTCGATCGACGAAAAAGTCGAATTTTTTTTTCCTGCATTTTTTTCACTATCAGATAATGTTGATTCGCGGTGAAGGGGCGGACGTGACGATGGAAGATTCTTTCGATGACAAAAAGTACGTGAAAGCACACTCGGAGCGTGATACGCGAACGGACATTTCGCGCAATAAGAGCCCCGTCGAGGCACATACCAAGCGAGGTTTTAAACTCGTATATATTTTCACTGTTCAAACACAACGTATCGCTTTTATAATAACTCCAAACACTCACCCCTTTTCGTCGTCGTCCATTTCGGCTTTCACTCTCATAATATTTCACTTAAAACTACGTGAATGGTTGTTACTTTTGGGACGCGTGTGGGGAATATGGCACGATGCTTAACGCGGACGAGGGTAATGGCTTCCCACAATGAACCGATGAACGCGACGTCGGGAACAGAATGTAAACGTAACGAAGCGACGCGCGTCACTTCCCGTGACGCCGGTGGTCAAATCAGCTACTCCGACTGCAGGAACGTGACTAGCGTGCGATCGAGCCACGTAGTTATATTTTTATTTTTCTCCTCTAGCGGCGAGAAATTGAAACGACGGACGGGACTCAATAACAAAACGTTCTTAGTGTGTGTACCTATGCGAAATAAAATTGCTAACTTTTATTACCGTACTTTTAAAAAAAATAGTTACATTTACATTTCATTTGAATGAGCATAATCGCCGAACGTTTTTTTAGCGTCGTGTGGGATCGTGTAAAGCATTTCCATAAAAAGCCGAATACTCGATCCTCATTGGTTGGCTTCGGAGGAACCTCCGGCAGACTACATCCCTGATATATTCGTGGAGAAGATAATAATATTCCATTGATTTTTTTCACACGAGTAACGAAACGATCGCGATGAATATCCTAATCGGAAAATATTAATTTGAATTTTTTTTCACGATATTGTAAACGACCGAATCTAACGAGATATTTGTTGCCGATTGCTCGACTCGGCGTAGGGTTCAACGATCTACCGTCACGGCAATAATTCCCGCCATTTTGTCGAACCACGTGATCACGTACGAACTCGTGGCGGGAAGATATTAATGGAACGTAATTCTTATTTTTAGCAATTGAATAATTGAGACAACGAGGTCTCGTGTAAACATGACTTGCTTAATCATTTTGATTGATTATTATGGGTGCGTTTGGCAGGAACAAAGTTCCCGGTGATGTTCAATAGCTGGATCGATAAACCAATCACGGCTAATGAAGTAATGAGTAATCAGGAACCCTTGGATCAGGGAATAAGACCCATCCGGATGCAGTCTCATAGATTTATCGAATCAGAGGGGAAAACATTTTTAATCGGATCCGGGTGTCGCTACGAATCTGCAAGGCCAGTGGCGCTCAACGGGCTATTGCATACTGTAAAAGTTATTCTATCTGATACTGGCAATAATTCCATCGAAATGAATGATGTAAGAAAAACGACAGTAAAAAGAAAATAAAGTATTTATTTTAGTAGAAGTAACTACTGTATAGTAGTTGAATGAAGAAATATATTCCGAGGAAGATAGACCAAGGGACAAAAGAGATCGCGAATAATGCATCGAAATTTATCCGGTTCCCCGGTCGAAATGTATTTCCATCGGCTTCCCTCCGTGGTCCTCGAAGTTATAGTGGTATAGTACAAAGAGACCGGCTCGCAAAAGGACCGTTATCGAAAAAGGTGAGCCCGTCCCTACGGGGTTTGCGAACGATCCTGGAAGATGCGAGACGATTCTCTGGACGCGCCTGCAGGCAGCTCGACTACCTGCGAGACAGCTTTCTATCCTCCCAAAACGAGGGGAACAGGGACAGGATTGGAAGACCGATTGGCCCGGGGTTCCCATCCTAAAGCTATTCGTACGTTATTATAAATAGTACATTAACGACGAAAACGTTGCGCAAAAAAAATAAAATACGAAGTAACGTCGGACCATTTTTTCCAAATATGAAATATTACCGACGAAAGAACAATATTAATGCCGGTGCACAGTCGTATCGAATTCCCGAACAAAAAATAACTCTCCGCCGTGCTCGCCCGCCACGAGTATCTGAATAAATATACAGAATTCCGTCGTACAGGATCGCAGGCTGTGCGATTCTCAGAAAGAATTCGTCAGAAGGAAGCTCAGTGTTGGACGCACGTGAGCCGGCGGCTGGCTAGAATCTCTCTCGTGCGACTTTTGGCCGCTTGAAAAATTCCGAGAATGAGCCCGGACTCTGAACAGTCGACAGGCCGTAATTGATGGAGGTTCCGTATGTATCTTTTGCCTTTTGTAAATCCGCTCGCCGATCATCGATACACGCACTCGAGAAAAGAAATTCGGCATTCGCTTCGTGGTTCGATGTTTTTTTAAACATATTCTGCCGAAATCGCGATAAAAAAAAAATTAAAAAAAGGAGATCGACCTGTTGTAACTCCGCTCTCGATTTTTGAGGTTAGGAATTGGCTGGACACTCGTTTATTTTTTCCGCGTCAATTTATTATTTTTTTCTTTTCTCGATTCTTCGCTGTTTTATTCCTCGCCGGAGTCTTGTATTCCTGAACGAGTTTCGAATTTTTTTCGTGCAGAGTTCACCGGGCATGGCATAATAATGGGGGATCGGAAAGGAGGGAGACTTTGGAACGGGCCTGCATCCAGACGGCGATCCCGTCACGTGGGTACAGGATTTTGCCTACGGCCTCGTATTTCGCTTCTCCTCTTTTCTCCTTTCCTCCTCCTTCTCCTTTATCTCATCACGGCCGCACGTCCAGGCTTTACGACTCGCCTGCTAAAAATACAGTCTGTTTTTCGTTCGGCATGACCTCGGCCGGTATATACATGTATACGATCAGTGGCGTGTCCCCACTGGATTTTCAGCTCGGGATTCTTCGCACGTTACGAACGTACCATTTTTCGACTTGCGATTCTTTCAAGTTGCTGGAAATACCATCCTGAGATCGTGTGATAATCGAGATTAACCCTTTCGCTGGAAGACATTTTCTGGCGATTTTTTTTTTTTTGCGCATTTTTACCGACTGAGTGTGTCGGTTTGTACTTTGGATGAGCCTTTGTCAGGCGTGTTTCACACCGTCCGTGACAATGCTCGCGAGATGTAACCGATCGCTGAATGGACTCTGTGACTGTACCTACATCATTCACAATATCGTTCCACGGAAGTTCCCGCTTTGCGAGCGAACGCACGCCCGCAATTAGTATAGCTCAAATACGTCACGAGTCCGCGGTGCGACCTCAGCGAACCGTCGCGCACACGTGCCAATTAAATTGTGAATTCAGAATGCAAAGCAACCTATCGTCACTGCGGCCGCTCATGGCTGACCGAAGCGCGTTTATTTGGCCTTCCCCTCGTTCAGCGTAAACGACGAACTTCGTCTCGCTCGATCGGTCCATCCCGGATTCAAATTGGAGAATGTGTGGAAACAAAACACGATATATAATAAATTTTGTGCCGGTGACATTTACAATATTAAAAATTTCCGGACTGGTGACCTATAATTGTACATCGTTCTTCAAAAATGATTTTTTTCTTTGGTTCTTTTTTGTTTTGTTTTATAGATTGTTTACATGCGCATGGATGCAGTTTTGCTTCGAGCTGTCTTGTCGAATCACTTTTAATTTCCTGCTTTCCAGGTCGCCGAGCACGCGAACCTCCGTTAGGTGCGCTCCCCGGTGCAGTTTAGCAAAAATTTGCATTATCGACTTGCACGATACAAGCCCGTAGAGCGGATACCGTATCGATTCTCATATCGTAGCTCGCGCATTAAGTTTTTATTTATTTTGGGCCATACGACGATGCGGTACTTAAAGAAAAAATTACCTACGAAATCATGACGTTTGTCTCGATTGTGATATATCGTCCGGTAACCGAGCGATGATCCTCGTGGCTCGACGTGACCAACGGTGCGATCGAGAAACCATGAAATTACGCTGGCACACGAAGCGGCAAATTCGCCAGTTACAATACCGAACGAGGACAATGCTTCTCGTCGAGGATAAATAACCCTTTGGAAATTTATTCGACGAGAAGCACATACATTACTCGCTTTACGCGCCAGAAGGCACTAATCAGAACTAACATTATTTTTTTAAATATATATTTACATATGTGTGTAAGAAAAAATAATTGAACAAATCGAAAGAACATTATGTCCGAATCGGTGGAGCGCATACTATAACAAATCACACGACCGAAGTCCGCGAAGATGTGCAAATATGATAGAATAGTGTCGTTTTATTCGTGTCATGAGGCCAGCCCGCGAAACGTACTCAAAAGTACAACGACAGAATAACAAAAAAATCAGCGAAAAATTATACAATGAAAATCGAAAAATTAACATGTACAACAACTAAGCATCGAACAAAATAAAATACCAAATATGGGAATAAGAATGAAAAATAAGAATTAGCAATGAAAAAGATGTAAAAAAGAAGAATAAGCGCTACCGTCACTTCCGGGTGGTTTCCGGAACCAGCGTGGATCAACCGAAGCTCTCTCCGTACGAGTTTGTCACGGGAGATCATGGGACGGAAACCGGTTACAAAGAGTAACCGGGAATCCTATAGAATTGCAACACGACCTTGGTACCAGCGGTGCGAGAGTCCCGTCCATCGGGTCCAGGAACGTTATGCACCTGCTTACCGTTAAGTTCGCCGATTACCAAAAAATGCTCGAGGAATTTATAAACAGTTTACTCGTCGAACGGACCCGGCCTCGCCGAGAGTTCGGCAGACTCGTGTTTACCGTTCGTTGCGTCATCGCGAGCGATGAAACGAGCAGCGGGGTCGTCGTCATCGTGGCCAGCGAGAGGCCGAGAGCGGGAGGGCTGGTCAGCCGGTCTATAGTTCGAGAGATGGGCGACAAAGGTATCTTCTCCGGTTTAGAGACTCTCAATTTTTTTTTCTTTCTTTTACACGATCTCACTCCCTCGCATACATTAGTCCGAGGAGGTTCGTTTAGAGGCTGCGGCTGTGAGCGTGGGTCAACCCACACTGCCAGTACGTACGAGGCCTCGCAGCAAAGCGGAGTGCGACTCCTCTCTGCCTGCGCTGGCAACCGGTCGATCCCACGCGGGACCGTCCCCGGGGCTTCGCCGAGGAGCCGAGCGAGACCCAACACGCCCGGCACCGACCGACGACCACGGCGACGAGTGACTTCGCTCGCTCTCTCGCTGCCGCGAACGCGGGCCCATTTAACCGTGAACCAGTGCCCCGTCAGACCGTGAGCCAGCCGCTGCTTCGGGTCGTGTGAAAACGCTTCTAATGCGGCCAAAGATAAATAAGATTCGTTCAAAATAATTCCCATCGATCGGATCCCAAAAATCATTTTAAAACCTTTGATTTTTATTCAATTTTCATTTTTTTTTTTTTTTTAGAAATTTTCTCATGAAGTTAACTATTGAAGTTCTGGAGGTATAGAAATTAAGGTGAACGAGTGGAGTATGTAGGCGAAGCGTGCAAAGTGGAATAAAGATAATAAGAAGAATAAATAAAGGAACCGTGAAAAAGTGTTTCGTACGCCCCGATTATTTTGTTCTTTCGTCGTCGAGGTTTAATCTTGGCTGGGACTGGAAACGTCAAAGCACGTATACGATAGCGCACCGAATATCACGACTAAGGAATATACTTTCGGCGGTGCGCCCGGCGAACCGGTTTCAGCGTGAACTCTCTTCCGGCTGGACGTGAAACTCGCCAATTCGACACGCTCGCGTATACGAGGTACCTTTTTTTGTACTTTAAATTATTTCGCTTTTTTTGTCGCTTCTACGGTACAAATCGTTAGGACCTAACGGGCAACTTCTGGTGAAAGAATAATTGAACCTGCTCGAGCACCAACGAACCGTTTTCGGGGTTTCATCAGTGTGCTCGTCAGTGACTCGTCATTACTGACGTCTTATTGAAAAATTAACAAATACTTGTCGTATTACATTTTTAAAAAATGTATCTCGAAACACATTCGTTTTAACCCTTTCAATGGCAGAATTAAAAAATGTCAATCGACTATTAATTCCACAACAATTATTAGAACGGAACATAAAAGCTCGTTCGATTGTCCCGAAATCGCCTGCCTCCGAAAGCTCGCGGCTCCCGAGAAGCCGTAACGAACGAGTGGAATTCGTTTCGCTTGAGGTAATGCGGTTGAAAAGTTAAAAAAAAAATACTAAAAAAAAATGTTGCTCCCGCGGCGACGAGAAAGAAACGTTATACGTGTACCGAGGCCGCGCTGTACTGAGCAACTTAGCCGAGCTCTCATCTATATAACTAAGTTTCCTGTTCGGCTCTGAGGTCGCGGGTCTGTTCACCTCGAAGAGCTTTAATTTTTCCATTCGAGTAAGCTGACTCGATCAGCCGGATTGAATAATACATGCGAGTGTCGGTGGCTCAGTTCGCACGATAAATTTTTTGTTCTCGTTGGAGGTCTTTTAATGATAAAAGATTAGGGCCGCCGGTACGTTCTCGTTAGGCGTGAACATCACTTTTGCCTGGCCGTAATAAAACAGAATTTCCGGTTGTAAAAATAATGGTAGCGCCGTACGGACTTGCCACAAGCGCACTGTGCGGTGTCGGAATTTTCTTTACGGGTTCGCTGCACCCGAAGTGCAATCCCGAAGGCGAAATTAGATTAGCAAAAGTGCGATTACGACTGACGATGTATATGTATACAGAGAGACGCGATGGGAGGATCCATGAGAACGGAAACGAGCGTGCGAGCACACTATGCTCGGTGACCACAAAGTGCCGCGGGCACCAGGAACACAATCGAGGGCTCTGCTCTCGATAGAAGTACGCGGGAGGGTTCTCCTGAGAGATGCACTATCCGTAGTTCATATGCGAGTGGCTCGCTCAAGAAGGCACTTAAGCAGGAACATATTCGGTCGAGTACGTCGGACGAGGGAGTGGCACGTCCGACTGCTTTCTAAATTTCATATTATTTATTTATATTTGTTTATATTTATTTATATTTGTTTATATTTATTTATGTTTATTTATATTTATTTATATTTATTTATTAACAAAAATTGACTAATGTTTCCCGTTGATGTGAGTTGTACCGTACGTCAATAACGAAGATCGATAAATCGCCGGATCGTTGTCGGATAACTCGTCAACTTCGATGCAGATGGCCCATTAAATGCCCATTTTGCCAGGTGTTACTGATCTTCCGGGAAAGTAACTGCAACGCGGAGCCTCGAGGTTAATCCACGGGAAAGGACTTATAACGGAATTGGATTCTCGTTCGCCTTTACTGAAGAAGAAGAAAAAGAAGCAGAAGAAGAGTAGAGTTGCCGCAAGCTAGTCTCGTCTCCGACAACAGCTGCTTATTCTTAGCTTCTGTATAATGCTAAATTACTATACCGATGTTTAATGGCGCAGTGGCGTCGGGTTCGCACAGTGGTCTCTTTGTTTCGCAGGGATCACCGCTATCTTCCGACCCTTCGTTTCCCAAACGTATCCGGCTCGATTAGCTAATTATGCCTTCTATATATAGATTTTTTTTCCATAATTGGGGTCACCAGATATGGTGGATATTTTTCAAAGCAAAAATTTCAACGATAGAGATGAAACGTGTCTGCCGACCGGACAACCGCGTGGAGCTTCAAGGACGTTCGAATCCAAAACTAATATTTATCTAAACTGTCGTTTAGAATAAATCTACGGGTAGCTGGCGCGCCGCTGGGCCGGAATTACGTGCACACACAGTCGCCGTAAGGCCTCGTAAAAAAAAAAAAACTATGTTATTATAGTTATCGCAGGTCCAGAGGTGGCGAAATCGCAAGCCGACACCCGCAATCGGTCGTGCGATCGCCGGTTTTCTATTTCTCAGTTAAATTTTATGAGCGGCGGGGTCGCGGTATGTTGCGCGAATCTCGGCTCATATCTTCTTTTCCCCCGGTACAAACCTCTTATGCTCTGGAGCTTCGCTTCTAAGAAAAATATTTTATAGCATTATTTTATGTCGTGAATTGACGTGAATATTTGATTGAACGCCGTTTCTTGAAATCGTTTGACTACAGAGCTTCATTCATAAGGGAGCTACACCCAAAACTTTATGGACAAATTTACAATTTTATTGACGTCGAATTTTTTTCTTTTCAGATCGACTCACATTTCGCCAGTTCGGAGACAGTGACGATTTTTTTCGGCAACCGTTCGAGATTACATGTGCCACTGTCGGCGCTATCGAGAAAAAAGGTCGCGGTGTCAACGAGCGAAGTGGAACGATCGTGTCTGGTCCTCGGGGGAGAGTCTACGCAGCCACTGAAGAAGTGGACCGTCGGATCGGTATCAGCTAGGTTCGAGGCCCCTCGACGAGTCTTCCGAAAGCGGCTCGTGCGATATCTTCCTTATCAGTCTCTCCCGGATCCCTCACTGAGAAACTCATCCACGTCTCGCCCACAAAAAAAAAGTTCCAAGAATAAATTAAAAAGTCTCCATCGTCATCGCATCGACCAAAGCGCCGAAGACATGAAACTATAATCAACCGAGTCGCCAGCGAGATTCACCGAAGATACGGAGGAATCCGAAAGGTCGTTGAAAGATCGAAGAAATGGCTCACGGAAAACGGAGAGGATCATCGTGGGGAGCCCAGGCAAGAGTGCCAGTTCACGGGAACTCAGCGAGACGCGAGACGCTAGCCTGGATGCAGGAAGTGGAGAAAGAAGAAATGAGGGAAGCTCGTCGCGGTAAATCGTTCTGCCGGTGGTCTCGGTGACGGAAGCGATACAGGAGTGATGCGCCGACGACGAGGTATCGGCAGTGCCATAGTGGGCCTCACACTGGGCCTCGTACTCGGTTTCGTAATGCTCAATTATCGCGTAATAGCGCCAGCGGCGCAGACGGGCTTCCAGCGGTCCGGCATCGCGGCTTCCGGTCGGGAGGAAGCTATCGGCGATTCGGGGACGCAGGAGGAAAATTCGCGCACGCAAGCGTCCTCCAAGAGTCTGATATTCGTGGGTGTGATGACGGCGAGGAAGTACCTCGGCACGAGGGCCAAAGCGGTATACGAGACTTGGGGCAAGGGTGTGCCCGGTAAAATTGCTTTCTTTTCGTCGGAATTCTCGACTGTACCTTACAACTGCCCGGATCTGCCGCTGGTGGCGCTGCCGCGCGTCGACGACGGTTATCCGCCGCAGAAGAAATCGTTTCTGATGCTGCACTACATGTGGAACAATTTCGGGCACCAGTACGAGTGGTTCCTGAGGGCCGACGACGATGTCTACGTCCGGACCGACAGGCTCGAGAAACTCCTCAGATCGGTCGACTCGAGAAAGGCCATGTACATCGGGCAAGCCGGTCGGGGCAACTCCGAAGAATTCGGCCTGCTCAGCCTCGAGTACGACGAGAACTTCTGCATGGGAGGACCCGGAGTCATCATGTCGAGGGAGACGCTCAAGAGGATCGTGCCTCACATCGACTACTGCCTTAAGAATTTGTACACCACGCACGAGGACGTGGAACTCGGACGGTGCGTTCAGAAGTACGCGGGACTTCCATGCACGTGGAGTTACGAGGTGATTTCTTCTTTTCATCATATTTTGTATCTAAAAGAAGTGGCCAATTTTTTTTGTTCTTCTTATCGGGTCGTTTCGTCACAGTTTCATGTATCGTCTTGCAATTCGCAGGAGGTTGCTGGTCGGTCTCTCTGTACGAGAAATGCTAATTAATACGTAATTATTTCCGGTGGACAAGATAGTTTGTCACGGGTAATTAGTCTTTCGCCTCATGAGGTTAATCAAATATATAAACTTCAATTTCATTCGACGCAGATTTTACGGATGGCGCGGCGCGGCGAGCCGACGAATAAATTCACTTAAATGCCTCCTGTATCTCCGCAAATCTCCTTTTATGTAACGTCCACTTTGGAGAAACGTATTATGCACAAACGAAGCGCAAACTTATTCGGCGAGGGCTCGCGGTTTGCTCGAGGAATACAACGCATAATCGTGTTACCAAAGCGAGCAAACTTACGCCGCTTCGGTGAGCGGGGTACACAGAATTTGTTAGAGCTCTCGTGCGGGTTCGCGTCCGCGTTGTGCAAACACGTGTTAAACGGGCCGGTTTGTGACTACGTATGGCGCGAGCGCTGCCGATCGGCACCGTGCTGAGTTTCAACGGCGAGACTTGGAGATATAAATTTCAATCATAATGAATTATAACGTACGATAAAAATTTAAAAAAGAAATGAAGCATTCAAAATGCTAAAATGATTCGACCGAATAAAGGTCACGCGGCTACTACGTTAAATTTATTTCAATAAAACAATCAAGACAATCGGAGGAAGTAATTCTTTAAAATTATATTTTATATTAAATATATTGTATATTAAAGTAATTGACCGTGGAACTAGCTTCTCGTCGCGAGCGACTAAAATACAAAGTTATTCATCGTTACATAAAACTTTTCTGTGTATGTAAATTAACGTCGATTGTCCGAGAGATCGTTGAAAAATCTTACGCGGAATACTCTTCCTTATCTGCAACTGCGAAGCCTGTAAAAAATAACTGAGCTGTTCGCTTCGATGACTTTTTTTTGTGCTCGTCATCTAGTGAGCAACTTGAACCATTCTCTCTTGCGCAACTCATCTCGGAGAACATTAATCATAGGAAGGGCGAGAGAGAAGAAAAAAAAAGTGGCAAAAAAAAAAGATGAAAAAAAAAACGGCAGCTGGTAGTTTCGCTCCGGCACGGACGCGAGTATTGAGACAGAGAGCCTCGCTGAGGAAAGTCTTCGCGAATAATAATACGAGAGATAATATCCTGTGGGCCGTGCGGTGTGTACACGATATCGCAGAGCGCAAATAACACTCCCGTCTGGGATCGTTCCACGTGTGTACAGCGTACGCACGAGCTACGAACCCACGACCCACACCTCCGGTCGGAGGGATAATCAACGAAGCATTATTAGAAGCGTGTCAACGGCCAGGCCGATCAATCGTCGTGACGTGGATAGGAAAGTATTCGAAGCCGAGAGACCGCGCTCACGGTACGCGCGGGCTGACCGGCTGCGGTCCGTATGGAGAATAGATCGCACATGGGTCGAATAAAAAAAATTAAAAATTTAATCGAAATATATGCGCTGGATATACCGAACTGATTTTTTGTTCTCATAAAAAACGTCTCCTTTTCTTACATAAATTTATTCATCACTTTCGCATAAAATTTCTTCGATATTAAACGCACGAAACTTTTCCCTTGTTAAACTCACCTGCAGTATAATTTATTTGCACGAAACGTGAGAGTGTAAAAAAAAAGCTGGAAATTTCCGATGAGTCCGCAATTAAGGCGAAACATGAGAACCCCGTGGGCCACGACTGAGGGGAGTTTGCTCGAGTGGGTTGAAATAAAAATAAAAAATGGAACTTCGAATTTATTTCCGGCTGCTAGACATTGTCGTCGTCGTCAATTGTGAGCGTGGAACGAATTGGAGTCTGCACGGAAATAATCCCGGTGTCGTTCGGAGTATGTTATTGAAGTCGCGAGGTATATATATATATATTTATATATATAGACTGCTGAGAAACATAAGGACGTATCCCACGCCGTTTAACATGTAACACTGCGTGAGTTACGCCCTTTCGCTTCTCAGCAGTCGATAGAGTTGATGGGCCAACACGTATCCCATTCACTCTAATCGCGCTGATAACACTCGAGAGAGAGCGAATTGAGAAGAATCTTGAGAGGGTCGACGTAAAAATTGGAAAGCCTGCATACAATCGTCTCTCAGCGTTTATCAACGCTCCGGTTGTCCACACGTGGTTACACAGTTGTGCGAATGCCGGATGCACTCGTTCGTACAGTAAAATATACATCTATATATATACAGAGAGAGTCGTGGCTCGTTACGACGAGAACTGCATGTAGCGGCGTCAAATTGATTCAGAAGGTTACGACGTTTTCTTGACGGATCACAATTCCCTTGATCTAACTCGTTATTTCATGTATTTCGTTCCTTCCTGCCCAAGGGAGGTCGCAATATTTCAATTGAGAGTGAAGCAAGTTTTCTTAAGAACTTATTTTGTAAATAGGTACGATGTTACTCATTTTATAATCAAAGAAATTTAACAAAAAAATGGATTACACTTTTTGTTACCGACCGAGCGCGGAGCCGGTAAGGTGGACCACATTGCCTTAAGCTCGAAACTGGTCGGATAATGTTAATTTTACTTTGTCAATTAAAGAAAATTTCACTGCCGTTGCGGAGCATTATATATTCTTTCTCACGTTTGGCAGATGCAGTCGATATTCTACCACAACAGCAGCGGGGATCAGGCCTTCACGGGCAATCTCAAGAGGAAGGAGGTTCATCGAGCCATTACCTTGCATCCTGTCAAGAGTCCTCCGCACATGTACAGACTTCATAATTACATCAGAGTGAGTGAAGAGCGTATCCTCCGGATTTTTTTTTTCGAGGTTCGACTTTGTACTAAAAACGATTGGCAATATTATTCAACCTTCTTGAACGGTTATTAAGGGTCTCAGGATTCAAGATCTTCAGCAAGAGAGAGTCCGACTGCACAGAGACGTCAGCGCGATGGCGAAGGAATTGGGTGCGAGCGTTGAGGACTTTAAGAAACGTCCTTTGGCCAAAAACCTCAAACTTTTTTCGGTCGAACCGGACTCCGAGAATTATCCGGGGGACACTGAATTTTTAGGTAAGAATTCCATGTAAAATTATTTTCAATATGTAAATTAATTAATTAATTAATATGTTATTATTAACATATGTTAATATGTGATATTTATGTTATTAATATGTTATCTTAATTATATTGATGTGTTATCTTAACATGATTATATCAATTAATATAAGTAATTTTTTCTCGCTGTGCGACGCCCATCCGGATATCGAGTAGATAAATCAATGTCGAATTTGTAAACGGCGGCAAATTGTTTCCCACGCTATCGAACGATCTCCGTTTGCCTCATCAACCGAGACCGGGACTAACGAGACAAACTTTCGACCTCGATTCGTATTACGGTACATCGCTCCTCACCAATAAATCCTTCGCGATTCATTCGGTCAGTCGAACAACTCTGAATCCAGAGGCGGAGAGCACAACAGGCGTGCACGAGAGTATGGAAGTTTCATATTAATATGACCACTTGATGGGTACGATTGACTTGAGCAAATTGAGTCGCGAGGCAGTCGTAGACACAGGGCAGCACGACACGCTTCGCTTCAGCCCATCAGACCGTCGAGCAATCTGTAATTTTCAATATACCGTACACTATAGTAGAATATAGCTAGTATCCTCGGACGACGTAGTCATAGTCCATCGAGCTGAGAAGTTACCGATGGATATGAAAAAAAATTAATCATGAATTGTTAACTAACAAATATTTATTTCCCGTGCAGGTGTTCAGGCCGGTTTAAGGTCCTTCAAGCCCACCAGCACTCGCGAAGTTATTCCCTGGGATTTTTACTCGACATCGGAGTACAGTCTGGCCGACTCGAATCCCCGAAGAAGAATTCACAGTCACGTAAAGGAGGGTCTCGAGGATATTACGAGGGAAGTTATGGCGTCGATAAATTCGTGTTCCCGGGAGCGAGGCAGAATCGTCGAGGAGAGATCGGCACTTTATGGCTACAGGCGAGTGGACGCCTACGGTGCGGACACCATTCTGGATCTTCTGCTGGTCTACCGGAAGTACAGAGGCCGGAAGGTCACGCTACCGGTCAGAAGACACGTCTACCTCCATCAGCACTTCACTGGTGAGGGACACTTGACCTAATTATGTCATCAGTCGTCTCTCGTTCCGACCCGCTCGACGTCTCGGCAGATCACGGATTAACGAACCAATTGTCCCTCCTTGCGACTTGGCCAATCCGATGCCTCCGTTACTGGCAGTTACGAAACGATTGATCGGCGATTATCCGTCGCGCTGATTTATCTCGGGTTTCTCTGTTCCTCCGAGACCAGAGCGATGTCGAGTAATCCTTGGCAATTTTTTTTAATTCGCTCTCGTAGTCAGCGGATTATCTGCCGGAAGTAACTGGTAGTAGCAAAAGAAATTTATTGTCGATGCTATATATTTGTACAGTTATCATCTTATACTGGTTTTATACCTAACGATAATTTTTTTATAAATATTTTGCAGGTTTGGAAATTCGTGAGGTCGTCGACTGCGAAGAGGTCGACCAGGGTCGGCGTCGTGACGATTCAGAGAAGCCTCTTCGAAGTATCTTCCGTTCCGGATTTCTCAACTTCAACAGCCAGGTGTCCGATCCGATTTTCGGCAAGACGATCAGATTCGTGCTGCCTCTTTCGGGAAGATACGCGATATTCGACCGATTCCTGAAGAACTACGAAGCGATATGCTTGTCCGATGGCGACCGGACGGAACTCGTCGTTGTTCTTTATCGTCACAGAACCGAGGAATCTTACGAGCGCACGCTGGCTCTGATCGAAGACACCAAGTACAGATATCCGAGCGCGAAGATCGAGGTTTTACAGGGTTCGGGCAATTTTTCGCGAGCTCGCGCCCTCGAGCTCGGTGTCGCCGAGTCGCGGGACGACGATCTTCTGTTCTTCGTCGACGTCGACATAGTCTTCACGGAATCGGCGCTGAATCGAATTCGGCTGAACACCGTTTACAACAGAAGAATATACTTTCCCGTGGTTTTCAGCCAGTTCGATCCAAAGTTCGTTTACGCCGAAGCCAAGAAGCACCCGAGCTTCGTCGTAAACGAGCGAACCGGCTACTGGAGACAATTCGGCTTTGGAATAGTTTCGATCTACAAACAGGACTACAGGAGCATCGGCGGCTTCGACCTGTCGATAAACGGCTGGGGCAAGGAGGACGTCGACCTTTACGAGAAAGCCGTGAGATCGGACTTGGACACCTTCCGGGCCCCGGACAAGAATTTGATTCACGTCTATCACGAGGTCGAGTGCGACGAGAGATTGACCGGCAAGCAGCTTGCTATGTGCAGAGGTACCCGGGCCGACACTTACGCGAGCACCGAGACACTCGCGAAAATAATTTACGAGAATCCCGAGTACCTGAGGTTCGCCAAGTCGAGAAGATCGCCGGTCACTAATTCGGCTGGATAGACATTGAGAATTTAAAAAGTGAAAAAAATTGTACGAACTTTGCGAAAAGTGAATTAGATAGGAAGATAGCGACATCGCGACAGGACACATGACTTAAGTTCCGGATGCGAATTCACGGAACGGACATCTTAATTTTTTAATTACTATCGATGCAATCGTTGTAAATATTGGTGTAAAAACGATATGACTGTGTTTGCTATGTTTGATATGTTGTGATGGATGTGAGAGGATTCGTGATATTCAATTGAGGAGATTAAAAGTGCGTGAGAATTGACCAAAAATGCTTTCAACCGACATTTTACAGATTTTATAGACATTAAAAAAAATTAAGATGTAGAATCTCAGGCTGCTCTGGTGCCGTGGCAGCCGCTCGTGGGTGTTATGTAATAGTTACACGGGCCGAATTTCCAGGGACCAATATGTCAAGCGTTGGGTCTTCCAGATCCATTATTTATATACGTAACTGGCACTTGCGATAAACAAAATTCGCAGAACTTCCAACTGATAATTACAAATTGTAAAAATATACATACATATATTTTTTACTTGAAAGAGTTGATTAAGATGAACTATTTCCGTACACAAGACAAGATGTTCGATAATTCCGGAAAGACGATAAAAATCGCGTGACCGCGACATAACGAGAATCCGGACGATCTATGAGTTATTATCAGCGAGTTCCGAGACGGCTCGATTGTGGTTATTTTTACGATTTTATTGTGAAGCCCGTATCAAAAAGTGTCGCGTGAGATTCATCGACGAAGTTGCAGGCTCTGCGCTAAAATTTTATCGAACACGAAGTTTCAATTGAAAAGTGCCTTTCATCGTTGCGGGGAAAAATCTTGTTCTTCGTTATTCACTATAATTCTGCGCAGTATAATAAATAATAATTAATTAACGCCCGTCTAGTCAATTTAGCCATCTCGGACGAGTCGCACGCGAACCAGCGATAAGACTAGCGTCGAGTAGAGAAAATTTAGCCGGAGCCACACATCGATCAATCTCAATGTCTAAAAAAAGACCAAATAATCTTAGCCAATATAACGATAAGTTATGTGAAACGAGACTTCGGACCGAGCTTTTATGGAACACGAAATAGGATAAGGATCTGCAATATTGGGATCGATACAATAAAAAAAATTGTAAACATCTTAAAGTGCTTATCATTTTAGATCGAGCGTCGTTTCTCAGAGACGAATTGAAATTTGACCCGAATCGTCGCTTATCGTCGGAAAAATCACGTTAGAACGCATTTGATCTACTATCTCTACCCAGGTACGCAGTACAACCGTTTTACCCTTATCAAAATTATCTTCCGACGGTAGCTCATCGGATAATGTATCGGTAGTTCTTTTGCCCCTCTCATCATATCGTAACGACAAATTCACTATCGCCTCGAGTCTGCATAACCAACGAGCGCAACTTGTGTTGCCGGCACATGTTTTCCAATGTTATCTTAACTCGTAAGTGGATTCGCAGTTTCCACTCCCACAAGTGTTGAATTAAAGATAATAGCTTATCACCCAAGCTCAAGGACTCCCCGTTTCATATACACATGCAGCTATATATATCTTTCCGCATTCAACAGCGGAAGAAGGCGAGTGCAGTCACACGCCGGTGCTTAGCTCCGATAGTTCCACACAGTTCTTCCACTTCTTCGCCATACATAATCGATCGCGCGGCGAACAGTCGAAAAAAACGTGTCGTCGGAAATAAAAAATGACTTCTTTTCCTACACTGCTGTTGTCGGCCGGGTTGTTCCTGCTGTTCGCGAGCCACGGAGAGGCGAAGATCCTCACCCAGTGCGAGGCCGCTCTGGCACTTCAGCGTGCCGGGATATCCAGGAGCCTGATCAGCAACTTTGTCTGCCTGATGCAGAACGAGAGCGGACTGAACACCGCACTCATTACTGGTCCGAAGACGATGTCGAGCTACAGCTTCGGGGTCTTCCAGATAAACAGCCTCAAGTGGTGCACCCGCGGAAGAAAGGGCGGCATCTGCAACAAACGGTGCGAGGACTTCGCCGACGACGACATCCGGGACGACATTGAGTGCGCTAAGATGATTCTGGACCGCGAGGGATTCAAGAACTGGGACGGATGGGTGAAGAAGTGCAAGAGCAAACCCCTACCCAATGTCGCGAACTGCAAGAGGCGACGACGATGAGCTCTCGAGTTCTGGACGGAATTATGAGACCCCACGAGACCCAATGGCCTTGAAGAAATTGGCACGTGTTCGATCTTCCGGAAGCTAGGATTTTCTTTTTTTTTTCATGTGATATGACTTAACGTGATAGTAACTATCATTAGACCTTGCTGCAGACGAGTTTGGCCGGTTTTCCCCAGTGATACGCGATTGATTACCAAAGCCTTGATACTGTGTACATATATCATATATATATATATATATCATTTTTTTTTCTTCGGCGTATCCATTTATCGCGTGTTTGCTGTACTTTATTGGCTTTGCATATATACTCATTGTCAGGAACGGAGCGATAATTGAGATTTTTGTCAATTATTTTGGAATTTGTATTGTTCTGTGACGAAAGAGCCTCGTGGAGGAAATAGATTTTTGTCTATGAAACTCTCCAACTTTTTTCCTTTTTTCCTTTGTACTTCTCCGCAGAATTGAATAATTTTTTTTTTCTTTTTTAAGAATTTAATCCGGTTTCACGGTAGCGCGATCTATTCTCAACACGTAGCTGTCGCCGTTTGATGTGACTGGCGTGTAACCGATACCCCGTTAGATATGAATCAAATTTGTCGATTGGACGGTAGCCATGCGTTGCGCAATGTATCATTGTAGCGCGACCTGCGACCGTGCGAACATCCGCGCATAGTTCTTTTTTCTTTTTTTTTATTCCCCCTCCCCGGTTGAGATCGCAAACGCGACTAAACAGCCGAGTCCTACGCCGCCGTCGTACGAATTCCCGACGAAGACTTGACACGGTTTAGAAATTCCGTTCGATTAGAATTACAAAACCCGCTTTTGCGTGACCCGAATGTCCGCGTTTCTTTCCCGATTTCTTTATTCCTTATTTATGAGGATCGAAACTCCCGAACGAAAAATTCGACGATGTCGCCAGGCCGAATCCAGACTCGCGTCGATGCAAATATTTGCACGAGCCGAAACCAGCAGGTGTCGGATAATTTTTTCGAGACATAAATTTTGTACGAATGACGTGGATGGAAAAAAAATGAAAAAAATTATATATACGCGAAACGTACATCTCGAGGTGTGTTTTTTATTGAACGATGATAATCGCACGTATACGACTCTGGTTGTATTTTTCACGACTTCTCATTTTGTCTTTACCAAGCCCGATAAATTAAGCGGGATTAACTTTGTTGAAAAAAAAAATGAAGAAATTCGCATAAGTTTGCATAGTTTTCGGCAATGTCTTGTCTTTGCATAACCGCCCATACGCCAAGAAATGGGGATCATTTTGAGAGCGAACGTAAACAATTTCGTCTAGAAGGCCCGCTCGAGGAGACTTTCGAATCGATGAAATCGTAAAAAAAAACAGAAACACCGGAAAGAAAAGTATAAGACTAAACAATGTTAGCCAATATCACGGTAAGTAACGTGAAAAGAGACTTCATGCCGAGCTTTTATAGAACCCGGAATGGGCCACTTGAAGCCAATGGAGGTGGTAAAAAATCGATATCTCGAAAAAAAATTTTTGGCCATTTTGAAAGTGGAAAAATGAAAGGGGTAACCCTTACAATTTTCCGACAAAAATGGTATTTTTTCAAAAAAATTTTTTAGAATTTTTTCGTTAATGAAATCGGTTGGTAAATATGCCACTTGAAAACAATGGCGGAGGTTTTAATTCGATATCTCGAAATTTTTTGAAAAAAAGTGCCGTTTCGCAAAATTTAACATAGGATTCCCTATGCTGGAAATGGTGAATTTTTAAAATTCCGAAAAAAATACAAGTCGCCAGTGTTTTGAGCCGGAAATAGGCCACTTGAAGCCAATGGAGGTGGTAAAAAATCGATATCTCGAAAAAAAATTTTTGGCCATTTTGAAAGTGGAAAAATGAAAGGGGTAACCCTTACAATTTTCCGACAAAAATGGTATTTTTTCAAAAAAATTTTTTAGAATTTTTTCGTTAATGAAATCGGTTGGTAAATATGCCACTTGAAAACAATGGCGGAGGTTTTAATTCGATATCTCGAAATTTTTTGAAAAAAAGTGCCGTTTCGCAAAATTTAACATAGGATTCCCTATGCTGGAAATGGTGAATTTTTAAAATTCCGAAAAAAATACAAGTCGCCAGTGTTTTGAGCCGGAAATAGGCCACTTGAAGCCAATGGAGGTGGTAAAAAATCGATATCTCGAAAAAAAAATTTTGGCCATTTTGAAAGTGGAAAAATGAAAGGGGTAACCCTTACAATTTTCCGACAAAAATGGTATTTTTTCAAAAAAATTTTTTAGAATTTTTTCGTTAATGAAATCGGTTGGTAAATATGCCACTTGAAAACAATGGCGGAGGTTTTAATTCGATATCTCGAAATTTTTTGAAAAAAAGTGCCGTTTCGCAAAATTTAACATAGGATTCCCTATGCTGGAAATGGTGAATTTTTAAAATTCCGAAAAAAATACAAGTCGCCAGTGTTTTGAGCCGGAAATAGGCCACTTGAAGCCAATGGAGGTGATAAAAAAACGATATCTCGAAAAAAAAAATTTAGTCATTTTGAAAGTGGAAAAATGAGAAGGGGTAACCCCTACAATTTTTCGACAAAAATGGTATTTTTACAAAAAAATTTTTTAGAATTTTTTCGTTCATGCAATCGGTTGGTAAATATGCCACTTGAAAACAATGGCGAAGGTTTTAATTCGATATCTCGAAATTTTTTGAAAGAAAGTGCCGTTTCGCAAAATTTAACATAGGATTCCCTATGCTGGAAATGGTCAATTTCTAAAATTTCTAAAAAGGTTCCAGTTTTACGTTTTCTGTGTGGAAAATTTAACATAGGATTCCCTATGCTGGAAATGGTATGCTGAAAAGCATGTTTTTCACATGCTTCAACAAAATAACGAATTCAATATTTTTTAAAAGTAATTTAATTAAATACATTTTTTAAAATGTATTTATAAAAATATTTTCAGAGTTTTTAAGTATCGAAAGAAAATCGGCTTTCGACCGTCGATTTTATAACATTCCGTTGAGGTAATAGTATTCCATTCTCCCTCGCTACCCAACCGGCATAACGACAAAAAATGTCTGAACTCCGGCAGGTGTACCGCGTTTAGATGCCGCGTGTTTATTTATTTATTTATTTTATTTTGTTGATGTTCAAACGGCATTTAGTTGCGCATCGATCGGCCGGGAGTGTACGAGTAATTCTCCGCATCTGTACCGTGTAATGTAACGTACGCGAGTGAGCAAACAATTATGTAAGGGATCGGGTCCGACCGGTAGTCGGGCAGCGATGCGCGAGGATTTACGGCGAAGTTTCATCGCACGGTTATTGCCGAGTTGTGCGGTGCGTGAACGGGATAAAAACGTAACGTTCGATCTTTAACGATCGGGACACCCGATAGAGTGTCGATCGACGGGAAAGATGAGCTCGGCACCGATCTCCATCGAGGATGTTGCTCGGACGAGAAATTGCCGAGAAAACGAAGCGGGTGCCGACGGTCGCCGATAAACGCACTCTCGTTTCGAGAAACGGGAGACGTCGCGTAAATTCATACGTGACGGCGAGCGTATACACCAGTTTCTGGGTCGAGAAGACAGGTGCCATATTTATATGTAAAATATAAAAAAAATACATACACGCATATCCGTATATTATTATTATGTGTTTCACAAATATTAATGTTGTTTTTTTAAATTATTTATTTTTCATTATATATATTTTGGAAAACTAGGGATTTGTTTGTTTGTTTCTCCCACCCGGGGGGACAAACAATCAAACCAACAAACAAATCCACAGTTTTCCAAAACATGCATAAAGAAAAATAAATAAATATTTTATAAACAATGTTAATATTTATGAGACATACAATAATATATATGTACGTATTTTTTCCGAAAGAGTGGCTCAGATCGAGGACTCCATCCTTTTCGGCGCAGCTTAGAGAGTTCTCATTGTAGGAGAGATAAATGCAAAGTTGATTTACGAAATCCATGCGAGGACGCGAAGCGCGCGATCCAACATAACGGCCAGTGTAAAATAAAATGAATGTATAAATAATCGTTAAAGTCGGGAATTTCTGAAAGTGCGGTTTTAAAAAAATGTATCGGATTCTTTTTCGACGGCGGGCCGATAAGAAAAATAATAAATATAAAGTGGCCAATTTCCAGCTTTGGGCTGAAATACTTGTCCGGATTTCTTTTCTCATTTTTATTTTCTCTGGAATTGCCTTCGCTTGTGTACCTTCTGCATTAATGCAGTTCACGAGCGAAGTATTTCCACTTCTTGGATGCCACACTCGGGTGTATGTGTGTACGTGCATACATTACATACAGAAATATATATATATATATAGGACTATACGATCCTTTCACTAGCGGAAGTGAAGACGCGATACAGCGACCCTGCGGGAGGGGGGAAGACAAATGCGCGCGCGCGCGTGAGAGCGAACCCCCTCGGGTCATCACTATCATCATCATTCGCATTCGAGAGATCCAGTGAGGATCGAGCATGGTTAACGCGAAGCCGACCAGAGTCCAAACGACCGGAGCATTCTAGAAAATTATTAATTTTTTTATTTTTATTTTGTTTTTAATTTCTTTTTCTCGTATAGTAAAATAACGCAGCGGGGAGAAAAGACGAGGGCATCCATTAGTACCTTATCTTCGAGGCGGCCGCATATAACGCCGCGTTTTATCCGTTCGTACCGGGCATATTACCGGGCTAGAAAGCCATTATCGACTTATCCGAGACCGCAAAGAATACGCTTCTCCGCCGTGGCAATTTTTATCCAATAATTCAATACACACGCGCACGAGAGATTCCGATCGCGGAAACGTTACTGCGTTGCGAACAGAGTTCGATGACCATTCGTCATTGCGGACGAGCCTCACGTGCATTGCGACGGTAATATTCAACAATGATTTGTTGATTCGAATACTTCGGAGCTCGCGCGAATTCTGAACGAGAGAAATTGTCATGTAAATAGTCAAAATTATAATAACGATCGGTTAAAAGTTTACTTTGTAGAATTAAACGAAAACATTACACAAATAAGAACAAATGTTCCGTGGCTAAGAATTTCACATTACGAAACTTAGCCTTGTCCGGTGAATCGAGTGAAACTCGTTTAATTTTCGTTACACTTGATTATTAAATTTCCATACGGAATAGTCTCTGGCCTATATAATGGAAGGTCATTGTTGAATGTTCATTCATATTCGGACCGCTCGCTTCTTCTCCGCACTCTCGCCGAGTGCGAATCTTTCTTGACGCCGCGGCAGAGACAATTAATATTTACCGTAATGACGCCGAGCTTTCTCACGACTCACGAGGATTGGAGTTGTCCGTGGCCGTCCGGAGCGGTCTTGATAGTTTCCGCATCCGGTGCGGGCCAGATCGTCCGGAGATACGGGCGACCTCGGACATCGCGACGCGAGGAAGTATAACTATCGCGAATGTGAAGGTAACGAATGCGCGCAGGCACATCCGTGCATTAGCCAGTGGGGTCCAATGGCAGTTGGCCAAGCTTCACGGTATAGATGTATCTACGAAACGTTCGTCGGAATGAAAGTTAACGGCTCGGGGGACGATGAGTACGACGGTGAAACTCGAGCGTGGATGTAACCCGCTCGCGATCGACCTCTGGAAAGGTCGATCCTCTGGGCGCCAGGTAGCACCGGGAGACTTCGCGAAGAAAGTGAAGTCGACGTGCGGAGGTGAATCGACACCGGGATTGCTATACGTGCGGGCTCGAGAACGCTGCTCGGCTCAACCCTTTCGCTTCCGATCGATGCCTTAAAAATTATTACAGAAATTTTGTTTAAAGAAATTTTCCTTCGAATAGTGAACGATCAATTAAATGAATTTGAAATTGGAATTAACGTTTTTGATCATGTGAATGATTTTATTTAAAAATAACGATGTTTTGAAGGGAATTGACAGGGGCGACAGGAGAAATAAATCTTCGACGTGAAATTCGAAAGGAAAGTAACGGATGATTTGAGACGAGTGCGAGATTGGCCATTAGCGCGAAGAGCCGGTGCACAGTGGGGAAACTGCCGCGTACGTGTGTGTGGCAACGCGGGAGAAAGAGGAGAAATGACGGGACGAGGCGATGATGCTCGTAAAGGTGCCGAGCAGCCGGACCGTGAACGCGTCCGACCTCCCGCGTTGATATTCGCACGGACGATAAAAAGTACAAACCGTCCACATGCATTCTTCATTTTTATTCTCGACACTCTGTGCGCTCGGATTTTTAACATCAATTTGTTTTTATTTTTTCAATTTAAAAAAAAAAGTTTTCCGTCAACTCGGTAATAGTTCTTGTGAGATTAAAAAATCTTGAAAACCTCTTCCATAATAATTTTAAAAAAAATCTTTTTACGAATATCAAAACTTTAATCCTTGCACTTGTGCCATCGACAGCATTCGAATAACATCACCGGCTGGAGCAAAGCTGGGTGAAACCTTTTACCCTCAAGCGTAATTCGACCTCGATGTGTTCCAGCAATCGAAATCGGACGAACTATCGATAAGATTACACATCTTCTCTTTTCTCTGAACATTTACATAAATATATAATCAGAGTCTCGGTTGCTCGTAATTTCGAAAGAAGTTTGAATAAATACTTTCCCGCCAGTGACGTCAGGCATTTGGCATCAGCCGCGTCAAAAGAGAGCTGTGATGGACACTCGATTCTCCTTTCAAAAAAAATTTAATGCACGCCCACTAATTTGCCGCCTCTTTCGGCGCAGACCATAAGACTAACCTTTCACTCAATTAAAAGTACGATGTAAGAAAAACAGAACAAGGGAATATCTTGGCACACGATAACACGATACATTTTAACGAAACCTCGACCTTTCGAACGAATGATGAACGATCCAGCCTCACAGTTCTCGTGCCGATTGCCTGACGCCAGAGGGGCATACGAGTAGGTTTGTACACGCAAGAAACATTTCTTGTCGACGTAATTCACCTTTTTAAAAAGAAAAATGTCTATCATTTTTTTTCTCATTAATTTTACCATTTGTTAATTAATAAATGTACACCTCATTGATAAAAAAATGTAAAAGCGAAATAAAAAATTATAGTTCTTTGAGTGTAAGAAACGTTATTCAAATGTACAAAGCTTTTTTAATGTGTACTTGGCCGCACGGCAGAAAGTCGCCGATGTAGAGAAAGGATTTACGGCTATTATGATAATCGTGTGATTTATTATAATTAATGACTGTCGTGAACTTCGTATTGTGTGGGGACCTGAATGTTCTTTATTAAGGAGGCCTGGTGGTGTCGAGACTATTTTTTTTGTTCTTTTTTGTTCGTCGAACGCGACGAGGCGCTATAAAAAAAAACGGGAGAACGTACCTCCCGATGTGTACACGCATTATTCCACGACAATTTGCCTCTTGGGTGAATAGCGAAGAATGTAATCACGTACTTTCGTCTGTTGCGACGCGCGAGTGCGCTTTTCTGTGTGTATTAGAGGGCTATTCACTATGCTGCTCTCGGTATGGCCTAACCGGAAGCGTTTCTCCAGTTTCACATACCGCCGTGATAATTATACCGACATGGGAAGATGTTCGCACCGTGTATACAACGTTACACTGTACAGACGAACTTTTGCGGTGATGCGTATGAGCGTGCGCGATCTTTGCATGATTAACGCGTTATGTATTATACGGGTTCAGCGAGAGTTTACGACCGACTCTGCTATTATTTCATTCAGAATGGATTTGCTTTAGTTTTTAGTTTGCCTCGTTGCGAGCAAATTCAATTGCCCAATTGGAAGGATCTGAGGTGCGAATTTGATTATTTATAGCCGATGCGTTTTCCTCAGCCATTGCAATATACCGTATGGAAGATTCTACTACGAAACGTCGAATTGTATTTTTCCGTGGAGATGATCTCAGCGTGCGAAGATGGTTCCAGAGAGGCCCTTAACTTCTTGCAATCGCACGAAGGACATTGCCTTATAGAGGGAACCGAGGCACATACAAAAAAAAATACAAATCTAATTACGCGTCCTCTTTACTCCGATACGCGGGCCTGACACTATCGCACGAGGCGGTCAGTCAAAGTGAAGAAAAAAAGTAGCGTCTTCGCGCGTTGTGCAAGACTCCCGGAGGAGAGCGTCGGGTAACGGTTCGTTAAAACACGCCGCAATTATGCGCACCAGTTGCATTATTCATATAACGTCGGATTGACTAACCCGGCAAATATGTCGTGAAATGAGTTCTCTATAAACGCGCACGCAGCTTCGCATTTACAAAGAAAAACATCGAATTCCGCTTCTCCCGAGAGAAACTCCTATTGCGAGTTAACGCTTCGTCCAATGGTATAAAGGTATAGGACCTTTTTTGCAGAGGACACAATACTCTCCAAAAAAGGTCTCAATCATTTTACTCATAGACTTTACCAATGTCGATGAAATCGATGTCTTATCTGCCCAGGCGCTCTGCAGCGACGGCGCGCCACCTGGCGGTCCGCGCGCATAAGCTTTTGTGTGCCGAGCCAAAAACCCCGAAAAATAAACGTTCTAATGATATACCCGTGTGAAAACTAGTTTCAGAGTCATCTCGAGGGTTGCCTTAAAACACGCATCTCTGCACATGTAAGTAGTCCCGCTGGCTACGTTTCCCGTAAGTAATTTGCGTAATCTTAGCAAGTAAATGCGGTTCTCGAAATACACACACGCTCGTGTGCCCGTAACGTGCAGTTCGTACATACAGTTTAGTGCGGTATTACAGTTACAGATACTCGTACCCGCTTACTTACCCGAGCGTAACTAACGAGTACCCCACTTACACTCGGCGTAACTCCATGAGTTGATACCTTACAACCGTCGAGAGTCCGGCGAACGAGCTGGTGGGAGAGAATCTTCGTTTTGCTGAAAGCGCTCGGGACACCTGCCACTTTTCTATCGGACGGAATCACTCAGCACTCCCGAGGACCGCAGTCATTTTCCTGCTAAGTTACGATTCTACCGGCCCCGCCATACAACTGTCGTGTAACACGTCTACCTGTCGAAATTTTACTTTCCTTGCCTCGCTAGTCCCTGGTCCACAAAGTTACGATTTTTTTTAACACTCGATAATAAAAATTATTGGGCAGAAAGACTTTTTTACACCCGGCGAGTCTTGGTACGAAAGGGTTCTCTATGTAAATTACTCTCTATGTAAATTATCGTGTATAATTGATTCCGTGAATTTTATGGAGCCCACACACGATCCGTCTGAGGACCGTCTAGTTATCGGAAGGTGAATTTACATAATTTATGTTTGTCTAACGTAATTCATATGTTAATCCGTGTTTTTGCTTAGAAATCGGCCTTTCAGGGGGTCCGGCAGCTACCGTATTTGAGGATAGATGATGTGACCGTCATTAATATTGCTCCTTGTAAAACGTCTTCATTAGCACGCTAACGTGACTAATAATTCCCCTCCCTATCGGTGGCACACGACGATTTATCCTTTTTTGATTGCATCAAACTTCCCAGAGTCGGGAAACCACTCGAGTGCTCGAGGATGGAAGGTTCGATGCCTAAATTCCGTACGAATACGATGATATCGACTTTCGAAAAAATTCGTGACACGCCGACGACTCCGGTGGAGCCGAGCTCGACTTCTCGTCGAGAGCCCGCTTTGGCGACGCGCGAAGATAAATCTAAGGCGCTAGACTGAGCTCCCATAAAACAAATACGGCGAACGCTACTGAAGATTCACCGCAGTCACTCCGTATATCGTACGAGTAATCTCGTGTTTTACGAGATTCACGACTTGGATAGAGAATAAAAGATGAAAACTGCGTCTCTGCAGGTTTACCGTCGTTATTGAGATTGTTTGCCGACCTGCATTCAACCACACTATCACATCGTAAAAAATATGGTCAAGTAATTATGATGATAACAAATAATAATAGGATTATCTCACGGTATTTTTTTTCTCCACGCAAATTATTCGCACTGTTCTTTGGCTAATGAAGAAAAAAAATGGCCAATACCAACGTCCCATTTAGGAACCTTATCTCTGCACCGGATGCATACATGAGAGAGAAATTAGATTCGTAAATTATGAATCTGAAGATTCGCTACGTGGATACAGAAGGGAATACGAAATCTACGAGTCCGCAGGTTTACCGTCCTTTATGAAGATTGTCCACCGACCTGCATTCCAGCTCACCATCGCGTCGTAAAAAATACCGTCCAGTAATCATAGGAATACCTCACGGTATTTTCTTCTCCAAGAAAATTATTCGCAGTGTTCTTTGGATAATGAAGAAGTAAGAATAGCCCGTACCAATGTCTCATTTGCGAATCTTATCTGTGCATCTGACGCATACATCGGATACACAGATTGCATTCGTGAATCTGATGTATTTTCTGATGAATACATCAGATACACAGATTAGATTCGTAAATGAGACGGTGGTTTCGGCTATTCTTTTTGTTCATCATTATACAAAGAAGCTCGTTAGCGCAAACCCGTGGTCGGTAAAGTTTCACTCATACTGACGGACTAACGGTACGAGTCTTGCCCGGCGACGGCGAGGGATCGGGGGACCGGTAGTGGCAGCTGAATAACACGAGCACCAGGAGGAAGAAGAAAAGGAGCATGGTTGGGGCATCCGACCGGGAGGACAGAGCCGAACGTCTGCCGAGCGAAAGTTAAGCCCGAGGCTCTCGTTTCTTCAGAGAAGGACCAAGAAACTACACTTGTTCTTGTTCGTCCCACCGGCCCGTCGCGGACTTCCTTCCTCGACCCTGCGGCCCCGGCACAGCACGCACTCGTCGTCCCGTGTGTGCATCCCGCCAGTCTCGTTGCGCATGCTGCATCCGAGAAACTCTGATATTCCGATGGATGGGATGAGACGATCGGAGCCTCGTAAAATGGATCGCGTGCGGGATCGTAGGATGACGGCACGGTGATTGGCACTTGAAGCAGACTACTGTACCGATAGATATAGCGTTTCAATATCATGCTTTGCGTGCATGAAGAAATACTAATTGGAAGATGAACCGCGTCCGGGATCTTAGGCTGACGGCACGGTGATTGGCACTTTAAGAAGACTGCTATACGGATAGATGTAGCGAACCAATTACACATTTTTTGGACATGAAGAAATACTCATTGGAAGGTGAACCACGTCCGGGATCTTAGGCTAACGGTACGGTGATTGGCACTTTAAGAAGACCACTGTACCGATAGATATATAGTGTGCCAATAACACACTTTGCGAGCATGAAGAAATTCACAAGAGCTATCCGATCGTAATTTTCTCCCGCGGGATCTTCATCGGCTCTCGTTCGTCGCCTCGGGGAATTAAAAAGTATAACGGCCGACGGTGGCGGCGAATATTCCGGAATATTCCGGAGGAGAAGCTCGTCTCGGACAACCTGACGCACTTTCGATTGCGTATCTCTTCCTGCTTTTATTTTATTTTTTTCTCTATATCAGCGTTCTTCTTCTCTCCCTCTCGTCTCAGCTTCGCCTGTCGCAAAACGAAACTACCAAACGCGGACTCGAAGCACCTCCCGTGCCTCCAGCTCGGTCGGTAAAGTAGCGAAAATTAATTTAGCGAATACATAAATATCTCTCCGCCTTCATAGCGTAAGATTATCGTCGCTAGTTTATGTTACGGTTGATGCGTGCGACAGTCGAAACGCGGATAATTAACAGTGCGTGGGGGGAGCGATAAATTCTCCGAGGCAACACCATTGACGAGCGGGAGATTGATTTGCTGCCTACGCTATAACCGCTAGACGAATATCCTCGACCATAGTCATCCCCATTTCTTCCCAAGCCAATATTATCCTTCCCACATCCAGCAACGACCGTCAATTAATGAACGGACTATTGGAACGTGAACCGAGTCACGCGCAAATACGCTTACCCCCTTTCCCAACATGGATCGAACATTAGATGCGCTACGCAAATGCATTTCTAAGCTAGACTCGAGTCAAGTTTACTCTCAGTATAACCGCTTTTCGATTTATCGATGAAAATTAAAAAAAAATTTAACGCGCTCTCGGCGATGAGAAATAAGTAAAAAATGTGTCTAAAAATGGTAACGCAGAGATCGGCATCGGAGATCGGGTGATCTTCGCCGGATAGCGGTAGCCGGTCGCTTCCGTTCCACAGCGCCAAAATTAAGTAGGCCGGGAGTTCAACGGAGGATAATCAAATTCCAAGCCGACGACGACGAAGAAAGCGTTTTCCCTCTCGATCGGGTAGCTCGGAACGGCCGTTCTCGATCGCACACTGGACGCTCGAGTGGCCGAGAGTGTCCGGCCGTGTGGGCTCCTTCTTCGCAATCGCTAATGCGCGAGTCGCCGTTCCGCGATACGCCGATCGCCTCGTACCTTCGGCTGGTTCTCCCGCTTTTCGTCGGCGATCGACCGGCGCGCAACGCTCGGCGACCACCGAGACGAAGAAGAGGATGATTACGTCGTCGCCGCGAATGCTCCACGGAAGCGAGCTCACCTCCACCGGCAACGAGGACGATGATACAACTATTGGCTGCACACACCAACGATCATCGTATAGCCGCGGAGAAGAACTTTTCTTCCTGATGCCTGAACACTCCGCGCACCGAGACCATCGGGGCTATTTGGCTCGACGTGGTATGCCAGCAGACGTGCGTTCCAGGGGTAAGAGGGACTCTCTCGCGATGACCCGATCGCGAATTCCCGGTGATCTACCGGGTGTTTTTACCACCTTGATAAAACAAAAAAAACGCTCGACGCTCGGCTCGAGCCTGAGTTGAAGAGTAGGAAGACGATCGCTTGCCGGAGGAGTCGAACGAATTTGTTGCGACTGTTTTTTTTTTAAAGGAAAACGTTGAATTTGCTTGAGCCTACTGAATTTTCTGGCGAAATTATGAAAAATTATTCCTAAGGGGAACGTCTACATTTTATAGGAAAAAATTTACAAATACCATAAAAATTATAGAGTGAAAATAACGGAAATGCAGTATATAACAATCAAAAGATAACAAAAATGAGAATACAAAGTACGCAAGCAGCGCAGTGTGCTCGTTCAACCCCTATCCCCGATCCTAGCGAGCGACAACTCCCAGAGCGCACGCGGAGTTGTATGAGTGCGATTGATCTTTTTTTTGGAGGGGGTTTGTTCTACTTTTCGTATTGCCAAAGCCTCTGGAAAGAGTTCGAAGCACCGTAGAATTATCTATCCGGACGTATTTCTTGATTTCTAATGAGGTCTATACCTGACTATACAATTCGGTCGAAGCAATTTATTCCGCCAACACATTCGGCCCGGAGCCTCGACGGGTAGAAACCGCGTTATTTTTTTTAATTTTATTTGAAACGCCTTGGGCCTGCTGCGTCCTCTCCGGCCGAGAGGATCATCGCTCGATCCTCTCTCTCTCACGTTAAAAAAATAATCACTTCGGACACATCGTGGTGAAAGAACCTCAATATCGCCCGGAGAAAAAAAAAGCAAGCTCCAGTCTTCGGATAAAGTATCGTATCTTTGAGAATGCTCGGTGAATTTGGAGTAAATAAATGTTTCCAAGATTTTTAATTTTTTTGTAAAATTTAACGACGACTCGCTCGGGGGCGATGAGCCCGGTTGTCCAAATTACTCCGAATGAAATTTTACTACGAAATAAACTTTGCGCCGAGAGTCTCACGCATCGACCCTCGGAGCGCTTCGCGGACTTTTCAAGGTCCGACTCTCGAGTTCCTTTGACCCAATTATTCACGACCGGTTCCCCGAGTTCCCGGGACAATAACTCAGCTCGTATGTTCGACGAGAATCGCGAGTGCGCGTTCGCGGTGCAGGAAACCGCCCGGTCGTCCCCGCTCGATCTCGACCTCCGTCGCTTTCTTCCTTCGACCCGAGAGTGCCATCGGAGTCAGAAGCGGCGAAAAAGCAACCGACTCGCGTCTGCCCTTCGCAGCTCGCCTCGAATTCCGTCTTTCGCAGATTTTTTTTTATTTTTTATTTTTTATAAAGTCACGAACGCGCGACCATTTATATTCGTTTCAATGCTGAAACTACCTGCTCCGGCCCAGTTTTGCAACACGGGAGACGTGTGGGCTCCTCTTGACTAGCGGCTCGACGGCGCATCACGCGTGACCCCCGAGCAGACACTTGTGCAATCTTACAATTTTACGGTAACAGTGATTCCGGTTAAAATTGCCGTTGCGATTCACCGCGTCGAAAAATGCACTCTCGTTTTTTTTTTTCATTGTTTTTTGCACGATTCATTTTTCATATTTTTTTCACATGCGCAGCGAACAAAAATGCACTCGCCTTTAAATTATTTTTTGCACGTTTTCTGTAATACAGACATATCGTTGTCGAGGTGAGTGAGACACGCTGTTCCGATTTTCGACGATACAATTATGCGCACATATTTAAAAAAAAGAAGGTGCTGACTTTGCCCCGGACGAGGCTTAGAAATCCCGAATACTGTACGAGTACATCGGCGCATAAAAATAGTAATCTTTCTCCACTACGCATAGGCATGTGGCCAGAAACCGTTAAAGAACTCCGTATTTATATTCTCGTGTGCAATTATCGTTACTCTCGCTGCCGCAGGAATTCCCGGGGCGCGAAGCGATTTTACGACTGTTACGGAAACAATAAAACTACAAGTGGGCCGAGGAAGCTAAGAAGCTAATCCCGAGGCTGAGTATCCATAACAGCGTTCGCCGATGAAAGTTCCGCCTGGGTCAGGAATTCTCACGTTTCGAAGCTGCCGCTCGCGGCCGAAGTCGAAGAGCGTCAGACTTCATCCCGAAGGCCTCGGTAACCGAGCGAATCGATGATTTATTATTTTCTTCCTTTTATCGAAACGGCTGCGGCCCAGCTACTGCGATTCCGTCTCGATAATAAGGAAAGGCTTTTTGAGAGCCTCCTTTGCGCAACTCGTCACACGATACAACAGCATTGTCCCGGTCGAGAGGGGAGAAAAAATTATGCACTTGGCCGGCTAAGCCGGCTAAGTGCATAAAATCGTCCATACTTTCGTGCATAAAATCGAGCCCTTTGATGTCGCATTGTAATTTAGGCCAAAAAAGCCAGTGGATTCGTGTTCAGCGCGCAAAAATACGTCGGAATACGTGGCAGTTAATAAAAAAAAAAAAAAAAAAAAAAAAATCGTCAAAAAATTGCAAGGTTACCCCTTTCGAGTCAATTTTTTGCGTTTTTCAACGTCCTCAAACGGCACGATAAAACGATTCTAAAACTGCGGACAAGGTCCTATCTTGTGTATTTTCTCCCGTAGAACACGATGGGCAGCCCGGATTTTTCCTAGCTCCATTGGGAGCCGAGATATCGACCTTTGAAAATCACGAAAATCGACGTTTTTCCGAAAGTGGCTCAAAAAGTGAAAAATCGTTGTTCAATGAATTTTTTTTGTTTCAAGGCTATATTCCACTTATTTTTTCCCGCTGATCACGAATATAACAATTATTCTACTCCCAACCCAGTATTTTCTATTTAAATCCCAAAAATACGATCTTTCGTGCATAAAATCGAGACTTTCAATGTCTCACTGTACTTTAGCTCCAAAAAGGCCAGCGGAATCATGATCAGCAGGAGAAAATACATGAAAATACTTTGCAGGTAACATTAGAAAGAAAATACAAATTCATCAAAAAATTCCAAGACTGTATTAGCTTAGCCGGCTAAAACGGAATAGTCGGCTAAAATAGTTTAGCCGGCTTAGGCGGCCTATCTGTACAGCCCTACTGCCGAGAGTCCACTCTAGGTCTAGGACGCGTGTTCTCCTGTTTGCCTGACGAGACTCCGGTGGATCATCGAACCGTGTTCGACGCGTGTTTTCAGCTCGCAAGGCCCTCGCAACACGATCCGCGAAGTCGATCGTCCCATCGTCGCAAGTGCACGATGTTACACCAAAATATCTGCAAATCGCGCACCGCGCGATTTGAGATGAGGACTTGCGACCGGTAATTTTTTGTATCGACAAAAAATGACCGGTCGCAAAGTCAGCGACAGTCGATCGAAATTATCGCACGGTTACAACAGCGATATTGACTCTAAAACCTCCACGGTCCCAACTTCAAATTCAACAAAGTATCAGTCTCGTTTATCAGAAAACTTTGTATTCATTTTATACTATTGAAAAAATGAAAAAAGTTCGTTCGAAATCAACGTACACCACCAAATTTGCGAACAAAAAAATGACAGTGAAATTCCAGACGTTGTTCGCATGTTTTGACCATATTTGTCACGCCGAACAAAGATGACGGTCACGGCACAACAAACATTTTCTGGAATCAAAAAGGACGGTCATTTTTTTGGTCGATCGGCGGCTTACAAAGATTGACCGTCACGGCACAATCCTACGCGCTAGTGAGGACGAGGACGAAGAAACTCGGTCGACGGTCGGCCGGAGTGAGAAGACCGAAACAGAAAATTCGTATCGGGATGCACGTTGAAGAGGCAACCGGTCGGTATAGGGGAACGTTCGGCGAGTCGAATCACTCTCACTCGTCGACGACGAAGTTGGGCCCCCGTCTCTTCTTCGCTCTCGTACCATCTCTTCTCCCCCGCCCCGCGTCCGGCCCCGGGCTTCGTCCGACGGGGTATAAAGGACTCCGGTGCACCTTCCCCGGAGTCACAGAGCCGAGCGGCATCGCAGAAGCCGAAATGTATCCTCTGATCGCGGTAAGCCAAACAATACCAACAAAGTTTTAGACTCAACATTTTTTCATTTTTCTTCAATAACGGTTCGCTGTAACGATAGTCCTGCTAAATCGGTTCGAAGCTTGAAACTAAAAAGTGCATCCCGGTTAGAGTTTTGAAAAAAATTAAATTTCAAGTAAAATTGTAACGTACACACGTATATATAAATGTTTAAATATTTTTTTTATAAAAGTGTTTCGAGTCCATAAAGAAGTAAACTTACCTCTCGGCACTCGAGAAACATCGATGCGGAAGAAAACAAAAGCGCGTCTAACACATCCGTTGCATTTATTCTCACGGTAAACACCTCGCGGATAATCGCCGACTTTCTAATCCCGATTCACGGGCGATAAGTGCGAAACAGGGTCGCGCTCCGCCGTGGAAAATTAATTGCGGATCGAAGCAATTTTCGTTTTCCTTTCAATTTATCTTTCGCGATAATATCGTCGACATCCGGTCCAAAAAATTGCGCGAACCGGATTAAATGGTTCCGACTCGTCAGGGAATTATTTAAAAAAACACAAAACTAATGTATACATCTTTGTCAATTTGCAGTGTATGGTTGTCGGTCTGGCAGGGTTCGCCCTGGCCGAGGCTCCGATATCGTCCGGCTACAACTACAACAGGCCGTCCGGCCATGGCGGCGGCGGCGGCGGCGGCGTCTTCGGCGGAGGCGGAGGTTACACCCAGGTCTCCACCGGTTACCAGACGAGCGAGGGCCAGTCCGTCGACCAGGCGCTACTCGAGCAGATCCGTCAGATTCTCCTCAGGGAGGAACTGCAGAACCAGCAGAACGGTGGAGGCGGCGGAGGCGGCGGCGGAGGTGGAATAAGCACCGGGTACGGCGCGCCACCGTCGTCCCAGTACGGCGTGCCGTCGCCCCAGTACGGCGTGCCGACCTACCAGACCCGCGTCGTCGGCGTCGATCTCGAGGGCATCAGACAGGCCATCCAGGTCGCCCAGTTCAACCAGATCACCCAGGGACCCGGTGGCTACCCGAGCGGACCGGTCGGATACCCGAGCGGACCTAGCAGGCCCGGCGGCAGCTACGGCGTGCCTTTCTAAGTTCAACGATTTTTAATCCCAAACGAGAGGCCGAGACGATGGAGGCTTTCACACTCGCTGATGATCGGGCGGAAACTCACCCGGGCCATTTTACCCCGCGTCGGCGCGGTCGGCCTGCCGAAGGCAAAAGCAGTCGTTCCTTCGGCAGGCCGGACCGTCGAGGCGACCGCGCGAGCGACGCTCGATCATCACCGAGGACGAACAACAACGAGGCCGAAGATGCTTCCCGATTATCGGAGGAAAAGGAAACGGAAAGGAAAAATTTTCGACTAAAGGGCCAAGCACGCAGAGACATCGAGTTAATCACCGTTTGAGGAAAACTTTAATCAAAAATAACAACACGAAGATACCGACGGATTTATCGACGCAGACCCGGGCCGAACCAACATCGAGACATCCGACGGATGGAAGAAATAACATCGAACAACTTGCTTCCCAACGCTCAGCAGCGATCGGACGAGACTCGAGGTTACGGAGATAAATTAATTGAGAAAAAAAAGGAATTGAAAATTTCAATGAAATTTACGATTTTACGATAAATTTTAATGCTGAGCAAGAACAACGAACGATCGAACGTGAGAAGGTCGGAGAACGAGTCTGAACGAGAGTAGCGAATTCGAAAAAAAATAATAAAAAAATGAACGAACATGAAAACGAAAGTAGAAGACGAGGAGGATACGTGATCCAGCGCTCCGCCACGAGCGCATTGTAAATACAATGTTACACACGCTTTTCACACACAATTGCCGCGTCGATAAAGAAGAAAGAAAAGAAACGTACAACGGGAGGTTCGCGGAACGTCTCGATGCACAATGCCGATTTCACCGTGGGCGCCGTGAGAAAATCACCGACACCCTTCCGTATGACGCAAGCCAACCGGAAGCGATCGTCTGCCACAACGAGACACCCGACGAAGAGAGCAAGTCGAGATTGCGAACGAGGAAGCCTTCCGGACCGTTGCGAAGCGATAAATTTCTTCCCCTCCACCATCGCCAACGGGTACGAAATGGAAAGCGGCCGCGAGGACTCTTCCCTCGATCCCACCGACCGTGTCATCTTCCCGCCGAAGAGTTTTCAACGGAAATTCCCGCCGGCCGGCGGGCGATCGAGGCCGATCGAAATTTTACTCCGATCGAGAAACAACGAAACATCCTCCGCGCAACGACCATCCCAAATTGCCCTAACGAAGTCGGCACCCGAGATACAACCAATCTCCTCGTTCGAAGCGCGACAAAAAAAAATGCTCCGAGAACCATTTTTTTTTTTACCAAACACACCAGACACACGGATACACATACACCTATTTTTTTCTACTTCTTAATACTTTATATATTATATTATCCCCTTAACCCCGCATTTTTTTTACTTGTATAAAGGCTTTTTTGTATGAAAAAAAAATAATAAATAAACGTCGCCACCGTTGAAAAAAAAAAAACACGTTTCGAATTTTATTGCATACAGAATATTGTTGTGCGAGGTGTCGTGCCTTTCCCGGGCGATGCAGCAACCTTCCACTCGCCGCCCGATGAGAGAGATTTGCTCTTTAGGATAACCCTCGATTTACGGTACTTTCATCGATGATTGCCCTACCGAGAGCGATTCGATTTCTCCGATCGGTTCGAGTAAAAATTTTGCGAAATATCCCACGCGCGCGTATCCACCTCGAGGAATTTTCTCCCCCGGCGAGTCCCTCTTACCTTCGCTCCGTCTTCCTACTCGTTATTTTATTTGTCGTATTTTTATAGTTTTTTTTTTTATCGTCCTTCTTAATTCCATTCCCGAGACGCCCGCAATTTTTTCTAAAGAGTCCGGCGCCTTTCTCCTTTCACTCGCGGGGCTCGATAACCAATGGGAAGATTCGCCTGCCCGAGGGGGGAAATCAGGGGGGAGAGACGAGAGGGGCAGATCGATGATTTTCCTTCGCTGGACATGACGTAAATTCCCATCGCTCGCGCGTCCAGCGAGCCTCTCTCGAGCCTACCGAAGTGTCGTCTCATTGCGCGAGAGACGCCAGCCGAAGGACCTCCGGTTGCGAAATCCGGGCCGTTGGTCAAGATTCGAAAGTCACGTTTTTTTTTTTTTTTTGTTCATCTCTTTTTTTTCACTTAACGGTGCAACGAGGATACTTTATGTCGGGCAGCGTCTCACGCGACCCGATGCTGCTGCCGACCCCCTCTCATCCTCGTCGTCTTTCTCTCGCTGTCCTCGAACGTCGATTTTTCTCGTTTTTTTTCCACCATTCGCCGTTCCTTGACTCAATAACTAACCGACGAGTGACCGGATAACTGGGCCGTTCGGCGACGGGGATGCGAGAGTCTCGGTAATTTTTTTCATTTTTTATACTTCTTACTTTCGATGCTATAATATACCCGTTCGAAACGGCGCTGGAACGGATATAATTAGACATGGAAGCGGGTCGAGCGAGCAAGTAGCGCGAGAGAACACTGGCCGGATAATTTGCACGTAAAAAGTAAAAAACCGGAAATGGAAGGATCGTTGCATTCGGTAGGCAGGGTAAGAGTGGGCGAACACCGAGAACTTTGATGTTTGGATCGTGAGGAAAACTTTCAATTTTTCAAAATCATGAATGGATGTAAACTTTCGTAGCACATTCTCAATGATAGATAGATGGGTAGATGGATAGTGTCGTTTATTAACTGACGCTCGTCGGCGGTCGGTAACCGACCGTCGTTCGTAACGATCATTTTATAGCGTGAAACACTATAAAATGATTGAGATTTTTTTTTACAAGTTTAAATAATAGTTTCAACTCAATGATTTTACAGCGTAAAACGCATAAAATCAGTGAGCGGTAAGTGTTACCAGAAGTTGTAAAAAAAGTTTCTTTTTAATACCTGCCAGCCATTTAAAAAAAATCATTAGCAACAAATGACCAACAGAATAAATACCAAGGGAGCCAAAAGAGACCCCCGGAATAAATTATCGAGCTATAATAACTGATACTAAAAATGGCAAAACAAAAAAAAGTTTATCTTTTCAATACCACCCAGCAGTGAAAAAACCAAAGACATTAACGACAAATCACCCACCCGATAAATACCAAGCATTCAGCAAGATAAATGAATCCAGAAATAAATGATCAATCGAAGTTCCCAGCCGAGCTGTGAGGCGACAAATCTCAGCGACACATTTCCCGAGTTGGTAAATCCACCGTTACACGAGTAGCGCAACTGGCGAGTGTAATTGCAGTGTTTTAATGAAGAGCGGTGTTTACCTCTCGGCGTTGAATCATCAAGAGTACCGACTCCTCTCGATGACCCAACCGTGCGAGCGTTGCGGAGCGGGAAGAGCATCGCCAAAGCGACTCGGGACGGCGATGAAGAATTACCCAACGATATGTAAGACGATAAGATAAGCCCCGATGAATCGGGTGCGGAGGAAAAACCTGCTTAATGGACGCAGTGACGAGAAAGCGGAAGATTACCGTAGAGAAGTAACGGGCAGGAGTTACCCGGCACTAAAACAATGAGCGTAAGGAGCGCGAAACTACCGAGGACAGGGGGCAGAGAGTATCGTACGGGAACATGCGCGCCGCCGGCGGAATAACGTTGCGTGATATCGAGCACGGCTCTGCGGTCTGACGGAAGGAACACGCGACTGTGCGGGCTACCGTGCACCGTTCGTCTGAATGTATATAACGTGAGTAATTTATTCCGCGAGTTCTGCGAGTTCATCAGCACGTATTGCCGCGACGAGCACGAGAGCCGGCCGGGGAAAGTGCCCGAGGCTCCTAGACGAGTGTGCTTCAGGTGTACAACGTAGGAGGAGCGGCAGATGCGTGCGAGTAGCGGCAACCGCAATTTTGCAACGAGTGGGTACATTACAGAAAAAAAAAAAAAGATGAAAAAAGTCGACCGCGGCGTGCGAAAGAAGAGCTCCAGTTTGCGCCAGAAGAATCGCTCCAGTTACGCGTTTCTCAGCGAGGGATCCTAGAAGCGATTTGTCGGCTCGTCGAGCCGAGCGATTTCGCAACTGCGTCGATTTGTACGGCTGTTCGACGGGCTCGTTGCGTATGGTCGTTACAACGAGCAAATAAGACACTTAAACGATGTGCGCGAGTGTGAAACGCGTGAGTTGTAATAGGTTGCATCGGCGCTACAGCGTAAGAGACTTTCGAGCAATTGATTGCTCTGGGATAAATAGCGGATGTACGACATCTGGGCGTTAATCGTTTATGGCGGAGATGGCGACTTCGCGGAAAGATTGGAACGAGAAAACTCGGCGAAGGCGAATTGTTGATAAGACCGTGTGAAAGAACTCCCTCCGCATCCGGCCCGGGCTCAGTCGGTATCAAAAACTGTAATGAATGTTTCTCACGGGTTTTCACATGTACCGTCAAAAGAAAAGTCGATAGCCGAATTTATTATCGATCGCGGTACTGCACGTCTCGTCGTGTCTCTCCAACTCCACTGCGAGTTTTCATTACCGACCGTAGTATTTAAAAACTGACTCGGTCGGTAACGGAAACTGTAATCTATTTGCTTTTGCGTTAGTTTCTGTTATCGACTGAGCCCGGACCGAACGGAAGCCTTGAGATATATTAGCGATGTTTGCTTTTTTGATTAATTTCCCGTCGGAAAGCAAATGTTGTTGCCTCCGGCCGGATAAAAAAGAAATACTCTGTGCTCGGAAAATTATAAATTCGCTACGTACACACATCGCTTTGAATTTGCACCAAATAATACCTACAGCAGTCGTAATCGGTCGTCATATTATGTAGCACTTTACTATTGTACAATACTGCCGCTCTCAGGTAGTGAAAGTTGGTAATTTCATTTTCGTACGTTTATTCTACGTAGTATTTGAGTCAAGAGTAAACGTCGAAAATTGTTGAGATATAAACTCTCAGAGATATTATGCATAATACTTTGTGAGGTAATCACGAATAATATAACTTCGACGCGTGCCTCACGAGTAATCGTAAATCGCGCTGAGCGTCGACGATTGCCCAAGCGTATGTATTACGAGCAGCGATGTTCACAAACCTTTGTTTCAGGGTATTTTCGTAAGCATGCTGGTCCATCGTCGGTCCATAGCAACGCGACAGTTTCGTTGCAGCGCCCGGATACGCGGGTCCGTACCCGCGGGGCGAAAAATTAACGGCGGAAATGGGGAAAAAATTCTTACCTTGTTACATCTAAAACGGATTTTGAAAGGGACTGGGATGGAACATCTGGACCCATGGATCATCTCAGTGGACTTCGGTTATTGCGTCGGAGTTCAACGAAAAAAACGGCCGTTCGTTTTGTAATCGAAAATTAGAAAACAGCGTTTTATTCCGTATTTACATCGTCGGGCCGACGCTGGCCGGGAACACCATGACTCTCAACCGAGTATCAACTTGACTATTATCGTCAGAATATTCAGGAATATCAGTGGAACTGTAACAGAAATAAAATATTATGCAATTATGATGAGAATGACGAAGAAAAATAAAACTATGTATACTTACACCTTGCGACTGTTCTTATGGACCTCACGAGATTTAACATTTGCGATTTGATGGTCGGAGCCTCTCCGAAACCCTGGATATTTTGCTGTGCACCCCAGCCGACTGAAACAAAAATTTTACATTTTTTTCAAAAATAATTCATCGTACTATATTTTTCTTAATGTTTTTATTCGGAGTTCTAATTTAAGATCTGCTGTATACCGGTTGTAAAAGGAGAATATCATTAAAATAAATTAAATTACAAATTGAACAAAGAACTACAAATAATGAGGCTGCTTTTGTACGAAAGAAAAGGTGTTCATCGTCACCGTTAATTGACTATTTTCAGTAATTGTGTTTCGTTCTATATCTATGTCCATAACCTAGTATCATACGAGTTTTCTAGCTACGGTTCCTGGAAAAACCTGCCCAAGTCCCGGTGGCAAGTTAAAAAACGTCGCATCATTTCGCTTTAGCGACCGGCTGTATCGGTGTTCCGACATTTTGAAGGTATTGACGAGCTATTTAAAAAAAACCGTTGGCGGTTCGTGAAAACATGTAAACGCACGTAAGCACGAGATTTCATATTTGTTGCGCGAATGGCATCCAAGTCGATGTTTGTAGATAACGTCTTGGATATTGCTACCGTAGATAACGGTAGCAATAAAATTATGAATAGGCAACTATTATTACGGCACGCCTAAACGACTTCGCAGGTGCCGGAAGGCGTCAGGGTTAGCTTTCGTGACACTGAACGCGTACGCAAAAACATGTCGACGGCACGGCGAAGAAAACGTCGGAAAACAAAGCGAAAAACTTACTCTTGACAAGAAACCGTTCCTCGTGAAGAACACAAACAGCATTTAGGCACAAAAGCGTGGCTTCGAAGAGTGTCCACAGTGTAAATGCCATGTTTTTCACTCACCGCTGCCAAGCCAGCTCCGCACAGAACAGCGTCAACTGATTAAAGATGGCGGCAGTCAGCCGGATAAGTCGAGTCCTCCCACCGCCATGACGTCACACCAGAGCCTTCGCGTCGAGCGCGCAACTCTCCCACCACCGCCGCGTGCACGGCACGCTTATCACGTGAATTGGTTATCCCAAGTCCGTTAAATTAATTATCGGATTTAGGTTGTCGTTAAAATGACCGGCGTTAAAATATTATTAGTCAAAGGGATAATTTTTTTAGTCGGACATCTACCGCCTAAAACATCCACGTGAAGCACAAAGAAAAAAGAATACATGCACGATAGCGCGCAGCGTTACATCATTATCTCATTGGTTCAACGCCGCGAGAATAATCGAGCAGTGTCACCTGTCAACCGTTAGCTCCCCCCGCCGTGTTAAATCAAAAGAACTGCGTGCTCGTTGTTGTCATCGTGGATTTGGTAGAAATTCAAAAATTTAACGATTTAATATAGCGCGCAGAGCAGAGCGTGTGGCCTTCGTGCGCGAGCAACGAAAATTAGTTGGCGGATCATCGAGGCTGATAGTCAACCGCGCGATCGCCAATAAATCGGATCGGTGCTCGCGACCGCTCCGGGTTTCTCGTCGTCGCGCAAAAGGCCTACGATGAGCAAATCGTAAGAGAGACTCAGGCGTGAGAGGGAGGAACGCTAGTTATTTCGGAAAGCTCGTACCACTCGCGCACACATACACACACACACACACACACACACGCAAACCCATCGAAACTTATAAGAAAAAAAAAATTATCGTCCCGTTGCAGCGATCACGCAACGGTTGACGTCAAAGAGTTATAAAATCGAAAGAACAATTCGACGTGACGCCGGAGAGAGATAAGAGAAGTTACACGCTCCGGCTAGATGACGGCAACATGGCGACTGCACCGTTGTCCTATTGATAAAAGGTATTTCATTTGTATAACTTAATTCATTTATTGTATACAACAAAATCGACGTAATCAGGTGAGTGACCGCTCGGCGTGTGCTTTTCTGACCGGCTTCGATAAAGACCACGCTTCCTCTTTCGCTGTCGCTTCTCGCACGATTCTCTCCACCCGCTTTTGCCTTTCGCATGTTATTTATTTATTTTTTTCGCTCAATCGGCACGAAACAGCGCGCTCGCTTGCAGTAACATTTAACGTTAATTTTTTTTTTTTTGCTTCCATCGTCGGTCTAAGATTGCCGGCAACGGGCGTGTTTCCCCACGATCCCGTGAACCTGCCGAAACGCCGGTACGACCCGAGGTTCGTCGCGGATCAATTGAAATTTCCAACGTAACCTGCAAACGCGTGAAATTCGATTACTTATTTTTTATTACCAAATTTATTTTAATGCCTGGTACGTTGATATTAGCAGAACAATCAAAATGCTAAATAAAATAAAAATAAATAAAATATTAATTTATTCATCAATTTTTTTTTTTTATATCTGTTGTAAAAAAGAAACAGTATGGATGTAAAGAGTTCCCAATGCAGGCTCTCGATACCATTTAATGTATGTTGTTTCCAGGAAATCTGCGGGGTTCCGTTAATTATAATCGATGCTTGACGGGGAGCGATCGAAAGATTTAACATCCAGTCGTAATCGTACGTCCGATTCAGCCGATCGAGAGAGCAAAATTTTTACGCAGAATTATGCGCCGTTAATCGTACATAGGATTCTCAGAGTTTCGGCGATTTGCAAACCAGCCTTAGCACCGTTTCGATGGGGGTAGAAACACTAATGAGCAAAATTGATATCATCGCATTGTTGGTCACAGCTTGCCACACAGCTTGCTCTTTTTTTTTTTTTTCTCACTCTGCGTGCCATATTTGTCTGTACACTTATAGTCCAGCTTGAGGCTTATTTGGTTGAGACTATGTATCACACTATGTATCCGCCGCCAATGATGGTGCAGATGGTAGGCGGTCAACAGATGAACGGTCAGTGTCCCACGCCCCAGCAAACTAACGCTGGTAATAGCAATGGCGTGAGTAACACTTATCGGACGCAACACACAACTTCTCACACTCCCAATGCACCCAGTAATGGTAGACATCGGTACACACAGGTACGTAACTTAGTGCTGGGGTAAGCTTTACAGCAAAGAGCTACTGGCTTTTCCTACACACTAGCAATTTTTTTTTAAATTTTGTTTGTCATAACAGTAAAGACTCGAGAACACCTTTGCCATAGATAATTTTTTTTTTTCCATTTTGATGCTAACGTTAAACAGGTATTAACAAAATGATGCCTTTAATCTCTTGACTTGCTGTCCTGAAAACAATATTTTTTTTTTGAAATGCATTTTAGCACGATAACAATTTTGGAAGTGAGAAAGCAATCGCTAAAAAGCGCTTTGCAACATTGTTATTTCGAGGTCCTTTCGATACAGAAACGCGACGTGAACGATAGAGAGTCCCTAGAGTCCCATGAGGCTGTGATCCTCTCTACCTCCATTGATTGACGTTAAACAGTTTGAAAGAAGCGTGAGATGAATTGCAGCCAGGATTGCAACCGCTGGATCTTCTGCAACTGATGGGCGTCGACATACCACCGTTGAGAAGGCAAAGCTACGGTATGCAGAACGGCGGCGGATCGGCGGGAAACTGGCAGAGACGCGGAAGTCCGTCGAGCAGTCTGCCGACGATGCCACCGCCTCATCTCAACAATCGGTCGAACGGCGGGACTGCGTTGAGAAAACAAAACTGGAACAACAAGCCTGTCAGCAGGCGCAACGTCTATCGGGAACAATTGCCACCGAAAGAGACGTACAACAGCGACAGCGGTTTCAGTTCTCGTTCACCGACACCGAACAAACATCCGGCCGACGGTAGCCAGACCGAGAGCTCGGACGATCGGGATTCCGTTTCGTCCTCCGTCGATCAGGGTACCAAGTGCGTAAAGCGTACCGAAACTAGAACAAAAGATAAACGAAATTATGAAGGCGAACAAAAATTGAAAAAAGCCAAAGATTCAAATATATGAATGCATATATGGAATCGAAAAAAAAAAGAATAACAATTTCATCATTTCAACAGACGACTGCAGGAGCTGCAGAAAAATTCCGCGATCGTCGATAATAACGCGCCGCAAGGTGGACAACCGTCGGGCGCACCGGCCCAACAGTTCTACCAGAGTCAACTCCCCAATCCCTATCACAACACTGCCGATTCTTCGAGAAATCAGATGCAAAATTATCAAGGCAAAAAAAGATATCATTCCGGTAAGATCTTCATCGCATAGAAACACAAAAAAGCACACGCAAAAAAATTGAAAGCTTAATTTTACGAAAAACACGTAACATTGATATTTAGGAAGAAACAGTCCGCCCTCTCAGAGGACCCAGAAAGGGAGAAGGTTCAACGGGGTTTTATTGCCAAACTACAGTATGCTTCCCGGCAGCGCACCGGATCGCTTTCTCGCAAGATCCCATCTTATCCAAGTAAACGTTACGCCCAGCGAGCTATACGGTCACACGGCTTGGACCGACCTGTCCCGCGAAATATGGTCGAAGTTCATGGCGAATCAGCAGACCGAATCTACTTACAGAAACAAGATGATGCTTTGGAAGTATCTATTCATTTATATAAAGGTAAATGTGTGATAAAATGTTACATTTTTGAATGTTAGTCTACTGGAAATGGAATTGAGGAAAGAAAAATTCAAGTAAGTCCGATCATGATTTTCACTCGTTACGTTTTCATTGTCGCAGCACTCGATATACACCAGACAAATTAACGTTGCTGAGACCGCAAGCTACTGAACATTTTTTACCATTTCACACACGGTCAGATATATTCAGGATCAAAATAAGGGCTCGAAAAAAATACATGTTTCTACGTTTTTAAAAATGTCATAAATGAGGAGTTGTTCGATGTGGCATTTATGTGATTTATATGATGTGGACTCTAATCGTCCGATGTTGGTTCCAGTAGACTATATCGAATATTGCAAAAAAGACTTGACACTGACAGATATGCATGATGAAATTTATAGACAACTTTTCCAAAGTACGGTCTTTTCCTGGTTGGTTCGACCATGAACGGTTTCGGGTCTGATAACAGTGACGTTGATCTGTGTCTTCTAGTCAGACAATCGGAAATGATCCAAAGAAACGAAGCCATCGCTTACTTGCAACCGATACAAAAATGTCTGCGAGGCTGTGGTGAGTTTGTGGCCGATCTCGGAGTATCGACGGAATCTATATTTTCCTATGCGATTAAAAGGGCAAATAAAAATGTAAACATACCACTCTATTCGTTAATGTTCACAGAATTCGTTGATCAACTAGAATTAATAAAAGCGAAAGTGCCAATACTGAAATTCCGCGATTACATGCGAAACTTAGAGGTCGATCTGAACTGCAACAATTCAGTCGGAATTAGGAACACGCATTTGCTGTACTGCTATTCGCGAAGTAAGCTTACCACACTTTCCGACACAGGAAAAGAAATCCAATTTTCTAGTCACACATGCAATGTTTTTGTTAAAGAAATTAGATTATCAAGTTGTCGCTATAATGGCTTGCTTCATTGAAAATAAATTGTCAAGTAACTACAAAGTTGGATTTAAAATTTCACTGCACACGCTTTCTGTTTTGTAATCAAGAATTCTATCCACTAACATTGTGTTGATGCCTGTTGCAGTCGACTGGCGAGTCCGGCCACTCGTCGTGGTCGTCAAACTGTGGGCGCAGTGTCAAGACATAAACGATGCTAAAACCATGACCATATCGAGTTACTCCTTGGTCTTGATGGTCATACACTTTCTGCAATGTGAGTTGACGACCTTCGTTTTTTTATAACTACAATACAGCTAACGAGTAGTTAATCGAAATAAATAAATCTGATATGTTCTCAGGCGGTGTTGAGCCATTCATTCTGCCGTGCCTTCACACGCTCCACCCGAGCAAGTTCAACGCCACCTCCGATATACACATGATCGACATCCACGAGGAATTGAGATTCGATCCCGGATCGCGAAATCACCAAACGCTGGGGGAATTGCTGATGGAGTTCTTAAAGTACTACGCCACGTTCGAGTGAGTATGTCATGATGCTAAAGTCGAAAAAAAGACGTCCACCAAAACAACGACAAAAATCAATTTCTGTTGCAGTTACAACAAATACGCGATATCAGTTAGACTGGCGAGAAAAGTGCCAATCGACGAATGTCGCCAAGTGATATCGTACAAGAACGATCCGTACGAGTGGAAGTATCTGTGCATCGAAGGTAACGAAATCTCTCACTAGGGTCGAACAGTCCCGAAATTTTTTTCCTCAAAACAAAAGAAAATTCATAAAATCCAATTTAACTCACGCAGAACCGTTTGATCTAACCAACACCGCACGATCGGTATACGACTACGCGGAATTCACGAGAATCAAGCAGGTCTTCGTTAATTCCTATCATAGACTGAAGGCAAATCGTGACTTGAGCAGCATCTTTATGAAGGCAGTACCGCGCGCGAACCCCGGTCTTTACGGTCATTAGATAGGAAAAATGTGGTTTACTCTACAAAGCCACGCGATGTCTTTGTGTGTGTGTTCGTTTTTTTTTTGTTTTTGTACTTCGAGTCCTCCACGGAGGCAAACAGGGTATGCGCAGCTGGATACGCGAAAGCCCGTAAGTGGCGGTGATAGTCCTAATATCGTCGGGAAAACGATATCGACCTTCTTCCCGTCGAAAGAAAACGCTTATAACTTTTTCATTAAACGAACGGTGGATTGACCGTCGTCTCGTCTTCGCAGATCCGCGATTCGTTTTTTCTTCTCGATCGCGGCCTTCGATTCGTTCGCACAGACAGGGAAGATTTTCTGCGGCGATCTTGCGCGACGACATGCACTCGCGCCGGTTGGGTATGAATGCAAGGGGAATGAGATGATTTTCTTTTTCTTTTTTTTGCTAGGCAAAAAGTGTGCATACGTTTGTGTGCAATACAAATGCCGTTATTGTATACCGTGAAAAAATGTTATTACCGAATTAACGAAAAATAACGCACACGTGCACTTCGATGATAATCAGCCTCGCGCAACAATGAAACCCCGGTTATACCGATAAGTTGGGAGAATTGTAGAGTAGAAGCCGCGAGGCTCGCATTACATTATCGAAGAGATTGAAGCAGGGCACAAACCGTGATTTGATAAGGAGGAAAAAACACGTTAATATCAGATCGCGAATATTTTTATTTATATATTATCGCGATAAACGCAAATGGGTGCCTTGTACTATCAAAGCTGGTGATTTGAAAAAAAAAAAAAAGAAAAAAAAACTTGAAAAAACAATAACGTAATGACAAAACTTTTGCTCAAACATAAGGAGATGTGAGAATCGGGTAAACAGTGCATTCGCATGACAAAAGAGTGAAAGTGACTGAAGAAATTGCGATAAAACAAAAAAAAACTTTAAAAATCTCGGTTTTGTCTTTAAAATAACATATCGTTCCGATGAACGAGCGCGAATGGCGCTCGTGCGTGATCCGTAAACCCCTTATGATCCGAAAGAATTTGTTATTCGTATGTATTTGTGAGGCATCTCTTAGTTTTTTTCACAGAGATGTCCTCGAGCGAAACGAGAGTAAACAAGAAAAAAACATAAAAATATAAAATGTACTGAAAAAAAAAAAAACTATAACAAATATTTAAGAAAACGTTATTAATGATATTTCTAAAAGGTAAAAAAAAAAATAAGATGTTTTCCCGGAAGGAAACTATCCGGGCGTGATCCGAGACCTTTCGTTAGTCGTACGTATTTATGAGGCGGATTAAAGAAGGAAAGTATATAAATAACCGTCCTCGACCAAAAACAACATAAACAAGAAAAAAAAATGATAAAAAGATGAAAAAAATAACATAAAACATTCGCTGCGGAAAAAAAAGATAAAAAAATATATATAACACCGTTAATAAAATATTTAAGTTTGTAGTATTAATTGTTTGTAAGAGAAAAAAAATGCAGCCTCGAGCTCAACAGTCGAGGGATAATCATGGAAGTGTTATTCCGAAAAGAAGTCTTTTTGAGGGGGGGAGGGAGGGGGCGTCGCAGTTTTCCGTTGTCTGTCTTAATCGCGAATCCATCGTCACGCGAACAGCGATTCGCGATGTAGGAAGACTTATAAGCTTGCCTTCGAAAAAATTTCGCCGGTCTTCGTTTTTGCTTCTGCATTATTCTCTTATTTATCATCGTTGAAGTCGAAAAGGGGAAAGGGCGGGAATTCCGAAACATCTTTGATACATCTTTGTTCGCACATTCCGAGGGATGCGACGAGTATAAAAGAACTGTTATCTTTACGAAATTCGCCAGGGGCCATTGGAGAGGGAGGGCGTGCACTCGCTTCCATTAGATTTTTACTTCGATGATTGATAATGATAATTCAAGTGTGTCCTGCATAAAGAAAGTTCCTACGTATTGAACAGCAATCCAAGTCGTTTGCGGCGAGAACGCGTCCGTGATTTCGCACAGGTGATTTATCACCCTTTAGGTTCGACCACACCGTTTATTCAAAATTTGTATGATTTTATGTATGTTTCGTGATGAGAGTCGTGAGTGGTGGGAGAGAGGCGTGCAGAGGAGGGAGGATGATCAGTCTCATCATTGGTAATTACTTTTCCAGATTTTCGCGTCGAACTAGTATTTCTTTCGATAGATTTGGAGGAGACTAAAAGAAATTCGATACGATGATTAATTATAACAAAAGAAAAAGGAAATATAAAAAAATTGTGAAACACGGAGCGATATCGTGGGCTGTGTCAGCAGTATGATAAACTCTGCTGTTTATTATAAATGATTAAATTATAGTTCTCTCACCGGTTCTGTATAAAAGATCGATTGTCGAAACAACTTACTTATTCTTCGTGGCCTATACACATATCCTATACACATGTTCTCCGAACCGAAGCTTGTCTCAAGCATGAAAATATCAAATTTTTTTCTACAATTTTTTTGCCATCCGAGCGATACAATTTATACAGATCCGGCGACAGTTTGTAAAAAGAATTATAATAATAAAAAGACGTGATATAATAGCCGGAGAATAGTCTCATAAATCTCCAGTGCCGAAGATTCGTTATTGCGAAGTACAATACTCCGGAGGAACAATCAGATTTATATAATTATTGGATAATGCGTAACGGTCGACTAATAAATTCAAAGAGTAAGGGAGACGTCAAGTAGAATTGATTAACAAAAAAAAAATAACATTGTAATAAACATATTTCTGTAACTGTTACACTCGAGACAATATTTTTCTTACAAAGTCCAACAGGTCTTTTAATTTATTTTTTTGGTCATGAACATCCAACGATCTCGATTGTAACAGATTAATCGATCCAAAATTCATGACCCTGAAGATATCTGCATGGCACGAAATTTCACCTTTGTCAAGCAAAAAATAATTGTTCGCTTCTAGGATTTTATTTTCCAAGTAAACTTGCTCGAGCAAAGTTTGTTCGATGCAACACAGCCGATATAGTTTGATGAAATTCAGTCTCGTGCGGATATCTTCAGGGTCATCAAAATTCGTAGTCGATAAGGATCTTAATAAATTATTTTTTTGTAACTTTCATTTTGTTGTCGAAAATAAATGCAATGTTTATGTATCGAACCTCGAATGATTTTTCCAGCGCGGCAGCTAAGAACAAACTACAGAGAAATAAAACACCATACACGATAGTCCCCCTTTTCACATCACATTTATTGGTACCATAAGATTTTACAATGAATTCTTTTTTTCGTATTATAATTTGCAGCTGGCGGTGCACTGTTGGTCAGAGAGAAGAAAATAAAGAAAAGTAAATTTAGTGTTGCGTTATTTTGTGTATTTTTTTTTCTTCTCGTTCTATTATTATTATTCTATCATTTGTTGCATCGATGACGAAGCACTTTTCTTATCGCCAGAAGCCGGTTACGGTTAAGAAGAAGATGACGCATCATAGTAAACCGGAGAAAATTATTTGATGAAAAATCGAAATCAATGCTTCGTTAACGGATTAATAACGAATGATTTAAAAAAATACATTTACTAACGCTAACGGACTACGCGTATGCAATTTCAGATTAAAATAACATCTGAGAGAGAACAATTAAGAAAATAAATCCGAAAAGAACCTTGACATACGCGGATGGAAAAGTTATTATTTCGTTTCCCCATCTCTCCCGCTGAGTTCGAACAAATTACCGTAACTTTCTCCTCGATTTAAATAGAAACCTTTCAGTTTTTTCAAGCTTCTTAACTCGTCGACTTTCAGTGATCTTTGCCCTCTATCCTCTCGACGCGAGCCGGTGCCGCGGCTTAAGCTCGTTAAAATCAAGTGCTCAATAAAAAAATCAATGGAAATCATGAGTGGTTTAAATCTCTCGCCGCCATTTGCTTCACCATTCACCGCAATAGCATCTAAAAGAAAAAAACGAAAAAAACATAAACAGGAATAGCGAGGAAGAAAAAAAATAAAGATCAAACGTAGTAACACGATTTTCAATAATAATCTAAGGATTTCACGTGGATTATTTTCGTCTCCGAGCTTCGACGAGATCGATGCCTTCGTACTCTCGAATAAACGAAGTGTCCGTGGATCTTCATTCGACGACTCTCGTTTTCCGCAATGTCGACGATATTTCCCCCGCGAACCGCTGGTGTCTCGGCTTCAGCCCGTTGCGCCGTCGCTGTTTTTTTCAGGTGAAGAAACAAAAAAAAATATATTCCGTATACAATCCTCCCAGCGTTTCACAGAAATATATATAGCCGATAGCTTTTCGTCGCAAGCTCCTCCCACGTTGATAGACGGTTCCACCATCCAAGAACACTGTCAGATCTTGCGGCTCGTAGCTATCAGTAATTATTTCTTCTTTTTTTTTCTTTCGTTTTTCTCCCTCATCATTTTTTTTTTATCTTTCCGCTTTCCACACGCCTTTCGGTCAGTCGGCAGCAAACTCGAATCGCAAGAATTCTCGTTGTTAATTTTTTGTTTTTCTCTTCTTTTTCTTTGCTTCGATCAACCGGCTACCAGGCCGTCCCTAGGGATTTTCGCGGCGAATTATCGGCCTTCGCGATACATCCGTTACGCACTACACGTTCGTACTACGACAACGAAGCTTGCCCAGCTTGTCAATAGGATTCTTACGTCCAGTCGTACATTCTTCCCCGTTCCGTTTTAAGCCCCTCGTCGCGCTACACTCGTCGATTATCCTCTTTCCTTCGCAAAAGTTAGTTTCCACAACTTTTACCTCATTTTATTTTCTCTCGCTTTATCCCTCTCGTCAGCGTCACGCGCATTCTCTCCATCTCGCGCTCTCGATGAGCCCGTCGCGGATCGCTCCAATCGATCCGACAACGCGCGCGATCGTCGCTGACCTGCGATTTTGTATCCCGTTTTTCTCGACGTTTCGTGATGTTTCATCCCTGGCGTCGAATATTTATCAAGCGGCACGGTATACAAACCCGTACGCTTCCCGTAAATCGTAACGGTCGACAAAACAATCGCTCGACGGTGACTCGCGGATGACTTTTGATTTCTCACCTCGCATCCCCGAGCTCCTTCCGCGTGAAAAAATCTCCTCTGCCACAATAAACACATCTCGATTGGATCTTCATTTTATCGTCACGCGCACGACGACCGCTTTCACACAACCGTACTTGGAGTCGCCGAGTCGTATTTTTTGTTCGTTATTATTATACCGTTTAGCGCAGTGTGTCCTCTCTCTCTCTCTCTCTCTCTCTCTCTCTCTCTGTATCTCCCTGTGTCCGTGTGTCTTTTATTTTTTTTCTCCTATTTCTCATTTTATCTGATGATGGTCGTTGATCTCTTTCCATTTCGTTTGTCAATTTGTTTGCTTGTTGTTGTTGTTGTTGTTGTTTTTTCATTGTTTGTTGTTGTTCTATTTTGGTCGAAGAAGAAGTTGGTCGAACGAGCCTTCCAGTCGCTCCCGCGACACTGCATGGCGAATGCGTTGCACAGCCGTAACGCGTACGGCTCAGTACGGCTGGGAGAACTGTCCTCCGGCTTGCGACTGTCCGCTCTGATAAAAACCACTCCGATCGCCCTGGTAAGTCGAGTCCTGGGACAGCAAACCGTCCATCTGCGATTGAAATTCGCCGACCGCGAACGAGTCCTGCGAGAGTTCAGCTTGACTGAGTCCGGGCTGGGACAGACTGAAGCCCGGCTGCGACATGCCCTGAGTGGTTCCCTGCGTCAGGGGGAGACCCGGTTGACTGTAAGGCTGGGTGTTCTGCTCGCCTTGGCTCAGCTTGCCGATCCTCGGACCGGCTTTGTTCTTCATGCTGGTCGCGCCTCGACGGTTGCGTTGATTCTGGCGAGCCTGGAGGGCCTGCTGGTGCTGGTTGTAGAAACGCGGCGGTACGTGAGCCATGTTCATGAACATACCGACGGGCACGGGAACGTTGTTCATTGCGGCCTGAGCGCGCTCGGGACTTATGTAGCTTATCGTGTCGTGAGTTCGGCTGAACATGTCCAGCGGAACGTTGCGCTGGTAGTAAGGATTGTGATTCTGATTGCCGTTCATCTGGGCCCCCGAGCGATCGTAGACCGAGCCCGGAATCAGTGCCTCGCGGGCGTCGTACATCGAGGTCGACATGAAGTGCGAGCCGGGATTGGCGGCGTTAACGAGCTTCTTCGGTTTAGCGAATTGTATCATCGATTCCTTGAGATTGTTCAGCGGTCCCTCGACGAGAACCTTCTGCTCTTTGTAGAAACTCAGCAGATGATTCCACAGCGGCTGTTTCGACAGTACCTTCGGATTGCCGACGATTATTATACCGTATTTGGCGCGGGTGAGAGCGACGTTCAATCGCCGAGGATCGTTGAGAAAACCGATGCCCTGATGCTCGTTCGAACGGACGCACGACATTATTATTATGTCCTTCTCGCGACCCTGAAAAGCGTCGACGCTGGCGACCTCGATCTCTTGATAGAGCTTCGCGTGCAGGGAGCCCTGATACTGCATGTACTGGACGAGGTAGGCTCGCTGTCCCTCGTAAGGTGTTATCACACCGATCTGTTCGGGCTTGACGCCGCAGCGAAGGAAACGCGTAGTTATTTTCTCGACGTTCGAAGCTTCGGTGCGATTCAGATAGGACGTACCGCTACCGGCTATCTCTTCTTGACCCTGAGTCACGTAGAAGAACATCGGTTTGTCCGGTGCTGGCCAAGGGAAATCGATCTTGAGCAATTTTCGCTCGTCGGCGCACACGCCGTTCTGCAATGAACCCTCGTAGAAGAAGTTCGAGGGAAAACGCGATAGATCCGGATGCATTCTGTACTGGACCTCGAGACGGAAGGGTCGAATTCCCAGCACGACGAGACGCTCGAAGAGCGACTGGGAGAGTCCGGCTCGCGCGGCTTTCTTGCACATCACGACCGGGCCGAGTTGGCAGTGGTCGCCGACGAGGATCAATTGGCGAGCGCCGAGAACGACCGGTACCATGCATTCGGGCTCCGTGGCTTGCATACTCTCGTCTATGAGGATCGAGTGGAAAGCGAGTTTGTGCAAACGCGGATCGCCGGCTCCGACGCACGTACAGCAGATCACGTCCGCTGCCTCGAGCAATTCTTTTTCGGCGGCTTTCTTCAAGAGTCTGTAACGTTTCTCGTCGACGCTCGACAACTCGCCGGTCTCGTCTTTGAGCTGTTGAAGCTTCTGGAGCTCGGTGTTGGTTTCCATGTTTTTTATCTGATTGTGGAGCGCCAGAAAGCTCACCGGCGAGTCGATCGCCTCACGCGACTTTGCGCAGAGACGGACGACTTTCAGATTCGATTTGTGGATCTTCTCGGTTAGCTGGTCGACGGCGGTGTTGGACGGGGCGCACACGAGAACTGGTCCACCGTTTTGCTTGACGAGTTGGTATACTATCGTCGCACTTGTGACTGTTTTACCGGTTCCCGGAGGTCCTTGGATCAGCGACAGAGGACGCTGGACCGCGTGCTTCACGGCGTACACCTGGGATCTGTTGAGATCGGGCAGATTCGGGGCGCTGAAGTGCTTCGGCAGGTGACAACGGAAGAGCACCTCCTCGACTTCGTGACCGAGAAGCCTGTGGTAGATGTAGGCTGACACCGATGTACCGTCTTCGGCAAATTTTCGCAGAGCCAACTGCATGCTGGTTTGGAGAGAAGAAACAATTAATCGAGTGGTTTGATTAATCGGTGAAACATCGATAAACCTTTTTTTAAACTTACCGATCGAAGCTAGTGCTCTTCCAGATAAAGTCAACGACAAAGTTGCTTATGCACTCGGTCGGTGCGCCCGAATTATTTTTCAACTCGATGCCAACTTCCTCGCCGTAATTGTCCGGAATTTTTATAACGTGTCCGAGACCGGACCACGGCTTGTGCAGCTCGCCGTTGTAGCGAAGTCTCAACTCATCGCCGTGCATGAGCTTCATGTCGCCGTCGGTTTTGGCAAGCATAAAGTAAGCTATGGTTTTCTTGTTCAGACCAACGTCCCAGCGAACCTCGATGTTCTCCTGCGTCTGCGACGCCTTCAGACGCTTGTCGTAGTCGGCCTCGAGTTTTACGAGCGGTCCAAATATGTTCTGATACTGATAGCCGTCCTCGTAACGCAGCAAAACCTGTTGCGGCTCTTCGTCCACACCGGGCTTCTCGAGATCTTGAAAAGTCGCGTCGACATTGTCCCGCCACAATTCCTCGAGTTTATTGATTTGCTGTGCCGATATCTGTCGAGCTCGGAGCTGTTCCTGCTCCGACGGAATCTTTACCAGCCACGCCAGGAAACTTCGGTCCTCTATGAGTGGTTTCCACTGCTCCTGATCCCTAGGTAAACGGACAGAATAATTTCCAACAATTATTTTAGTTCGTTTATCTGTGGTTTTTCTTTTATCGTAAACTTTTAAGACGAACCGGATGCTAAAAAAAAGATTTTCGGTCGGCCAGAGAATCTTAATCTCGTCTCTGAATATTTTTTTTCAGATATTTGTATTCTACAGATTCAAGATTACCAATTCATATCTTTCAGGGAACTTTGTGCTGCGCAAGGCTGGCGACACAGCAGCACGACAACCGAATCGGCCTTTGCCGGTATAAAACCAAGAACGAACACGTTCCTCACGGCGCAGGAATAGCATTCCAAAATGGTCTCACCCAGAGGTCCGTCTCTGTGGAAAAGAAGAAAATGTTTTAAATTATAGACGAAATTTACCGAGTACAACCATCGGTGTTTTACAGCGCGAAGTTTAACTGGCGGTACAACTGACCTGTGAAGCGTGACCTCCTTGTGTTTAGCTCGCACCAGATGATTGATGATGTGAGATCCAGATGTGTTGCCCCTTCCATTGCAGAACCACTTCCGGCATACGTTGCACATAACAACGCACGAAGCTTCGTGTATTCCGCAATATTTGCAAGCGTGCTCGGGCAAGTCGCGATGATAATAAGCCTCCTCTTCCTCCTCTTCGAACTGCAGCTCGGCGAAGCTCTGGCTCACACCCGAAATCTTCAAGTCCAAGGCGGAACTCCCGTTGGTGCCGTTGACCTGAGATCAATGCGATGGTAATGAATGTTAGTTAACGTTTTGCAATTCCTTCATTACAGTTTACGAATTTTTTCAATCTACGATATCAACCGAGGTTGATGACGCGGTCGGTAACAAAACTGTAAATAAAAAAAATGCATTGCAGGTTTTGTTACCGACTGAGCCCGGGTCAGGCGGGAGGAGGAGGGGGGAGGGAGGGTGGCTATCTCGGAAATTGAGAGGTAACTCACAAATGAGAACAAAAATAATAGAATCATACGGAGATTCCCTTCAATACTATTATGATACGATATTATTGGAGAAAAATCTTCGTCAGAGAAATACCATGAATTTCAAGTAAAATCAAAGGTTGCAACAGGAAATGGAACTCTAACAAGTTTTCCAACTTTATGAAAGTTACAATGTGATTTCATTGAAAAATCTCGTTGCACTTGAAAAAGATGTACCATTCTCTTCGTACAGGAGTTTACAGGACTGCGATAAATACTGTGCGATTCTACAGGCGTCTCCGTTACAAAATTGATAACAATGTACAATCTGCAAAAATGGTCCAACTCGTCCAATAAATACTTTCTCGGCTACACACTTTGCAGCTGTCCAAGAATCTATGTCGCTTTTTATTAAATAATGATCGGCGCAGCGCACTCGAGCTGTTATACTCAAAACCCTGACCCGCCTCGATTCCTCTAGAGCTTCGAGGCTCCGTTTACAAGTTTCTTGGCTCATCGAGTCATAACATCACAGTTCCCTAAATGAAAGGTCAAAAACAGTGTTGCTCCTAAAAAAAAAACCAACCAACGAAACACGTTCGATAATTTCTTTCTCCGTGTCCCCAAGAGTTTCAAGGTCAAATTGCGCAAAACATTCGACTCCAACGAAAGTATCTGTCGTTTATTTTGCACCGTTCGAATCACGAACGGAATACGAGATAAGAGAAGGAAAGAAATGAGCACCGATGATAGAGACAAGAGAAAAATGTCGAGGAATCGTTTGGACGCGAAGAATTTGATCGCTCGGCGACGATCGAAGATCCGTCTCGAAATAATCGGGTCATCGGGCGATTGAGGTTATGTGAGAACCGCATGGGCGCACGAGGTCGTTGAAAACGACGGTTCTCCGACGACAATGACTCGTCCGAAAATTGAAATAGTGCGTTGAACAGCTGCCGAGACGCGTTCCGAGATAAGGAGATAAATTTTACCTGCACAGTCTGGCTCTGTTGGCTCTGTGCAGCATCGTGCTGCGATGCCTGTGTCTGACTCGGCGACGGTAACGTAAAGTCAGTGAAGTCGAATTCACTGCCCTGTGTGTCAGCGCCAATAAGATCGGCTTCCTCGGTGTCGAGGAACGTCAGAGTCTGGCTGCTAGGCCCGTAAGCGTCGACACTCATCCTCACCAATTTTCGTCGACCTTTCGAACGTTTGATCCTTATTTTTTGTTGTTATGTATTTTTTCCTACGCCTCCCTTCTCGACGAACGACGATAGTGCGAAATTGTCGCGAGCCGAGCGTCCTGGTTTTTTTTTCACGTTTTATCCAAAACGACGGTGGAAAAAAAAATCACTCTTCGCCTCGTCGTCACGTTGTGTGTCCTCTTGTCCTGTCTCGCTGGCGAGACACGTATGTGTCCCCCGGTCTCGTAGAAAACTTTGCCCGCACACGATCTCGATTCACGATAACAGTCGTACGACGTGTCTTTTCGCGAACTATCCGTTTATTTGCGAATTCTCGGGTGAGACAATAATTTACGGGGGTGTAAAAAGGCGTGCGAAATCGCGACACAGCGTGAGAAACGCGAACACGACGAGAATGCTTCGATAACCAGGCGACACGAAAAATCCTACGCCATACTTCGGCTCTCGCCGCGGCTCCACCAACACCGACGGCGAATACACAAGTTTTTCGGAGTCTCTCCGTTACCCCGCTCGCGCTCCCGATCACTCACTCTCTCTTGCACTCTCTCACCTCTCCTCGGTTAACACAACGACGACTCTATTACGATCGGACTGCCGCGCTCGTCGTCTGTTACGTCATCAGCTGATTCTCCCGAGCGCCCCAGGGATACTGGGGGGATGGAAGGTTGGATCTCGGACAGAGCCGTCTGTGCGCTCGGACCGCGTGGGCGTATTAGTGCGAATTGATTTCGATGTCGCTTGTATGTGCAGCGTGCCAAAACTGCATCAGCTGCAGTCGCACTGTGCAGACTGACGGACGGTGATATTTCATGGATGATGGCAGTATCGCGACGCGGGACTAGACGACGAGGTGAAAAGTTATCTGCTGCGAGCTGTGGTGTTTTTTTTTTTTTTTTTTTTTTTCGGAATCGATTATCGATACAAGGATTCTATATATTATGCATTTTGGTAGGGTATCTTGTTTACACCAAATGCATTTCAGCCATACAGTAATTAGGTTGAAGCAACACCGTGTATGCGAATCTTATATGGGTGATGTCATGCGGTAAAACATCTCCGGTTCGAAAATCTTATTGTTCGACCGGAAATGACGTCACATCCGACAAAAAAATGAGTTTTTCAAACCGGAAGTTCCGTATCTCGGGTATAAAGTCGGGTGAGAGAGGCGGACGAATTAAGGACTGCCAGAATGACGCGGCTTATAAACTTGTTTATTTAAAATACCCAAAACAATAAACCCATATCAAGCTGGCAATTAATAATATTTGTTTTCCGTGGTACCACATGCTTGGGGGCCCACTTGTCACCAAAGTGAAGTAGCCGTGTTACGCTGTTCAAATCTCCGACGGTTTGATTCGTAATATTACCGGAACGCTTGTACACGGTAATATAGCTAATTCGGTTACTACAGCCGTTACGAGATCCGCCGGTGTAACGTCGTACGTTAGGTTGAGGAGGTTCAATGACTTCTTTGCTCGCCAATTTATGAGCGACGTTTTCTTAGAGCTGCCCATCAGATTTTGTGCTAATTCGTCGGCGTCGGCTGAAATATACAATTGTTCTTTACTGAATCGCAAGTTTTTATTTCCAGATAAATGCAGACAATTCTTTTTTAAAGCTTTTCGTGAAGGTAAAAAATAAAGTAAAAAAGATTATACATTTTACGGTTACTCACCAATCTCGTTATAGACGATCGAGTCCGTCTGAACCCGTTCACAGGTCTTGTGCGTCTCGCAAGCGACTAATACAGGAACGTTGAAGGCCTTCGCCATTAGTGCCACCTGGGCTGTGCCGACTCTCGACATTACCGCGCCGTTCGCCAAAATTGCGTGCGCCCCGAGGAATACTTTACTGACCTGACAATAACAATACCTGTTAGTTAATACAACTGGAGCCCAATCGTAAGAGATTCTTTGAACTTTTACCTCCGGCATAATAAAACTAAGAGCATTGATCATCACGTAGGAACATTCGAGCCCATGCTTGGCTAATCGTCTGAGCTGTTCTCGACCCTCCAACCAAGGTCGTCCATCCACAACGACCACCCGGAACTTCCTCCCGGTGTCGTAGGCGTCGCACAATATTTTGCAAATTAACGATGAGCTGGTGAACAAATTATTGTAATTATTCATTTAAAAACAAATCAGTCACACTTGTTAAATTCGAGAATTCGTTACTCACTATCCGTAAGTTAATATTACATCGCCGTTGGAGATTTTCGTTTGAATAGTGATCGATATAGCCTTGTCGGCGAGCTGAATTTGTTCTTGAATATATGTGTCTATAGCGTTGCCCAACTTCGTTTTCGCCTGAAAAATAGATTTAATAAGAGATTAAAAAAATGATATGCAAAATAATTTGTTAATAAACGGGTGTTTTTCGCACATACTTCTTCGTCCGAAGTTGTAGCTGGTAATTGCGTCATTTGCCACTTGAGATGTCTGAGGGCATTTTGCATGGACACCGCGATTGGTCTGCAGTGGTGCAGATAAGCCGACGACTCCTGCAGGCTCGCTTCGAGTCCTCTCGTGAAATCCGCTTGCGGGGGTCGTTCGAAGTCTTCGATGAGCTGTTTCACGGCTGCCAATAGTGCGACGCATCTCGCGTTGCTTCCAACGATTACTTTGTTCGCGTATTGCACACCCAGTCTTATGATCGCTGGATGTATAGTTGAATTTACCGTGGGGACTTTTATCAAAGCTTGTTCCCGCTCGTGATAAAGATGTTTGAACAAACTCACTTCGTGAGCATTTTCCGCGAGGACCACGCGCTTTAACGTCTTCCTAGTTGGCTGTTCAATTTTACACCGCGATAAGAGTGATGCTTTAACGACTTCCACCGGAGCTTTCGCGTTCCTCGTTTTCACATTATTTTTGTCCGTCATATGGTCCTGTTTAGCCGCCCTCTGAGCTTCCTGCTTCGCCCGCCTCTCTGCGCGCATGACCGATTTACTTTTTACCTCGGTCTTGGCTTCCGTGCCGATCGGAACGAGATCAGACTTATTTTTCGATTCCGTTATTACGAGCTTCGTCGTCATCGCGATAATCTCGCCGTCGACCACGTCGCCTTTAGTCTCATCGACAATTTTCTTCGAACTATTCGTAACGGACGGTGTCTCGACGGTTTTCACAGAAAACGGGGGCATGACGACTTTACCCTTACTCTTGGCAGCCGCCTTGGCGGCTTTCTTCGCCTCGCGTTCCGCCTTCACCTGCTCGCGCGTTTTCTCCTGAGCAATCATCTTTCCGATCGACGGAGTAGATTCACTGGTGTCACGAACTTTCGGTACTTCGATCGAACAACTTTCCTTCGTCGAATCGGTCAACGAAACTTCATCGCTCGCGTCGACTCTCCCCCAACCGTTCGATCTTACTTTGGATTCGGAAGTTGTGACTATCGTCTCTCTTTCGGAATTTGTCGACGAATCCTTACTTATTATCAATTCTCGCGAATCCCTCAACGCCTCGACACTTTTACAGGGGGACGTCGGGCTCGCTCTCGACGATTCGGTTATCTTCAGATTTTTCTCGTTCTCCAGCAATTCGTGCTCGCTAGCCGTCGTCTTTGCGGCGTCCGATTTTATCGCTAACGAATTTGAATCGATAACATCGCTCCTAGCTGGCGGTAGTTCCTCGTTGATTTTTGTCTTCGCTATCGGCGCACACGAGTCCTCGATAACGGTTTTGTGAATGGATTCGGAAACTTCCGAAGACGGACTACCGGCGCTCGCGTTCTTCTCGCCACTCTCGCCGGTTTTATTTCGCTTGCGCAATCTTCGCGCTTTGGATTTACTCAATGCTTCGTTGCCGTTACGATTCACGGGGCTCTTTGAATCGTTCGACGCGTCGGCCTCGACATTCGTCTCGTTCGTCGCAGCCGGTGAATACTTCTCCGCGGCTTTTCGGGCGCTTACAAGTCGCCTTCTTCTCTCGTGCCTCGCTCGAGAACGCGTTACCTTCGGCTTTGCTTCTTCGCTCGGCTGAAAAAATTAATTTGCATTTGTTATTGTGTTTTTTTTTTCTTCAAATTTATCTTTACGACGTTATTCACAGAGATGCAAGGGCAAATCTACACCGAAGGATGCTGATTCAAATGTACACTGACAGTATCGAGACTACAGGATTAGAGTAGATAGAATAGTGTTGTTTTATTCGTGTCCTGAGGCAAATCCCCTGAGGACACTGTGCTCAAACATACACCAATGAGTAAGACGTAAAAGGTGCAGCAACAAATTATACAATTGAAGTAACAAATCGTAATGAAAATTAAGCTGTAGTAATAAAATATTGAAAATGAGAATAAGAATGAAAATAAGAATGCCAATAAATATAAAACCGTACAAAATCAATAAAATGTAACAGAGAGGAAATAAAATTGAGAAAAAATGTAACTAAACAGTGATAAACCAGCAAAAGGGAAGATAAACAGGGTAGAGGTAATAAACAAAAAGCAGATTTGTTTGGAACGTCGAAGAGTCGATAAAGTAAATTGATTTAGTCGTTTATAGAAGTTTACAGCATTCAGGGTTCCAGAAAGTAAAAAAAAAGTAGTAGTGAAACAAAGCTAACTAAATTAGATATATCGTAACATTGAGATGCATCGAATTTATTCAGCTAAAGCAAGCGAGTGCGAGTAGGATTTGTACGTTTAGCCCTAGCGATAAAACTGGCTCGACTATGTACCTTCTCATCCATTGCCACTGTTTTCAAAGCTCAGACCTCGGACATAAACAGTGTCCCACTAGGAAAAGCAATACAATTTTTAACGATCGACCAGGAACAATTCGTAAATAAATTTATTCTTCGCATAACGCCTCCCTTTTTTTCAGGTTATGTCAGCAAATTCGTAAACAATCGACGATCGAGACTCGAAAAAACAAAACACTCCGATAGATTTTTGTTTCACGAACCATGTCTGAGACTCAATTGCGTGATCGAGAGAAACGAGTATGAGCACAAAGACCTTATATTTTTCATCATCCTAACCTATGAAACGACGACTGCGAGACTCGCTCCGCGCTCGGTAGCGATTAACGATAATCACGAGATAATTCATAACGGGGTAAAAATCACAATCTCACCAAAAAATTTCGTTGACAATGTATAACGTTCTTTTGGAAGTCTTCGACATGCAATTGTCTTGAGTCAGTTAATACTTTGGGACATATGTTTACTTGTAGTCGCCATTTTTTTTTTTTTTTTAATCCACTGTACGGTAACGGAACCAATGAATGGTACTAAAAACAGCTGCATTAAAAAAAAAACTATGTAACTCGTTTCAACATTAGGCGCAATTGGCCGGCAGCGTGGAAGTGTAATCCGATAGTTATTAATATTAATCCGAAAAAGCAGTCACCAGCCGCAGGCGCTGTTACTTGTTATGCTGTTAAAGATTTTGCACACTTAAATGACCGGTAAAATAACCGCAATGACCGACGCTATTCTGGCATTGATCATTTTAGAAACTACTCTCCGAAAGGAAGCTGAGAATGTTCGGATAAAAAAATACAGTTTCGTAGATTTTTTTTGTTTTTCATTTATTTATACAATAAAAGTTTCGTCGATGTTATTTTACTTTTTTTGCGCCGCGGCAGCTTCGTCCTCCCGTTGGTACGATTGCAAGAGTTCCTGTTTCTTGGCAGCGATGCGCTCGGCCCTGCGTTTACGCGCCTCACGGACCTTGGTACGACGAGCCTCGGCTTGGTCCGAAAGCATCTCAGCCCTGGCCTTCTCGGCCTTCTTCTTGTGGATGAATTCCATCAGTACTCTCTTGTTCTTGAACACGTTACCCTTAGCCTTCATGTAAAGAGCGTGGTAAAGGTGTCTGTCGATCTTCTTAGTCTCGCGGTACTTCTTGAGAAGACGACGCAGAACTCTCATACGTTGGATCCAAAGATCCTGAGAAACAAAAAATGCATTCGATTATTTCGGTTCACAATTAATAGTTATTTCTTATTTTTAAGTTTCGATCCCTATTTGGACTCGCCGTTTACCTTTTGAGGCGTACGGGCGTTCGCGGTACCCTTCCTCTTACCGAAGCCACAGTGACGACCCTTGCGTCTGGCTTCGGTGTTTTTGCGGACGCGAGCCCTGGAGTGCACGGCCACGGGCTTCTTGATGATCAGACCGTCCTTGATCAATTTGCGGATGTTCTGGCCTGTACGGACGATCGGACAAATTTATATGAGCACTTTGTGAATTCATCGACGAAACAATCGCGGCGAGAGTACTTACGAGAATTGGTATTGGCAATCTCATTGATTTCATTGGGATCGAGCCAGACCTTCTTTTTTCCGCATCGCATTACCGAGGCGGCTAGCCTCTTCTGTAACTTCAAAGAACTGAAAGCAGAGAACGGGTTATGTCGTTAATACAATCGATGTTGAATGTAAAATTTTCACTATCACTAGAGCGAAGTTGGAAAACGGGTGATATTGAAATAGTAACGCGATATTTAGAATTTCAAGAATAGCAAAGCGACTAGTTGTGCACTTCGGTTCGATGCCATGTGGTTGCGCGACAACACGACCGAAGTGTCCGACACGCGTGAGTAATCGACGATTTAGGTGTGTATGGAATTTTATAATTAGCCGGAGCTATTGGCTTTATCGAAATTCAATGACTTAACGAAACTTGGACACATATTTTCACGAAAATAAACAAGTTTCATCGAGAAACGTGTACCTCATGACGGAGCCTCCGAGTCCTTCGGGGTAAAGAAGATCAAGATGGCTGCGATCGCACTTCCGTATTTTTCATGATCAAATTAACGATTGAAAGTTCCCACGCGCGTGAACGAATCTACGACAATGAGTTTTGTAAAATCCTAATAATATTATTCAGCTATTTACGATGTTAATAAAAAGCTTTGCGCTGAATCGAAATCGCGCAATCCTCGCTTGATCAAATACCCGTAAATTATACGAACGGCATTCGTGCTGTTCGGGCATCATCGGCTCAACTTCAGGACCGTAGCTATTCGTAAAACATAACCTGAATTAAATTTGCAAACTTTGTCGCAAAACTGCCAACTACCTTTATTAAAGTAGCATAAAATTATTTTACCGACTTGCTGAATAAAATAACGCAAGGGAATGTTAAAAACAATTTGTCAAACGGCGATTATGGATTCGTCCGATGCCCCGCAGCGTAGGACGAGGGGATGATCATTTTCATGTCGCCCCTGATCGACTCGAAATTTTTTGTCGGACAAGGGAGGCTACGCGCATACCTGCAATTTAAAGAAAAACTCCCAACTGTGTAATTATCGTGTCTGACGTCGACAAAATCGAATTCATCGCATTTTTATTTCTTCGAATTGACAAGTAAATCTTTGCAGACACATAAACGCCGCAGCGCGCACAGACAGTTTGCAAAAATGTTGCAAGATGGCCCTAGTATCTGCTACCGATAATAAAAATAGAATGAGAGAAAGCAAAAAGTCTGCACTGTGTTTCTGACGTCGTCAGTACGTGCATGGTCGTCGTGACGTTTTGTAACTCAGTGTTTGATCACACTGCGAGTGAAATCGAGGTGAACGGGTACGTATACGAGGTCCACGGATACCGATCATAATACTCCATTGCTGAAGTGGATGCAGAAGTATTGAGCGTTGCCAGAGAAATGTCACCGGTCAACAAGGATTTGCAGAGGGAACGCCAAAAATGTACGTTCAATCCGATCGAGCTAACGAACTTCTTGGACGGAAGCCCGGAGAAAACTGCACAGCGACACGAAAGAGGTGAGATATTACGAGCGTTCAGTTGTCTTTACTGATGTTACGATAGAAATGACGTGAAAAATAATAATAAGAATTATTATTATTATGATTAGTTAGATATTGGTTTGTACGCATTCCACTCTAGGTACACAAGTGCATATTTTGTGTCAGCATTCACATGACCGATTGTTTTTATCAACAAGGATAGAGATAATTGGACACCGTTTGCAATGGTGCTCACAAACGGTGACAGTTGGTCCAAAGTTCAAGCGAGATAAAAACTGGTTCGGGCGGTGCAGGATGGGTTACGTGTGGATGCGAAGAAAATTAGTTTAACTTAATTTTTCAACCTGAACTTGAATATTGTCGCTGAAAAGCGTCACTTCCGGTCGAGAAAATAAGATTTTCAAACCGAAAGTGACGCATTTTCCGAATGACGTCACTTCCGGTCGAAAAATGAAATTTTCAAACCAAAAGTGATGTATTTCCAATATAACGTCATTTCCGGTCGAACAATGAGATTTTCAAACCGGAAGAGACGTATTTCCAATATAACGTCATTTCCGGGCGAAAAAAAAGATTTTCGAATCGGAAGTGAGATATTTCCGGTAAAACATCACTTCCGGTCGAAAAATGAAATTTTCAAACCGGAATTGACGTATTTCCGGTTCACCAATCACTTCCGATCGAAAAATGAGATTTTTCAATGGGATTCGACAAAATAGTCAAGCGGCTACAGATAATGAATTTATCGGCTAAAGAACAAAAGATTTTTTACTATTTATTCCGTTTCCCATCGCTGAGCATCTACTGTGAGGAGGCAATACCCGCGACCTTCGAGTAAATGCAGAGTTTATCGCGCAGCGATTATATATAGCGGAATTTTCGAAGCATATTACATTTTTTTTGTTGCATTCTTATCGAAATGAATGACCACTTTCCATAAGAGCCCGTGCATAAAAAACGTCTATTCATTCCCTTTTTCGTCTGTTTAACAGTCCGTTCATTGGCCGGTTTTCCCCTATTCAATGTAACTATTCGAATTGATTCCACAGGGCCAGCTGGACATCGATACTATATAACGAATAATCAATAGCGTTTCTGCAAATCATGCTGCAGAATAAATTATACTTATCATTCTGCTAGAGAAGTTTACGAGCACAATTACGTGATCTGTACGACGTACTCATTCGCGGTGACCCAAGCAAAGAGGTCCAGCTGCCTGACACAGCGGATTTCAATATCCCTAACGACGATAGAGCACGACAAATAATCACAATTATAAGTTACGATAACAATCGTTTTTTCTTTTTCGAATTTTCAGAGGAATTCTTCCTGAGCGACCCCGAACTGCAGGACACTGTACCGGCTGCATACAAGTCTCACCAAGAGGTCTACGAGGATGCCGTGCGAAAGGGTGTACGGTTGCTCCGTAAAGTGCGGGAGCTTCAGGACCAGGGAAAAGCTGATATGGAGGTTTACAGGTAATGAAGTATTTACTAAATTATTTTATACTTCTCGTTATTTGAGGCCCAATTGGAGAATAATTAGTAATAACAATAATATGCTTTGCAGTGAGGTATTGGGCGGAATGTTGGGGTCGGCAATGTTCAAGGACGGAAATCCGCTCACTCTGCACTACGTGATGTTCATCCCGGCGTTAATGGGCCAAGGAACCGTGGAGCAACAGGGCCACTGGGTGTCCAGAGCTTGGGGATTGAACATCATTGGTACCTACGCACAGGTAATTACTCCAGTCAGTTTAAAAAAATTAATTAAATAAAAATCATTTCTTAACAAGCTTTGAACTTTCAGACTGAGCTGGGACACGGAACATTTATCAGAGGACTGGAGACGACGTCGACGTACGATCCAACGACTCAAGAGTTCGTCCTCAACAGCCCGACCTTGACCTCGTACAAATGGTGGCCTGGTGGCTGTAAGTATTCTCGATTTAACAGTAAATCGGAATGAATTTATATGGTATACATTCATTGCTCAATTAGTCAATGAATTAGTCAATCTATCAATTAAAAAAAACATCCGTGTGCAGTGGGTCAGACGGCAAACTACGCGGTCGTAGTTGCACAACTTTACACACAGGGTCAGTGCAGAGGTATCGCTCCGTTTGTCGTTCAGCTTCGAGACGAGGACACGCACGAGCCATTACCAGGCAAATATTATCCGCTTCTATTTATGACATCCTCAATAATATTTTCGGTTTCCGTTTTTATTTATCAAGCGATTGATAATCTTGAATTCCAAATCGCTGATTAGATATTCAATGACCTTGCGGTGTTTCGCGTATGCAGGAATAAAGATCGGCGAAATCGGCACGAAGCTTGGAATGAACGCGGCTAACAATGGATTTCTCGGATTCGATAGCGTTAGAATACCTCGGAATCAGATGCTCATGAAAAATTCACAGGTGCGTATACATTTGTTGCCGCAATTGGTAAGCTTACGAATAATTTAGCTGTTTACCGGTAACATTTTTTTAGGTGTTGGAGGATGGCACGTACGTGAAAGCCCCGAGCGACAAATTAACATACGGAACAATGATGTTCGTGCGTGTTGTGTTGATTCGTGATATAGCTAATTATTTATCAAAAGCAGTGACTATTGCGACGAGATACAGCGCGGTTCGACATCAGAGCCAGATTAAACCGAAGTTAGTAAACAGTGGAGGACAAGAAAAACCAGAATGTAAATGTTTACATGAATTTTTGTTTTCAGCGAACCCGAGTGTCAGATAATCGATTTCGTGACACAGCAGTACAAGCTCTTTCCGAATATAGCTGCGTATTTTGCATTTACAATGGCGTCAAAATGGATATGGGGAATGTACAACAACGTCACGGCTGAATTGGATCAGGGAAGCCTGGAGCGGCTGCCCGAGGTGTGTAAACTAATACTGAAGAATTGAAAGTAGTCTCGTTTCGTTAGAACTCTATGACGGAAATAACTATTATGAAAAATTAATTAAGTCTATTTCCGCTTTACGTTTTAGTTGCACGCCTTAGCTTGCTGCCTGAAAGCGGTAGCTTCGTCGGACTCTGCGGCTGGTGTCGAACAAGTTCGCCTAGCTTGCGGCGGTCACGGCTACATGGGCTCCAGCAATTTGCCGGCAACTTACGGGATGATCACTGCCGCTTGTACTTACGAGGGAGAAAACACTGTATTATTATTGCAAACTGCTAGATATCTCGTCAAGACATGGAAGCAAGCGTCAAGTGGAAAGTCCGTGCCACCAACTGTAAAGTATTTGTCCGTCCATTCCAAGGGTATTAAATCGCGTTCTTGGAAGAACACATTGACCTGTATTGTCACAGCGCATCAAGCAGTCGCAGCCGGGTGAATAGTTACTTTCAACTTGAACGTAAAACACTAGTAATGGCAGTATTTATTTTGCAATTCTTAAGTTCCTTGAAATGGAATGCGTTAGAACGTTTATTTCATCTGCAGTAAAATTCGCCTGGCGACGGAAAACATGGACAGACGCATACGTAGCGGTCTTGCGCCGGAAGACGCATGGAATGCGACCAGCATAGAACTTACCCAAGCCGCCGAGTCCCACTGTCGTGCTTTCCTCGTTTCCCGATTCGTCGATTGGGTAAAAGCCCTGACGAACATATCCAAGGAATTGCACGAAGTACTGTTTCAGCTTTGCGAATTGTACGCTATTCACTGGGTCATGCTGCGTCTCGGTGATTTCTTGAGAGTAAGTGTACTTTGTACAGTCTCATTTATGCATTTCTTTTGTTCGATTGATGTCATCGTTTAAAGTAGCAGAAATATAATGCGGAACATGAATCATTCCTGCGCAAAGTCCTTTTGTTGCGAGAGAATAATTTTTCATTGCTTGTCATTACAGTTTTCGTGCTTAACTTCGACCGACGTTCCGGTTCTCCAGAAGCGTATGGAAGAGATGCTCGAAGCGATCCGTCCAAACGCCGTAGGTATAGTCGACGGTTTCGATATAAGGGACGAGATATTAGGCTCAACCCTCGGCGCCTACGACGGCAATGTTTACGAAAGGTTGTACGACGAGGCGATGAAGAGTTCGCTGAATCAGGAAAGCGTCAACAAATCGTTTCATTTGTATGTAAGGCCATTTTTGAAAAGCAACATGTAACCTCGACAGTTGGTTACCCCGCACTCCAGTATAGTCTTTCATCATTATTGATAGCTTGCGGTGTAGGGAATTGAAATCGCACGACGTAGCTATTCGAGTCTTCGTTGAGAGTGAAATTATTTTTTTACAATTTAAGTGAAATGTGAATATTAATGTCATTGGGACCTGATTGAAAACTTTTGCATAAGTGTTCAAACTATAGAAAAACGCAATATGAGCGATGTAAAAAAATCGTAAAAAAATAATCGGCTTCGTACAGCCGATTTTGAGGCCTTTTAATAAAATCCAATGCACGGCAACGTGCAATGTTGCAATCACCGTGCAATCACCGTGCAATTTTTTATCCTAAGCTCGAGATTAATATTTTTCTACCGAAAACGTTTGAGCGATATCCTTTAGTGGTAAAAGAGAAATACTAATTTTGTAAACCGAATTTACACCTTATCTTATGTGCATATAATGACTCGACTAAGTGTTCTTTATATACGGTAAAGATGATATAAGGTGGTTATGCCCTAAACAATACTCGAACATTTAGAAAATAATCAGGTAATTGGTACAAGGTTGTTATTTTTTCTAATACATGTATACGTAAATCGTGTAGTAAAGGAAGCGAAGAGCTTGAAATATCAATGGAGTTTCTTAAATTTTCTTCTCAAAACCCGAAAGAAAAAAAAAATAGTACTAGATACCTTATACAGTACAGTGTTTATTTACAGAATAGGAGCGACCACATACAGTATTGTTTTTTTATCCATACTAATATAGTGCAATTATCATTAATTTTTTTCTGTTAATTAATAATAACGTGTTTTTTAATATTTATTATTATTTATAATAATAACGTAATCTTCAGCGTACAAAACGCGAAAGTTGTGTGTATGTGTGTGTGTATATTTTCTTTCTTTCTTTCTTTCTTTCATATTAATTCCAATAAATTAGCAACGTTTCGACGAAACGACGAGAGCCTCGGGGTTCGAAGCGTTGCAACGGTGTGCTGAACTTTTTTGCATTCTACCGGGACAACGAGTACGGTAGGCGAATAGAATAAAAATAATCGAACTAAACGTTTTTCAGCTTTACTGCACTCACGGGCGAATAAGTACATATACATGTATATACGTATTTGTGAGTGCGTGCATAAGATAAATATATACACATATATGTAATACGCTAAGAGGTGAGGTGAGGGAGACAAAAAAAAAACAAACAAAAAACCATACTTACACTTAAAAAGTAACATTGTTAACTGTAACTTTATCATTAAATATTATCGTATATTCATTTAAAATTATTATTCATTCGTCCACCTGGCCTATTTTCTTGTCTACGTTTAGACAACTTCTTCACTGCTATAGTAATTACGGAATACACCCTCTTATAAAATATGATTTCATTACAATTATTATTTTTTTCGCTTAAAAATTAGACAGTTTTTATTTTATTAATTTTTTTTTTTTCATGTTTATTATTCATCGAGTATTAATGAGCCGCGTGGGCGCGAGGCTTCTGTCGTCCGTATCGTGCTAGATACTCGCGTGACGTTGAATTCCGAACATTTCTGGCAAAAATACGAATTGAAACAGTTTTACGTAAAAAAAAATATACCGGGCCGAGGAAAATACTATTGAAATAATTATTTCTTCGGTACAGTAGTTACATTTTCGTAAGCTGCATCAATTCGCATGTTTTCCATTCCACTGTCCCAAATCGACAGCTCGCAATGCGTGCTGGCCAAGCTTTATTCTTGCATTAACGAGCGAGTCGATATCGCTTTTAAGTGAAATCTTTCTTCATCAAGCACGCATACCCGATGTGGGTATCCTCGTAGTCTTGTTCCCACCCACGTGGACAATTAATTACTAGCTAACAATGAATTTTTCTGCCTATGTCGTTACAATTATGATAAAGATATTACAATCCAGATCCAGATTCCTCATACGTTTTTGCGCTCGGCTCTACAGAGTTATTCGAGAATTCCTCGCGGGCACAGGTCAAAGAGATCGGAGGGGGCTTTGATAAACGGTGCCCGTTCGAAGAGATATTAAATACCTTCGTGAAAAAAAGCAACAAAAAAAAAAAGTTCGGTTCTTCAGACACTGGAAGGGAACGAGAGGACTGATAACGCAAACGATAGAACACAGATCCAACCAACGAAATAATCAAATTTATATTACAGAAAAATAATAAATTATTGATTTTTATAAAACGAAATATGAAGATAAAAGAGAGGAAGAAACGAAGAATAGACAAGCAACACTCGATCGACGGTAGTCCCCATTAATCTAATTATCTTTACTAAATAATCTTAGCTCTTAATTATCGTTTATTTACTCGATTTTTAATGATTTTTTATATTATTTTTTATCCTTTTTTATTATCGATGATGGAGTACTTAGTGAATCGTCGAATTTTTCGTCCGAACGAACGAACCGATTTGCTCGGTCGTTAGTAACAAAAAAAAAAAGCAGCAATTTCATTACGCGACGACGTTTTGCTCATTCGGTCGTGACGTTCAAGCGAAAAAATCGAGTACAGTGCGCATACGTGATGTTCGTCGTGTGTGCGCGCACCAATGTTCATTTCTCATTTTTATTTCTCTATCGGTACGCGATTCACGCACACGCAATCGATCGATGAGTGAAGGTGTCATGGTTGCGCGAATAGTAATATTAATAAAAATAAAAAAAACACGCCGTCCGTCTCACTAAAGACGTTCTCGCCAACAGCAGGTTCGGGGGAACGGCAGCTTCAACCTCGATCAACTACGAAATGCAGACGGATCGGCGTTTACAATTAGTCAGTATAAAACACAAAATATATGGCAAAGATATTTAATTGTTGCATCGAATAAATATCGATCGACGGGACGCTCGGACAGTAAGAAATATAAAAAAAAGATATACAAGGATCGTGACATTGGCAGATATTAAATAAAGAATTCACATCGATAACACGTGATCCTAGTAAACTCGGGAGAATCAACTCGTTTTTTTCCATCTGTTCGCTTATAGACATATATTATTATTGTAAAATTCTTATAACAATGACAAAACAAGAGAAAAAAAAAGAAATTTTAGTTGAACAACGAATTGCAACGAACACGCTTCGTTAAATGTTATATTGTACGTCGGAATGTAACAAATCTGAACGCGTTGTACTAACGGACATTCTATCCGTGTAAATTCATTAGTTTCTTTTCTTCTTTTTTTTCTAACGCTTGAAGAACTCGTCGATAATTCAAGCTCGAACAATGTGTGTGTTGTCGTCATGGGTTACACAAAAAATTAATTAATTAGTTTCGCAAAGAAACTCTGTTTTCTTCGATTAAAAAATGATGCGATTCATATTTAAAAAAAGAAGAAGACGAGGGGACAGATGTGAGTATGATCTGTGGCAACGAAGATGACGAACGATAGATATAAGGCGGAATCCTGATTTTTTTTAAACACTTTTTTCGTACCAAATTGCTGTCCCTTACGTATTTATAATATGGCAGTATCGGCGTGATATTTAACTTCTTCTTTCTTTCTACATTTTTTTTTTTAGTTCTGTTGTTCCTATCTCGCGTTTACCCCGTGTGCATCGTATACGCATCCCCCACGCTCTAAATTACTCGATAACAACGCTCTCGTATCGATACAATATTATAAGAAAAAAGTTGGAATTTACAAATAGCATAATAATTAACGATTAAATATTAAATCTACTGATATTTAGGTACAGAGTGAGAAAAAATAAAATGCCGACGTGGTTGTACGTGGCGTAGTTGCCGATAGAAGACTCGTCGAAAAAGACAAAAAAAAAAGAAAAGAAAAACGAAGGACTGTATTGGTGCGTAAACGGGGAAACGAAAACTCGGTCGAATGTCAATTCGTGGAACGATGAGAAAGTATCGAAAACAATGAAAAATGAAACAAATACAATTGCCTGAGAGGATATCGATCGGCCTTGCGCTAAGATTACAAACGATCGTTCCACTCCGCGAGATCTATCGAGATCGATAAATGTCGTGTGCAAAAAAGCCCGTAGCGGACTATCTCGTCCATTCTTTTTTTTTCTCGCCTTCTAATTGTATGTATGGCAAACGTATGTTTCAGTTAGTCAAGACTCGTGTGCGCTGCTCCGTGGGGGGCACATTGTGATCTCTTATTTTCTCTCTCTCTCACTTTCTTTCTGTTTCGCTCACATTCGCCTCCACTACGTATTTTCAACATTCTCGTTTTCACCGTGGTTTTCCGTTACTCAATCGTTACGTATGTCCGGAATGCATTAAGAAAGAAAAAAAACGATTAAATTGTTCGCTTCGACACTGGATCATTGAGGGATTTGTAATTTTAAAAATTGTGTAATATAAAATAACGCGGTAGGCGCGCGTCGGAGGGGAACGATGGCGGGGCTTGTACATCGATACGTGTAACGCGTACTCGCATGTACCTTCCGATCAGCGATTTTATACGATAGAAATTGGTCGTTTACAGTGTTTTCGTTTTATCTCTACAATCGAGTTTCTCGTGAAAAGTTATTTTACCTTAAAAATCGCAAGGTCGGCCTTTTGTATCCATCTTACGGGATTATTATCGACATAATAATCGGTATAAATCTCATGATTTTTCGTCGATGTTTTTTTCACGAAAAACAAAAAACAAAAACCAGATGCCAAGATTCCCCTCCGTTCTTGCCAGGCTGTTCGGAAAGTTCGACGACATTAAATTTGTTTTCGCTCGATCCTATACACATCCACACGATAGGATACATTGTTTCATCATACACACGCGTTACACACACGCACCCTCATATGTACGCTCTCGTTCTCTCTACGTAAATGCATTTGGAATCTGTTTCAGGCTCGTGACGTCGTCGACTATGACAGAACTCGGAAACGGAGTGGACGAGAAGGTTTGCTCTTTTAAGTGACTACTTTTTTTTCTCATTTTTGCATCTGTCGTTTTGTAAACTTTAGGCTCGCGACCACAAGAGTCGACGAATGGGAAATGAAAAGTGAAGAAATGAACGGTAACTATCCACAAAAGTGTTAAACAAAGTTTTGCCTCAACAGACTCATCGTTCAACGAATTTTTCTCGATAGTTACCAGCATTTCTTTCGGAGAAAGTGGCCAAATCCTCGTGGGACGATTCTTTTTTTTTCTAAGTAGGAGAAAGTAAATCGATGAATTTTCACAGTGCGCTCGTCGCTCGTAAGCGGCCGCACCTAATCGGGTGGGCGCTTAGGCGGGCGTCTGCACCGTTGAACAATAATAGCTCGGAAGTCAGTAAAAGGTTCGCGGCCTGGGGGACTCGGAGAAGTTTTGTCGGAGTTATTATCGAATTCGTCATCGTGGGTCGCGAGACGATCGAAAGTCATTTCGAAAAGAATCTGATAGTCTTCTCGTTGCGTTAAAAAAAAATCTATATATTGTTCTCGTACTCCGTGAGTGTTTGTTTCTGTTCGTCCGTCTCGTAAACCTGTTCTATACGAGAGTTAAAACTCCGTGCGCGGTTTTGCCAACGACATCCGAATTGAATTCCAGCTGCGTTAAATCGCCCGTCGAGACACTCACTCGGTCTTGTTGTCGCGCGGTGACTTTACGGCGAGTATTTTATTATTAAAGACGGGGCCTCAGGCGTAAAATTCTCGGTTGTGATGAGGCGCACCGGGCTTCGGATACGCTTGCGCCGCCGGCGATCTTCTCGGCTCGTCCAAGGCGTACGAACCCTCGTCCTTCTTGCGCATCCTGTAGACGATGAACATCACTACCAGGATCGCGCACAGCAAACCGACGACCGCACCTCCGATCACAGCTGGAAAAAGCAAATCAATGAAAATATATTAATTAATTCAACGATCAAATTTTGGAGCAGAAATTTGTATTTTGTATCGTTTTGAGAAATAACTAACCGGCGAGTACGCCCGGTTGGGCGAAGAATGAACTCGCACGATCCTCGTGCTTCGGATTCATGATCAACACCTCATGGGTGTCCTCGATGTCCTCGTCGTCCTCGTGGTCGTTGCCACCGGACGGCTCGATCACGTCGACCTCGTTGTCGGGTCTGTTCTCCGCGTGTGTCTCGTGCGGTTCCTGCAACGCAATGTTTTATTATTACAACGTACACTCTTTAGTTATTTTTTATACCCAGAATTTTTATTATTAATTGTGAATAAACTTCTCCCTGAGTAAACCAGAGCTTTGGAAGTGAGTTCGAGTAATTTCGGCTCTTGGGAATTAGCGAAACATGAAAAAAAATGAAAAAAAAATGCGACCGTTCTATATTCGGGACAGAGAATAATAAAGCGACTTGAATCATCGCGGAGTGCTGCATTAAAAAATGACGAAAGCTGCGCTATCGCTTCGGACCTCAATTTTTTCCGCCCCGCAACGGCGCCTCAAGTGATATGATCGAATCATTTTTGAATAATTTACAACTCAGATGTATTAAAAAAAATGCCTCCGCCAAGTCAGAAGACTGCATCGTAATAATCGTAAATGGATTGATTGCAAACAATAAAATTGTTTTTTAATTAAATATAGAAAATAAAATCTATATATAGCATTTAGCCATAAACAATAAATAAAAAAACACAAATATGTTTAGAAATACATTTTTCAAATGACTCCAGTGGTTCCTGCTTAATCTATGACTAAGTCCCAATGCCCACCTGTATCTTCTTCTTGGGATGCGTCTCGTCGACGTAAGGTGGATTCGGCTCTACAGGTTTGCTCGGTGGTTCTATCCTGTTGATGTTGTTGAAGTCTGAAAGAAAACAGCAAAAACAAAATATATAAAAATTCGTATGACAACCAACGTCATGCAACAATGCTCTACACGATAAGCCAGTCGAGGGCTCGCTGACCGGAAATGAGAATGCGAGGCCTACGCGACACCAGAGGTTTAACGACTGTCCGGGCGTGCTTTGGGTTGCCCGCTATACCACTCTACATACCGTGCAGTCTATACGCGCCTATCTCCCAGTATGCACACTGTTATACGGAAACCGGGCGACCCACACGCGAAAACACTATCCGATATTGCACACCGACTTGGCGAACCGGCCGCATTCCATCCGTTGTTCGGCTGCAGCGATGCAATTCGCGGGGTTCTGCACGTTCACGCGTACCCGGTATTATTACTCTCCCGCGCCGATATATCGACAGCCGATTACCCATATATATGTATATATATAATTTGTTTTTTCACGATTATGCATTCCACTATCGAAAACGGTAAATTCGCGGATCCGCGAAGGGCCTACGCCGGATTGGGCGGCACACGTCGTCGGTATCAGCTATATCGCTGAGGTCGGAAGGTATTAACGATTCCGCGGATTTGACGAATATATCGGGCAGTCCACCGAGAGAGGAACGGAGTAAAATGAATTTCCAATAAAAGTGAGCCCGGGATGAGAGATACTCGGGAGGCTCGATATACCGCGAGTTACGAACACTGACATGTGGGATTTATTTTTCAATTTGGGATGAAAAAAGTTGGGAGATTCGTAGCCATCTGCGGGCCCGGCCTGCCGATGTTCGATATTCCGACGGAGATACATGTATATATTATATGTATACGCGTGGAGTTCGGCCGTATATCGAAGCCCGATCGACGCCCCGTCAACGGCGAACGTCGATTCCATTTTGCCCGTTCTCGGCAGTCGTTTTTTTTTCTTGGTCCCAATCGAAATATTCAATTAGCATCGAATGAAATTTCGGTGACTCGTCAACGCGTACGCGGAACGAAGTTTCCCCGGATGGACCGCCCGCTGGGGAAAATGATAAATCGAGTGTTCGCGAAACGGAGGGCCAGTTTCGCGTGACGAAAATTAGAGACGGTTTCGCCGGGGTCGAGTTCATCTGTGTTGGGAATTTGTAGTAAAGTGAAAAATAGGGCTAACGTTGTCGGATGAAAATGTATATTTAAAAGGAAATATTTACCCCGGCTATCATCGCCGTCCTCGTCGTCGGGACCGAGGCCGCTGCCGGAAGCCTCTAGATCGTCGCGGACCTCGCCACCCCCTCGACCCGAGCCCTCCAAGGCGTCCTGATCGTCCAGGTAGAGATCGTCCGGGAACGAGTTGTAAGTCGCGCTCCCCGCTGATCTCTCCTTGCTGTTTTGCTCCTTCTAAAAAAGAGAAAAAAATTGCGTTAAGACTATATTTGGTATTACGTTGTCAGCATTGTAATTCGGTTGATTAGGAGTCCATTTAAGATTCCCGGATTTTCTCTGTACTGCCTCTTGAACGTGGTTTCATATATTTAGGTTTCGGCTCTCAAGGGAAGTTCAATAAATACGTTCAATAAATAATAATAATAATAATATCAAAAATACAAATAAAAATTCTTCGCAGATTTATTCTCTGTTCGGAAAGCTGGCGAGAGAAACACTATCGGCGCGCAACTTCCGTTCGCCAAATAGTTGAACCATTCTATCGCGCTATCTTTCCGTACAAAACGTAACGATCCCGAAAACTTGATATTCCCGAGAAAGTACAACATAGTTTCGCACGTACTTCGAACATTGCAACAAAGTAAAGGTATCCGAGACGTTGCGAAGAGTATCGAGTGTAGTTCGTTATCGGTGCGAAGCTGTCGATACTTTGATCCGATCGTGTACAACGATTTTAGGGAAACCCTCGCGGAGCAACTTTGCTTCCAATGTTTCGGTTCAAAAGCGTCGAGATAAAAGCTTTCCACTTTTATCTCGACGCGGAGCAAAAAAATTCTGTATATTTCTCGTTTTGGTTTCGACTTTCCTCGACTCGGCGAGATGAAAAAAAATGCTGCATGTTTCAGGATTCGAGTTCGAATTTCACCTCGGTAAACCTACAAAACGCATGGAGGATACTTCGTTATCTTTAACGATTCTAGGGAAACTGGGCAAACCCTCAAGAAGTCAATTAGTTTCTAATCTTTCGGTTCAACGCTGACCGACGATTCCCTCGTCTCCTTAAGTTTTCCACTTTTATCTCAGCGTGGAAAAAAGGGAAAAATTCTGCTTATTTCTGGTTACGAGTTCGACTTTCCTCGGCTCGGCACAGTAGCCTCGGTTTATCCTCGTTGTGCCCCGGGCACGTATTGTATTCCCCCTTTGTAACGTGTGCCAATATTACGCCGACTCCTTGACAAATTGCCATTTTGCACGGGCCCGGTTGTTCGTCGGACAGTTTGCACAGAGAGCGACCGGCGAATTACCCGGGGCGATGTATAGAAGAAAGTCTGGGCATTCCGCTGTCTCGCAACTCGAGACCGAGCGGATCCACCGGAGGAATCGCACAAAGGCCAACTTTATGCGGAGAACAGGTACACCCGGAAAGCTCCGAGCACTTTCAGGGCGCCGTGTCATTCTCGGACTCGGGACACAAACTAATCAACGAACCGGGAGCGAGCCAAAGGAGTACGACGGAGACGAAGATGAGGAGAAAAATTACTCTTTCGAGCACCAGAAATTGAAGACTGATGAAGAATACTCTCCGTGTCCTTTGACAAAATATTGGCCCCTCGATGAGCCGGAGGCGTTTGTGCAGAACGGCGTCAGAAAAAGGTCAAACAGCTTCACGCGTTTATCAGCGAAACGATCGAGGGGTGGGGGGGAAGGTCGTCAGAGTATTCTGGATTGACTACTGAGATTAACGATTTTTATTCACTTCTTTTAATTTTTATTTGACGACTGGAGAAATGCAAAACGTCTGCGAAAACTAAATGCAAAAGATCGGCGTTCGAGAAGCCCGCACTCAGCCGACATGCGTGAAGATACAAACGGGTCGATAAAATCTCGAGTCGCGACGCAATACGCAAAAGTTTCGTTCGCAGTTATTCAAGAGCCACAAATAAAAAAAAACAACTGCGTACATTTTTCGTACAAAAAATAGCACAAAATTTGAGAAAATCGCTACTGAAACGTGGAAGAGGATGGGAAAGCGGGGTATCCTTAAAGTCAAGGAAGCACAGCTGCTGGCTCTTCGTTCCTGCGACCTGGGAAGAGCCGCGGTGCGCGCGCGCTGATATCGACGTTTCCTTTCCGAATAGTCGTGTCCTTTTTCCATTTTTTTTACACGACTATCCGTTAAATTTATGTTAAAAAAAAAATGATCAAAAATAATAAATAAAATGACAGTAATAAAAATAACGTGTAACAACGCTGGATCAGCTTGATTTTATTTCCTTGGAATACGTTTCAATACTGTGCTCTTACCTGATGGAAAAATTTACTGGCTAACCCTCGAAGCTGTCCGTGAAATTTGGTCTCCTCACTGGCTCGAATCGGGACTCGCGGGTGAGGGGGATAGATTTTTGTACGACCGATGGTTAACGCGATTAGCCCCGGTACCGGAAGAGGCGGAGAATTTTGACGTTAGGTGTTGAACGGTTTTCGGCTCGGGGGTGACTGCACCGGGCTAGTACAGGGCCGAGCCACCAGGCGGCAGCATTCGCCGAATCAACCCCTACTGGCAACCCCCTGCGTCGCTCTCCCAGGACCGTACGGGATATCCTTGCGCCCTATATACCGCACGCTCCCACAGGATTTTGCGGCTTTCTGATATTTCGCTGTTTCATTTTTAATCCTTCGGCGCCCAATTTCGTTTATTTTCCCAGGAGACTTTTTTTTTTCTCTCTCTCGCGGTCTCTTTTGCGAGCCGAAAACACCGGCTCTGGACTTAAGCCGATTTTCGGGAAATTAGTCAACACCTTTTTCATCAGAGACGTGGAAGATTAGAAATGTGCGGTAAAGCCGCGTCGAGGACATTAAAGAGTTATTAATTACAAGGATTTTTTATTTTTTTAAATCAACATCCCGAAAATCTCTCGCAGCGGAACTCGTTGATTTATTTATTTTTTTGCAAAAGAAAAAATGTTTGGACATTTAAGATGTAAAATGAAACAGATAAGGAGCTTTTTTTGTAATAGAAATTTGTATGCGTTTCGGAAATTAATTTTCGAGTCGCCTGGAAAAATAATCCACTGGCGAGAAATTCCTCGCAACGTCGATTGGCTCAAAATTGGGAACCGCTCATTCTATAAGAATCGTAATAATAACGCAGGGCGAATCGAACAAGGTATCGGAATCGCCGTCGATCGACACCAAAATTCGCTATAAATTCGGTGTAAATTTTTAAGCCGAATACAAAAATAAGATACGATGCGCCCGAGGGTCTCCGCGTCGAATCCTCTCTCGTCCAAATTGGATCTTGGTCTCCGGCAGTGTGTACGGATTTGAATCTCAAATGTCTCGGCATTTCAAATTCGCTCCCGAAGCTCTCGGCTTTCCCGCGGCGGGCTTGTCTCCATCTCGACTGCAGTATATTGCTTCGATGCATTTCACAGTGGGGCGTCCGGTAACTTCGCCGTCCACGTTTCATATTTCAACGGGGAGAAGAGTAGTCGATAATGGAATTTACCCTCTGGGGCTCCGTTTCTCGCGGACCCGTCCCGGCTTATCAAATAAACATCGTAAATTTCGCCTATTAACTGTGCCAACGAGCGACACATAACGAAACCCCACTGAGTAGTGTCTAATGCGGAGTGCACTCTGCATTAAACCACCGACAGTTCTTTTTTACGTATCTGATTTTATATTTTTTCAAAAATGAAAAAATGTATACGAAGAATAATTAAACCAGAACGAAATTTATTATCATAATATTCTACACGACTACGTATCTTCCATTTTCATTTCACAAAAGAAAAAAAAAAGGTTGTTAAATCGCACACATTTTCGTTCGGCCAGTTTTTATTTAAAAAATTCCCTCCGCTCTTCGACTCCCAACCCCTTGGTTCAACATGGAATTCCATAAAAGCGGGTTACATTTCATCTCATTAATAATAAAGTCTGCGGCTTTCAGGCGGGTCGTTGAGTAATAATAATTCGGCCCGATAATTCGATGTGTAGTGGAACAAACGAATGTGAAATTCACATTTTTTTTTGCAATGAAGCAAATATATATATAAAGAAAAATTCAAACGGAACGAAATGGTGTTATAACCCGGAAGATATCTGCACGAGACTAAATTTCATCAAGTTATAACGGTTGTGTTTTGCATCGCACAAACTTTTGCCGGAAAAGTTCACTTGGAGAATAAAATTCTACAAGTGAACGATTGTTGTGTTTTTCTGAAACCGTGCATTGACGGAGACTTGCCAGAGATGTTGTTTTATTCGTATCCTGGGGCAAACCCCTTACTACGTATTGTCTATTATTCTACACGACTGCTCATCTCTGCTTCCATTCTCGTTTCACAAAAAAAAAAAAACGTTTGTTACAACTTTTACATTTTCGTTCGGCCAGCTTTTATTAAAAAATTTCCATCCACTCATCCATTCCCAACCCCTTGGTTCAACATGGAATTCTATAAAATAGGGTTACATTGTATTCCATTAATGAAGTCTGCGGTTTTCAGGCGGGTCGTTGAGTAATAATAATCCGGTCCGATAATTCGATGTAAAAATGGAACAAGCGAATGTGAAATTCACGGGGATTCTGTACAAAACTCGGCTGATTGTTGTTTTCGCTGCCGCCGGCATTTCCGATCGATTTAAGCGTCTGCCCCGAGTAAGGAAGCGGGAAACTATGGACGAAATTATTGTTGTCTGGGTATTGAAAATACACAATTAAAGTGGCCCGTAACGAGGCCGACGGTTGCCGAATGAAAACTCGGCCTCGTCTATCGAGAAACGGCAAACCGAAGAGAGCATGAAAATTTTCAACATTTCACGTATGAATTCGCATCCAGAGAGACATTTTTCGAAAATATGTGTTACGTTCTGCCTCCCTCCGAAATATGCCTTTTTCATCTTGTTCGCGTGATCGAACGTTCCACGCACGTTTTATTCAACGACGAACTCGCTAGATGAATCGATCAAACGTCCTCGATCGTCATCGCGGGCTTCCGAGAGAAATATGGCCACCAAACGAATGCCGATAGTTTCGCTGACGACGGAACAATGGGAATATCCAATTTTCTCTCGACTGCAAAGGTTATTGTAAAAAAAAAAATAATAAAAAAAAAATTAAACGATTAAAAAGAAAGAAAAAAAAAACCAAATCCGTTGTCAATAGTGTTGCACCCGGACACTCTGTGAAATAGCTTTTGTGGAGATTGAATTTCGCGCTAGTCAAAACACATATCGCATCTCGTGCTCCGAGCGGGGACAAAAAAGATCGTCCATCGGTGAAATACCTGTGACGCGGTTCAATTTTATTTTTACCATTCCGTCCGTCGTTTGCATGCGCATCGGATGGAAGCCTCACACGTTCTCGGTGTCACGAGCTTTGACATTGTTTTATTTAATTTTTTGCGCCCTCGACCCCGGCCCGAGGGCACAAATGCCAAAAATGCCCGTAGACGGTAAAATACGACAGGAATCAAAAATAAAAGATGTACCTCAAAGAAGGAAACGGAAAGGTAAAAAACGGCGATACGCTCGAAGTGCCGCCTTTGCGACGGACGTTCAGAAACTTCTCAGACATTTTCATAAAAAAATTATAGAACAAACGAAGTCGAAGAGAGTGAGGTCAAAGTCGAAACCTCTTCCGTCCCGCCCAATCGAAACCCGGTCGGTAACAAAAATGTATTTTGCCCGTGAAATACGATAGCGATAAAGAATAGGATGTATGCCGATGCGCTGGGGGTGTCGCCTTTACGACGTAGGTACACATATTTCTTACAAATTTTTTCGTAATAAATAAAAAAAAAAAAGAAAAGAAACGAGTCCACGGCGAGTGAGGTCGAATTGAAATACGGTTGGGTTTTATGTATTCGCGAGAGCTTCCAGCAATATGCGCGTTACGCTGACGATGTCGCGCGATAGGTGGGTATCCTGTAAAAGAACCGGGTGGAAACGCTAAGAACGCGGTATCGGAAGAAACAAGAAGGACGGAACGTGTAACGAGAGAAGAAGCGAGTGGAGTGGGGAGCGAGGGTGACGGAAAATGGGGAAAAAAATGAGATTTACGAGAGTGGAGTGCCGCGGGATGTCCTCGTGCGAAGCGGGTCGTCTTTTCCCTGCTCTCTTGGTGCTCACGGAGGCCGCCTCGCGTTGCCTCGCGCACAGCGCTGTACTTATTTATACCTAACAGGAAAACTGCCGGGGATGCTTCGAGAGTGGTGATTTTATTTTCTCGAGGGGGAGAGACTCCGCGAGTAAAGTGCAAAGACGTTCGCAACAGCCTCCTCCCCCCCCCCCCCCCCCCCCCCAAGGAAGCCCTCGGCTATGTGAATTTTTCAATTATCAAAACAAAAGAGAAACCACTTTGCGTCACTTCGGGTTTGAAAATCGCATTATTCGAACGGAAGTGGCTTTATATTTGAAATACGTCACTTCCGGTTTGGAAATCGCATTTATCCACCGGAAGTGACGTCATAACGGACATACGTCACTTCCGGTTTGAACATCCAATATTTCGACGGGAAGCGACGCTGTATTTGAAATACGTGATTTCCGGTTCGAAAATCGCATTTATCGATCGAAAGTGACGTACTTGGCCTCAATTAAATTGGCGTCGTTTCGGAAGATAAAAAAGGCAGTTTAAATCGCGTGAGAAACAATTTTTTTATCTTTCTCTTTCTTCGTGAATTTTATGAAAAAATCTTGTAAGCGATAGCAGCAGCCCATACAAAGACTCTGCCTCTTGGCGCGCCCTCGTCACTTCTGGAGGAGAAACGGGGTTTGCTGCCAGGTGCTGTTAGTTTTGCGTAGTCGAGAGAGGAAAGTCGGGCGCGCGTTGTCGGTGAGAATAAGGCACGGGGGAGCAGCTCGTCGTTGAAGTCTCGAAGGCCGAAACTGAGATTCGCCGCAGCAGTGATGTGACACTTGGCCTTAATAAGCCTTCGATCGTTCACGAAGGCCCGTGCCTCTGAAGCGGTCTCCTGAGCTGCCGCTCCTTCTACACCCGGCGAACCCATTTCTCCCTCGTCCTCTTTTCACGTAGCCACCCTCGAGCCACTCGACGAAATTTGCGGATCGCTGGCGCTGCTCTGCCCTTGGATATTCCTCTATACCCGGCGATAGATGTATACGTCGTTGCTCTCCTTAAGGCGAAACTCGCTCTCTACGACCAATCGGAACTCGGTCGGTAACAAAAACTGTACTTTATTTATTTTCACTTGTGCCGACCATTTCCGGTTGGAGGCAAATTCTTACCTGAACCGGAAATCGATTTCAATTCACACGTGAATTTGTTCTTAAAAGTTAATGGTCAGGATGGTCAAGAAAATGAATTACAGTTTTTGTTACCGACCGTGGTGTTTCAGACGCGGTCTTAAATTGAAAAAAATCCGTAACGCGGCATCCGAGTCCGAGTGTGAACATCCGTTTATGAACCGTTTCGCAGCTTTATCTCTGTGCATACAGCGGGAGCGTCGGGCAGATAGGAGGGAATCGCCGTGGGCGAGTTTGAGGGGGTGCGAAATATGCGGGTCAGCTCCTACGCCGGCACGGAGATGCCTGATGCCCCGGATGATCCGCGGCGCGTTTACCGGACATTCCGCAGCACACCGAGGCACGTGGCTCGGTCGGATGGCAGAAAATATTTTCGCCAAGATATCGCAGACGCGATGCATCGTCGCGTGGTTATCTCGCGGATTCCTCTCGCTGATCGATGACAAATTTCGACGCTCGAGCCATATATATATGCTGAGCACCGGCAAAAGCTCCGAGGAATATTCTCGGGAGATAAGAGGATATGGAGAGATGAAAATTCCAATATTTCCCGCGAGAATTTTGATTATGGAAGAAGCGAGGATATATATGTATAATATCGTGGATAATACGAAGAAAAGCGGGCATTGAAAATTCTCTTTGGAGTAGAGGTGACGAGCCCAAGAGCTGCGGCACTTTTTTTTTTTTTTTTGGGTAAAATAACAATAACGGAGTAAAATTTTTGTAATTAAATCATCGAACCCGTCCGACGAGTCGATCTAATTAAATTTACGAGAAAAATGGCATAATCGTTTCCACAGAAACGATGGACGATATCTCGGTCCAACACCTCAGCGCCGTCCTTCCATCAATTGACCTCAATTGGCGGCGTGTGTTGGCTACGTCTCGTTGGCTACTTATCCAGTCATGACGCTGCCAATACAGGCTCGAATAAACCGAATAGACCATTGGGTACCCGGCGTCTCGATGGAAGAGAGGGAAGGGGAGAGTCGTGCATGAGCTTCGCGTGTCATAGTCGTTCGAAGCGTATAATACGCGAATTTCAACACGAATTTACCATTCCACAGCCCCGGCCGGGCTGGTCGGGGTATTCACCTCTAATAATTTATGTCGAACCGGCGGCGCCAGATCCGGGCGAAAAGCCAGCCGGGGTCCTCAACCCCTTCCTCCCACGCCGGGTTTCCTCAATGGATTACAGGAATTCCTCCCGGATCAAAATTTTGAGGATGGGAAAGGGCGGAGGAGGTGCGGAACCGGCGGATGGGAAGAGTCGACCGAACACGTACGATCGTCCCTCATCTCAATAACAAAGATTCTTTATCACGGAGCTAGGAACCGATAAACCCTTTTCCACTTCGCGGCGCGAACCAATCGGCAGTGCTTCCGAAACTGACGTCCGAAAAACAGAAGCGAAAATGTTTACTGCTTACTCTTGCGTACATACTTTGTTGAGACTTATCAAATGTTACATGTATACATATATAATATTATGATATAGGGCTGAAGGACCGAGGTCGATGACCCTTTGCCAAGCTGTAAAATTAGCATTAGGTCAAAAGTTTGTACAAAAAGACAACTGTAAATATAAAAATTGGCAATAAATCTCTGTTACTACTACTGTTATAATGTATGTATGTAATAATATTATGAGATATTAAACTGAAATTAAATAAAATATGAAAGATATTTCGTTCGTTTCGCGAAAAAATTGCTAATCACCGGGCGACGAAGCGTTTCCCAAGAGGAGCCGTGCTATTACAGTCGCGTCGTTAAGGGAGAGAGCGGGTTACCAGCGAGCTTTATTGGTTCCTAATCATTCCTTACCGCAGCGAGGGAGAACGAGACGGGAGGACAAGGAAGGCATGGCAAAGCCGCATGGGAATGCTCGTTGTTGGAGAAAACAGCGATACACGCGTATTACCATTTCTGATGGTAAATAAAAGCTTCCCGTTCCGTCGAGCCTCCCTTACCGCAATCCTCCTTATTTCCACGGCCGTAACGCGGGTAGCGTGAGAGATACGCGTGGATTCCAATTTCGCGGTCGCGCGTCGGACTCGGCAAAAAAAAACTTTTATTTTCTCTTCCTTTCCCATATCCGTAACTTTTACTTTCACATTTTCATCATAAATTTGAAATCCATCCAAGGTATAAATCGTCATAAGAGGAAAAAAAATGATTGAAACTTCAGTCCGATTAACCCGCGAAAAGATGTCGAGTCTACGAAATCTACGAACATTTTTTTTTATTTAACAAAAAGTTTGACCGCTTCTCGGAGGACACTTATCGTAAATTTTTGTCTTAAATTTGAAATCCATTTAAAATGTATAAATCCTCATAAGAGAGGTAAAAAAAATAGATTAAAATTTAAGTCCACTTAACCGGCGAAAAAATTTTGAGTCTAAATCTACGAACAATTTTTTTATTTAAAAAAAAGTTTGACCGCTTCTCGCGACGGGAAGGACACTTACGGTAATTACCGGTTTTGGTGCATCCTGTATACCGTCGGATGCTGGGAGTCCGCTCCTTCCCTGTCGTCTTGGAAGTCGAGCATCGCTCGAGAAAAGTGGGTTGAGAAGGAAGGAAATAAGAAAGGAAGCGAGGGAGGAAAGAAGAGCTCTGAAGAGCAAGATTTTCACTCTCTTCCTCATCCCCCCTCCCCCTTCCCCTCCGGTTGGTTGGAAATGGGAGGAAAAGCGTCGCGACGTCTACGCCAGTGCTCTCGTGCTTCGGCTCTCCAGGCTGGAACGACGAGAGGTGGAAGAGCATGGAGTTGCCGGCTTTTCTCCCTCACACCCTTGCTCTCCCTCGGTCCCGACTTCCGCGGGTCGGAGGGGCCGGAGTTGTGAATCAATACAAGGGCCACTGCCGTCCGCCGGCACCGTCGCACACCCCCGCGCAACGTACCCTCGAACAAACCCCCTAGGCTCTCACTCGGCTTAACCAGCGTCGCCGGAAACCGACGGAGAGACCGGCAAGACAGTCGACAGTCGGTCCTGACTGAATTAGCCGAAAAGCTGTGGACCGCCGCATTACGAACGTTGCGTTGCATTTGCCACAGGCATTCGAGCAGAAAAACAAAAGAGGCCGGAAAATACTGAGTTCATTGAAATTTTAATAAAAACACTGGAACCGTCGACGAAGCGTCGTTTTTTTTTTTTTTTTTTTTATTGGTGTAAATACAGAAAGAATGTAATCGTGGATTTTTATATCGAACGTGGATTTCTCGCCCAATAATTATTGTGAGGGATAATAATTGTTGGGCGAAAAACGTTTATAGGATTATAAATGGAATGAACATTGTTATTCGGATTATTTTTGTGATTTGTACCCTTCTCGTTCATTTGGAACACGATGTATCAACGAAATCGTATATTTTATCTGGGTTTACTCGGTAAAAGGGTTTGACCCGTAAACAAATAGAGATTTTTATATGGAAGTAATTAAAAAGGGCCTACGATGATTGTCCCTCCGATAATTCGTTTTGATATCGATGGAGCAAGAACTCGCTATAAGCATTGAAGCGGAAAAACAAAAAATGGCCTGAAAAATCGGGGTTTATTGAAATTTCAATAAAACTGGAAGAATCGGTGAACGATCGAGCCCCAGAATGTTTTTTTATTGGTGTAATAGGAAATAAAAATGAATAGCCAACTTTCATATCGAATATGAATTTTTCGCCCAAAAATCATTATGAGGGCATTTTTCCTATAAACATTGTTAACCCGATCACTTTTGTGATTCTTTCCCTTTCATTTCATACCGAACGCACTCTACCAACCAAATCATAGTTTATCTGTATTCACTAACTAAAAGGCTCTGTCCCGTAAACAAATAAATATATATAGAAAAAAAAGGGGCATCGACATTTGAAACTTTTCTTTACATTAACCCGATTGCCTACCGCACGTTCCCGTCTCGACATCGTTGGAGCAAGAGCTCGAACTTTCTTACCGACGGTCGGTTCGATTTTAATTAGTTCGTCCTACTTTGGCATTGAACTTAAATAGTCGGCGCTGTTCCCGCGAGATCTTCTGGGACGTGGACAAACAGTTCTGGTCTCTCGGACTTTGGGCCGAGTCGCGGGGATGAGTCTCGACGACTGATGGGCCCTTTCGAACCGCACCGTCGTGCCTGCTCCAGAAAACATTTATAGCTACGGTGCATAGACACGGACCGTCGAGCAAAGTCGTGGCTCGTCGTTCGCCCTCACTCGGCGAACTATAACAGAACGCACGGCAGACACGCGCCAGAGTTCACCGTGCTGTTCTGTGTTATTTGATCGCGGCCGAGCCGAGGGGATGCACGGAGGGTGCACTCACGGGTATATCAATCTTACCGCGGCTATAGAAGCGTACTGGCGTACGTGGACTGAGCGCACCTCGGGCTATCCGGTATCGATTGTAACATATAGAAAAGAAAGAAAAAAAAAAAAAAGAAAAAAAAACAACACAGAAGAGAAAATAAAAGAGGGTAAAATAAGAAAGGCGGGAGCGGGGAAGAAGCTATCGAGAACAAAAGAGAGACACGGGGTAAAAAAGGTTACCGGTCGAAGCCCGGTGTATCGCAGGCGATGAAAGGAAACTTTATTTCGAGCAATCTTCTTTTCTATCGACGTGCTCCCGTTACCCTCGCCGGGAAAGAAAAACAGATTGATACATTTCTCTGGGGATAAGTGTATTAAACTTGCAAAACATGCATTTTATTGCCGAGGGCGGGCTTCGATGCAGCGTTGCGTGCGGGCATCGACGGAAGAATAAGATCGGCTTCTTTATCGTCGGCAGTTCGAGTCGTTGATGTCGTGGTCGCTCCGATTGGCAAATTTGACCAGACATTTATTAAAATGTTACACTTAATCGACAAAGAATTGAAATGCTTGGCTCAAGAAGTTATCGGTCCAAAAAATGACCCCGACAACATTAATCGAAAGTTCTTGAAAAAAATCTATACATTCACAGTCCGTTGAAGGAAAACATTTACCCATTCTGATAATCAGAACCGCAAAATAAACTACTTCTGCCCCAACGATTTAATCGACGCATAAAAGGTAAAAAAATACAAGCTTCAATCAATCGAGTTTGCGCTGCCTAAATTCCCGCGCGTAGAGTCCCGTCTCCCATTCCCAACAAAAATCGCTCCCTTTCTCCGTCCCGTTCGTTATACTGGCTGCGGAGTCTTCTTGCCCGAACGCGTCGATGCCTCGTTCGTTCCAGGGGGTTTCGGTAAGCCCTCCCACGCGGGGCGATACATCGATTCATTTGCCGAGGGGTTGCCGCTCCCGTCGAGGACGGGAATCTCTCGGTTGGCACCCGGGGGCTCGTCTGCACTCGGTGTACACAGGAGCCACCGCTGGCTGTGCCACCGGGTGACTTCGGCTTCGGAAACTCGATATCTACATCCACGCTCCTCCGCTGAGGCTACACGGAGACTTCGAGGCGCACCGGCTCGGAGGCGATGCGCGCACGGTAGCGCTCCAAGAAGATGGAGGACGGGGTTGGGCGGGGGTGTCGGGGTGGGTTAAGGTGAGGCGACGGGATGGCGGGCCGCAAGGTCTGGCTGCACAGAAGCCGGCTGCACGGAGAAGCCGAGGGTTGCTCACGGCGCACGGGGGGTTTGGCAATTACTCAGGGAAGGGTATTTCACCATTCAGTCCTCGGGAACGCGATTATCTCGCGCATTAAGCCCCGGCGTCGCCCTCGTCAACCACCACGACGTACTTCATCCCGCGTCGCGACGTACAATCCCCGTCATCCTCGGGCCAACCCCCACCGAAGCCCTCCGGCCGCCATCCCTGCCCGAGCCGACACCCCAGGCGCTTTTGCCACGCGAAAACAATCGCGAAATATTCCACGGAATAACGGAGATAGGGAGGCCGGAGGGTGAGGGCTCGACCGAGAAAAGGCGAGGGATAAAAGCGGGGAAAAGCGATTTAAAAAAAAATTGAAAATGAAATAAAACAAAAATCCGCGGCGATGTTGAACGGGTGGGAAGATGAATATCAAATAAAAAATCTGCATAATAATGAAGTTCATGTAGATTGGACACTCACACCGATACTCACTCGGATATTCCCCGTAACCGCTAGTATATATGTATATATATTTAATCGGAAGAGGGAGAGTCGGCGATTTTTGGCACGAAGTTTTTATGCACTTTTAGGGACAGTCCGGGCCGAGAAGGCGGCACAGTTTGCCGATAGGGTTGGCGTATGTGTGTACATAAGGCAGGTCATATTTCTGTCGTGCGTCATAAAATATTTACGATGTCGCGGAGCAAAGGCACATTCTTTTTTTTTTACTTTTTTTATTTATTTTTTATCCGACGTCCCCTCGCAACGCGACCCGCACCTGGGCTTCGATCATTCCTTTTTTCAGTTTTTTTTCTTCTTCTTGCTGTCGCTCGCTTCTTCTTTATCGTCGAACCAAACGGATATACAATATTTATACTCGGTGGGAAGCCGCGTTGACGCATGTGCCTACCTCCATTCGCCGGGTCGCAACGTGGGGGTTCGCTGTGTTTATCATTTTATACAATATACAAGGGAACCCCGGAGTAAGTTTATCCGTCCACTTGCGATGAAGTTTCGTAGCTGGAAATATCGAGACGCGGATGGTTGAAGTCTGATATTTCAGTGATACGGTAAATATGGCTCGGTCATATTTCACCCTTTTTACCGTTAACAAAAATCAATTTCTGTATTATCCAAATATATTATTCGGCTATCAAAGAGCTCAATAATTATTCAAGATATTAAAAAAAAGATCAAGAATTTTTTCTTCGTTTTTTGGATTATAAAAAAGACATTATTCAAGATATTAAAAGAATGAAGAATTCTTTTTAAAGCTTTTTTTGGAATGTAAAAAAAATGAATTCCGTTTCAATTTTCTGAGTCGTCGTCCTTCCATCGTGAATTCAAAGATATGCGCTTCCGTGTGTGCAGCGAGAGCCTGGATATAACCGAGGGCACGGAATAGCTTTTCCATGGTACTTTCTACGTGCGCGTTTCGAGCTCGAGTTTTCCTCTCGTACGAATCCCGTGGGCGACGTATACCTAGCCACGCGTGACCGAGGAGCCGAGTCGTGCCACGTGTGCGAGTCCCATCCACCTAGATTCCGGATTCTGGGCCAACGGCATCGACGACACCGCCCATCCTCCCTCTTCCGGCTCGCCCCGAGAGGAACGTTTGTCAGCGAAACGTCCCGGCGACAGCTGTCCGGCCTGGATAGCGGGCAAAAGTCGAGCTGATGCGAACCTTCCTCCGATTCGACGTCGTCAACTCTTTTGCTCCCCCCTTCTGGGACTCTTGCGCTTCTCGTTTCTCGGCACGAGGAGGATCGGAGCGGATTAAGGTATACGATGAGAGAAAAAGGAAAAGAACCGAACGGTCCGTTCGTTACGGTTCGGCTTTCGCCGCGAATAGGCAATTTTTTTTTTTTTAAGATTTACTATGGATGACGGTGAATGGTGTTTATCAAAAAAACTTGTCCAACGAAGTTTCGTTGACTTGGAGTAAATTCATCAATTTTGTGACGACAAGACAGCCGCTGAAAATTTAGATTGACTGTCGCCGCGGAATCCGTAATGTCGAATGGTCCATTCGTTACCACGCAGCTTCCGCCGTGAATCATCGATCTTTTTTTCACCAGATACCACGGATGAACGTGAATGATGTTCATAAAAAAACTTGTTTAACAAAGTTTCGTCAATTTGGAGCAATTTCACAAATTTTCCAGCGACGAGATATCCTGTAAAAATTGATAGTGTTTTTCGCCACGGAATCCGTAATGTCGAGTGGTCCATTCGCTCCGGCGCGGCTTTCGCTTTGATTCATCCTTTTCTCGTTTCATATGGACGGCAATGCCGTGCATACATATCCATACAAAAAGTCCAACAAAGTTCAATCAAGTCTTGAGAAATCCCGACAATTTTCGGGCGCCAAGATAACCGGTAAAAATTAAGAATGACGCCACGCTGTAGCGGAGATGAGATCGTCGGTCCCAAGAATAAGATTAGAGTTCGTCGCTACCGAGGCGAAGTGGGTCACGCCGAGATTCCGATTAAATTCCACGACGTGTCATAATGCCGGGCCATTACCGGGCCAGCGGCGGAGCGGGGTCGGGCCGAGCCCGCCATTGTGACGCGCAACGAGCGCCGATTACGGCGCGGAGGCTCTGGCTGGAAGACGGGCCGAGCTTGGCCAAAGCCCGGCCGGTCCGCCCACGAGCCCCGTCAGCCCCGGCGCGGTTTTAACGCCGGTGTGCGGGGTTGCTCGTTGTTACAACTCGGCTCGTATATTGCTTAAACCGGAAACGATCGGTGGAAGCTTAGTCCTCGTGCGGCGAACCAGCCGGCAACCCTGAGGGACGAGGCTTAGCGCTCGTACGTACGCGGTGTTGGGTATCCGCCGGTTTTACGGTAGATGAGCCGAAATGAGTGAGGGGTTCGGGGAGGTCCAGGCCGCAACTGCGCTGCACGCCCGCGGGCTACGGTGCAGCCTCGACGCCTGAAACTCGTACCGGGACCGGCGTGTGCACCGCCGGTACTGCAGAAGTGTAAGTACAAATTTGGCTTCGCTCCCGCGGGTCTCGTTGCGGGAAACGAACGTCTGGGCGCGGGAAAAGCCGAGGAGAAGCCCGAGTGCCGCGGCCTCGGAGGGGCCGAAAAACTCGACGGCCCCCGCAAAAGGCTCTCGGCCCACCACACTCTCCGCACATCCTGCAACGAGCAAAAATTAAAATGGAGATCCAACGATCGGGAGGTTGGATTCGATTAAAATCATCAAATTTTGGATATCCGTGTTAAAATACGTAACTTTGAAATCACCTTGCAAAAAAACTGGACCGTCAAACAATCTTGAAAAATGCCAAAAGATAAAGCGCGTTTTTTTTTTTGTAGGTCACATAAGTTTGATCAAGACCGAACAGAAACGACTTTTGATAAGGATATCCTCAACGGTACGGACGGAAAGAATCGAGGCTCCTGCTCCGAACGTTTGACTCAAAGCGATTGCAGAATCGTCGAGTATCCCGGATGCTCGCGATCTCCGGATGGGCGGCTCGGATTAATCACCTTTCGCGAATTCGCAGCCGGGAAGGGCATCCGACCGAATCGGCTCTGCCTCTATCGTTCAACGTCTCTCTAGGCCACTAATTAAATTCCGTACCGTTGTGCGAGGTGAGCGTCCGAGAGGCGGCTCTATATTCCGCCTGTCCTTACGTGCCGAGTACACATATTCTCGGCTCGGAAGCGCCCGGTGGAAGAAGAGCCCGCGAGACGCAGAGACTTCGGAATTTCTATTTATCCCGTGGGAATGAATAGCGGAGACCGATAATTGAGAACCAGCGAGGCACGTCGATTTCTACATCTTTATGTCCCATATCACGGTGCAGTAGACTGAACTCGGATGCTATGACGGCCGGCTGGGCGCATGGAACTCAATAAGGCTCCGGGAAAAAGGAATTTATATTGGCGCGCACCCCGTTCTTTCTACATTTTTACACCGGCTCACTTTCAATCGGGTATAACAAAAATTGTCTCGGGAAAAAGGGATTTATATTGGCGCGCACTTCGGTCTTTCTATATTTTTACACTGGCCCACTCTCCATTTTTATTATATTATTTTTATTTTTATTACTTTTCGTTGTTTTATTTTAAAAAATTCCTTTTCATTTTTTTAAATACAAAAAAAAAGCAAAAACCGTGATCAATCCGCGGGGTTTCGTTTCATCGTGAAACGGTGATAGAAACGGGACGAGAAGCAAGAGCTCTCTTGTCGCAATTAAAACGAGCGAGAATAAAAGGCGGGGGGGAGGGAGGGAGGGGGGCAAGTAAGGTTTCAGGATATAACGCCGGGATGAACTTTGTCGGAAGTGGATCGCGGGGACTCCCGCCGAGCGGTGCCGGAAGTACGAGACTATCGCCCCGAAGGCTCCCGCCCATACTGCGCGGATACGTCGACGAAGTTGCACGGATAATTTCCGCGAACGTTCGAAATTGAAAAAGTTTTTCCTCGCGGGCCGCATCGCCGTTCATCTCTCGGTACAGACGCGGCTCTCGCGGATGCTGCACGTACCGTTAATCGCTCCAAACCCGTCGACGCTCCAGTTTCTTTTTTCTTCTCTTTTGTCCTCGGCATCGTCCTTTCGCTTTCGCATTTTTATACTTTTTGTTTTTATCAAACGAATGAAAAAAGAATAACCACGATCGTGGAGACGGTGGAAAGGGGACGAAGAATAAATAGGGGGGAAAGGATATAATTTTTTTTTTTTTCATCTCATTATCTCAACTCTTCTGGCGAGGATTCCGAGCTACGAAGATTACTAAAATAAAAAATTAATCCCAGCGCCGCAGGCGTGAAGTTCTGCCTCGGAATTGGACCTCCGCGACGAGAGTTTATCTCGCTTCCGTACAGAGTTCGAAGGGGTGGAGAGGAAGGACAAAAGTCTGGGAAGGAGCGTAAAGCTGTCTGGAACAGGTGAGAATAGTTTCGAATTACGGGGATCAAGGGAAAGTTCCGGGGACATGTCCGAGGATATTCTGCCGTGGCCGTTTATTTCGTCTGTCCTGCGGACGCGTTGTCCGGGGCGTTCTACCCGAACAATAAAAGGGGGATGGCTTTAGACCTGTTATCTCGCGGAGATGAAAGTGCCCCACGGTTTCGTCTCGGTAGGGTGGTTCAAACGCCGCATTGAAGTAGAATCCTAAAAAAAATACCCAGCCTCGAACAATAAAAAAAATAAAAAGCCATCCCAAGAATACACTGAGAAAAGGAGTTTAAATAATGTTAAAAAATAGTTTGCTGGAGGAGGCGAAATAAATATATTAATTTATTAACGAACTTCAGTCGAGCCAACTAAAATTTGATTTTATGATCAAATGGTTCAACAGTTAGGCTGCGTCAATATTGAACCTTAATTCGCCGAACCGAAATTTGTTGCCGATAAGTTAATATTTATTCCGTAATTTAAAACAGAAGATTTGTTAAGATTACGTAAACTCTTTTCTCTGATGTCACCGACGATCCTCGAATTACCGAATATAACAAGAGGAACGGGATCTCGTCCTGGAAGCTTTTTCGTCGAATTATTGAGCGGATCCGGGAACGATTGATCGCAAAGCTTTTCGACAAAGGAGACTAAAATTCATTTCCGCGGTGGTAGACGAGAGGTTTCCGTGGGTTCTCGGTTCCGGGATTCTCGGTCGAGAGAAAAGTGGCGGAAAAAAAAAGGGAAAAGAAGTTGGACAGGGTAGGAGAAGGAGAAAGGATGACTACGAAGGGGGCGTCGAGAGTATTCAGGGCCTGGCCCCGAAGCCGATAACAATAAGGCGTTAATTAAGCGGCGACTGGGAGAAGAGCCGAGAACAAGGACGAGAATGAGGATGGAAAAAGGTGATGGCTCCCGGACGGTTAATTCCGGAAGTTGAATGGTCGAGGAAGAAAGTGTACAATGGCCCGAGAGAAGAGTGAGGATAGACTTTAGTGCCGCCGCGGCGGCGAGGAAGAGGCGCCTCGCAAGCTGCCGAGTCGGAGCTTTCCGGTGGTCGTCGAGGAGGAGGTAGGACGACACGTAGCTGGCACAGTTTTCACTCTTTCCTCTGTCACGCGGAGAGATTGTACTCGAGTCGCGAGAGGGGGCTAAGCGCAGACCTCTTCTCTGGCTTTCGTGTCAAAGCGCGCCGAGTCTGGATGCCGAACTGATGAATCGACGACAATGAACAATTTGGGACAATGGTTCTTGTGCTATCTCGCGCGGTTAAATTAACTAACAGGAATGTCGAAGGGGAATAGTGAACGAATTTATTTATTGGTCAATTCAGCTGAAAACTAAAAATTGAAGAATTCAAGATGTATTCGGGAAGAATTCAAGATGAAATCGGAAAGAATTCAAGAGATATTCAAGAGATATTCACGAGATATTCAAGAGATATTCACGAGATATTCAAGAGATATTCAAGAGATATTCAAGAGATATTCGAGAGATATTTAAGAGATATTCAAGAGGTGTTCAGGAAGTATTCACGAAATATTCAAGAAGTATTCACGAAGACTTGAAGAAGTATTCAGAAAGTATTCGCGCAGTATTAAAGAAATATTTAAGCAGTATTCGGGGAGTACGAATTGAAATCGCCGTTCTATCGGGAAACCTGTCCGGGCGGGTGTGACAGACGCTCTATCGAAGTTTTGCATGTTTAATGCGGGTTTCAGTCTGCGCACATGGCTGTTCAATGTCCGGTCGACTCTCCGAGCCCGTGGACGTAAGTTTACGTGCACGATGGGAGACGAAAAAAAGAAGAAAATTAAACCCGCATGTGACGAGGATTCGCTGGCCGGCGAGCCGGGGGCTATCTTTCTCAAATATTTGTCCCGACACGTGCACAGTACGTACCATCCCTTATCGATCCGTGGGCTCTCCTGCATCCGGCCGTTATTACAGACAATATTGACCAGGCATTCAGCGACAGGACACTCGGACCGCAGGGTCCACAGAGACCGCACGGAATTCTCATCGATCGGCAAGCGACTCACCGAGCTAATCTCGTCTTCTAAGAATCTCGAATTTCTGCAGTTGTTCCGACTCCGATTTTCCCCGACATAAACGTTTCAATTATTGAACAAATAAATTATTTACAAAAATACTAAGAAAAATCTTTTAAAAAAAGCCTTCAAAAATAATATATACAGTTTGTATCTATGCGAGCTTCAAGATTCCCAGTTAAAAAATGGATAAACAAAATTTCGATCGAACCCGAATTGAAATGGATAGCGATCTTTGGATCGCCAGTTAACGCAATTAACATAATCGCGTTATCGAAACAGGTCACGCTGACTACGCCCGGCCCGCGAGGGTCGAGGCGCTAACTGTGTCGAGTTTAAAGGGAAGCGCTTTCTCTAGCTTTTGCTGCCCAAGCTATTTCTAATCTCTGTAGTTGCCGCACAGCTTTACCCTCAAGCTAATCTCCACGTACCTCCCCGCGATTTTTTCTTTTTTTTCTCTCTCCTCCCTCTCCGTCTCCGTTTAATCTCGATTGTAGGTCACAGAAGATATCGATCGAGAGAGACGGTTCCATAGTCGCTGGTGCCGGTGCAGCCGGGCGGACGATAGCTCGTGATCGCCATCGTCGAGTCTTGTACACCGTCGCGCATATATATATGTGCCTATGTGTGTATATATGTTTATATATATATATGTAATCCAAACCGGCCATAGTCCGGTTTTCGCCGATAAAATAAAAATAGCGCTGAGAGAAGCCCCCGCGGTCGCGGCAGCGGAGCCGCGAGCGCAACCCCTTTTGCAGGTGGACGAGCGAGCGAGTAAACGAGCGCATAGACGGGACCGGCGCAACGGAGAGGAGGAAGGAGCCCGGTATGGATATACTGCGCCCATCGATCGGTGACAACCAGCAGCCGTTCGTTATCCGAGCGAATTTCTTCCAGCGGGATAACGTAGAGTCGAGAGCAACGATTAATGACTTTCATAAATAAATTTTTTAAAAAGGGGGCACTGACTATCCGAATAAAGGCCATTGTATCCACGCGATGAATAGACCAGGTTTTCCTTTCTTTTTAATTTGGCGCAGCGTGAGATTTTATTTCGTTTGCTCGGACGGCAGTTTGTTTTTTTTTTTTTTTTTTTAAAGATTGCATGGAAGTTCCATCGTAAATGTTAGTTCGAGTTTTGTGAATTTTTATATTTTTACCTAAAATTGGGAACTATTAGGTATTCGAGCCGAAAGGTGGTCGTCGGGTGGATTCTACCCAGTGTGACCGCGAAGGGTAAAACAAAATTGAAATATTTAACTAACTGCCTAGCGTAATAAAATAAAAATCACAACGAAGCGCTAATCTGATTGCCCTCCTTATCGCGCTTCTCCCTGCAGGGGGAAGCAGAGCGGGGAGAACCCTTTGTGCCGTGTGTCATCGGCGTCGCTGCGAAATATGACGAGTCCCACTCAGGATGAAAAAAAATACATAACGGTGATAAGGAACGAGACGGCTAAGGAAATAGAAAAAAAAACCAACAAAAAGCCCAAAGATACAGAAAACAAGCTCGACAGCGAAGAAAAACTTCGTCGAGTGTGAGGGGGTTTCGAAGTGTCCGCGGAACCCCCCTGAATAATGCACGTCGCGGCGTCGACCAGGATCGCGATACGACGGGCGTGACCGGAATGAATGAAGCCGCGTGGAAGCCTGGAAGGAGAAATATCGAGGGGGTGAACCGACGGATCAAAAAGAAAGGATCTGGGGAGGTGTGAGTGCGAGCACACTCGCACGCAATTTTTTCCACCGAGCCGCAGCGAGAACGAGCGTGAGAGAACTTGCCGAAAGTTCAAGCACGGCGAGGAAAGCGCGTTGGAGGTTCGAATCAAAGAACGTTTCAAAGAGTAAGGTCGACTCGATATATCAACGGCTCCTTTGAACGCGGCTGGGCGGCGAGGGTGGGGATCACCGGTTCCGGAAATGTCGAGCCGGAAGTGGCCAGAGCGAAGGAAGCGAAGCCTCCCCGCCGCGAAAGGCTGGCCTCCTGGCATCGCGCTTTTGCCCATGTCGAATCGTAATTTCTCGTGTTTGCACCGACGAACGTCAAAAAGATCTTTCGCCAGTGTACACACCGTGCCTCACAAAGCTCCGAGCTGACGAGAGAAATAAATATGAGAAATTTAATGCTATACGGGGTATAGCTGAAAACGTGTGAACACGTAGAGATCCAAGGTGTACCGGGAGAGATTTCGAGAGCCACGAAGTTGAGAGAAAAAACAAATTATTGGAGGCTCTCGAGAAGATACCGGGCCGTTTTAAAGGTGGAGGTGAAATGAGGTCTTCCATACACTACGATCGATGCCTGCGACGATCTGGAATTCTGTGTCAGAAAATTGAAAAATGAAACATATAAGCGCGAGAAGACGCAAGGTAGACTGGGAAAGATGAGAGTCGCGAGGTTCAAAGAAAAAACCAATTATTGAAGGCCCTTGAGAAGGTACCGGGTCGTTTTACTCGAGGAGGTAAGATCAGGTCTTCCATAACCTGCGCCTGACGCACAAGATGATGGAAGGAATTCTCCATCGCAAAATGTTGCCGTCATAGTGCACCGGGTGACTGAAATCTGGCGAGAAAAACGCGAAATTGAACGGCGAAAGTGAGAAGTTAATGGCAAAGGTCGCTTCCACGCAATTCAGACGTTTCTCAGCGTGCTCGCGTGACGGCGCACCGAGAGAGAGAGAGTGCTGCAGTCCTCTCGTGGCTCCGGAGCGGTCGATCTTCCATAATTAAACCTGTCTCATTGTTAATTGTCGTGGAATCTCAATGGCTGTACCCTACCGATCTTGGCTTAATTCTCGTTAGTGCTCGGTAACGTGTTCGCCGCTGGATACAGTCGAAACGTAATTCGCTCGGGAGAGAATGGCGGAGGAGGAGGCGAGGGAAAGAAAACGAGAACTGGTCTCTGGTGTATTCGCGATTCCTCGTGCGCACTGCTATAAAGGAAAGCGTACGGAGCAAAATGGAATTTGAAACTATACCTTTTTTGGCTTTTTTTTAATTGGTAGAAATAACTCGTATCGGCCCCGTTCGTCCATTTTGCCCGTTTCTGCTTTACAAGTCCTCGCATGGGATTTCGTTCGTTTCGTCGGGCAAGCAACCCGGAATATTGCCGGTTAGCTGAGAAAATCGAGGGATTTCTGGTTTCCGGTTACAAGTGCTGCCGGATGCAGACACGAGAACCCGGCACGCCGGCAACGAATAAGCAATTTCAACAGCTGAGCATTTGCGAATCTATATCGTCGCTTTTTACCCACGAAAATCCTCCGCCCATTTACCTTCGGGCTATCAGGGAAACCAAACGACCTGTGTGTGTACGTGTGTGTGGCTCTGTTCCCGGACTGGGCGACCTATACCGGATTATAATCCTCTTTGGGAGATTTCACCCAAATCCCTTATGGCCGACGTTAGAAATTTCGTAACTGCAGTTACATTAGCATTTCGGAACTCAACCCTCCCACTTGCACTGAACCGTGCAATTTTCGGTCGCTACTTTGAACGAATCGATTAACCGAGACAAAAAAGAAATTCCGAGAGCAAATATCCATGCTCCGTGTATTCAGTTTGTGAATTGTGGAAAATAATTATGTTTTAGTCTCTAATTTTTAATTCATATCCGCTTCCTGTTTTTTTATTTTTTTTTACGAAAGTTTGTGAGAAGAAATCATAATGGAAGGTTTTTTTACGTGCGGCTGGAAAGCTGATCATCGTTGTGCGCAGGAGTGAACCCTCCGGCCGAGATCCACGGTTGGGATTGCAGGGTGTCTGTGTGCAGGGTGGCAGGGAGGAGCGGCAGGGATGATGGTAATTTCGGAGGGTCGACTGTACGCCGCTACTTCGAGGACGCGCACCCCCTCGTGCTTCCGAAATCCTCGGAGAATTCGCCTCGCTGAGCCGGCTTAGTTATGCTTAACCTACGGGACTTCGAGTGCCTCGGGGGGCGTCGCGACGACGAGCTTTAATACGGCTGCTCGGCCGGCCGGGCTGCAGGACTGGGAGAGGGCGAGAGGGAGAGCTGTGTAGAAACGAGCGATGCATGGAATGACAGCACCAACTCGGCCTGCACGGTATCAAGGGTGTCTCGAAACTCGAACCCGGAAGGAACGATGAAATTTAATTTTTTTTTTCCTAAATAAAATTATCCTCTTCAACTTTTCCCTTCGACTTCTTTTCCAAATAAATAATTCTTAAAAGATTTTACTCGAGATTCGTGATATTTCGGCCAATCATCCCGGTTACATCCGCCAATGCTTTGCTTTTTCCCGAAAAGTCTACGGTCGCTGAATCGCATTCATTACAGATTTTGGTTACCGACTGAGTCGTTTTACATCTACGTAATTTACAGGCCATCCTGCATTGTATCAAAGGCTCGAAACTCGAACCGGGAAAGAACGATCAATAACAATTTTTTATATTTTCTTCAATATAAAATTATCCTCCTGTCTTCGGCCTTTTCCGAAAATAAATTATTTAAGAAAAAAAAATGTCTCGACGTCTCTGATATTTTGGACGACGGCTTTAATTTCCAGGATATCCTGCAGCCTGCCAAGCGGAATGGGATGAAGCTCGAGGCGAGAATCCCGGTTCATCCCTTGCACGCTCGTGTTAATGTGTTTACTCTGCACGGTGCATGAGGACCGGAATTGGGTCGTGTCGCCTTGGCGAAAAGGCGGAAAGGACGAGCCCGACGTGAATGTATATGCAGCCGAGTCAGAGTTGGCCTGGCGTTGCGACGTAAGAGAGCCGTCGCCGGGTCGCATCCTATCCGTGTGCTTTCGCGCAATAAAACGTACTGCGACGGAACTCGAAGACGCCTCGCGGAAAGGCAACGGGGTCGAAACTTCTCCTTCGTCGACGATGAAACTTTGCCCAGGAATTATAACCAAGCAATAAAAGCGTCAGCGTGTCGAGCGTCGAATTAACTCGCTCCTCACTTCCCCGCTGCTCGTCCTCGTCACGATGATGTATGGGGGGAAAAAACTTTTCATTTTCTCTTACCTGCAACAAAGGGGAAAAAAAAATTGCGTTAGTTAATCGGTTCATTGATTTAAATGGGGAAAAAAATTATTCTGCATGATATTAATATGTATAGGGGAGAGCGGGGCAAAACGGGAATGCATGCATGGGGCAAAACGGGCCGTCTTAATGTTATTGGAAAATTGTGATTTTAATAACGCAATATTTCAATTGCTTTCGGACGTCCCATTTTTCCCCATTGATGCATCCCGATTTTCAGCCCCATATTAAATATATATAAATATGCATCTTAATGAGGGAGAAGAAGTTTGCCTCGACGGAACCTTTTTTCTTAATAATTCAACGACACTTTCTCATTAGATCGCCGACAATCGCTTTCTGAATTATCGGGACTAAAATACTTCGCTTTCCATACTTCTCTCCAGGGATATCGGTAAATAAAGAAATAAAAAATTAATACCATTTCGTGCCATCGTCGAGACGGACTATGAAGAGCCGAACGGATACTTTGCTCCAATTACAATAGAAACTTTCTGCTGGATTGTATTAACGTCTGGGACGGAAAGTTTGCCAATTAGCTTCAATATTACATTTAATTATCGGGAAACGAGATCCGCCGGCATCGCTGAAAGTCCCATAAAAATGCACCGCGAATCAAATTTCACACAATTATTATTTAAAAATTACAAAAAAAAAAATATATTTATAAAATCCTGCAGACAAAGCAACTGATACACTTTTTTTTTCCGTCCTATTATGTCGACGAATGTATTGAGAGTTACAGGAATCGAAGACTTTTCGCGTGTCTCGCCGTATCTCCGTACGCGGATCGATCGCGCGGGAGTTCTGCAAATAACGAAGAATAAATAACGCCACTCTCGGCTCGTTTTCGCGATGAAGAATGGATATAGAGCCGGCCTTAGGGAAGGTAAAGAAAAAAAAAGGTAGTGTGGAAAGAGAAAATCGTGGAGAGTCGATAGCAGCTCGGCCGAGCGGGGACGGCCGTGCATGTGCGGAGGCTAGAGTCGCCGCGAGGGACGTTAACCCGAATATGTGCGAACGACCGCTCTCGTCGCTGTCGGTGGCAATGCCGCCGAAGGATGGACGGGCTTCGGGATAGCCTCGCCGGAGCTGCTGCGAGCGGTGTCGAGCAGTCGACGCACGTAACGTCCGGTCGAACGTAGCACATACAGAGTTTACCGATCGGAGGACGAGGACGTCGAAGTTCGAACTGGAAGTCGTCGCCGCCTCTCCACGATCTTCGAGGCGATAAAAGACCAATCGTCCGTCCGTCCGGGTCGCGAAGACTTTCGGCGAAAAGCCCTCTTTCGACATTCACCCGGCGCACTTCCGGTTTTCCGAGAATTTTAATCGACAGTAATCGGCCCTTTTCGTCGTTTGATGAGATAACGGCGATCAAAGGGCACTGAAAATTGGGCGATTGAAATTGATAAGCTTGGATCTAATACAATGGAAAAATAATTATTATAGAGAAAAAAAAATGGAGTTAATAAAGGATAATTATCAAATAAAGATAATGGAAATGGAATGAAAATTCTGAAAGATAATTATCGAATAAAAATAATGGAAATAAAATGAAAGTTATAAAAAATGATTAGCGAATAAAAATAATGGAAATAAAATGAAAATGATAAAAGATAATTATCGAATGAAGATAGTGAAAAAAAAAATGAAATTTATATAGAATAGTGTATGCAACAGTGAATCGACAGACGGGATCGATGTTGTATACTTTATGGCGATATTTGTATATCTATGTATGTATATTTATGGCTTTCGAGTTGATGCTAAACTACGCTGTGCGATATACGATGCCACTCGAGAATCGAATCTGCGGCTTCGTTATCGACACGCCGTTCGAGCGACCAATCGAGGGATAAATTAATCACGAGTTTCGCGGCAGGATGGCTATTTCTCCGTCGGTTAATCCCTGGATCTTGGCCAAATATTGCGACGCTCCGTGGCCGGAATCTCGCTCCGATTTCTCGCCCGCAGACCGGGGTTGGGGGGCGGAGATAGAGTTGGACTCCCCGGACATATTCCGGCCTATGGAAACCCTCTGGGCTCCGAACGTAATTCGAGCGAGAATAACTTCCTCTCTGTCCGCACAGTTGGACTCTGTTCGTCTTAATCTCGCGGACGATTCGGATTAACGAGAGGGCGTTGTGGCGATAAAAACGCCTTGCAATATCCCAGTTACGCGCTTCGTAGAAAAGACCAATTGTTTTTTTCATTTATCTTTTTATTTTTTTTTTAAAGCAGATAACTTTTGGAGCTTAGTGTGGGAGATTCGCGGTTCGCAAATTCCGCGAATATAGAACTGTCGGATGAGAAGTGGAAGGAGAATTTCGTTAAATTGAAAAAGCTACAGTTTAATTGAATTTATTCGAAACAAATTTTTTTCATCGTTCTATTTTTATTAATGAAAATTTGTTAGGAAAACGCCGGGAGTTTCATACGATGAAACAAAGGTTTGAAAGAGACAATTATTGAAATTGATTTTTTTTTTTTTTTTCACAGCCGAATATGAATGTGGGAGGGTGCTCGTGCAAGGTAGTTTGCGATCCTATCAGGCAATCCGATATCAAACCCCCCGGAAAATTTTACGATATGAGAACCCCCAAAGCCCCACGCGGGAACGCGCGTGTGCCGTCAAACGTTTCGTATTTGCACATCCGTTAAGCTCCCTCCCTTCGAGCTCTTTTCTCTCTAGACTTTGTGCACACAGACCGCGAACGTATCTGTGTGCCGTGCAGAGTATCCCGTACGGTCGACACGACCGCAATTCAAAATTGCAGCGCAAACTGAAAGGGTGCGGAATATCCTCTAGCGTGTGGATTTCGTCTGGAATATTTTTCCCTTTCACGAAAAATATACAGGATATAAAAAATGGGAAAAAACACGTTCCTGGTAAAAATTGGACGAATTTTCATCTCGATATTGGACACACGTCATGGAGACATATAAATTTCCACTTCCGCCTAATACTCTTATAACGTTATAGCACATCGATAGAATAATCAATCAGAACATTGATTCGGTTTGAATCGATTTTTTTTTCAATAGACACCATTCATCTATGTTACTTTTTTTTATTGAAATGAAGTCCCGGTATCTGATGAAAGGGGGAATAAAAATAAGGCAGGAAGAGGCAACGGAGAAAAATCGTATTCTCTCGTGTACGATGAGGGGGGAAAACGATCCTGTTTTTCCACTTGACTTTTAAGCATCTCCCGGGGGCAAAAGGGGTTTGCAAAAACAGTCTGTGAAGATTGGCGTTGTGTTCTTCTCTTGTAGAGTGAAATGAGAAGATTGGCAGGGCAGAAGGGGGGGGGATATTACAGGGATAAGTTTCTTGCCTGCAGCAAGGAGGACTAACGAGGCGACCGCAAAACACGAAGGAATTCGATATGAGTTGGGAATCGACTCTGCGAGCTCGCGTTTACGTCAACGTACGTACAGACGCACACCGAAGTGGCGGCAGAATGGTGGAAAGAACGGCTGAAAGACTCGTTCGAACGAGTTATTGAATCAATCGCAACTAACTTCACAGAGCAGAACTTTTTTTTTCACTGAGTGTTCTAACGGTCACTAAATGACGATTCAAAAAGTTGCAAATTGAAATGTTCATGTGGTTTTCTCATAAAAGCTGCAAATTGAAAGTTTCATATGGCCTTCTCATAATGTTCCTTTATTCGCAAAGCTTATTCTCTGAGGAAGCATTTTCTGTATAATTGGCTTCCTCACAGAGGAAGTTTTGCGAATAAAGGAACATTATGAAAAGGAGGTGAGACCCTTTAAAAATACATTTAAAGATTCAGCTTTGGGGAAAACTCTTCGGTACTGCATAGTACTTACCTCAAGTAGTATCTATGAATTATTTTAGAATTTTCTCCGCAGGCTACCGGCCAGCACACATCTCTGTGCGAGCGGACAAACCCGTTTAGAGCCGTAAGATCCTTTAAAAAAGTACCGTTTCGCAAAATTTACCCTTACCATTTTTCGTCAAAAATGGTATTTTTACAAAAAATTTTTTTAGAATTTTTTCGTTAATGGAATCGGTTGGTAAATATGCCACTTGAAAACAATGGCGGAGGTTTTAATTCGATATCTCGAAATTTTTTGAAAAAAAGTGCCGTTTCGCAAAATTTAACATAGGATTCCCTATGCTGGAAATGGTGAATTTTTAAAATTCCGAAAAAAATACAAGTCGCCAGTGTTTTGAGCCGGAAATAGGCCACTTGAAGCCAATGGAGGTGATAAAAAAACGATATCTCGAAAAAAAAAATTTAGTCATTTTGAAAGTGGAAAAATGAGAAGGGGTAACCCCTACAATTTTTCGACAAAAATGGTATTTTTACGAAAAAATTTTTTAGAATTTTTTAGTTAATGAAATCGGTTGGTAAATATGCCACTTGAAAACAATGGCGGAGGTTTTAATTCGATATCTCGAAATTTTTTGAAAAAAAGTGCCGTTTCGCAAAATTTAACATAGGATTCCCTATGCTGGAAATGGTGAATTTTTAAAATTCCGAAAAAAATACAAGTCGCCAGTGTTTTGAGCCGGAAATAGGCCACTTGAAGCCAATGGAGGTGATAAAAAAACGATATCTCGAAAAAAAAAATTTAGTCATTTTGAAAGTGGAAAAATGAGAAGGGGTAACCCCTACAATTTTTCGACAAAAATGGTATTTTTACAAAAAAATTTTTTAGAATTTTTTCGTTAATGAAATCGGTTGGTAAATATGCCACTTGAAAACAATGGCGGAGGTTTTAATTCGATATCTCGAAATTTTTTGAAAAAAAGTGCCGTTTCGCAAAATTTAACATAGGATTCCCTATGCTGGAAATGGTGAATTTTTAAAATTCCGAAAAAAATACAAGTCGCCAGTGTTTTGAGCCGGAAATAGGCCACTTGAAGCCAATGGAGGTGATAAAAAAACGATATCTCGAAAAAAAAACCTTAGTCATTTTGAAAGTGAAAAAATGAAGGGGCAACCCATTCAAATGTTGTCCCATTATTCTGGAAACGATTTAACATTATCATATAATATTGACATTATTATTATTAAATAATATTCAATATAATTGAATATTGTTATAATATTAGTAGCAGTAAAAGAGCTTTATTGCCAAAGTTAATATTTACAGTTATCTTCTCATACTAAACTGTATACCTAATGCTGACCTTACACCTTAGGAAAGGGCCATCGACCTGGATCCTTCGGCCCTATTATGATATTAATATTTAAGGTAATTCAATAATGTACATAAATTAAGATAGACGAGAGTTCGAATCTGAGTGTGATTAGCGAGGCAACAGAGTTTCGAGTTTCGTGCGACGTCGATACCAGAGCATCCAATTATCGAACGGGAGAGCTGCGAAGCGAGTTTCGGAACCGGAGACGGTTCGCCATTCTCGTTCGGGAGACAACTTGTCCCCTCGAGCCTTCGTTGTTGCTCGCCGAATTCTGAGGAAAGATCGTTGGAGCAGAGATCTTCGACGACTGACGGAGAAATGTTCGAGCACATCGAGTGCTCGAGGGTGCGCCGGAGCGCAGTTGGAACAGGAGGATACCATCCGTGGGTAAAGCAAAATTCCCCGGCAGTGGAGCAGCCATTGGCCGCGTCCTGAGAAACTATACCTGTACCGTAATGTATGCGTGCGTTTCGACGGATGTGGCCAATCGATGGTCCGTGGCCGGGCACCGGTACGTAAAACTTTCGCGTCTGTCGATGGCAGTATGAAAATTCAAAGTGCCTCCACCCACCCGCTCCGGCGAATCCTCTGTACTTCTGGACGAGGACAATAGCGCAGTTCCGGAAGCGTACCGGCGCGCCTCGACGAAACTAATTAAATCCGCGCGAGGCTACCGACGTCGCCGAGAACAAGAAAGACGACGAGTCGACGTCTTCGAAGATTCACAGCGATCGATTCGTACCTCGGCGAACCACTCGTCGTCCCTGACTGCGGAGACCCTCGAGAATCCTAGTTCTGTCGGTCCCATTTCCATCGCCAACGGCCTCGAAGAATTCATTTTTTTTACTTCTCGTTCATAATTTTATTTATTTGTTTATTCGTAATATAATAATATTTGTTGTGGTTGCTCAAGTGTATGCACTGAGAAACAAAAATTTGCTGGATTAAACAAAAGTCGTAAAAATAGTTAATAAATACGGTCTCCTTGAGTTGGTCGAATTTATTTATTCGCTTATTTATTCGTTTATCTATTTATTTACTTATTTACTTTATTAAGGACCAGACGCGCGTCTTCGTCATGCATTCAAGGAATTTTTTTTCCACCCGCCCCCATGTAAATTTTCAACCGATAGATGGATTCGAATCGTCGAACGAGAGGCGCTGTAACGCGGTATAATAAAAAGCGCGGTCGTGGAAAAGTAGCTGCGGGCAAGAGTTTTCGATAAGTCAACGACGGGTATAGCTTTCTGGAGAAGGAAGTCTGAGCATCGGGGCAACGAAAGTCGAGAAGGTCGCTCGACTCGCCTTTGGTTAAGTACCGGGCTGGTTTCCTGCGTTTGTATGCCGGCTGTTCGTCCAAGCTCTCGACGGTGTGCCCGGGCACCGATGAATCCGGGCGACCGAGAAGCGGCATCAGCAGCCACCACTGGCGAGAGGAAGAGGATGGACGGGGAAAGAGAGCCAGGCACATCAGAAACTCGCTGGTCGCCGCCTGTCGCTCATACATTATACATGGAAACTCTTCGACGTCTCGGTGCATTTTTCCTCGAGAGATCCCCCGGCTCGCTCGTCCCTTCGGGATCCCACCGGAGAGAACCCACCGTTCTCCCGGTTCCTGGCCTCTCGACGCTTCCCAACGCAGTCCGCACTCTCCTCTGTATCTCGTTCATTCTTTTTGCTTCTGCTCTTTGTATATATTTTTTTTCTTTTTTTTTTATACAAACCGAGTCTCTTCCTCCGCGACGCTCCGGCAACAATACCGGATGGCCGGTAATTCGCGCACACAGGGAATGCGGAATTTTATCGTTGTTCCTGAAAGCCCCACTAAGAGCCCGGTATGCAAGTGGCAAGGTAGGACGAATAAGGCATTCGACCCGAATCGGTCGTTTTCTTTTTCTTTTTTTTTTTTTGTTCATACAGTAGAAACCTCGACTAACCCTTTGAGCCATACATACATTTTGACACTATAAAAAGAATACCTCAGAATTTCATGTCAAGAGATTGGTTTGAAAAATTGCACTGAGAAAAAGATCTAGTAAAAACTGCCGATCATCTAAGAAAAATTGCCATAACACATAGTAGTGGGCATCAAGGCGCCACCTATGGCAGAAAGTCACTAGGTAGTTAAATAAAAAAGACTAGCTTACTTACTATTAATTTTAAAAAAATCCAAAGCTTTACATTACAGTTCACACTATTTAACAATTAAGTGCAAGTTGTACCAAATGTCATTGCAACTCGTCAAAATAAAGTTGCATCATTAGCCATTATTGACTTACATACTTTCGCTGTCTAGTTCGGATTAACCGGGATTTCGATTATCCGGCGATTCTTCGGTCCCGAGCATCCCGGTTAATCGGGGTTCTACTGTACCGTAAAAGTTTGAACTCCGTTCGAGGAATCGACTCAGCGATCGGGTGAAAAATGTATGTATGCGGAATCCCCCGGAGCGTGAAGGTGTAGGAACGATTTTAGAATTACTCTAGTCCGAGCCGAGATCTGCCAACTGGAAACGCGACGAGGCGACGCACGTTCCGTCGGTGCTTTGGAACCGGAAGCGGGAACGGTCCGACGCCTAAGTGGCACTTCCTGTCCCCCTCGACCGCCATCAAGGACGTCTTCGAAACTATACCCGTTTGCACAACTGTGTGGCGCACAGTGGTTGTACAGCCCGTTCCTACTTATACGCCGCTGAAATTTAACTCGCGAGATTATGTCCTACGCTGGCGAACGAACTTTGATGAAAAAGTCATTTGATCTCGTTGGCTTCAATGACGAAGCTCCGTCGAATGACGCAGATCGGAGCTCCAAGACGCGGAGGGACAACGTTCTTTTCTTTATCCGATGCGGCAAACGAGTCCCTCACCTGTGGAGAATCGACCCCGGAAGTCCGCACCCATTTTCGCACCCCCGTTTTCCTCGCCGCGCTACGCCACCAAAAATAAATATTTTTTGGCTTCTTTGTAGTGAAATCGATACGCCAGAACGTGACCGCTGACTCCGTCAAGCTTCCCCGCTGATATCCCGAACGGTTTAAAACTTACAGACTCTGGATGTTAAATCCAAAATCCGAGTTTCCGAATCGGCACGTTTAATGGTGCAGATAATTATGGACGAGGTACAATGCAAGTTCTGTTTTGAAGATCGAGGCACGTTTCAGTGCTAGGGGCGAGCGGAAGAGAGTCAGCACGCTTTGTTGTATGACGTCGATGTTTAATGTTGCTCGACGTCAACCGAGAATCGAATTAACAGGAATTTCCTTATTTATGAGAAATAAAATTAATGACAACTTAGGGTACGAACTTTTGAACAGAAGTAAACAACTACGTCGGTCGAGCGTTCCAGGAAGTGTTATTAAAAACAAAAACGGAGGGCAAAGATTACCATGCCGACGTGTACGAGTTTATCGAGGCGCGAAGATCACCAAACGGACTGACCTTGGCCGGCTCGTTACACGGAACATCCGCGCTCCGCTCGAAAATCACGCGGAGCCGACTGTAATCGGTCAATCACGGTAATCCCAGCGTCCAGCGACGTCACACTCGGGCCAGTTACAGCGGGACATGGAGCAATTTTTCCCAATTGTCGATCAAAGTCGAAGGTACGATACGTTTAGACGAATTGCGAGCTGGCTATAGTCGCGCGACAGCATCCTCGCACCGACGGTGCAAATTGACACTGTCGGTGCAACGACGAACATGCGAGTCGTACGCGACCTCATCGCCTTTCCAGACGACCATTTTGCCCCGCATCTGCAGTCTGCGCCATTTTGCCCCAGTCCGTTCTACGTCGCATAAAAATAAAGAGATTAGAAAATGCACTTGTTTTCCTCCCGTCAATTCTTCACGGTAAGTTAGTTTGAAAACAGATTGCATCCTTTCAGCCGCGGTACTCTAAATGATTCTTTTCATTTATTTCAATATCTCAATGGAATTCCATTAAGTTGATTGCCCGGTTGGACGCCCCGGCAGCGGAGCCGCCCTTTGTCCGGCCGGGTTGGCTCAATTAGGAAAATTTGATGGTTCCCGATATGGAAGTAGGACATAGGAGAAACGGCTGGAAAGGACAGTTCGCGGATGAACGAAGGCATCGCCGACCGGCAGGCCAAATTGGACACGGTTTCGAGTCTCTCCTCCCGGCATGCCCTGGATCCGACCAATTTGCCGTGGTTCACGCGCGAACGCTAATCAGCCAATTAGTCTCGCGAGATATTCGGCTTCTCTCGGCGCTTCTTCATCCTCGGCTCATCCGTCTCGGCTGATAAAGGGCCTGTTATCTGTACACTCCGGGCTCGCCCGGTTCGTGCCGCGACGTCGAGATGCGCAATTCCGATTAACCAACCGCTTTCCATGTTTCTCGACCTCTTCTTCGCGTTCGCATCTAATTTCGTCTCTCCGTCTCCGACGAAAAAACCTTCGACCCGATGCGGGCGATTCGGCGGACTTTCGCGGTCCGTTTAACGCCTCTTATCATCGCCGACTATTTCTCCCGGGATCCTCGAGCCTCTCGTGAACAACAAACGCCGTGGGGCGAAAATTCGTAATATCCGAAAATAGTTTTAAGGCGCGTGTTTTCGCGGTCCGAAGCTTCTATTACGAGAAGTGACGTTGGTTTTCGCGAGTTCGCGGCTCACCGTCGAGAAGACACGAACTGGGAGGTCTCCGAGGAACTTTCGTATCGCTCGCCTGTCGAAATGTTTCTCGGAGCGATAACGATAAAAATTAATAATGATGATTTATTATTGTTACCGAAAATACGAAGCGGTGGGCAAAATAAAGACTAAGAGGACAATCAAAGTCGCTCCGATTTAAATCTGGAAGATGCATCGCACGTGCCGGAGACTCGGCTCTTCGTTAAAAAATTATCGGACGGACTCTTGTCAGTTTTATTTTTCATGAACTATTCTCGATGGCCTCCACGTGGACGGGCGAACGGAGCTACGGAGAGTCGAGACGAGATGTACATTTTTTTAGTCGTTTTCGTTGTTTTATTTTCCTAGGGCTTATCAATGATCGGCATGCGAATTCGTCGACAGATTTTGTCGACGCTCGGAATACGCGAATTTACCGGAAGGCCGGGTAATTCTCGATTCCCCGTTAATTCCCGGTGTTTCGTGTGTACGCGAATCGTGGGTCAGAGAGGCTGCGTCATCCGCATGCGTTTAATACGCGCATGCAAAGTGCAGATAAACAGAACGAAACGAGAGGGCCGCGATCGACATCCGGCAATGGTCGCAGGCCATGGGGTGGGATGAATTTGAAATATCGATGAAGGGACGAGAGCTCGTTTTAACGAGGATGAGCGACCGGAGTCAAAGGCTCGCCGGAGCGGAGGGCGCAACGAACGGGAAACGGCGCGACGGCGAACGAATGAGCAACGAGAAGAACTCTCATCGAAAAGTTTTTAAAAATAAGTAAATATGAAACAAAATTTAAAAGAAGAATTAGAGTGAAAGATATTTGATGGCGCTTCAAGGTACTTCTTGCGAATAGTTTTCACGAGGTAATTTGAGGGCTTTTTTTCGCAGCGTCTCTCGCCGATGATATCGCGTTTTGCATAAATCGCACGCTCTCGACAATTAAACGTGAAACGCGACACGTGTCGAGATGGCGCGAATAGCATTTTCAATCCTCGCCGAGACGACGACGCGTATAGCGCTTCGCCGTGTTGTTACTCGCGTACGTGTGAGTTACCATGCGTCGGTAACACGCGATTTCGCTGGAAGGCACGCTTGAATTAAACGCCCCCGCGCCCCACGATCGTACGTGGACTTTGAGCAATATTCGCTGTGCGCTCCCGCTTCCGTGCCGGGTACACGCCGACTTGTGTATACCACCTGTACGACTACGTACGCATAGCGATTCATGCATATACATGGATCGTGTGTATGTACAACGCCGGACGAGTTCCCTTTTCCGGAAACGCGCTGCCAGCGGAAGACGACAGGAAACGCGTGCTCTTGCCGGCGGGAATAACTTCGCCCGTACATTTTATTCTTCTTTTATTTTTATTATTTTTTACACCCGCATATCTACGATTTGATCGACCGTGAAATATTTTTCTACCGCGCCATCGATAATACTATATCGGGCAAAAATTTACTCGCGTTAAACCCTTCGGAGCGTCGTGCATTTATCAGTATTTCGAGATTAAATTAAAAAAGTGGAACGCTGTTTTGTAAAAAAAATTGAAAAAATTCCCAACCGGAAGTCTCGAACCTGCGAAGTTCTAACGTAAATTTTGTGAGATGTTTGCGATTTACGGTCCTCGACGTCGAGAAAAATGTCGGGTCATTAAGAGAGTTTTAGATGCTGTCGATATCTCGTAATTGCCGGTGGAAGACGACAGGAAACATTTTGCCAATAACATACTGGAACTATTACTACATAGAAACAATATTTGCAGCACCTCTCATATACTTTATTTTTTTCAGATGTTTATTCCATCGAGAAGTGTTCGAAATTTTCTCTGAAACTGACGTCAGGCGGGACTGTGCTGCTCGGACTACCTTAAGGGGGTTTCAGATGCTGCCGATATCGCGTAATTGCCAGCGTGGTGCGGCTGTGAGAATATTTTCTACAGTATTCGTGTCAAGCCTACGTGTGCCGCGTGTATTTAGAAGCACACTCGAGCGAGCGGCAGCTCGTTTCGCTGGGAGCTACCGCGCCCGGATCGAACGGACTATTCCTGGACGTACTTGGTCCAACACCGACGCCTTGACTCGAGACGTTACAGTCGATTCCGGTGAAAGAAGTCCCACCGGCGCTGTACGCTCAGGCGCTTTGTACCTCCCAGCTGCGGCGAGTCGTAAAGGAAAGAGAAAAAAAAAAATAGTAAATTATGCGCATGCCGAGAGTCAAACACTGGCCGACCATTTCTGTTTACTCATCGACCGGCGGCTTTGCTTTCCATTAGATAATACACGCGTCGATGATAAGCGCTTGATCTACGTATATATATAAATTATTCTCCATTAATCAATCACGTTCGAGTGATTGCAAGAGCCTCGGCCAATTGGATTTAATTCCGACAGATTCGAAGCCCGCAGTGCATTAGTAATAATTTAATATTTATTATCCTCGGCTCGAGACATTCCGGTCGATTCCGGTGAAAGAAGTCCAACCGGCTACGCTCAGGCACGCCGTACCCTTCAGCTGCGGCGAGTCGTGAAGCGGATGAAAAAAAAGGATGAGACTAAATTATGCGTATACGGAGAATTAAAGACTGGCCGAACATTTTTGTTCATTGACTAACTGGCGGCTTTGCTGCCCGTTAGATATTACGCGTATTGGTGATAAGCGCTTGATCGACGAATTCATATAAATTATTCTCAATTCATCAATCACGTTCGAGTGATTACACGAGCCTCGAGCAATTTGATTATATTTCGACACATTTGGATTCTGTAGTGCGTTAGTAATAATAGAATTATTATGTTTGTTATTACATTTATTATTATATTTATCATTGCATTTATTATTGTGTTCATTACTATATTTATTATTATTATTATGAATATGTAAAATGAACGGACCGCGAGCTCTCGCATCGCTGAAAACAGGATAAGCGAATATAAATTCATTTATTATTTATTGCCGGATATTTTATGAATGTATGTGTACAGCCGAGGCAGACTCGACTGTCGTGCTGCGGTCGGTGAGTATTGATTATCATAAAACACGGGCGTGGGTTTTCTCAAAGGAAAATCAAGCTCTGGCGTTTTTCCGGTCGATCGAATACAGTCTGGGTAAGGTCGGTCTCGAGACTACGGCCGTCCGGTGAAATCTCGTCGAGCGCCGGACGTTCGGGACAGACGGAGGCGAATAGTTACACGAGACCGTGGGCCGTACGCGGATACGGTGTGTAATATCGTTATGGCTACACGGGGGAACGACGGAGACGAGTGTGTACCCCAGGTGTGGGCAGTAGTCGCGGCATCGAACGCAATTACCCAGCTGGCAGGTGACCCACCTCTCGGCATCCGCGTGGGATTTTAGAGAGTCGGGAAGACCACACTCTCCACTCTCATCATTTTTTGCTATTACAAAATATTTCAAACTACAAAACAACGAATCTGATTTTAAAAAAAGATAAAAGAAAAATGATTTAAAAAAAATAAAATAAAAAAGATTTTTTTAAATTATTTTAAGACATTATTTTAAAACATTACTCTAAACCATTATTTTAAAACATGAACAACTTTTTAAAAAATGTGCCCTCGTGCGGGCGAAGCCGAAAATGTATTTGGGGCGATAAACAGAAAGTTGCTACTTTGTCGCTGAGGTTTCCGTTCCTCCGGGGAGTATCCATACTACGGAGGAAGAGTATCCAGTCTCGGCGGCGCATATACCGTCTCATAATTCTTGTCCCCGAGGCGCACGGAGACAGCCGTCCGGGCGAGGCAAGGCGCCGGCCGTGTCGCATCCTAAGACTTTTTAAGCCCGGCGTATCAACCTCTCGCGGAAACTGGGCGGTGCAGCCGGTGCGCCACTTAATTTATTCAATGATAAATTGCATCGCGGAGATAGGTGGAAAAGCACCTGTACCGAGAAGTTGGCGAAAATTAATCCAATCTGCAGAAAAGACCCCCCACCGCCCAAAATTTCATTGCACTCCCGAAGTTTATAATTGTCCGTTTTACCATCCCGCCCGAAACTGAGTAAAGTTTCATTTCAAACTTTTCCAAGAAGATGGCTCCCAAGGATGTAAATTTTGACTGACAAATCAAAGTACAGAACTCAAAATACGACGAAACAACGTTTAATTTTTTTTCTAACTTGGGGTAAATTAATTTTTTTTAATCGTCACTTTTAACCATTCGGGCGAAACCGTGTAAAGTTTCGTTCCAACTTCCGCGAGACAGAATTTTAATTAAAATGAGTCGAAATGCCGGGGAGAATTTTTAATTTTTGTTCCTTCCTTACTAACAGCGCTAATTATAGCGTTAAACCTTGAGTTCGTGACCTACGGTAACGAGATCGTGGCGGTCGTCTCGGTAATTTCCGAATGCTTCACGTTCGTTACCAGTTCCAATTAATCATCCGAGCGCGGAGTGCTCTGGGTGTTCGTATATATATATATTGTACCGTTAGGCTAATGTGCACGGCAAATGCGTGGGAGTGAGCTCGGGAGTAAACCGACCGCCGAATCCGCACCGTCGACCGCACCGTGCGCTGCATCGCTTCCCGGTAATTCGTGGCGCGGTGCAGCAGCACGCTTCGTGATGGAGCGCCGCTCGGTACGAGCAGCTCTAAACGCGTGCCAAGAGGGTGCGTGTGTCGGTACCGATGCGTAGCTGGGTGTTACGCTGCAGTGACTGGGAAACACAACGCTACGGTTCGAACGTAGCTTCGCTGTTGCCGATAATTAATTGGACTCGATAGCGCGGACGCATGAACCGGCGATAAACCCGCCCGGCGCCGTTGTCAGGCCGGCGTGTGACGAGAAAGAAAATTCCACTATCATAGCTCGGTTACGAATAAAATTAAATTCATAATGGTAATCTATTGATCGGCGAGGTTGACGAACGTAGGCTCAATTGTGTCATTCTCTTCCAGCAGGTAAGATAATAATTCAATCTTCGTCGAAAAGGTGCGAACCATAATTGTGCAACATTTATTACAGTTTCTGTTACCGACTCTGAGTCTAGGAAGGGTGAAGGGAGGTTCGGATGTCGAGGTTCAATCTTTGAAGTGTCATCCCGCAGGTAATAATTTGGTTCTTAGTGACAAAGACATTTCATACCGAAAAAAAAAAATTTATCAAAAATTCCAGAGCTACCCCTTTCCGATCCATTTTTCACGTTTTTCAACGTCCGCGAACGGCATGATAAAACGATTCTAAAACTACGGACAAGGTCCTATCTTGTGTATTTTCACCCGTAGAACACGATGGGTAGCCCGGATTTTTCCTAGCTCCATTGGGAGCCGAGATATCGACTTCTGAAAATCGCAAAAATCGACGTTTTCCGAAAGTGCCTCAAAACGTGAAAAATCGTTTTTCAATGAATTTTTTTTGTTTCAAGGCTATATTCCACGTCTTTTTTCCCGCTGATCACGAATATAACAATTATTTTACTCCCAATCCAATATTTTCCATTTTAATCCCAAAAATACAATTTTTCGTCCATAAAATCGAGATTTTCAATGTCTCACTGTACTTTAGCCCCGAAAAGGCCAGCGGATTCGAGTTCAGCGGGAAAAGATACGTCGAAATACGTGGCAGTTCATTAAAAAAAAAAAGACAAAAACATTTACTAAACTAAATATACATTTTCAAACAAACTCCAATTCTCGGAGAAATAAAAAATTCGATGACGTTAGGTGAAATTCGAGGACATTCCAGGACTTTTTTAAGGTCAGGCAAAATTGGAGGACGATTCCAGGACGCCAAGGACTTCGAGGACCGCTGGACACCATGAAAGATTAAATGACCCTTAAAAAAAAATGGATGTCCGTTTGCGTTACCGACTGAGACTCGAGAGGGCGGAGGAAAGGAGGTTCCGCATCGGCCTAAATGCACTAAACTTTTTCTTTAATAACAGCGACAAGGTTGAGAGTTCTCCAAAGTATTAACACATTCCCATTAGGCTTATGGGTGTAATCTGTGTTTTATGGTTCGTCGTTTCGTCATTGAATCATAGCCCGTGCCTGTTGCACCGTTGTACGGACCTACGGGTGCCCCGAGGCTGCCGGGCTCGATCTCGCTGAGCTCGTTCGCTCGTTCATTCGATCTCGTAGCGTGCACCATGAGCCCCGAGCGGTCTCGACGAGGACCGGTTTTCTTATGGACCGTGTAAGTGACGAGCGGACTCCGAAGCTATATCGAGAGAAACACGCCGACCGCCATCGAGATCGAGCCACGGCGAGCCGTTAACAATGAGGATCGCCTTGCTCGCGAGATCGGAACACCGATTGTCTTACACCGGCGCACCATTGTGCACAGAGTATACAAGAACGTTGTCAAAATATTTACGGTAAAATTTGAATTTACCGAGCATTTGATATCGACGTAAAATAAAATTTAGCGAAAATTTAATATTGACGAAAAATAAAATTTAGCGAAAATTTAATATCGACGAAAAATAAAATTTAGCGAAAATTTAGTATTGACGAAAAATAAAGTTTACCGAAAATTTAATATTGACGAAAAATAAAGTTTACCGAAAATGTAATATTGACGAAAAATAAAGTTTACCATGAACCCGCGAGAGAAAGTCTCGTACATGTGAGCCACAGGAAACGACGAGACGCGACGAATCTAAGCATTATCAGACAAGACTTTGTTTGTCCGAGACTGCGAGAGCCAGTTTCGTGACGAATCGATAACCTCGGGCGAGATTCGCTCGAACTCGGGTAAATTCTGGAAGCGCATTTATTTAGGCCTTCCCCGAGATTTCTCAATTTCGCGAATCGACAATCTTTTTTCACATTTTTATTTGCCGACCATGATTACACAATACGGGGTTAACGCGACAGGTCAATCGCGCAGCCGGACTTGATCTCAGAAAGCCGCGGGGAAAAACCGATTCGACATTCTCCATCCGACGTACGAAACATAATTCAAACGAATTCTTTATTCGCTCATAATTGCGTAGCCTGACTCGATAAAAAATTATCATCATCGACAAGTAAAAGGAAAGTCGTAAACAAAACCCATCGACACAACTGATAAATTTCAACGACGAAATACCCAGAAATTGGAATTCAGCGGGAAGTTAATGTAAACAAAAATGTGATAAAGATGATAAAACTACTCGCGTGTAGAGTCAAAGCGTAGTCGCAAAAGGCAAGAAACAAAAAAAAAAGCCACGACCCGATTCACCCGCTCCGTTCAGTATTTCACAAAGAATCCGGAAAAGCTTCGTTTCCTTCTTCGCTTCGGAGAAAAAGACTTAAAAAAAAAAGAAAAAAAAATAGAACAAAGTAAAGTCGCCGGCGAACGCGAAAGGGAAATGCGGCTTTGCCGTACTGCGGTATGCGAGGCGATAGGTGGAGACTCGTCTCTTCGCTCTCTGTTTCCGATCCGGATAAAGAAGATGGAACAAAATACACCGAGTGAAACGGGCGGTACAGAGGAAGGGTACGAGGAGAAACGAAAAAAAAGGAGTGAAAAATACGAAGACACAGCCGACTGCAGCCTCCGGCTGTTCTAATGGCACTTTTGCGCGCCGCTACTGTGTATTTTTACTCCCTCCTCTACCCTCGTTCTTTTTACGTTTCTCACTCGTTTACGTTCACGCGCCACTCCTGGCTCTCGCTCGACGGGGCGCAGTCGCGAGGCTCGCGCTAAGGGTGCATTTTTTTTTTTTTTTTTGCTTCACTTTTTTTTGTCATTCAATTCTATCCTTTTCGTCCCCCGGTTATCCTGCTCGATTTGTCGCTCCCTTTCCGTCCTCGGCTCTTCCCGAACGCGTCGGTCGCGCCTCAATGCCGTCGCTCCCACGGCACGGTAATACGAAAGGAGCCGCAGGGCGATACCGGTGTGCAAAGGGTGTTACACAGGACGACGGAGAAAGCGGGCGGAGAGCGAACAGAAACAAGGGGGGGAAAAAAGGGAGTCTCGCCTGTGCAGCGTTGGGGTGAACGGGGAAAGAAAAAACAAAGTAAAGCCTAGATGTGTCGAGAGAGGATGTTTTTAAGCCGCGAAGAACGACGCTGGAGACAATATGGAGATTGGGTAGAGCGCGGCCTCAGGAAGCTCGAGCAACGAGGAGATTTAACGGCGAAAAGAAAATGATAGAGTTGAGGTAGAAGAAAAATCTTCCCGGGTGGAAGGAAGATATTTTTTAAAAATTATCTTCCACTTTTTTGAATAAGTTTGAGCAAAAAATAAAAATGGGTGAATGTGAGATGTGATCTCAGTCTGTTATGTACTAAAAACTGTTCCATGTTATGTACGGTCAATAAATTCACTGCTGCTACTAAAAAATATATAAGAATTGGACTAGAGAGAGTGTAAATCGTCGGAAAAGACAGTTAATAATTTCTCGCATTTTTTACAGCGTGCTTTCATAATTACGTTCGTTTTCGAAGATGTTTTTAAGCTGCGAAGCACGACGCTGGAGACAATATGGAGATTGGATGGCGCGCGGCCCCAGGAAGCGCGAGCAGCGAGGAGATTTAACGGCGAAAAGAAAATGATTGAGTTGAGGGAGAAGAAAAATGTTCACAGGTGAAGGGAAGCTATTTTTTAAAATTATCTTAAACTTCTTTTAACACGTTTGAGCAAAAAAATAATGGCTGAAACACTTCGTTCGATGGCTGATTGGAAGCACATATTGTGATCCATGTCTGTTGTACCAAAAATTGTTCCACGTTATGTACCGTCAATAAATTCACTGCCGCTACTAAAAAAAAATACATAAGAAGTGGACTAGAAAGAGTGTAAATTGTCGGAAAAGACGGTTAATAATTTCTCGCATTTTTTACAGCGTGCCTTCATAGTTACGTTCGTTTTTCGTTTATTTAAACCGTAGCGGGAAAGCTTTCATTCGCAGCCAGCACATTCGCGAAGAATTTTTAATTCCGAATGTCCGTTGTTCGCTGGCTCGGTAATAATTTCGTTGAAACAATTTTTCCTTTTTTTTTTCCCCCACGAGTACCGAACTCGAGCAGCTCTGCTCGCTGCTCTCGGCACTCTCTCTCAATCTTTTTCTTCGTGAGTTTCTTTTTTTTTTCCTTTCTCTTAAACGCGCACACTCCTCTCCCGGTAATAAGTAGGAACGTTGAGGTGTATAACTCTCTCGGTTAAGCACACTCGATGAATTCCATTCTATTCTGTATTCAACCGGTTCCCCTGTGGTCTTACCGTCGAACGGTTACCTACAATACGTCCAACGACCCGGTGGACTCGCACAGTATCGAACACCAAGGAAATGAATATCTGTACTTTCTGTACTACAGCCAATAGTCGCGGAACCAGCAGAAACTCTCCCTGTCTCCCGCTCTCTCCCTCACGTGCACCCGCTGTTATCCAGGAATCTCCGAGTGCGCGTGCACGACCCAATTTTGCATATGACTGGGCTTCAGCCATTTCCGCAGTACTCGGCCGGGAATTAAAGGTCTGCTCACAAAAAAAAAAAAAATGTAAAAAGAAGTGGAAAAATTCGATGCATGACCCTATCACAAATCCGGAATTCTTTCCCGCTGAAATTCCTCCGGTTAATTGAAGTGGTTTCACCTCCGGAACTGGAGCAAAAATTTATTCACATAAGTCAGCGAAATTCAAGGTTTTATCGTTCCACTTTCGGAGTAAATCTATCCTCGAGGGACCGACCCGAATACCTTTTTTTTCTTCTTCTTTTTTTACGGCCTATTTCGAATTCTTATGGAAGGCGAAAGGGCCGCATGTGTTCTAGTGGGAATTCGATGGAGATCGAAGAGTGTCCCGGTGTAATCGATGGATTGAAAGTGGATGGGTTTTTATCGTTCCGATAGTTTCGCCCCGCAGCCAGCAATTCCGAAATTTTCCTTCGACGGTGTTACGGATGCGGATTCCCGAGACTCGTGTAACGTCCGGGTTGTTACGGAAATTCGGAGTGCGGGAGATGCAGTGGTAAATCGTCTCGGGCGGACTGCAGTGACTGGGACGGGCGGACAAGCAACGCCAGCGAGCGACTCGCCATTTTATGACAATAGGATGAGGGAGAATGTGTGTTCCTGCCGCTACTGCAACCGTTCCTGGGGTGCCGCCGGTGCCGCTGCTGGGTCGCCGGAGAGACGGGAAATCGGAGTGGGCCATAAAGTGCCGCGCAGCACACCAGCGACTCTCAACTTCGGCAAAAGCAATTTTCCGAATTACCTATCGCGACCCGCTTTCATTTAAATTTCTCCGTTCTCTCAAGCGGAACGATCAATTTGCGTAAAATGTAATATTACGCTGATGGTGCTTTTTTTTCCAGGAGTTCAGCGAACGGCGGAAACTCGATTACATCGAACTCGAGTTGGAGCAAAATTCTCGAAAAACAAATTGTATCGGACTGCTCGTGTCGGAAGGTGTTTCGAAAGGGGACGAAGGGACTCGCTGATAAAACAACCCGCGCAATGGCAAAGAAAAGGTGAATCGCTCAGTGGAATTTCGTAATATCGAGGAGAGGAGAATTAATCAATGGCAGTCTTCCAACTTTTATCCGTAACTTACGAGGAAGAGGAAAGACTGTAAATATGTAATAAAACGTGAAACCTATCCTTCTACAATTTCACGAGTGCCTCCTGCCAGTAAATTCCCCTGCTCTCTTTGCTCTTCAAGAGCTTTATCTCCGTGCGCCCCCCCCCCCCCCCGAGATGCGCCGGCGGAGTGGGGGAGACAGAGAGGAATCGAGCTGCAGTCGGGCGTGTAACAAGGAACGGCGCTTGGACGACTATCCTGGCAATTGCACACTGGGCGATAAACTTTTATCTCCCCCTCTTTCTCCTCTGCGTTACTGCGAAGGGGTTAAAAAAAACTCCGGAAAGAAAATGGAACGGGTTGGATGGAGAGGGGGGGGTAAAGGGATGCGCCTTAACGCGTCGTCCTCTGCTCGCGTCACGGTTTCAATTTCCTGGAATATCGCGGAGCCGGAACGAGCCCGGGTTTTGCGATCTCGACGAGGTAACGACGAAGAAAGGCGTCTTAAAGAGCCGGCGCGAATGCCGCGAAACGCGCTGTTTACGATACGCGCTTGCTGCTCCGCGATTAATCCGAGGGGCGAAGCGAAGGAGCTAAGTTTCCTCGGGAACTCGACAGTGCAATCACACTGCGAAATTTACGGACGAGTCGTGTGCAATTCGTGTCGCTGCATCTGAAAATTTGGGGGGAGGGGCGGTGGTATTGTATTCTGTGCAAAACACTGAGCAAACTTTTCCTTTGGTGATTTTTCGTACGACGCACAGTTCCCGAGTTACGAGCCGATAAAGCTTCCGACCAATGGGATGGCTCGGGCGCCCGTGGCGCCATCTGTCGCGTCGAGCCCATTGATCGATAACTTCAAACGCCCGTAACTCGAAAACTATGCAACGTAGAAAGTTTCGCCAAAGGAAAAGTTTGTTCAGTTTTTAATGCGTAATAAGATCGTACACTCTTTTACCAAACATTTTTACGGGTCGTAACTGCGCGAGACAAAAATTGGACGAAGTTCGATAGGTGGATAAAAAGCTTCTCGAACGACGCGAAGGAAATTATTCTTGAGCAGCGCTATTGAAATTTGATGTCGAAACGATGAATGCCCGCCGCGAAAAAGAGCGCGTGGCAATCACGACGTTTTATGTTAACCCCGCCGTAGAAATATAAAAATGTTATTGGAATATAGTTCTGACGATGGATATGTGAATAGAGTGGAAATCAATATATCGCGAGGGTTCTCGGTGCTCGCGGTATGGGAGAAATATTGTAGTAATAGAACATGTACGAGCTATTATACACCAATACAGCCGATATTCCGACGAATCTCGGGGTGGAAGGCAACGAAGGGAGTTTCCTGGGCCATCAAGCAGCAGCCGCCGCAGCCGGAGCCGCAGCGTCAGGAGTGAGGACGAGGCACCAGCCAGCCATTTCCATAGCAATTTCTATTCTATTTCCGTTGACGCGGCAATGGCGTTCAATTATAGACTGCAATATTGAGGGAAAGGCACGTTTTGCCAATAACTGGCGCAGTCGGAGCGGCCTTTATCGATATCTATCGTCGGGGAACCTCGAGGCTCCCCGAAGTGCCTCTTCAACTCCGTTGCTGATTGCTGAACGCAAAGTCAGCGTTCATGCATTTTTGAATCCACGTGTAAGTGCTGATTGATTTCCTCCGACTTCATTGTTCCAGGCTCTTTCCCAAACTTGTTCGTATCTACTTTCCTGCGACATGAGACCAATAAAGGGTTAAACTCAACAATAATCTCTTGGACATCTTTGTTTGCGGTGACAGTGACTCAATCGCTAAGTCAGCGAACGTTGAGCGTTCGCTCGAAGCGTTTTAGGAATCCCGCTCAGCGATCATTCATCGTTTTCCGGTAGACTGCGGTTTTCCTGACGCGACGATCGCGTTGCCGTGGATGACGCGCTCTCGCGTAACGGAGTTTCACTGACACTGGCGACTTTGGTCGTCGCCGTTTCTTCTTCGGAGTCTGCGGCTGAGAAGACCGACGAAGGCCATGTCTGGCACAGCCGTCGGGTCCGGAGCGTGAACGGGACCCTTGTAGTTCTCCGTTGCGGTGTTCGGCTCGACGACTGGCTGGATACTCGACTCATTAACGTCCGGACCGCCACGAAGTACATAGCTCCGGCCAGTGTTCTGCCGACTCTGGTACTCGGTCGGATAGACGCAAAATATTTTCATCTCAAACAGACGACGCTTCTGTCTCTGTAACGAACATCATCGCCGATCCGGGGGGACGAGAGGGATTCTCTCAATTAGAAGTCGGCGGAGGCAAATCGCGACCGGCTAGGAGGGGAAATTCGATACCATCGTGGAGGTATTTTTCCACGAGCAAAAATACCAAGATTGTTCGCCACTTAGGCCAACATTTTATGTAGCGAAACGGGACAAGAAATACTGAACTTCATTTATTCGATTTTATTTAAATTAAAAATGAAGTCTTCGAAGTTTCCAGTGCTCGTTCTAGTATGAAGTCGCTCGTAATATTTTCAGGGCTGAAGTAGCTTTAATAATAAAAAATATCATCCGAAATTCCATTAATCCGGAATAATGTAAGGAGACACGATAACTTCGTCATTCCACTTTCGCCGCTACGAGCGAGTTTGAGTACCATCGAGGGTCCATTTTGCCCCGTCCAATCGCCGAGAGGGTAGTTGAACCGCTTTAAGAGATGGCTCCGTAGGCTCTTCCCTCGTGTGCGGTTACACTCTCGTATTCGCAGTCATGTACAACCTATCAGGAAGCTCGTTTTGCCCACTTAACATGGAGCTCGTTCGTACGAATCCTTCTCGTCAAAGGATCACACGGACACAGGTTGAGGGCTTACGAGTCAAGGTACAATGGCGCCCGAGCTTTCTCCTCACCGGATGCCCCAGGAATTAATTATATCCGCGAGCTCATCTGCGCGTGTGTGCACGAGGGCTTGTGTGCTCATGCGTTTATATCCTTTGCGCGGACCCGGAGAGTTTCCACAGAGGGCTTAAATGGTCGAAAGAGCTCTCTGGCAATGAAACCAAGATAGTTCCTGTGCAAACGAGCCCGTGAGATTCTCCGTCCGTCGGTCCGATTCGCTGGACCTCACAGCCAACGTATTCTCAAATATCCATGTATATACAGATATATGCATATTCGCCGAACATTGCAACCCAACGTATTCGCAAATATGCACGTATGTATAGTTGTACAAAAGTTGTATTTTCGTGAATTCTGTTGAAATGGACGGAGGTCTGGATCGAGATGGATTATAGCACGAGCGAAGCGTTCGCGGCCGCTAGCGGGTATTGGAAATATTTTCGGGGCGATAGGATTTCTACTGTGTAAACATATAAAATTGAAAATCCCGTTAACTCGTCATCGCATAAATTAAATCCCGTCGGGCGGATCGGGCGAGCGGGTTGCGAGCTAACGTGCGATAACGTCGAGTGCGCGTTGTTGCACCGAAGAAACAATCGTAAATTTAATGCAACCCGTTTCTCCGAAACGCGAATGAATATCGATGAGCGGTCGTTCGCTGCCGGATAATGAATTTAATTCGCGGCAATCGCGTCGGAGCTGTAATTTTTTTGGTGAAACCGCGGATTATTAATGACGAGATCGGGGAATCGGTGGACCGGGCGCTCGCACGATCGAAAACTCGTTTCGCTGGTCCCTCGTTGGGGGAAATTGCAGTGCCGGATGGTCATTGGTAGCGGAGATTATGGGGATGAATTTGTAATGAGAGACGGACGAGAGTTATATCGCCCCGGACGAGTCATATGAAAATTATTCTCAACTTTGTTTAGTCGTATCGTTAATCAATCTTCAATTTCTTGATAGCAGGCCAGTGATAAATTATTGAGTAATGTTATTTATTATTTTACTCGAATATTTTCAAATCTTAGTTTGATTTTTATTTTTTAATTTAGTTTTAACTTCCGGGCGTTGGAGCGTTGCGCGATGCGCCACGCGACAACGGCCACGCGCATGCGCCACACATCGCGAGCAAGCTCAGAACGGGGCTCGACCACTTGCGAAAATTCCCAGCGTGCTCGGGCTGCCTGTGCGCCAGCCGAGTGATTTCTTCGCGCCAGCTGTCGGGAGGCCCGGCTGAGCTTGAACGCGTAAGCTCACGCGTGAACACCGCACGTGTGCGGATTGCGTTGATGGAACGGAGACGTACGGCTCGCGATACTCACGTACCAAACTCGACGCGGATTTCGCCACGCCGAATTCCTCGCCTCCCTATCCGTAAACAGAGCTCACCCACTTGGTTCGCTTTATGATAAACAAATGTAAAAAAATGTTACCGAAAAAAAAATTGGGGCTTCCGCTAATGAAATTTTCCGCGAGAGACGAAAGAGGGAGAAAGAGTTGTTCACCCAGAAAAATAATTTATTTGGCGACCACCGTTTTTGTGGTTTAAGTAAAATATTTATTGGATTTAAATAAATATTTTTTTATCTCAAATTAATATTTTACTTAAACCAAATAAATGGTGGCCGACAAATAAATTTTTTTTCTGGGTGTTTATTCTGTGCTTTGGTAGAGGAGCCCGTTAAGAGCATCAATAACAGAAAAATGCATAATTAGGGAAATAAAAACAGCAATGAAAATTTTTTAAACAGTAATCGAGAAAAAAAGAGTTGATTGTGAGATAAATATCAACTTGATCTTCTATAAAATTCCACATCGGCACGAAGTCATGTGCTTCACACGTTCGGTCAGCGCGTGACACATCGCGAGTGTCGGCGCGATTTGTCCGAGATTTATGCGTAAACGCGAGATAATTGCGAAATATGTGGGCGTGCGCGAGAGTCGCGCAATATCCCGTGACTTCGATGCTCATCGCTCGTGTGTCGCCGGTATTCGTGCGACACGTTTTTTTTTTTTTTTTTTTGCTTGGCAAGCGTCAACATCTATCTTCGCCTGTTCCGCGAGTCCGAGCCGCGAGTCATGTATCTTTGCTTCCCTCGTTTGCTCTTCCAGTTAAAATAAAGGTACTCAGTCAATTAATCTACTGCGAACTGGCCTAAAAAAAATGATGGCAGAGCATTGATACACTGTTACAAAAATGTAAGTAATCCGTTACATTAAATTTAATGTAATGGATAGAAGTTTTTCTTTCTTTAAACTGGTCCATCTAATTCAATGTACCATTGTGATGAAGAATGAATAAACTTTTATAGTAAAATTGAAGTAAATTATTGAAATTGAAGAACTTTTATGAACTTTGAGCACATTATTAAAAATTAAAAATTTCTACAGTTTTTGATATACTGCGCACTCATTTTTTATCACAGTTGTACAAGACATTTAATACGCCAGTTTTATGCGCAAAAACCTCCATTAAACTTTTTTTTTAATAGCATACTGTCCCGGTTCTTACGAAGAATTTATTCCCTTACATTTACTGTATAGTGTAATAACGAATGTGGAGTATATGTTCGCCGCTTTAAGATACGTTGCAGCGTAGCGGCGAGTCAGTCGTGTTACTTGGAGGAAAATTGATTCATGACGCATGCATAAAAGTCGTGCACGATCGTTAGTCGTATACTATGTAAATGCGCGTAATGATCGTCTCGGGAGGGCACGGAGGCCAACATTATCCCGGACGAATTCTTCGCGTGGTACGAGACTTCCGGCTCGGTCGGGCTCGGTCGAACTAGTGCCTGTTTGCGTGCTCGTTCGCTCGGTCACTGGAAACCGAGATTGGCTCGCGTGCGATTTCCCTTGTAAGAAGCGAAATCATTGCGATTTCCATTGTCGATTTCGCTGCTCGAGGTACGCGTCGACCCTTCTCACCGGATCTCGCGAGAAGCGCCATCTCGCGGACGATTCGCCAAGTTCTCATAAGGAGAACTCCCTTACGGTGAAGTGGATCAGAGAGATAGCTGCAATATCGCAACCCAAAAATCTCCCAAGCCGTTTACTTCTTGGGAAAACGATCAGAACAGTGAACTGCGGAATTACTGCGCGCAGTTTACCGTTCTCGTATTTTTCCCTAAAAATTAGCCGTCTTAGAGAATTTTTGACTGCAGTTTTTGCTACCAACCGAGGAGTTGCACTTCACCTTAAGGTGATCTGGTATAACCCTCAGCCCACCTGCCTCGCGCCCAGTTGGTAACCTAAACTTCACTGAATTCCGTTTTGAGATCGCAGAATGCCGAGCAAAAAGAAAATTGTCTCTCCCTGCGTCTTACGATTCCTGAGGGAAAGACAATTTTCTTTTCCCATTATATTTCACATCACCTCAAACTCGTACCTGAGCACGTCCTACCAGAACTCCCCAGAGCCCTCTCGTGGATGATTTCCGAAGTTATCGCTAGAAGAGCTCTCCTAAACTCGTACCTAGATGTTGCTTTGTTTTCATTGATTCTTCCTGACGAATACACAGTTCTGTTCAATTCAGTTGCAAGATTGCACTACCGCGCATGCGCCGAAGAGTTTGAAGAATGATTGCGCAGCTTGAAGTGGGTGAAGAAGAGAACGACGACGGGAGATCGACGTGCGTACGTAAACTTGCGCCGAGCTTGTATGCATAAAAGACGTCCGCGTATGGTTCGTCCGCCGACTGCCTGGCACACAAGAGCCGACGCGTTTACGCAACGGTTCTTTCAGTCTTTTATTGTGCGTGGGCGAGCGAGCTGGTCGAAAGCGGCAGACATGTTTCTCTCAGACTGTGTTTACTCTCGGATTCCCCCCCCCCCCCCCCCCCCTCCCGTTAATAACATCACGCTCTGGATTTACGACTTTTGTTAATGAAACTCAACTGAAACGACTTCATGAAAGCAGTCGATTCAGTTGAATTTCCGTTCGATGAGGAAGTCTGTTCTATTCCTTCGTCCGGATGGAAACGAAAAGATTTTCATGCCTCCGTCACGAGTGTAAAAGCGTTCGCTCTCTATATCGAAATCTAATGGGTCGTCGAGGTATCTTTATTGTTACGACCAGAAGGACAGTCCCATAAAGAGACTAACGTTTCTTTTATGCGTGGGCAAAGACGCCGGATGGTTCGCCCTGGTAGGGGACCGGGCGTGAATGCTCGGTCGACGATGTCGTAATATTTTCTCGGGCTCTCTCGCAGTCCCATCCGAGTGTTCGGTCTCTTATTCAAGTGCACGGGGCAACCCGCGCTCCTCGCACGAACCTCACCCGACGTACACGGCTTCTCAGCGATCACGAGAACAGGTTTCGACCGATCGGTATCTAACGGGTGGATCGTAGTAATTGACGATTATCGCACCGACACATCGAAGCCTGCCAACAGGAAATATCCATATTTTTTTCTTATTTTATTTTATCATCAATTTTTTTTATCAAAAGGGGAAAAAAATCACACATGTACACGCGCTACGACCGGGTCGTGTATTACTGAGGCTGATGAAGCGCCTTTACTACTACTACTATTCATTTCGCTTTATTATTATACTTTATAAAAGAAATATTTTTTAGTAAAAAAAATATAAAAACGGCTGAGAGTAGAGAGTCTAATTTAAGTCACAAGTACGAGGTTCCGATCAATGTAAATCCGCATCCCACGTGATGCAGTTTCTGCCGAACAGAAATAACGTTTAGGTCGGAAATCGAACCGGGACAGGACGACCGAACGACGATAAATAAATTGGAGATAAAGTGGTGCAGACCGGCCGAGAATAAAGAAAACTCGGTAATTCAGGTCACACGGCCGTAGGAGTTAGCGAGGAGTCGGGCCGCTCGACAGATCGGGCCGCGCGACTCCGAGCCAATGGAGTTATCACGAGAATTGGGTTTCCATTCGTCATCAAGAATTCGCTGTAACCTCGAGAAATTAGCCAGTCGGTAAGCCTCCCAGTTATCGAACACTCGGCCCCTTGGCACGATTTTGTGCACATGCAAATCTGCACGCACACTTTGTCGCTGTGAGCCCGGCCACACGGAGACTCTGCAAACTCTCCGATAGCTCGGCGAGCGTACCGGCTCGCGTCGAATCGCCGAGGCACGCTCGCGGCGGTGTCAAAGCATTCTTCCGAGCGTGTACTCGGGTATGGAGAATCGCGGTTGAGTTAATTGAAGAAGAAAAAAACACACACCCATAAAGACTACCTATATATAGCGACCTACCCGAGTGGCCGATGAGGGACATTGACCAAGGTCTTTGGGGAGGTTGCACATCTGGGATTACACGTTATACGCACGTATGTATTTTTTTTTTTGTACTTCATTTTTATTTCATTTTTTTATCGCGATTATTGTGTATTTTTTTTTGCCAATCGTCGAAACGCACCGACGATCCGATTCGCCGTCGAGCGAGGGACTACGTATTGCTGAAATTTCGGGGGCTCCGGGATTCGAGAGTCGTCGAGCTGAATGGGTCGAGCGGGACGAGAATACTGGGTCAACGATCCTCCGAACGCGAGAATCGAGCCAGCGGGCATTATGCTCCACGGGAACGATCCAAATTTCGTATGTACGCGTATAAATGTTTCTACTATGTAAAACGCGAAATGTACAGTGTCCGCGTGGAGAGCCCGCGGGGTTGGCCATTTGCTTATTGCCCGGGCCACTTCAAAAGCTCGTCCATTTATTTGATGCGCACCGTCAAGGTACAGCCGTGGGGATTTTAGTGGCTATTTTGATACTGAATATGTTGGTGATAAATGAAATTGAAATTTTCAATCATTTATTTTTTATGATTATTTATTTTTTATGATTATTTATTTTTTATAACCATTTATTTTTTATAATTATTTATTTTTTATAATTATTTATTTTTTATGATTATTTATTTTTTATTATGATTTAATGGAAATCCAATTTTCATCTCGGCTTCGGAAAGTGCGAGTAGCAATATCGATCGAGTAAGAAGTAAGAGAAGCCCTTTAAAGGAGATCCAGGGAAGGCGGCGTAGAACTCTCCGAAGGGGACAGGGAATCTTCGCGGGGAAAGCGGGGGAACGAATAGCCTATAATCCGTCGGCGCCGGCCGTTTCGTAATTCCGCGCTCGAAGACTTTTTCAAAGGACTTTACATTCGCTTAATAGCCGCTGCAGAATGAGGGAGAAGAGCAGAGCCGGCTTCGGAACTTGAGCCCCGACGCGCCTCAATCTAAACGCTCTCTCATGTAACGACCGATCTTTTCAGAACGTCTCGTCCCAGTTAAATTGCCAGTGACTCAAAATAAATACTTCCAGTTGTTGGCAATACACATTCAATTTTTCAAATATTGATTTTTTGAAAATTTCGATTAAAAAAAAATCATTGTCTCTGCACGTCCGTTCTGTTAAATATTCTATGGTAAATATTCAGAAATTATTCCGGCGTACCCAGTAAAATCCCGCCCTACTGCACTCTTCCCTTTTGCCCGACCAGGCAAAAAATTCTCTGATAATCAAACCCCTACCGAAAAAAAAACGAAAAATTCCATCCCGGTTAAGAGATCCAGATTTAACTCGCTCGAGCTAAAATTCTCCAGAACGCCGAGATTCCGCGCTTTGTACGATATCAGCATGCAAAAATGTTTATAAAAAAAAAAAAAGGAAAATCGTTTTTAAAAAACCGCATCATCCCTGTGCGTGCATTTTGCTCGGTAAACAATAAAAAATTACCCCTGCATACCCAGTAAAATTCTGCTCTACCGCACTCTTCCCTTTTCGCCAAACGGGCAAAAAATTTCCCTAATAATCAAACACCTATAGACATTTAAAACAAAATCCCTTCGGGTTTAAGAGATCCCGATTTTACTCGTTGGAGCGTACAATCCCAGCCTCGACGGTCCGTAGACGCACCGCCCGTGCCCCGCTCTGTACGATATCAGTTCGCAAAAATGTTTCCACGCTCCCCGAATGCATGCATCGCGTTTCGCTCGTCGAAACAGTTTCGGCGAAGCCGGTAGGCAGTCCCGTGCAGCGCCCTCTCTCGACGCGGCGCGCGACCGGAAAATGGCCGAAGTGGAGGAAAATGAAAATGTTGAATACACTATTTCCATTCCCTCAGCCGGAAGAAAAAAGAACGCACACAAACTCGAGATGTACTCGCGTAGGAACAGTCGAGAGAATGGGTTTCCGTTCGGTGCCGGAATGTGCACGCTCGCAGTACAGCGGCGAAGTCCACCGTGCGAGAAAAGTGTGCGTCGCACGGCGGCACAGATCGTGGAATGGCGCGCGTTTGTCGCATGCACACGGACCGACACACTGGGACAAATGTGGCGAGCACACGGTGGAGAGCACGCTCGCAAGTGGAAGAACGAAAAAGTTGTCGCCCGCGGGACCGCGCTCGAGCGCCCGAGCTGGATGGATGAAACTTTTTCCTTGCTCTGCCCCCCCCTCGGACGAGAGGCTCCCGAGGAAAACTGGAGAGTAACAAGCCAATTTTGCACGGGGGCGCGAGAGAGAGCTCGCCGGGCGCGGATTTTCGAAGTGGCTGGGCCGAGTCAGACGAGGCCGAGCGAGGCACGGAGAGAAACTTACATAGGGAAACTCGCGCCTCGCTGGAGTGTCGTCGAGAAAGTAACGTCTGAGAGCGAGGATAGGGAAATGGAAACGGAAGTACGGGGAGAGCGAAGAGGCGAGAAAAATAGGCGAGGGTCGGTAAGAGCGGGCAGGGGAAAAAGCGCGCGCGGGAGGGAAAGTGAGCGAAAAAAAAAAATTTAGGACGCGAGTTGAAAATGTGGCATGCGAGGCGAGCGGTGGAAAACCACTCGGAAAGTGGCTTCTTCGAGAACGATTTTCAAATGTATCCCGGCGGGTCGTCGAGCGGCCGAGGACTTTTCGCGAAACCACGGCTACCAACTTTTCGTCGAGGTGGTTCGACGATGCCGAAAATAAAAAAACATCTCGCGGATGGGGTGAAGAGGGAGTTGTTTTCTGTCGGCATGGAGTTCCTTATATTTTTTTTTATAAACAATAAAATGAACTTTGAGTAAAATAAAATGAGATTTTAGTGAAGTAAGATAACATTTTTGTAAAAAAAAGAGTCGGAATAATCGTTGTTTTGGCGAATGAAGTCTCTAACTTAAGGTAGGTAGTCCTTGCGAATCTGAAAGAATGCATCGGTTTTCAGAAAAATAAACGAATCATTTTCATTAAAAGACGAAGTTAGGTTTCTGGGAGATTTGTTAAACAATTTTATTTTTCATCAATTTGTTAATAACATTTTGCAATTATTATTATGCAAAATTGATCTTTTCAGTCCCTTCAATATGCTTGATTTTTTCAGATTTTTAATCCACCGAGAAGCGTTTGAAATTCCCTGCCATTTCTCTGAAACTTACGCAAAGTGAACACTGTTCGCAAGGACTGCCTTAAAAACTGTACGGGACTCTAGGTCAGTGCGCAGACGAGTGGCATTTTCGGCTCGGCGGAGACAGCACGCGCGCGAATTTCTAGAGCGAGCTTGAATGTCAAAATTAAAATTACTCGAGTCTCGCTGCACCGAAACGAAGATAATTGCATAACCGGGCGGCGTAACTTTTACGAAGTTCGTGGTGCGAAGTTTAGTCTTTACAGCCATCCTAGATTCTTCGTAACGAGGATATTACCCGAAGCCCCGCTAATTTCCTCCCACAATGGGAAAGTTCGAGGTGAATGGGACATCTTCGCGCTCGCGTGTATCGGGACGATTTTTTATTAAATAGTTGGACGATTGTTCGTCCACGAGGCAGGTACGACAAAAGGACGAAGTTCAACGGGCCTGAATGCACGCGCGGGTGTATATTCGGAGCGCGCCTATTATACGGCATAATAGCCGTTGAATACAGGCGCCAGTGATATCGAGACCGCGGGACACGACTCGCTCGTTAATAAACTTCGCCGTACGTATAACCCCCGGCGAGCCCGGCACGGCAACCTCACTTCTGTGACCTCTCACCCCATTAACGCTTTATCGGAACCTTCGCGAATTACGGGCCGGCCGAGTTCGCGACGGAATAAGTAGCGAGTGACACGTCCGAAGACCAGTTGACCTCTTCGGGACCGAAACTGACAAACTCTCGTGCGCACTATCCCCGAAAAACTAACATCTTTCTTCATTTTTTAAATATATATACTTTTGCAAAAATTAGTGATTTCGCGGATTTTTAAAAAACAATTTCTTGGCTTCTCCATGGAATCGCTGGAAGACTCGGGTGCCTTTGTCATGAGAAACCGATATTAAAATTTCAATTTTTGCTAATTTCAGCTGAGCTATGAAATTCCTTGAGAAATCCATGTTTCCAGAATTTCCAGGATCTTTAAACACCATGATTATATTATATCATATATATATTATATATATTAAAATATAATTTTATACGATAAAATTGCATAATGATGAAATCTGAATTGCCAAGACGAAATGATTCGATGAGAGTCTTTACGAGGCGCGTTGACACGCGCTTATTTTCTATTGCAGTGTCGGCTCGGTAAGTAGACAGGCAGACTACCCCTTTCTTCGAGGAGGACGGTGTAGTACAGGGGGCTACGTCGTCGAAAGGATATTATAGGGCGAACGGGGAAGCCTCCGCCGTAGCACCGGTTGATGCCGCTGCCGTGGCACATTGTCGGGGCTTCTTTCGCATCGATTCGATCGGATTTCACCGATAAACCGTACCCGACGACTAATCGATGGAGCTACGAGTGAGAACCGAGCGAGAGGACTTCACCCTCTTTCCATTTCCGCGAGCAAGAAACCGCTCGACTCGGGAATCCCTACGGAGCCTCTCATACCCCGTCCCTTCAGCCTCCGAGTTTCGAGAAGTACTAATAGAATCTAGTCTATCGGCGATGGAGATGCCGAAACTCTCGACATCTTCGGAGGGGAAAGCGCGCCGATCAATGTAAACTAAAGGGTTAATTGTGGTCCCTGTTTTGGTGCGAAAACGAAATTCATTTGTCAAGTTCGAAATGACTCGAAAAAAAAAAAACATTTTGCAAATTAGCTTAAGTAATTTTTTTAAATTTATTTCCCCACTCTAAATTTTACGCCGAACTGGCATGTAATTCTAAATTATAGTATCCGAGTATTGAATTCCCTTTTGCTGAAAGTAATTATATATCCCTCGTTCGTTAAACCAGAAAACGGTTTATCCGTTCGCTTGTCTTCAAGGACCGCCGAAAAGGGCATAAAAGTGCAAACCGGTAACAGCCGATAATTTTCAACAAATTTACGACGCCATAAACGCGCTTCCGTGAGTAACTTCGGTAGCGAAGGATTTTGTCCAGCGCATCCGTACACATTCGGCGTTAAAGTGATCAAGTGCGAAATAACTTGAAAAATAACGAAAATCCATTTGTACTTTGCTAATTAGCACAAAGTAATTTTTTTGTACTTCTTTTCCCTCTCTAAATTTTACACCGCACGGCCGTGTCGCTGCAAACTTTAGGAACAGAGTATTAAATTCCCCTCTCTCGAAAATAATTAAATACCCCTCGTTCGTTAAACCGGAACGCGGTTAATCCGTTCGCTCGACTCCAAGGACTACCGTGCAGGGCGTAAAAGTGCAAATTGGGAACAGCCGAAAATGTTCGGCAACGTTTACGACGCCATAAACGCGCACCCGGCGAGTAACCTGTGGCGAAGGATCTTGTCCCGCGCGCGCCCGCGTACACACTCGTCATCAAACTCTCGAACCCCGAGAAATTGCAGATCGGTGCACGTGAAAGCGTCACGATATTGCGCGAGAAACTTTTACCTCGAGCGTGCGGAGTGCGGAGTACGATCTGCAAGATCCCGGAGGCTTGCGACGCCTGTGCGAACGAGCGGACATCGTCGTCGGTGCGCGAAGAAAGGACTCGAGCCGAGAAAGATCTGTCGGGGACGAGCGCGAACCGTCGCTACTGTAAAAGGATATTACGCTGCCTCGATGCCACGCGGCACCATTGGCATCCTTTCCACGAATTAATGCGGTACGGTACGCGTCAGAAATACATATGTGCGCCTCCGCGATACGCCGACGATAGCGTGAATCAATCTCCGAGCAAAAGTCAACAAAAATATTCTACACCGGTACAGCGCCGAAAGCCCGCTGTACTGGATGCCTTGAATGAATTTCCGCGCGAGCCGTCCGATCACGCGATACGCTACGAACGTTCTCGTAGCGAGTAAACATCCAGTAGTTTTCGGTTAGAGTTCGAAGTACTCGGAGCCCGCGGCAGAGTCAACACTGCGAGCATAACAGCGGCCCGAAGTCGGAAGGACGCAGCGAGCGCGAATAAACACGGGTTTATATTGCCGTTCGTGTGCTGTATCGTCGATACAGTGTTTATACACAGCACCGGCCTGGCCGGCGACTCGAGAAAGATTCACGCTGGAAGTCCGACGGAGATAATAGTAAATTTTCCCTCGACAGAACGCAGCCAATATCGGCTATAGTAAACGTACGAGATCTTCCCGAAGAGATTACATTACTACATCCTCGTAATAATATTATAGTAGAAGCGCGTAGAGCCGTAACTGCTCTGGCAGGCGATAAATCGCAGGGGGTTCCTTGAATGGGCTGGGCAGTAGCGACGTCGTTGCCAACCCACGGGCGGTTTTTGTTACGGTCCGTTGTACACACACGAGACTCGTTTTCTCTCTCTCCGAAGCGCACGTTGCGGCACCCACACGTCGCTTTTATTTTTGACTGTACCCTACGCTGTAAGTCGAGTCATCGCGCCTCGTCGTCGATTTTATGTGCGCGTTTCGTTTTTTCCGAGGGATGTAAGTTTCGTGCTGATGATGAGAGGGCGAGGGTGAGAGGGGAGAGATAAGGGTGTGGATGTACATCCCCGTCTGTGTACCCCTCCGAATACGCACCATGTGGTCACGCTAAGATTCAACGATTCCCGTTTACGTCCCTGGGGTGTCTTCAAGCTTTTATCTTTTTTTTTCTATTCCGTCGGTCGGGATTAACGAAAGTGAGTCGGATGAGAATTCGGTGCTTCGATACGTAGATTAAACAAAAAAAAAAAAAATTCCCGAGATTATTTTCGAGAGAACGCGTCATCCGTCAAAAGGGATCCGAGGTCGTCGTGCTCGCACTATGGCGAATTCTTTTTGGTTCCGAGGACCCTCCACGATACCTTCCCAAAGCCTGTCCTGACCGGCCGTCACTGACCGTTTTGTCAGTCCCGCACCGCCGACCGGTTCCCCTTTGCTCTCTTCCGTCCGTCCGTTCCGGCGTTGTGTACACGAGGAAACCCTCGACTATCTCATGGCCAAGGACAAATACTACCGTGGACGAAGAGTCGAAAGATTCCTCACGAATATTTTACGATTATACGCAGCTCGAAGAATCGACTAACCGTAGAAAACGCACGCATCGGTCGCCGCCGAATGCCTGTGTAACGCGACGCCCCTTATTCTTTACGATTATTACCCTCTCGTCTCGCTACGAAACGAGCACGATTGTTTTCCGCTACGCTACATCCTCCCGAAAAATATACATGCGCGTATAGTCGAGTCCAAAGATAGAGTTCACTTTTCTGGAGTAGTAAAAGCGCATCTCGAATGCTTAGTATCGTAAAAATTTCACCGAACTATCTTCTCGTGCTCATTCAAATTTCATAGACTTCGTGAAAAAAAGTTTACAGTGAAAACATAAGAAAAACATGTTTGGAAACGCCTCACTTCGAAATTTGAATGTTTGGATGGTTCGTTAAAGGGTCGAAGAGATTATTTGAGGTCGAATGTAGCGTTCGGACGGAATATATTTGACGCTTAACGGCGGCAGCGTCCAGGACACATGACAGAACAGGCCGAACGTATTATTGCCTTATTGTCTCGAACTCACCTCGCTTCCAGTAGTAGCACCATTGCATCCGACGATAATTGCCGCCGCGCTCGCTAGAATCAAGTATATCCTTGGCTGCATCCTAAAGCGCTGTCCTCGGGTCTCTTGCGAGGCCCTTCAGGTATCACACCGAACGTAAAAAACCAACGAATAACGCTCGTCGGGAACAAATCACCAAAAAACCCACGGAGCAACAACGCGAACACACCACACTGATCGATGAAATGTGAGAAACTGAGGGCGCGTCGGTCGACGGACTCGCGGAGCGGCCGAAACGACGGCCATCTGTATCATGCGCCCAGCGGCGACGCGCAGCGCATGGTGGGAGTACTAACGGTTTTTCAAAATTTACCGGAGACCAGTCTTTCGAGACAAAGAACTGGCGTTCATCGATTGCCCTGTACGGAATTGTTTGCTTACGAAGAAGTATTGATCAATGCATTCGTGTGTACTTTGTCGTGGGGCTTAAATGCAATGACGAGAGTCCGGTATTTACGATTTTTTCTCGGTACCGTCGGACAGATCGTTTTCAAGGCCTCTCAGGAATCTCAAATTTTCGTTGATATCGCGATTGTATTCTTCGATCCTTTCCCCCATCGCGACAACCTTCTTCCGCATGGCCCTCACCTCCTCCTCCGTTTTTTCCTTCAGAATTTTCAATAGTTCGCGATCCTTGAATATCGAAATTAGTGCGAGATTCTTTTTTACCACGGGCTTTTCGATCAACTTAAGTTGCACGCATTCGTCAATAGCACACACCTGTCTGTAGTAGTATTCGCTCTCGAAAGCAACGCCTTTGTCGAAAAAGTTGACCGTTGCCGGTTCGCTCTTCTTTGTGCTGAAGCATCTGCAACTGTCGACGTTGATGATCGAACGTGAATTAACCTCCCGCGAAGAGTCACAAATAACGGTGGAAAAGAATATTATTAAGGTTAAAGTCGTCAACGCGCCATGATCTCTAGAACCCGCCATTTTGAAGTCGCGAAACTTTTGCGCCAAATAAAAAATAAGATAAATTGTGCGCAAAACATCGATAACACTCACCGTGTCGGTAAACCTCGAAGAATTTGTCGAAACATGTTCGTAAAAAAAAAAATCCTCAACTAAAACGCGATCGGATAGAAATAAATTTCGATAAAAATACGTTTCAAGAAAAACAACGCGAATCGCGGGACAGATGAACGTCGATGTCAGGTGAGTAGAAACCGATCATTTTTACATTCCATCAGCCTTTTATCCCCGCAAGACGAAAGCAAGACGATCGAATGTCGATTAACGAAAGCACAATATTTTATTTTTATACAGTATGATAAACATTTTGGTAGAAATAAAAACTTTTAAGAATTACCGGCTACTGGCGAAGGCGCTTTTAGTTATAATGGATGCATGGGAAAAGAAAAATTTCAGCGCACGCTTCTATAGGAAATCGATGATGTTTTAGGGATTTGAATTTTAGCGTGTTCATTCCTTGTCTATTTTGCTGATTCTCTCTTTGTGGCGATTGATTGCTTCCTGGTGACGTTTTATCTGCTCCTCGTGAAAAGATATCTCATCATGGAGTCCCTCTTTCAGATGCTTCAGTTGTTCTTTTTGCTGAGAAGAGACAATATTTTTATTTCAGTGCTAACGTTGCTATGGAATCTTGGATGGCAGAGCTGCTTCGATACCCACCTGATTGTAGAAGTACTGGTCCTCGTGCGCTGCCTCCATCTTACCAAAGGAACCTCCGGCGGAGCGGATACTGCCGCCTCCACCGCCTCCTCTGCCAGCACCGGAACCAGGCTCACCGCTCATCCTCATTCGGCTGCAAACAAACATAATTGTAGCTAAAAAAATGTGAGTGCATTTTTGTTTACTATTTCCATTAGTTATTCCTATTTGTTCATTAGTTGGTACTATTTGTCTGCATCTTTTTCTCCTTTCGGTAGTTTTTCATCTTTTGTCGTTCTCTGTTCAAAATTTCCAGCGTGGTATTAATAGAACATTAAAGTTTTGAGATTTGAGACAACAAATTCGAATTCCAATAGAAATTGAGACGCGCTTCACGAGACTATGGTTTATCATTGCGAGATTACGGTTTATCCTTCAAAAACTCACGACTCTAGGCTTTTACTCCTGACAATAATAGCCCTGGGTCTAAATTAAGAACAAATCGGGCGATAAACAATAAAGATGTACAGGGCCTACTCGGCCAAAATTGACAATAAACATGTTACATAAGTGTTCTCGGAACTACGACATAATTAGCGATAATCGTAGTAGCAGGTATAGTAACGGTATCAGAGTATCGATCGAACGTCGTACATTAATTAATGCGAATAATGTTTAATCGTCGTGCAAATAACGCGCTATAAATCGAGGGAAAGAATCGAACACGATAATGCCTCGTAACCCGACGAAGTATCGGTCGCCGGCTTGCCGGGTTCGAAATCATTTTTGGAAACGACAAAAACAATGTTTTTCGAGAAATATCAATCGCTAGAGTTAAATGTATGAAAATATTACCTGCTCGATGCGATGTTACGAGAAAATATAACGACGGCGCGTTGCATCTTTGTGGGGAATATGTTGCGACGTTACTCGGCGAGAAAAATTATTTCACGTTATGGCGAACTTTCGGTTTGCGCGAAGTACGTGATCGCTAAGAGAGGTAGCCGAGAAGAATGTAGCGAGAAAATGTACTTCTTCTTGTTCTGCTTTCCAATTGGGCAGCATCCACAACCAGCGAACACTGCCTGGCCACAGGGACAGGTCCTCGTCGGCCAATACGTGAAGAGGAAATGTACTTGGAGCGATCGCTAGGAATGCGATGTGTCGTGGAACTATTCAGTCGAAGCCCGCGCGCTCTGAAGTCGAGATCGAAACGCTATTGAGGTAAATATAATAATCTTGGAGAGCACCTGTAATATTCAGCTGCATGGGTTTCGATCAATTGTTTCTTTATCTCCACCGTCTGTAGCGCCTTTACAGCAACTTGCTTCTGCAATTCGGCGCGTTCCAAATCTGTATTCAACCTTTCAATCTTCAACTTGAGCTCTTGCCGATGCGCCTCGAGCTGCATCATCGACGGAGCTCTCAAAGATAGACATAACTTCCTGATTATCAAATGTTCTTCATTGTCTGTTTAAGAGGAAAGTTTCTCTTCGTTTCTGCTATCGCGTACTAAAATATTCAATCTTTAAGTAGCAATAGAATATTTATTGACAATATGCCAAATGGTACAATTTTTTGAACATAGTATGACAACGAAGATTGACGAGAACACATAAACATTGCCAATTGGCGATCGACCGAAGTCCTTCAGCCATCAATCTTTTGTTTAAATTAAAGTTTTTTGTACCGGAATCCTCGTGAACAACAACAACAACAACAAACCTTATCTTTCCATACGTATTTTGCTTACTCGTTAAATAATTCCGATCATTGGCATAAAATCTGGAAATTTTAAAGGACTCGGGCCTTATCCATGAATTCCTACTGTACCAAACAATATATTTATTTATTCAAGTAACATTGCCTTGTATATGAATTTCTCTTTCAGTTACCCATAAGTGATGCGGTGGATGCTTTTCGACGAGGAAACCAAAAAATTCAAGACCCTTTCGGAAGATGGCAGCACAAGGTAAGATCCGAATGTTTTATATCTTACGTCTCTCGAGGATTTGCTTGAGGCTTTTGAAATGCAAGACGGCATAACGATACTGATGAACCGCCTCTGCGTATGCAAATAACACGTTATGTATCTCAGCAATGATACAGGTACAGGCTCCTCATCGCCATTTTCTATGACCGACGGATCGTAGGTACGCCCATTGAAATCCACTTAACATACATTACTGTATTTGCAACCGAGAAAAGTCTTATGTCCCTCTAATGACAGACATTTAATCCGGACTCGTTAGACTATTATCTGCAAGGGGCAAAACATGTCGCTTCGAAGCTCGGAGCAATTTTGGTCATACAAAATCGATTGCGTCGACTATGAATCAATATATCCGGGAGTAACAACGCGGTAAACAACTACAGTCTTATAAGTACTTCTCTGAAAAACAATCCTTCGGTTTTCTTACATTTCCATACGGAAAATCGGACGCGTAACGAATTATGCAACTGGGCTTGTTTGTTGGCTGGCGAGTGCGTTGCGTACTTTTGCTATCTGCACGAGAGTCTGACATGACAATTTAATAATCGATAATTGATTGAAGTAATCAGTCATGATAGATTTAAATTATACGTCAAAGAAAATGTTGAACATCAGAAATGTTTGGATCGTCCTTAGACAAACGGAAGTCACTTAGTAACCGTCCATTTCGTTGTTTGCTTCGATTGCTTTTCGTGCAGGTTTTTTGAAAATTTATGCGATTCTATTAAACTTTCGTCGATCGCCACTCGAACGTTCATAGAAAAGCACACAAGATTGTGCAACACACTTGGAATAAGGTCCCGCGTACAGCGTCGTCCCCCGCAGCAAAAGTCGCACACACCGATATACATCGACGAGACTGCCGGAGTGCAGAACTCGATACACGGCTTCAGTCACCCCGACGTAACCGTAACGACCGGATCCGACGGTGGTCTTCGTTCTAGGGTCCACGTGAACCACCCCGTCCGACAACATTGTTTCGTTTTCATTTTTTTATTTTTTTATTTTTTCGATCCGATTGTCGGTAATATTCCTCGTTAAAGTGCAAACGATTTTCATTTTTTTTTAATCGTTAATTGGAGTAATTTTTACGAACCCTCGATTGGTTTTACAATCGACAGATTATTTTATTTTATTTAGCCATTTTTGCGAATTTTAACGCTCAAGAGTGTCTAAAATTTCACTGCCAGCGAAACGAATGTGGTGCAATTTTCTTACGCACGTGCTTTTTTTAACTTCGCGATGTGCATTCATATTTGAACTTCCGTGGTGCTTTTGTGACGACGGTTGAAGATTTTGTGACTCGTGTGACTCAGTAATTTTGGTACAGCGACGACTATCGAAGAAGCAGCTCTCTCTGATCATCCAAAAGGTAGGATTACATTTTGTTTAATTTAATGTAACCGAATTATGACTAATTGACAACATTCATTGCAATGGAAATTAGACGATTAACATGTCGACGAATTTCACGTTAAACATAAAAATGGGCCACAAACCGGCTCACTTAATCGTTCGGGTAAAAAACCCCGCCCCACTGTTCCCACCTCTATTTTGCGTCTAAGAAAAGAACTTGTCACAAAAAAATCTCATACATAACTTAATCTCAATTATGGACGTCGAAAGTGGGACTCCGTGACACGATAATTGCTATCGACTTGCATGTGTGACTTTCCGATTTTACTAACGATTTCATGGTATTGCGACAGATGCCTTCAAGTTCCCAAGGTACACGGTACCTGTAACATTATATAAACTACCCGTTCCTATTAACTCGCCGAGGCAAATCGCGAAGCTTCTCCGACCTCAATGCAATCCACGCAATCGCGGTCTCATGCCTCTTGACGCATTTTTTCCCCCATTCTGGAAACGAACTTACGCGACGAACCGCAATTGGTTCTCATCAAGTACCCGTTACTTACAATACCATCGACAATTCGTACTGTACGACGTACTGTTGCGGCCTCGTGTATCCGATAAACCTTGAATTACGTCCGTTACCGATAAACCTTGAATTACGATTCACAGATGAGATCGCAAAGGATGCTGGATACGAATCGAAAAAACGTCGTTTGCACCGTTCCGTCATCAAGGTGCTTCACTCTCACGTGGAAAAACATATCCCATTCCTTCAGGAGAAAGAAAAACGGCGGATATCTGATGGGCTTTCTCCGTGGGAGACGGGACGAATACGTTCAAATTTTACACGAAGGTTAACACCTTTGAAAATATTGACACGAACACCTTTGAAAATATTAGCATGAACTAAACAAAAAATTCCAAATATCACACATTCCGTGTAATTTCAGTCAGCGGTGTCGTGCAGTCCGGAACTCTGATGGCGATTCTGGGACCGAGGTAATAGTTCATCGATTTATGGCTGTGAAAAAATTGACTGACATTCGTTGCGTAGATATATCGAAGAGAATACGATAGATGAATGAGTTGTTTGTAGTGGATCCGGCAAAACTACTCTTCTCGCGACCATCAGCCAACGATTGAAAGGTTCGTTATCTTATCCTTATCTTTCTGATGTACGTCGATATGCGAAGTGCATTAATTAATTAACTAATGGACTTCCATACGTGAAAAATCGTTCTGGCAAATGTTTATTCTACATTATTTCTTAATTATCGTGACGAACGATGATAAATTACTTGCCCACAGGCGATGCCGATGGGGACGTTCTGGTGAACGGACAACCGGTGGATCGAGCGACCATGTCGAGAATATCCGGATTCGTTCCGCAACAGGATCTCGCGGTGGAGTCCCTGACAGTACAGGAGCACATGGAATTTATGGTGATTGGGGAGATTTATGTGTTCGAACGTAGCAATACTGGAATGCGCATGTACACGCATGCGGGGCATCTATGAAGACATTTTTGTCCGTCGAACAGATCACGATTTTTTTTATTATTTTTATCTCGAGTCTCGAGCACATTATTTAAGAGCAATGAAAGATCTTACGTAATGGTAAAAATCACGACTCCCGAGGCCAGTTCTGAGCCACGAACGTGACACGGTCACGTTCATAAAATAGCTGGCTGTACTATTGTAATAATTATTTTCCAAGGCACGAATGACGATGGATCGAAGATTCAAATCTGCCTTCAGGACTCAGAGGATTGCGGTACTGTTGAGCGATCTCGGTCTCGACAAGTGCAGGGATTCGAAACTCTCCGCACTGTCCGGGGGAGAACGGAGAAGAGTGTCCCTCGCTGTTCAGGTAATTATTTAGCAATATTTTTAATTAATTTTTTTTTTCACCCGTTTCTGTATTTTCGCGTATTTAGTTATTGACCGAGCCGAGCATACTTTTCTGCGATGAACCGACTACCGGATTGGACAGCTATTCGGCCATGGTCGTCATAAGGACTCTACGAGAAGTCGCGGCGAGAGGAAGAGTCGTTATTTGCTCGCTTCATCAACCGGCTTCCGGTCTCTTGGATCTCTTTCACGAAATACTCTTATTATCGGCTGGGAGAGTGGCTTATCAGGGCCCTTCGTCCGACGCAACAACGTTCTTCGACAGGTATATTTTTTCTTCACAATTATTATTGTTCAATTTTTTTAAATTAATTTAATACGAAAATACAAATATTTGTTCGTGTTCGAAATTTAGTCTGGGCCTTCACTGTCCACCGACTTTCAACAGCGCCGAATTTTACGTCTCCCAATTGTCCGTGACCACCGGTCGGGAGGCCGAGTGCATGAAGAAAGTAAGTACCAAAAAATGGACCACTCATAATAAGATTGTAAATTTTATAAATAGGTTTGTAATTTTTTTTCTATTTCTTTAGACGAGATGGATATGCGACCAGTTCCAAAGATCCAAGTACGGTGAGAGATTTAAAAACGCCATAAACGATTCTTGCGCCGGTACGTCGAACAACGCGCCTCATCCGGTTTTCTCTAACCCCTCTTCGTCGTCGATCGGCGAGTTCAAGAAAATTCGTTGCTACACTCAGATGCAGTGGCTGACCTGGAGGAGCTACGTCGATTACAAGAGAAACAAATTCTCAATTGTTCTTAAATTCGTGCTATACATGGTTGGTAACTTTTTCAATCATACACTTATTTTTATGAATTTCTTGCCAACGATCTGTTATTTCTGCTCGACAGTTTATTGGATTGCTCGTGGCGACTCCTTACATTTCGATAACGGAAAACATCGATCAACGAGGAATCCAGAACGTGCAAGGGCTGATGTACCTTATCGTCGTCGAGACCGTGTTTACATTTAATTACGGTGTTTTTTACACCTTTCCTAAAGAGCTGCCATTCCTGCTGAGAGACATCGCGAGCGGACTTTACAGTCCCGCGCCGTATTACCTCAGCAAAGTTGTGATCATGGTAGTGTATCGTCTACAAATAATCAAGAGATGTGGTAGTGTCTTCACGCCAAGTACTCGAAAAAAAACTTCCTCTATGAGCGAAAATTTAAACGAGACGCTACCTTTTGTTTTGCAGATGCCAGGTGCAATAATCCAGCCCTTCCTGTACACGACACTAATCTTCAGTATTGTTGGGCTGAGGGGTGGAATCATAAGTCTCTTGCTTTTCGCCGTTCCGGTAATCCTCAGCGCGGTGTCAGCAATAGCTGTCGGTTCGTTCTCCATAGTTATCAGACAAGTTTTAATAACCAGAAAAAAATTATACATTACCCTTACAAAACAAATTATGACCCTTAAGTTATCTACATGACATCAAATTTCTTCTTCGGCTTCAGGAAGAAAAGAAAATTGTTCACTTGTAGAATTTTATTCTCCAAGTAATCCGTTCTCCAAGTTTCATAAATTTTAGTTTCATGCAGATATCTTCAGGGTTATAAAAAAATTAATCGCAAACTGTTGTCAACCAGGATGTCTGATGTCGGCGGCTTTCGAGTCGGTGGACACGGCATCGCTCCTCGCAGTGCCGATAGATTTTCTCACCCTCATATTCAGCGGAATATATCTCCACCTTGCGTAAGAAATTCAATGACTCGGTACATGTGTCATTCATTAAAAAAATTAATATGTTTCGTTCGATTAATCTCGCAGGGATCTGCCGGCTCGAATTTCCTGGCTCAAGTACATCTCCCACTTCTACTACAGCACCGAAGCTGTGTCGCTGACCCAGTGGCGAGAATACGAACATATAAGTCAGTATACCAAAATACCATTGGAGCGTCGCTTTCTCAAATTCGCAAAAATTATTACGAGAATTATTTTTCTTACCAGCTCCAAAATATAAATTCCAGGTAATTAATTCAGATCATTTTTTTTTTCGTAGACTGCCCGGACGATCCGGAGGAACCTTGCATTTCGACCGGTGCCGGTGTCCTCGAGAAGTACGGCTACGGAGCCGACAACTACAACACTGATCTTATTGGGCTCGTCGCAATTGCCACGGTAGCGCACTTGGCCGGTTTTCTCGCACTTCGCCACAGAAGTCGAAAGCAACCGGTTTACTAGCCCGGCGACAGAAGCATTTGGGCGATAAGCCAAGCAGTTGTGATAATCGTCGGTTAACGATACATAATATTTCGGTATCCATCATGTGATCGCCTATCGCTAAATCATTGGTAATCATAATCGTAACATTATGGCAACGTTTCATAAATCCAACAATTTGTAAAAAAAAAAAACCCCCGTGCTGTACATTGTATACATATTTTATTATGCATAATATACAATTTGACTTAATACGTTGTAGTTATTTTCCAAGCCTGTCGCAGCTGCAATTTTATATGCTAATATCCGGACTTTAAGGACCTTCGTCTTCTCGCTCCCAAGTACCCTATAAAATTCATGAGGATCGTTAAGACGCTCATGCCTATTACGGCCAACCACAAATCCGACGCCGCGTAGCCGTATTGATACAAGACTTGCGACCCCGTCGAGATGCACGGCAGATCCACGTCGGTATCGCACTCTGAAAAGAATTACGGTATACCTATTGTGCAGACCGAACAAGACGTCTGTTAAGTTTATTAAACTGGTATTACCGATGTCGTCGACCTGCGACCAGTAAATTATCGAAATCGCCTCGGTCGTGTAATAAAATATCGACAAGTATTTAAAACCAACGGTGTACCACTTTAGTGTTCTGAGGGATTATGATACATAAATTTACTCTCGTTTTCACTTCGATTGTACAATTTTCGTTCGATAATAACGGGGAAAAAAATATAATAGATTGAAGAAAAAAAAATGAAAGAAAATGGGAAATGGAAACAATTTGTAAGATCTGAAGAATGTGAAGGATAAAAAAAAATTTAATCACTACCAGTTCATACCTCACGCTATAATAAATGCCAGCCATAATCATAGCGATAAGGTCGAGAGGTACCATAACGGCAGTGCCAACATCACTGTCCTCGATCAAAAAAGCTATCATGCTACCGTAAGCGGTAGCGCACACCGCGCTGGCAGTCGTGCACGCGAACAATTGCAACAAAGTCGGGAGAGCCGTGGCTCGTCTGCCGAGAATTGCAAGAAGCATTACCGAGAGTACAATTGCCTTGAACACTGCCTTCGGAATCTACGAAGAAACATCAAAGATTTTAGTTATCTTATAATTAAGAATCAATTGACTTTCTGATTCCTATCGATTCCACCTCGTTGCGTCTCGCGTACAAAAAAGTTGACTCAAAAAGAGATTATTAATCTCGACTAATAAAAAATCATTTCCGGCATTGGTCATTTCTTGGTCGGTCACGCGAACAATGTATGAAAGTGCAATCTCACCCAGCTGACCGCCGTGGCAACGCAATAAGCGGATGGTCCGTACATCGAGGCCTCGCGCTTGTAGAGTGGTATCTCTCGTTCGATTTCATAAAGCGGCGTGTAAGCCATGGAGTATATCGCCTCCGAGCTAGCCATAAACAGAACTCCCATCGCGTCTCGTATCCCCCGCTGCTTGCGCGTATCTATGTTCCAGAAGAACATGCTTATCACGACTATGGATATCTGACGGAAAGCGAAAGAGCGATTAAAATTTAATCGTAGAATCGGTTGATAAGAAAAGGGCACGGGACTTAACCAGCGGATTAAAATAATTTAATTTTCCAACTAACCGCGTAATACTGAAAGGCTATTAAACCGTCCACGAAGGTTCTTCGGTTCTCGAGATAAAGCCTCCACAGTAACCATTTAACCTGAACCAGCCAGCGTGATCCTTGTCTTGAAAAAAAAACAATAATAACGAATAATAATAATAAATATTACTAATAATGAATAATAATAATTAATATTATTATGAGGCTACAAAGGGTAGAAAAAAACTCACTCCGAAGTTTCGATTATTAGCGTTCGAGGTTCCTCGTGCCATTTCAAATTTTTCGAAAAAGACGACTTGGCATAAGCCCGGCAAATCAGCGTCGACTGATCCTCGTGAAAAAGCGACGTTCGCGAATATTCGTAATTTTCGGGAGATCGATTCGACAAGATTTTCACGTAATATTCAGCTTCGTCGAATCCGAGCGGGCACTGGTATCCTTCGCTTATAATCCGGTAAAATATGAAAATAAGTAATATCTTCAATATAGGCAAATCGATACGATTTTTTTTTTTACCTTTCGAAGAACATCCGGGCGTTTTCGAGACTTCCGGAAAATGCGATTCTGCCGTCGCTCATGAATATCACATGCGTGAAAAGTTTGTAGATTATCATGCTGGGTTGATGAATCGAGCATAGAATAATACCATTGGTGGAAACAGGTTTTATCGACTCTATAACGCGAAGGGCGGCCGATGTGTCGAGTCCTGCCAGCCGGAGTAAATGATGTGAGAATATAGGGAAAAAAAACAATGCACAACTACTACTTAGCGCTGCGGGAGATTTACGACCGAGGCTTTGGTGTAAGGTAATGTTTACCTGTGGTAGGCTCGTCTAGAAATAAAATTCGCGGCTTGGTTACGATCTCGGCCGCAAGGGACAGTCGTTTCTTCTCACCGCCCGACAACGAGCCGATCCAAGAATCTTTGCACTCGTAGAGACCCAAATTTACGAGAATATCTCGCGCTAGAATTTCCCGCTCACGGATCGTCGTGTTCCTGTCCAGTCTCAGTGCGCACTGCACAAAAAAAAAGATAGTCAACGATCAGCACTTATTCTTAGTTCACTAAAAAAAAATTAACGATTGAACAATTCAATTCAATTCGATGTTTAATTTAATTTAATTTTTTTAATTCCTTAATTAAATGTGCGCAAATGACGATTACCGAAAACGCTATGTATTCCGCGACAGTCAGCGTAGCGGGCAGAGGGTCGAATTGAGGCACATAGCTGGAAATCCTATCGACGACATCGTGCGATGCGTCGATTCCATTAACGCGAATCGCACCAGAAGTCGGTCGTATTCTCTTGGCCAACGCATCGAGCAGAGTAGTTTTTCCAGCGCCGCTGCGATAAACGCAATAAAATTCCTTGAATAAATTATTCGGGGATTTCAATGAAAGGAGACAGTGTCGGAACGTTAGGATATCGATAGCAAGTACCTCGGTCCCATAATCGCAACCATCTGGCCGGCCTCGGTGCAACCGGAGACTTGATCCATTATATAATCAAATAGACATACAGAAAAAATAAAATAAAATATCTTCGACACGATCTACATACAGAAAATTCACCCTTTCAATTACGTGACTTATTTGTCGCTCACTCGCCCACCTGAGCTCAAAATATCTCGACGGATCGACGCCTCCTCGCCGGAAGTTCTTTGAAATTTGCGCTTAATTTTTTCCACCAACGTGTTAGATTTTTCTCTCGCGCGGACCGTCACCTCTTTCCAAGCTAGCCGAAGCTTCGATTCTTCGACCTCACTCGCGAAAGGATAAGAATTTTTAACCCTGTGCAAGAGACAATCGTCCACGTCTATCGTATCGCGAGGATAATTCATTTTCGCGGGTTTGGGGTGAAACAAAAAATAAGTAACAATTTGGAAGATGAGAGAACGCTATCAATGCGCGTGGAACTAAGAGCATCTGCACGAATCTCGCGAGCAACAATGTCTAGCCGTTGTGGATTTGTTGTTTGTTCCCGTTATCTCGAGATGCTCACAGACGCGGACTTGAGTGCATATTTGCATTATAATTAAAGGGTTACGGAATGCTGCGGTAAAAATCTTAGTAAATTTACAACGTGTTTACTATACGTAGTTGCATAATAGAATTCTCGTTGCGATGAATTGCGTGACAAATTTCACGATCGGATATCGAAACCACATTTTCGGTTTAACCGTAATATTGAGATTAAAGTGTTCAATACTAATAAAAAAGTCACTTTTAACAACCGAATATAATTTAATGACGTCGTTTTTTCTATACACACAGAAACAATAAAATTCGCTCGCGCATACAGTCGAGAGGTAACGAAGCGAGTTGTCGAATTACAAGTAGAAACAAACAAAAAAAAACGCACAAAGTGCGGACAAGTTTGTATCGTCGCTGCGGGGGCTCGCAAGAGCCGTGATTAGCTGCCGCGTGTCAAAGACATATCGTGGTACATTTATAAAAGTGAAAACAGGTATAATATTGCCGTGGGCCTCGTCGCGTTCTGCCATTAGCGAGACTACATGATTGCTAAAAAAAAAAGAATTAAAAAAATCATTTTCTCGGTAAATACATTGTAAAATTCTCTCAGTTATTTACAACAAACGATAAATCGTGTCGTACATCGCATCAGTGTCTAATGTATACATATACGCATATAAGTCTCTATATATAGCAATAGTTCATTCGTTTATATAGTCAATTTGTTTCTTTTTTTCGTGTATAAAATTCTATAATCAACAAGAATATTTCAACTTTCGCGTGTTCTCGAGGGATGGAGTAAAATTGGAGCTTAAAAAGTTTAAGGATTATTGAAGATTCGAGAAGAAAAACGGTACGCCAGGAATGTTGCTTGTGATGCTTGTGGAATGTTGAAGAGTTACTTCGCTATTGTTAAAACTATTATATCATTAATATTATTAATAATAATAAAATCTAGGGTTGTCGTGCGGGAGTTGGATAGATGCGCGAAAAGACGGGAAATTCCGGACGATGGAAACTCGTCGTCGGTCGTCCGTTCGTCGTGCTGACGGATTTGGCTCCGGGGCTCTGGTAGGGTCGGTGAGAATGGCACACAGAGAACGCGTCACTCGGGTTAAACGGTATTCTTGGTCGCGAATTCCGCGGTGAATGGCTGTTCTGTTACGTGGCGCAACAGCCATAGGCGGGTCGTCGGTTCCGGCGACTGCGGCGACGGCACAATAAGATTCACGCAAGTCCATTATTTAGACGAAGAACGGAGGTACTCATAGCTGCCGTACGCATTCGCCTCAGACATTCACGGACTGTCGAGTATCTCAATTACTGACCTTGTGCTGATTTAAGAATTACAAATTTCGAACAATGAGAATATCTTCTACGGCACATAGAAGACTTTCGCTTCAGGCTTATCGAACTTATCCAGGGTCGGGTTTTAATCCGTTCCCAATGGAGACCGAAAGGCAACTAGTGGTACTTTTTTTTTATTAAAATTTCAACGAACACCATTTATGTTTTTTAACAGCAATAATATCTTTTTTTCTGCGTTGGTACATACGTATATCAACTTTGTAATTGTGCCCGAAATTTTACTATCGCTCGCTTAGCGAGCGTCTTTGTACTTTGGCATTTTATCGACAATTTAAGTCAGCAAAAAATTGTATATATTTAAAAGAAAATTAATCGAAATATTAGGCCAATATTAGTTTAATTTTCTATTCTTTTCTTTAATTTTAAAGAAATCATTTGCGCAGTTTAATGATAAAGCGGTCAGTAAATGGTACACTCGTCTCGCGTGTCGCTCGAGCGCGCACAGACGTTCGTATAAATATCTCAAACGCGGCGAACTTTATCGCGACGCTATTATGTCACTGATTATAATTTTTTTCGATTCGTTATTTATAACGTATGTACTATGTTATGTATATACACGCGATTAAACGCCGAACGCAGCGACACCGATGACCCGCGTGCATGTTCAGCGTGCGGTTTATCGAACAAGCGCGAAACTCGTAAAAGTCTTTGGTGATCGTTTTTTTTCTATTCGCTCTCGTAGATGCCCGTCGATTCGGCACGTCCGCGGAACGACGAGGGTTTCGGTGCTCGATTTCTTCCGGGGTTGTGAGTAATCGGGCCGTGAGGACCTGCCGCCGATTCGTCAGCAGGAACACGATTTTTTCGAACCCGTCGGCGACTGATTTAGCGCGAATCTCTCGCCATCCGTTTGCTCCTGCGAGCCGTTGCCCTTCATTATTTGATCGTTCTGGAGTATCTGCGAACAATTTACAAACAAATTTTAGATCCTTCGAATATTTCAAATTTTTTTTCTTCTAATTTTTGAACGAAACGAAACAATCTTTTTAAGTTTCGAAAACGTGTGTGATAATAAAAACACTCACTTTATTGACGAGAAATCTGGCGGCCTCCTCGATGTTTATGTTTTCCTTCGCGGAAGTTTCGAACCATCCGGAAAAATTCTTTTCCTTGCAGTACTCGTCCATTTTCGTTGGAGTGTTGACGAGACCCTCCTTTTGCTGATCGCACTTGTTGGCCAGTAACACGCACGGTATCGGCGAGCCGTCCGGCAGTTGAACCTTCGAGTCAAGATCCTGTTTCCACTTTACCACCGCCTCGAGGGTCGCGCTTCTCGTCACGTCGAACACTATGAAGGCACCAACCGCCTCCTTGTAATACACCCTCGTCATGTTCCCAAATCGCTCTTGACCTGTTAACAAACCACGAAATACAAATTTAAACTCATCGACCACTATGCATTTTTCAATCGTTTCTATCGAGTCAAACAACGACCGAAATAAATTTTCCTGTTTTCGATTGATATTTAAAAAATGTAATGGTTTTCCTTGTAGACTATAAGTCGTTTCGTCCAAGTTTTGAACTGTAATTTTTATTATTCAAGATTCGATACGAAAAAAAATTCCAGATTCCAATTATATAAACAAAAACTTTCGTTGCATCGGAGATCATCGCAGTTCAACGAATAAAACGAGACTGTCCGACCCCTTTGTCAACATCTTGGCCGCGCGGGCCTTTATCTCGTGACAGTCGTTTGTCACGACGAACTGCGACGTTACAGTAATTGTTAATGAGTCGAGCGACGGAATTGCTATAAATAATTATTTTATTTTATTTTTTTGTCAAATTTTTGCAACGCGACCGTAAAGTTTACTGACCCGCGATATCCCATAGTTGTAGTCTTATTATCGTGTGTGGATCCCAGTTGAGCACTTTCAGCGCAAAATCAACCCCTATCGTTGCTCTGTAGTGCTGGGAGAAGAACTGATGAACGTATCGCTTTATTATCGACGTCTTGCCCGCGCCGAGCTCACCGATCACGAGAATCTTGTACAGGTGTTCCCGCTTCTCGCCGACCCCCGTGTTTGGCGCATTGTTCTGCGACGACTGCGAAAGTACACGAAAAAAAGAAAAGCGTATTAATAAAAATATTTTTTACACGTATAAACAAATTTTAGAAGTAATTTTTATGTCGAGTGCCGAATAGAATAAAGTGATTTTTATCAAAATTAAAAAAGAACGACAAAGGTTTTTCCTATAGTTAGCTTATAATGATTGCAATTTAATCTGTCGACTTCTATCGAAAGCGATACGTCGCGACTGCAACAATTTAAAGTCAATTATAAAATTTCCCTCATCCCTGACCGCGAGATTATTTTTTTTTTTATCGGCATCGTAATCATCAATGTAAAGAAAAACAATGATTCACGAGTAACGAGTAAAAATACAAATATTTTGTCGATAAACTAGCGTAAACCCGGCTCTTACTGGAGACGATTTGTGTACACACGTATGTGCAGTTATCTTATCGCGGGTTCGAGGGGATCCAATGAACTGTTAGCGAACGCGTTGCGCCGCGGGGAAATTTTCAATGCAAACGAAGGAACTTTACCCAGAGAAAAATTAACCAATTTCTCATTTAAAAAAAATGTTACTTCACAAAATTTTGCAGCCAATTAAACAAAAATAAAACAATAAAGTATAATAATTTTGATGACAATTACAATATTCGGATGACGAACCCGTCGCAGCCACTTCCACGATTTCGGATGTACCTTCCACTTCGCAAAGTCGTACAAGGCGACGCTTTGCCAAAATTTCAAGTCCATCTCCATTCTTCACTTTTAAACCGAAAACAAAGTTGTCAATTCAAAATAAATAAAAAAATCGAATGACCGGCAGAATTAAAAAGTATTTTCTCTTTTCTAAAAATTGATTCGCGTGTACAGTTGTCAAACAAAAACACTTCTAATGGACGTTCCCGATGGAAGTCGTTGCACTTTGGATAACGAGCCAGTGTTCGAATAAACGAGAGCGGGCACTAATGCGGTCGTCTTTCCTTGACGTGCGGAACGACAATGATGGCTCGGTAGCTCCGAAACGGGAAAGATAGATGGACGGCAACGGAGACAATAATAAAAGTATGACGACGTTATTTTTCGATCGACCCCGCTCGTCGCCTTCTGCGCGCCGCCCGAAGATACAATATTGTTACAGTACATATACCGCGCTATATATATATGACATCCAGTCGGCGAGATCCGATAGCCTTGCGAATGCACGAACAGAAAACAGTCTTTCCAGAAATTTAGAACAATCGTCCCTAACGGAATTTTACCCGGCTTTGGGACAAGTGCAATAAAAATCGGAAGCGTGAAAAGGGTCGGCAGGTAGTCGAAGTGTGTCCCGCGACCGCCAGCGCCCCTAACAGGTACCGCAGGTACTAGAGGCGATTTCTGGTGTGCAATTTTTCCAGGGAATACAGTAACGTTCTTTTTTCCTTAAAACGTCTGTAATAATTTTCGTCACCGGCAGCCAGTGAGGCAAACACGATGAGCGAGGCAAAAAACCCCTTAAAGGGAGTTCCCTGACCGGCGCCTTGTCTGGACGTGGCTCGTCAACTGATAAAAACCGGACTGACGTTCCCGCCGAGACTTCGTCACAGTTGGATGGCCCCTTTTTTACAGACGGCACCCACAGGACTCCGATCACTCGCTCACCCTGTCATGCCGTGTAAAATGAAAGACGTACGCTACACTCCACCGTGTAAAACACTATACGCTGCGGGGTTGGTCCGCAGGCAGGAAAGCGTAGCAAAGCCGCGTAACCCGAAACTCGGTCCGCGAGCTAAACCTCGAAGCGAGGACCGCAAAGTGCGACAACTATCGATCTCCATCATAGAATTACGCGGAATAAAGCCGTGAGAGGAAGGCGGATTCGAGGGGGACGAGGGAATCAACGGTTCACCCTTCCCTCGCGACAGTGTTGTTATTATTGTTGTTGCTGTTATTATCGCGTCTTTTTCTTCGCTAAAGGTTGGGACTGAGAAATCGCGGTCGCGCTTGCCCGCGCGATCGTAGGACGTACCTAGCCGTACTACGAGCCGGTCGTATGAATAGTAAAAAAATGAGAAAAAAAAATATCAAGGAGACAACCGGTGTACTTATATAACCCCCATCGAGTCACGGAGGTTGCGGCTACGAGCGTTCGACGCGGCCCCGAGCGTTATCGAATTAGAAAAAGCGTTGCGCAATGCAGGTACTACAGGCAACTTTAAGAATTTTTATAGGAGCTTTCGACGTGCGTCAACATTTTCTGGGTTTTTTTTTGTGGTGCAGTGGGCGGATTACCACAACGTCGTGGAGAGTTTTAGTTCGCGACGGCCGGGTGGAGAATATTCTAGGGCCTCGGGAGGATTATCTGCGAGGACAGTTTGCCGATAGTTTAAGCGCTTATCAAGCCTCCCTGCGAGGGTGTATTCGAGCCAGGGCTTTGGGTAACTTTGCACGGGTATTTTTTTGCATAAGTTTTGATTATAAAAAGAATCAGAGACTTGATTTTCAGCAGACTTTTACACGCTGCTTACGATTTTCTTTCAAACGAGAAAAGTTCATTTCTTCATCCGTCAAGTCCACGGATTTTTAATGCAAAACCATAAGATCCAATGACAGTCGGTAAAAAAAACAGTAATCCATTTTTTTTCCAGGGTAACAAACTTTTGTGAGGACGACCGAGCTATCAACGTCTGGTCGACTGTTGGACGAAGACGTCAATAATTTCAGGTCAGTACACATTTTTGAAGACCCTCAAAAACGTAGATTGCGTATCGCTTGAAGTATTATTTATGGCTTAAAGTAAAAAATTAGTCCACATTTTTTAAAACCCTCAAGAAAGTGGATTACGCATGGCTTAAAGTGTTATTATTTAAAAGACCATAATCGATTGTTCGTTATAATCGTTTATGGAATACTGTTTCTCACCGCGCTTTCCTGACTTATGGAGCGCGACTTATCCGCATTATCTCCGACGTTCTGCATAGTTCGTTTCTTATCTCCGTAATCCTTGACGAAATCGTGTTCCTCGTCGACCACGTCGTCTTCCTCGGTGTGTCTACGATCGGCGAGATAATTTTCACCGTAGTCCTCCTCGATACCGGCCAGATAGCCCACGCCCGTGTCCTCGTCGAAGGTGCCCTCGAAAGTCGAGAACGTGTCGAAAGTCCTCACGCTTATCTGTCTCACCCGTTTCTTCGTGCCGGTGCTCTCCGGATCGCAAGAATCTTTTCTCAGCAGATCGACGGAAGCCTCGACCACAGTTGCGCTGGATATTTCGTCCGACGAGTCCTGCGAGGTATCGTATCTTCGTCGCTGAAATATCGCTCGTTTCTCCTCGAGCAACGACAATTTTCTGCGCAACTCGACCGGCGGTCTGGTCGGCGAGGTAACCGCCGATTCGGATTCCGACTTTACCGACAATTTCGGCTTCTTCGTCGATTCAGGAAGCGGATGGACGATCTCCGGACTCTGATCGGACCATTTCGATATCGCGTACGGAAGCGTCGACACCGAACAGTGGAAACGCGTCCCTTGCGTCGGTTGCTGCCTCTCCTGGTAATCCCGGTCACCTGAGAGATTACTTTTTTTCATACTCTTTCGTTGACATTTCATTAATTTCTCGTTCAGACCTTTCCGTCACTTCAGAAAAAAAAATTATATTCATTGGACGGAAGGTTGAGTATCCGAATTCTATTTTCTACGATCGGTAATGCTTTGGCCATGGGACATTTTATTGCGAGTGTTTCATCGTCATTGCTCGGGGAAATTGAGAGTCATTCCGGTCACTTGAGACATTACTTTTTACATGCTCCGTCGTTGACATTTTATAAATTTTTCATGCACTTCTCGGTCACTTAAAAAAATGTATATATTGGACGAAAGGTTGACTATCCGAATTCTACTTTCACGATCGATGATACTTCAGCGATGGAAAATTGCATTGACAGTATTTCACCGTCATTGCCCGGGGAAATTGGGAGTCGTTCGTGCCCCGTCGAGCTCGAAGGAAAATTATAAACGTGATTCAGTCGACAGCCGTACATCTTCATCCGCAGCGAGGAAGAAATTTTCAAGGGGGCTTTAATTCGCGGCAATTCATGTATCGAGTTACGGCAAAATGTACGTAACCGGAGGCTTGCCTAACGCGGGTCTACGGAGGTTTTACGTTAGAAGCCGAGAGTGAAAGTCCGGTCGGGTTGTTCGCGCGCGCGTGAACTGCCGACGAGTAGGCTGTCCTTTGACACGACCGAAGCTTTGGCGAAGTTCGCGATTTATCGAGTAAGCGAAGGCGGAATGAAGAAATGGAAGGAAAAAAAAAAAAATAATTGAAGTACAAGACCGTAGAGGCACTCTCGATAGTAATTGGACGGCGAGGCAGAGAGGAAGATTGAAGAACACTCGGGAGCCGGTCGAAGCATTCACCGTCACGTACGGCGAAGCAGACCCATGCGAAGCTAGGTCGCCCGTTCGAGAACGGGGGCATACGTTTATTATTTCTCAGACCTAATCCTACACCGTAGACTACTTTCACCGAACTGGATGATTTACATCGGCGACTCTCTATGACTGATCCGTTCTAACACGTATGCATTTGCCACACGTAGTTATTCATTATTAGCACCATGGTTCATCTTCGTTACGGGTGAATCTACTTACTGAAGAAACATATGCTATTGCTGCCTAAAACCCGCAGTTACAAATACAATTTCGGTCTGATGATCGATGGTAAATAAAAAAAAAGCCAAAAAGATCGTAAAAATAATAATTGAATGCTCGATTTAAATGATAATTAAACGATTTCTTTAATGAAACTAGCCAAACACTTTTCATGCCCCATGACAAAAAAAAATCTGCCTAGTCGTATCCAGCGATCGAATTTCTACCAAGTACCGTAGAAACACTCTCAATTCCCCGTCGCCAGAAAAAAAAATTCACGAAAAAAAAGAATTATCCACTCTCCGCCCACGTAGGCTTTCTCACCGTGCGTGCTCTTGTCGTCGTCCGGTTCGGGTTGTATTTTGGTCAGGTTTGTCCTGATGGTGAGCGACGGCGATTTGCGCTGTAGGACGGTGACGGTACTCACGGGTTTATCGTATTGCTGCTTACTCTCGGGTTTCTGTTCGCGCCGACTCTCCTCTTGGAGTCTGCGGCTCGTCGATTGCTGGTTGCCGGCTCCCTTCTCCGTCTCCGGCCCCCACGTACTGGCCGGTAGGTTCGCGACGTCACGCCTATCCGACGTCGATCGCCTCTTTTCCGGGCTATCGTCGAGGCCGCGATCGCCCTCCCGGCCCGGCTGACGATCGCGCTGTTGCTCCTCCGTCGATGTAACCACCGCGGCGAGCCCCTTCCTGGCGGCGATCCTCGACGGGCCGTCCGTGTGGCTCGGCGACTCTTGAGAGGATTGGCTCTGCGAACGACTGCTGTCGCCACCCTCGGGCGTGTGCCTCGTCGTCTCCTGACGACGATGCTGCTGCTCGCTCGAGCCCAGCCTGAACTTGTTCAGACTCAGCTTCCTCACCAGCGAATTTCTTTTTTTCTTTTTCTTCCCCGACGACGAGTCGCTCGTACCCGTGACCGAAGCCTGAACGACGGCTGTGCCGATTCTCTCCTCGTCCTCCCGACTCTGAGAAGACCTTCGCGTGGAGGCTGGATGGGTCGCGAAGATTACCGTAAAAAAAAAAATTGTATATAATTTTTTTTTTTCACCTACGTGTCGATTTTACTTTCGCTGAGAAGGACAGCTCGCGACCGCGAAAATTACGGGTATTTGGATGATGAGCGGTGATTACCACGGTCGATAATGGAGATTGCACGACTGCAAATCGAACCGGTGGCGGTGGATCAGCGGTCAAAGCACATCCAGGCGTGATACACTAAACACCGGGAGCGAAAACCTTAACTATTAATTTAAATTAAAAACATCACCATCAAGAAGATTCCCTATGATTTGAAGAAAATAAAATAAAAAAAGCTAATCACGAATCAAGGACCATAACAAGTGGTCGAAATAAAAACGGCAAGCTGCCCGCCCAGCGAAAGTAAATCCACCTCCGGTCTCCGCTAATCCGGCAAATTTGTCTGTGCAATAAACCTTTCGATCCCTCCTCGTCCTCGGGCTCGACGTCGCCGGAAGCCTCCGAGCCGAGGCTCCTGCTCTTCGTCCTCTTGATCTTCCTGAAAGTGGACTTGATCGCGTCGAAGCGTCCCTTCTTCTTGCCGATGTCCTCGATGGTGTTCGACGACGAGGTGCGAAACGGATCGCCGTGAGGAGCGACGGCCGTGCCGATGAGCGTGTCGAGACTGGAGCTCGACTCGCCGACTCCGGTCACGTAATCGCCGGAAGTGCTGCAAGATGTCGCGTCGATCGGACGTTTCCTGTCCTCCTCGGACGAGGAGCGTCCAGTCACGGTGTCCGGCGAGCTGCCACCGTCGTTCGGGCTCTCGTTGCTTCTCTCCATCTTCGGTGCAGACTAAATTTCACCCACGGGGACAGCTCTGCGAGCACCCTGTGCAAAAAAGTACCGCGCGCCGGACGGACGGACCGAGGGCGCGAACGGAAAGGCGGAGAGGAAGAAAAAGGTATGTATATAAAAAAAAAAGAACGAGGTCTTCGGGCAGCGCGTTGGCTTCGCAAGCGGCCGGAACGGAAACCGTACAAGAGCGCGGTGGACTAGTGCCAACGGAACGGCAGAAGATTATCCGGCGTTGTCTTCCACCGCGCACAGCTGTTCGTTCGCTGGCTCCCGATTCAAGGTGCACACTCGGACCGATCAAAACTTGCCACTTGTCGGAAGGGAACGAGCCAAACGATAAACAAACAGGGCTCTCAGCGCGCTCGGAGCTTCGCCGGTGAAATTTCCTCGCCGGACGATGTTTGCCAGGATCATTATCGTGGACCGGATAACGGACCCGCACGCGGGCAAACTTTGAGGCTTTCCTCCGTCCAGTTTAATCCCTTCGATCGTTTGATCAAAACCGCGTTTGGTATCATCGATGTCTATCACAAATTCTCGTTTATTCTTCTCTTAATGTTGAAATCATTTATTTTCAACAATTTTATGTCAACAAGAAATATTGGTTCGCTTCTGTCAGTTATATTTTCTTATTTAACGTCGCATCAACTGCTGTGGTTATCAGCGAGGGCCCGTCGTATTTTTCCTTTAGTGGGAACCGCACCACTTTGGCCTGAAGGTTAACTGTACTTTTGGGCATTCGTAACAGCCGCTCTCTTGAGTTCTCTTCACAGCGCCGGAGTATCGTTTCTCGTTTCGTAAAATCGTTCCGTGAATAATCGTCGATGCGGCTATCGGTCTCGATGGCACAAGCACGAGGTACAACACGTGGGAACTCGGGGGCGGCAACGCGGGAGCTCTCGATCCTTTTTCCCACCTTTCACTATTTATGACAACATTGAAGTTTTTCTATTATTATTCCTCCTCTTTATGCCGGTTATTATCGTTGTTTTGCAGTATCGTTTATCTAATCGAACTGGTGGGTGCAAGATGGAGGTGCGCACAGTGCGGACGAGAGGATTCAGGCGGCTTCGAGCTCAGCGTGGACCCGGCGGTGGACTAAATGTTTATGCATAAAAATTTTGCAACGAAGGCGCAGCACCGCCGGTCCGGCGAATGCGCGTAACCGGTGCCCTGCGCTGGGGCGCCCCACCATCGGGGCACCTTTACCCCGTAAGTCCCACCGGTCGGGCAATGAAATTGTCTTTGGACAAACAAAACACCGAAGAAAAAAAAATATAGCAAAATAAAAAGCGTGCGTGAGCCGTGCGGCTGACTAGGGTGGGGTAAACAAACCCCCCCGTCCAGCCTCGTCGTCACGCCTCGGGACTCCTCGCCACAACGCCTTCGAGATTCATTCTTTGGCCTCTCGTCTATGGTTTTACCCTTTCCACAACATCTACTCCTTCCCGCTGCCTTCGACGACTTCCCCCTCGGCAACCGACACGTTTATTCTCCTTCCTCGTCGTCTCCCGATCATTCTTCGTCGCAACTTTTATTCACCCGTAAGCTCGAAGCACGGACATTTATTACTGACAGAAAATTCATAAGAATAATCCGATGAAAAGTGGTGTATTTTATTTGAAGGGTTTTATTTCCAGGTCCAATGACTTATCGTCGATATTTAGCGACGAAATGTATATTATAAACTAGGGTTTACGTAAGTTTGTTAAAAAAAAAAGGAAAATCGTTGCAATTTCTTGATATTAAGTCTCCGACCGAAGCCTTCGACCGAAGTCCGAACGCTTCGGTCACGCGCGTTTACCTCACTTTAACGCACCTTGTAATTGCACACTCCGGACACTCGACTGACTCGGATGATTAATGACGATCGGGAATTTAACACACTCAATCTTGGACCAACCCCCATGCACGATCGGGTAATTATCGCATGCTTCGGTAAGGTAACGCTCCCGATAATTGCCTCGATATTTAATGATCCATCGATCGCTCGTCCGATCGATTGAATTTTATTAAGGACACGTATTATAATTGACAGCTGAATGGATGCAGTCGGTGGTGAGCGAGGAATCTGACAGGCTTGCATAAAGATACTTGTGCTTTTACGTAAACGATCCGAACGAAACAGCCTTGTGGCAACAAGTGTCGTGTCGTCGTTCACCTATTGCTTAATGTTTGTACAAGATACCTTCGTTTCACGTAGCTAGGCGAAACGGAATTACGTAAATTTTTCGCCTACGATATCGCGCGCGGCCTCGCTCAGGCGACCTCGAGCTTCGAAACCGAGCTGCGAGGAGCGAGCAAGTGCCGATTAACCCCGTACCTATGTCGGACAGACTTCCGGTTTTCTTAAATGCCCAATTTTTATTATTAATGATTTCTATTATTGACAATCGCTATTTTTTTAAACATTTTAATTGTTAATCATTTTTATTAAATTAGTATTGTATTGTGCATTATTGCGTCCCCGTAGGCTTACAAAGTTTTCATTTCTTTTACATCTCTCCATCTTCTGCCTTCTCGTCTGAAAGAAGGATTCGTTTATTCGACGGATTGATGGTCGTGCGCGAATGCATATGAGCGATGCGCCGACACGCTGAGTAATCGAGTCACGGAGACGAGGATGTGTAATTCTCTTTGCTTGAATTATTCTATGGAAAAATTCGCGGAAAATAAGCAACCGAGGTGCGTAAGATCCTCGGTATGCAGAGGTTGCATCGATATGACGGATCGTCGATACGAATGCGATGGATATAAATTTATGCGCACCGTTCAGATATACGGAGGCATAATTGGAGGTCGTTCGAAGGCTCGTTCAAAATATAACAGCCCCCTCATCGGTAAACCACACATCGTTTCGTAACGCCTCGACTCTACGCATCTTCGACAAATATCCGCCGAGGCGTATATTTGTCATCGCAACGAGGAGATGAAGCTTTGCAATTAAATAATCTCATTTCGATTTCAATCGTTGATTGAAGGCGCGTCGAGACGTCGCGGCTTTGACGAGGACATTTTTGAGAAAAGCGCATCGTTGCTCCGTCCCAGTTGCGTAACTCTCGCAGCTTAATCCTCCGAACGCCTAGGGACAGATTAGAATATTTTTTTAATCGCTAATCTTAATTGACCACCGGACGATCAACGACGAAGCCTCTTAAGGAGAACTGTGCGGTAATTATAGGACGTGTTGCGCGCATGCAAAACTCGTTCGAAAACGCGTCTTTATGATCAATCGAGTCTTGCAATTCTCTAATGAGGTCAGAAGTATTCTCGATCAATTCTACGCCTTTCCCATTCGTTATATAATCCAACAGCTGCAGGAAAGATTAGAAAAAAAAATGCACAACGTTTTCTTTTTGCGGCAAAATTAGCCGGGAAAAATTGTTCAAGTCCTCGTCGCGATCTGTATTAACCGATCTTCCAGCGAAAGATCAGGCTCGTGCTGCGCGTTCGCCGGTCGGAGATGCGTTCGTAACGTTTAAGGTCGCTAGTTCACGTCCTCGTTAGAACGTACCGGCGAAGAAGCGGCTGCAGCATGCAATTAACCATACGAGCGAGCAAGCGAAGAGATACCGATTAAAAGTAATCTTTTTCTTCTGCAAAACTAATACAAATTTTATTTTTATTTTTTATGCGTAAACGAGCTATGTTATATTTGATAGACAAACGTTTTGTAAAGTTTAATTGTTCGGTGTATCGATCAGTTCCAAAAGCTCCATTTAATGTAACGATCACTTCAACTCGTACTTGGATATCAAATTTAATTATTTTATTAGTAAAAGAAAAAAAAAAGTTGTTCTCCCAGTCTGCGCCGTCTATGATCTATAGATCACGGTTCGCTGTATCTCACGCTCGAGCTCGATTCCTCGGATTGCCCGTTCATCCGTAGAGTGGGCGACGCTGAGAGCGTGGAACGTTGCGAATCGCGTCTCGGAACGCCCAGTTGTCCCACCGACTCGACAACCTCTACCTATGGCGCTATCGCGATTCTCGACATTTTGAAAAAATTATCGCGGAGCAGGATTACAAAAAAAAAATCATAAAAATTATTCTCTTACGTATTGAATTATTCGAGTGTATAACAGTGTCATAGCGACAATGATATCAACACTGATTTGCGTCGTGGTTCTAGCCCACAGAATGCAAATTGTAATTGTGTTGGGGACGGAGTTGCTGACTGGACGCGTTATATAAGTTTACGCCATAACATCGCGTTACCCAAAATCATAAGGACGTATCGCCGACTTGGAGTTTCGCTCGGAGCGTCAAGTTACGCCCTTCTGATTCTACGGCGCGTGCCGTATATCGCCGCTCTCCGACTGTACGACGACGGAGTCTATGGAGTTTGACGGCTCGCGAAACGTCAAGCACACACACGCGTAACTTATGTAAATTGAGTAATTACCGATAGAACGTTCGCAAACACGGATTAATACAGCAATTTCAGTTTTGATTGACGTTTAACACCAGCGTCGAGTGATCGATCGTTTAATATTCAACGATTATATCGATACACGCAATTTTTTTTAGTCGTATGCAGCTCTCGTTTCGAACATCAATATTATCCTGAGTTACGTCCCGATAGCGAACCGTGGCACTGGCAAACAAGTGCAATTGCATGTCGTCAAGCAAAAAAAAAACAAATTGCCCAACGAATTGTCAGCACTATTGCAACAATAGTTGCTAGCGTAAGATTCCAGCATATTGGTGGGAAAAATTCAACAACACTAATGGAACCAGATTATTAATTTTTTAGTCGTTCCAATTAACTTTCCAATATTTGCGCTTAATTCCGAGATGATGTGAATAATTCAAGATTCCTAGGCAGTCCTGGAAAAGATTCATTGATTGTAGAGCGACGCAAAGCGCTGCAAAACCTTGTTGACAAGTTGCAATATGCTCCTAAGAATTTTTGGCATTGAATGGAATCGGCTTCGCCAGAATCCCGTGCGAACATATGCTGTCTATTTGCTGGCGGGTTGTTCGCAAAAATGCTATCTGGGATACTACAAGAAGCAAGGATATTACAAGAGCTCAAGTACAATCCGCGAATTTACTTATTTTTATCGCAATAAATCAGAGTGGACGATGAGACTGGAAGAAGTGAGAAAAAAATGCAGCAATTTTTTAGCACATCTGTTCACGGTTCGGCAGTGATTTATTCGAGCTGCTTTGAACGCCGGGCGTTATGAAGTGATACGCGTGAGACCAGTGAGATCTCTCGCAGGTAACAAATGAGCATCGGCATTCGATAGATCTTCCGCGATTACTGACGATCCTCAGGACATAATATGACCGTCGTGAATAGTTGAGTTCGCCTCGATAAATCTCGGTCGATAGTGAAAAAAAAGAAGAACCCACTGACACGTTTAGGACGCGAGATCGATGAGTGCTGACAAAACCGGTTGCAAACGATTTACTCGACAGTCGCTTGTCGCATGAAAGTACGCGAGAGCGTCGGATTGCGTCGGCAATTTTTAAGCGCTCCGCAACCCTGTTCGTCATCGCGATATTAAGGATTATTAATCGTTGCATCACTGGCTACCGTAAGAGAACGATAGCTCGCTATATCGTCTGCCATTTAACGAAATGCAACAATAGAAAATAATTTAGTCTCAAGTCTTGCAACTTTTTCTGTGCATAAAATAATGTTTGTATATACGATTACAAGTGTCAAATTATATTTCTCATCCTCAAATTCGAAATAGATCAAATCTGCATAGGAGTGTCCGAGCAGTATTACAGTTACCTTACACGAATCAAACGTACGAACTTGTTCAGTTTAGGGACGAGCGGTACGACGCGGTAGTCACGAGGCGTGACGAAATCATTGAGCGTAGTATTCGTCGAAAGATGTTACTACGTGCCTTTATACCGATAATAATAAATACCGGAGTACCTCATGTATATAATCGAAGAATAAGTCGTCTGGATTTGGGCGTGGTGCCGAAATCATCGAGCATAGATCCTACGGCCTCGGTTTCTGCCTCCGCAAGTATATCGTCTATACATAGATATCGTTACCGTAAGCCGAACAGCGAACAAGACGAATCGTCTGTCATCATTACTGTCAGTCTTATTGTATCCGCTTGAGGTCCGGTAAAGCGATTAATAAAATAACGATTTAAATCCTTTATTCGATCGACACGTGATTCGAAGAGTGATTAATCGACTATTTAGCTAACTACCGAACAAGATTGTTCTACAGTTAGGCAAGTAGGATTTGATCGCCAGTCTGTTACATCCCAGCACTGGCGCGACAGCGGCCCGGCTCCGGGCGAGTACATCGCTCAGTATCTTGGAGCTCGAGATGCAGAAGCGATAGAGACAGATAAATCCGCACGTGGGAAAATAATAGGCGAATGTCATCACCCGGAGAAGCTGGCCAACGAAGCGTCACCCGTTGCACGACGCCGGTGATGGAATTTAATCTGTTATTAAGGAAGCCGCTCTCGGGCGCCTCGGCTAACGTCGATACGCTTCCGCATTGAACTGGTCCCGGTATTGCTATCGTCGTTCAACCATGGCTGTGACGGCGATAGGGTGGACACGACTATTATCACGCGAAGCTCAGATGAAATGGGGACTTGTCCGAGGGGTTAAGAACCTCAAGAATAGGGAAGAGAGGGGGCTAAATGGACCACAGAATTTTTTTGCGTGATATTATTAACCCTGGAACTCGTATATGGGGTGGAAAACCATACCAGACGATATTTTCAGAAAAATGCGATTTTTGCAAATTTTCATTACGTTTTGGGCTTTAAGTGTGATTTCAACCCCTAAACTTAAATGAAATGAGATTTAAATAAAGAGATCGAAGTGCTTCAAAGCCCATTTACTGCTCATAGGACCCTTGTACGTAGAAGACACGCGTGGGGTGGATATCTAGCGAAATCACCAGTTAGAAGATATAGAAAAAAAAAAATTATACATGAGCTGTAGGGTTAATATTAAAATTGGATTTTTTAATGGACCTTCATTCAATGTTTTTTTTTTCTTTTCGTCTGCTCGAACACTATAACGAGGCACATTGTGCGTGCTTCTACGACGTGCGGGCGCATCTGCGGAGTCAGCGGTTATTGTGTGAATGAGACGAGACGCACGAAACGAAAGGAAAAAAGGGGGTTAAAGTGAACTTGTACGACGTCCTGTCTGTCAACGGTCTCAGGTATTCATAGGGTTACACCGCGAGGGAGGCTTCCCCGAGGCTAACGCGCCCTCCCGCGGAAAGATATCTCCGAGACTAAACCCACGACGGGTTTACTCTGCACGGTGCATGCTACTTCCGTTTCCATCGGGGCTCAATCCGAGCGATGCAAACATGATATTTTTTTTAACGGCGCGCGCTACCGACTATCAAAATCTTGAACGCATCAATGGACGTAAAATTTTGATGACCACATTTTTTTTGGCTTAGTTTTTTTCGAAACAATTTATCAAGTTTACATTGAACTTTTTTACCAATGGGAATTATTTACCAAGTTACTAAAGACATAATTTTATGAAATTCTACCTTTCGCACCCTCCTCGACTCCTCCTGTTTGCAATTCTCGCTAAGGTTTATGTTCAAATCGGCATAGAGGCAATTATTGTTCAACAGCTGGGGCGGCGGTTCCATCGGCGGTGGATTCGCTTCTTTTTTGTGCCTCAGTCGCCTCTCCGTCCTGTCCTGCCGCGTCCTCAACACGAGCATCACGTTTCTTTCCAGCATTTTTTTTTCTCCTTTCTATTTCAACTATTTATTTTACGTTTTATTTTCAACGTTTCTCGAACCCCTCACTTCACCAATTAAAAATGTCGAGGCTTTTCGATTTAAAAAAAAAACAGACCGTATAGTAGATCACTGCATTCACTGTATCGATCCCTCAACGAAATTCACCTTGGCAACATAATTTCACCGGAGCTATTATTAAAACCGTTCGACTATAAGCGATGCTACGAAATTACAAAGTTCCACGTCAAGATGTTGCCCTAACTCGTCACCGCGCCCGACGGAAAAACGATCGATCGATCGAACGTCAACGAAAACCCCGCTGGCAATGAGAATTCGTATGACACACGAGTAATTGTGACCGAATGTGATCCAAGATTGCTAAGTCCCTCCATTTATTGGTCCCCGTACGCGTTATCGTCTCATACTTATCGCCTCTCGTGAAGAGAAAAAAAAATACGTTAGGCGCCATGTCGCACTGTACTACACAGTCCCGACCATCTTACATCTTTCTACGCGCGACGGACAGTGCGCAATAAAGAGAAAAAAAAAGCAAAGGATAGTTTTATAATCTGCCAGTGCGACGAACCAATCCAAATACTTCGAGCTTGCGTCTACGCGTAACATAGACCATTCATCGAAACAGTTTTTTTTTTTCTCATTCAAGAGGTTTGCGTCGAATGTGTCTGTACGGATAGGGGATTAGAAAACTGCGGAAAGTCGGGTCGCCTCGTAATCCACGCAGTGTTTACACACTTGACGCGGATCCTCTGCAGGCGCGAAGGAGGACTTATGATCTTGGGAAGAAGAAACACGATTTAAATTAATAGTTAGTGACGCAAATAGTTGAATTATCAGCCCCGTCAGGTTTATCGGTTGTGGGGGTCAATTTTTTTTTATCACGAAAAATTGACGAAACAGAAAAGAAGACTAATTGCCGACGAAGATACCATTCAAGGATGCGCGGCGTATTACAACGCTTTACAGCTGAAAGCGAGATTCGGTTGCTGGCGACGATCTCGTTGACTCTCATTAGTGCACCGACCCTTCTCGAACTCGATTAACGATGCAGAATCCGGGGAGAAGAGACTCTTATCTCGCGCGCCGAACGAAAATCCGCCGTACCTCGTTCGTATTCGGGTATTAATAGTAATTGGCGATAACGCGAGCGGGCGCATCTTTTATTTATTTTTATTAATCACGGTTGCGTTTCCACTTCGGGAAACGTAATCGCGGGTCCTTGGTCAATAAATCGGTAATTATAAATTACCCGTTCGCGTGATTATTCATTCATGTTCGAGAAACCTTGGAAACGTCGTTTGCACGTGCTCGAGCGATAAAAACACTTTGTGAATTTCGAAATTTTTGTGTCGCGTGCTAATTGCGCGATAAGCGACTCAAAAAAGAAATAATTAATGTCTGCTCGGATGGAAAACAAAAATATTCATTGGCGTACAACTCGAACGATTAATTACTTCCGTCGAGAGAAATGCCCAGTATTCCTATCCGAAACGAGATAATACCGACGGATCATAGAAAACTATTTTTTTTTAACCCGTGCCAGATTTATCGTTCCGGATAGAGAACGATCCGAAAACGTGACGTGGGTCCCAGTTAAAAATGATTGACGCCCAAGATAAGTAACGATTATGAAATTCGAAGATACAATGTTCGGAAAGACCAGTCAAAAAGGTCAACGGGGTGAATCCGTCCCGATAAAAATCGTTCGCGTCAACCTAAAAAAAAAAAAAAAAAGTAAGATAGTAGCCACAAGTATCAGCTCCGTAACGCATCCGGTCGATCGATTCTGGCGGGCCGTCGTCTAAAAATAAACGGTAACTGAATCCATACCAATTTTCTCAATCTCATGGAATCCAACCTGGCGATCATGCCGACGGAACTTGTTGGAAACTTTTGATGGAAACTGCGGTATTTCTGTGAAGCGTGTCACTCGCGGATACCGATATCGTGCCACGGGTCTATCGACGACTGTCGATACTATATCGTTCCCGTCCTCCGTGCAACCGCTTTATCGCGACAGGTGTTCGTGCAAATTGCGATTCGTCGAGATCTGGAGTGTGTGTAATAAGCCGGCTTGTATTTCTTCGGGAAAGAAAGAATCGATCGGCCGGGATCGTAGGAGCGTCGCACTGGGCCAGTACCGGCCCAGCGTCGGGCCGGGGTTCGCCCGTGTGTGGCACTCCCGATAGGGCGCCGCTCGCACACGAAACCACTTGGCAATCTCGGGTAACGGCTTTCGAGGTCAGAAATTAATGTAAGATAAAAATAATTTTTATCAATTATTTTTCTAGTCGACGAGAATCTTTTACCCTTTTCACGATAGATTTGTTACGCAGTGGAGACAGTTAAAACTTTGAATAATTATATTATCTAGCTTTTTTTTAATTTCGACATTTTATTGTACGCCGGTACAGCGAACGTTGCGTTACATTCAAAGTGCTTAGCAACATTCACTCGGGATTACCGACAGAGGATCGGATTATGTATTTTATTTTCGTCAAGCGCAGCACATATGACGTCCTTTGGTTCGTCGTCGATCGGGCACATTCCTCAGCTGCGGTTGTAATTTGTTTTGACTCGGGGGAGGGACGAGGTGCGCGGTGGTTGCGAATTCGATAACCGCGCATCAAACAATGTCTTACCCGATGTACGTTGATCGGAGCGTAATGTCACGATAAATAAAAAAAATTAAATAAAAAATACCAAGCCAACTTATCGACCCTCCGAAATTCTCGCAGAATTTTTGCAACGACGTTTATGCAACTGTTTCGAAATCACAAGAACTTTAACCACCGATCAGAGATACAGGGCTGAGCGTCAAAGCGTTAAACTTTTTTATTACATTTTTTAATAAAGGGTTACATTTCCTTATTTAATTTTTTTTTTAATACGAATGCAAACCCTCAACGCGCGACCTCGTATGAATAAATTTTCATCGCAACAAATTCAACCCGCGCAATGTTCTCGAGCGCCGATAGTTTAAGATCGCTCACGAATCGAAACCTCAGACCGCAGTGGAAATGAAGAAAAAAAAAGATGAAAAAAATCGGTACCGATATCATACGCGACGTATCGATACCTGCTCCGTGACTCATATTAATACAGAATTCCCATTCTCACGAATGCCCGTCCCGAGCGAGTAAAACGAGATACGAGAGGAAAAAAAAAACCGTGAAGAAGAACAGGCGTATATATACAGCGTCACTCAATCTGCCCTGACAAACATCGATCGTTTCGCTTCGTTTCCATCCTTTTCTCTCTCTCCGTTTCTCGCTCGATCCACCCGAGTGTGTGTTTCTCTTCTCGTACCCGAGGACCTTCCGCAGGGTGTTTTCACAGAGCACACCCTACAGCGAAGCCACCGACGACCTTGTCGATAACCGCAGGCTCGACTCGATCCGACGCTCACGCTCGCCTTTATACTATTGTCATTGCTGTTCTCGCTGTACGAAGAGGAAACCCGATATTATTCTTAAGACGCGATCGGTTCTTAACTCTCTCTGTCTCTTACTCTACATCTGTATCTCCATTTATACATACATGAATATCTCTCTCAGCATCGATAAAATCCGATGCGATAAAAGTGTGTGAGAAGGTGGACGCCAGATAGTCGAACAACAAGATGACAAAGTTTTATCGGGCAAACAACTTTTACCTCGGGGGTTCTTTCGAGCTTCGGAACTTCGAAGTTTCTCACGGAGGACCAAAACAGCTTTTTTAGTAAAATATGGTTTTTTTAAAGATCCAGGCTTTTTTTTGTAAAATAGTATCGTGAATTTATTTATTAACATTTAGTTAAATTTGTATCGAAAGAACAATTTTATGTAATGTTATTGGGTAACATTAGGGAAAGGCAGTTGAATGAACGTTTCAGATAGTATCGCGGTATCGTGAACAACCTGATACTAAAATTTATGTCATTTTTAACGAGCAAAGACAAAATGACGGAGTTTCATCGGGCAAACAACTTTTACCTCAGGGACTCTCTTTGAGCTTCGGGACTTTTGGATTTTTCACGCATAACACGGTAGACCGAACGGGGATTAATAAAATCAGGTTTAAAAAAAAAAACATCGAGGCTCTTTCGTTAAAATTGTAACGTTGCGATAACTTCATAATTTCATGACTTGGGGTTCGTGGGTTAAAAGTTTTGAAGTCGAAATTAATGGAAATTTGTCGTAGCTTTGTCGAACCAGAGGGAAGACAACACAATAGAATTCCAAAAAATCAACGACTTGTAGGTAAAGTTACGCTACGCTGTCGTTACGACTTCGCGAAATGTCTCTTCCATTTTGGGCAAAGTTAGTTGAATGAACGTTTGACAAAGTATATCGTGATGTCATGAAAATTAAATCTAGGAATCTAAAATTTATACCTTTTTTTAACGAAGGAAAGACATAAAACTACTGGAACGATCGCGCGCTAAAACGGCCACGTGACAATAATCGGACGAAGCGAGTAAGAGCGCGACATTGCGCTTACCGGAGATATCCTACCATCTAAAACTTTCTTTCCGCAGTTACGTAGTAATCGTTCGAAGAGCGCCGCCAACAAGTCGACGCTCCGTTCGTATCTCTTTTTCGCGAGTTTAGATTAGATAAAAAAAAAAGTCACTTAGCTACTATCGCCGCTATTCCGAAGCGCATTTTGGATGTACATTCGAAAATCACAAAAACGAAAAATTCAGTAACCTTTATCCCGCATATAACAATTAATTGTCAACCGTGACAATTTTTTAAAATTAATCTGCTTATGAATTTTTTTACAAAAAAAAAAAAAAAAATGTTATCAAAGTTCAAGCGACGCGTATCGTCGGGAGTGAAACACGTTTCGCCTGGTAAGTGTTCGTGCATACACTTAGACGACCGTGAAGCGCCCGGCCGGCCGTGTGCCTGGAGAGCCGGGCGACGTAGTCTGCTGTGAGCTTTCAAAAACAGCGCGGCAAACTATCCGGCACTCGACGCTTTATCGCCGCTTGTAATTACGAAAAAAAAAGAAACCAAAAAACAAAAACACCGTTTAATTTATACAGCAAAGTTTACTCACCATTTGCTCCTCTACAACTGACGACACTTTAATCTCGCACTTCTCGTTTCGTACGTTAAGTTCGGAGCTTTCCTTCGCACGATTAGAGCGCGAACCTCTCACGGTTGATCTCAACACAGCTGAGCCCATCCAGCCATCTTGCACCGTCTCACGAGTGTGTAGTCTCCGTCCACGAGGGAGAGGGGCCTGGAGGGGGGGGATCTTTCGAGTCCGCGGCGTTACAGTCGGTAATTACGCAACGCTGTGGGTTGATTTTCTTGCTCGCCCATAGGGCGACTGACCCTCGAAGCCCCCTTCGAGCTTATCGTCGATTTCTCAGTTCTCCCGTCCCACCTCCGCGAAGCGCTGGTACGACGAGCTCCTTCAGCGTTAACGACGGAACGGTCGGTCACGAAGTCCGAGCGGAACTGCCGGTGCCGGAGGCTTAGGGTCCTGGTCAATCGATCGGTGGCAGCACCGTACGGACGCGATTTCACTCTATTTTCGTTATGCTCGTTTATTCAGGATTGTCCCGGGACTCGGAGAGGGCAACGCTGGTCACTCGAGATCGTTGTTCGCTGATCCTTTTTTAAAAATGTAAGAAATAGAACTATCAATGTTTTTTACATGTACTTTGAGTTTATTTTCGCCGGCATGGTCCGTAAAAATTAAAACAAAAATGCCACTCCGATTCCACTCTATTTTCGTTACGCTTCTTTATTCAGGGTTGTCCCAGGAGACGGAAAGGTCACTCGATTTTATTATTCGCTTTCTTAAGTTTCTAAGAAATGGAGCTTTTTAAAATTTATTTTCGCAAGAATAATCCTTGAAAATTTAAACAAAAAATTCAACCTTCTTTTGAAACAATACTTGAGATTATAGCATTGGATTTTTGAGTTGATAAGACTTTATAAATTAATAACTTTGGGTTCGTGAGTTAAAAGTCTTTAAGTTGAAGTTGATGGATTTTTTTAGTAGCTCTATGAAATCAGAGGGAAGATAGTCGAGTTAAAAAAATCTACAACTCACAGCTGTAGTTGCGTTAGGTTGTCGTAACGGCTTCGCAAAGTGTAGTTAGTCGGATGAAAGAGAGCGTAAAATGACGGTTTCCGTTTTAAACATTTCCCACGGCGAGTGGAAGGATGATCTTACGTAATTTCCGAGCCGGCTAACAAAGTTCCGTATGTGGAACCGTTTCAATAAAAATTGACCTGCATTACCCAACCAGGTTTAATTTTTTCACTTTATCGTTCGCTCGATCTCCCGATCCGTCAACAATCTACGACTCGTATCTTCTAAAATTACGTCGCTTTACAAAGTGGAGCACATGTTCCAGGCCGGCTGTATCGCGTTCTTCGTGCACGTATGTCAACACTCGATCGAAATTCGCTTCTAATGAAAACAGACCCGCATCAGCCGCCCGCGATTCAAAAAATGTTAACTTTATCATTCACTCGATCGCACGAATCCGTTAACAATCTACAACTCATATCTTCTAAAATTACGTCGACTTACAAAGTGGAACAAGTGTTTCGAGCAGGACTGTATCGCGTACTCCGTGCACTTGTGTTAACTCGCGATCGAAATTTTATCTCCCTTCGGTACTGATTAAATTCCCGTAACACTCGCGAGCCCGCCTTCTTGTTTACCGCTCGTATCTTCCAGCGAATCCCGTCGGAGCGCACGGCGTTCGGTTGGCTATATTGCCGTGTAAAAACCAGTTCAACCTTTCGTCTCGTTTAACGACAGAGGCATCGAACGACTAAAAACAGAAGGCCAAAGTGTCTCGGAGATACACTTAACGGTGAGCCCGTTACCGTTTCACCGAAACTTTCGTTTCGAGGCACGAAGAAATGTCGAGCGCCCGAGAGCCCGGACAATAGAGAGGTGGGAGTCGCGAGACGGAAAGTGAACGGTCGCACGGAGCGTACAAAGTTTTAGGTATTAAGATTTTGTGAAAGAATCTTACGAAATTTACGTGAAATTGTTACGCTTGATTCTCGAAGGAACCGAAATAACGATGGTACAATCGGTAATTAATTTTTTCCCGTGTTTTATCAATGTTTTTTTTTCGCTTCACTTCGTATTACACGTGTCGCTAATTACACCGACGTGAGAAGTTTCTCGACGGCGCGCATGCACAACGCGCATCGAAAAATCCTGTTGATATTATCGCTTCGGAGCTTTTATGTAACTTACGATCTTCGAAGGAACGACAATAACGAGATACAAACGATAATTTATTTTTCCCCATGTTTTATTTTCATTCTTCTTTTATCGCTACAATTCGTTTTACACGTGTCGCCAGATATCCGGTTTACGCGCCAAATACGGCGCAACACACACGTACGAGCTAATTACACCGATATGAGAAGTTTCTCGACGGCGCGCACGCGCACCGCGATCGAAAGATCTTACTGATAATTCATCGTTTCGGAGCTTTTTCAACTTACGATCGCGAGGGACACGTAGACATACGCTTAACATGAACTACCACGTACAACAAAAAAAGAAACGTACTCCGCAAAATGGAAATGAAAATGTGCGTGAAATTCTGCGAACGACAGACGATACGACACGCCAGCGTACCGAAAACATCTTCAATTCTGTCGCTCAAAGTTCGTGCGAAAAGGTTTTCGACATTAAATGTTGTCCCTGTATTATTCACGCGGTCCCGGAAGTTCTTATTAGTATTTTATTTTCTACAGGACAGTGTAAACTCTCACAAAGTGATCGATGGATTGACAAAAAAATTTAAAAAAAAATAAATTAAAATGTATTGTGAATATGAACGCGTTATAAATTAAAAGTAGCTCTTTCAGACTCTGCGTTTGGTGCGTCTTGTGGAAACTATAACGTAAGTAGCGACGCAGCCTCGAAGCTATCATTCGGATAAATAAATATTTGTCCGTTAACAAAACTGGACCTTGCAAAAAAACAAAAAAAAAACTAAGCAGATTGCAGAAATACTATTAAAATGCAATTGCCATTATAACGATTTTTCATAGCCAGTGGTCTTTTTTTTAAATAGCGTGTAAAGGTATTTGAGCTCGTATTTAAGTACACAGATAGATAAAATGGATCAGCACGCATGCTCAAAGGAATTTAAACACGAACTTTTCGCGCGAATACTTTTGAGTTCTTGTATAGATAACGATTTTTTTTGTGACGAGAGACATTTACAAAATGCAATCACATAACGAAAGAAGCGATAGAAAAGTATTGGCTTCTATTTTGACTATCAAATAAATATGGCGGAATGATTATAAATAAATTGGGTAATTGGTAAAGAACAATGGACCATTATTCTCATGGTAAACCAATTCCAGACAAATCTCTATGGAAGAAGAGTCTTGGGCTTTTTTAAATAAATAAAAATGAGCGAAACTCAATATTCTAATCAGCATAATAAAAAAATTAGAATTTGCCCGTTCCCGTTCTTCATTGATTTAGAATACTTCTTCGTTATCAATTTTTCTCGTGTCCGACAGGAACCGGATTGGCCGATGTCGTTTCGGCGATAGTGATTTTCTTCATTCCGAGTAGGGCGTGAGACACGTGTTCGTAGGTAACGAATGTTAGGACTGTTGCTGGCACCACTCTCGTTAAGCTGACACCCATACCCTTGTAAAATCCTTTTGCACCTTCGCCCCTGTAACCAACCACCAGCAATACTTCTTTTACTGAACAAAAAAAAATCTCTTCGATCCCGCCCATTTCGTCCTTGCTCTTTCACCAAGACTCGCTGCACTGCTTTTTTAACTTTACTAAAAAGGACTGCGATTAATCGTAGTAACGTTCGTAGGTTCGGTACACGCTACATTAAACACAGAACAAATGTGACGATATTCAACGACCTCTCGGCAAACGTACTGCTGGTGGTTTAATTATCCTACGTGCCTACTTACGTTTCCACATAAAGCACCACAATCGCGACACATTCGCACATTCGAAAAATAAAAAAAATGAGAAAACTGCGCTAATGCTAGAATGCGAAATAGGTTTATTTTTGTTTCACGCGATTAATGTTTTTTTTAAATTTACTTTATTTTACGTCGACGACAGTGAACCAGCCACTGGAATTAAAATTGAACGTTATCTATTTGTCTATGAAAAAATAAAAATAAAAACATTTATTTCGAGTGCATCGAAGAAATGCTGTCATGAAATTCGGACGATGAATTATTGAGAGTTTTTCATTCCATCATCTTGGCCTATTCGGTTTTATAGTTTTATTCATGACTCTACAGAACAATTGCCTTTCGTTGATCGAACTCCGTTACGTCAAGTGTCTTTCTCTCGTTCAATCTTAGAGGCTGCGTTGCCCTACGTTGCGATGACATTTATTTGTGTAAATCTTGGAGAGAAAAAGAAAATAACATCCCGACTTACTGGCAACCGATAGGAATAACCGCGATCGTCATTCATGCCTCGAAGACAAACACATTAAATCGGACGATTATTCGCTATCGTTAATAATATTCTATGCTGTTTCGGATTCGAGAGCCCGTACATTAATCAAAGAGTGTTGAAACTTTTTAACAGTGTCACTTCGACGTAAGAAGCCTACAAGCTCTATTTACAATTAGGTACGTCCATATAAATAAATTCGTTCTAGTATTTACAGATTGCAGCGATACAACAATCTTTCGGTTAAACTTGAGGCGCGCTTCTGTTTTTCTCCTTTCCTTCAATCATAGAATACCCGAGTTTAAAACAGATCTCTTCGAGCTTAAATACCGTCGATACGTTAGTTAAAATCGTTAGAGAGTACCGTCCAAGAATTAAGAAAAAAAGAAATTAAAATGTAAGAAAAAATAACAATTGATCAACATCTCACAAAGCAGTCAGTGCTAGAGGTGTCGATTGTGCAATCTTCATATCAAGAGGCTAAAACGAGTATTCTCGATCGGTGATGGGCGGAGAGACACGCAAATCGTCAAGTATCAATGAATCAGCCAAACGGCTCTACGAATTACGTTCTCGCAGACATGTTCGAAGATCGCTTAAGAATAAAGACATGGCTATCTATTCGTTATTAAAATTACCTCATTCATTCCATCATCGGCATACAAAATTCTTAGATCCGCTATTATCAGTTTTTTTTCTGTTTTTACGATAATTTTGCTAAACGGAATCTCACTCACCGCCTCCACAGCAGATTCAACTAAATCCAGTTTAGCCGAAATTGTGGCTCTCGTCCAGTTTAAAAATGCACACTATTCGCCTAATTGAAATAAGAACGAGCTTTTTCATTTTTGCGTAGACGTCATTCACGCACGCACACACGTCGTTCGGGTTACGATAAAGAAATTTATTTCAACTACTCATTCTTTCAACTTCTTTTCTTTCAATTTGCGTTTAAGCACATTCTTCGTCTGAGCATTTTTCATGATTGCGTGAAGAACATCGACAGTTTGATTCGACATTACGTTTGTATATACTTATTAATGTAACAGCCGACAGTCGAATTACTCGTTAAAAACGGAATATAAATAAACGTTATCAAAAGAAGAAATTCGATTAACATAAATATTATAGGAGCCGTTTACAGAGTCGAGACACCGACGTACCGAACCAGAACGTTACCCTCTCGTATCGCCAATCCACGTGGTTTTTTAACTTCTTTATTTGACAAAACATTTTTTTTTCGATTTTTTGTTTCTTTTGGTCAAAGTTTGAAAAGCTCGTGCACATTGATTTTTGCGTTTGATAGACGAGCAATTGAGATCATACAATCCGTGGGACATAAAAATGTATGATAAATAGAATTATTTAAATTCGAAGCGTTCGATAGAATAATTATGATGAATGTAAAAAAAAAACCTGATTATGTTACGAAATCAAAATTTTCATAACATGCCCGCGGTGTCGATGAAAGTATAATTATACACACACGCACTTCCGCATGTGGCACCTTAAGCTAGCGTACACACCTATCATCATTGAATGATTCGAAATAACGTATTGCATGTCTTGAGCCGATAATGACCATCGTTAATTTGAAATCTTCAAACGAGCAATTCACTAATTATTTCGCTAGAATAACGTGGCAGAAGCATCCACAAGTGCAATTCGTACATGAAACAGACGGACAATTGTTCTATTCACGGATACTATTCGATGACGAAAGAACGTAGTGAAAGTAAAAAGAATAATAAAGAAAAGATTAGATAGATTATGTTTAATACTGATTAAGCATCGGCGTCCGATCTGAACATATAATATATAGCTGAAAAAATAAAATAAAAGTGAATTCTTCCGCCACGAAGGTATTCTCTCTGCTCGCCGCGATTTGATTATTCGGACGCTAAATTTGGAGCAATTTATCGGGAACAGATGTCTTTTTTCCCTTTCAGACGCCGTTTGTAAATTTCTCATAGATGATTATTATCAGACAGATATTCGGCGTAACGTGCACAAGATAAGGTGACAAGCCTTTATAGAAACCCCTCATTCCTTCTGACCTCCATGTCGCTTCGATGCAGTGCCACGTCCCTCTGTAGTCGTGATGGTGATCCTGCAGACGAGCCCTCACAACCTGATAAGGATACGTCGATGCGGCAGCTATCAATTTCGATATCGCAGCGAAGACTATGTATTCCATCGTACCCTGTCAAGCACAAAACCGATAAACGTGTATCTCTATTTTTTTTCAAACAATAACTTTACATTTCAATTTTACTGAACTATTCTATGGCTTAAACATATTTCACAAATACGATCTAGAAACTTTGTTTAAAATACCTAAAAATAATTGATTCAATTATTATTAATATTTTAACAAACGTACCATTTTCGTGTCTATCGGGACAGTCCGATACTCGTTATACTTGTTCTTCATCTCTTCGTACGTCATGAATTGAATGGCACCGTGAGAGACGCCAAACATTCCAGGAACTAAACCCTGAGAGGAATTATCGACAGAGTGTTAGATCGAAATTTGCATTGAAGAAACTGCGATACGCCGAATGAGTTTTGATACCCGTATCGTGTCAATCACCTTATATAAACCTCTAACGCCTTCCGTTCTGTAGATCTTCTTGAGGGCATCGCCGACGCCGCTGTACCTCTTCGACTCCGAGAGATGCACGTCGTTGGTGTACTGTAAGCAAAGCCTAGTTTTCACGACCCATATGGGGTTCGTCATCAGAAGCGTAAGTACACCGGCGTTCGCTGCGCAGAACATGTGCAGAGACGGTCCCAGTGATTTTCTCGCGTTTCCGCCTTGCACCCACGTTTTTATACTGTTGTAGCTGTAAGCAGAAAAAAAATAATTAAAAAATTAAAATTTGTCACCGATACTCCGGTACAACCGTAAAATAGTATATTACGTCACGAGAAGTGAAGTTTGATGCCCGAGCGAAGAGAGGGAAGAATACTTACAAAAAGAAATAAAAACCCCAAGAGCAACCAGAGCCCAATACGTTCGGCGTGACTCCTCTGTAGAGTCCGCGCACGCCCTCCAATTTCACGATTTCGCTCATAGCGTTTCTGAGTCCTGTGTATTTCGGAGCCGTCGAGGTAATACCATCGTTCACTGAAACAACAATAATGGTTATGGATTATTGCACAGCCGACTGTTGACTCGACTTGTTGTCGAGTCAAATTGGTGACGAAATTGCAAAAATAACCGAGCACCGAAGCGTGCATGAAAACAATATTATTTTGTTGGTCGGACGAGACGCAGCGTTCCCATCTCGTTGCTAACGCATCGAACGATAATGACGATAAACAAGAGACGATAAGGGGAATAATTGTTACGCCTGCAGGCGCCGTACGTGCGCCTATGCAGAGGGCTGCTTCTTATCAACAAAAACATAACTTTCGATTGTGCGTGAGAGTTTTATCAGTCGCATTCCACTTTGCATTTCTTCGCTGCGTTGCGAAACTGAAATTTATGTCTCGTCGGAAGTAAACCGATGAACGATAGTACGGTTCGGTTTCCCTCCGCGATATGGAAGGGTAAACAATGAAACGGCAACAATGCAATGAAGAAACAGAAATTCACAGCGTCGATGCATTCGTTATGAGAATTCAATTAAGTTTCGGTTTGCTTTTATGCACAGAATTTCGTTAGATCGGTGGTTCGGCGCGGCCGAGGCAAATTGTTGGAACGCAGGCGAATAGCGGGCATTGTAGTTATCTCGTACCGTCCATCAATCTAGCTCACTTTCACCGAACCCGCGCAATAGCATTAGACACAATGGGCGCGTACAGACGGCAATCATTTTAAAGTATATATTGAGAAACATATTGAAAAAAAAAAGAAAAAAAAATAGAATATCAAACATTTTCGCCGTTTTAGATGTGGGACATAAAATGTAACTTATTTCCCACATGTAAAACGGAAAAATTGTTGATATTTGAGAATTTAAGAATTTGAGAATTTAAGAACCCGTTCCAAGGACTCCATGAATTTATTTCCGGTAACGACGGAGTCCTTGGACGAGGCTCTTTAAATTTTACGGATGTTTGCGCATAAGGTTAGCCGGCAATCTGTTCGCCAGCGGGCCCACCTGGGAGAATCCGGTGGCCTTTGCTACTTTCGCTCGCACTTCAGCCGTGCTAGAGCTCGAGGCGATGCCCGGCAAGTCAGCTGGTCGCTCGGCGCCGTACGTGTGTGAAACACAAGCGTGGATCGTAGTAGCGCGTCGATTCTGACGCAATCCACGGACTCACTCCGGCAATTTGGTGAATAGCCAGAACATTTTACGACGAATATCGCGTCGTCGAGGACCCCAGAATTAACGGAGCCTCTCGTCTCCGTCGACCCGATGGGGATACCAGCGGTAATAAACGAATCGTATTACCGTACTCTCGAGCCCGCTATACGATACCGAACACGATATTCACCTTTCGACGAGACGAAGCTCCGGTTTCAATAGTGCAGCATTGCTCCGACGACTGAACTCGTGAAAAAAACTGACCTAACTGAACTAAATAAATCGGTCGAGAAAAAAAATATCGCAAACGTTTTTGCAGCGCATCAGCGTTAGTTACGTTCGACACAGTTATTTCTAGATCATAAGCGGGTTAAAGGAATGAGTAAATAAAACGACGAGGAAACTCGCGGCAGTTTGATATCATACAGTCTCGATTTATTTTTAGCACCGTACAAAGTTTGGATTCACTGATTAACGCCTGACAAACCTGTTGACTTCCTATTCCTCCTTTTTATTTAATTCAATTTTTCCAATCAGATCGAGCGTCAAAAAAAATAAAAAATTAATAAACGGTCTTACGCGACTATGACGTTAGATACGTTCAATTCGGTTATTTCGAGATCATAAGTGGGTTAAGAAAATAAGTAAATATAACGAGGAGGAAACTCGTGGCAGTTCATCAATATCGTAGTCACGATTTATTTTTAGCACGGTGCAAAGTTCAGATCTTCTGATTGACGTCTAACAAATTTCTTGACTTCTGACTTCTAATTTTTATTTATTACTATTTTCTTTTTTCACAGTAATATGAATCACAATGCAGGTCGAAAAATTACCGTTTGGAATGAATTATGTCCGGAACTGGCCAATTGCTTCGCGGAGACTCTATCGCGAAAGTTGCTCTAATCGGAGTTATGGCTCGGATGCAGTCCGCTGCTTCAACATTCGCGAACGGACAATGGACTCACTGTAAACTATTTTTGCCGGGAGCGACCGCCGCAATGACCGCTTCGTATTATCGTCATGTGTTTTTAAATGGCAAACGTACGCAACGTAATTTTATCGAAGCCTATTGTGTTAATAAGGCGAACCAGAAATAAACTTTCGTGTCTCAGTAGAATATTTACGAAAATATTGAAATATCGAATCAAACCATAGCGCTGATAACAACAATACTAATAACGCGAAAAGAATAACAGATGACCTGTTATCTGTTATTTTCGTCCCTGTCGAGATACGAATCGACGGCATCGGCTGTTTTTGTTTATTCGGAGACGAAGCGTCCTTCGTCAATAAACGCCTGACTAGGCGTTTGCTTCCGAGAAGCCGTCGAAAATATTTTATTTAGCGTTTATCGACTATCGGGGATTTCGTGTTTCACAAATTGAGATACAACTGAGTAACAGAGTAACTAAAAAAGAAATTATGAAATGAAAGCGAAGGTTTTCGTCTACTAGGAAGCGAAATATATTCTCGTCGAAGTTCGAAGCACGGGACATTGTCATTGACTCGGCCCCGCGCGCCAGAATCGCGGCCACACATTGCACATACACGCTCACGTGCAAGTGCGGACGCACCGCCCGCACGTCCCAACCTCGAACCAGCCGTACATAATCGAGACTGATGACGCAAGTCCTCGATCGAGATGGAAATTACTACCGGTTCCGACGACGAGCAATTGTCGGAGGATTGCGCGTGATTGACTCGGAGCTTCAATTTTTCGTCGTAATTTTCCGCATCGAAGCATTCTTTGGTAACGGAAGTAATTTTTTACACTTTTTTTTTTATCGAACATCAACCCACGTGCTTACCTACGCGGAGATAACGATGCGGCATTGAGGGTGACGAAAAAAAAACATTCCACACCGTATCGAAAAGCGAGCAAGGTACACAAGAAAACGAAGCTTATCGCGAATTCGCGATAAGGTGTACACGGAAATTGAGCTTGATTTAGAAATATAAAATTTCACGATTTTCGATGTAATTGCCGGGACGATTTTTGATCGTCTTCCGAGCTTCGAGTAACGAGTCTCGGAACGATATTACAAAGATACTATACGTTGAACCCGCGATAACCCCCCGGCCGTGATGATAGACCTCTTCTCGCAGGTCCGAAACCTCGCTGGTGGAATTTTTTCTCCCGAGAACGATCCAATCGCGGTCAATGACAACGTAAAATAAAAACGGGATTTTTTTTCGATTCTTACAGATCGCCTAAATCACAACGGAGACAGTTCTCAAGAATGCAGTTTCTCCCTGCATGCCCACGTGACGAACAAAGAAACGGAAGCGTCACGCGAGAACGAGTTCACTCAGGCAGACGAAACAACGTGGTCCGCTTCGCGAGACCCTCACCTCGGTATGGCCGGCGCACACTTAATGGAATCTCGTAACAGAAAAAAACCGTGTCTCACTTCCGTCAGAAGCATTTAAAAGCTAGACAATGACCGGGCACGTCCCCGTCCACGATTATCGAAAACTGTCATTCGCTCATTGTTAACGAAACAACGGGATCGACGAGCCTCACGCGACTACGGAATGTTTGCGCGATCGCCTTTTGCAACGCCGCGATCCGCGCGATGAAAAACGAAAAACGAAGAATTTCCGAACGGCGATTTTTTTTTTCAGTTAGCGAAATAAAAATTGCCTACTCACCAGCGAATCTGATTTTGATCAAGTCCAGTGGATGCAACATCAACGTCGATACAACGCCACCCGAAATACCGGCCACAAAGTGCTCGTACTTGAAGTGGCTCAGGACGGGCAGCAGTCGCGGTCCACCGCTGCCCGTACCCGTTGTTTTAATCGTCGACATCTTACGTCCACTCGACGTCTGTTCACCGTTCGTTACCGGGGCTTCGTAATCGTCCCGGAGAGCATCCTTTTCGTCACTAGCGAGACTCGTGATGACTGCTCGGCATTTCTCTTGATTCGCGTCGATTGCAACTCTCGAGCTGACGGGCCTGCGATCGACTGTTACGGGGGCTTCGTATGCGTGGATATTCACCGCACGGTTAACACTGTTACGCAATGACGCGATACGTTGCGTACGCCGGACGTCGCCATACTGATTTTCCCGAAGCATCGACAGACCGTGAGATGGGGAGACGACCGCTGCGCACTCGGTGCCTGCGCACCGAGTGAGTCAAATGTTCGACTGAGTCTGCCGGAGAACACGACTTGGATACATTTATTATTCACTGACCTGACACTTTCACGTACTTGTATAATCGCTCACTTTATTAGAATGTTACATGTATGCTTAATTGTTTGTAATTTTTTTTTCGTCATTTCTTTTGAGTATCAGAATTGATTTCGTTGAGTAAATTTGTAGGACAGAAGTACCTGAAACGGTTGATGCGCTGCTGTGCACGCGCAGCATCGACTGTCTCGAAGTTCCCTATTGCGCGGGAAAATACGAATTTAAGAAGTTAAGACTGGAAGGTTTGATTTTAACAATTAGGAAGTACAATTGATGTACTAGGATACAATAAAAAAGTTATTTCGCTCATAGATAGTGAGGTGATAATTGAGATTTTCAAACAGGAAGTGATGTTTCCCCTAGACGACGTCACCTAGGGTCGAAAATTTGAATTTTCAGACCGAAAATGACGTTATTCTTTCGGTGAGACTTTTCTTTTGATCGTGAATGCCACAATCCGTGTGAAAAGTTGATTACAGTTTTTATTACCGACCGTGGTATTGCACATGCTCTTAGTAATGAATATACAACAGTCATATTCAACTTGTTTCCTCAGTATTATGCTGATCGCTTACCGTTCAGTCGTCCTAAGGTTTTGCAAAGTATAAAAACTTTGCAAACCGGAAGTGACCGATTTCGGGTACGACGTCACTTGAGGTAAAAAAAATTATATTTCCTAACCGGAAATGACATACTTTACAATTATTATTTATTGCTATTGAATTGTAATTTTTCCCCCGTTTTCAAATTTTTAAAATCCAGTTTTTACCTCAGTGACATAACCGCTTGAATTAAGATGAAGTGAAAGTCACGTGATGCAGCCAGGAGTGTGAGAAAGATCTTACAGTGGAGCGAAAGACAGCGACAGAGAACGTGTTTCACTTCACCTTAAGAAACATGAGAAACAACTCGATTTCATTTAACAGATTTCCCAGATATAAATTCAGACGACACATCGTTAAAAAAATTTGCTTTGTAGCAGATTCTCGTAATATAGATAAACCAGTCGTACTTTTTCCTCAATACTTATCTCAGCGATTATAGATATGCGACTTCCTAGTTACCGGAGCCTCACCTCATATTCTATTGGTTACGCTTAGTGCTTCGAGCACTCGATAAAGAAATCGATTTTGTCCCTGTAAAGCGCGGCTTTCTGACAGTCGAGCGCGGTATCGATACCGCGAACATTGTCAAACACGAGCGAACGTTGTTGATCTATGTCACTAAATTAATCAATTCGATACTGGGTAGAAGTGAAATTCGTGGTCTCGATCCCTAAAAAAAAAATCGCACTTAATCTCTACACAATCATCTCCAAAAATAGTGTAAAAAATTGTAACAAAGAAAACCTGCGTATATTGTGTATTGTGTCACGAATACCCGAGTGCTTTGAAAAGAAGGTGAAAGAAAATTCGCGAATACGTAAAATTATAAATGTCGTTTTATCACCGGATGGTTCGAGGAATGGAGGAAACGATAGCAGGTCAACATTCTGTACAATATCAAAATCTCTGAGCCACATCACTCGAAGTTTCCTTAATGCTACGGAAAATCTCAAATGGTGAGTAAAGGCGCGGAACAAAAAAAAATCACGATCACCTTCGCGCACCAATCGGCGCACGTGTCGCTGCGAGACACTTTCCGAGCTGCTTTACACTGATTACATATGTAATGAATAAGTCGGTACCGAGTTTACTGTAATTTTTCCAAAATTTACTCGTAACATTCTGAATAATGTTTTTTAACTACAGACATCGTTAATCAAGATTATCGTCTGTAACGCGCACTCGTATGTTTAGATCCAGGTGCGAATCTTTCATTAGAACGCGAATGCAGGTGTGTCACAATACGTGAGTCGGCATTGCGTAAAATTTATTAACGCTTGTGCTCCGTCGAGCGTGGAAGAGCTCGAGCTTGAACATTCTACGGTGCTCTCGGATCGATCCGCGTCGCGTGTGCGCGGCGTCGAATGATCTACAAGGATTTTATTGTATTTTTTGTATCGACCTTCGCAACTTCAAGATCAAGTTTTATTTTATTCGCGTTACAAAGAGATTGTGAATGATTTGTTTTTAAATTACCGCTAATTACTCGACGTGCCGTAAAGTCATAGTATTGTAGATGTGTGATGTTGACGGAAGAGATTGCAAACGATCGACGAGACGCTGTATTAAGTATCTATGTTTAGCGGTGAGTCTGGAGCCCAAGCTCGGTGCAACTTACGAACGTGTGTTTGGTATTTATGTACATGTGCAGTTTCGACGGAAGAGAATCCTAAGAGGAAAGACGCGAATGACGTCGTCATTGTAATTGCGAGGTTTTTACATGCGCCTTCGTCTGTACTGTGCAATTCAATCGAGACTCATCGCCGAAGTCATCATATCCTCGAATTCCTGTTTGTGTATAATTTTGCTTCCCGTTGCCGGTGACGCCGATATCGGCCGGCCGCCGTACTTTATTTCCTCGAGTTGCACGCCGAGCGCCAGTGCCAATCTCTCTCTGGCGTAGTGATAAGCACCTTGATTCTTGTGCTCCTCCTGAAGCCACATTATCTGGCAAAAAATAAAAACAACGATTAACGATCATTTAGTTCCATTCTATACATGAATTTTGAGAACAAAAAATTGATCCTTCACTCGAGCCGATAACTCACTTTGGCGTTTGGAAATCTCTTGAATTCCTTCGCGACGAGATGAAACGGAAATGGACACAGCTGTTCGACTCGAACAATCGCAATTTCCTCGTCGAGTTTTCTCTCGTGTCGTTCGGCGACGAGATCGTAATAAACCTTTCCCGAGCAGAACAGCACTTTCTTTATAGAATCGGTTTTCACCGTCGGATCCGGATAAATCGGTTTGAACGATGTACCAGGCTCGATCTCATCGAGGGCCGACAGTGCCATAGGATGGCGAAGCAAGGACTTCGGTGTCATTATTATCTGGGACGACAATTTCAGGTTTCAAAGAATGATAAGCGAACTTTGTTTTTTTTCTTCCAAGAACCCAATCGATTTGCACCTATAAAATTTTTTGTGTCGTATCTGTGTGCGCAATGACCCAACGATAAGAACTTTAACGTTAAAAGCGAAGCGCCTTATCCACCTCGCTCATCCTTATCATGTTAAATGCCCATTATAAATGCCGCGGCATACGAAAGTTGGCTCGAGGCGAAGATAACGTTTTTACACTTTGTGTCGATAGGAGTGTTAAAAAAACGGTTTGCTACTTCGTCGTCGGGAAAGTGATGGAAGTCCGCGAGGAAAGAGTATCGACATCGAACGGGCGCGATTCAAAATCGTTCGTTTCTCTAAAGTGTCGTTGGACGGTGCGTCGACTGATGGTCCTCGATCGATAATGTGCAGTGCGATTTACCAGTGGCTTTCTAAAAGGCATCAAGATCTGACGTCTCAGGACATGACAGATGTTAGCGGGAGTCGTAACATTGCAGACGATCCAGTTAGTTTCGAAAAGCTGCCGCGTCATAATTTCCTCCGTGACTTCATCGTTCGCGGAAGACGACGGTGGTTCGACGTCTGGCATGTGAGTACAATCCTCGTCGGCCAATTGAAGGAATCTCTCCAATCGAGCCGAAGAATGCTCGGGCCCTTGGCCTTCCATTCCGTGGGGCAGCAGCAAAACCAGACCCACTTGCCTGCCCCATTTTGCTTGACCGGAGCACAGGAGCGAATCTATTATTACCTGTGGAGTTTTTTTGCACGTTATTCGCAGGATTATTAATATTCGACTGCCGAGAGCCATAAAAGCCTGGCGTAATTTTTTACGTAAAACGAACCTGACAAGTATTGGCAAAGTCACCGAATTGGGCTTCCCATATCGTGAGGGTGTTGTGGTCGTACGCCGAATAGCCAAGCTCGAATCCTTGGGATCAAGAAATTTTCAGAGAAATCGTTCTATGCGAAATTGAACTAAGATTGAGGCAAGACGGTTTACCCAAGACTCCGTACTCGGACAGCGGAGAATTGGTGACCGTGTAGAGCGCTTGACCGGGAAAAATGTCGTGGAGTATATTCTTCCACGTCATGTCCTTCGTTTGATCGTGGATTATGTGCATCCTGTGCGAGAATGTACCGCGCTCGGAATCCTCGCCCGAAAGACGAACGTGATGACCGTCCTTGAGTAGACTGGAAATGGCCAAGTTCTCACCCATCGCCCAGTCGATTTGACGAGCTGCTATTAATTTTTTCCTCTTATCCAGAACCCTGAAAATCTGAAGAATCAGTGATTTTATTTTTGCAGCCACAATTTTACAGTTTTCGTTACCGACCGCGGTAATTTTACGTTTTAAACCCTTTATAAGTCGCACCGATAGTCCCGTTTCGGTACAGTTTAGGGCGGTGTGACTTATAAAGGGTAAAGACGGCACTTGCCTGACTGTGAGCTTCGATTCCAGCCGGGATGTCCGAAACCGCCGCGCATATCGTCTTGATAACTTCCTTATCGATTCCCGTAGACGGAATCTTTTTCTTCGGGCTCTGAGTGGCAAAAAAATCCGTCCACGAAACGTCGTGCCAGTCCTTCATTTGCATCGAGCTTATGCCCTGAGCTTTTTTGAACTCGGACTCGCAATGTTGCACATATTTCTCAGTTTCCTGTAACGATAGATAATTTATTGACAATGAAAGTAAAAAAACTATTAGAAAAATGTCGACTAAAATGTCCACGAAATAATACCTCTTTAACGAATCCCTCGTCGATTATTCCTTCCTTGAGAAGTTTGTCACTGTAAATGGAGAGAACGTTGGGATGCGCTTTTATGCGTTTGTACATGAGTGGCTGGGTCAGCATAGGCTCGTCCATTTCGTTGTGGCCGTTTCGCCGGTAGCCGACGATGTCCAGGACAACGTCGTTGTGGTAGATCGCCCTGAGCCCGAAAATATGTCATTGGACAACATTTTATTTATAACATATGCACAAAACGTATCGTAAAGTACTATTTTATAACGCATGCATGAAAAGTGCTGCTTCTCGTGCCTGCCGAGAGTGGCGTTTTGCAGGCAAGTATCCTATAAATACCCGGACATGCGTACATCGGTCCGATCTTGCTTCTCGGACGCTTAAGCGTGCGAAAAGTACAGCACATGCGCAGAACGCTTTGCTGTACAGCGCCACAATCACCAGGCACGGAGTAGCATTTCTCCTGCATTCGTTACAAAAAATATTATGCGATACTAGGGCGGTATAGCGAATATTATACGAAGTCTCGGAATTGGATTCCACTCGCCGCACTCGTACCACAAGAAGCATTTGCCTTCATCTCGTGCTTCGTGCGATCACTTTACAACCTGCGTATAATGTCCGTTTTTTCACCGCACTTGTAACGTAAAGTACTATTTTACAACCGTCTTGTCTCGACCGTAAATAAAATTGAGCGTGGTCTGCGAATCGCGCCGATCTTTCACCTGTATTCGGAAGCTACTTTGCCGCAGTAGGCAACGAGATCAGGATCGTCGGCGTGCACGTGGAATATCGGAGCGTTCACGACGCGCGCGCAATCGGTGCAATGCGCGGACGATCGTGAATATCTTGGATCCGTGGTGAAGCCAATTTGGTTGTTGATGACGGCGTGAATAACTCCTCCGGTCGTGTACTCGGGAAGATTGGTGAGGTGCATCGTCTCGTAGCATATCCCTTGGCCGGCGAAGGCTGCGTCGCCGTGCACCAGAATCGCCATGGATTTTTCGCCTGAATAAAAACAACACATTTTTATTATTATAAAAAAAAAATGTTGAAAATTAAAATTTTCATATGGCTTCCTCATATAAGTTGCAAATTGAAATGTTCATGTGGCTTTCTCATAAAAGCTGCAAATTGAAAGTTTTATATGGCCTTCTCATAATGTTCCTTTATTCGCAAAGCTTCTTCTCTGAGGAAGCATTTTCTGTATAGTTGGCTTCCGCACGGAGGAAGCTTTGCGAATAAAGGAACATTATGGGAAGGCCGTAAGACCCTTTAAAAATACATTTATAGATTCAGCTTTGGGGAAAACTCTTCGGTACTGCATAGTACATACCTCAAGTAGTATCTATGAATTATTTCAGAATTTTCTCGGCAGGCTACCGGCCAGCACACATCTCTATGCGAGCGAACAAACCCGTTTAGAGCCGTAAGACCCTTTGAAAAGTACCGTTTCGCAAAATTTACCCTTACAATTTTTCGACAAAAATGGTATTTTTACAAAAAAATTTCTTAGAATTTTTTCGTTAATGAAATCGGTTGGTAAATATGCCACTTGAAAACAATGGCGGAGGTTTTAATTCGATATCTCGAAATTTTTTGAAAAAAAGTGCCGTTTCGCAAAATTTAACATAGGATTCCCTATGCTGGAAATGGTGAATTTTTAAAATTCCGAAAAAAATACAAGTCGCCAGTGTTTTGAGTCGGAAATGGGCCACTTGAAGCCAATGGACGTGGTAAAAAATCGATATCTCGATAAAAAATATTTGGAAAATAAAAATGTCAATTTTCAACTTTTATGAAGAAGCGATATGAAAATTTCAAATTGCAAATTGTCTTACTTGAGAGGTCCCCCTTGGCGACTTGTTCGGCTCTGATGCGACCGACGATCAGCGGATCGACGGCCTCCAAATGAGAAGGGTTGGCCATCATCGCCACTTGAATCGTTTTGCCGCATCTGGTTTTAACGATTATCGTGAGATCGTGCGAAATTCCGACCCTTCCGTGATATTCACCTCTCCAACAGCTTTTCCGAATGAGTGCCGAGATGGTACTTCACGTCGCCCGAGCCATGCCCTTCCAGGGCCACCGGGTTGAATTGCGTAAACAACTGATACATCGGTTTCGAGCATATGTTTACCAGGGTGTTTAGACGTCCTCTGTGCGCCATTCCCATGACCACAGTTTCGACCCCTTAGAGTACAGAAATAAATTATTTTTCTAAAAAGAAGTGTAGAAAAAAATTGTAAACTCAATATACCGAACTGGAAGTTTTTATGCAAAAACTGGTACACTAAATGGAACGTGCAATTGTGATGAAAAATTAGTACACTTTTTTTAATTGAAATTATACTAAATTATTAAAATTAAATCGCTCTCACAGTAAAATTAAAGTAAATCATTAATAATAAAGTATCCCCAATGTTTTCAATACATTAAACATTAATTTTTCATCACAATCATACATGAAATTTAATATACCAGTTTTTACATAAAAACTTCCAGTCCGGTTCATTAAACTCGACACGATTTTTTTTACAGTGGATATTATCACATGCAATTTTTTAATCTCTTAAAATGCTTCGAAAGCTGAGTTTTTTTTACCGTGTTCGGCGGAAGTCTCGAAACACTGAGACACGGCAGGCACGAAAGACTCGCATCCCTCCAGACCGAATCGCTTCTCGGTGCCGAATTTCTTGGCGAGAAAACCCTCGAACTTAACGGCCCGCATTATATTCATCCAGATCCACTTTCTGTGATCGGGAGGAAGCTGCCAGACGCCCGGGATCTCGAATTTGTGCCTCAGCCAGTCTAACTGACCCGACACGGGTTCGGAAATTGAAGCTTTTTCAGATTGTTAAGAAAACAGGTTTCTCAAGTTAAATCGTAACGATTGTCAACCGACCACTTGCAAGTCGTGGATATACGTGTATTCCAGACCGAGGTGTCCGCAATAGACTTGATTGAGTCTGATGAGTATGTCGCGAAGCGGTAGCTTCTTCTTTTCACCGCCGATCACCGTTATCGAACCCAATGGAAATTCACGATTCATGTCGGACTCGGTCATTCCGCTCAGATGCTGGCGCACCACAACGGCCGGCGCCAGATTCGGCGTGCCTTGCAGCTTCGAGGACTCCGGATTCTGTATGCCCAAGGGATCGATGTCGGCGATCAAGTGACCTCGAGCCTGAAAATACAACATAATTACTCATCACTATAATAAATTTTTTTTATTTTTATTAAAATTAATCTCTTAATGTAACTCAACCTAAACGATCAATTTAACCCTGCGTGTGTACACTATTAAGAGACACGGTGTGAACACTGGGTCTTTTAGGGACCTGTCGGGATTTCAAAGTTTTCTTGGCTTTCGAAGAAAACCTGAAAAAATTCTGGGTCACTTCTCGAAGTGTCTACGTGGCCCAGAAGTTGCCAAAGTCAAAAGTTTAAAACCGTTCTTGATGAAAATTGGAGAATAGTCGAGAAAGCGGAAAAAACTGAGTTTTAAATTTTGACTGTTCCTTCAAAGACCCAGTGTACACACGCAGGGTTCGAATTGAACAATTACTTCGATCAAAATTAAAAGATCAATTTAATTCAAATTTAAAAAATAATAAAAATTAATTACATAATCAATTACATACGTACAAAAATTCTTCACCGATTTTTCAGTACCTGATAAGCGCGTATCGTGGCATCAATGTCAAGAATCGGGGATCCTGCGTTACCGTCGTCAGCTTGAGAATCCCCGCTCAGAGCGACCAGTGCTCGAGCCTGAGGCGTGTTCTCTATCCAGGCATTGTTTTCCGTCGAGGTCGTTGCGTCCGGTCTCCGATCCGAGGCAACCAATTTGAAATACGCGTCCCAAGAGGTATCGACGGACTTCCAGTCCTTCAGCCAGGTCTCGTACATGTGATCTATGTACTGGCCGTTGTTCGGATTCAGGAAGGAATCGCCGCGATGCTTCCGTCGCCTAAGACATCGCAGTATTGGCCCGACGACCCTCCGGCCACCCTCGCAGCCTCGCCATAACGCCAACATCTTATATCCATTTGTTTCGCAATCTTCTCGACAATTTTTCACACGATTTTCCTCGACTGTGACAGAAAAAAAAAAAATTTCAATTAATTTAATAAAGGGTTTTTTAATCAACATCGGTTGTTGGTTCAACGATGAATTTTCTGACACCGGCGTGACGATTGGAAATAGTCGAAGTAACTTAATTACCGAAAACGAGACAATTGAAAAATTGTCCGTGTTTTCAATGGTTCTCCAACGTGCAACTTCATGCTCTCCCCTGGTTTCACTCTCATCAGTCAAGTTGAGCCTTGGACATTTTTTTTTTACCCTTCTTCGCCGCAAATTCTGAGCATCCGATCGACGAAGATGGATCACTCGTCGCTCAGGGGAATATCGAGTGACTATGACGGCGAGCGTTTCGCAGAATAATTCTGAACTGCCCGATGTAATTTCGAGGGAAAGGACCGAAGGAAGACCGGGAATATTTTACCGTCTGCGAGACACGACCATCCGATTTTTGGGGCTCCGCGAAAGATCGCGAAGGGTCGAGAGAATCAGTCTGCAGCTACTGCGCAGGCGCAGTAGTTCGTGCTTTCGTATACTTCAACCGATCCTAGCAAGTTGACGCAGCGCACGATTATCGATCGATTGAGAGACGCGCACGTCATTTCTTGGGTCCGAGCTCACGATAATGGAAATTTTCGTGTTTGAATGTGTTTCAGGGTAGCGCGAGCTCGATATTAACCGAACACCGGGTATTCTATATCGGTCCTCAAAATGTACCGGAGGAGACGACTTTTCCGGGCAATCGGATCACGTCTAACAAGGTAGGGCACGCTATAAACAAAACTTTTAATTACCGATCATACCTGACTGTACAATTGATTCCTAATGTTTTTTTATTATCAGTACACCTTTTGGAATTTTTTGCCGAAAAATTTGTTCGAACAATTTCGTCGGATTGCGAATTTTTACTTCCTGGTGACGGCGATAATTGCGATAACTATCGACTCACCGGTATCACCGTTGACCAGCCTGCTGCCGCTTATTTTCGTTATAATAGTAACGGCGGGGAAACAGGGATACGAGGATTATCTGCGTTACCGTTTGGATCAATCCGTTAATCGCACGCTCGTTACGGTCATTCGCAATAAATGCGTTCAGGTAGGATAATCCATAATCGGTACAGTTATTTTATACTTCCACTTATTATTATGTTATTGAATTTTAATTGGTTAGATGTTAGATCACGGAATGGAATTTACTCTATTTCTCTTTATTATTAAGGAAACAGCTATTATCAAGTTTATGCGGAATTTTTAATTTTTTTATTTATTTTGTGACTTCAGGAGATTCACTGCGAGCAAATAGTCGTCGGTGACTTGGTAAAAGTCAATCGCGACGAGGATGTTCCATGCGATCTGATACTTCTGCACAGTAGCGAGAGTTCCGGTTGTTGCTATGTCACTACTTCGAATCTCGATGGCGAAACTAATTTAAAGGTATAATAATATTGATCGATAATAAAAAATAAAAAAACTAATATTGATTCCTAATTAAAATGTTTCTTTCTCACAGACTCTGTCGGTACCCAGGGTAACGACATCATGGCCTGTCGAAGAGATCGTTGGTATCGAAGCTATCCTAACGTGCCAACATCCACTGCCGAGTCTCTACGAGTTTCATGGAAAATTCGAGATCACCAACGCCCGGGAATCCAGCACCAGCTCGTTGACGATCGACAATCTTTTGCTTCGCGGTGCCAGACTCAGAGACACCGAGTACGTCATAGGAACAGCCGTCTACACCGGAAGCGACACGAAACTGTCGCTCAACTCAAAAATGACCGTCAATAAATTCTCCACTGCCGAAAAGTAATTAACAACGAGTCGAATATCCATTATGCGGTATTCATCATTAAGGTTAAAAAAATTCTTTCAGGTCGATAAACAATTACCTGATTCTTTTTATATCGATACTGATTCTGGAAGTGGTCGGGTCGACGATACTGAAAGAGTTTATCGACGTCAACAAGAAGTGGGAAGCTTATCTGGGCAAGGGGAATTCGCTCGAGGCCAGCGAATTGTTGAAGGACATATTAACTTTTTCACTTTTGTACAACTACATCGTTCCCATATCGCTGTACGTTTCGGTCGGTGAGTAAAAAAAAAAAAATGAAGAATTATATATTTTTTTAAATTTCTGACTTAATCATCGTCGATGAATCGTCAGAGCTCCAAAAGTTTCTCGGCTCGTTCTTCTTCCGTTGGGACACGGAGATGTACGACGAGAAGAACGACCAGCCAGCACTGGCCAACACCTCGGACCTCAACGAGGAACTTGGCCAGGTCGAATATTTGTTCACCGACAAAACCGGTACACTCACGGAAAATCTGATGGTGTTCAGACGCTGCTCCATCGACGGTGTCACGTACATGGAGAAAGATTGCGATGGGAAAATTTATCGACTTCCGCCGAATGGAAACGAGAACGAAGCGACGAGAGTGCAAACCTGGCCGGTAACCATTTTTATTTTTAATAGTGTATTTTGTTTTTTAATTCTTTAGAAAATTAAGTTACCTTCTATTCTTCAGACGGAAATCTGGCATTTCATGATCAGCCTGTCTCTGTGCCACTCGGTACACATAGCACCGGCCATGGTCCAGTCCACCGTAGCTGCGAAACGGTTCGAGTACCGTGAGAGCTTTCGACAGAAAAAAATCACCAGAGTCAATAGCTCCCTCATGATGGACCCGGACTTGCCGGAGTACCAGGTTCGTCTCAAATCTTATATCTCACCTTTTAACATTTTTTGTATTTATCGCTTCATTTTTTATTATTTTATTAATTGGTTCGTTGGTTAATTTTGTATAATTTTATCCATTGGTTCATTGATTTATTTTTTATTATTTAATTCATTGGATCATTGGTTCATATTTTATTATTCCACCCATTGGTTCATTGGTTCATTTTTTATTATTTTATCCATCGGATCATTGGTTTATCGCCAGGTGAGATCTTTCTCACGAGCTTTTCTTCATGCAGATAATTCACTAAAAAAAAAAGAGTAAAAAGATCGATTGGTACTTTATGGCTCGAGGCAAAAGTTATGTAGATCCACTTTAATTCTTTCAGGCAGCTTCGGCGGACGAGAAAGCTCTAGTGGAAGCGAGCGCTAGATGCGGGGTGGTATTATCGAAGTGCGCCGGAGACGAGATGGAGATTAAATTGTCCGACAGCAGTCTCACCTTCGACAGAATCGAGACTCTGGAGTTCACTTCCGGTAAATTAACTTTTTCAATCAGAGACAAAGTGAAGCTTGATTGGGATTTTTACGAAATTATCTGTTATTTATACAGAACGAAGACGAATGTCAGTGATCGTGGAGGATTCGGCCGGAGATCTTTGGCTCTACTGCAAAGGCGCCGATTCCGTTGTTTTTCCTCTAACTACTGTCGGGAAGATCGAGGAAGCTACCGAGCACGTATCCGATTTTTCCAAGGTAACGCGAACTCCTAACTTTCATTCCATTCGATGCATCCCAAATTTTTTATTAATTTTTTTTAAATTAAATAATTCCTTTTGATTTTAGCGCGGATTGAGAACTCTCGTGGTTGGTTACAAAAAACTGACGACTTCGGAGTATAAAAAGTTTTCTCGCACAGTGGAATACGCGAGGCAGGTGATCGGTCCGGAGCGCGCGACGTACGTGGGAAGAGCTTACGATTCGATCGAGAAGGATCTCACATTGCTGGGAGTTTCCGCTGTCGAGGATCGGCTGCAGGAAGGGGTTGAAGAGACTCTGGAAAGCTTGAGAGTAGCTGGTATCAAGGTACAAGAAATTAAAATTTATAGTTTTTATTTAATTAATTAATGAAAACAAAATGTTTGGGCAGGTCTGGGTACTGACCGGAGACAAAGCGGAAACGGCAGAGAATATAGCCTTCTCCTGCGGACACTTCAAACGAGGCACGGAAGTTTTAAGGTTCATGGACCATTCGACGGTCCAAATATGCTTTATCGCTCTGACAAGTTACGAGTGAGTTTACGTATTCGATCCAATTTTCTTCGACTCTCGTGACAAAGTTTTTACCACGGGTAAAGGGACTGACTTTTAAAAAAATTTCAGACGGCGATTAAAATTGGAACCCTTCAGGCAGTACGGCCTGATGATGGACGGTTCTAGTATGGCGATAGCTTTCAAGAATTTTCCCGAACTGCTTAGGATCGTCGCGACACACTGTGACTCGGTGGTCTGCTGCCGAATGTCGCCGTTGCAAAAATGCGAGGTGACTATAAAAAAAAGTTTATTAATTTTTTTGTTATGATCTAATATTTTTAAAAAAGTTAATTTTAATTTTTTATTATGGTCTAATTTTCCGGTTTCGAGTAGATCGTGCAACTGATAAAGAACTCGAAACGTCGACCTCTGACAGCGGCGATAGGTGACGGCGGCAACGACGTTTCGATGATCCAGGAAGCGCACGTTGGCCTGGGCATAATTGGCAAAGAAGGACGTCAGGCGACAATGAGCGCAGATTTTGCTTTCTCGAAATTCATGTACCTCAGAAAAGCTCTGCTCGTTCACGGACACTGGTACTACGTGCGAATCAGTATTTTAACCCAGTACTTCTTTTACAAGAACGTTGTTTTCATAACGCCTCAATTGTTGTTTGGCATTCACAGCGGATTTTCAACGCAGGTAAATTTTTTTTTCTCAAGCGATACTTGCCCGATTTTAAAAATTGATTATTAAACACAATCGTTCGATCGTTTCAGGCGTTGTACGACAGTATGTTTCTGATGTGCTTCAACGTCTTCTTCACTTCACTTCCGATCCTACTTTTCGGTTTGCTCGAGCAGGATTACTCGGCAAATCGATTGCTGCGATTTCCTCAGTACTACAAGCTCAACACGAGAAATCGTCTGCTTTCGGGATTTCAGTCTGTCGTGTGGATGCTAACAGGTACATCTTGTCACTGATCATTTACTGATGCATCGATTATTTATTTTAAGATAATTTTTTCAGGATCTATAATTATCGTCTCGTTTGTTGCAGGCATCTGGCAAACCTCAGCTGTATATTTTTTAGCGTACTTTTATTGGCTCGTAAATCCTGCGATTTTGTACGACAGTACGCCGGCCGATTTTTGGTCGTTCAGCACGTGTATCTTTCATATCGCTACTTTGGTCGTCAATGTACAGGTAAAGCATTCACCGTTCAGTTTTTCTCGAAAATCCGTATATGACAATGTACTTTTGATACGATATTTATCTCCGTCGGAAATGGGCGTATTGGGATTGGTATAAGAATACGCCCACCGATTAGACGATTTTACATTACACGCTCGCAGGCGTCGATAATCGAAAGTGCATCGACCCGCACTAAGGATGTTTTTTTTAAATTGAATTTACTGTATTCCAGATTCTCTTACACAGTTCTTACTGGACTGTTCCATTCGTCGCGAGTATCGTTTTTTCGGAAACAGTCTTTTTCTTAATCGCTTTCTTTTATTCGTTCGTAAATACGTAAGTAAAGAGATTTTAAAAAATCGTAAAATAAAGGTATGAAATGTCGAAAAGTAAAAAAAAAAAAAAAATCGAAGATACGAACTGATAGCATTGTTTGCGAACAATTTCAGACGATACGATGGTGACATGCTGTGGGTTTTTCAACATCTCGTGCTTTCACCGACATTCTGGCTGCTGACGCTCGTCGCCCTTCCCGTCTGCCTGCTTCCCGATCTCCTAGTAAATGTATATAATAGCTACAGACCGACGAGGCTCCACAGTATGGAGAGATATTCGTTGCAGGACAACAGCAGTAGCATTAGTTACAGCGAAACCAGCCTCGCCTCTGAGACTCAGGTAATTTTTTTTCTTTCCACCGAGCACACAATTACCGTCTTAAAAAAGTCAATTGTATAAAATAAAAATAATTTCTCTACAGGGCAGGCGGCGTATAAACTTCTTCCCGTGGAGGGGTACCCTCTCCCTGAACAAAAATACCTGACTAAAAAATGTACAACTGTAAGATAGCTTCGATAATTCTCAGGTAACTAAATAAAATGAATTCCTCGATCTCGTTTATAAGCAAAAAAAAAGCTGCATTACATTTCCATCTGCCTTCTTGATTCCTCGACACTCCGCACGAAATCGCCATCTAATGTTTCGGCGATGCGAGCGCCTCTCGCGGGCATCGCCGTCAAGCTGTTTCTGCGCGCGCAGGGCGATGGATTTTCAGCGGGGTTCGGAGAGGTCGATTAATCGAAGCTGCACTGCGCGCTCTTCGATCGTTCGCAAAGCCTTTCGACGTGTATCGTGCAGTCAGCAATACGTTCGTCGGGAACCGTTCACAGTCAGAGGTCACCGGGCGTTCCGGTGTTTTGTATAGCGCGGCCGTTACGTCGACTCTCGGACATCCTCTGCACGGCGGTAGTTGTTGTCGGTGCTGTACGATATCGATCGGAGGGTGAATGCTGCTCTGGCGCACAGCTGCGCGGTCGCCAGTCTGTTTTCAACGCTCGAGGGGGCGGACCAAGGAACGCGGCTGGTAAGCACAAGCTATTTCGCACGCGAGCAGTCACGCTGCACTACGCCACTTCGGATCTTTCGGTTTAACCTCCGTGGAAACATTGCGTCCGTAATTAATCGACGTCAAGATATTCTACCTCAAAAACGATCCGACAAGTGAATGAAAAAAATGCTAAGAAAAAGATAGTTCGAGTGAAGCGTCTTCTACATCGGAATACCAGTGTTTCACCGGCGTGTTTGCGCGATCCGATAATGTAACTGAGATCCGGGAAATATCCTGTAAAGCATCGAGAAGGTAGGTCGTTAAATAGCACAGTATTATTATTTTTTTCCGTCGACTTACACGAGGCCGGAGAGATATAGGATATCCGTCCTCGAGAGATTTTGCTATTTATTGGTAATTTCTCATTATTGTTGTCTATTACTGTTGTCTATAGAATTTTTTTTTTTTTTGTCAACTTCCATGAGCCAGTAATATATATATCTATCCTCGAAAGTTTCTGCCGTTTACTATTAATTTTGTTATTATACTTTAGTTATTATTATTATTCTCTTCCGTTGACTTACACGAATCGCGGAGATAAAGGATATCTATCCACAAGAGATTCTGACACTTCTGCCCATGAGCCATACACGTCGCGGATGCACTCATAGAACGTTTCGATCGCATGTCGAGATTGTACACGCGCGACTATCAATGCACGAACGAGCGTCCTCGAGAGCTTCATGTTTCGTTGGAACGGAATTCTTAGCGGATAATCATTCTCTGTTGCCAGTCGAGTCGTACCGGTGTTTTTTTTTCCTTGCGTATAGAGGAGACTTTTTTTTTTCATTACAAGGTAAACAAAATGCATCGACTTGTTAATGTGCTTTTCCCGATATGTTCTATTTACCCAAGTGATTCCGCGAGAAAACGCAAACACTGATAAACTCGGTTTACAATATCCCATCTAGACTTCGCAGTCTTTTATTTATTTTACCGTAGCTCATAACATTCGTAACATTCGCTTGCGTTTATCTTTGTTTTATCGTCGAGGATTATTATGAACTTTGCCACTTCAATGCCGAGAGTATTTATTCATCGCTCTTAGTATTTTCAATTTTCTCGCAAATAAAGATCTTTCTTTAATAGCATTTACATATTATCTCTTCACTCGGCGCGGGATAGCTTAAACGGCCATCGAAACCTTGCGACGTAAAAAATGCCGACTTCTTATTGGCCATTTCGAATATTCCGCGCTGAGTGGAGCGAAAAAAATGTGTATCTGGTTTGGTGAAAATCATTTTTCGTTGAAACGCGATATCAACCCAATTGGTAATCAGTTGAATCAGTAATGGGTAATTGATAAATCAACGTGCCCAAAAAAAAGAACTCCATAAAAACATTGCCCGCAAATTTTGGCATATCGCAAAATACTGACATTTCGATCGAATAAAACTTTTGATCGGGAACGTATGTGTGATACATCGTTAAATGCATTGAACGCTTACGACCATTTCTGCAGTTAACGTGATTTGTGTTTCTAAAATACACGAGGGGTCTTGATTTATTGCGTGCCCAATCAATTTTCTTTTGAAAATTGATTGGGCGAGCGCGTGGGCTTACTGTATAGAACCGTAGTGTCTGTATGTAACACCCAACGGTAAAGATTTAAGTTTCCACCGTTTACACGTTGTGTCGTGACGAATGGTTCGCGGAATCGATGCTCACCTGCGAGTGATAACAGTGCATTTGTCGCTCGGGAGACAATCTGCCTTGGCAAGATAAACATTGTGAGAGGAGTTCGGTCGCGTGCTCGATTCCTCTTCCCAGTCGGCCGGTAAACTCACGAGTGAGCGCACACACAGCGGATCGCACTCGCAAGCGACAACGACGTCTCGTAAGCAGAATCGGTTAATCGGTCTCGCAATCTCCTGTCCAAGCGCCTCGATATATACTAACTCGATAAGCTGACAATGTGTACTGGACGTCGAACAATTAATAACCGATCGACGAAGCGCCTTCGAAGTTGTTTGTCTTTCGCGTCGTCCGGGTCTCCGCTTGTATTCTTATTTATATGCTTTCGAGAGATTAACGATGGTTACTGGACGCTTTTCCAACAGGGATTAAAATTCCGAGCTTCCTTAATTTTTATTTTGCAATAAAAACATAAATAAATCGTTCGTTCTCACCTAAAAGTTACTCTACGTTCAGGTTATGAACGTTCCAGCCGTACCCCAGAGGCGTGTTCAGGAATTTTATCCGAGTAAGATCTACAAAGAGAGAGAGCTGCACTGATGCGAATACTCGAGAGAGAGACGGGTCGTTTCCCCGGCAAATTCCTCAACGCGACTCTGCGTGACTAACGTCCCGGCGCAACGTTCGAATACCCACTTGGCTCGGATATCTCGGGTGAATTTCATTTTTGCGGGAACGGATGTGCGGCCAAAAAACTTACGAAGTTATTTGCGTATCTGATAACTCCGATAAGAATGTCCTGTTTCAATTTTTTTTAAATATTAAATTTACGAAAAAATATAAAATTCACAAATAAAATATTAAATTCTCGGAAACATATGTCACGGAAAATAAAATGTAATGGAATAACGTATTTGCTTGATCATGTTTGATATGACAATGTTTGCCATGTATTACTCGTATTTTATCCCGGGTCGGGAATAGACACTTTAGGTGTAGACAGAGTACACGGCCAAGAGATAAGATAAAGATAAAAGATAAGACAAAATAAAAATATTGGTTCACGTAATTCTTGTAAATGCTCTTTTCCAGAACGATCAAAGTGTGCAATCATGAGGATAGCATCATGCTATTTTAGACGCTTTATAATCGCAGTCCTGCTCGCTGCGTTCGTCTACTGCGTGGTTCAAATGATGCGGTCAGAAATTCGATTAAACGACACGGATTTATCGAATTCCGAGAAACTGTGAGTTACGTTGTCAGATTCTCGATACGCTGGCAATTATTTACGATTATTTACGACCGATAAATTTTGATTTTATATATTTTTTCTGCAGAATGCGTATATCACAATTGATAAAAGAATCGGGCGAACAAGTTCTCTACATGGGGTATGAATATTCGCTTCAATGCCATTGTGATTTAAACTTAAAAAAAATCTCCAACTGTAATTAATACGTTTATTTTTCCAACATTCACAGAGATGGAGTTCCAGCTTGCAAGCTACCGGAATTGGAAATCACGAATCCGGAAATAATGAAATTTATTTACGACGTTCCACTGTTAGAATGTGGCCCGGAGGACTGGGCTGTCGTGGAAGGTTCCAAAATATCGATTTTAGATAGTGCGCGGGAACGGCATGGCACGATAACTTGCGCCTTCAGCGGTACTTAACTTTTTTTTCACGCTCAATTTGCCGAGCAAAATTGATTTCACCCCCTTTGAATAATCCACTTTCATTGTCAAATTTACAGAAATACTGAGAGTCGACGATTTCAATACCAAGCTCATGGAACCCCGCGAATCGGACGACTCCTACGTTCTACGGCACAGCGACTTTGTGGTCGTGAAGTGCGAGTCGAAAACTGGCAAACAGTGAGAAAAAAAAAATTTAATTATTTTTAAGAATTTCAATGTTGCTATAATGACGTCAACATTTTTAAATTTTTTATTTCAGATGGCACAGCGTATTGGCAGGAGTGAGGGACGATCCAACGATCTCAAAAACTAATACGTGGGACAAAGTTCCTAACGACGGGCTTAAATTGAACGTGCTGATGTTCGGTTTCGATTCGTTGTCGCGGAATACGTTCATTCGAAAGTTGCCGAAGACGTATCATTATTTGACGCAAAGCTTGAACGCTCTCGTGCTGGAGGGATACAACATCGTCGGAGACGGCACGCCCCAGGCTCTGATACCGATTCTCACCGGCAAAATAGAGCTCGAGCTGCCGGAAACCCGTAAGCGCATGGGAGCCAAAGCAGACTTCGTCAACGTTTATCCCATGATATGGAACCGTTACAAGGAGAGTGGTTACATAACTGGTTTCATGGAGGATGTCCCTTACATCGGAACGTTCACCTATCGTCTGAAGGGTTTCAAAGAACAGCCGACCGATCACTACATGCGGACTTACTATCTCGCTGCATCGCCGTACTTCAAGTACTCGAAAAAATTCTGTATGGCTGGTGTACCACGGCACATGGTCTGTACTTCGGCAGAGTACCAACAAAAAAGCTATTTATCGTCTCGATCTATCGTTGAGAAATAATCAGCCATTTTCCAGATAATGATGAACTACATAAAAACAATATTCAATAAATATCGCGATCAACCGAAATTCGTTTTTGGGTTTCACGGTGAATTGTCGCACGACTCGTACAACGACATAGGCGTCGCCGACGACGATTTACGCAAGTGGGTGAAGGATTTGCAAGAATTCGGACACTTGAACAACACCGTCTTGATAATCATGAGCGATCACGGCCACAGGTAACAATCGTCGTTTAAATTATCCGATATTGTTTTGTGTTTTATAAAGAATTCAATAGAACTGGGATTGCGTGTTGATTTGGAGAAATTTTCAGATTCGCAGAAATCCGCAATACCCTTCAGGGAAAGCAGGAAGAGCGTTTGCCATTCTTCACGTTCGTTTTTCCACCGTGGTTCAAGCAAACTCATCCGAAAGCTTACGCAAACTTCGTGTACAATACCAAGCATCTGTCGTCGCCCTTCGACGTTCACAAGACTCTGGAAAGTATTCTGAAGCTTGACACTCCAAAAGAGGGCGATACGAGGGAAAGAGCCATCAGTTTGTTCGACAAGGTAAATCGTGGAACGTTTGAGAAAAAACTTTTAAAAAAAATGAAACGAAAATTAAGTGCTAACTTTTTGAACCCTAACAGATTCCTCTTGAACGGACGTGCGCCGATGCATTCATCGAGCCGCACTGGTGCGCTTGCATGAGTTGGCAGGAAGTTCCTACCGACGATCTCAACGTCATTGGCGCGGCCGAGAGTTTCGTTCGATTCTTAAATTCGTACACGGAGGAGCATCGAAATATTTGCGAAGTTCTGAAGCTCGACAAAATTCTATGGTCCTCGAAACTAATACCCACTAAAAGTGAGCTATCATTTAATTCAGTTTGGTGACTAGATTTAAAAAAATATTGACAAATTATTTACGTACTGAACTATTTGTGTCCAGAGCTCTTGAACTTTCAAAAGGCCGGCGACCAGGACGGTTTCGTCGGGGATTTTAGCGCCAAAACTGAACTCAAGACCGAAATTTATCAAATTAAAGTGAAGACGCAGCCTGGCGAGGGATTGTTCGAAGCCAGTATCACTCACGACGTGCAGAAAGATGTCTTCGACACGAAGGTCGGTTACATCCCATTACAGTCTCACATCTTAAAAGCGATGAAAAAAATTAAGTGAGTTCCCAAGTGCGACTAATTTTAATTTCGTTTCGATCCTTTTTCAGATAACTTTCGTCAGTAGGATAAACAAATATGGGTCTCAAGCGCGATGTGTAGAGAATGAATTCTTCCATCTCCGCAAATACTGTTACTGCAAGGATTGAAGCCTCACAGTCGAAGACTGGATATTCCATGAAAAAAATCTCGTCGAGCGATCGCGAAGTATTTAATGGAGAAAAGTCCCGAAGCGCATAAGTACATTGTACATTAATAGTCATCGGCGTACACAATGGCTACACATTGAGGGATGCAAGTCATGATCATCGGGGATAATTTGGACATTTCTGAGGCAAAAAAAGGAGCTAGTCTCTTAGATCATAAATCCATGGTCGTATTTCTGTGTGCGCGAATTCATGGAACGTATCGTTAAGGACTCGTTAGCAGGTACTAATGACACAAAGGTCTAAGGCAAATTTGTTTTGCAGTTATTTCGCGCCTACGATTCTATAACGAGTTTGAAATTTTCTTCGTACCGAATAATATTTTCGACTCGTCGCGCTCTCTGTGATTGACGCACGAACCGTATTATAGGCAATAGGTATTATTATGTACATATTAAGTTTAATTCACGCGATGAGAAGTAACCGATCATAATAACGTATGTAAGTTGCTACGACCTACTACCTCATTCAATAAATTTATTATATTACACCCTGACAGAAAATCTCGGATTTATCCGAAATATCCCGTGCACTGGTGCGTTATCGTTGTTATCCGACGAAGATCGCCGTCTACGAGCATGAAGGCGATGTTCTGCTTGTGACTAGGATTTCGGGGCAAGTAAGGAACGTCTTCGTCGTCTTTCGCGGTTACTTCCAATACCATCGTGCTCACTGCCAATTTGTCGGAGTTCTGTGGCACTTGAACCCTGGATTTTTATAAAGGTATTATTGTGGAGGCGAACAATTTTCATCTGCAACGGAGAGATAAAAGTGCGGAGCGGATAAAAGTGATTAAACCTGATTAGATCCTTGTAAAGGTTTTTCGTGCAAGTCAGATAAGGCTCTAGCTCCTCCTCGTACTGACAAAGTTCGCCGCCGAGTACGAGCATTTGAAAAATTCGAAAGATGAATTCGTCGCGCTCGCTAGGGTCGTACAAGAGATATTCGCAAGTTTCTTCATCCAATAGCATCTATAATAAATGTTTCCATTTTTCGTTTGGATAATTGTATGGAAAAAAAATCTTTAAGAATTCTACTCACGCCTCTGAGATTATCCGAGACCAGAATCCCGTCTATATCGAGGTCGAACCTTTTGCGGATGATTCCCGAATCATGTACCACGTTATTTTCTGGATTTTTCAGTTTGTCGAAAAACGACATGTTTAGTACCGAGCATGGGATTTGTTTTGCCTCGACCGAAAATGCTCCTACACCTAAAGCAGTTATAAATTTATCGACAATTTTTCACATTTACTGCATTACTTGTAATTTTTATATTATTCACCTCGTGGTGTCCAAGAATAGTCTTGATACGTTTTGAGGGTACTCGCGACATTCTTATCTTTGAAAAACGCCTAACAATAAATTCAAATAATTGTTGAGAAAAAAATGCAATAAAATATCTGACCTATTATACGACCGATTAATAAACTACCTCTGCCAAATGGAATTTGTGGTACTGATGAAACGGCTCGTTGAATAAGTATTTCTGAACACTGAGAGCCAAGCCCCTGGAAGATAATATACCTTGTAAAATATTCAAAAATGCAGAGCGGCCAAAATTTTGAATTAAAAAAAATATATCTAGGATATCGCGATTACCATTTTCTGAATAATTCTTGGGTGCTCTTGTCACTTGTGCCGAGGGAATTATCCTCGGGAAGAGAAACGAATGTGTACTTCGGATCCACGTCCATTTTTCAAACAGTGTACCATGGAAACGTATTTTCATAATCGATCGCAGAGCTTTGAATGAGTATCCAGCAAAATACTTTCCGGGTATTCGTTAGCTTTTGTTATACTTCGGATTCTTGGAGTGCTCTACTCCAGGTGGCAGCACCGTACACGGTTTGACGTAATACCGCAAAAAAGATTGAAAATACAAAGCGGCCAAAATCTTGAATTTTCAAAAAATATTTCTCTTTAAGCCAATTGCGATTACCATTTTCCGAATAAATTTTTCGTACCATCTGAGAAACGGCCACTTGGATTATTGGTAATTGCCAAGAAAATGCTGTCCGGGTGTTCGTTACCTTTTGTTATGTCTTCGGATTCTGCAAAGTGCTCCGTTCTAGGCGGCAGCACCGTACGAGGCTTCACGAAAGTCCCAGCCGTAGGCTCGAGACTAATACACGGAAGGAGATATCAATACACGTGTACGTGCGATAAGCGCGTTGAACATTGTCGAAGTATCGACAGATGGGCCATGGCGCCGGGACAGCGTCAACGTCAGTTGTTTTACATAAAGAAAGATCAGAAGAAGAACAATGGCAAAAAAACGTCGAAGTGCGTTCGTCAACGAATAACATTGCGATAGTGATTTTTCTGTTTCGATATTGGTGAATAAACGCGTCGTTGTTATTTTCACACAAAATACCGGGGAAACATTGACACCACGCCGCCGATTGTGATAATTATTCAGCTTCAATGCGATACATCAATATCTAAATTGAACACGCGACGACAATGTTGTGACAACAGATTTAAATCAAGAGGTAATTTTTATTTACGGGCTTTTTTTTCAGGACTGAAGAGTCATCCGACATCGGCCTCATTTATCCCGGTGGCGAAACAGCATTGAAGTTACTTCTACTGGCAAGATTCTGCTCTGCGATATGGAGCTACATAACTGACTGCGACGAGACCTACAACTACTGGGAACCTGTGAGCTTTCTATATCTTTAGTATAAATATAATGCAAAAATAAAAAGATAAAATTAACATTCTGGAGGGATTATTGTTCCTCGACCCTGACCAGTGTGCGTAACATATGACTGTTTATACCATATCAGCCACTGGCTCCATTTGAGAGTCATCCTGATGCCTAATCCTAATTTTTTGCTTTGTATCATTTTTTCTTCAAGAGTCACTATCTGCTGTACGGAACTGGCCAGCAAACATGGGAGTACAGTCCGGAGTACGCCCTGAGATCATACACCTATCTCCTGATACACATGGTACCGGCGAAATTGTACTATTATCTACTGGAGCCGAATCCAGTTCTTGTCTTCTATTTCGTCCGATGCCTTCTATCCGTTGGATGTGCCCTTGCCGAAGTCTACTTTTATAAGTATGTTGTACTCGTCCTATTTTCCGTTTCCAAATTCATATGTGCAACTAAACGAATTTATTACTTCCAGAAACGTTTGCAAGGAATTTGGGGTGCACATAGCAAGACTTACATTCGTCTTCCTCATCACAAGCTCGGGAATGTACATCTCCAGTGCCGCGTTTTTGCCGTCTTCCTTCTCTATGTACGTTATTCGTAATTTTTTTCTTTACTGTTCATGTACATGCTTATGAAAGATTTATTAATCTTTCAGGTACTTCAGCACCGTCGCTATAGCAGCATGGTACGGACGAAGATACGAGCTCGCAATTTTCACGACTGCTATATCTTCCTTGATGGGATGGCCATTTGCTGCCCTTTTGGGGTAACACATGCTCCATTTTTTTTACTTAGTCTGTTTGATAATGAAATACCGAGCAAAAAACGTATTATATTGTACATAGAAATTCTCTATAATCTGTTTCGACGGACTTTGTACATTTACAGGCTTCCGATAGCTCTGGAGATGTTGCTACGACGACACGAGTGGATAAAATTAACGAAATGGGCAATAATATCCGGAGCCGTGATTTTATTACCGATGATGTGGATAGACTCGATGTACTATGGCAAATTGGTCGTTGCGCCGCTCAACATAATTCTGTACAACGTCTTCACGAGTCACGGTCCCGATATCTACGGGACCGAGCCCATAACTTTCTACCTTGTTAACGGCTTCCTGAATTTCAATTTTGTCTTCATCGGAGCTTTACTTGCACCGTTCGGACTGGTGAGTTCGGTTAATTTTAGTAATTTTCTGTAATTGGGTAATTTGGCTGGAACCTCGCACTGCCAGTGTCGACTGTACCGTTAATGATCGATAACTGATTATTGCAGCTTTTAGCGTGGGCTGTCGTGCCGGCAAAGCCGAGAAATCGATACTGTTTACCTTACTGGTACTCTCTGGCACCGCTCTATTTGTGGATTCTCGTATTTTTCTTCCAGCCGCACAAGGTAACGTAAAACGTCGATCAACAATTCATGATCGCGTGGAGATCGTTTCATGTAGTTAATCGATTTTTTTGTCGTTTACATTATAAACAGGAGGAACGCTTTCTGTTCCCTATTTATCCGATGATTTGCTTAGCTGGTGCAATAAGCGTTGACGTTTTGCAAAAATTATATTTCTTCGTGAGAACGCACATAAAGCCTCTGCCGTTCACTCATCATTATCTTCAGAGTACAACGCACATTATGTTCGGTGCCATCCTGATTTGCGGCTTGCTCGGATTGTCAAGATCGTTCGCCCTTTTCAAAGGTACGAGAATACACGCAAATAATCACTGTACAGAAACAGTAATTCATGCCAAATGACTATCGAAGGTTACTATGCACCTATGGAGATTATGATGGAAGCTAATAAATTGGGATCCGAGGGACATGTACCGTCAGAAGTTAATATCAATTTTTGCGTGGGCAAAGAGTGGCATCGATTTCCTGGCAACTTCTTCTTTCCATCGAACAAGTAAAATATATTCTTTTAAATATATATTTTTCTATCCTCGACTTTCATAATTATGTCGTTTACGCTTAAACTATAATTTACCGCAACTTTTAAGTTTCGAAATGTACCAGTTTGTTTCTTTTACACAGTTGGAAACTTCAGTACATAAGATCCGAATTTAGAGGACAACTACCGCAGGCGTTTTCCGATCACGATAATGCAACGAGTTTGATACAACCGCATTTCAACGATCTCAATAAAGAAGAACCATCGCGCTATGTGAGTTACAATCAGACCAAAATAGGCTCCAATTTATTGTAATATATTTCACGATTCGTATGACGAAATATTTTATTCTAATTCACAGTTCGACGTTGAACGATGTCATTTCCTCTTGGATTTGGATCTGGGCGCTAAAACATTGTTGGAACCGAATTATTCGCAGCAAACGGACCAATTTACGGTGATAAAATCTTCACCGTACTTGGACGCAGCGAGGTACATTTTTTTTTTCGATATTTAATCAATCTACTGAAATATTCATTTTTCCCTAACGAAATTTATGTTCAACAGGTCTCATCCATTCTTCCGAGCTTTCTACATTCCCTTCGTGTCTCACAGATTCTGCACTTATGGATCGTACAATTTGCTGCAGAGCACACGATTCAAGCTGCTTCCGTTGCCGAGCAAAGGAAAAACTGCTAAAGCCGCGTAAATAGAGTCCATCGAAAAGATATCGAGTCTATCAACGAGACCAGTCTCGAAAAAAATTTGCAATTTCTTACGAGAAATATTTCCTAAAAAAAAAGGAATGTTTCTTTCATACCAGTAACTTTAAGAGCTGATTACCGAGTTCAAAAGTTAAAGGTAATCGGAAGAAAAACGCGATGCACCTGTAGAAGAGCCAATCAGCGCATAAATATCGGAAGTCAACCGAGAAATTCCATTGAAGAAATGAAAGTATATAAATACACTGTAAATACGTAGTATCGTGCAATCAAAGGTGTCGACCATTAATGTAAATGTACGCCAACCAAAGGCCGTTATTATAATTTTTAACTATAATATCGATCGCATTTCATTAAACTAGTCCGTATTTAATGTGAAAAAATTAGTATAACGGTGAGTTGTATAATCATTGTCTCCAAGACCGCTCAAAGTTGCCTGACAAACAATTGAATAAATGTTAATATTTTATACGAATGTAACGAGCCCTATCGTTAATCCCCTTGCTCGATGTAAGTATAATCAATTTTATTACCCAATACCGAATACCGCGACGTTCAATTACATAATCTTCGAACTTCCGGTTACGTGCAGCATACCTATACTTGCCAATGCGAGTTAACGGCGACCTGGTTATTGAACGAATTTTGAAGCACTCTGTCGAAGATTTTAATGCTCAGATCTTCGAGGTCAATAACTAGAACTCGCTCACGTACACACACGCACACGAATTTCGATAAGATACACGATAAAAGAATATACATTCGAGACGGTACTGGTGGGGCAATATATACGCCCGGCCATTTTAAATCTCGGCTATTTGACAAGCAGTAGTAAACAGCTGTTTACCCCACCAAAAATCAACGAGCAAATATTTGATGAATTACGATAGAACATTTGTTGGAGGGGACACGCTGGGACGTGACATGTCATCTGGCTCGCGCATAACACCAGCCCGTAGCTGCTCCATCGAACAATAGTTCGGCAGAGAAAAAATAAATCAGTAACGCGAAAGATGGCAGAGACTGATGACACGCAGTCTGATCCGAAAAGTATCAAGTTACCACCGGCCGTTGAAGTTTTCGCCAATTTGAAGAACGCACAAAAATTCGCTATTGACATCGGTGAGATTGCTTTCGAATAATTCGTCGACAAAGATTTTTTTTCTCGTCTCCGCTTTATCCCCGTTCGTGAAAAAGTGGACCATAACAATGGCGATGAAGGTTAAAACCGAGGAACACAATAAACTTCCGCATCGACGAACGAACAAAATTTGCTTCCAACGTGTTGTCAATTTTTTGAAAGTAATAGAAGTAACTTAAAATCGATTTTTATGGTTTTTTTTTTTTTTTTTTTGCAGGATTGTCGTTGACAAAAATTGCCTATTATTCTACGGTGAGCTACAGAAAAGCGTTGTACGGAAACGATGGCTCAGAAAACAGCGGCGAGCGTGCCTACAAAGTGTACGAGGGCAGCAGATTGCACTTTGTCAAATTCGAGACCAGACACATAGAGAACTGTCTGGATTTCGTTAAAGAACACTTGGTGAACATGGAGCGTTTCGAGGGTAAAAGTATCAAAGTTACCGGAGGAGGAGCTTTCAAGTACGCGCCTTCGATACAGAGAAAACTGGGACTGCGGTACGTTTCGATAGTTAGATCGTTTGCCGAGCCGTTAGATCATTAGATCGTTCGGTGAGCCAAACAACAAACTAACCAATGGTAGATAACAAAACAAATTGTTAAAAATGTTCAGAGTCGACAAGGAAGACGAGATCTGTTGTCTCATAAAGGGTTGCAACTTCCTGCTTAAAAATATGTCCAGCGAAGCTTTCGAATTTGAGAGACACGGAAATCCTGAGTACAAGTTTCGCAAGGCGGATCCGAACATATTTCCTTATCTTCTCGTGAATATTGGAAGCGGCGTCAGCATCCTTAAAGTCGAGTCCGAAGAGGAATTCGAACGAGTTGGAGGCACGGCGACTGGAGGAGGAACATTCTGGGGATTGGGATCTTTGCTGACCAAAGCAAAGGTATTTTCTGATCACCCTAAAGATATCCGCATTAGACTTAAAGTCCATTAAGTTATAACGGCCGTGATTTGCATTGCACAAACTTTGCATAGTGACTGGCCAGAGATCAAATTGGATGTGCAGATATCTTCAGACTCATTATTTTTGTACACCCGGTATCTCACTAGGTCAATGAATCCTCAAAAATTCGATTCAATAACTGTGTTTGCATTGATTGGCAGGGCTTCGACGAACTCCTGCAGCTCGCCGAACGAGGCGATCATCGAAACGTCGATATGCTCGTCAAAGACATATACGGCGGCGATTACGCGTCTCAAGGATTGTCGGGAGACGTTATCGCTTCGTCCTTCGGAAAGGCCATGTCCTCGAACAATATACCCGGTACGCAATGAATTTTATCGTTTCATTGAGCATTCATGAGAGAAAAAAAAAACAGTTGATACTCAGGCAATCAATGGTGCTTTTGTCACTTATTTTCAGGTCCGCGAACTTTCAGCGAAGCCGATATCGCGAGAAGTTTGTTATTCACGATAAGCAACGACATCGGACAAATAGCGAGTCTCTACGCTTCTCTACACAACATGGACAAAGTTTATTTCGGCGGATATTTCTTGCGCAATCATCCTCTGTCGATGCACACGATATCGTTCTCTATCAAGTACTGGTCGCACGTTAGTACGCGAATTTAATCACCGTGGCCTTCGTACTATCCAAATTCTGCCAATCAAGGGGATGTATTAAATCCTTCGTTTGTGCTTTTCCAGGGTAAAGTAAAACCGTTGTTTCTTCGACACGAAGGATATCTTGGGGCGATAGGAGCGTTTCTGTACGGAGCTGAACAATCGGACAAATACAGTTGGCTCGAAAATTACGCGGGTTCGTCGGGATTCAAAGACTCGATATCAACGAATCTCGGGATCGAGGTGGATCAATTGGAAATCGACAGAGCTGAGAATGCCGTGACGTTTTGTCCTTTGCTCAAAGATCCTGCCTCGTACAATCCAGACACTACGGATCTGGCTCAAGATAAGGAGGCGAGGTTAAGATTCTTATCTCGGCGATGTTTGCTTCCGGACGCGGTGGCGTCGACTATGAAAATCGGGACTGGAAAGTTCACAATGTTTAATTTTCAGAGACTACTGGCTCCAGTGTTTCGAAGAATCGGTTGACAAGTTCGTGGCTCGAGCTATTCATAGTCAACCGCAAAGTCCAACAGCGAAAGATAGAGCCAGCAAGCTTAAGGAAAAATACGTCAATAGACTGCACTATCTGCATCTGCAACCATTGTAAGATTACGTAACTTGTTATTCGTAGCAATTGCATCTACTAGCAACAAATTCTTGTGATTTCTCTATATTTAATGAATAGCTTGAAAAATTGTCGGATCTGCGAAATGTTTTCAAACTGTACCATTTTATTGCAGCGCCTACGGTACCCTGACAGTCCGAACGCTGCTCGACACTATCGAGCATTGCATGAAGGAGTTTGATTTTCCAGATCCATACTTGCAAGTAAGAAAATTCATTTAATCGCAACCGCGTACAGAATTATCTACGCTCGAATAGTTTTAATAAAATGAACTTCGCACTGTTTGGATCATTTAGCAAAAGAAGAAGGAGAACGAGGAGGCCTTGGAACACTTGAAGGATCGGATAATCGTTCTCGACAAATTGGAGGGTACCGACAAAATAAAAGCCTTGATAATGGGCGTGCTCGCGGGAAATATGTTCGATTGGGGCGCGAAGGAAGTTGCCGTACTCATGGAAACCACCGACTTTCACTTCAAGGAAGCACAGACCAAGATACCTGGTAAGATTACTAATTTATAATACGTATAATGATAATATTACTAATTTAGAATATTCCCATATTTAAAAAAATCGTTTTTATCATAATTTCTTGATTGTACTCAGGCCGACCGTGGCTGGAAGACAATTTGGACGAATGGACGGAAAGGTTGCAGAACGGACCACCGCACAAATGCGCCGCTATCTTCGTTGACAACAGCGGAGTCGACATAGTTCTTGGTATCCTACCATTCGCTCGAGACTTGTTGCAGCGGGGAACTAAAGTGAGTGCCTTTTTTTGTACTTTGCCTCTGTGGTACATTTCTCATAAATTAATTATATATTTAATAAAAATGTTGTGTGTCAGGTGATACTGTGTGCCAACTCGATGCCAGCATTGAACGATGTGACTTATCCCGAACTGGTGGTGACGCTGCGGGACGCCGCTAAAGTTTGCAGAGTCATAAAGCGTGCCCTGAAGGAAAAACGCTTGCTTCCAATGGAAACGGCACAGGCCGGACCGTGTTTGGATCTGAGGTGAGTTTGACCGGCTTGGCAATTGCATCGTGATTATTTCCAATGATGAATTGAAACCTTGGATTTTCAGTCGTTTGAGTTTGGAGCTGTGCCTCGCGATGGTAAAGCACAACGTCGATCTCGTGGTGATCGAGGGAATGGGCCGTACGCTTCACACGAATCTTCACGCTAAAATGAAGTGCGAGTGTCTGAAGCTGGCAGTCGTGAAGAATCGATGGCTCGCAGTGAGATTGGGCGGCGACATGTACGCCGTTATATGTAAATACGAAAAACCCCCGGTGAAACTTTTAATCGGCGACGCGAAGGAGCAAAAAATTTCCAAGGATGATACGTGTAGCGAGGAGTGTGCGAATGGGCCGTCCGACTCTTGCATCTACGACTCAGTACAGGAAAAACGTGTGTCGCAACGAAGAAGTCTGTCCGAACGAAGAAAGCGGGAAGTCGACGAACGAGCTGCCGGAGATTCGGAGAGCGCCTCGAGCGACCAGGAATGCAAGGAGGAAAGCACCGACAAAGACAGTGCTTCTACGTAAAAGAGATTTGGATATTCGGTTAAATTATTTTAACGAGGATTCAGCGGTACAGACTCACTACAGTTCCGTTTGAGAACATGGCTCGAGCCAACTTGAGGGACCTACGTCACACTAAATCCTACATCGCACCAAATCCTCGTGAACAATTAAACATTGAATTTTTATTTTTTTCATCACGATTCATCACGAAAAATTGTACTCCAACTGCGGTTACTTATTCGCTCCGGGATTTAGTTTCAGCGAACAAGCAAAATTTTCTCTCGTACACCTGATTTTCATGGGAAATTATTTTTGAAAGAATACAAGTATTTTTTGCTGCTTTTTTACGACAACGATCGATAAATTGTTTGCTATCGTTAAACAGTGCGCACTGCTCAACCATCGGAACAATTTTTTTTTTTAACGGCATTTTATAAATACTCGACTACGATCGGGTCCTCTTAAAACGAATATCTTTGTGAGAGTAAACTACCTCTGTAAATAGAAATGACCCGGGATTAATGAACGCGTTTCTGACGAGCTGTCGACGAGATGAGGGTAAGATTTTTTTACCGAATAAATTAATTTCGGGATTCATATTTGTACAGTATGAAATTAATAGGTTGAATACCGAGAGAAGTGTGAATTATTTCATAGTTTTATTTGATTTTTTTTTGTATAATTTCGATGCGACGTTAACGATAATAAAAAGAAGAATGGCGAGACGCACCCTTGCTGCCTTAATAGAAATCTGTTATCAAAATGAATACTATATCGATTTTTTCATAAGATTGAAATATATTCCGGCTGATAGTGTATGACTAATATTGTCAATCGTCTGTATCGATCGCGCCTCAAAATCTCTTCGCAGATATAATACTTGGTACGCAAAGACCAAAGACTACGTGAACGAAATGTTCGTTTCGAAAGAATGTTGTAACACTTTCAAACGCGATTTTTTGTCTTTCGAATAGTAGTGGTGAAAAGAAAAATAGATCAAAGACAATAAAATATCGCGTTGTAGCCGAGTACTTTAAGATTAGGCACATTTTCGGCCACAAATAATTGGCTTTGTCCCACAGAATAACGATGACATTACACGTTCTGTGATACTACAATTGTACCCGTTCAGTCAGAGAGTGAGACAAATTTGAATTCGACAGATACGCTGGTACAGAAGAGCATCGTATTTGCTTAAAAAAATTGAAAACGGAATTTCCTCAACCCGGTGCCTTTCTTTGCGTTACGTGTCTACCGTACCGTTGTATCGGTATGCGAAAAATAACGGCGAGGGTTTTTTTTCAACGAAAAATTATGTATTTCTGTACTTGAACTAATTTTGCAAGTCTTGCCATCAGTCTTGTGCCATCTCTATTCATAAGTATCGTACATCAAGACTCGTTGATTACCCTACTATCCGTGTAAATAAATGACAAACGTAATATTTTAATCGTCAAGAGTATTTTGCATTTGTTTACCTTCGAAACCCCGGGAATATCTGCGTCAGTGGGACCGCCTATTCGAATTTCTTTGTGTCCTGTTCACCTTAGATTTTTCATTATCCTGGACCAGCTTACCTGCAACAAAAAGGATTCCTATCGAATATCTCGGTGATGAATTCGAAGAGCATCATTCGAGGAAAAGAATGAGCCGTGATGCACGAAAAACGAGCAAAAAATACAGATTATTTTTTGAAAAAACTGAACGAACATGTATCTTTTCGAAAATTAGCACAAACCGGTTAAAATTTTAGAAAATTCTTTCCAATTGATGACATCTGCTCCAATACAAATAGTCATCCACTTCAATCAATAGATGCATAAAAGTTTGTATAAACGACTTTAACAATGCATTTGACTAGTCTTAAGCGCTTCAACCTATATAAACGTCGCTCGAGCTATAGCTTCAGAACCGCTTACCGTAAAATTGGTACCGGCACATTGTTTTTTTTTTTCACTGACCAAACAGTGTGTGCCTCGTCCCCGGGTGGGAGTCCTCCGCTCTCCTCTGGTACCGGCGGAAAGTCAGAAAATGCCAGGCGGCCGAGGCACGGGGCCAGCAGGTACCGGCACCTTGCGGAACGCGTCCGCACGTACACCTGATTCTCGAGCGCGTGGTGGGGGGGCCCCCCTAAGATTTTCATTTATCAACAGCGACCTCCATGTTGGTGTGCCTTTCATGGTCCCACCTGATCGCCCCGTTAAAGTGTGTAGAGCTGGCAGGGGACTCGGCAAGCGAAACGAAGTGGGGGGGCGTTTTCTTCGTCGTGGTCGTCGATCAGCAGTGATCTAACGCACGTCGTACGCGAGCGTCAACGTTCGTGCAGGAAGACCTTTCGCGCGACAGCCCAAAAATGGCGTTTCTCCGATACTACGCGACGCCACAGTAGTGACAGTAGTTTTATTTTTTTGTTTGTAAAAAATATTTTTTTCCCGCATATTTCCGACTGCCGCGACACGAGTGTCTCCTCGACGAGGGGGGCTTCGAAGATCGGTACACAACATCGAGCGAGCTCGTGTCACGGACTGTCGACGAAAGCTCGAAGCACCGTCCCCACGTACCGGACTGTATATCGGAAGACTCTAGCGTGTGCAGCGGCAGTGCTCGACCGTCCGGACAAGCCTCGAGGATCAGACTCGCCGTTCGTCCGAGGCATCGGGGACGAGTGTGCAGCGGGATAGAGAGAGAAAAATAAATATCAAAGCGTAAATAGAGGATTACAGTACCTATGTAACGCGATCAGTGAACCCACACGTTCGTCGTGTAGAAGTGTGTGCGATCGTGTGAGTGAATCGTACTGTCATTAATAACGTGGGTGTCAACAGTGTTAGCGTAGGCTTTCGAGCCAAATTGCATTATTACGTTATTTCACTATAAATGATATATAAATTTGATGAGATTTTTTGAAAATAATCTATATAGATAGGCGATTCATACATTGTGAATCGAAATTACTTATCGAATTTCTAGATAAATCTGATGCCAAGAAAATTATCGGTTCTTTAACTTTCGAAAATAGTGTTGTATTTTCAATAACGATTTTTTATAAATCTTTTCTTTTCGAAATTATCGATTTCTTTTTATCGGTAGATCTCGATCGCTTTTTCTTTATATTAGGGAAATTGCACGGTCGGCGAAAACTCTTACGAAATTCCGCGCCCAAGCCGTGACGCTGTACCGCCTCTGCATGTGGAAATTGGCCAATCGGGATAGCGAACACATGTTTATTCCGTTGTTCCTTTAATGGAAGAGGAATCCGCGTTCCATGCGTGAACAACCGAGCACTGCCCATGTACGCATATGTCCTTCTGGCAAACCTTTCTTAATATAGATTCTCAAAACATTTGACTACAAACTTCTGTGAAATTCGGTCTCGCCCGTACGATCGTTCATCGAGTTGTACATCGAACTGTGCATAGATGCGTTTAAAAATTTTTTTTATTCATTCTTTTCAACTTTCGTACACTTGCGGTTTCCGAGACCACAGTGTTGTTGTCGTAGTACGCCAGTGGCACATGGTTCTCGACGTTCCGTTTATGGCAGGTGGGTGATGTCACCTGTTGAGCTAATCCATGCTCTAATAGGACGGAAATAAACTACCCGTTCTTGGCGAGAATCACATTCTCTTCTAAGATACTCGACGAGTAGCATCGGAACGTGTTTTTGTTCTTCTTTCCTCGATAAAACGTTTCCTTGCTCAATTTACACCTCTCGTCGCCGGTGAAACTTTCTTAGGCGTTCGAGATAGTATAAATGAATTACTAGTGCGATTTAATTGGAAAAGATTTGAGAACAAGGTATGCGGCCAATTTCCTCGTGCAGAGAAATTCCTAGAATCGGCGTTCCGATAATCTACTCGGCCCCGTAAAAATATCAAAGCGACACACAAGCAACGTCGAGCTAAACGGGCAGGCTGGCTCGCGCGAGCACGTCACTTTCACTCGTGCGAACCTTTGGACGGAATCGTAGCGCCTCCGTCTTTTCCACCCTCTCGTTTTCCCTTCCTGTACCATATACAAATTAAGTTTCCGCGGTGTCAGAGATGAACAAAAAACTTTTTTTTGTATCTCCATAATATAAAAAAAAATTACATATATTTATTTACAAATACAAAATAAAAAATACATATCTTTAAAAATCCAATAAAAAAATATATTTCTTTTAATCAAATAAAAAAGATATAAATTTTTTTCATAAAATAAAAAAGATGTATATTTTTCTTTAATCAAATAAAAAAATGTAATTTATTTTTCTCAATCGGTCGGCTAAAAGGAAGACAAAGCGGAAGCAGAATGCAGTCGACGGAGCAGCTCCGGCCGGAGCAACTGGTGGGTCTGGTGGCGCGGTCGGCCGAGGGCACGGCGGCGAAGGGGATGCCGATAAAGGGCCACGAGGATCTCTGGGTCGAGATTCAGGCGAACACCTTCAGAAATTGGGTGAACGAACACTTGAAGCAGGCCGGCGACATGGGCGGCGGTCCGGTGGTCGATCTCGCGGAAGATTTTCGCGACGGCACGCGACTGTGCGCCCTCGTCGAGGTCCTCACACAGAGACGACTTCCCCGGTGGAATCCTCGACCGGCGAATCAACATCATCACTTGGAGAACGTGTCAACAGCACTGCAGGCCATCGAGGCCGATGGCGTCAAGCTCGTTAACATTGGTAATGAGATGATGATTATTTCTTCTTTTTTTTTTACCTTAAAATATGCAACCCACTTTGCATAGCGCTCTCGACAAGTGCATCGCTGAATATTCAACGAATTTGTCAGGATGATAAATTGAAAAAAAAGAAAATTCTCCATACTTTTTGCAGAAAAAATAAGGAAAAAAAATGCCGTAGAATTTGTGTCTCGAGTGAGTAAGCATCGCAATAGAGTACGCGCCGGACTCGACTGTAATCGGAGATCGGCAATACAGAGAGGGCGAAGGAAGTAGCTTCACGCGACGCGCGCGAGTGTCCAACGGCGCGTTCGAGGAATACGAGGCACTCGGCCGTTCCGAGCCTCGAAGTTATTCGCATTCCAGAACTAACGAGCAATTTCTCGAAATACATGTACCCGAGTGTCTCCGTGACGGCATTGTCGACTTTTTCCCATTTTTCAATAGCCGGGTGACAAACCGGTTCCGAAGCACGCGCACGATGACGATAAATAAAACGCCAATGTTTCTTTTTTCGCTGACCCGAGATTCTTCATCGAACGAACTCATTCGGCGAGTTTGTTTTTTATTTTCTATTTTTTCAAGTAAAACAAAATTTATACCTCGTAAACGATAGCTTTGTGTAAACATTTTCGAGTCATATTGTTAACTTACTGGGAGGATACTTAACATTTTTTAAGTAAAGAGGAAAGTCAATTCCAATCGATTTTTTTGTAGCCTCCGGAATCGTGTAGTTTTATATATATTTTTTTTATCGTTTCTGCAATTGGAATTTATTTTCTATTTTGAATTCGAGAAGTCTATTTTTTAATTTGATCTGTTTTCATTTACAAAATAAATTGTTATGACACGTAAAACAATAGTTCAAAACTTCAACAACTAATTTACCTTGAAATTTTTTAACTGCGAGGAATACAAATTCCTATAATTCTTTCTTGGCCTCCGGAGACGTGTAGATCGTTACATTTTTTCCACCGCTTCCGACCGCGCAACCCGGCTGTAACTGGAACGGAAACCGTGGCAGAGATCTTGACACACATTTAATGTCGTCATAATGCAGCTCTCGTAACTAATATCTCGGGGAATCGCGACGGCGAGCAATCTTGGGACGGGAGACTCTTGAACTTTCTCGTGTACTACGATTCCGCTTTCATCATCGTGTAACGACACGATAATGTCATTAATTCATCGTATTCTCCTACGTGGCGCGTTCGAACGATCCACCCACGCCGGCTCGCCTTACAAAGTCCGGTCGCGGAGTCCGAGCGTTCGCTCGAGGACCCCGAGAAACTTTCGACGAGAGGCTCGCGCGGATTTCGTTACGTTAGTCACACGGGAGAGAAATAAAAAAAAAAGAAGCTTCCTCTATGAGGAAGCAAAACACATGAAAAAATAAAATTTCGCTACGCACTGCTGGCTTATTCACCTCGCGGGCGTTTTCGTCCGACGAGCATCCAACGTCCGTACAACACACGCATTACACGGCGGTGGTTACACCGCACGTTGTAACCCAGTTTTCTACGCGTACGGCCTCGCCCGCAACGCCGGGTGTAACGAGCCTTCGGTCCATTCGCGACATATCCAATTTTTTCCAACTCTTTTCATACAAGCTTTTACATATTATAATATTAATTATTAAAACAATAATCATTATTAAAATATTATAATTGAAGAATGGTATTTCATTTCTATATTTAAAAAATTGTGAACCGTAATTTTGTAAATTGTCTTTCGAATGAAAAAGTAAAAAAAGTAGAGAATAAAAATAAAGAGCAGTCGAAATGACTCGGGTACTTCGGTGGTTGGTAAAGGACTGTAACATCGATGTTACGCAGGACACGCAGGACGGAAAATCCTAGCGTTTGCATCGCCCATACGTGAACAAGTGGCTTGCGCTAATCGTTGTTCGAGGTCGTTGCCTCCCTTGTGTCTAACTATAGTCTAGCGAGTTTCACACCGGTGTAACCGAGGCAAAACTATATAGTGCGATGGTCCCGTGTGCCCACCGGATCCTCCGACTCGTTATTACAAATTTACAGTTACCGGCCAATTTAACGACTGCGCGCGTTGCACTTGTCGACCAGCTCGCGGTTACTCTTACGTCATGTGTTTCTTTTGTCGAGCGGAAAGAAAAAGGAAGGATATGACAAGAATAAAAAAAAATATTACATTTGTCATAGAAAATTGTCGTTGATTAAGATCGCGGAATGCCAACGCGATCGTACGACAATGCGATGCCCTCTTCGTGATGCTCGGCACGTCGCGCGCTCCCTCGCTTATAAAAAAAATCTGATGCCGGTATTTTTAGAATGCGAAACGAGAAAATTTTTGTCCGATTAAAAAAAGTTGTTGGAGATTTTTTTTTGCGTAGCCTACTTTTATGGATGAAAAGTAGTTTTGCATGAAAGTAGGTCGTGCGATGAAACTCTCTAAATTTAAATGTGCGATAGATGACACAAAAATGTTGGATCGCCGGTAGTCCGGTAAAAAATTGATTTTTTTTTTTTATAGGCGAAAATTATCATTCCCACTCGAATTGACGCAAATCAGTTGAGAAAGTTTCGTGTGTCTTGCTGACTCGTTGTTTAATTAATTTTTTTTGCAACATAGTTTCTCATTTTTTTCTTGCTTCTGCAACTTGGAACGGTCAACTGGACGGCACGCAACGTTATAAAGTTTCGGTTCGACGGCCCAATTAGGGTGTAATTTACGAGATAGAAATTGGGTCGCATCAGCTGTGAATTAATCGTCGGGCTTAATTGCTAATTTCCTACACGATTCAGCCGTTTACGATAAATATTTACACGTCCATGATTCGCCAGAGCCTTGACACTATTTTTGTTGCAGGCAACGTCGACATCGTCAATGGCAATCTGAAATTGATCCTCGGTCTGATATGGTCGCTCATTGTGAGGTACCAAATAGGCAAGTCCAAGTTCCCACCAAGGAAGCTCATGCTCGCTTGGCTCAAGGTCAGTTGCATACTCTATTCGCATCACGTACCCTTCAATCGCACTTGAACACGTTTGACGCTCACTTTTCATTTTTTTTTCCATTGCAGGCTGCTCTACCAGAGTGCAGGGTCAATAACTTCACGACAGACTGGAATTCGGGGGTTCACCTGAGCGCGCTCTTGGATTACTGCAAACCTGGCCTATTTCCACATTGGCGCCAATTGGATCCCACTGATAGGTAAATGATAACTACATTTTTTAATTTACATAATAATACACTTCATGTCGATTGGACACAGACACACCGATACTCACACGATGCTCACATACACTCACACAAATCCTCACAGATACTCACGCAAATTTTCAATATAATTTCAAAAATTTCAATATAATTTTTCAGATGAAAATTAACTACAAAAAATGACGCTAAAAAAATATATAAATTTTTTGTTTGTTTCTCTGACCAGCGTCTACAACTGTCGAAAAGCGATGGAAATATCTAAGCGCGAATTCGACATACCAGTGGTGCTGGAGCCGGAGTACCTCGCGTCGCCGTATCTCGACGAGCTGTCGGGAATGACCTATCTCTCATATTTCATGAAGGAAGGCTCGCCGGGTTTTCACGCGACGCTGCGATGGGTCAATTCGCAATTATCGCACGCTCCCGTTCGCAACTTCACGGTAGGGCGATAACGAGATTTTTTTTCTTTTTTTTTAATTTCTCTTCACCTATCCTCGATCGTTCTCGTTCGACTTCGTCGGAAGACGAAGACGGTCGTATTGTTTTGTACGTGATATTCGATACAGCGTTTTATCGAGCGTGGATAAACGAGCGGGGTTACTTTCGTTGTCGCAGACCGACTGGAACGACGGACGAGCGCTCTGCAGCATCGTCAGAAATCTCGGAGGACCCGCGCCCACTTACGACAAACTCGACACTAAACCATCGTCCTGGGAACATAATTTGCAAATGGGTAAGCTCGGAAAACGGGAAATTATCCTCCTCTTGGCATTTTGAATATGAATTAGCTATTAATTATGAATATTAATAATTATCAATTATCACCATTATCGATTAAATCATTATTATAATTATCAATTAATTCGTTACAATCAATTATCTTAGGGAGACACAAACTATATATTTTTATTGATTTAGGTATCGACGGTGCGAAGAAGATAGGTGTAGAGCCGATCCTCAAAGCAAAGGACATGGCCGACCAGAACGTGGAACATTTGGGAGTGATGGCTTACGCAGCCAACTTTCAATGGGTCAAGCCTCGCCCTCAGGCCAGCGAGCAAATAGCCGTGCACGTTGAAAGCACATCGGCGCGGGTTCAACAGCCGGTTAGTCCGACGTATTGTTTGAATAATTGCTATTGCAAAATTTTCGTCCGTCGGTGACCTAATCGGCTTGGGAGCGTTGAAAGATTTCGACATTCCGTCGGGGCTACTGGGTCCAACAGACAATTATTACTCGCGACGCTCGCGTCGGCAAAAATTATTTCTTCGATCGTTAAATGCGACCCTAACGAGAAATGAATTTTAAACATTTTCTTCCAACAGGCTGTATTCAGGTTGGAGATGCTTTCGAAAGAAGCTAACGCGCGCGAGGTTCGGGGTGAAATAATAAGTCCCAGTGGTCGGACCGAGTGCAGGCTCACTTGGAACGGAACACACGGGAAAGGGACCTTCGTACCTACCGAAGTTGGAATGCACAAGGTATCAATTATTTTTCACCATGCTTTCTTTAATCAGACTTTCGTATATGAAGTTATCAAATTTTTAGAAAGAAAAGAGATTTATCATTCTTTTTTTTAATCACTCATGTTAATCAACGCAGCTGATGGTTTACAACGACGGAGAGTTGGTCAGCGGATGTCCGTACTACTTCAGGGTCTTGCCTCCGTTAACGAAAATTAAATCGCCCGGCATGGATCCATGCGCTATTGGATCCATCGTCGAGGTTCTAGTCAACAGTTACGGTGAGTTGGTAAAATCGTCAGTGAAACCCGCGAGGTTTCAAAGAGTGTAACGAGTGACGACGAAAATATGATTCCAGGAACTAGTCATGACGGCATAGACGTGACGGCATGGTCGCCGACCGGGCGTTCTCTCCCCTGTCCCGTAAAGGAGAACGAGGGTGTTCACACCGCGACGTTTCAGCCCGACGAGACCGGCGAATGGAGCATAGCCATCACACACAAGGGCAATCATATTCAGGGCGGTCCTTTCACCTGTTTCGTCTTCGATCCCAACGGAATCAAAGTCAGTCGGTCAATTCAATCCATCCCATGAATTTTTCTTAAATCAATACTTCAAATAGTACTTTAGATTATTAATAGCGGTTATATTCCAAGATTGACAAGCGCCACGAAAAGTTGCAGTTGGTGCAATAATTACGACATGTGCAATAATTGCACATGTCGCAAATATTGCGCCAATATTGCTACTTTTCATGGCGTTGTCCGCGATGTATCCGGGTGAGTGCTGTGAGAGACTGTGAGAATATGTGAGTGTATCTGTGTGAGTATCGGTGTGAGCGTCCAATCAACAGAACTTCATTATTACGTTGATAATAAAAAAATTAATATACAATTCTTCATTTTTTACAGCTGGTCGACACAGAGGGAGCAATGCCCGGCCAGCCGTTTGCCTTCATAGTCGACGCGACCGGTACCGGCGGCCTCGGGGACGTAATAATCGACATAGTGCACGACAAGCAGTCGGTGCCATTCCGTATCGAAGACATCGGCCACATGAGGTATCGGGTATCCCTGCTGCCCCGAGACGCAGGAAAGTATCGCGTGTACCTGTACTTCAACGGTTCCGACGTGCGTGGATCGCCGATATCGATTCGCGTAGGAACGCACAAGGGATCACGAAGGACCAAAATGGCGGCGTCCTCGAGCGCCGAGCGATCGAAGATCTCCTCGACGGACAGACGGATGAACGGTGTTAATGTGACATCGTCCGTCGATCATTCCAAGACCCGACAGTCACCACCAGCGGCGGCCTACAAAACTCAGAGTCCGACTCAGGGTTACCGAGACTACTCGCCGCATCACCATCAAAATTTTAGCTCCTCGTACAAGACATCGGCCAGTAATTACGCGACGGAAAATTCGACCTATCACGCGTCGAGCAGCTTGAACTCGTCGCGTTCGCCGGTGCAGAATAACGTCGGTAGAAATTCCAGCAGTCCGTCGATGATCAAAGAGTCCAAGGAGATTTACTCGTCGAGCGCGTTGAATCGATCCAGATCGCCGAACGTCAACGCGTCCGCCAGAAGTCCGTCCCAGGAAAGTCCGAGTTTGATCAAGGAGTCGAAGGACATCTACGCGACGACCACGGTCAACAGACCACGCTCGCCGATCGCCAGTGGCACCACTGCCAGGGACGTCCATACAACGAGTATCATCAAGGAATCGAAGGACATATATCAGTCGAGCTCGCTGACCAGGCCCAGATCGCCGGCCAGAAGCCCAATGGCTTTCCGGAGCCCGACCGATAGTCCGATTAATCGGAGTTTCAGTCCTAGAACCGGCGAAAAGGACTCGGGTCTTAGGAGAAGAGGATCGATCGAGAGCGCGGTAGTGGACACTAGCAGCAATGTTCGAGGTACCGGAAAAGAAAAAAAAATTATCGAATTTTTTTTTTAAATCTGATTCATTTTTTAATATTAAAATACATTACAGGCAACAGTGCTGATTGAGCGATTTATAGTTTAGCGTTGGGTAAATTATATTGTTGATACAATTTCTATTAAATTTTTTTCATTTCTCTGATTCAGTGTCTTCGATGATCGGCGGAGCTCCTCGACGGGACTCTTGGGACGCGATAGCAAAGACCAAATCGATGCTGTCCTACGGTAGTCTCGAGTCCCTCGCCAATCTGGCGAACAGCTCGTCGGTCCTCGAGCACACGACTAGCGGTTCGAACTTCAACAACTCCCGAAACAGTCACAACAATTACGGATCCACCAACGTCATTCACACCGAGAACTCCTCGGCGAATTACACGTCGTCGCACAGATTCGCCAGCAACGATCACGCCACTTCGACGAAATACAACGGCAGCGAGAACGTCAACGGACGTGGCAACGCCACCCATGGGATATTGAAGAACAAGAACAACAATTATTACAAAAGCGTCGACACGACCGACGCGGTTCACGAGAGATTCGCCAGTAACGGCGGAACGACTTTCGCAGCGACGCAGAGCTCGGAGAAGAGAAAGGGCTCGTCTCAGGTCACCGGAAGCGCCCTCGAGATGCTGCCCATCCACAAACCTATGACCTTCACCATCGATTCGAGCGTCGACGCGAGCAAAGCTACCGTCACTGTCACAGGTGATAAACGTCGATAAGTCGTTAAATCGATTCGCAAGAGAAACAGCAATGTCTGATCGGATAAATACCGTCATTACTTTCAGGTCCCAATGGCAAACCTGTGCCCTTCCAGAAGTCGATTCTGCGCGGTCAGATGTACACGCTGACGGTGGACGAAGTCGGCGAGTACATCATCCAGGTAATGGTCAATGGTCAGCACGTCAAGGGATCCCCGTTCAGGTGAGAGACCAATCAGTCAATGAAGGTAAAATCGTTTCACATGGTCATGAATTAATACCACGATTGTTCAGGTCGCAAGCGTACAACGCTAGGGCCATTCAAGTCGGCAACATCCCTAACGGCGTTGTAAATCAACCGGTCGAGTTCGAAAGTGAGTACGACGTTCCCTCTCGCACAAATAATCATAAACGAACGACAGTTCACTGGACAACTATGTTCATTTTTATTAATTTTTTTTTCTCAATTTTTCCAGTCGATGGATCTCGAGCCGGTTCCGGAAATCTTGAGATACTAGTTAACGGCGGGCACGTTACGAGTTTTGTACGAGCACTGGGTAGTCAGAGATTTTTGGCGTCATTCGTACCTCACGAGGCTGTAACGCACTTGGTGGAAATGACTTTTAATGGCGAAACGGTACCCGGTGAGTAAAGTTTTTTTTCTTCTTGTATCTTCTGAATACGAGATCTACGTATAGCGGAACTACAGCATTGCAGTCGGTGAAGAGTTTTCACATGGCGTTTCCACGCTTACCGCGATGTCAGTGTGCAACCGTCATTTGGACAGTTTTTTTTTCCCGGGTCACTGACTCCGTTTTCTTTTCTCACGGGGATAAACGATACCCGCGTAAAGATGCCACGGAGTGAAACTCGGCGGAGACTAACTAAGCACGATGCCACGGATAATAAATCCAGCGGAGTTTAGTGTCCAGTTGTGGCGCCTCCGAGGACCACATTTTCTCGAGAAAACCTCGTTTCTTATTTACCCACAGAGAGCAGCGCCTCGGTGAAAACCATTCGTCAATATAACCTGCCTCAATATCGAGCCACCTCTGCGCGTGTCTAATTCGCGAGTAAAATCTATGTCACGCTCATTCGTTGCGACTCAACAATAACATTTTTTTCTAGTTCTCGCCGGTTGGACCGAATGTTCTTAATTCTGAAAATTTAATAGATATTCAAAATCTTATTAATTCTCTTGAAATTAAGAGAAATTGAAAAATGAAGAATTCGGAGGCTACGAATGGGACATCGACCTTGCGTTTTGTCGACGACATTTCGTACTCGTCCGACAGCACGCGTCAGGTGGACGCGCCTCTACCACGTGAAATGTAAGACAGTGGGGCCTCGTGCGCGGACAGAGGTCATTGACTTGCGATTTCACGCACACACTCCGGCGTTCTACTGACCCAAATTCTACGTCATCATTTTCTTTTATTACCCCCCTCGTACGAGCGGGACAATTTCTTCCTCGCTGACCCCTGTGGATTCTACGGCCTACCGGCGCACAGTCGTTGCAGCACTGTCACAATAGTTTTCTTCTTACCCAGCGGCAATTATTATCTCAACGGCATCGCCGATAATTATACCCCGTTATTTTTGTTCACGAGTCATTCAAAGTCCGCGTTGTAGTTCTATTCAATTAAAAAAAAAACCTACCTTACATTCACTTGACTGCAAAGTGTGATTTTTTTTCTTCAAATTCTACTCGTGAAAATTAATCTCTTTTCAGCTCGAATATCATTATCAAGAATTTTCTTAATATTGATAGAATTATTAAAAAGTATCTTAATATGTTAATATGATTATTAAAAAGTTTCTCAATGATGTTATTTGAGCGGAAATATATTTAATTTTCACGAGTCGCAGTTTACAATTTGAATCGAAAAAGATTGTCGATGGCGACCGACATAATCGTGCCGTATGTTATTGGGCAATAGCATTACCATTTTCACAAGTAGCTCCGTGACCTTAAGATTCACGGATGCGCGTGACAGTCCATTCATGTGTATCGGAGATGCGCGCAGATGGATCTTCCACACGTGTTTTGAATACGCGACGAGCACCGAACCGGTGCATATCGGTGTTTGAAGCTGTTAATATCGGGACGCACAACCGATGCGAATAATCGTCGGAAGGGAAGGGGTAAGGGCTCCGTGAGGCCGACGAGCTTCGCATAGGTGTGGCCCGTGCGGGGCGACCGTGCACGGGAGAAGCTGGCTTGGTGGACGTATTTGGTTACGAATGAGGATATACGCCTACCGTTGCCTTAGCCGAGTTGCCACATAATTATACAGGCACATCCGTGTGTCCCTCTCGCGACTCCGGCGCGGGCACGGGCCGACACCGGGTGCGACAAAAGTGTAGGCAACGCCGGAGACACGCTTTAACACTATCGCCTCCACCTACTCGCGCCCGGGAAATATCGCCAAGTTTATTAAAATTTCAACCTTGCGTCATTCGAGCTTTATTTATTTTACATTATTTAAATACAAATAAATTTAAAGAATAAACTTGAGAAATAAATTTGAAACATTGAAAGAAAGCTTTGTTTCGGTGAAAAAAAAATGCCGAGATTTTTAAAAAAATCCGAGATTTTAATTTTTTTTATAATTGTTCCGATGACTTTTTCGAAGCGGTATCGGTGACCGGCACAGGCTGCGCGCTGACGCGGGGAATACGCCAGTCTCACGTGTGCATTACCGTCCACGAGCGCTGGTCCCATCTTATCTCAAATCTCCCGTACCGCCGCTCGTCCTGCAAGGCAGTTCCGCGGCTATACGTGTGTTACGTGTGCGACGCGTACCAGGCACATCGGCGAGCGGTAACCGCCGCGACCTTATTCCGAGCGTGTCCGATCGGCGTTGCCTTCGATTTTTTTATTTTCGCAACTTTGAGTCTCTATTTATCACGCCTCGCCGGCGACTCCGAGGAAAAACCATGCCGGCCTATACTTTGTTGCAAAAAAAAGATTAACAAGTAGACTCTAAAAAAAAATATATATGCCAAGTTATTTTCACAGAATTATGGCGGGAAGTTAATTGCCGAGGCAGAGCATTCCTGGATTGGATGTTGCAACGATAACTCATCCCAGCCTTTACACTGTACCGGGTACGCGTGCACTTGCATAACTGGAAAGGCGATTGCCCGATAGGATCGTAAATTTATCGTCGCCCGTTATCGTATTTATGTATTGAGTCTAAAACTATTTTCTTCACATATTTTTTTAAATTTTACTCGCGGAGTAATCAGCATCGGGTAAATCGATGTCCGTGGCTCGAACTCCGTGCACAGTATAAAGTAATTTTGTAAAATCGGAATACGAAGTTTCGTAAAAATGATTTTGTCAAATAAGTGACAAATTCGTTTGTTAACGCTTGAAGGTTCAAACCTTTCCTATTATTTCCTATGCCATTAACAATACTAGAGGCGAATGGTGCGATAGGAAAATTAGCAAATAAAAAATTATGGAGGTTTGTGGACAATCACTTGTTGTGAAAAGTACAAACTTTTTTCAGTGTGTAGAATGTATGAATTGCGTAAATTCATTCCCGCGATTTTACCGTATAATTACTCGATCGGCATGATTTTCCGCGCGGGACTGCGTTAGCGCGCTGTTTGCCGAGAGTTTCAATGACCGTTGGAAAAATGCGCCGGGGGACGCGGGGAGGCCGACGAAAATGCAAAGGCTAAGCGGGCATGCAAATCCGCCGGCTCGGCGGCCGCTGGGAAGGGCAAACAATAAGGCATTCGTGCCTGATGGAAGCTGGTCGCGTAACTAGCTTGGAATGAGTTGGAAATCGCGTACGCGTCGCGCGAGGATCGCCCGAGCCGGCATTCGTGTCACCGGCGGCGCTGGGGAACGGAGACTTCAACGCCGCGCCTGCTGCACAGGCGATGTCTTCGCTCTGTTCTTCGGGGCCTCGGAATGGCAGCCGATAGAGGAATGACATAGCTTCTGCTACGAGGCTTCCCCACTGGAAAGCTACGCGCGCTAAACGAAATCCATTTGATGCAAGATCTATTTGCCGGAAATGGCAATCCACTTGCTGCAAAAGGATCGCGTTAAATGCATTTTGTTTGGAGTGCGTAGCTCCGCCGCGAGCTTTCACGCAGGCTCGACACTCGATCAAAAGCCTCTTTTTCACACTAAGCTAATTCCGCTAATAATTGCGGAATGGCATAGCTTCTGATCCGAGGCTTCCCTACCGGAAAGCTACGCTCACTAGATAAAATCCATTTGATTCAAGATCTATTTGCCGGAAATGGCAATCCACTTACTGGAAAAGAATGCGTCGCTCTCCCTCGAGCTGTCACGCAGTCGAACGGCGAATCGCAACTCGATCAAAAGTCGCTTTTTGCCACTAAGCTAATTCCCGTCAGTCTCGTTTCGCTCAGACTGATGGATTTGTCAGTCTCTGGGTCTTGGCGTTTACTATGACATTCGGGGACGACACTGTTCCAGAAACAATCGCCCGTACAGTGATTGGCACTTTGAGAAACAGATCGGTAACTCGTCATTCGATTTTTTTAAATCTTAATTTTTTATTTAAATTTTTTTATTTTTTGCATTCTATTTACCGTAGTGTGAGTACGAGATGCTTTGCCGTGTTTGAGGTCGCACGCGATAGGGCACTGGCAGAGGTCGGCAGGCAAGGAAGATTATTCAAGAGCATTAAAGAAAACAAAATTATGTTATTACTCACACGGTGAAAATTCTTACGGAAAAATCATCTATCCGTCTGTTTGAATGAGACGGTCAGTATGTGATTGACAAACTTCTAGCTTTTAGCCAATTTTCTTATAGATATTACGTTTTTTTTAATTAATGAAGTTTTTTTCGCCGGAAAAAACGGAAAAACGCCAATTACCTTCGGCCAATTTATCGTCAATGATGCGTGTTGTGAGTACTGATTTACGTCATTGAACAATAAGGTCCCGGTTGTGAAAAGTCGAAGATCTTTTGTCTGTTTCCAACGCGTTTCTTTTATCACCGTTTATAGGGCCTTGATCACCGAAGCGACGCCGCTAATTGTACCGTTTGTTCGACATCGACCACACGTATCTACGGCCGAGAATTGTAAGGGCGCAACTCGTGTGCTTTAACGCGGCGATTTACGCCCTTTTGATTCTCCGCCGCCGATACGTTTCTTTTCCATGCATAAACAGGTGTTAATTGGGCAATGCCGAGTTCGTGGGTAAAGTCGGGGGTCGAACGGATAGACAAAGTTCCATTTCCGCCCGTGACCCAGATACCGAAACGTCACCGAGGTTAACGAGCGTCTCTTTTTTTCGAAAATTTCGGAGGTACACGAGGCAACGGGCGAAACGTGTTCGATGGCCGGGGGGGGGGGGGGGGGGGACCTCTCAGGAGGGGGCCCCGTTATGTCGGGGAATGCAGCGATTGAGCCGCTACGCTCGCTTCGTCCCGAGCTCGCTTTGGGCATCGTCCGGCCTTAGAGAAGTTGGAAGGAAGGATGCTTAAACTATCAGCGTATACAGAACCATCAGCGCGTTATGAAAATGGCGCGAATATTTGTTTCATTCACTATTGCGGCGTGACATAAATATTCATGATTTTGGGTGCGCGGAGCGAGAATCAAATTTACTCTCTTGTCTCAAAGTCGTCAATGATACGCATTTTTTTATCTTCAGTTATAGAGTGTATGTTCAGTTTTTCATCACAATTGTGAATTGAATTTGATGTACCAATTTCCTCATCAAAACCCCCGGTCGGGTAAATTATATTTACAATTTTCAACAGCAATCCAAACAATTATTTTCGGAGTAAAAATGCAAAGTTTCGCTCCGATAATTATTTTCGGAGTAAAAATGCAAGGTTTCGCTCCGATATGCCAGATACTTTACGTTGACCGCGTCGACAGCAGGAGCATCGCATCACGCGGTGAGGGGTCACGATGGTCAATTTTTTTTATTCATTTTTCTCGGTACTGAAGCCGAGATCGCTAGTTTTTTATTTTTAGTTTTGTTGTCTCTTTCAATCGTTCATTCAGAATGCGGTTTGCTGCATAGAAGAGGAAAGACTGCCATTTGCATCCGATCTCAAAGTATCGGGATACTACGGAGATCGGATGTCTTACGGGTGTAGCGATACGGCGTGTACGTGTACAGTGCCGAGTCGGTGTGGCGTGCAGCTCGCTCTTAGCCGCGGCCGGTCGAACGAGCAGCAAGAAACGGATGGGAGAGCAGGAGCGGGCGACGATTCGGACCCTCTTCGAGACTCCTCGGGTGTTTCCTTTCTAATGGACGTATCATCGCGGTTCCAATATTAAGCGCTCCCTTCAATAAGGGCCCCGGGCCAGAAATACCAATGGACAGATTTTCTCGTTGATAATTGACAACGTAAAAAAAAAGAATCAATTCTCAGGAATTTGATCGAGAGCTAAATAATTAATTGGTTGTTGATAATTAATTAAGCAATAAAAATTAAATGGTCAATTAATTAGTAAATTATCAATTCGATCGATTCCTCAACTACGTTATCGATTTTGGAGTAACTTTCTTTTCAATTTTACAAGTGAGCTGTAAACTCGATTTTTTTGTTAGTTTTTACGCATTTTTGTAGCAGCACATTAAAATCCATTAAATTTTTTCTTCCAGTACCAGCACATTTAAATCCATAAAAAATTATTTATCGTGAGTCGTAAACCATCAAAGTGTTACGTAAAATCGTGAAGCTACAGACAGTTTTGTCGAAGTTTAAAAAGTTTTTATAATCAAAGTGAATAATGTCGCGTGACCGGAGCCGCAGAAGCGTGCTTGGTGTGATCCCAAGAAAATTCGTCCTTCTGATTTAAGTCACGCGATGTTGTGCGCCGCGTTGCCACCTGGATGTAATTTCGCTGTTCCCGCTGGATACTACAAACAGCGCCGACGGTGAATGTTATCGATAGAAGAGTAGCTCTCGCATTCCTCTAGTTCTTTAAATAAAATTGTGACGACATTCTCCTTACACGACAGGTTGGCCTTTAGCGGGTCGTTAATGACCTTGTTTGTATATACATAGAATATGCAGAATTACAAAATACCAAAGGAAAATTCATATTCAGACGTCGAAATTCAATGGAATTCCCGTTAATCGTGAAAGGCACATTCGTCCAGAAAATTTCGGAAAAAAATTTCTCTCGAACGATCCTTATTCGCTCCCTCTCTCCGCGTCTTCGGGCACCGTCTTGGGAACGTCCGAGGCGCCCCCGAGCGGAGCGCTCGCTACGGCCCTGGCTTCGGGCCGGAGCGGCGCTGTCTTGCCGCAGCCAACACACTTGTCTCGTCGTCGTTCGACTCGGTTGAGTCCGTCCGTCGAATCGCGATCCGCTGACGTCTCGTTCCTTCGCTTTGTCGCCGAGTGCACGAAATATTGTTGTGTTATTCTTATTGTTTTTTTCTCGACGCGATCGTTGTCTTCGATTCGACCGGAGAGGAAGAACTGTTTTGGGACTCGCGTGCGCACTGCGAGCGAAGGATAACAGTGGTGCTCGGTTTCGGTACAAGCGGGAAGGGACGCGATGAATCGTTCACGATCGCGCGGGCATCGATCGCGAATACCGTACGGCGAGGAACGTCAACAGGAGGAAACTAAAATCGTTGGCATGCTCTTGCGAAACGCGGCGTAAAACGCCAGCGCAGCAAAGCCACGACGTTGCGGTACGACGTCCTCATCGGGGCTCTCTTAGATGCATCCGCCTCGCTAAACCTCGCATATGCAATAAAGATCTACACCGAGGATCTATAACGATTTTTTTTAACGATCGGGCGACAGTTTATCGCGAAGTTTGACGCGTCGGCGAGTTTGTTATTTCTTTTCACGGTTTTCACGGTTCTCGGACGTTGTTGGTTTCTTTTTTAAGTTCTTTTAGGATTTTCAGGTTTAAGAGGCTACGTTCAGGTGATTGAGGTAAATGGATCTACGCGCGTTCGCTCGAGTTATGGACAATGTAGTGTTTGTTGGGGTTTGCTGGAAACGAATGTTCAGTGATCTTTGGAGTTTGTGTGCACAAGTGGGATTAATATATACATATATATAATATATATATGCTATGTCTGTACGTGGGTAAGCGACGGGAAGGATAGGTGACGAGTGATCGGATCGCTTCGCACTTCCGGTGAACGCGAGTTTGAAATTGTGCGGGAAGGAGCGAATTTTTTAATTTGGGAAATAAACTTTTCTTTTTTGAGAAACGACACGTTGATATTTTTATAACTCGGTAGTAAAGCGTTAATTTTGTCCACCGCGACATATATTCGATGAGAAAGAATTTCATTGTTTCAGAAAAAAATTCATTTTTTGACGTATGGAACTGTTGGACTGTTTTAGGATCACCTTGGAGAGTTGGCATAATGCCTGGTCCAAAAATGTCGGTGGTCGGGGACTCCGTGAGATTGGTCCCCGCTGGCAGTCCCGCACTCTTCGAACTCTCCGCCCTCGGTTTCACGAGCAAAGAGATAGATGTGCAAATTATAAGTAAGTAAAATGTTTAAATTTACATTACTCAAAAAATTCAGAAAATTAACATTATAAAAATTCAGACCTTGAAGAACTCAAAAAATGGAAACATCGAAAAGTAAAATTTATGTAGAAAATGTATAAATACAAACAAATTTTTATTTGGAAAAATGCAAAAAATTAAAACCTAATGTAAATAGAAGTTTAACTGAACATTCGAATTGGTTTCAGGTCCGTCGAAAAGGCACATATCCGCGCACATAGACGAGGAACCGGGCAGAGCCGGAGAGTTCAGAGTCGAGTTCACGCCAACCGAAGTTGGAAGCCATCTGGTAGAAGTGAGCATCGCGGGACAAAAGCTGCCGGCAGGACCTCTCGTCGCCAAAGTTTACAATAGCAGCCTCATTCAAGTTACTGACATACCCAGTGCCGTTGTTGGACACGCGTGTCAATTCCGAGGTACGATCGACATAAAAAAAAGTGACGTCAGTTTTGTCTCAATGTGACACTTTCACCGCTAATCTTGATTTTATTTTCCGCCCGACAGTTGACGCCAGCGCTGCTGGTGAGGGCCAGTTAGAGATATCGATAAACGAGGGCGAGGTGCCGAATCACGTGCAAGTTGTCGGTGGTGGCAGGTGCCTCGTTTCATTCACGCCTGACATAGCAAAACCGCATTACATCGACATAAAGTTCAACGGTGAAGCCGTACCGGGTTGTCCCTTCGTCTGCAACGTGTCGGACACGAGCAGAGTTATCTTAAGCTTGAACCACTTGGAACTAATACCGGTAGATCAGCCAGCAAGCTTTCACATGGCTGTGGACGGAAGTGGCAGCGCCGAGCTCGCAGTTTCTGTTAGGGGTGAGTCAACCGCCAAAGCCTTGCAAATGTCCGTTCAATGATAAAATGTATACTTAAAAGAAATAGCCGATTTACAAGCGATAGCCGATTTAAAAGAAGTAGTCTATTTTAAATAAATGACAGCTTTGAACTTTTTTTTACAAATTTCAGGACCAACCACAGAGTTACCGGTCAAAGTAACCGGCAACATCCACAGTGGCTTCACCGCCGAATTCACGCCAAGGGACGTGGGTGTCCACTCGATAAGCGTCGAGTACAACGGTCACCCCGTTAACGGCACGCCGTTCTTGGCTAAAGCTTTCAACGCCGACAAAGTCCTTATCGGACCGGTCGCGCGGGGTAGCGTTGGGCAACCCACACACTTTACTGGTAACTCGACATTTTACGTTAAATAATTTTTATTTGTGATATAAAATTTAAGAAAAAATTGGTAAACAAAATTAGGACTAGTCCTTCGAGTTGATTGATTGGTCGTTAAAGTAACAATGTTTTTTGTTGTTGTTCGCAGTCGATGCAAGTCAGGCCGGCGAAGGAAACTTAGAAATAACGATATCGGCCCGTGGCCAGAACATTCCCACCCAAGTGACGCCACAGGGCAATGCTCGGTTCTCGGTTAGTTTCATACCGTTCGAGGCGTGCGAGCACGTTATTAACATTGCCTTCAACAAACGAACTGTGCCAGGCTGTCCGATAATAACGAGGGTGGGCGGCGACAGCCACGTCACAGTGAGCGGTCAGGCCCTCAGCAGTGCTGGTTTGGGACGGCAAAGTTATCTAACAGTCAGTAACGTTGCCGGTAGCTTGGAGGATCTTGAAGTTAACGTTGAAGGTAAAGTCCGGACACGGAATCGTGCGTGTCACATCTGTTTGTTTTCTCACTACTCACCATTGTTCAAAGCTCCGTTCTAATCACGAGCCACACACAGCGCCCCGAGAGCATGGGTTGCACAAACAGCTGTTCACCGAACGACAACTGTTGTTTTCTTTCCGTACTTTGTGTACATTACTGTGTAATTTATTCATTATTTTTTAATCAATATATTTCCACGCACATTTTCCTTGCCGACGAGAAAAAGGAACTGTTCGAAGCGAAATTCTATCAAGGAAGCAAGTAGTTTGAACAGCTTTTTTTTTTACTGGCGTTTCGTCTTGCAAATTATATGTGTTTATGTGTGCAAAAAAAATCGTGACCTCTAATCTATTTTAAAAGAAACATGTATATATGCATCGACTTTAATATGGGTCACGACTAAGAATTTTTTTTTTCATTTCCAAAATCGTCGACATTTATATTGTCTAACAAATACTCCGAGGATAATTCATTCACAACATCTGTGTCCGTTCACCACGTTACCGGTAGCTTGAGAGCAATATTCTCTCTCTCTGTTGCAGGTCGGCCAGCTTTCAGACTACGACATTACTAGACTTCTCAAAAAAAAAAAAAGAAAAAAAACAATGCCTCATTTTGAATTCTAACTCTTACTCTCTATAGTGGGCTATGATAATGCAACGAATGGTGGTGGGTACCTAACTCTCGAATATTGTTTAAAAAAAAGCATTTTCCTTGCACGGAGTGAAAACTCTTGCGGCCCTTCGTACTTCCCCGCTTTTCGCTCTCCATTAGTGCGGAAATGAATGGCTGGCATGGGTTTTCGTCACCAAGTAGATCTAATATTCTTAGAATTTTTTAAATAATGCTTACGTTTATAACATTGATATGCTACTTATATGTATCTCGGATACATGACTAACACGAGTCCATCGAACAAAGAATGGTGCTATATAATATAGTATGTATGTGAATGATTCAGCTACAGATTTAACCCTTTGAAGCACGATAAAAAAATCTCCGCTACATCGTCAAAGCGTAACTTCAAGGCAGCTCGATAAAATATTGCATAATTCGTCCGAAGATCTCGGAGGATTCTTGCAAGAATTCTTATCCAAACTTTTCCAATCTTTATTCGAAAAAAAAAAAAAAATGTATCCACGGTGGAAATACGTGCTCCAAAGGTTTATCTCCACACAGCCTCGACGTACCGGACGACATTTAACGTTCCGTTCGTCCGACTATCTTGTCCTTTTATTGCCAATATGAATTATGACTCAAATGCCATCAGCAATCGCACGTACGTACGAGCATGCTCATAAAAAGTATACAAGTATTTCAAGTTACCACACACACAGAAGAAAAAAAAAAGAAACACGGTGTTACGAAACTAGAATCGCTCGAACGATCGATTAGCATTCCTAGTATAACCATTGCTTCGTCGTAAACTCTTAGATTTTTTTATTTTACTTTTCTCAATTTACGAATTTATTATTATCGCTTCCCTTAACGCGTGGGTTGCTTGTAGTACAAATGAATTTAAGGTACTTCTCTTTTTTTTAAACGTTTACGCTGATGGCAAGGAGGCCGGTAGAAGAAAAAAACGAAAAAAATGCGATCATCTGCACCCGCAGCGGAACTTCGGGGAATCCCCGGCCCCACGGGCCCCTTCTATGTAATCCACCCTATAGTTGGCTCACTAAATTGTATAAAACGACTAACAAGCGGACTTGATAGGGCCCAATGGACAGGCCGTACCAGCTCAGGTTACTGACAACAAAGACACGACCTGCAGCGTCGCTTTCACACCTCGTGTTGTCGGCGAACACAGAATATCGGTGAGCCACCTTAACGTGCCCGTCGTCGGAAGTCCGTTCAGCTGCAAAGTCTACGATGTTGCCGCTATCAAAGTCAAGGACGCTAAACGCGGAGTCATCGGGATGCCGGTCACTTTCCTAGGTATTGTCGCGATTTAATTTTTTTTTTAAACTTAATTTTAAGCTTAATTTGAAAAGTGTAAATTTAAGTAATAAAAAGTGTCAATTATTTAAAAATAGAACATTACGAATATTGTTAGAGTGATTAAAAATGATTTTTTTTTGCAGTTGAGACCAGTCAAGCGGGACCGGGAAACTTGGAAGTGACCGTGAACGGTGGCCGTGTGCCGACTTCGGCTCAGGCTCAAGGTCCTCACACGTACGCCATATCCTTCACGCCCCGCGAACCAGTCGTTCATACCGTCGACCTGAGATTCAACGGGGAGGATGTTCCGGGCAGTCCGTTCAGTTGTCAGGTAATTTTATTTTTTTTTCATTTTAACTACCATCAGTTCGAACGAATTATCGAATAAAAAATGAACTGACTCGAATTCACTCGCCAGGTAAACGACACGGCAAAAGTTTTGATCACCGAAGGCCTTGAGAAGGTCTCGGTGAACAGAATCGCAACGTTCTCGATCGAGGCCGACGCCTCGATGGGGAGTCCTACGGTCGAAGTTTTGTCGCCGACCCGTGAAAGTCTTCCGGTTCAAATAAAACAGGGAACACAAGGCTCGTACACCGCCGGATTTACGCCGAAGGATGTCGGTGAGTGGCGAATAAAGTTTCGATTGAAAATTGAAAATTAATTTTCGAAGGCATTTTTTTTTCATGCGAGATATTTTGAAACAGGTGATCACAGTGTCGAAGTGAAGCTGGGAGGTTCGCATGTCGAGGGAAGTCCCTTTCTCGTCAAGGCTTACAACGCCGACAAGGTGAAGGTAACCGACATCAACAGCGGAGTCGTGGGAAAGCCCGTATTCTTCAGTAGTACGTGTTCATACTTAAAAAATATATTTATATTTAAAAGAAAAAAATAAATTCTAAGAAACCTTTCAATTTTTACAGTTAACGCCAGTCAGGCAGGTGCTGGTAACCTCGAGATAATAGTCGCGGTTAACGGCAAGAATGTGCCAAATTATGTACAGAGCGAGGGTAACGCGAAGTTCCGCGTTAACTTCAAGCCACAGGAAGCTGCTATGCACAGCCTGAGCGTGAGATTCAATGGGGAGCCTGTGCCAGGTACTAAAATTAATTATCACCCAACTTACTAAAATTAAAAAATATTTTGTACCGAGCTTCGACTCTTCAACGGTGACTGGGAAGAAAATAATATTTTTCCTCGTATCTATCGAGTCATCTATAGACCAAAATAAAATTAAAACAGTCAAGACATTAATAAGTCAAGATAAAACTATACAAGATCAAACTATGCCAATATCGAACTCAGTCAAGATCAAACTAAGTAAAGACTAAACTAAGTCGAGACAAAACCAAGTCAAGATAAAACTGTATCTTTACTTTTCAAGTTCTTTTTCCTTCTTTTCAAGGTTCTCCGTTCAGTTGCAAGGTCGTGGGAGCCGGTCAGGCCATTATAACAGGCAACAATTTGAAGATGGGTGCGGTCAAGCAATTGATATCATTCGCGGTGGATCCCCAAGCTCCCTCGACGAACTGTGACGTAATCGTGACGCCGCCGTCGAACATAGCGCTGCCGATAACGATCGAGCCGATCGACGGGAGGTACAACATAAGTTTCACGCCCGTCGAGGTCGGTCGGCACAACGTGAGCGTTCTCGTCGACGGGGAACCGATTAAAGGATCGCCGTTCGCCTGCAACATTTACGACGTGACGAAGGTTCACGTTTCCGGGCTGAGCGAGGCGTTGCTGGGACAGGCGACGACTTTTACCGTCGATGCCGCTGAGGCAGGCGAGGGCACTCTCGAGCTGGTCGTCAGTACGGAAAACAATACCGTTAAAGCGGAAGTCGTCGCGTGCGCTCGTGGACTGTACGACGTAACTTTCGTGCCGCAAACAACGAGCCCCCATTACGTAAACATCAGCTTCAACGATGACAACGTGCCGGGCAGTCCGTTCAAGTGTCCGGTCATCGGCGGCCTTCTGGATGGTCCGTCCGTCATCAGAGTCGGCAATTCGGCTTACATGGATCTCGACATGCCCAAATTGGAGGGTCCCGTATCCGCCGAAGTTACCGGTACGTAACAAAAAATTCTAAACACGAATCCTCTTCAATATTGATTTTTCTCGAAACGTATTATTTATTTATTTATTTTTTGTTCGAACCTTTTACAGGTCGATATATATTCATATCGGCCAAACAATTGTGCTGATACATGGAAGAGTCGAGATAGTTAGTAAATAAAGCGGATAATGCGGCGGGTTTTTCACATGACTTAGAACAAACCGAAGAGAAAAAAAGCTTTGCGAATAAAGGAACATTATGAGAAGGCCGTAAGACCCTTTAAAAATACAGTTAAAGATTCAGGTTTGGGGAAAACTCTTCGGTACTGCATAGTACATACCTCAAGTAGTATCTATGAATTATTTCAGAATTTTCTCGGCAGGCTACCGGCCAGCACACATCTCGATGCGAGCGAACAAACCCGTTTAGAGCCGTAAGACCCTTTATAAAGAACCGTTTCGCAAAATTTACCCTTACAATTTTTCGACAAAAATGGTATTTTTACAAAAAAATTTTTTAGAATTTTTTCGTTAATGAAATCGGTTGGTAAATATGCCACTTGAAAACAATGGCGGAGGTTTTAATTCGATATCTCGAAATTTTTTGAAAAAAAGTGCCGTTTCGCAAAATTTAACATAGGATTCCCTATGCTGGAAATGGTGAATTTTTAAAATTCCGAAAAAAATACAAGTCGCCAGTGTTTTGAGCCGGAAATAGGCCACTTGAAGCCAATGGAGGTGATAAAAAAACGATATCTCGAAAAAAAAAATTTAGTCATTTTGAAAGTGGAAAAATGAGAAGGGGTAACCCCTACAATTTTTCGACAAAAATGGTATTTTTACAAAAAAAATTTTTAGAATTTTTTCGTTAATGAAATCGGTTGGTAAATATGCCACTTGAAAACAATGGCGGAGGTTTTAATTCGATATCTCGAAATTTTTTGAAAAAAAATGCCGTTTCGCAAAATTTAACATAGGATTCCCTATGCTGGAAATGGTGAATTTTTAAAATTCCGAAAAAAATACAAGTCGCCAGTGTTTTGAGCCGGAAATAGGCCACTTGAAGCCAATGGAGGTGATAAAAAAACGATATCTCGAAAAAAAAAATTTAGTCATTTTGAAAGTGGAAAAATGAGAAGGGGTAACCCCTACAATTTTTCGACAAAAATGGTATTTTTACAAAAAAAATTTTTAGAATTTTTTCGTTAATGAAATCGGTTGGTAAATATGCCACTTGAAAACAATGGCGGAGGTTTTAATTCGATATCTCGAAATTTTTTGAAAAAAAGTGCCGTTTCGCAAAATTTAACATAGGATTCCCTATGCTGGAAATGGTGAATTTTTAAAATTCCGAAAAAAATACAAGTCGCCAGTGTTTTGAGTCGGAAATGGGTCACTTGAAGCCAATGGAGGTGATAAAAAAACGATATCTCGAAAAAAAAATTTAGTCATTTTGAAAGTGATTTTTCGATGTTTCGGAACATTCTGAACACGTTTACATTAAAATCTCGAAAAAATTTTTTATCACCATCACAAAGCTTGCTCTATGAGGAAGCAAAATAATAAAAACTATCATTATTATTATTAATTACGTTTTAATTATTGTCTTTTTCTAAGGACCGGATGGAATTATCATACCGTGCACACTGACGAAACTATCGTCGACTCTGTACCGGGTCGAAGTGCGAACACGACAAGTCGGTACGTACAACGTTATATTCAGCGACGGCCATAAGGTGATAAGTTCCCAGGCGCTTCAAGCATTCGATCCCAGCAAGGTGACGATAAAGGAGATCTCGGACGCAATATGCCATCGTCCCGGAACGATAATAGGTACGCATATTTTATTTTCTTTCAGCGTCAAGACGAATTCTTAACTCTCCCCGTTTCTCCCACAGTCGTAGCCTCGAAGGACGCCGGACCGGGAAAGCTGACCGCCGGCGTGCGAGCCGGTGGTGCAGACGTCGACAGCGTCATTCGCGAAGCCGACAACGGAATTTACGAAGTTATTTTTCATCCCACGCGCGCCGCACCTCACAGGGTCCACATAAAGTACAACGACGTTCATATTCAAGGTATTTACGTCATCGAATTTAAATCACCGACCACGACCGTGCGTGTCGACCGAATAATCGAGATACCTCTTCGATCAGCTCATGTCGGTAGCAGCGAACAAATTCGATGGCAAAAATATTTTCTCTGCACGCAGGAAGTCCTCTGGAGGTGGCGGTGAGAGGTCCGACCGGTGGTCGCGAGGTAACGGCGACTGGTCTGGGACTCTATCAGTCCTGCGTCGGTAAGGTCACTTCCTTCACCATCGAGACTCTCGGCCGTCCCGGCAAGGAGTTCGACGTCGTCATAAGCGGTCCACAGGGAAACGCCGTTCCAGTTCGGTGCTATCAGCACCGCGATGGAAACCTCCTGGCCGAATTCACGACGAACTCCGTTGGTGAGCCGTTTCCCACTCCACATGTTCTTCCTCTTTGGCTTGTCCCCGTATTCACGCCAATTGAACGGCTAATCGTCCCGAACAATAAGCTAATCGATCGCTTTCACAGGAACGTACAAAATCGATGTACTTCAAGGCGCCAAGCCAGTCCTCGGCTCACCGTTCTTCTGTCAGGCGTTCGACGCATCGAAAGTCAAGCTCCAAGAACTCGGCCCGACAACGGTCTCTGTACACGATAGAATCGCATTCAAACGTGAGTTACCGTACATTTTCTTTTTTTCCCCAATTTCAAGGCGTTTCGAAAAGTACTTAGACGTTATACCTGGTGATTCCTTCTCGTGCTAAATGTATTGTAAGATTTGCTGAGATACATTTTTAAATCACGACTGAATCGCACTCAAACGTGAGTTACCGTACATTTCCTTTTTTCCTTAATTCCACGCCATTTCCAAAAGTACTTTCACGATAGAACTGGGTGATTATTTCTCGTGCAAAACTTTATGGTCGGACTTGGTGAGATTGTTTTTAAAATCACTATAGAATCGCATTCAAACGTGAGTTACCGTAGATTTCCTTTCTTTCCTTATTTCAAAGCGTTTCCGAAAAAAGTACTTTTACGATATAGCTGGTGATTCTTACTCGCGCGAAATTTATCGCCGGATTTATGGAGATTTAAAAAAAAAAGTCGGTACAACGAGTAGGAAAAAAATGGTTAAAGTGGAGAAAGTTGTAATGTTGTTTTGGCGTGCCGGAGAGCCTATGGATGTTTCAAGGCCGTTCGAAGTAATTGCAGCTCCATCGGGGAATAGGGAGCAGCGCGTAGATATCGCGAATTCTAGACTACTTTCGAATAGCCTTGCCAACGCGTGGAGTCGCACAGTCTCGATAGCGCTGTCGAAGCGCACGCGTCCATGGGTGTACGAAGTTCACGTGCCGCGAATTCCATTGGTCTCCGCGAGCGTGAGCCACGACGCCGCCGACTGTTCACCGCGATTTTTTTTTCTTTTTCTTATTTTTTAATTTTTATCGATCGTGAATGTCGACGTATGGGTATAACTCGCGAGGCCGCGGAAACGCTGATGTTTCGTTACTTGACAGTGATAAAACTGGACGCCGGCGTTGCGGACTTGGACGTGACTGCGACGAGCCCCCTGGGACAGGAACTGCCGTTGCAAGTCACCTCGCTCAACGACGGAGCTGAGATGATAGAGTTCTCGCCCAGTGTGCCTGGCTCTTACATGGTCAACGTTACTTATGGTGAGTCTACACTATTTATTTATCAATTTATTGAATTCTCATCACCCTGAAGATATCTGCATGGAATTAAATTTTATCAACTTACAACTTCGCTCGGAGAAGCTTACTCAGAGAATAAAATTCAGAGAAACAATTTTCTTTTTCCTAATTCAGTGCATCGACGCAATTTGCCAAAGATGAAACTGGAATTAATGCAGATATCTTCAGGGTCATTTAAAAAATAAAATAATTGTTTTCAATCTTTAATCGCGATGATTAAAAAATGAAAATTAACGCTGTCGAACAGGAGGTTCGCAGATACCGGGCAGTCCAGTGGTATGCACGGTCGAGGCGGCGGGACAGGCGCGAGCGAAAGGCGAGGGTTTGCTGAGTGGGCACGTGGGAAAGCCGGCGCATTTTATCGTCACCGGCACGAGGAGTCCACCGGCGGTTCAGGTATTTGCCGAACGCGTTATGTTCATTCGCTTCGCGCTCAGCTCAGGGTGTTAACTTGATTAACCGTGTTACGATTTCGCAGGTCGACGGTCCGGACAGCGTCTCGAAACCGAGCATCGAGGCGGGCGCAAATCCGGGCACGTGGAACGTGTCCTACACGCCGACGGAGGTCGGGGTCTTCGACGTGAGGGTTGTTTGCGCGGGTCAACAACTTCCGGGCTCGCCGTGGCACCCGAAGATCATCGACACGCGAAACCTCCGAGTCATCGGTGGTTGGGCGGCGATATGCGACGACGTCGGACGACTCAAGCTGAATCCCGCCAACAAGATAAGCTTCGACACCGCCGAAGCCGGACCGGGCGAGCTTAGCGGCACCGTCGGGGACCATCCGGTCACCTTCGAGATGACCTCGAACAACAGACTGAAGCTCATACCGCCCCAACTCAACGGCGGCGAACACAGGATGGAAATACTTTTCAACGGGGCGCCGTTTCCCGGCGCTCCGAAACTCGCCGTCGTCCAGGAGTCGGAACCACCGGTTCAGGACACGAGCAGGGTGATGCTCAGGGGACGGGGATTGACATCGGCCAAGTGCGGCGAAGAAGTTAGCTTCACGATAGACGGCTCGCAGGCCGGCAGTGGAACACCCAAAGTTCAATTGTTCTCACCGACCACGGAAGTCAATGTCATGCTGCAACATCTTGGTGAATTTTTTTTTCATTTTGGTTTTTGCAGAAATTATCTGGGTTAGCTCTATCTTGCGTAAACGTTCAGTCTTCGTTCTAAAACTGCATACAAAAATAATGCTTTGATCAATGTTTTTTTTTTACCGATTTTTTTTTTAAGTTACTAAAAACATCCTACATGAGATGTAGCCATTTTTGATGCTACGAAAGAAGGTGCAACCTAATTTTCATACGGCTTTGGCATTTATTACAATTATGCGTATAGCTTCTGCCATGAGGAAGCAAAAACCATATTTTCTATGAATATGTTTTTTTTGCATGAAAATAAATTGTTTTTTTAATCACAGGCGACAGTGTGTACCGAGCCAGTTACGTTCCGCTGACATCAGAGTCGCTCCTGATGACCGTTTCGTGGAACGGCAGACAACTTAAGGGTTGTCCGCTTCAAGTGAACGTGACCTCGGCCGCGGACGCCTCGAGGGTCGTTTGCTCCGGGGATGGACTGAAGACTGGCATTGTCGGACAAGAGATAAGGAGTTTCATCGACACGCGAAGAGCGGGACCTGGTGAATATCACAGTTTTGAATTTATTTTAATTTTTTATCTTCGTTATTCTTTTTTTTATTGCTCCAATTGTAATTTTTAGGCGAACTAACGGCACACTGCGTCGGTCCTCACAAAGTCGCTTACTGTGAGCTTTACGATCACGGCGACGCGACCTTCACCCTCAACGTCAAACCGCAAGAGCCCGGCAGACACGCGCTCACAATCAAATACGCCGGTGAACACGTGGCTGGCTCACCGTTCACGTTGCGAGTCTCCGGCGCTCCCGATGCGTCCAAGGTACTTCTGGTTTACATTGCGTATTTTTTCAAGTACGCAGTGAAGTAGCCAACGTTTCTTGGTCACAAACGTTCATAATTATTTCTTGTTCATTTTACAAAAACGTTTGTTCATTGTTTAAACATTTTTTGTTAAATTAACATGAAAAGAAATGTGTATGTTTGTGGAGAAAAAAAGTTTGTTTAAAGTGCAAACCTTTTTTCACTGTGTACCAAGGATAACACACGGATAGAAGTTGAAATACGATTTTTTCGAACAGGTACGAGTCTACGGTCCCGGCATAGAACACGGAGTCCTCGCGACCTTCCAATCGAGATTCATCTGCGACACCCGAGGAGCCGGAGCCGGTCAGCTGACCGTGAGAGTCCGAGGACCGAAGGGCGCGTTTCGCGTCGAAATGCAACGGGAGACCCAGAAGGACAGAATTATTCTTTGTCGGTACGATCCGACGGAGCCCGGAGACTACAGGGTCGAAGTCCGTTGGGCCGGTGTTCTCGTACCTGGTTCACCGTTCCCCGTCAGAATCGTCGACACGCAAGACGAATTGTTGTTGCTTTCGCAGGTAAGTCATTCGCACGGGTTCAATAAAAAAAAATCCTAGAACCTCTCGATTTATACTTAAATCATTTTTTCTCCAGGGTGCAGATAATTATTCAACGGGCCATCATACTCTAACATCGTGGCGAGGTTCACAAGCTATACTATAGACAAGCCACGCGTAACATTGTTATTTACTTTACATAAACTAATAATATATTCGATAATATATATGTACGAAAATATATATATTATTGTAACTTATAAATATATATACGTTTTGGATAAAAAAAATAAAAATAAAAAAAATAAAAAACATAAAACAACATTGCGTCTGTGTCTCATTTGGTTTAATTCGAATAACAAATATATTCAGAAAATGTACAAGATTTTTCGTGTTTCAGTTTGGAAGACGAAACGGCAGTTTGTTTTCTGTTCAGTGACGTTTTTTAGCGTTCTTGGCTTCCATCTTGCTCATCTGCCTGAACACTTGTTTCTTGAGTTCCTTCTGTCGTTTCATTTTCTTCATCTCCTCGGCCTCGACTCGTGCCTGATAGGCGGACATTCTCTGCGACGTGGCTTCCTTAAGTTTCTCCTGTTTGTGACTGTAGCTCGTTCTTATCATCTTCATGAGTTTGGCGACTTTCTCCTCCTTCGGTTCGCGCACGACAGCGACCCTCCTGTCGGCCATCTTGGTTTTGCGTTTCTCCGGGACCGGCTGAAGCTTCGGTTTGTCCCTGTACGGAAGATTCTTCTGCAGATTACGCGGTATGACGAGCGGCTTGAAGACCTTGACTTCCCTCTCCACCGGTGTGTACAGCGAATCCGTGTTAGGCAGAGCTTTTATAGAATTCTCCCTCTTGAGTTGTCCGGTGGTCTTCATTCCCCGCCATTGATTCTTCTCCTGTACCGGAAGTAGCAGAGAATTCACCGGATTGTAAAACTTGGGCACGTCGACTTTGTACCAAGTCCGACAGAACACGATGTCGCTGAGTTGTATCTTGTCCTCGAAGGTCGCGCGAAAACTGCCCTCGGGTTTCGAGGAGGCTTTTTTGATCTGTCCGCGAATACCGGAAACGGTCTTTATCTTGGCGCCCTCGAACTTCGCGACTTCGAGCGTAGAGTTGAACATGTCTTTGATGAAAGCCGTTTTCTTGTAAACCTTCATCGGCACACCGGTGAGTTTGAGTTTCTTGACGATTCTCGTCGTTTTGTCCAATTCGACGACGGCCCCTGTGGCCGCTATTCTGAAACCCGGCTGTCTCGTCGCGACGTCCTGGATAGCCAGGACTCCCGTGCCCTGAGGAGTTATCGGTCCCCAGTAGTGCGCCATGCAGGCGACGTGTTCCGGTGTGTATTTCAACATACGATTCTTCATGTCGTCCTCGAGTTTCGAGTATATGGGAATGGTCTGAAATCTTCGCCATCCTACGGACATTATCAGCGGGTCTCGGGTCTTGAGGATCTTCGAGTGCCAACGATGTTTCTTTATTCGCGTCTGAACGAATCCGATGTTCTCCTCGCCGTGCAAGAGACCGCCGACTATGAGGGGATAGGTCGGGTCGAGATTGGTTATGAGTTCGCAGGGCACCGAGTCGATCTCCACGCGAACGTACATTCCGGGACGGAAACCCTCCAGCTGGACTCTGACGTCGTCGTCCAGTCCCTCGAATTCGGACTTGTTCAGCTGTGCCTGTTTCTCGACTTCCTGCTTGAGCTCGTCGTAGTAACTCTTCGTCTCGTTGTTGTCGTACTCCGAGTCGAATTGCTCCTTCAATTTCCGTTTCTTCTCGACGAGCTTCTTCTTCTCCTCGTTCTCGTCGATGCTCATCTCCTTCGGCGCTTTGTCCGACTTTTTGTCCTCGGCTTTGTGCTTCTCGCCGGTCTCCATGTCCTCGAAATCGCCGTAGACCTCCTCGTCGTCCATGTCGTCGAGCTTCAGAAGCTCCTCCGCGTCCTCCGACTCCTTCCACTTCCCCGTCACGAAACGATTGATTATCAGAACCTTGTTGTCCTCGGCCAGCCAATCACGAGGCGATTCTTTCGAGAAGAACACGGATTCCTCTTGATTCTTGAGTTCGCGCTCCTCGATCTTACGACGCTGTTGCTCGCCGACGACGCGGAATATTCCACCGATGTCTTTTCCGGCATCTTCGGCATCGTCCTCCGGCTTCTCTTCCTTTTTCGAATCGGCCACGCCGTAAACTAGCTTCATCAGATTAACGTTGTTCTGCTGACGATCAGCGAAAGCTTCTTTGGCTTTCGATGAAAGATTCGACTTCCATCTCAAGTTGTCCTCGTCGTCGTTGTCCTCGTCGTCGTCATCCTCGTCCTCGCTCATCGCGTCCTTTTCGTTCTCAGTGTCGAGTTCGGAATTTTCGTTGGATCCAGACTTTTCAGGCTTCTCCTGAACGTCGTTGTCGCTCACTTCGTCGAAGCTCTCGTTGTCGCTGAGGTCACTCTCGGATTCGTCCTTTGCCCGAATTCTTTCAGCCCGCGCTTTCAACGAACTCAGAGCCTCGGTTATTTTTTCCTTTACATGAAGATCCGAATTTTTTGTCAGAGCTCGATAGACCGTTGGTTCCTCCTTGTCCTCCTCCATCTCGTCCTTAGTTTCCGCCTGAAGATTCGCTAATTCCTCGTCGAAATCTTCCATGTCGGAGTCGTCGGTCTTTCGCTTCTTGGGACTCGACTTGGCCACTTCGGGAGCTACTTTGCGTTTACTTCCTATTTTTTCTTCTGCTTCATCCTCGTCCTCTTCATCCTCGGATTCCACTCCTTTTTCTTCGTCGTCCTCTTCCCCATCCGCCTCCGAGTCACTTTCGTTTCCGGAAGCTGCTGCTTCGGTTCCGGGAGTCTCGTTGAATACAACTTTTCTTCTGACTCTTCCATTATCGATAACGGTTTCCTCGGTGAAACCGGAGGCGAAATTTTCTCCGACGTCCTGCGACTTTATCGGCGCGGTGTTGCTGAACAGTTGAAGCTCGCTTCGCTCTAACTTGTGATCGAGAGTCTCCTGGGTCTCGATGAGATTGCTGATCAGACCGGTGTCCTCCTCCTTGTGCGAGTGACTTCCGCCGAGTTCGACGTACACGGCGTCCTTGTCGTAGACGATACCGCCGACTCCGGAGAACGGAGCGTAGATGAAACGTTCCTTCTCCACGAGGGCTCGTCTCTTAATCTGATCAGGAAGCGGACAAGGATCCGGAAGGAAGCTGACGTCCTTGATCCTCACGTCGCCGCAGCCCGGTATGTGAACCGAAGTTTCCTTGTTCAGCGGAACTCCCCTGACGTACCCGTACAAACTGATCGTTCGGTCGACCTTCGGATTTTGTCTTATCGCTTCCGGCGGCGTGAGATCCTCGACTCGGTCGGCCAGCAGATAGGGATGGGTCGTTCTCCACGTCAGTGGACGAAACTTCATCACCGATATGAATCTCGCGAGATTCTTCACCTCCGTCCGAAGATACTCGTCGTGCATCCGACCGGACAGATAGAACAGCTTCGCGCCCGCGTAAACTTCCGTCCAGAAACGTTGCTTCAACATTTTCTTCGTCTTTCTGAGCTGCTTGGCGTTGTTGAGCAAATCCAGATGCGTCAGCACGCCCATTATTCGCGGCATACCGTGAACCTGGCAGATGTTGAGGAATTCGAATATCTCCATTTCAAAGCCGAACGAAGCGTCCACCAGGAGAAGAACGAGATCTGCGACTTTCGCTATGTCTATCATGCTGTTTATGTCGTTGTTGCATTCCATGAAAGTGATTCTGCGCTTCTTCCCCGAGACCACCGTAACGGGTCCGAGAATGTTTGTCAACGGTTGCCTGGCGTAACTCTTTATGAGGCATTGTATTAGCAGGGATTTTCCAACCTTCGGAGGACCGACGACAGCGACCAAGACAGGAGGCGGCTCTAAAGGTGTTCTGTCTACCAGAGGTATGTGCTGCCTCTTGGTGTCGATATCTTGCTTTCTTCTGAATCTTCTCTCGGCTCGGATCGCAGAGTTGAATGTGAAGGCTTTCGGATTCTTCTGCTTATCCGTTAATATCTGGTCGAGCAAAGGTAAGCAAAAACGTTATCGACATAATTCTTTTTTTTTATTTTCGAACATTGCGACGGAAGAGCGCCGTAAAATGGAACGGTGCGGCAAAACGGGGTAGAAAATCCCAATGTATCGATGGGGCAAAATAGGATAGAGAACCATCATGGATCGATGGGGCAAAATGGAGCATCGAAAAATTATTGGAAACTTGCGTTTTGTCTCCGTATCCCGTTTTGCCTCGCTCTCCCTTAGTCATAAATAAATATATAAATAAATGAAGGAGTCTATAACCTGATTGTGCTCCTTCTTCGCCTTTTTCTTGTCGGCTTTGCGTCCGGCATTGCGCTCCCTGTGAGACTTGTGCTTTATCGTGTCCTCGACTGCGCCGGACATGTTAGTTCCTTGTTGGTTCGGGCGTTGAGAACATATTAAATTTATAGAATCGTTTTATCCACTTGCTAGAGCGATGACACTTTTTCGAGAACGGAGTTTTTTTTTTGAGGTTGGGTTCACGCGAAACACGCGGTCCGGTTTGTTGCTGCCGCGAACTGCACCCTCTACAGTCGTAGGCGCGAACTAGCCGGACGAAAACACTGTCGGTAATATGGATTTCCGAGTTATCCGCAACAGGTATTCTTCTTTACGAATTTTTTTTTTTATCGCTCATCCATGGAATGGATGGAGAATTATTGATACATGATTGACCACTCGAATATCGATAGGTTTTTTAGAATGAGAAAAGCTTAATGATAGGATATGAATGCAACGTAATGCATACACGCCGAACGAAAACACTGTCGATAATGTGGATACCCGAGTTATTCACAGAAAATATTCTTGTTTACGAATTTCCGTTTTTTTTTTGTCCATCTGTCGAATCGATGGACGATTGATTTTCTTTGTACTGCTGATCCAGCTGTTTTCGAGATAGGCATGCAGATTTGCGTACACGCCTGTACACATTTCCTTTTGTATTGCAGCCAAAAATGATTTTTTTTCACGTGTTCATAAAATGATGACCTAAAAAAGAAATTCTAGGGGAAAAAACATAGTTCTATTTGACTCAATTCGGTACCAGGTTAATTATTTGATGAACGATCGATCCCTCGAATATCGACAGGTTTTCTAAAATGAAAAACCTTCATAATACGACGCGACGCTGCGGCACGCAGCGTAACGCATTAATTCCGATTTTCATCGATACAGCAAACTATCACCCATTAATTACGTGCACTAACTGGACATCGAACTTTGGTTAGAGACGAAGCGGTGGAGCCGCCCCGCAGCAGTTTCCAAACCATTTCCCTCTCCAAATTCCTTGTTTCCGAAGAAATTAATTGTTCCCCGATTAATGTATAATATCTGGGCCAGGAGTACCGGAGGATCAATACAGGTCTCAACAAACTGGTTGAACTTTGAACTTTCGAAAAGCCAAATGTCCGAGTTCGTCCGACAATCTCCCAGCGGGCGTGCACGGGCAGGTTACAGCGACAGCGCCGCGGAACGTCGGAACTGTCGAATTCGATTGACTCGACGACGCACGGACAAATGACAATCGAATGAAATTGAGAAACGCGTTCGATGGTTGGGTTTCGGTAGCCCGAACAACCAGCAACGTAAGCGCGCCCTTTTACCGCGCGACAATGACTTTTCTCGATTGGAAGGTAATCGATCATGTATAGCCGGACGGTACACAAGCGAGCGATGCCAGCACACGCGTGATGCGCTGTAAAATTTCAACGAGTGATCGATAGCTCTCTCGCTATGCCGCAACGAAATTGGCCTGCGCGCATCCGTCATATCGACCGTGCGAGGCGAGAACGTTCGAACTTATGGTCTACTTGCTGAAGCCAAGTCGCAATGCCTCCCCGCGAGGTGTGAATGTAAAAAATATTTTAAAAATAATCAACTTAAACGCAACGTAAAACTTAGAAAAAAAAATTAAATCGTCTGCCCGAGACAAAGACGCGTGGACATTAGATTTGTATGCGAATTAAATTGATGAATTTTTGCAACTTGACCGACCCTCAAAATTACTCGTGATTGAGTTCTACATTCGAGAGTTACGCTCTGTCAAACATTTCTGACAGACGTCACTCATTAAAATCACGCCTAAAAAAATTAGTCACAAAGGAGGAAGGGGGAGATCCGGATCTCTCGCGATTCGCAAGTGCAGTTCTATATACATATATATAGATATATGTACGGTGGTCGTGTCGCCGTCGCTGTTCACTTTGCGGCACACCGCTGCCCCGGCGATTCAGGTTTTGCCCGTGTCGAATCGCTACGACGATTGGGGCCGCTGGATTTTAAACGGGAGGGGGTCAGAGAGAGAATACGCGATTCTACGGCCTGCGCGATTCCCAGGATGAAATAGATTTAAAGTAGTGCAGGCCGAGTTTTGCGTTTTTTTTTCTTTCGCGCATCGGCGCCCACCCCGATTTCGAAGCTCTCGAAGTGTAATATGCTTTTTTCTCAGGAAATAAAAAAAAATTATTGTGGGAACACGAGCTTGGCTTTAATCGACGAGAAAAACGTAAATACCTGTAAAAAAAAGTCCATGTGCGATTTTACGATTCAATTATTTCGTCATTACCGAAACTTGCAGTCGCGATTCAAGACTGACCAGACTTTGCGCTACACTGGCGCGTTGCACGCAGCACGAGGCATAGACGAGTGAATCGCGAGAAGAGTCAAAGTACTCACAGATGGTCCGTTGTCGAAGGGTCATCCAGCGGGTGACTTGACGAATTCGGAAACAGGCGTATCCGGGAAACCGGTCGACGCGTTGTACAAATCTCTAATTGGAAGACAAGGATCCTGCAGTGGACAATGACCTGCTATTGTGTTCGTCCTAGGTGGCGTCGTGCACTCTCCTCGTAGACACTGTGTCACCGTGCACTATCGAACACTGCACTCCCGGAAATAAATCACGAACTAACCGAAACTGATCGACGATAGACGCGTGACGAAGCGATTAAAATTTTTACAAACCATTTTTCATTCTCGAGCACTGTGATTGGTCGGCGCGCACCCACGCCAGGCGTTCAAACTTTTCAGCCAATGACGGCTTTGCTGGTATAACGGTCGATTTTGCCCGTATATGGGAGGGTGTTGTCAAATTAAAAAAAAATAATAATAATGCGAATAAAAAAAATACGATTGCTGTGTAGTAAATGAAAACGTGTGTACCGGACCATAGGCTGTTTTCTCGATTACACGATATCATTTTCTTCATCTAGCTTTTGATACGCACTTCAAAAATACATTCAGCCAAAACTTTTTTCGAGAGATCGCGAAAAAAGGGCACCCTTTAACGATAACTCTGGGCCGACTGAATCGACTGTTCATTCCCGCAGTTTTCTATGGCTACGTTAATTGCGCAGTTTTCTTTGTCACTCTTAATTGTTTAGGCACGTCGAGTCGTATAAATATCGCGCGGGCGAGATGCTTTTAACGAATGAATTTGTGTAAGGACTTACAGGAGGGCAATGTTTACTTCCCGACGCGACGCCGTGTAACTGATGATGTTGACCCCGCGCTTTCGACGGTTTGCGCCTGCGTTCCGACGACGGCCAATGAAAACAAAGCAACCCAAAGACGCGCACCAGTGCCAGCGGTTGGAAGATGCTGATTTTCATCTAAGCTTGTAATCGAAGTTACTGGAAGTTCTTCGACCGTTCGCTTCTTTCTGTTCTCTCGAGTATCCGGCATCAAGAGTTTCGACAACCAGCCGAACAAATGGCCAATTATCAGATGCTGTGCGGTAGCTCATTTTACACACGTAGTAAAAAAAACGCTCCGGGCTTCGCCGCTTCACGTCGCGAGTCTCGACAAGACGCGGCGTCTTGTCGAGACTCGTCGAGACCCGTCGAGACTCGTCTTAAGATGGCCGCTCCACAGGATCGAAGTGTACGCGTTGCGGATCGATCAATTGTCAAATTTGCATTAGATTACAGTAACAGTGAACCGAAATACGTGCGATATGTATCGTTATGTTACGACTTCCAAGGGGATTGCGATGTATGCAAAATACGTCGCGACAGAGATGTACGGAAAGTTTTCGACATTCGGCACGTTCGTTCTCGAAGATTCCACGAGGCTATGCAGTGTGCAGAAAAGACAAAGCGGAGCCGTTCTCACAGCCGAACATCCTCCCTTCTAGCCAGGTAAAAAAATCTTTCTACATTTAATCCTTCCGTAAATTCATAGACTAAAATCCGAATGAAATCATCGAAAATCGCGTGTATCGCCAGTTCGTAGATCTCTATATATGTACCGAATATATGTATATGTATATCGAAATAAGTGGCATATCGGCCGCTCGTCCCTCCGTAACTCACGCGTTATTCCCCGGTCGTTTTCGTAACACTTTGCGCGATTTACGACGGCAAACAAGATCGTCGTCGACCGTGGCGAAATACAGCGTATAATATTATATAAATCGGATATCGAGAGCGTAATATAATCGGTGATAAATTCATATTTTCGATTGTACGAGCGTCGCCGTTCTCGGAGCAACAAATCGTAAAGTACGTAAGTGCTTGGTCACGAAGCGGTAAAATGTCCAGAACGGTCAGACAATGGCACCAATTATCGCGGGGTGCGCTCGTGTCCAGCCAACTGTCGATAGGGGTCAAGCTCGTTGGTACGGGGGAGTGACCGGTGGCCAATCAATCGGTCGAACAAAATCGAAACGATGGACTGACCGCTCGCCACGGTCCCTCGGCGCGCGGACGCACTCACACCCCGGACCAAATGTTTTTGTAAGAAATGCGAGACGCCTTTCGCGGGGCCTAGCGGTCACGCGTTGACTACCGAACCCCGTATATGAGAAAGGCGGCAGCAGCGCCAGTGAACAAGCTTGCTCACAACATTCACGTAATGTATGCGTGTTTGCTTTATGCATGCTGCCAGTGCACGCAATACCGACGTAGACACACATCGCGCTATAACGAGACACGGGCTCCACTGTGTTTGCACAGAAGATGGACCAGCGCTGGACAAACTCTCACTTGACCACCAATTCATATTCGCCGACGAGGTAATCGAAACAGGATTACGAACAAATATTTGATATCGTCCAAAGCGCTCTGCCATAAGCCCCTTAGCTTTTTTCATGGTCTTTCTTTATTTATCCTTATCATGAATGTATATAAGAAGATGTCTCGTAAGTAAGTTCTCTAAAATTTATAACAATCTTTGGCTTCGTCAACCCTGTACAATGTCTAGTGTTAAATTTAGCGAGAATAGATCTAACCGTTAAAATTTTATGAGTCACTGATTTATCATCAGCTGTGAAGAACACTTTGAAGTAGTCTCAAAATTACATACTTTATCATCCAACACTACATTTCTCCGGGCTTCCGGAATTGCCTGCAGTTTTCGGGAAGTGCAGATTGGGTGTAACTCGACTAACACTCGACGGTCGCGCCAGTTCTTTCACAGTCGTATCCGGGCGCGCGTTTCGAGACATTAAGGGCGCACAAAACAGTAGTCGCGAAAATGGTCACGGGTGCGCGCGCACCTCCGTCGATGCCACGCGACTTCACGTGCATAAGTCGCGTGCATACCGGAAATACGATGCCGCACCGCTTAGCGCCGCGTCCTTCCTGCCGAGTGACAATGCTTCCATAAGTCATGCAATTTTTTTTGTCTACTTTTGTCGCCACTCTCCGTTAAAGTCGAGTACACTTTTCGCCGCCGGCCTATCGTGACTCACACGGCGCGCACGTGTGATAAATAAAACTTAAACGCCCGCTTCAACCCTTCATCGATTTATCAAAAGAAAATAAATTCTAGGCGACAAACACTCCGTCCGCACTGTGCGACAGACTTCCGATGCCGGATTTAAAAATAAACCCACCAATATGCATATGCAATCGTCGTTGTATCGATTCCGAGGCGTGTCTGCTGTAAGGTCACGCTCCGGAGGTTGCTTCTGATTAAAGTACCTCGCAGGACCGCGAAGTCGTCCAGGTGTCCGCCTGGCAGTTCCGCAATATTTACATTCACCCGCAAACTTATTTCGTCCACTTCGGTAAAAAAAAAAAAAGAAAAAAATTAAAAAATATATAATTTCTGTTTCAGGATGTTCCGGAGTTGGGGTCGAAATTTTTTCCTCTCCGCAGGTGGTTCCTACGTGCAGTTTCTCGCGGGAAGAGCGACGTCCACGTGTCTCAGGTGCCGCAGCACCTTAATGCCACGGGGTGCAAAAATCTCCGGCATTGTTCGAGAAAAATCTGAGTGCAGATGCCCGACTGGCTCCTCTCGTTGGTCTTATGGCACATACATATATATGGAGTATATGGGATATATGGTACACGTTGGATATACCGTGTATACGAGGTACGCTCCCTGCAGCCCGTCCAACTTTAGTTTTCTTCATCTTTCAATAGAAGCAAGCGAGGGGCGTTCTCCCTTCTGCCGGTCCCGGTAAGCTGCTGCTTGCTGCTGCCTCGAATATACTTGGGGGGGCTACCTGTGGGAACGTGCGGCCCCGCTGCGAGACGGCGAACTCTCGACTGCAAAAACCGAGCCGGCCAAAAGGGCCTCGAGAAATACGCGGTGGAGAGGTAGATAGAAAAGAGAAAGAAGGAATTGCGTAACTCGTCGAAAATTTCTTCCCCCCGAGCTCGCGGATGGAAACAATATTTTTCGAGGGTTCGCCGGTCCACGCGGGGCATCGGGAACCAGTCGCGAGGCAGCACAGCATACGCGAATTGCGGCCAATTGCGAGATATATGGTACACACATATACATATAGCCAGGAAGGATACGAAGAGAAGAAGAAAAAAAGTGGAGCGGGACACGCGATCCAATTTTTTTTTCTTCCCTCTCTCGGTCTCTTTTATCCCTGTGGCTCGGACGTGTGCCGGACGTGTGCATGCCTGAATCTCTCTCATCTCCCGACTGCGCGATACTTGACCGGAGAATTCACGCTGTGACTTTTATTTTTATTCGTTCATTCATTGTTTTTTTTTATTCACTTTATTTTGTAGGACACTTTATGCCAGCTACAAAAAAATTGTTTAACGATTCAGCAATTCGTTTGCTCGACAGGACAGTATACTCGATCTTTAAAATATTCTTATAATAATTTCAAAAAAATTTAATGATTTTTCATTAATTTTTTCGGTACGATTGGTCCGGTCCATGGGAAAGTTACGCAATGACTTTTATTTTCATTCGTTCATTAATTGTTTTTTTTTAATTCGATACTTTGGGTCACAAACAAAAATATAATTTGACGATTCAGGAATTCCTTTGCTCGACAAGACAGTATACCCGATCTTTACAATATTCTTACAATAATTGCCAAAAAAGCAAAGTATTTTTTAATTAATTTTCTTGATACAGATGGTCCTGTCCATGGGAAAGTCTATCCACGAAATGATACAAGTCCACCGAGCTGTAATCTCGAGCGTTTAATCAGCGCTGAAAAGTTAACAATTCGATTAGTCAGCGACGTATAGAGAGTACGTTCCCAGGCTCACGGGGGTATCGATAATCGTGTGAGCGCGTGCTACGACCGATTCCTGTGTGAATTTTATTGTGCACACACCCCCACGAGAGTCGACTGGCTCTGTATGGTCACCCCCCGCACCGTACGAACGATCGACCTCGCCTTTCCATCACCCCGCTTTCACTCTCGAGCCGTCCACCCTCGAGCTATCGCCACTGGGCCATCGCCCAGTTCTCTGTGTACCGCTATACCACGACCGGGGCTAAAGCGCGGAGTATTACAGCGGAGCGAGCGCGGAGCACAGGACAGCCGAGTTATAAAGTGAAAGCGGGACACGCGGGGGTGGGAGGGCGCTCGTTCCAGGGTGATTTCATGGTGGCGTATATCTATAACTATTATACATACCGTGTTATCAATCGGAGGGATCGCGAGACTGAATTCTACCCAGGTTCATCAACCGATCTCCTTCGCAGATTACTCGGCACTATGAATGTTACTCGATTCTCAGCCACGTGGACGAGGCCCTCGGACACTGAGTACCGATTCGAAATTATATTCTATCGCTTCCGATGATTATCGAAGGGATGAAAATTTATCGACACTGTTTGAGACGATTCATTTTTTTAATTGCGATTTTCAGCACAGTCGCTTTTTTTATCAGTAATTTGTCGTTCATTCTATTCAATTGAATGATTATCTGTATAAAATGTTTTATAGAACGTTTTTAACGATTCTTCGCAAAAATCATCTCATCTCACGCACAAATTTTTCTCATTGAATACTATACAAATATACTGTAGCGCAAATTCCAAAGTGCGAAAAAATCGGCGCTAAAAACTCGATGCCGTTTCTACCTTTTTCACCCTTGCAAGATTGGCGCCAGGTACGACAATTCGCACCCAGGAAAAACGTAGCAACTTTCCCAGCCGCTGCTGTCAATCGGGGTAGAGTGACTGGGTCAGCAATTAAACGTTCAATAAATAAAATAAATAAAATAAACAAAATCGGTATCGGTGACCGAGGTGATAGATTCATCCTCGAACAATAAGTACCAATATAGAATATATATACATATATATCTATGTATACACCTAGTATCTATCCCCGAAGTATATAAGCGATCGACACGCGTTCCCACGAAATCGCCCTCGCGCCACGATTCCGCGTGCTGCCCCTCGGCGCCCCCTCCACTTCGAGCTCGTATCCTTCAACCCCCTGCGAGCGCCGTTTTCCCGGTGCCCCCGGTTCCGGGCTAAGCGGGGCACGACGCTGGATCCCTCACAATGGCCCAGCGCCTCGCCCGGTGTATCGAACAAGGATCGAGCATACGAGCGGTACACACACCATATTTACCCCACCACAACCACCACGTGGCGAGGTTCTCCCTCCACCGGGCGAGGGTACGACGGGTAGGTCGTGTGTCGTCCTCGTCCTCCCGCACACGACATACGTTGGCCGCCACGCGACCAGTGCACACGCATCGAGCGCGACCGGCACATCAAAAATCGTCCCCGTACTTCCCACTCGCCAGAAACTAAGTTCTTCCAACTTTGGTCGCGGGTGTCCATTCGACTTGGACGCCTCCGAAGCGCACTCGTGACCGACGTGCCGTCGGACACGTGAGGTGTCGGTCGAGGCATCGTCTTCGCTCCGTCGCGTGCACCGGAAGCCCACTTCGCTCGCTCGAACCGGAAGTATCGATCTGAGATTCTCTATTTATTTTTCTGAAAAATTATTTTTATTTTTCTCCCAACGCCGAGTGAAAACCGTGAAGTGTTCATGAAGTGATTCGACGATACTTCGATAACTCGTCGATTCTGTCTTCAAGACGTCGACTCCAAAGTGCCACAATCGAGAAGAATTGATTTGTTGGAAAGAAGATTAAAAAATAAGTAAACAAAAATGTGGCGCGTGGTTGTAGCGCGAAGCGACGAGAACAGCACGCTGCTCTCGTCGGAGATAACACCCGGTACCGTCGGTACCGGGCACATTTCAACGATTTCCGGTCCGGCGACGTCCCATCACTGGGGTTACCCGCCGCCGCCGCACCATCCGCCCTATCAGCCTGGACCGCAGCATCCCGACATGCGTCATCACCACGACATGCGCGGACCCGACCTGAGACACTCCGGTGGCGGTGCCATAGTCGAGCTGAGACACGACATGCAGCGCACCGACCTCAGAGTCCACCAGGTCGATATGCAGAGACCGGAAGTCAGGCATCCGGAGATGCTGCGGAGCGAGATGAGCACGAGACAGCAGCAGCAGCAACAACAGCAGCAACAGCAACAACAACAACAACATCCGGAACTGAGGCATCAGGAACTCGGTCATCAGCAGGACATGTCGGGAATGAGACCGGACCTAACGGAACTGAGACCCAGTCACGAACTTCCGGAACTGAAGATCGACGGCGCCGAGCTGAGAACTCGGGAGAGTCAACAGCAGAACCAGCAACAAGCCCAGAGCCATCAGAGAAGCCTCAAGAGAGCTATGAGCGACTCCGACTGCGACGATGTGTTCTCTGAAGAAAGCGGCAAGGAACCGTAAGATTTCATTTTTTTTTATAATCAGTTTTCTTATTAGTAATTATCAATTAAAAACAGAACGATTTCCATTATGACAGAAAGGTTTCCATTATGACGAAACTGTTTCCCACGCTCTGCGAATCTTATCTCGACAATTACTATCTCTTTTATAGTACGCCGATGCAAATACGATAAGGCTGGATACATAAACTCGATTATCGTACAGTATTTACTTTGCTGCTATCGGTTTATACTTAGGAACTAACCACGCGACGAGAGCGATGGGCAGGACTTTGTTGTCGGTTGTCTGAATCGGAGTAAATGTTCGAACTGCATGCGAAAAGAGCGACAATGTATCCGCGTTGGAAACTTGGCAATTGTGATTTTAAAAAAACGTTGTTGCTATCGGTTTATACGTTCAAACTAACCACGAGAGGGGAGCGATGGACAGGACTTTATTGTCCGTTGTCTGGATCGGAGTACCAGTTCGGGCTGCATGCGAGAAGAGCGACAATGTATTCGCGCTGGAAACTCGGCAATTGTCACTTTAAAAAAAACTTTGTCGCTATCGGTCTATACGTTGGAACTAACGCGAGGAGAACGATGTACAGAACTTTATTGTCCGTTGTCTGGATCGTAGTACGAATTCGAAATGCATGCGAGAAGGGCGACAATGTATCGACGTTGGAAACTCAGCAATTGTTACTTTAAAAAGAAAAAGCTTGGTGCGTCTGCGGTCAATACGTTAGCGCGGTGCCCAGAAATGAATGCTATACTGTTTCACGAACTCTGGAACAATCGTGTTGTTATGGCGCTTGGCTCATTGGCACCAGTGAATATTCATGAGGTGGCGATACGCACCGGGTTCTCCAGGTTAACGCATATGTCGCGGTTCTCGCTTCGACGCGCGGTCGCAATCACTGAGCTTCATTAAGTCGACATTGTAATTTTCATTCGCAACCCTTGCTCTCGGATGCATTTCGTTTCCCTCGGTGGAGCGTTAAGCTAAGAATAAATTAAGCTCGCACCGTGAGTAACGCGACAGCTGATTCGCCACTCTCCGTCCGGTCGGCGAAGCTTGAAACTTGTTCCCTACCTGTCGTAACAAATTCGTTGCTCGTTTATTGATTTGCATAATTTTTTTTAGATGCAACTCACCCGGAGGCGACTCGTGCCAGCACACGTCGAGAAAGCGTCGAAGAGGCATGATCGAGAAGAAACGAAGAGACAGAATAAACGCCTCGCTCGGTGAACTTCGAAGATTGGTACCGGCCGCTGCGAGAGATCCGCACAGTGGCAAACTCGAGAAAGCCGAAATTCTCCAACTGACCGTCGAGCATCTACGCACTCTTCGTAACAAGGGTTAGTATTGTTTGTTTTCTGATCGCTGCGAAAAAAAGTTTTTTTTTCTCCACCAATCCGCCACTTCCGCTCGACGGATAGTCGTGGCCAAATCTTATTCGGTTCGGTGCTATGTGGAAAAATTCGAGGGTCCTCGCATTACAGATTTACCAACAGATGGGACTATTTTTACGCGTTGGAAGATTTCTTAACGGTTCGTGCGAAAGCGCCGTTCCAGCGGAAACCGGAAGTGACATTGCGCGACCGTTAGGTGAATGCCCAAACCAGAGTCTTTGGATTTTCTTCGTCCCCAACTTACAATGAATTCTTATCCTGTCTTCCTGGCAGAACTACGTCACCCTTACGATTTTTCGAGCTTAGCAACCCTTTCTAAAGGGGGCTGAAGCGTTACGCAATCCGGTACCGGAAGTGGGCGTCGGCAAGCGGAAAGGAACGCGGTGACTCGTTGCGGTAATCTTCACCAATCGACGAAATTCTTATTAATTCAATTCCTCTCGAGACATTTCTGTTTTTAGATGAAAAAACGATCGTTTCGTCTTTATTATCATTAGTTCGAAATTATAATCATTTTTTTTTCGTGAGATCTTGGTTTCCCGTCGAGAAATGGGTTTCGACGATTCGTTCCGTGAATGATAGTCGTTCGTCTCGTTCCACGCTCGCTTTGCCCGTGGCGTGCCTTCTCGCGGCCGGAAGACACCTGTTGACCGCAAGGGTGGCCAGGGTGGATGGCGAAGCTAACTAACTGTAACCTAATAACCGAATAGCCATCTGTTGCCAACCGTATAATACACAGTACGCGGTATATCTGTCGGCTCGGAGTTTGTTTATGTAGAAAATCCTGCAGATCGGACCCTATCAGGACCCTATCTTGTGTATTTTTCCCATATAACACGTTAGGCACCTCGGTTTTCTTCCCTACACCATCGGAAAGCCGAGATATCGAAAATCACGAAAATCGACGTTTTTCCAAGTGACTCAAAAATTGAAAAATCGGTTTTTTCGTTTCAAGGCTATATTTGACGTATTCAAAACTTCGGCAAGAGTCTACCTTGTGTATTTTTTCCCGGAAAACACGATGAGCACCCCCGTTTTTCCCCAACTCCGTTGTCGTTCTTTTCAATTGTTTCTTTTTTATTTATATTTTTTAGGGGTATCCCATTAAACGATTAATCCCATTAAACTTTTGCACCGTTCCACGTAGTAAAAAAAAAAAAATTCTCTTTTTTAAATTCAATGTCGAATACCTGGGCGCGTGACGATGCGAGATACGTGCCGGCCTCCGTACAGCGCCTCGTAGTACGGACGTAGTACTACGGTGTTTTCGTTTTCTCTCACGAATTCCGTTTCCGAGCCAGGGCAGTCGGACCGTGCACGTACACACGTGTGCGCACACGCAACCAGCGGTGGAAACGCGATCGGTCCCGGGGTACCAGAAAGAGAACGAGGAAGTCCCGCTAAGCGGGATGGTGGAGCAGGTGCTGGACCCGGCTGAGATCCTGTGGGAAGCGCACAGGAAGTCAACAACTCTTCCGAGTGGCGTTCCCACGATTGACGCGGATCGGCAGGGAGGGAGGGCGAAGCTGGCCCGAGTGAGAAACCGAGGGAGAAGGGAGCTCGTGAATATCACGAGGGCGAAAGAGCGAGAGCGATTAGGATGGAAAACTTGGAAGCACAGTGGGTTCGAAGGGTCCCGAGCGCGCACCCCTCGCAAGCGCGAGAGAGTCGATGCTCGGTGCCGTGGGGCAGATGTGTGGAACTCTGTGGGAAACCAGCTACGATACTTACTTCGCTATTGTTCCACTGGTGTATGTGTATATATGTATCGCAGAGCTGCGGCGACCTTCGAGAGGGGGGCGAGGGGGGGGGGGGATATTCAGGCAATATTGAATTTAATATTTGCACTCAAATAGAAAGTGAAAAAGTGAGAACCAGACAGTCGATCGAAATACCCGGACTTAAATTGTTTTCATTCAAAATACCAATCAAACGTTTTTCCACGACCGCGCATCTTCGAGTCTATTCACAATCAGGGCACTTTCTGTGGGTATTGATTTATAGCTATGGCTGTTTAGGGAAATGAGGTTTGTGCGCCAAATCCGGACCCCTCTTCAGATGCGATCAGAAACAGATATGCAAACAGATGGGAAGTGAAAGCTCCTCGAGATAGGCGAACAGCTTTCTGATATGTCAGAATTCGGTAGTTCACAGTTGGTACATTTTCATACTCTTTTTTTTCCCTTCGGTACGAATTTATAGTTTATAGGTGTTTAGGGAAATTCGGTTTGGAAACTTTTGCCTTGTACGCTCTTCGTGACACGATTCAATAGTAATATCCATCTCTTCGCAAATGTGATTAAAAACACATGTAGCATCCCCACACACGATCACATGCAGAGGGACGAGAAAAGTGATTGCCTGATGTAATTTAATCAACCTCAACGTTTTGCCGGGAGCGCTGGCAGCTTTCAGATATGTCAGAATTTGGTATTTCACAGTTGGTCCATTTTCATACCCTTTTTTTTCTTTTTTCGCCCTCGCCACGAATGGATAGTTTATTTCTGCTGTGACGGATGGTCACTTGGGTCTAGGCAGTCTTCAAATATGGAGTCGGATAGAATATGTTGTATATGTTGCGACGGAGACGCTGCGGAAAATAATACCTCTCGCGATTAATCGCTATTCGATGAGGCTGAGGTTGTTACTGTTCAGGGAAAATCAGTTTGAAAACTTTTGCCTTCTACGCTCTTCGTGACACAGATTCGATAGTAATATCCAACCCCTTTGCAAACGTGATCAAAAACGGATAATGCATCCACACGCACACAGAGTAACGAGAAAAGTGATTGCGCGATATAATTTAATCAGCCTCGGCGTTTTGGCGGGAGCGGTGTTGTACCGAGCGGCGCGACACTGATCCCTCTAATTCTCTCGGGGGGGTTGCGTGTGCAATTTATATACACGGGTAGATGGTCGTGTAGCGTGGAGCGTATACGCCGCGCTGGAACGCGAAAGCCAGTGTATCAGGGGAGTACCGGCAGTGGGGAGAACTCGCATAATATTATGGGACAACGTGAGCTATGCGTGTACGCGATGTGTGCAGCGCGAACGGGGTTCCATACAAACACGGAGTTTACGGGGGTCTAAACGGTTCCCACGCTACCTGTCCCGTTCGCGTCGTGTATCACCCGTGTGCTCTCCGCACTGCAGCGATGCCGATGGCACGGCATCAACGGCGGACGGGGCAAAGACGAGCCGGCTGTCGCCGCACACCTTACAGCCAGGCACGCACGCATCGTCGCCTCGAGCTCCAATAAACTTCCCTTTCGTTTCTTCTCTTTCACGCCAAGACGCCCGACGATTCGCATGTTTGTACTTTGTGTACAAAATAATTTTCGGAAATTATAGCTTACGCCGTAATATTAATTTTGTTTTTTATATACTTTAAAGAAGGGATAACTTCCTTTTTTATATTTTATTTTATTACACTTTTTATTTACTTTTGTATATTTTATACTCGATGTATTAGCATTCGGCGTCTTCTCGTTATAGTTAATGCTTCGAAAATTGCGAACTGATGATTATGTATCTTTTATTTTTTGCAGGACCCGAAGGTTACGACAGCACGAAATTGGCGATGGACTATCACGCTGTCGGTTGGGGCGAGTGTGCGGCCGAAGTTGGACGTTACCTCGTGACGATGGAGGGTCTGGACGAGCGGGATCCCCTGAGGCAACGACTGCTGTCGCACCTGCAGAGTTTTCATCGGGAGCATCCACCGAGCGGCGGAGGACCGGTGCCTACCCTGGGCAGCTCGGCCTCGTTGACGTCATCGTCGACTGCGGCGAGCTACGACCCGCCGAGTGCTGTGTCCGGCGGCATGGGCCCGGGTGGCGGAAGCATGCCTCCCCTTCTCGGTGGCAGCGCGCTCGGATGGAGTCAATATCCCGGACAGTATCCTCAACAGCAACACGGCAAGCCCTACAGACCTTGGGGTGCCGAGCTGGCGTACTAAGATGAGGAAGAAAAAAAAACGACACAATCTTTATCTCGTGCTTCTGAGAAATCACAAGTATTCCAAGGACTCCGTGCCTTAAAAGACAAACTTTTTTTTTATAGTAAAAAAAATATAAGAAGGCTAAGAAGAAGACGTCGACTCAGGAAACTTCGATGCGGACGCACGAGAATAACTTTACGAGTGATACAAAAGTATAATAGTCATACAAATTAAAGAGAAGTACCTTAATAACGTCGTGAAGATATAAAAATATTTATTTTACCGTGAATGAAAGCGTAACTTATTCTTCTCGAGGACGAGACTTCGAGGCTCCGAACTGAACCGCTCGGCCGAACTCTCTCGATCCTCTCTGTACAGTGTAAATATATTTAATGTAAATAATGTGATTATTAACTTTGATACAAACGAAATGTGCCATTTACATATCAAAGTATACGTGTGAAGAACGTTTAGATATTTTTTGCAATACGAGTTTTTTTTTAAATAAAAATTTATATTGCTGCTATGCGAAATATTTTGTGTGTTTTTGTTGTTTCATCCTTTACGACAATCGTTAACAGGGACTGGCGGTGATTTTAGCATTTTTATGTTAAAACATGCAAAACTACCCTTCGGGTAATTTAGCATCGTTGACGCGCGACTCCCTGTATTCTTTTTCCTTTCACATGCTAAATTCTTTTCACGCATTTTGCGAAATCCTTTCAGTCTCGTGACTGGTTCCTGTTGTATGAAAAAAAAACCAAGAAAACTGGTTTCTCCGTCTAGTTAGTATGCGAAATGGGTTCGTTTACACCTCGAGGCCCATTTCGTTGTCAAAAGAATGTAAAACGTGAGACACATCATCGGCAAACAAAACGGCAACAGCCGGCTCCAATTACGCGCTTCTCTCATGATCGAAAGGGCTTTGCATAGGAGTCCCCTCGAGTCATGGGGGTGAAACGTCCAATTTGTCGCGAATTCGGAATATTGAAGCCACGTGCGGCTTTAGCCATTATATTCCCACGTTCACGTTTGCAACGTTTTATTTTCATGTATACCTCGTTCTGCCGGTTTCCGGGTTTCTGATTTTAAAGAATCACCCTAAAATCAATACCAGAAGGCGAAGTTTGTTGAAGAAATATATAATTGGATAAATGTCTTCGACGATTATCCATGTGATCAAGCCGGAACGAATTATGGGTCGATGAAATGCATTTCGTTTTTACAATTAATTTTTTTTGATAGAGTTCGATTTTTATTTGTGCCACTCTCGCTTCAACCGCGACTTACAAATTCACAGCCTTAACTTTACATTACACATTCTTACAGAATAATAATCTATTTACATAGAAATCTGCCTTCTACAAAGTTGATTCTTACGCTCTTATTTACAAATGCCCGATAGGAAGAATAAATATTCCTCTTCTGTTTTTTTCTATTATATTTGTTTTCTTTCCCTCACGTTTCCATTCATTTCTGTTTTTGCTTGAGCAAATATCTGTGTACCCTATAGAATTGTTTATCGAGTCGTCAGATAAAATCCATCAGCTGCTTTCGACCTTCATTAATTATTTCGTTGGACGCGATGTAATTGTTTATTGCTAGAGTTGTCGTCTTACTCAGCCCAATGGCGATTAGAACCGCAATGAGCCTCATACATAATATTTTTTATATCGAAGAAGAAGAAGAAGAAGAATTACAATAAATGATCTTATACTGATAAAATGCATACATTACGTCGGAAAGCGATATAATAAGCTGTTACAAAGCCGCCAAGTATTTTTTTTTATCTTATCTAACTCGTTACGTTTTTGTTTTGTTTTATCTAAGAAAAAAATAAAGGAAGACTACGAACGGAGTTGAATTAACTCCAGCTAATCGCTAACTTTAGTGCAACCTAATGATTAACAATTGTGTCATTAATATTACAATATTCACGAGATCCATTGAGCTCTATGATCTACAAAATTGACGCCAATTAGGTATGCTTAAAAAAAAGCCTGCCACAAAATTGCCTTACAAGAAAGATAGAAAATCTAGACTGAATCACGCAATTGTATAGAATATATCGAAAGTAATACAAATTATAGTCTTGTTCATTTTTGTTTTTCAAATTCACAATAGTTTTAAAAAAAGGTATCGCACTGCAACGCTCGTTAGATTATCATCTCGTTTTCACGATTCTCGTTTCTCTGATTCTCGTCGTGTTCCCGACAGTAGCAGCACATGGACGAGCACTCGTCCATGCCCTCGGTCACGTACGTCAGATAAGTGTCGACACTTTTTGTGTCCAACGACGGTATGGACCATGATAACGATACCGAGTCGGGGTCGGGATAACTGGGACTCCAGTTGTTCGTGCGCGCCGGACTCATTTCGTAGTGGGAGATTTGCTGCGACTTTCTCACCACCCTGCTGCGCGTCGATAGTTTCTTAATTGCCTGAGAAGAAAAAGTTACAAAAAAGAAAACTACGATTAATTAAGCACGTAAATGCAATTATAGGAATGTAACTTTATTATTAACAAACTAAAGCAAAATTTCAAACAACGTGGCTTCGAATTTCTACCGGAGAGAAACTAAATATATTTTTGTATTATTTTTTTCAGAATTACGAACGGATTGTACCGAATGCGAAAACGATGGGATAATTCAAATTTCGTATCCAATGCCAAAACGATACGATAAGAGAAATCGAGCATCCAAAAATGGAAGGAAGATGTGCGTAGGAGTACAAAAAACTGATAAACGTAAGTACCAAATTTGAAAAAAAATTACCATACGTTTAAATGAATAAAGTCAGATATTCATTCTCTACTTTCGCCAAAAAAAAAATGGAGATCCAAGTTTCCGAAAAATGGTATACCTAGCAAGGATAAAATAATTACGATGAAACATGCAACAGAGATCACGATAAAAAATCATAAGCTTTACACAAAAAATTATTATTTAAAAAAATGAAGTCGTCCAGGAATTGATCTGAGGTCTAAACATCCAGGACACTACGTCTTACGCCGTAAGGCCGCTCACCTTCAGGATCCGTCTGCCCGACTTGCTCAGCGCTTCCTTGAACATCCTCGCCGTTGTGAAGACAATTGCGTTTATACTCCGAACTCTCGTCGAACAGCCAGTGTACCTCCTGCACAGTCGCAGCTCCGGGCCGGACGATGTAATTTTCGTTGACCGAGTCGAGTACAAAAAAAGGAACAAAAATAACAAACGAGGTGAACACCAAGAGACGGGTTTGCGATAATCGCGAGGAGGTCGCGGAGTAGTGGGAAATCGATTCGAGGTCGTGCTCGTCGTCGTCAACGTCGACGTAGTAGCCGACTGTGCTGTGGCGAACCGTCGGCTCTTTTCTTCTTTCTCTGTCGGTTTCGCTCGCGCGTTATCGCTCGTCTCGTCTAGTATCGTAGTAGTAGTAGTAGTAGTAGTGGTGCCAGTTGGCGGTGGTCGATGCGCACCCCGCGAAGTCTCGACTCGTAATGCTGCCAGGACGTCTGGCGCACCCCCCATTTATAACTTCTCCCACCCCCGCGCGCTTATCAAAAGGCACTAGGGGGTGGCCCGTAGTGGTCGTAGTAGTAGTACGTATAGTTCTAGCAACGGTAGTAGTGGTATTGTGTAGAGGCAGCCCTGTGTACTGTAGCCGACGACGCCACTCAGGGTCTCTGTAGACTGAGGGGAAAACGGGGCAAGACGGACCGGCTCCGACACCGCGAAACTTTCAGTTCGAAACGAATGAAACCTTTTCACCATAGACTCCATCGAAATTCTGAACAGACTCATTGGGGATATCGATGAGATAACAAAATTCATTTCGGACATGTCTTCTCCACGTTCATGCGCAACGTGCATAGAAAATTTATTTTTCATTTACCGAGGCTCAGTCGCGGAGGTTACGCCCTTCCGACCTCTCCAGCCGTCGATCGAAATTACAAGACGAAGGAAAAGAAATATGGATATTATTTTGAAAAGTTCAGCCCTTCTTAATTCTGAATTTATAAATAGTTGGGAGAGGAAATTCCCTAGGCGACTCTAAGAAATTGGTATATCTCAAATTTTTAGTTTCAGGTGAAACAATATCGTGAGTCCAATGTCTGGTGGCGAACAATGAAGGCGTTCCGTTTTGCCCCGACGCCCGCCGCAATCAGTAGGCGGTGGCTCGTATTATACTTCCCTCCTCCCGACCTCCACTTCACACAGTCAATGGGGGTCTGATTTTAATATTTCTGAGTGTACACAGCGGCGCACATAAGACATTTTGCGATACATAGCGAATTATGTGCCCGCAGTTCGATGTGTGCGTTCTGTACTCCTCACACCCTAAGCGAGTCACGTGTTGAGACGCAGTGCGAGGTGGCAGACAATGCCGGCCGGCGAGTGTCGCGAATCGTCCCACGGCGGAAGCCGCAGAAGCTTTCGATTCAACCTGCCTCGTAGGTATATAGTGCGCACATAGTTTGCCAATGGAACGGCCGAGGGCCGAGTCCATTGGGAATGCCGAGACACTTGCCACCGTACGACGTTGAGAAAATTATTATTCGAATTGGATTAACGCCCACGTTGATTGATGAGAGTGTTACCAGCTCGAGTACGAAGTTCCTCTGACATCGTCGCTCTTTCGTCAATCGGATACATACGGCATGCAAACAGATAACGATGAAATTGGGAAATAGGGTAGAGAATTTTTATTCGCATCCATTCCAACCGATTGATCTTGTTTTCTTCCTTGTATAACGCCGCTCCCGAGCTCGGCGGGTACCGGCAGTCACAAAAGAAATACACATTGCGGGGTGTTCGCGGAACACAAAGGGAGAATCGCGCCGCGGTACGATAATTCGTGGGAATTATGCAGGGGGCTCTCGAGCTTGCCGGTTCGACGATTACGGGTGAAGTGACTAATCGAACGCGTTATCCATTGATTTATCGATGCTCTCGAGCAACTGTATATCAGTATGTAGGTCCGTGGGCGACTCTCTGAGAGCACTCTTTATCGGTTCAAAAAATTAATTTTGAGGGAATAACAAAATTGCAAAATTGTCCAAGGGATTTTGTATTTTTCGAGATATTTGAATATAAAAATTGGGTCGATTGCTGGTTCACCGACGATTACGGCAAAAAAAAAAAAAATACTGTGATGTCTCGTAGCTCACAGGTGCGGCACATTTAGATCCTTGGCAATCGACGAATAATATGCAATCCACATCCGTCAAGTGCACGAGGAGTCGCGTGTACGACGCGTGTCGGAGACGTTGGTCGACCTTCGACCGTCGTCTCGACGACTTTGGCTTACATACCGTACAATAAAAGATCCAACAAAAAAAAAAATATATTTCTCTTCGACCTCGAACGAGCGACGGACTTTCCTCGAAAGTTTATCGCGAACGGATCAGCCATGTTCTTTTAATTTTCTATATACATATATGTATATGCGAAGAGGCGTAGAGGGAACAAGCCTTGCTAATCTCTCGCGATAAGAAGCTTTTCCCTGCCGTTGCGAAATACAACGAGAATCCGGAGAGCGCAGAATGCGGTACGCTCGCGAGGACACGCGGCACAGTCGCGTGTGTGACGCGTGCGTCAGGATATACGTCGCGTGTCCGACACTTTTGATTGCGCTTTAGCGACGCTCTCCGTGAACAGTCTCGATGCGTCGATCAACGATGAAAAAAAAAAGTTAACGGATGACTGCTGATTAAATACCGATCGGATCGGAGCGTCACCCGGTTTCCAGGCATTTTAACGCAGCCTCCGGGTTATGATAAAAAAATTTTATTAAATATTCTTCAATTATTAATTCTCCGATTATTTTCATTTTCACGATGTCCAATGAGAATTTGATATAAGTTTTATCCCCGAAATTCTTGATAATAATTAAATACTTATCGCTCTTTTTTTTTTCGATGAAATATTTTCATGCGAATGCATCCGTTTTTGGATGCTGTACGATGTTCGGCCGAACACGGTGCGTTGCCGCGTGTGCGTAGTGCGTGTGCGCGCGTGTGCGAGCGTGCGTGTGACGCGTGTGAGCGACGCCGTTCTCACGCGACGCCACGCGTCGTAAGCGCTCCTCGTACTCGTCGCCCTTCTCGATATGCGGCCAGCCCATCGGGCTGAGGGAACAGCGTCGGAGGCAGAGACGACGGGGTCATAGCACGTGCCGTTTCATGTACCCACGGAAAACTTATAATTGTCATAACATCGCCCTACGCGGACTGTGCTCCGCTATATCGTATAGAGTTCGCATACTATACTTTACCACCCCCAAATGCCCGCCGGTCAGGCTTCTTGTCGAATCTTCACCCTCATCGCATCATCGACGAAATATCAGTCAAACTTTGATGCCCTTTCTTCCAACCGCCGCTCGGCCCTCCAAAATCCCCGAGAATGAAACCACGACGAATCGAGGTTGATACGAAAATTAATGAAATTTCAATTCGCGACAAAATTATAAACGCCACGAGTCGAGGGCCGACTCCCGAGGTGACTCGTGTCAGTCTCGGTAGTCGGTCAAGGAGGTCGATCAATTCTCCGGTCGATTAAGATAATTGGGTTCCGATGAGCCACACGCGAGCACTTTATCTCGGTGGATGATAAACGGAGGACTGTAAATTCAAGGATAATTCTTTAGTAAAGTAGGCAATAGGGATTGAAAAAAATATTTAATCATTTATTCATTTAATTTATTGGAATCGATACGGGCGAAGCCCGATTACGGGAGCGATGGTGCAAACTGTCGCCCGAAATACACAGTAAAAAAAATAGTACTTTTTACAAACTTTTTTCATCCACAAATGTTGACGATTTGTCAACATTTGTGTTTTCATCGGATGGAAAATTTCGATTATCTGCGAATCGCCGATCGCTTGTGAATGTTGGGAGAAATCGGCGTTTTTGTTCGATCCAATATTTTTCCGTGAATAGCGATTAAATATTTGGTCAGTCCGGCCGGAGTCTCCGGTCTAAGCAATGTATTATTTACGTTAACTATGCTCGAAGTATGTACACAAGCGCAAAAGTAGCCGAGAAGCGTGGGCACGTCTGCCGGTCGCAGGACATTGCGTACTTCTCCGCCCCAGCTGCGCGAGCTCCTCGTCTTACCATTCTCTTCTTTTTTTTTTGTTCCTTTTTTAATCTTTACCAAGCTCGGTAACCCAAGTAACTAAATCGTAGTGCCACGTGTCGGCACGCTACGGTGGGCACTCTCGTTTGAAATACAACGACCTTGTCCAGGCTTTTAACGAGTTGAGTCATCTCGGCATACGCCTCCGCTGATCCATTCATTTTTAACATTATTTTTCTTACATTTAGCTATATCAGAAAGAAGAAAAAAAATTATTGCCGTTTGTGGGCAAAAAATGCTTTTCGAAAGTACCGACCTTTTTTTACTCGTCTATCAAGGTTTTGTATGATTTATAAATTTGGGTTTTGAAAAAGTCTATATTTTGGAGCGAAACTTGCAACAGAGTCTGAACTGTATAAAATCATTTTTAACTTTGAAGCATATCGACGTTGTAAGCCGGTTGAATTGAATTTTTTTTACCAGCACGTGTGTGCGTAAGGGCCGGTATAGGCACACATATAGCGATCGTACTTGGGGAGTTCTAATAATTTTTCAGGGGAAACAATTGCCAGTGGCGATGAGGTAACGATCGGCGCGTGGCGTTCACGTGGCCAAAATGCGTTCAAACATCGGGAGGAATAGAACGTAACAGGGAGGCGGACAGACACATCGAGAGAGAAGGAGACTCGGCCTCCTCTTTCACAGGGCTGTTCGACTCACACTCGGGTATTCAAACAGAGAATAAGCCTCGCCTAATTGCGTCGGTCTCTGCACAGAGCCAACCACCCCTCCCCCGTTTCCTCCCTCGTCGGTTCCATTAGAGATTAAACTTCAAAAGAGTGCGCAAAGGCTTGTCCAAGTTTACACGGCTACGCCGACTCGACCGTTAATTAATGCACCGGACACGTTAACTTTTAACTATAGAATATTGGATCGTTTTACGGAAACAGAGAGTTCGCTAACTAGCGAAGCTCGGCGCGGAGGGAAAAAAATAAAAATAAACTTTTCGAATTAGCGGAGATCGGAGAGCTTCGAGGAGGATAGGCGGGAGATAACGGAAACCCGAACAGCAATCGCGATCGTAATTGCTAATGGAACTTTTCCTGCCCCTTGTTCTATCTGGCTCTCGAGGACGACTCGAGAAAGAAGTTTGTCCTCCCGACCATCCGGCACGACCCCACGAATTATTCCACCCTCTTGGTGTCAAGTTTAGCCCCGAACAGTCGCGATTTAGAGGGCTCATTAACGGGTTTCAAATATTTGTGAAACCCCGACGGTGAAATCCCGAAGATCATCGAATCCGGCACGTAACAGCAATATTCGGTAATTTAGAGCGCAAAGAAAGCTCGGTTCGGCACGCGTTATGTCCAGCCGGTGTTATTAGTTATCGGGATATCGTGTGGAATATTTTGACTTTAAAACTAGTAAGCGTCAGCGCTATTCGCGTACTGCAAAATTATTTTAGACCAGTTGTGGGCAAAAATATATCTAATTCTTTTTATTTGTATTTTCAGGAAACTCCCGATCGACCTGCAGCGATATCTACTTAATAATGGGGGATGGACGGAACGGTTTGTGGTTTGTATTTGCTCAAGTCTGAGTGGTGCCGAGCTTTGCCCTCCCGCCCGGACGAAAGTTGAGTATGTCTGTGTATCCGTGCCAACAAGGGACGTTCGACGGTGCGCGAGGGAAGAGTTGGTGGGGGGGGGGGGGGGGGGGGAGTAGAGTGTTAACCCTTTCGAGTGTCAAACGCGTGGGAATCACCTCAGGTCCGGCCTCACACGCGACCGTCGCGTGTGAGTCGGCGTGGGGGCGTGGACGTTAACGACAACCGCACGGGGTTGTCCTGCGGTTGTAGAAATTTGCCGCGGTAACTAAATTTTTCAAGTTTTACCCACCGGCTGTAATTAGCGAGTTTAGTTGGAAAAAAAATTGAAAACTTAGTCCAATTTTTATATAATTGACAATACTCGATGGACTGCATGGAGATATTCACTCATGTGGAAATTTGATAAGGACCGAGATGGGAAACTAATTTTTTATACCCGCCGAAGGGGAACCGAGGATTGCTAGCTGTAAAAAAAATATCTTCCTTATCGCCGATTGCTCGTGGTGAGTGTAATTCCATCAGCAGCTGGTAGACCTGAAATATTGACGGGGAAAATTTAGTACGCGATGTTCCGGATAGCAGCAGCACTGTATTAGTCGATATACAAGACTGTACAAGGAAAATTTAACATTTGTAGTAAACAAATTTTTTTAAACGAATGCAGTCGTGTTTGAAGCTTTTCGAAGATTTTATTAAAACAAAATACAATAATTTAATGGAACGTGAGTCGGTAATGCAGGTCTCTTGCTTCGTGGCAAAACTACCCTTGCAATTCCTACAGAGTCCACTCTTACCGACGCTGCAGTAAAGTCCCAAAAATCGAGGAAGCTCTTTCCTTGCAGCTAAAACGGCCGATTTGCTTTTAGCCTTGAGTTTGAATGGAGGGGTGAGGCGGCCAATAAAATTATAGGGTTGGTCAGAGAATTTCTTCTGGCTCAAACGTTCCGATGAAGTGGTAATGGTCCGAGGGTAAGACAGTTCCCTACCCCCATAAATTCGCGTTATTTACGACCTCACGGTATTAAACGTCAAAAACAAATTCCTCCGCTTTAGGCGAGACCATAACGGAGCCAGGCGTGACTTATCTTCGTTCGTTCAGTTAAACATTGCAAACATGATAAAAAAAATTCTGCTCGCCGAGAAATTGTAGATAATACTTCGTTTCGTTGACTATAGAAAATTTATTTTCGAATGTCCAGGGATAACCCTTATGCAGATTAAAATAATCGTTTAAACATTTAACGTGACGGGAAAATAATTTTAATGAAGTGAACGCTATCGAGAGTTTCGTGCAATCCTCGTTAAAATAATCGGTCGCGCGTGTTGCCAATTATCGATTCGAGGCATCAGTAGATTATTGACTACATCCGAAAGACTGTCACCAACTATAGACCAGGACACGACACCGTACTACATATTTATCGGAGATTATTGATTTCCACGAAATAATTGGGTCATATATTAATAAGGTCGCATATAACTCGCCGTCTGTCCGAAATCCTAATTAAATATTAACGAACTTTATATAGAAGAAATTGGTCGATGAAAGCGAATCGCTGATGTCGCACGCAAAAACACACACACACACACACACACACACGCCACGTGTCCAACCTTCGTTCTATAAAAATCGAACGCTCAATTAAAAGTCACGTCTATATAGCTTAGACTTTGTTATCAGTCACCTAAATCAAAACCATCGTCACCGTGGGATCACGTGCGTGACGCCGAGCGGGTGGAAAGTGGCGATTAACTTGTGAGAAGGTAAAAAAAAAAAGAGGCAAACCAGGCGACACAAAGATCAACCTGCTTGCACAATGTTTTCCAGTGCATTATACTGTGTACCGCTATAAAGTATTACGCGTCGTCACGTCGATATATCGAACCACCACGCCTCCGCAATCACCCCCCCCTCCCCCCTCCCCACCAGGCCAACTAGCTATTACTACTATTTCCCTCGTGGCAAATTTCCAATAACATTTTCACCATGACGTTCGCGCTCGTATATATACATGTCATCTCTAAAGCGCTTCCCGACGATATAGAAGCGTTTCCAGCCAAACTCCAACGACGACGTATGAATAGCACACTCGCCTCCTCTGTACCAGCTCGTGTAGGCAAAGTTGAGTGAATCGGGTCACTCAGTTGCAAGCGCAATATCATTATTATTTGTAATGAAACGGAGATTGGACCTTATCGCCGGGTGAAATGACGCGGTTAATATCACATCTGAAGTCGTAAAATTAGGGGTCGTAAACATTTATTTGTTTTCTCTAATGAAAACAGTAGCTGCGAAAGTTCATTAAAGCAAATGGAAACTTATAAATTTAAAAGGCGTCTCGCAATATCCTCGAGATAAAAAGAATAATAATTATCGATGTACCTTGGTTGAGATTTTAATTCGGGAGAATGGAGAAAAGAAAAAAAGAGACGATTTAGAATTTAATCAAAGTAAAAACTCCCCGGTGGAGAAAGCCCGCTGAGTCCGACGTCCGGAAATGAGTGTACCGTGCGGACGAAGCGTTTAAACGTTTGTGGCTGTATTACACAGCGAAAAATTAATTCACCACTCGCAAGCTGGGGCGCGTGTGTCTAATGATTATTAAACCACCGGCAGCGCCGCTCTGTACAATCAGCCCCGCCTAAACGTGCCAAGTCACCGCCGAGCATCGGCGTAAAATTAGCGCGAGCAAATTTTCCCCAGCACGTTTATGAATACGAAATTTAATATACATATTTTTTATATACGCAGTGACAAAAAAAAATAGTATGAAGAGTAGTTGATAATAAATTCTTGTTCTTCTGTGCAGGAAATTCCGTATCTGAGGGCTGGAATAGTGAAATCGTATTAAGGACCATTCTGGCGTTCCTGTGCGCTTCCGTCGTCCTTATGGCTCGCTGGCTTAGGAGGATATCGCGACACGCATGAATAATCCTCGTCGAGCATTCAACCGCTCCACCCTCCAGCCATCGTCGGTGCCACAGTGTCCGCGACCTACACCTCCGTTATAGGAGGAGCGCACCGAGCTTTCGGCACGTGCTGTGTGTGAGAAGTGACCCTCGGATTCTTCACCGGCGGCGTCGACGGTTCTCTCATCTGCACGAGAATTCCTACGTGTATGTAAGTCTCTCACCCGAACGGTGAAAATATTATAGAGGATGAAAAGAAGCCCGAGGGGCTTTCGGCGGAGGGAGGGACGGTAAGCACCGAGGAAGAGCCGGAGAGCGAGGATGAAGCGCGAGCGGAGTAGTGTGAGGCAAGGCTCGAGACGAAGAGAGGCCGTAGGGGTCGCCGAGGCGACGTGGCTCTTCTCTCCTCGCGCGCACGGCGTTTAACCCGAGCTCTAGGGCGCGCGTCGACGAGGAAGAGGTTGAACGCGCGAGCTCCCTCGCCGCGGTTTAGTGCGCCGGGCGAGAGCGATCGAGGGGCTGGCGCTTGCGATTTGATGGTGCGCGCAAGGGCGCGAGGGGGAGGGGAGGAAACGTGGGGAGGGTACGTAGGGGAACTGCGGGGCAAGACGGGGCATTCAAATTTTGGACAGCGAGCAAAATCGTCGTTTCAATTCTGAGCAAACCGCAGGCTTGACAATGATCTATTCCCAACTTCCATCACAGATCTACCCTTGTCGCTCAATTCCTTTAACGTGATTGTAATTCCTCCAGAGAGCCGGACATTGAGATTGGCCTTGAAAAAAAATTGTAATCGGTGCTCCAAAATTTTTCCATCAACCGATAATTATTTTCCCACGAAAAATCATCCTTTGCTATATTTAATATAACCCGCGAGAGCCGCTGACGATCTTTATCTCGCGCAGCAAACTTTCCCGGCTGGCCGACAGTCGCGGCGCAATCGCGAGCGTCCGAAACGCAAATTACCCGTACGCATAACGCTGCTCCGATTTGCCCCGCGGTCTGCCTATAGGTGGAGGTCCCTCCGGCTTTCGGTAGCGAGGGAAACCGGCCGGGTAGTGACCGAGATGGAGGACTAGAAAAGCGAGGCTGCTGCTGTTACCGCTGGCGGGTGGTTCGCGGACGCGAGAGCGGGACGATAAACGTGGTCGTCTGTGTACGTAAACGCCGAGGAAGAAAGACCATCGGAGTCTGCGCGCGCTGAAGGAACGCTTCCCCACGAGTTTACGAGGGCTGCGAGTAAGGGAGCGACGAGGGGGACGGATCGAGGGGTTCGGGACGAGGAACGAACGAACGGGACGATTGAACGACGCCGAAGCGACAAGGACGAAAGGACTTCGCTGTACGCGTATGATATACATCAATGTACCAGCGGAGCTGGAGAAGGAAGGGATAGCGCGGTGGTTTCCGCGGGTGGCCGGCCGGCCAGCCAGTCGTGCTGTGGCGGCAACGACTATCGGCTGCGCTCCGACGCTCCCGTCGCTGCTCGCACCACACCGCTCGTCCACCACGTTTCCCGTCATGTTGGCAAACATCGGCCGACCCGGCTGTCCAGGAGTCGCGAAGCCGACCTGATCGCACCCATCGTCTTCGGTCGACTCGTCGCGGTGTCGAGGGAGAAGAACCAAAAAAAAAAAAAATTAAAAATTAAAACAGCAAGAAAGATGTTGGCGTTTTTTTAACGCACGCGAATGTCACTCGGCGAGCGTAAAATCGATTCGTTAAAGCAAAACAAACGAAAAATCATCACGGATGTCGGAGGGAGGAAAAATAATGAAGCGGATGAGAAGAAGAAGATAGCTGACGCACGCAACGGTCCGACAGCATCCGCTTTAAGAGATCTCGGTTTAATTGTATTCTTCCGTGCAACCGGAAGTCTGTAGTGTCTGTATCCCGTGAACTCCCGTCGCCCTCGGGGAAAACTCGTGCCGGACAGTGGAACTGAAACAAACATATATGTATACGTACGTGTTATACGCGTAAACAGCACTGACACGGTAGCTCGCACGAATGTTGACACAATTTTCTTCGAGGATCGATGAATATTGTTTGATGAATCCTGCCTTGCGAGGAAACGCTGAATAATTGGAGGGGGAGGGGGGGGGGGAATTACTAAATTAATAACAATCGTAACGAGAGAACGGAAACGTTACGGAGAAGGAGGCGGGGTACGGAGCGTCGGTTATCGATTCGATATTAGCAACGATATCTTCGCGACTCGACTGCTCAACGCGGTGTTGCGACCTGTCTCGTTACATGTGTGCGTGCGCGCGTTCGTGTGCGAGACGTGTGTGCACGTATGTGTATCCGGTTCTACGCGCGGAGCCACGCAGCATCCCTCGGTCGGATAAATCTCTCGTCTTAATTAACAAAAAAAATCCTGCTTGATAATCGAGCGCGAGAGACCTTAAAAATTTCCAGCAATTACTCGACAATCGTGAAAGACTGTAACCGAGATCTCTTTCTCTCTCTCTCGTCGGTAAACATTCCTACCGCGGTATTTTGGTATATCTTTTCCTCTCGCCGAGCAGCGGAGCGCTCTCGTATTCCGCACACGCTCGCTCGCTTCTCGTCGTTTTCACTGAAAAAAAAAAAAATAATAAAAAAAAGAAATAAAGGAAAGAAAGAAAAATAAAAGGGCTCGACGATGCTCCGCTACGCCTGGCGCGGACTGCAATTTTCCTAAGTGATGCTGGCGATGCTGGTACCACGGGTGCTGCATACCCACTCGACAACCCGGTATGCGGTACCTCGCCCGTGATGCTTACGCGGGGGATCGACGTCCGACGTTGTTGACGCTGCTGCTGCTGCTGCTGCCGTGCTCGTGACGTGCGCCTGACGGAGAATCATCTTTACGCTTTTATTTTATTTGTTAATAATCCGAATACAACAATGTGAAGCGAATACGAAGCGGCGTACCTCGATTGTCGAGTTCGAGAGAAGATAAAAAATTAAACACGTCTCGAAATCGTCCCGGTGCGACGGAAGGAACGATTAATTAAATAAAAAAACAAATATGAAGTCAACGGCTCGAAGCAACAAGCAGATACACGATTCGAAGGGCAATTTTCACGTTTCTCAATAAAAGTCAAATTCGGAGCGATGGAGGTTGACGAAGAAATGAACGTGAAGAAAAAAAATTTCACCGGTGGAGCATGAAATTTTAGTGACGGAAAATCATCCTCGGCTGAAGTATTCGCGTTAACTCGAAAATCTCGGAAAGTCGGGGGATTGACGAATAAAGATTAACGATAAATAAGAAACGGTAGAACTTCGAGAAATAAAAGAAAAAAAGAAAAATAAACCGACGAACAAGTGTCCGCTCGATGACCGAGCGATCGCGTGTGAACACAATCGTGACGAGAGCGTATCTCGAGGAGGGCTTCCTAAGAACATTTAATGGATATTAGTCGTTGCGAGGGAGTCGTCGAGGGTGCGAATTCGTCGGAAGTCTACGGAGACGTGCCACAGGAATCCTGCGAGCGAGAGGTGGGCGTTTGGCGCGAAAGCTCATTTGCCAACGATCTAATTTTCTGTACGATCGCGATTGCTTCCGTCGTATTTTTTCTGACGCGTCACGCGTTGGCGGTTCGTTCGGTTAAACAAACCAAAGACACGTGTCGCGTGACGCAAGAACAAATAAGAAAGTTTAAGCTACGTCGCGTGCCTCACGGTTATAAGACGCACGCACGCCACCGTCTAATTTTATTCGTCGATATTACCGATGGTAAAAGTAAATACTCGCTCGCGTCCGAGCCGATCGATCGTTGAATTAACGTCAGGAAATTAGATTAATTTACGAACTGCCACAAGTTCACGTCCATTCGGGAGAGGCTTTGTTGGGAAGTTCGTGTAATCGCTGGGTCTCGAATGAATAAGTTATCGGAGTGTTGTAGGCTTGTAGGGGGTTACAGGAAATCGAGTTATCGAGAGGCCTCGGAACACAATACTCGCTCCTTTCATTTATATATTATATACAGGCTTTTGTAATAATACACTATATATATATTTTTTATTTTTATTTATAGAGTTGCTTCGGAGCATAGAAATCGAACGTGCCGAAATGATACCGATGTATTCGTGTCGTCGAGTCGAAGACCACGAGGGTGCCGATAACGTGATACAATATCCTCGCTCCTCCGCACGAGAAAAGGAGAGTCTATCGATTTGTTGTCGTTACCCACAGACCCACTGACCGTCATACAATCGTGTGCGAAGACTCGCTGCCGTCGGCAAGAGCCATCACCGGTGAGCTACGATCGGGAATTGCATACGAAGCTTCCCGGTACAATACGATTATTTATCTTCGTCAATCTATTTTTTTTTTTTTTAATTTAATCTTGAGAATAGTAACTGTACATAGTAGACTGAAATTTTGTTTAAATGAAATTTAACGTACTGTTAATGGAAGTTGTTATACATAAACTGGAATATTAAATCAAATGTACAATTGTGATGAAAAATTAATGTACAGTATAGTTAAAACTTTAGAAATACTTTACGTTTAATAATTTACTTTAATTTAACTATAAAAGTACTTTAAATTCAATGATTCACTTTAACTTTACTGCAAAAGTCCATTAATTTTTCATCACAATTGTACATTAAATTTGATATACCAATTTTGTATAAAAACGTTCGGTCCGGTGCATTAAATTTACAAGTTTTTTTAAAGTGTAGGACCGTTGGTCAACGACTAGAGCGAAGTTCCCGAAATACTCGATACCGAATAATTCACCGAGACCTTGATAATCGATCTATTCGCGAAACAAGCGAGTCCACAGAGCTCGTCAGTAGGTAAACGTTGTTCGGTGCATAATAGAGATTCGTAGATTCGCAGGCCAGCGGGAGAGATTCGGCGAAATATCCCTCGAGTGCAAGAAATGTTTACCAAAGTTATTCTAAAAATGGAATCAGCGGTAGAACTGGCTCCGGTCGAATACAGAAGGCTTTATGCTCTCGCCTAGATTCAATGGAGCAGTTAGCTACAATTTTCTTCTCCGTACTGTTATTACCCGAAACGATGATTTTTCGTTAGAGCCTCGTTTCACTGAAATCCAGCAGTGCGTCAGAGCCCCGGAAAGATTTTCTTCATTCTCGGGCGTGAAACACTGTGCACGAGTGGACACGCCATAAACACCCAAAACAGGTGGAAGAGTTACGTACGATAGACCGGAAGTAGTTTGAGAAGCATTTTTCCACTCTCGGATTCACGGTGTTTCTCTCGTCCACTGGCGGCGGCAACTCTTCCACAATCATCCCCTGAAACGTTTAGCGTCGCGCTCGAGAGTCCCTCCGAGAAAAGCGAGAATATAATGGCGGCCTCGTTTTTTTCGCTGCTCGCTTGCCTACCTCTAAATGCTGTATTTTGTCATCATCATTGCTGCTCCCGCAGCCGGTGCTGCTACTACGCCGAAGTAGGTTTCCAGCAATTTCTTGGACTCCGTGAATTACACTCGAGCCCCTCTCGAGCATCCCAGCCTGAAGGGTGTTTAATCAGCGGTGCAATTACACAATGCACAACGAGCACCGGGCTCCCTCCCGCACAGTGTACGTTCCACTACGGGATAGATATGGGAATTAAACATTTGACGAACAGTAACGCATCCCGAAGACAAGTTTCTCGAGGATAATTACATCGTAACATTTTTGTTGTTATTCTGTTGGAAAAGTTTGAGAAATTAAAATTTTTTCAGACATTATTTTAACATTTTTATTAATTTTTGCAGGTACGCGCAACATTGATACGCATCCGGAAACACACGTGCTATGGCGATTCTCGTCACGATGTGATTATTGTGCCTGCACTAATTGCATAATTCATCATACGCGTCCGAAAGTTCGAACCGATCAAAGTTTTTCGAGACCCGCTCATACATTCCGCAAGAAATGTTTTAGCTATTCACGAGGTTCTCCAACGAGCTTCGATTTAATTGATTTACTCCAAAAAACGGACATCGACGCACGCTGAAAAAAATAACCACACAGTCTTTCATATCGTTACCAGTTCCGTCGGACAAGTGGTGCGAGTAACGAGGATGCAAAGTTCGAAATTTGAATGCTTCTTCAACTTTTTCTTCATCGCCGATTCGGAGCTTTTTTCAAGGACTCTCGAGTGACTACTTTGGAGGACTCTCGAGTATTCACGTTTGATTTCGCCTGCGCGTAACCGCAGACGATTCGTTCTCCACTGGCTGAAGAATAATTGAAAGCCGAAGAAGAAAGAGAGTCGCGCGAAGGGTGGAAAAGGGAGGCCGAGGGATGAATAAACGTTTGAGCGAATGGGGCTTTGTTAATAAAAGTGGGTGTATAATTCCTTTGAATCGCAAGAGACACGAGCCAGCGACAAAGGACCGGCGGAAGAGGGTAAGAAAAACCACCCTCTGTGGTCCCTGTTTTATCGATCGAGCGAGAAAGAATAAAATGACTGATCGTGCGAACCCGTAGGCTTCGTCGAAGTGGCACAAAAGGTCCGACGATAAAACCGGCCGGCACTGGCAATTTTGCGAATTAACCCGCACAAATCGAAAGTGTCGACGTGACCCCGCACTGTTTCCCACGGGCACAATCGTTGATGTGAAATTGCTTGCATAACAAGATTGCCCCCCGGTTGGCGTTTAACACGCAGAATTCGAAAAAAAGAAAAATACAAACCCCACGATTTTTGGGTCAGAACGGGGAGAGAAAAAAAAAGTTCGAAACTACTCGTTCGCTCAGGATCAGCTCGAAGTTATTACTTGCTCGAGGGGACTGGCAAGCGAATAAAAGTGAATGAAAACATGACTTTATCATAAAAAAAAAAAAATAACTGAGTCGACCAACAACGATAGGAAAATCGCGGCGGATAAATATATCGGCCTTGCATTTCCCGTTTACTTGGAAAGCTTCGATTATTGATTTTGCAAGTTGCCTATGCAGAGTGAGCGCGAGAGAGGGAGAGACAGAGTGCCCGACATCCGGTCTGTGATTACAGGAAACGCTGGCGATAATCGAAGAGGCCTCTAATAGCATCGCACCGAGGCGTTTCTCGCGCTTGTGACTAAGCCGAGGAAAACGTTTATTCCCTCCCGAGAGAGATTCGAACGCGAGAATTGTGTGTGTGTATCCAAGCGTTTCAGGTTCGATGTATGGATGAAGAGCTTCGAACGTATTCGAAGGGTAAAAGCATTTTCCGCAAATGTAAAACATTCATGAATATTTTTCTTTTCCCGATGAAACAACGAAGGTGGAAAAAAATCGATATATCGAGGAAAGATCTCGCAGGCGGAAATGTCAAAAAGCGAGCTTCAGTCTGAAACTCTTTTTCAAATTTACATTTATCCATTTCGCTAGGCGAACCGAGAGAACGATGAAAAAGAGAATATGCACTTGCCTTCGTTATTCATAAAGTACATAAAGTATATGTACATATTTATACCAGTCGTATATATATTTCAGAAAAATGTGGGTTTGTTCCTGGAAACCCGCGGCCGGATAGCGCACAGCCCTTGAAAATCTCATTTTCCGACCGGAAGTGACGTACATGCTCGGGAATCGAGCCAATTAGGCACGACCGGATAAGTTGGATTCCCCACTACCCGCCTCAGTACCTATCTGTTCTCCTTTTCTGAAACAAAAACTTGGAGCAGGATCGATTTGATAGGCAGGTAACAAAATGGAAGAGGTATTTCGCCACCCCGGCATACAGGTAGACTAACTCTCAGAAAAAGCTTTTTTTATCTATTTTTTACAATGTTTATTTCTTTGCACTTGAAACTTAGTATGTGTCACATGGTAGAGAAGGTACATTTGTACGAAAAGACACCGGTGTCTGCACTAACTTGTCTAACGATTACGGAGTAACCGTGCCCCACGATTTTGGCAATTTCCAGAAAGGCCCGATCCAACTTATCCGGTCGGCAAAACTTATCTGTATGCAACTTACGCGGTTGTCTACTGTATTTCCAGTGTGACATCACTTCCAGTCGAAAAAGGAGATTTTCAAATTGGAAGCGACGTATTTCCGGTATAATCGTCGGAAATGTAGATTTCCGGTTAGTGAATTCCACAGTGCATAGCGAGGGCGCGAAGTACTCGAGTTACAACAACCTACTAATATATGTATATATATGGCGGTATAAATTTCACGCTGAAAATGTTCAAGCATTTGAGCCACCGCTTTTGATAAGCGGGGTGAATCAAGCGTTTCCGTTTTCGCAATGTAGTTCGCTAGTATCCTGTTCCTTGCCGGTTACAAAGGACACAAAGGACGGAAATCCTTTAGGCCAGGAAAGTCGTATAAAAGCGACTGTACGACTGTATTTGCCGGAACAAGTGCAGAAGATACGCGGGACGGATCTATATCTCGTAAAACCCGAGAAAACGCAGCCTGCGAGCTCGTTAGTCCAGCGTGAAGGGGCAAGAAAGAGGAAGTCGAGTCTCGAAACTTTGCCGAAGAGTATTTTGACCGTCGATGCTGAAGAAGAAAAAGTAAAAAAGAAGAAAGCAGCAATTGAAGCCAGAGCTGTTTTTTTTCACCGGACTCTACTTCTCCAGCCATAGAACTCTCTATCTGCGGCCTGGACGTTTTTTTGTTTGTTCTATAACGAGGAGAGTTTTCGCCGACTCAACTGACCCAATGCAACCCCCTCAGGAGAGCAAAGAAAAAAAAGCTCGAACGAACTCGATGTTTTTGTGAGGTCGAAGCTTTGAGCTCGGACGGAATTGTAAAAAATCGGACGGACGAGCAACTCTTTATATGCTTGCACGGGGAATATCGTTGAGAATTCTCTACGGTCGCGATACCGCGAGAGCGAACGAATCGGAAGAGTTCTCGGTACAAATGCGAGTGGTCGGGATGTAATAAAAAGTTAAAAGAAGAGCCTTGAATAATAAGGTCGGATAGAATGGAACACGGCGGGCTTCAACGTCTGCAGCGGATATCGCAGATCTTTTTTTTTTTGAAACCCTCCGTGAACGGAAGGGAACGAGCTGAAAGGCTTAGACTCTCGAGCTCACCGTTTCTCTGCACCGAGAAGATAAAATAATAATGAAAACAGCGTTTCGGACTCCGCTCCGAAAATCTTAGCGAGAAGACCGCGTGACAGCCGCTCCGAAAATTAATTCCCCGAAAAGACTGAGAAAATAAAAAAAAAGTCGTGATCAAAACGAAGTGGATACTCTTCTACCTTGTTCGGATGGCTTTCGACTTCTTGTTCCCCGTCAAATAAACTCGAATCTTGGGCACTCGAGGTTTTCACTTTCGAAGTCCGTTTGGACAGCGTTCGAGGGAAAAAAACAGCTCAGAGACACATTTATTCCCCGTTGAGGGAATTCTCGCGATCGCTTTACCTTGTAACCCTTAGAGATTACAAGAGAGAGAGAGATAATCATTTTAAAAGTTGTACATTGATATGTTTTAACCTTGTCGCTGATTGCGAGAACTAACATCCTGGGGAAAAAAAGTATTGGGCGATTGATATTAAATTCAGTGTTCAGTCCCAGGAATCCTTGCAAGCTCATATAGGAGCACATAAAATATAAGAGCACATGAAATGTGGGACGATTAATATTCAGTTCACTGTTCAGTCCCAGGAATCCTTGTAAGCTCATACAGGAGCACAGCTCACTATACAGTAAATGGACCCAAAGCTTTTCAAGCTTCGTAAAGTATCTCTGACTCGAATGATTCTCAATAAAAATAGCAACCCCCCCCCCCCCCCCCCCCCCCCCGAGAGCGACAGAGTGGAACGAACCAAGTCAGCTTTCCAAACACACATTAAAATAAAAGAAATACAACTCGTCATTTCAACTCGAGTCGTATCGCAGTGATATCCCCGAAACGTCTGGGATATCTCCGGATGCTTTTCCGTAACTTAGAACACATCGCATCAGAGCGTTCGCCACACTAAGCGAACTCGACTCCCGTTCTCTCGGTCACGATGTCGGAACTTTTCGAGGCCATCAATTTCGCCTCGGAGTCGAGGGAACCGCCGCCGGTGGGCGAGATGAAGGAAAACCCCGAGAGAGAGAGAGAGTTTCGATCTGAAACCCCCGGCGGAAAAGAGTGCGCGTCTGTGCACATGTGTGTGTGGAATGTGTGTCTCAGGAACAGCAGAACGAAAGGATTTACCGTAACTCGTTTCTATATGCTATATCTATCTGTATCTCTTCACTCGCCTGACTATCTCACCCTCCGCCCCCGGCGGAGGAAGGGAGTGACGCCGGGTAACCGAACCAGAGTATCGACCATTTTCGCTCCGTGTCGTCCACCGTACAACGGAAACCGGAGACTCGTCTGGAAACCGAATAGCTCGCATCTCGTACGCTATATGTTGACGTGCAAAAAATATGTAATTTTTTTTCTTCTTGCCCGTCATGTCTGGCGCCCCCATTTTGACCCGGTTTTCCGTGCCCTTCTCGAAGTTACAGCATCCAGGTACATACCACCTGTAGTCGTCGTCCCAACTTTCTTGTTCGTGCAAAAACATACCCTGGTTAGGATTCCGTTGATTTAAAAAAAACCACCGCTCCGAGGCATTGAAAAATTGGACATGAACGTAAAAAAAAGTTTGCGGAGCACGAAATTGAACATGACGGCAACACGCTTCTGGGGGTCGACGTGGAAAGTGGGTTAATTGGCATCATGTTCGCCACTCAACTCCGCAAGGAATCGGGAGACAAGCAATTTTATTGGCTTCGGCTACGGGGTAGCTTCTGCGAAACTGGAACTCCGAGTAACTTGAATACCGGACAGAAGAATACTAAATATTTACCACCCATTATGTTGCACAAATTTGTGTCTTTTCTCTGCATAAAAATTACTTCAAAATTGCGTCGCATAAGAATAAATTAAAGAGGCGGTCAACCGAGTTATCGATTTACTTAAGTGTTTCAATTTTTACGGTTTGACAGAAGTATAAAATATTGACCACCCATCAAATTAGACAAATTTTGCGATTTTTTCTCTCTGCATTAAAATGACTTCAAAATTGGGTCGCAAAAAACTAAACTAAAGAGCCAGTCAACCGAGCTATCGATTTGCTCAGGTGTTGCAATTTTTTTTTCCTGGGAAAAATACAGAGACAAAGCAGTAATTCGTATTGGAACCTTTTTTTTCTGTGTGAGTAGGGAAGGACGGCACGAAAAAGAGGCGGAAAAATCCAGGGCTTTATATATATCGCCAGAGCTGTATACGTATATAAACGGGAAAGCAGCCAGATAGTGAAGCCGGAGGGTCGCAAGTACATCACACGCACGGAAACAGCCGCGAGGAGAGGAGAGGAGAGTCAGAAGAGGATACGCTCGGTGGGGAGGTGTGGAAGCAGCGAAAGCAGAAAAAGCATCACAGCAACAGCAACCAGCAGCCGTCACACTCCCAGACGCTTAATGGCCGGGCGCTGCTCGAGGCCACTGTATCGGAAACTAACGCTCCGAGCCCTCAAACCCTATATCACCTGCAGCCACCCTCACGTTCGCCATCGATAGCCTCCCACCGCGACTGTCACATCCTCCCATCATCCTGTCCGCAGACAGACTCTCTCGTGCTCCGTGATTGAGTGACCGGACGGGAATATTTCACCCCTTGGGGCTTCGCACGCAACTTTTTCACGTTAAAAAAAATCGCATTTTTTTTCGGCCTCTTTGGTTGTTGTAGCTATTTTTATTTTCATTTTATTTTTAATGATTTTTTTTTTTTTTTGGCTTCGCTAAGATTATGTTGCACGGGTAGTTCGCGCAATTTCTTATCAAGCTCCGGCTAGCGGCTGAATTTGAATCGATAACGCACGCGGCTTTTACCATACTTCCCTTTATCCGGGTAAAGACGCGGCGCGTTATTATTATTAGGGAGGAGCTCGACGAAAGGAACTTCTTTTTTTATCAATTATTTGCAGAGAAGAAAAATCGATCGCTTCTCATCTCCGGTTCGTTTTGTCCGGCTCTTGCGTATTAGTATTTTTATAAGCATCTACCTAATGAATTTTGTCTGCGGGCAAGATTGTTCTTGTTGTCGGGTTTAAAAGTTGGACTTTTGCAATCGGGATTGCAATCCAATTATTCTTCGACTTGCAGCGAAAGAGTGCGGAGAGCGAGAAAAATTTTGAGGTTTTTTGGATGGGAAAAACAAAAAGCAATTGCTCCGAAGTCTGCAGGAGGGCAGGGCAGACGAAGGTACACCTACCACGATAATTGTCATTAGGGGATGGTTGATCGAGGGGGCTGAAGTACCCTGGGAACCTCCGAGGGTCTCGCCGGAGGTAATGGATAGCTGCGGTTTACGAGGATGTTTTGCTCCAAGAGATTTTTCCGTGACAGGGCTCACTACGTTTTACCGCTCGTCGTTCCAACAACAAATTTACTTCGAAATTGGGTTGCAAAAAAAATTAATTAAATTTACTTAGGTGTTCCAATTATTTTCGTGGCAAAGATACAGAGACAAAGTAATGCCCATTGAAATATTTTCTTTTTCTATGTGCATAATCTATGTGAGTCTGCGATAATCGAAGAATGTGTGCGAGGCAGTAATGGAATCTGCGAGTGTATAATACCGATTTTTTGCCAAATATTTGAATGAATTTTCACGAATTTATTTTGCAGTTAACGTATGAGGAAAGCTTTTGGGCTTTAAACTGAGACATTATGTGTTATCTTCGCTAAAATGAAAACCGTACAAACGTTAAATTTTTGTTATTTATTTTTTGTCAGCAGGATTACGTCCATGCGACTGGCAGCTACTGATACGATGATAACGAGGAAGGACGTTAAATTAATTAGAGCACGGATGGGATTAGGGTGACATCTCGCCCGGCTAATGCCACCCGAAACGCAGCATCGCCGAAGCGATTATCCGTCAGGGCATACGAAGAATAAGCCCAGTCAAGCGACGACAACAACGACGACGACGACGGCGACGATGATGACTAATGAGAAACCAAAGTTCATCGTCAAACTCTTCGGTGCTAATCATCTTCGATCAAAACACGAGTACAGATGAGAACTAAACATTAAAAGAAAAAAAGAAAGAATAGAAAAAATCAATTGCACGCCAGTCTCCAAGTTCGATTATTAACAATAAGAAGAAAAAAAGAAACTATATAGAAAAACAAAGTAGAAGAAACTACATAGTCAAATAAATAAATATATATATATATATATATATATATATATATATATATAAAAGAAAACAAATATACAATACGAGAAGAAAATACTCTTGATAAATGAACGCATAAAGAGATTGAAGTTTGATATCGAGAAACTGAAGTAATATAACTGTAAGATATAAAGAAGTAAAAAAACACTAAAGCCACCGTTCTCGTTCCTGCGAGTGCCGCTGTAGAGAGTGAATACACAGAACGCGTGTACTTGACAAATCGGTTTCGTTCGTCCTCGATGGTCGAGCTATCCTGAAGTCGAACGATCCCTCAACTTCGCCGCCAGGCGTGGAAAATCGAGGAGGAAATTGCTTTCGTGCCACTGTCCTGGGGTCACATTACGTCCGAAGCAATATATACGAAGGCATCTGGGGAGGAGAGGATCCATCGGTTTGAAGTATATCCTCCGGTGGTGGTCGCGTCCTACATGGAGGACGGTCCGCGACCATAAAATCGACCAGTGTGGTAGCGGTGAGCGGTCACTTCCGGCAACCCGTCTATAAACCATCTTCGGTCTCTTCCGTTAAAATGACTCTACGATCGTTTCTTGCGATACCCTTCCTGAATCTGCTGCTGACGTTTCAAACATCTCACCACCGTTACGAGGGCGTCGGTGGTCGAGGGGACGGTGTCGGTGTCGCGATGCTCGCCGAATCTGCAAAGTTGCCGGTCGAGCGCGAAGCGATCCTCATACCCGGCGACATAGTACTGGGCGGACTGTTCCCGGTACACGAGAAGGGTGGCTCGACCTGCGGTCCGAAAGTTTACAACCGCGGTGTGCAGAGATTGGAGGCGATGCTGTTCGCGGTCGATCAGATAAATCAAGAGGACAACATACTGCCCGGTATATCGTTGGGTGTCCACATACTCGACACATGCAGCAGGGACACTTACGCCCTCAATCAGAGCCTGCACTTCGTCAGAGCGTCGCTCTCGAATCTCGACATCAGCATTCTCGAGTGCGCTGACCGATCGACACCGAGGGTCAGGAAGACCGCCAGTGCCGGGCCGATCTTCGGTGTCATCGGTGGATCCTACAGCTCGGTTTCCCTTCAGGTGAGCCTCTCAACTTTCTTCTCGCGAAGATGATTAGTACTTTGCGATACTAGTGCGAAAAAGCGGTCTGTCGACGAAGGTTGGCTACGCTCGGACGGTTCAGAGATTCTTGCCTAGATTCTAGCCGTAATTAATTGGTCAATAACCTGTTTATTGTAAAAATAACTGGAACTAATGTCAAGCTGATAGTTTATAGTTTTCAAAACACGTCGATTATTTATAAAAAGATGAATTGAGAAACGTTCCCTTGGAATTCTCTGACAGAACAATCCAAAAATACTATTTGCATGTATTTGAGAAATATTTCGTAAGATTTGAAAGATTGAAAGTATTTATAAAATGATTCCATAATGTTTCGTGATGTATGGGTGCTGTCACATATATATTAAGGACACATCTCTATGCGAGCGAACAAACCCGTTTAGAGCCGTAAGACCCTTTAAAAAAGTACCGCTTCGCAAAATTTACCCTTGCAATTTTTCGACAAAAATGGTATTTTTACAAAAAAATTTTTTAGAATTTTTTCGTTAATGAAATCGGTTGGTAAATATGCCACTTGAGAACAATGGCGGAGGTTTTAATTCGATATCTCGAAATTTTTTGAAAAAAAGTGCCGTTTCGCAAAATTTAACATAGGATTCCCTATGCTGGAAATGGTGAATTTTTAAAATTCCGAAAAAAATAAAAGTCGCCAGTGTTTTGAGCCGGAAATAGGCCACTTGAAGCCAATGGAGGTGATAAAAAAACGATATCTCGAAAAAAAAAATTTAGTCATTTTGAAAGTGGAAAAATGAGAAGGGGTAACCCCTACAATTTTTCGACAAAAATGGTATTTTTACAAAAAAATTTTTTAGAATTTTTTCGTTAATGAAATCGGTTGGTAAATATGCCACTTGAAAGCAATGGCGGAGGTTTTAATTCGATATCTCGAAATTTTTTGAAAAAAAGTGCCGTTTCGCAAAATTTAACATAGGATTCCCTATGCTGAAAATGGTAGATTTTTTTAATTTCGGAAAAAATACAAGTTGCCTGTGTTTTGAGCAGGAAATGGGCCACTTGAAGCCAATGGAGGTGGTAAAAAATCGATATCTCGAAAAAAAATATTTGGCCATTTTGAAAGTGGAAAAATGAGAAGAATGGTACCCTTACCATTTATCGACAAAAATGGTATTTTCTCAAAAAAATTTCGATATGAACATTTCAACTTTGATTATTACGGTCGAAGAAATAATCCAAGGTCACACAGTGCGAGGAGCTTTCGTGTTTCTCCAAAGACCGGCGAAGAAGCGGCTTCATTCACAAGACGAGGAAGGCTGTACTGGCAAGCTTCCAGCCATATTTCTCGGCATTGCGTGCGCGTCGTTCGATCGGGGATTGCATTAACCGCAATGTAGCGATATTCTGCGTGAATTCCGACGACGGCGTTATTCGTAAAACTACTCGATAGCGGTGCTCGTGTACACGATGCTAAAAGGCAGCACGATTAATTCCGGGACTATTCTGGCAATGAAAATTGGCGGGATTCCAAAATCAGCATGTAGATAAGCTCGTGGGTATTGTACGGGAGGTTGAGCTATACGCTATATTACGTCACATTCCTCTATACGTACAGAAACGCTAGTTTGTCAGAGGGAAAACACGCGCCGCACGTGCTACACTCATCCCACCAATTCTTTTTATAAATCCTCCATGTACAAATGTATAAATATGTGTAGGTTAGTATTGTAGGTAGACGTACGTACATAGCTAAACCGATCATGTAGTACACACTATGTACCCGGATACATCGCTTGATCACACTTGCCGTGTCCCAGGTCGCCAATCTGCTGAGGCTCTTTCACATACCGCAAATATCCCCGGCCTCGACCGCCAAAGCACTCAGCGACAAAACGAGATTCGATTACTTTGCGAGGACCGTGCCACCCGACACTTTTCAATCAATCGCCCTCGTCGACGTTGTGAAGAGTGCCAACTGGTCGTACGTGTCGACCGTGTACTCGGAAGGATCTTACGGGGAATACGGGATTGAGGTACTTATGTATATATATACATATATATACTGAAATAGATCCTGCGACTTTGCCGGAGTGATAAAAAAAATTCAGGGTAGGTTTTTATGGGGTTCAACTTATTGGAATCAATCAGAGTCGATGTTGTCATAAAAAAGAATTGGTCTTCGTGCAATATTGAGGGATCTATGATCAGAGATGTGCCGGGACGGTCATTTTTTGTAAGCGGCAATTGACCACGAACTGACCGTCTTTTTCGTCCCCGAAAATTGTTTTTATGCCATGACCGTCATTTTTATTTGGGATCACAAATACGGTCAAAAAAGCGAAAAAAACTTTTATCTGGTTGCGATTTGACCGTCCTTCTTTTCGTTGAAAAAGTTGACAAATCTTGTCAACTTTTAACAACTTTAGCAGTCCAGGTTGATTTGAAATGATTTTTCCTCCCTCGTTGATTTCGTAATCATTCGTACTTTAATTTTTTATCAATTCATTCATCAATAGACCAATCTCTATCGCACCCATCTCTGTCTATGATACATCAAACTGATCGCACCTTTTTTTCTCTTCTTCGTCGTTAGGTATTCACCAGGGAAGCGACGGAGCGAAACGTTTGCATCGCAGCGGCGGAGAAGGTTCCGAGTGCGGCCGACGATAAAGTCTTCGACAGTATAATTCAGCGATTATCGAAAAAACCGAACGCACGAGCCGTGGTATTGTTCACGCGGGCCGAAGACGCAAGAAGGATCCTCGAGGCTGCGAGAAGATCGAACCTGAGTCAGCCGTTTCAGTGGATAGCGAGCGACGGATGGGGAAGACAGAACAAGCTGGTCGAGGGTCTCGAGGACGAGGCCGAGGGTGCCATTACCGTTGAATTACAATCGGAAAATATACCAGGCTTCGACGATTACATGGCGTCGCTGACACCCGAAGCGAATCGTCGTAATCCATGGTTCGGCGAGTACTGGGAAGAGGTTTTCGACTGTATTCTGAGGATCAACGTTCCGCTCGTTACAAACAGATCCCTAAACGTTTGCCCTTCGAAGCTGAGGCTCACAGCCGCCAGTGGCTACGAGCAGGAATCAAAGGTCCAATTCGTCGTTGATGCCGTGTACGCCTTCGCCCTCGCTTTGCACAATCTACAGAGGGACCTGTGCGGAAAGAGCGAGTCCCTCTGTCCGGCTATGATAAATTACGACAAGGGAACTTTCTACAAAAGATACCTCCTAAACGTATCTTTCACGGGTAAGCGAGAAAGATTATTCCGGACGATTTATCATAAAAACGCGCTATGCGAATATACACCGAGGAACGGGAAATACTAATAAATCATTCAATTTCCATTACATTTTTCTGAGAACCCCCGTTAATGACGCGCCTCGCTGTGCGACAAAGGGATCGAGCATACAATCACGGCAATGCGCTCCGTGCTGTTTTGTTGTCTCCCGTATGAAATAAGAAATTCTCGCGTTATCATAAGAATTTTCGTCCCTGATAACGGATGGCTTCGATAACTGTACGACGAGAGGTACGCGACGAGCCCCTGCCCTTCTTCACAGCATTATTTCTTCGTGTCCCTTCTCGTCCCCTAACGATCATACATATTTCTTCGCCCTGGCCAATATCGTTCTCGATATCCATCGTTCGATGCTCCCCCATTGTCCAATTTTATTTTTCCCTTCTAACCCGGCCCCGAGGTCCGAGAATCTTGTCCCAATAAAATTAATGAGGAGCCTTGCTATGCGACACAGGAATCGAGCATGCAATCACGGCAGTGCGCTCCATGCTGTCTTGTCATCTTTTGTACGAAAAAAAAAATCTCCTCGCTTTATCATTAGAATTTTCATCCCTGATAACTGACAGCTTCGATAACGGCACAACGACAGGTACGCGACGAGTCCTGCCCTTCTTCGTGCGATTATTTATTCGTGTCCCTTCTCGCCCCCTAACGATCATAAATATTTCTTCGCTGGGACCAATACCTTTTTCGATGTCCATCGTTCGGTGCTGCCCGTTGTCTAATTTTATTTCCCTTCCAACCGGCACTCGAGGTCCGAGAGTCTTGTTCAAATAAAATTATCTGCCCCATCTCGCTTCCGTCAATCCGCTGTAACGAACTATATAGTTCCTGTATACACACTTTGCTGCGGACAGGCACATCGGCAGAGCACACCGAGTACTTTGCGTGCAAAACAGGGAATGCTCTTGTGGCGTGCACTTAGTGTGAGTGCAAGCTTAAAGAAAATAAGATGATCGATATATACGTAGAGTCTGAGAACCCTTGTATATCACAGCGAGAGCACGCTCGTCAATATCCATAGGGCATATCGATTCCTCGCCCACTTCTCTTATATATACGTTTAATACACGTCGTCGAAGCTTTATTATTCGGGTTCGCACAAATTGCTGTCTGCTCGGCGAAACGTCTTCGAAATACATATCCGGTGTCCAACGAGTCGGGCCTCCTCTTTTCATATGCAACCCTCCACCCTGTGTCACGAGCCCTACGATAAATTATTCCGTACATGCGCCTCTCGAACGGAAACGAATAAAGGAATATGAGAATATGAATAAAGTCGGACGCACATCGTCTTTCGGATATATTGCGTTCATCCGCTCTTACACACAATGGGCCTACAGTCGAGCCGATTCTATAATCCTGGAATTCATATATCTCTACTTTCAATTTTCACGATCTCAGAGACGTGATAATAGTTTGTGCTCGGGGCGGTCGGAAACGAGGTCGTGGTTACCGAAATAATTTCTAACGTTCCAGCTGCATTAACGCTACGGGCATAGTCAATATATATATGTATATCGGATATTTTTATTCGCGTAAAAATATTAAGAATGTTCTATTTCCCGTTTAATCTCGGAGTCGCTTTGTTCATAAAAGTGACGATATCGCACCGATCGAAGATTCAATAATTCTTTCACTTCTCTGTGGAGTAATGAGAAAGGTAACTGAACGGTAACTTCAAAGTGTGGCTTTGCTTTTTTTTACGGCATTGAGAAATGTGATGATGATGATGAGAAGTTTTTTTTTTTAGTAATATGCAAATTAATCGCCGGCCTTTCTATGTCTTGTGTCAATTAGATTCAGCCGGAAGCGAGGTGAAGTTCGACGAGCACGGCGACGGCCTGGCGCGCTACGAAATTCTCAACTTCCAGAAGGCGAATCAGAGCGGCTCGAACGGCTACTACTACCGAGTAGGTTGTTTATCTTGTAAACCTGATAGAAAAATGTGTTACACCAACGCCACGCTGGGCGGAAAATGATCGACTAATTAGCATTAAACGCGATCAAGGAAATACCATTAAGCCCTCGAGTGTTGTAACTAAATAGTCTCAAACTCGATTAATTTTCGATTGAATTATTGCATAAACCAATTTCCACGCTTCTTCCTCTGGAAAGCATCAAATTCAAGGCTTCCCGGGAACAAAATGATCATACATCTTATATGTATATACTAGCTGTTATGTTGACTCGCGCGTTTCGCGCGCTCGCGGGATCTGTGCGAGCTGTAGAGCTGTAGAGTATTTGTAGCATGTGTGAATATCCGTGTGAGTGCCTGTGAATGTTTGTGTGAGTATCCGTGAGTATCGGTGCGAGTGTCCAATCGACATGTACTTGATTATTATGTCGATTCTTATACATATATTTTGGAAAATTCCCTAGAGGCCTCCCAGGCCCTGATTATTCCAGATCCCCCAGGGGAATTTTTCTCAGACCCTAATTATTTCAAATATATAGAGTTCCATAATCCATAGCCAGTTCTCGAAACGCTTCGAGGCACAACGACCCGCAACTTATTCATACATGTTCATTTTTCCCCGATCAGATAAATCGATAAAACTTGCGGAAATGACTGAACGATTTTCGAGCTAAATCCTTGTCTGTTCCACAGGTCGTCGGCAAGTGGTACAACCGGCTTGTTCTCAACACGGACGAGCTGATATGGGCGAAGGGAACCGACGAAATCCCGATATCGGCATGCTCGTTGCCCTGCGAACCTGGAATGATTCGAAAGCAACAGGGTGACACCTGTTGCTGGGTCTGCGATCGTTGCGAGGAATACGAGTACGTTTACGACGAGAAGACCTGCAAGGATTGTCAGCCTGGTTATTGGCCTCACGAGGACAAGCGCGGCTGTTATCCGCTGCCGGTCAAGCACATAACGTGGAGCAGCGCGTTCGCGATCGCACCAGCGGTTATTTCCTTCCTCGGAATCGTCGCGACGCTCGCCGTTGCCGGTTTGATGTTCCAGCATCGCGACACCCCGGTGGTTCGGGCGTCGGGTCGCGAACTGACGATAATACTTCTCGCCGGTGTTCTAGTATGTTATTTGAATACATTTCTGTTGCTCGCGAGGCCAACGACCGTAACGTGCGTGCTTCAGCGTTTCGGTGTCGGAGTTAGTTTCAGTGCGGTTTACGGTGCTCTGCTAACGAAGACGAACAGGATAGCAAGAATTTTCGATTCGGCCTCGAGATCGGCAGTGAGACCTCGTTACATAAGTCCAACGTCGCAGGTCTGCATAGCAGCCGCGCTCATAGCCTTTCAGGTCGTTCTGACGCTCGTATGGATGATCGTCGAACCACCGGGCACGAGACACTTCTATCCCGATCGTCAGCAAGTTATACTCAAGTGCAACATACAGGACATGAGTTTTCTGTTCTCGCAATTGTACAACGCCAGTCTGATCGCCGTATCGACGATATACGCTGTCAAGACTCGCAAAATACCCGAGAACTTCAACGAGAGTAAATTCATCGGATTCACTATGTACACGACTTGTATAATATGGTTGGCATTCGTGCCGATCTACTTTGGCACGGGGAACGCTCACGAGACACAGATAACGACGCTCTGCGTCGCTATAAGCCTGAGCGCCTCAGTAACGCTCGTGTGCCTATATTCGCCTAAGGTGTACATTATCGTCTTCCAACCGGACAAAAATATTCGCGGCAAAGTTACGATGGGAGGGAGTACCGTCAAGAAACACGGGAGCAGCGTCGGCACATCGTCCGTAACCAAATGTGAGTTCGTCCGCTGTTTCGATCCGGGTTTTGTAGAGCTTTGTGAATGATTGACGCGCAAAGTTACGATACACTCGCACGTCGAGCTTCGATTTTATTCAATGCCGTGCCAGAAGCTCGCGTGTTTCATCTTGAATTTCTCCAATGCGATAAAACTATCGTAGCTCGCTGATACGTTGGGAGTTTTAGTACGACGAATCAGACAGCGAATTGATGAAGGTGAGATCTCGAAGGGTGCGGCGCTCGGTCACGCGTTAGTCTTTTCACCGTTGCAACTGCACACCAGAGAAATGCATTAAAAATAAAAAGAAAATGTAGCCTTTGGGTGCGGAACCTTATCCCGTCTGGTCCTCGTCAATCTTCGAGGACGCGCACGTCGCTGACACTATCGATCATCCTCGCAACTATTATTACTTATTGATTTAATTCGAAGCCTTAAAGTCTCCGCGAATCCTGCACCCGCGACGCAAATCGGTCCGCGATGGCCCTTCGACATCGTCGACCCTGACCTCTTTCCGCTGCGTCGTGATCGATGCACTCTCGCTCTCATTTAACTCCGCGAAGCTGTTGTCTAAGAGTGTGAAGATCGAAAGTCCGTTGCCGAAACAGCCGGCGACGGATCGAAGGTTCCGTCGCTCCGCCGTGGAGACCGAAGTTTTATGCATAATTAACCGAAACATCTATTCGTGTTGCAGATACTGGATGCGAGACCGGGAGCGAGCACGTGCCACTGCGAAGTGCCCTCTGCGCTGTAGTACAAACGTCGGTCGGGGTTACCGAAATCTCGATAGCTTCCACCAACACGTCGAACCAAACCAACAACGAACAAATTGCCCAACTCTAGAGTTTTTTTTTTCTTCTCCAATAGTGTGGCTGCAATTTGTCGAGACGGACGAAACGATACCCTGCGGACTCGTCTAACTTTAATGAGGCTTCGCGAACGATGTGCGAGGCGCAAAAGACTTTCGGAGGATGGACCGCGCGAGAGTGGTGCATTAAAAATGCACGGACGGTTCGTCGACTATCGAGAGATAGAGTAACTGGTGTAAATGTGGAACGGGATCTATAAAACATTACCTTAGAATTCTACGGTACGTGCAGAGTAAGATAAAATTCCGTAGCTCGTTCTCACGGAGTTAATTATCGTTGTGTTCGTTGCGCGTCAATGTTTAGTAACGTTTCTTTCATATCAAAGTTCTAACGATGTTACGAGCCGGATGCTTCCCGTTGATTTTATTATTATCTTCGAACATGAAATGATTTGTCGATCGAATAATCCGAGACATCTGTGAACGAAAACTATTCCAATTTTCACGCCAGTTTCTCAACTCCCAGTTGACAATCGCAAGATGAATCTAGTCAAGTTAAACAAAGATTCAACAATAAATGTATCGTTTAAAAACGAGTGTGCTATGTGTACATTTAATAGAGAATGGACTGTACGAGAATCGAGTAAAAAAAAAAAAGAAAGCGAACAATACGATTTATACTGTAGCCGATGGACTATGAGGAAGATGTATGCGAGTAAACGATCAATTATGTTGTTTAGACGAACTTTGAAACAAGGATTTAGATATACGATTATTAGAGGACTGTCGAGATATTCTGACTCGAAGGAAATTGTCGTGTGTCTATAGGTTATACATTTAAAAAAAGAAAAGAAGAAAAAAAAACAGAAACAAAAAGCGCAGAAAAATGTTTTATGCCAATTGTCTATATCGGCCTCATCATTCGCACACTATCGATATCATACACATACACAAACACACGCTATCGAAACTCATCGTCGTCATTACTGTCGTCGTTGTCTATTGTTACTGTTGAACATGTACATGTGTTGTGAACGTGATTAATCCATAGACTGCACGCACGACCTAATAAGGCATTTTTCAAGCTTCTCCACTCGCAAGACGTGGAGGGCTCATTATCAAAGACACACGAGTAAAAAAAAAAGCATAAAAAATATCTCGTACTGAACACAGTCTCGAGAGGCCTCCGCGGAAAATCGCGACTCGCTCCTCGTAGATGCTGCGACGGAGCGGAAGAAAAAAAAATGTAATATTAAACTGAACCGACCGTGTACTATTTTTTGAGAATCTGTCGACAAAATCACACGTTTAACGTATTAATGAAGTAGATAAAAAAAAATTATCGAGACGTATCACCGTAAATTATTCATCGTTGTGTAGATAATTTGTTTTCATTGGTTTTTATTTCCAAAAAAATTCGTTGGAAGAGTATGAGTATTTATTGGATTTCGGAGGGGTGACTAAAATGAGCTAAGTCATGAATATTTTTACCTGATCTGATACATTTATATGATCGACGGGAAGAGCTCAAAGACTCTGGACCACATGTATTATTATCGTGCAATTAATAGGGCAAAGTTCCGTATAATTATTTTATAGAGACTCGTGGTAATCGATAAAAAAAACCTCACCTCTCCGACTATTGTGTAATGAAAAAGAGGAATGAAAAGAGGAAGAAAAAAAAACAAACACGTACTAAAACACGGTATACTGGATGTACTAAATATTGGAAATTTTTTGCTCGTTACGTATAACGCGAGAGATTAATTAAGTTTGACGAGCGCAATACCGATATCACTAATGTTGTGATCTTATTATAATTATATCATTATCACAGAGATGCTTGTTATTATACTCGAACGTTGAATAAAATTGAAAGGTATATATATCGAAGAACAAGAGGATCGAGCGAATACAACAAATTGTCCGTAGAACGATTTATTTATTAGAAATCTTTGCGTCACATTACAAAGTTAAATGTTAATCTCGATGTATGTGAGTGTGGGAAAATCGGAAATACCGATGAACCTCACGATAACCGAAAATCCCGACTGTTCTTCGGCTCGACGACGTGCACGGTTCGGTGACTGTCAGGCTTCTCTTATCGCTGTTGTTGACTCGTCGCTGCGTTACGCAAGAATGAATTTCGTGTCGGAATAATATTATACTGGCGATTGGTGAATAAACCAACGGGGAAACGAGCGTCGAGTGATCGATGAAAACTGATACACCGTGTTCGGACGGTAGGCACAATTTTTTCGTGCTCCACTATCTTATTATTTCAACTCTCTCGTTGTTACGACAAAAAAAATTCTGTTCTATCGTAGAGTTCGAGCGTATACGTGAAACGTGGCTGAAGATTTAAACACATATTGTCTTTTTCGACGTCGAACTACAGTGAAGTGCAGTACGAGTCGTGATGGCTTTAACGTCGCGACTATCAGCGATCGTACGACTGGTAATTAACGACACTGAAATACTACTCGAACGTAGGATAACGTAAATATATAAGATAAGAGAAATTGTAGAAAGTACTTGTGTTAGTAAGTAGCAAGTGGCCCGAACGTTCGGAGAAACGTGCTCTTCATTCGAGCAGTTTATTTTATCTGTCGTCAGGGTAAAGGTGTGTGCACACCGAGCCATCGGTTTCTATCGCTGAGTTTCATAAGGCCCGGATCCGTCGTGCCATTCAAGCTATCCGACATCGGCGAGGGAATACGAGAAGTGACGATCAAAGAATGGCAAGTTTGTTAAACGAATTATAAAAAAAAAAATCATAAATAGCGTAATGTATGAGAACAGGAGAAATATTAATTTTTCCATATGTTTCAGGTTCGTCTCACCGGGCGACAAGGTAGCGCAGTTCGATCAGATATGCGAGGTGCAGAGCGACAAGGCATCGGTGACGATAACCAGTCGTTACGATGGTCAAATAAAAGCATTGCACTACAAAATCGACGACACCGCCCTGGTCGGCGATGCCCTGGTGGATATCGAGCTGGAGGACGAAGTGCCCGGGGTCACAAGTGACAATCAAATAAGAACCGAGGCGGGCGAGAATTTGGCAGTCACCACAACGCCGAATGTACATCTGACCATAGCGCACGGCGAGACGAAGGATGAATCGACGGGCAAAATCTTGACCACACCGGCTGTACGAAGAATCGCTTGGGAAAACAAGATCGATCTCAGAGACGTCGCTGCCACCGGTAAAGCCGGAAGAGTTCTTAAAGAGGATATGCTGGCGTTTTTAGAAAAAAGATCAAGCCCGGAAGGGAAACCGGTCGATGGCAGTGCTCGAGGAGTTGTCGGCAAGGCCACAGGAATCGGTAGCAAAATTGAGACCTTGAAGGGGTACCAGAAATACATGTGGAAATCTATGACTCAATCACTCGTAAATTATTATATAATTTTTTTTTTTTTTTGATAATAAGAGGTGCGTTGAAAACAGGACTAAATAAATTGTATTGATCGTACTTTTTTCATTTTTCAGAGCATACCACATTTCGTATACAGCGACGAGTGCGACGTTACGAAGCTGGTTCATTACAGAACCGAGGCAAGGGATTACGCGAAGGAACAGGGAGTCGCCTTGACCTTTATGCCATTTTTCATCAAAGCCGCTTCGAAAGCCCTGGACGATTTTCCCCGATTGAACGCATGGGTGCACGAGAACGACCAAACTCTGCAGATATTCGAGGAGCACAACATAAGTCTGGCAATGGACACTCCGGAGGGTCTCGTTGTTCCGAATATAAAGAATGTTCGGAGTCTCAGCATCGTCGAGATCGCGAGGGAATTGAACAGGTTGCAGGAACTTGGAAAAAAATCGGCGATACCCTTGAAAGATTTAACCGGTGGAACATTTTCGATTTCGAACATCGGTGTGGTAAGACACTGCTTCAGAAATTTTGCGTCTCGGGTTATGTGGAAGCCCTCCGAGGGGGAAAACCAGTTTTCGGAGATTTATATCGTGAATACAAATAATTACAGGTCGGTGGCACTTACACGAAGCCCGTTATTCTGCCGCCTCAAATAGTTATCGGAGCTGTTGGTAAAATCCAAAAATTGCCAAGATTCGACGCCTCTCAAAACATAATTCCCGTGGATATTTTGTCGGTGAGCTGGGCAGCCGACCATCGAGTGGTGGACGGTGTCGCGATGGCTAAGTTCTCCAATCGCTGGAAATATTTCGTCGAAAATCCATCTCATCTAACACTGTGACTGTGAGAACAAAAATGATTTTTTTAAAAGTCTTCCATCATTCGTTGCATTCGTAATTTTTCCGCCAGAGGAAAATACCTTTTATACGAAATATACCAAACAAAAAAAACTGAATAAAAACTGTTCGACTTCATTTCTTTCACCTGCTTATTTATTTACACTTATATTCATTTTGTATTTTTTTTTCCATTCACAAAATTCACTCGGGTGATTCGCGTGGTTTGTGTTTATTTATTGTGTGTATCGGTTTTCCACTGAACACGCTGCTACGTTATTATTACTTTGTTTTTCTTTTCTTTATTTTTTGTTTTGTTTTTATTTAGATATACAAATCATTGAAAACGTATATTCAGTCTGTTTAGTTGGAGTAGGAGAAGTAGAAACAACGTACTTTGATACGTGGTCCGTGGATATTAAATGTATGTACAGTTTTTATCGTACCTTGCCTTACGTTCTCGCTCTCGCGGATATCCTTCGGTTCAAAAAATCTGAGCTGTGTAACATGATTGTTTGCTTTGTGTAAAATTCTTTTCTTAGTTTCATATGCGCTACTCATGTCACACGATCCATATCGAAGCTTCTTTTTTTGTGCAGCAATCCTATGATAGCATCGTGAAATATATACCTAAATGATTTTTATGGTTTTTTTTTAACGAAGTAAAATATCACCGAGCATTCTCGCACTAATGGTAAAGAGAGAATACATAATAAATATACGTAATACACATTATACAGTCGGACGCGACAAACGTTGAATCATCACTCGCGCGAAAAAAATTATAATTTTATTCCGGTATGACTAGGGATCTAGATTGAACATTAGGGGAAAGGCGGAAACAGCTCACTTGTTGATATTGGCTGCTTCGCTACCTTCCCCTCCATTAACTTTTTTAACTTTATATAAAACACATATATACGACGTCGGTATCAATTAACGAGGAGAGCTGCGGTAATCAGCAGCTTCGACGTTACTTGAATTTTGTTTTTTTTGTCTATTGCTTGATTGATTCCTATATTATTGTTTGTAAGTCTTAACATTAATCGCGACACTCACGCCCACGTATCATCCAGGGGGCAATCTTAGCTGTGCTTGCTTTTTCTTCTTTATAGTTTATATAACGACGATTACATTGTTCATTCGCGTCTCTATATCACTCGACGTTATCTTATACCGATATATTTTTCTAGAGAATAAGTTTTCATGGAAAAAACGGCACGTTCAACAATTCTCGTCACTAACTAAAGCCGTCGCAAGACCGTCAACAGGTTCGATGCTTCAACAAATTCGAGCTCGTTCTCTCTACCGCTCGAGACTTTTTTCCGCTCCTTTCGCGAACAATTTTTTTTTTTACAAAGTTTGTAAAATAATGGAAGAAGGTACATTCATTGAATAAGGATATAAATATTTTTCAATGAAAAATGAGCAAAGAGTCCGTACGATTTGGTAGAGCGAACGACGAACCTGTTAACTCGTAACAGCTACTAATCCAGGCTAACATGGTCATATCGTGATGTAAAGTTATTCCGAAGAGAAGCGTAAGAATTTCATCAGTGTTAGTCTTATAGCTTTGCCTTCACTCGCCCATTTTTTATTTTTTTTTGTCCGTGAGTGACATTCAATATTTAGGTACTGCCGTAATCAAAAAATCTAGAGTCAGTAGATCTAATTCACGTTATTCGGAACGAAGGGCGGTGACAATGATTATAGTGCACTTATTATTTATCCGACTTATTTTGTTTTACTGCCTATTAGAATAAAAAAAATATTGAATACAAACGAAATGAACGAAAAATTCACAACGAAAAATGGATTGCAAGACGGCGAAGGGGACAGCATACGATTTTAATGGCAGTTTACGCAATTTGTTCTATAACACTCTTGCAAGTCCCTCCACACGTCTCCAATAGCTGTCTTCAAAATGCTCGTTAAATGCATTTATCTTGTTCGAACGCAAAAAAAATAAATATAAAAAAAATGTTTTCTAATGGCAAGTTAAATAGTGAGCAAAGAAAAAGGTGAATGTAAAAAAAAATCACGCGCGCGACGCGACTTTTAATAACAGGCTAATCGAAGCGAATATATTTGTATATATATAAAAATACGACGAAAACGAGAACTTATGATATTGAGCAAACAAAATACGAAGCCGTAATATTTGTGGATCTCTAAATTATTGTAACCAGTCATAAAGTATCTATACCGTTGATAACAGTGCGATACGTATATAACATTATATATTCAGTAAAAGTACGGCACATAGAAGAATATTCTTTTTCCTTTCTTTTCTACGTCTTAATCGAATAACTATATCATATAAATTCTTGTGTGTATAATATATGTATAATATATATATATTTTTTTTGCTTTTTGTTTTTTTTTTGTTGTTGCTGTTAATATGCATGTATATTGTTAATAAATATTATTTTGTTTCTGGCACATTGTCAGCTAGCACGGTCAAAGAGAACGAGCCATTTTCACGTCAATTGACGTGTTTTTGTGTTTTTTAAAGTTAAATTTATATATAATAATGACACGCAATTGTGCGCTGCAAGAGGACAAGTGTGCGTACTCTGTTATCAGACGGAAACAAAAACAATAAATGGAAAACAAAGAATTTTTTCCCAACAGACAACAAATTTTTTTTCTTCTTTACTAGCCAAAATTTTCTTTTTCTCTCTTATAAACGAACAACTTTCAAACAAGTTTTAGAAAAGCTCGTATACGTATTTACGACAAACAAAGTAATCCGCTGCCTATTGGTCGTGGATCGTATGTCTTTAAAAATAGAATTTGATCTCATTCTCTCTCTACTTTTTCGAGGCGCGACTCAAAGATACAAAACAAAAACAAAAAAAACATTTGTCCTTTGTTCGATTGCCGATTGGAATAAAGGATCCCTAACGGAAAAATATTCTACTCAGTCTAGGTCAGGAGGTGTACGAGTTATGTGTGCGTGGGCTGTGTGCGATTGTGCATAGATGCCATCGAAAAATCTATAAGACGGTTGAGATGGTACGCGATGATTTGATTAAACACTATTGATGCCTGCTGATCATCATCGATACAACAGCTCCGGTGGCCCGCAAAACAGCTACTGCGTTATTGTGATCGGACTTTGTAAAATCTATTCCATCGACCTCGAGGATTTTGTCACCGGGACGAAGCGTGCCCTGCGCCGGTCCGTCAGGATTCACTTTTGTCACGATGATTCCCTATTAAAATAAAAGTCTGTTGAATCGATTCCGTCAACTGTGCGTTGTTACATCAGACAAAGTATCACTGAGCGAACTAATGATATTAACCTTTTGAGGACCGGATTGCAATACAGACGTGCACATACATTTTGCTCATCGATTAAATAAAATATTTTTCCACAAAAATTAAAAGTCCAAATACTCACAGTTTCTGCCCCAGCTATTCCACCGGCGATGCTGAATCCGAGACCAGGATTCTTTCTCACTTGAACTGGCAGCTGTGAATAGGAAGAAAAAACCCATTATGGTGGAAAGCCTTTTACGGTGAATTAGCATTGAAATCCGATTTTTGTCTGTTACTTTACATCTCGATTTGATTTCTTGTTTAACATTTTTTTAAATGTGTACTGAAAAATTCATTAACCTCTGCCCGCAAAGTAGCAAACAAATTCGTATCTCAATCTTTACTCTTAAGAACATCAAATTCCCACAGTTAATAATTTATCAATCACAGCATTTGAAACGTTATTCGTGTTAAGGTTTCGATCTATACGGCAAGCAAAAAAAGCGCTATTTTATAAGCACAACTAAACGATATAATTACAATTGTCGTTAAACTACAGCTTACGACGTCGCTATTACCGATACGCGGGCTGTTCAGTAGACGATACAGACTCGACGCTACCCTATATAGCACAGCTAGAACGTGAAAGCTCGTTAAAAAAAAAAATCTATACATTTTCTGTCTAAAGTCATTCTAATCATCCAATGACATACCACGTTTACGTTTTTGTGCTGTCCAAACATCCATTTGTATCTCGGTTTTCTCTCCGAATCGTTCGTGCTATTCGACAAATTAATATCGAATTCATTGATATCAATCGCGCTTTTATCGGCCAATGTTTCGACACTCGTCGAGACCGGTGTTATCCATTCCGAGTCGCTATAGTTTTGTACTTTGACAGAATTTTTTATAACAAACGGCAACAACGACAAAACTTTCCCATGCGAATTTTTCACGTGTTCGTCACGGATTTCGTTACCCACCGTTTTTGTCATTGACGAGCTGTAAGAGTCCGTCGATCCGTTAGGACTGTTAAGCGCGTTATTCTCGTCGCACGATATGTTGCCATTGTAAGTCTGACGTTTTATCGAACGATCGGACAATCTTGGCTGCAGCGACAAGGGACTTCGATACTTCTTGCCGGTGATCGGTGACGTCGGTATGTTAGCGGGTGCAAGCTGCTTCAATCTTTCGCAATCGTCGAGCGACGTGTACGCCGATTTGTCAATCGAGTCGTTGTCCGAGCTCGAACCCTCTAGGTTCTTTCCTCGCAATATCGGTATTCTACTTGGTTTTGCCAGTCGATCGGAATCTAGGATTGTCTCGGAATTTTGAATCTCCGTCGGCGTGAACGTGCGACTCGTGTCCACGGTGTCGAAGGACACGCGACTCCCGTTGTCGAGCGAATTTCGCGGACCTATCTCGCAATCGTTCATCACGATAATGTGAGACGTGTTGTCGCTCAGGCTGTGCGACAGTGAATTCGATTTCGAAAGTTGCAGATGCTGATGAGACGGATGTAATGAGCTGTCTTTGTTCGAGCCCACCAGTGGCGATGGCGACGACGAAATGTCCGGTCGTGGAACTAAAAAAAATAGAAAGATATCTTAAAATCTTATATGTTTTTTGGTAAGTTGTTTGTTTGCGCGTTTGTCCCAATTTTTCAGGAATGCAAAAACGTCACCTCAGCTCGAAAAGTGAGATTTTCAAATCGGAAGTAACGTATTTCGTTGTTACTCTTACCATGATTGAATTGCTGGAAGAGCGCAGCCTTTTTCGAAAACGCAGCAGCAATGTGATAAGGCGGCGGTGCCGGCGGAACTTCGTTGCCTTTACTCGTTTGAATGCTCGTTCGATCGGCGAGTCTCGAGTTCGGTGGAACGTTCTTGTAAGGTTCGGCAAGCTTTTCCGATTCGACGATTTTCGCCGTGTTAGTTTTCGAATATTCATCCGGTTTCCAGGTAGAATTTACATAATCCGCGATCGTCGGTGGCCTCGTCAGGTATTCGGAAGTTGGATTGCGAACGCACTTGGCCTCGCGTATCTCGGGGCTCATTTCCTTCGCGATAACCGTACGATTCGTGTCGTCGTTCGAGTCCTCGGTGTCGACGGGCTCCGTTTGCGGATTCAGCGAACTGTTGTTGTTGTAACATTTGTCCGGATGATGATCGGCAGTCTTGGAAGATATGTTGGAAGAGTTCTGCAAAAAAAATGAAGAAAAAAAAGTGTTAACATTTTTATTTTTAGTAAAAACAAAAAAATCTTCTTTACCTTATTGCCTGTAGTTTGTGTCGGGCAGGTCCCGGTAATCGAGGCAACACCTAGAATAGGTGTCGCTTTCGCAACGACAGCTTCTTTGATAATAGTCTCGCGTTCCGCTTGGACCTGAAACGATATGCGACGAGAGGGGTGTGATATAGGTTTTTTGCTCCCTTCCTTTTTCGCGTGTGCCTTTTTAACGGAAGAGTGAATCGAATCAATTAACGAACCCTCTGATCGTGCGCAGTCTGATGATGAAGGTTGCGGGCGTGTCTAGCGAGGTTTCGCAGCTCTTTAGGATACGGGGTTGGTGCACGATGGAGTTGTCGGGGTACTTCGGATTCCACTTCAGCGGCAAAACATATTCTCCTTCCAGTACCAACTATCGAACCGGAAATGGGACCCACTGCCTGCTCCATTTCTAAACCAAACAAACAACGTGTTCGATTATTGATCGGCGGTCACACGACCGATGGCTGTTTGCATTTCATCGGACAACTCAATTGCTGTAATAAATTAATGGGTTTCGGCGAATCCCTCGAACGAGATCTACTTTACCATTTCATTCATCTTCCTCCTCCCTCTCGGTCACTTTGCAGCGTGCGTAAGATATACATAACATTTTATCCAACGAAACAAATACAATACGAGACTTGGGCAATATTGCGAATATCAATGATTCGTTATATTCAATCTTGAGAAAAGTGATTTGAAGAAAAGGAAAAAAAAAAACAAGAAAATAAAACTTACGCTCAAGTTCCTGGCGTTGCTTCTGCGGTAGCATGAAACAACTGAGGACCATCATATCCTCCTCGGTGTTGAATTCTTGTTGGAGCGGAACGAGTGGCTGACTCTGATTGTCACTGAGCCAGAGAGCCTTTAAACTAGTTAGATTAAGCATCGACACGGGCAAGAATTGTATGCAATTGTTAACCAGATTTAGAACTCTCAGCGACGAAAGATGACCCAATTCTGGCGGCACAGCTGATAGATTGTTCGAGCGCAACGATAGAAGCGAAAGAGCTGTGCAACTTCCGATTTCGGGTGGAAGGCAACGAAGATAATTATTGTCCGCGTTCAAGCAGTGCAGCTTGCGCAACAGTCCTATAGAGGATGGCAGGTACTCAAGAAAATTCTTAGTAACTATAAGCTCCTCCAAGCTTGACATCTGTCCGATGTCGACTGGCAGTGAGTTCAATTGATTGTCATCAATTTTCAATGTCACTATCGTACGCAAGTAACAGAGCGAGTCCGGAAGCTGATAAATCTCGTTCGACGAAAAATTCATTATCGATATGTCGCGCCAGCCTTGTATCTCGGCGGGTACCAAGTGCACGGCGTTCATCGTGCAGTCGAAGTGATTCAGGCGATAGAGCTGCTCGATGTTAACGGGTATCCGACGAATGTCGTTGCCGTCGATCCACAGCTCGGTCAAATTCGTCAGGTCGCCGACGACTTCGGGCTGCAATGCGAAAAATAAAAATTCGGTCAAACGTCCGCGTGGCAAGGCGGATACGATAAGTAGCTCGAGATTACGAGATTACTCACCAACTCGGTAAAGTCGTTATTACCGATATCGAGCCTCTGCAAATTGACCAATCGACTCATGCTCTTGGGAAGCGTCATCATGTTGTTCTCCCTCAGCTCGAGCGTCCTCAGCGCCGACAGACGACCGAAATTTGCTGGCAAATATTCTATGTAAGCATCGTTTATGTACAATTCCCGCAATCCAACGATGTGCGTTATGGCGTCCGGGAAACGCTCGAACGGATTGACGCTGATGTCGATGGAGCGTAAATTTTTGCATTCCTTTATACTATCCGGCAATTCTTTTATACCTGAAATTTAAAAATCAAGCATTCGTCAAACGGAGCGAAAGCTTTATCTTGAGAAAGATAATAATGTTTATCCACTGACTGTTTTTACTGAGATCCAGATGTTCCAAATTGATGAGCGACGCTATGGCGGGTGGTAGAGTCGTAACTTCATTGTCGCTCAGCGACAATACTCGAAGCTCGTGACACTGAAATAACGGCCTGGGCAAGTCCTTTATCTGCACAATGAACGGTGACGTTATCGACTTGCTGACAATTTTTTTCCCCACTCGACTGCTCTACAGAAGTATACTGACTCTATTGGCATCCAGATAAAGCTTCTCCAATGTTCTTTCGTAGATGAACACATCCGGTGGTACGTCATACAGATTACAGTGATTTAACTGCAACTCGCATATGTCTTCCTCCTGAGCTCTCAGGCATGCGGTGCACTGCCACCAGGAACTACCCATTTCAGGCGTAACTGAAAATTATGAAAAAATGGAAATATGTGAAAATAATTGAAATATGTAAAAAAAAAAAAAATTGGGATACATGAAAAAATTTGAAAAATATGAAGAAAAAAAATTGAAGCATGTGAAAAAAAGTTGAAAATAGTTGAACGAAGAAAATTACCCTTTATCTGTCAGGAATGTTCCATCAACGTCGTCTATTGTCGTGTCGCAAACCTGGACGTTGCGTTGTACGATAATAAACCGATCCGCTCTCCCGACAATCTCGCGTTGTTGATTTGCCGTTGCCTCGTCGATAAGTTATTGCAACGCGAGTGGATAGACGAAAAAAAAGTGTTGTAAAAAAGACGGAAAAAAAATAGTTTTTCTAATCTACCGTTGTCACTCGACGATCACGTTTTCTTCGAGTTGGTCTCGCGTTGCCGACGATCCCCTGGAGCATTTTAAGTTAACGAGGTGAGAGACCCGGCCGAGACCTCGGAGGGACAACGATTTTTCGGTAACAAAATTGATGATAAACCGAATGGTTTCTCACGCGGCAAATTAGTCGACGCTCACTGTAACGTTTTGTTGTCAGGCATATGCTGATTGGCGTGTCCCGTTTATTCAAAAGTTTTCGCCCGAGCGAACGAGGCAACCATATACTCGCGTAGCATCGAAAATCACGCTCGATGACATGCCGGTCCGACGAAGCTCGTTATCATCGTTCCTGTTACAACCGTCATCGTCGCTCACGAGAGACGAATGAATTTCCGATCGACTACTGGGCAAATGGCATATGTCCCACTGAGAACAAAAAAAAAACGGGCATACATTCGCCAGGTGCCTTCGCGGATCTGTTACTGATCCATCACTGAACGCGACATTTGATAAAAGGCTGGTTTACACTCCGGGAATATCGTTTTACGACCTTCACCTCGATTACCGCAATTTCTCGGTGCCCTTGAAATGACGGTCAAATGACCGTATCGGTTTCAACCATTGACCCAAAAAAAAAAAACACAAAAATATGCTAAAGTTGCGGAATTACAAACAAAATATATTCATTCCTATTGGAACAAGCGCGTAATTTCGATAGTTTATATTAAGTTTGAAAAGAGTTACGATCCGCAGCCTCTTCCGTGTTGTCATTGACGAATGTAAGTGTTGCGATGAAAACGGGATTTGTTCCAGAGGAAACTCGTGGTCTCGATGGCAGTGGTTGCCCTTTACAAATGGCGACTCACGGTGCAGCACGCCGACTTGTATAACCGCGACAGAAGTACGAGGCGGCTCGTTGACTAATTTGTAAATAATAGATCGCCGAGTCGAGGACTCGACGCGACATTCAACGAGGCTCCGGAAGAACAAGTCGTCGTAGATCAACGAGTCAGCGTTTCAACTCGAAAGGGTTGTTCAGAAAAAGTTTGTTAAGAATGGGAAACGTATTAGCGGCCTCGGCACCACCTCCACCCCCGCCACCTTCGACGGCTTATCCGCCGACTCTCGGGAAACCCGAGGCACCGACGGGAATTTTCGCACCGCCGGAACCCTCGGTTCGCCTAGAGAATCCCGGAACTATCGAGGATCTCCACAAACTTTGCAAAGGTAATTTTCGTACGGCGTGTCAGACGAAAATCCCGACTTCCTCGACGGTCCAATGGACTCGCTCCAATGAATCTCTCGTATTTCTGACGAAAGATCACTTAGAACTTTGACCCTTAACTTCGCGACCACCGTCGTGACAATCCGGTTGATCGACCCGAGACGGCGGAAGATAAGTTTTTTTGGTTGAATTTGAAAATTTCTTTGTAAAAGTATTTCCATTGGCCGGTTAGTCTTCGGAGCGGCACAGGATTTTGAGTGTAAAAGATACTGGGGCAATTAGAGTTTCAGGCCTGACTTACTCGACGAAACAACAGACTCGCTTGTATTTGCAACGAAAGATCACTTAGAACTCTGACCCTTAATTCCATGAGCACCGTCGTGACAATCTAGTCGTTTGTCCCGAGGTAGTGGACAAGAATATATATCTGTGTATAATGAAAAAGTTTATTTGTAAAAGAATTTCCATCAGCCAGTTAGTCTTCGGAGCAGCACGGGATCCTCTGTTTAGAAAAATATGCAGCCAAACAAGGTTTAGGGGGCCGAAGGTCGTCGATTTGTAATCTGCACAGCTAAGATTGAATCATGGAGAAAAAAATGGACCATGACAATTCTTATTAACTTGTTTCCAGAAATATTTTATCTTTTCCAATTTTTTTTATTTATACACACTTTATACATGCGCTTTGAAAAAACAGTGGGTAAAACAGAGCTTAAGGTCCGCATGATTTTTTTTGACTCAGCGAGGCTGAAGATTCTCCGTGTGTAATTTGCACAGCCGAGATCTAGCCATGGAGAACAAAATGTACCGCAACGCTTTAATTAACTCGCTGCCGCAATTATTTTATCTTTCCTAATTTTTAATATGTGGTTACTTTTCTTGCAGATGTGTTTCCGACCAATTTTGAGGGTGCGAGACTTCTGTTCAACAAAGGGCTCAGCAATCACTTTCAAATATCTCACACAATCACGTTGAGTTCCGCCATACAGTCCGGATACAAGTAAGCTCCGGTTTGATGGGGAACGTTAATCTTCTTACTTACGTCTGAAATTTATTTATTTGCATGACAATTATATTTCTCATTCAGGTTTGGAGCTACTTACGTCGGGACGAAGCAGACCGGACCCACGGAAGCTTACCCCGTGCTGCTGGGCGACATCGATCCCTCCGGCAATCTCAATGCCAATATCTTGCATCAACTCGCGCCGAAGCTGAAGGGCAAGCTCGCGACGCAAGTGCAAAACAACAAATTCACCGCCGTGCAGATGTCCGCAGATTATCGCGGAGATTCGTACACGGCTTCTGTAACCCTTGGCAATCCCGATGTTCTCAATGGCACCGGTAAGGAAACCTCGTCTTCGTTTTCCTTGGCATCATTTTTTTTTTTTATGTATCGCTAAAAATACGCGATGTTTTTCTCGGCGGAAAAAAATCCTAGATAGCTTGAAGGCGATACGATTCATGTTTGTTTTGTTTCAGGATTGGTCGTGGCGCACTACCTCAAAAGTATAACACCCGCATTGGCGCTCGGTGGCGAAATAGCATATCAGCGAAGTCCGGTACCCGGCGGACACATCGCTGTAGTCTCGGCGGTCGGTCGTTACACCAGCGGCGATTCTACGATCAGTGCCAACGTCGGTACGTCTCGCAGACTTCCAATTAAGAGCATGTGAAACCAGCTTTCCTCCAATTCATCCCGTGCCCAGTTGGTATCAACTCTTAACGACAATCAACTTTTTTTTACACAATCCCAAACGTTACTTGGTGGACCGGTGGTATCTAAGGTCGAAAGAAAAGTATCATCGAAAGCTGACATGTAATCCGTCTTCGATGACGTTTCTTTCGACCTTAGATACCATGGTCCGTGAAAAAAGTTGATTGCAGTCTTGTTCTTAAGGTGATGTGAAATACAGCCGCCGGCAACAAAAACTGTGCCGAATGCCATTTTGGGAGCGCAGTCTGCCGACGAAAAAAAAAATTGTCTTTCCCTGGGGAATCGGCAGATGCAGGGAATGACAATTTTCTTTTTTCTCGGAGGCCTGCGGTCTCAAAACAGCATTCAAGTATTTGTTACCGACTAGGCGCGTGGCTGGTCGAATATACCACATCATCTTAAACGGTAATAATCGATGACTTTCTCTTCACAGGCTTGGCGGGCTGTCACCTCTGTTTCCATCAGAAAGCGAGTTCGGATCTTCAAGTGTCGGCCGAGCTCGAGGTGAACGCGAGGGTACAAGAATCTACCGCAACCATAGCTTACCAATATGATCTCCCCAAAGCGGATCTAGTTTTCAAAGGTCAGTAAAAAAATAAGAAAAAAAACATAATTCCAATTACAACCGCTTCGATAATTTATTCTTTATTATCTTTTCCATTAATTCCAGGAAGCGTCGACTCGAATTGGACGGTTGCCGCGGTCCTGGAAAAGAAGCTACTACCATTGCCATTTACGCTCGCACTGAGTGGAGTACTGAATCACTCGAAGCCGGACTTCAAACTCGGATGCGGTCTTGTCATCGGATAAAAATTGAAGAAAAAAAAACACAAATCCCTGACGACGAAGCCCGTCGTATAGCCCGTAACTTTTTTTTCTTTTTTTTTTTTTACCAAACTACCGATGGCATTTCGGGTAGTCAGCCTTCCTGTTTGACCCACGACGTAAAACGTAACTAGCGCCCAAAACGATGCAATTCTATTCTTGTTCATCGGCTCACACCTATCGTCGTCTGCACGCTGAACAATTGTGTAATACATCGCGATTCCTTATTAAAAATATATGTGAGGATTTCGTATTTTATTCATGTACGTTTACTCTTTCGTAGAGTCAATAACGATTCGATGCAATTAGTTTGACGTGCTCCGAGTCAGCTTTTACTACCGACTGGTCGGCGTTTTTTTTCGTATCTTGTATTCTCGTTTCGATCCCCCTTAATCGACCACGTGACTCGTAGCCGGGATCCTTAAATCCTGTAGCCAACGTTATTAAGTTGACAATGCAATGCTTAGTGGGTAATAAACAAGATGTCAGGATCGGACGACCGATCGCACGATAGTGTTTACTTTTCGACGACAAATACTAAAACAAATAAAAAAGAAAAACTGTACAGATAAGTTACGTTAAGCATTCTGAACGCATTGTTTAGCCTGAGTCTCGACGGATAAAGGGTGGGAAGCGAGGAAACGAGATGCGATGCACTTTACTCGAAGAAACAAACGTTATAATTTCAATCCGCACGGCTGATGCAACGACACGACGGATACGTGTTTCATGTACAAGTAAGCAACTGTAAAACGATTTCGCAAGTGCGCTCGAGACCGAAACCTTCGACGAGCCAATGTTAAACAGAGAATATATTGTTAAAGTTCTTTGGTGTTCTCCCTATTGTAGATATATAAACCTCTCGTAGTTCTTCATCCCACTTGTGAAAATGTAATTTGCCAAAAAAAAATGCCATACAAGTAAACATCGCGATATCCCGATCGAAGTCTTTTTCGTAAAAAAAAAAATATCCTTCAAGTACGCTAAGGTGGAAGACGAGTCGCATTAATCTCTTATATAATTTCATTGCCGCAACTTGTGGCTTTTTTTCTCAAGTACGCTCCGGGTCTATCGCGCTCGTGCTCGCCAATTTCAGATTTGAATTGCCGCCATTATTCGCGGTCGTACTCGTGATTGGTTAGACGAATCAACGAATGGCGGTAATCCGAATGACCGTTAGTCGTGAGTTTAAACAAACCGTCAAAGTGTTTACATTCCGGATGCTTCTGCGGGGACGGCGGTGCATGTTTGCATGGTCACAGGTAAGAGAGTGTTTTTCGAAGAGTTATGGGCAATATCGAACCGATAGACATACGTGTTTGTAGAGCCACAGTGATTGCGACTGTTTTCGAAGAGGAGGCAACTAATTCGTTGTTAATGCGTCCCGGGACGACAAAGTTTCGTCATTCGGCTAGGAGGGTTACGTGAGTTAGGTCATGCAAAGGGAATTCGGTTTTAAAAAGAAACAATATCGTACAAGTATATGTCGCGATATATGGATCGAATACTTTTTTGTCAAAAAAATATCCTCCGAGTAGCCAAGGTGGAGGGTGAGTGACATTCAGCTCCGATCTATCCTAATTGTCGCGAACTGTGGTTTTTTTTCGCTCTTCCGGTTTATCTTTCGCGCTCATGTTTGCTAATTCGGGTTTTGAAATTGCCGCCATTGCTCGCAGTGGCGTGACCAATAATAGTAGCCATGTTGGTAACACTGTCCGGCGTCGCTCGGTAAGCCGAACGGTTGGTAGTCGCGAATTCAATCCAACGGTCGAAATTTGCGGGACCGAAGAATTCTGAAGGGACGAAGACGCACGTTCGCACAGTCAGAGTGAAAGGTAGTGTTTTTCGAAGAGTCCTTCGCAATATTGAACGCAGAAAATGTATGCTTGTAGAGCGACAAGTAATAGTGAGTATTTTCGAAGGGGACGCAATCAATTTTTCGACAATGCGTCGCGGGACGACAAAGTTTCGGCACTCAGCCAAGGGGGTTCGGTTATACAAAGAGAATTCAGTCGTTAAAAAAATGCTGAACAACTATTCGATGCAATATCTTGATTGAAGTCTGTTTGTTTCAAAAATGTCTTCGTCGTACGTCAGAGGGGTAGATGAGTAGCATTAATCTCTTTTATGGCATAACTGCCGCGACCTACGATCGTTTTTTTTTGCACAAGTGCACATCGGGTCTGTCGCGATCGCGTTTGCTAATTCGAAATTTTTTATCGCCGCCATTACGTGCAGCCGTACGCTGCACGTAAGTAGCTCGTGATTGGTTAATTGGTTCGACCGTTAGGCGGCGCTCGGTGCTCCACTCGTCATTCGGCAAATTCAAACCAACGGTCAAATTGTTTGTAGAACATTCTGCGGCGTCGAAAATGTGTGTGCGTTCAGTCCCAGTGAAAGTGAGTATTTTTTTAAGTGTTCTAGACAATATCGAAGTAACAAAGATGTATATTTGTAGAGTCAGTGTGGAGTGAAGTGAATTGAGCGAGTGTTTTCGAAGAAGATGCAACAAATTTGTCGTCAATGCGTCGAGGGAGGACTGCGCGTGACGAGGAGCGGCTTGCGTCGCACGGGCAGAAGAAAACGCGGAATAAGGTAGGACAAACCCTTCGAAATACAAATTATTGCATGAACACTCGTAAAATCGTAGTGAGTTGTATAACGCCTTGTGTTTGTCGTCTCAAACGAACAAGTATAGCGTTCGATTTGGTTGTCCATACGTACATAGTTCCATAACGTTCGCTCTTCGCCCGATGGCGAATCTCGATCAGTCTGTTTTTTCAAGGTGACCTTGAAGTACGCCTGGTAGAACAAACTCTTTCATACCAATTATTTTACGAGAAACGATAACAAAATTTTGATAATAGCGACCAGTGTAATGCCTTATGCTTGTGAACTGAAGCCCATAAATATAGCATACGATTCGGTACTCGATATGTATATATAGTCCTGTAACGTTTGCCTTTCGCCCGACGAGATATCTCGATCGAAGTATTTTGCTTAAAAAAAATGCCCTTGAAGTGTGCGCGGTAGGAAAAAGTCTTTCACACGAATAATTTTACGAGAAACGATAAAATCATAACGACAGTCACTTCCACAACGCCTTATGCTTGTTGAGTAAAGTTCTCGGCGTTCGATTCGTCGCTCGATATGTATATAGTCCACGATGTTAGCCCGAGCGGAGCGGGCGTAACTCGAGAGCGTTCAATTAACTCCGGCGGCTTCTAAATTCAACGGATAAGATATCGGGGACCACCTGCCAAGAGGTAACAATGCTCCGAGTCGAGAGCCGAGAATCGAGGGGTTACAAGGAGGTGCCGGAGGCTTCGAGCACGGGTTTTCTCAGTGCTAAGAGATCCTCGAGCGGGAGACTCTCGGCCCCGGCTGTGGCGCATCGTTACCTCAAATCATTGCGAGTTCGCTCGCTCGCGCGCGCTCGGACCTCGGCTTCGGTGTGAATGTTATTTACGAGGGCGTCCGTTGAATCGGACGCTGCGAGATCCGCCCACGCATTTCCCGCGGGACTCGCTAAGGATTCGTGAAAGAAGCGCGCGCGATACTCGATGATAAATAAATGAACGAAGGAATAATAACTGGGAACGGGTACGAGGGCGCACGCGAGGTCTCCGGTCGAGTCCTCGGCGTATAATAAACGTTTGCTCCTTGATTCATCCGTTTCTGTCGCTGGTTACATCCGAGACACGTTCGAGAGAAAACTTTTTTAAAGATTTTGTGGAATGTCACTTCCGGTTTGAAAATCTAGTTTCTTGTCCGGAAGCGCCGTCATGCGGGAAAACGTCACTTCCGGTTTTAACATTTTAGTTCTTTTTAACGGAAGTAACGTCAAACAAGAAAAATTCATTTCCGGTTTAAAATTTTTAGTTTTCGACCGGAAGTGACGTTACAAGGAATATTAATTTTTTTTTTTTCCTGGGATTCATCGCGAATGCGGCAAGTAACAAAAGCATGTAAATTGAGGAATTGAGTCTCGAATGTAGCCAGTGACAGAAACGCATGAATGAACGTATGCACGGAAAAAATGTAAGGGGGGGGGGGGGGGGGGGGGAAGGGGGATCGAATGAAAAATTCATGAACTCATGAAGCAGAAACCAGGCAGATAGCTCGTTGATAACTGGATACTCCGTAATACATGCACTCTTTATTTCGAAGCTAGATCAGCTCTATCAGTTCTTTCCGTGCTATTGTTTTGTTATTATTTTGGGTTCTTGTTGTGTAGGACTTATTCTCTTTGTTTGCTTCCGTCCCGGTCCAAGAGTGGTCCCGTAATATGAAAAACGAATAAGTGGTTGCACCGGAGGCTTTAAGTTTTACTCCGTCCCAGTGTGCACCCAGAAAAATAATTTATTTGACGGTCACCGTTTATTTGGTTTAAGTAAGATATTCATTTGATTTAAATAAATATTCATTTGAATTGAGTAAATAGATACTTAAATGAAAAAAATATTTATTTAAAACAAATAAATATTTTACTTAAACCAAATAAACGATGGCCGTAAAATAAATTATTTTTCTGGGTGTGGAACTGTATGAGACTTGGATTGTACTCAGACACGTGGACCGTCGAGGGTGTGCAACGGTGACTCCATCGTTTCGGAATGTTCCATTATATTATCTTTACTTCTGGAAGCTGCTGTTACGATTTTAAAAGAAAATACGTTATTGCGATATTCACATTATTGTTGATATTGCCCAAAGGGCTGTAGCAGCTGGGTAAAAAATCAAATACTGACCATCAAATACCCCGATTTTTCGTAGCCTTCGACGGGCCAAGTAGATTGCTGCAACGAGTCCAGCGATAAGAGCGATCAATGCAATCGTTCCAACTGCGACCTCAACCACCCAGCCGACTTGGTCATTGTCTATTTTAGGTTCCACTGGACCGCACATGGTTTCCGCTAATGAATAAACATTGTCAGAATATGTACTGACATAGTTACTAACAAGTTACCAATCACACTTACCGGCGGTCGAAAAGCAGATTATGGTTTTATTTTCGCTCCCATAGGAAGGTCTCATTGCGGGTTCTACGGTACCATAAGTTGGGAAAATATGCATTTCCAGCAGATAACAATGCTCGGTTTTTTTACTAACAGCGTCCTCCACTTTTTTCGAAAGAATCAAAGTTCGACATTTCGATGTCCGAAACATCCAGTCCGTTGTATTGAACGATGCTGCATTCGCGAGCTCCATAACATCGATCCTAACATAGAATCGTATTAAAATTCGCTTTGCTAAATGAAAATGTGCGTTCCAGTTTGATAGATCGGACCAACCTGTTTAATTCGGAATATTCTTCGGTGTAGGTCGTGAAGATTATGGCACAGAGACCTGGTTCGATGAATTTCTTACCGTCCACTCGATACTCACAACCGCACGCCCCGTTTTCCTCGTAGACTGCACCTTTGTCTCCACAGTCCCTGGTAGAGTTGACGATTCGCGTTTGTATTGTTGCTGAAAGTTTATACGTTTGATCATCTAGCTTAGCCTCAGATCGACACTGGTTTGGTGCTATGCACGTCGATCCCGTTGGACAGTCAGGCTTGCACGTCGGCCGGCAAAATTGCTGCGATCGGTGATAGAGCGGATTGATGCGGCTGACGGTGCTATCAGCGATTCCATACCTAGTTTCATTGATTCTCACAAAATCCAGAACGTAACCGGCGTTACAGCGACATTGTCCCGGTGAAACGCAAGTGCCGTTCGGACATTGTCCAGGACAAACCGGAGCGCAGACATTTTCCAAAGTCTCGTGCGGTTCAGCTCCCAAGATCAATTTCTCATAACCGTCGAAACATTCGCAGTTACCCGGTCGTGTACATTTTCCGTTTACGCACTCTTCGTGGCAAATTGGCTCGCAGAGGTCCTCGTTCAGTAACTCGTGCGGTTTGTAGCCTTCGTCGCAAGAGCATTCGTTCGGAGCTGCGCAGAAACCGTTGAAGCACGTTTGCTTGCAAGTGGGAACACATAGAGAACCGTTTTTCCCCTTTTCCGGCATCAAAGCCTCCCCATATCCGGTGTTGCACTCACACTTGTTCGGTGCTACACAATGAGAGTTGTCCCCGCACCCCGGTTCGCACGACGGCCTGCAAATGACGTCGCTTGCGTTGAATGTTGGCCGTTTGCCGTTTTCCAGTAGGTCTTCCGTTTTCCAAACGTTGCCACTGGTAAAGTTCTGATAAAGTATCGTTGATGAGTTTGAAGTCGCGACGTATCCGTGGTCACACTGGCACTGGTTCCGTGCGACACACGAGGCATTGTGGCCACAACCCTGGTGACCAAAATCGAAGATTGCGCAGATCGGTTTGCAGCTGCCTTGGTCCTTCGCCAACAGGTATCCCATGTCGCACTCGCAGATATCGGGTCGTATGCATCTACCTCCGTGACAACCACTCGAACACACGGGTACACACTCGTTGTACCCGGTTAATTCGTTTGTCACGTTTCGATAACCCAGCACGCAGGTGCATTGGTTGGGCCGCACGCATTTGCCGAACAGACAATCGCTCAGGCATATGGGAACGCAGCTCGTAGCCTTCTCATCTTTCATGTGTGGCTCGTATCCGTCGCAGCACATCTCTAGCTCCGCCCATTTTGTGACATTCTAAAATTAATGCACACTTTAAGCTCATCTTGATTTTGCAGTTACTATTTTGTGCGTGAGAGTCGTGAACAACTGCCCGTCCGACTCGACATGAAAAGAGCGTGCAGGAAGTGTCGTCCGTGTTCACAACTCTCACCCCACGGTCAATGATCCTTCGTTGTTTGGTGTTTACCTCTATGCGATAATTCGTTCTTGTCCTTCCATAACTATTATAGTCGTCATCATAGTACTGCTCTTCGTAAGGTACACTCTTCGTTTCGCTAACCCTGTAATCGCGATTGGTTCATGGTCATAGGATTTACGGCTTTGTTGAATTCTTTTGCTAAAATGTAATGTACGGAAAAGTTTGGAAGTTACTCATGTGTACCTGTGGTATCTCTTGCAAATCGATTTGTCCTTTGGATCGTGTATCTCCACTGCGTCCCCACTTTCCAAAATGGAAACTATTAAAATCCATAAAATCACCGCCCTTTGATGATCCATCGTTGAGAGCCTCGTCCTCACTCAACTAGTGTACACTCGGATATTTAAAGATATTTGATGGTCCTTGTAATTTTGTAAGGTAGATATTTTTCAATACTTATTCGCGCGCGGAGAAAATCCGTGGAAGTTATTCAATCATCTACGCGACTGACGACCCGGGCCGCCCCACTAGAAGTGTCCTCTGCGAAACGAACTAACAGAATGATTGTCGTAATCATTAAAACATTGATAGAGTGGCGTGCATGCAATTGAAAATCCTACGGTATTCTTATCAACTCTCACAGGATGCAGACGACAATCTCGCTGTCCCGTGTTTATCGACCGGACGCGCTTCGGGTCTTTCCAGAATTATTGAAATATCATCGAAACGGACTGCCGTGCCGGGATCCTGTAGGTTTTTTTTACGAGCGACGTCTTAGCCATACACTACGATGGATCACGATTATTCACGGATATTTAATTATCGATTATTTCGTCCCGAACACAATGACGACGGTCCGATCATGCGAAATGTAAATTTCACTCCGGTTCGCAATAACGAACGAGGTGCGCGTTATTAATTTCGTTCGGTCTGCTCGTCTATTCTTTTTTTGTACCTCGTTCCCTCACAGCATTATGCTAAGGACGTGGAACGAACAATGGCCTCCGGGGGGGGGGGGGGGGGGAGACTTTATCGGGAAGATGAGAAGTGAGTCGGTCGTGTAGCATTTCTTTCCCAGCGTCTCCTCGCGTCGTATCTCGGCCCTCGGCGTTATACTTGCCGGGCGTCACCGTCGAGTATTTTCGGTCCTGCGAGAAGTCCCAGAGAGCCCGAGCTGTTGAACTCGTGGGTGCGGTCCCAATTATCCACAGTGGCAATCACCACGGAGTTCGCGTCCGCTGGGATGCTGGGACGTCACGACCGGTCGACACGAAGCTCGAAATAAAAAATTAAACAAAACGAAAAATGGGCGGTTCACTTATCTCGCGAATTTTCACTTTTTTAATCCTTTCTCGTCTCTTCGGCATTGCGAACGTTTTGTAGGGCTTCGGGCGAGCTTCGAAACGAATCGATTCACCGCGACTCGTTTGCACTCGTCAGGAGAAGACGTTACGCACCAACGCACGTTTCACACGTGCGAAGCCTGGAATCGAATCTTCGCCACAGCTTCCCTCGACCGCTCGTCCCCGGACGATCCGTTCTGCCTGTCCGGAGATTAACACCTCGCGGCGGACGTAATCACCCCTTTTCAACTCAATCCACGGGGTCGCGCCGAATCACGCTTCCGCTTGTTGATACCCCTTACCTCGTGACCATTCGGCTTATATTTATAAATATCAAGTCGAACTGTCCCGTCCGGACTGTCCGACTTTCTATCTTTGATACTTTAGATATTCTCTACTTTTGTCAAACGTGAGAACCTCTCTTATTTTTCCTTTAAACTATCTAAACTATTATACTCATCTTTATTATAGTCGAGCGGTCCACACCGGACTGTTCAACTTTCTATTTTTTATCCTTTAGATGTATTCTCTACTTTCGAAAAATGTGAAATTTAATTCCTAATTTTTTCTTTAAACTATATAAACGATTGTACGTATCTTTATTACAGTCGAGCACTCCACACCGGACTGTTCGTTTATATTTGATACTTTAGATATATTCTCCACTTTCGTAAAATGGGAAATTTTCTCCCCGAATTTTTCCTTTAAGCTATTTAAACGATTGTACTTTTCTTTATTATAGTCGAACACCCAAGACGGGGCTGTTCGACCTTCCATTTTGTCACTTTAAATATTCTTTGATTTGGTCAGATGTGAGATTTCTCACTGTCCTTACCGTGCCTACCGAAACGAAGCTTAGTCGAAACTTAGCTACCGCGGTTTAAGCTGCATCATAAATAATCAATCTCACCGTCGATTATCACCAGCGACAGGGCGTGACTCATGGAACCGTTTGTGTTTCTAATCCCTGCAGAGCATTCCCTTCCCGGCGTTTGACGCGCCGGGCTCTCATCAAGCTCTCATCCGAATCACTTTCTTTAATTAACGTTCTTCGCTCCATTGCACCCGCTCGCCGTTTCTCGCGGTCCGGCTCAGTTTGGATGCTGCCGATAGATCAGCCCAAATGGCTCCTAAATGGCGATTAAGGCGCCCGCTCGATACCAGGACCACACATGCCGCTCCTCCGGTCCCACTGCCGAGGGCATCTTCACATGCGCGAGAGGAATGATATCGTCCGGCGCGTTATTGCTTTCGAGCCAACTTAATAAAAAACAAAAAACAAAAAAAAAAATGAAAGAAAAACATATTCCACACTATAATGTGGCAAAGAGGTAATTCCGATACCTTTTTTCTCTACTTCTCTTATTTTTTACCGTCTCGTTCCTCTTCGCGGCTCGGAGGTCCCAACGGTCCGCGGGAGCGAACATTATATCGCTTCTCTCATAATTCACCTAAAAGTGAGGTCGGTTCGCGCGCGCCCCGTGCGAGCGAAAGCGGTCTGATTAGGGTGTTTGATTTATCGCCGTTTATATGTGTACCGCGGGGAAGAGCCGAATGTACGAGAGCCGACCCGAGCGGAATCGTTCCCTCCGTCCCCGTCACCTTCGAGGCATCGGGGTTTCACTCCTCTGTCCACGCTTTCTCTATATCTCTCCCTCCGGAGCGTAATCTCGTTAAAATTTATTCATGATCCCCCGGCACACAGCGCGCACAGTGCTCCGTCCGAGGGCCGGTACGATACACGCATCGCGGGCCCGAAACTGGTCGAACTGGTCGTTCGAACGATGTCCGACTATCCGCGGTATGGGAATTCGGAAGAGATTATATTCCACCCCGGCCATATCGTTTCGGGGTGTGACAACGTGGGACCGCCTCGCCCACGAACGTTACTCGCCCGTTCCAAGCTTTACCTCTTTCGCAATGTCGAAACTCAATAATAATTGAGGGTTTATATTCACCGGGCCGTTCAACAATAATAACGATAATAACGTTCCTTCGCTAACGCATTCTGCAGAACACCTTCTCTCGGACGAATGGCACAGTCGATATTCTGGATTTACCATGAAAAATAAACAATATTAATATCTGGTGCCAGAATATCCACTCGTTCCGCCAGTTATTTCACCTTAAGGCGAATAATAAAAAAGTTGGACATTTTTTTTTTTTTTTACGTAGTAGTAAGCATGCGCGGACGCGAGCGAAACCGACTCTTGCTTTCCTCGAGGCGGTTTCGAGTATGTCAGAAGTGGTGTAGCGCTGGCACCTTGTCCGGCATGTAGGCGGTTGCCGCCTGCCTGTCTTCGTGACTTCAACTCGGACAATGGGGTACATGGAAGCGTATGGGTTGTGGGTAAAAAGAAGTGCGCGCGAGGGAGTCGCCCGTCGCTCTTATATCACGGTATTCATTTGTAATTCGCGCCCACCGTTCGAACGAAATAAGTATTAATGATAGCTATCGACCATCGCGCATGCCCAACTTGGTGCATCGGCCATCGAACACATTTTTTCCGTCGCCTCGTTGTGGACATACAGCGAGACTAAAAATTTTTTAAATTCTCTTCGACGAGGCGGAACTACCTAGTTGTTCCCATTGTAACCATCTTTAAGGTGATGTGAGACATCCAGTCGGTAATAAAAATTATAAGGCAATTTTTTCCAAGTGTGCTGAAACTTTATTTGTTTACCGAAAATAGAATGCCCCTTCGTTTAGGAATTTTACAGGTAGATCGTATTTTTTTTAAGCGCTAGTTTCAGCACCTTTGAAAAAAATTGCATTACAGATTTTATTACCAACGGCGGTATCTCAGATGCCCATAAGGTGATGTGAAACCATCTCACACTCAGTCGGCAATAAAAACTGTAATGCCATTTTTATAGGGTGCTGAAACTTTATTGCCTATCGGAAATAGAACATCACTGCGTCTATCAACTCTACAGCGAGCTCCATATTTTCATTGAACGCTAAAGCTGCAACATCCTTTATTATATAGAAAATATAGTATTTCACAAGCCCATAAGGTGACGTGCTTTTTTATGAATGCTTTTTTGAGGCGCTAAAACTTGATCGTCCGACAGAACTTCTACAATTCTATAGTGGCCTCCTATTTCCTTTGAACGTTAAAGTTCCAGCACCCTTGAAAGAAATAGCATTCCAGTTTCTATTACCGACCGCGGTGTCTCACCTGCTCTCGACATTTTTCGAGCCTCTTCAATCGGGCTCTCAGCGAAGAATGATAAAAATTGTGAGTCTCCGTTCCACGTGTTTGCACAACACTCCGACGAGCCATGGTGTGGCTCCTCCGGGTTTGACTACCACTCGGAGAAATCGTATTATCGAAACACTCGAGAACCCGATGATGCACAAGCTGCGATGCCGGCGAGGGAATTCATCCGGGAAGCAGTCGCAATTTTAGGCGCTGGGTCGAGGTGCGCCGCGTGGAGGGAATCCGTAACGCCGGAAGGCAAAAGGGCATATCAATCGCGGATGCTGTGAGGGGTGTTCGCACAATGCCGTGAAAGATTGGCGAAAATTGATTGGGGAATCGATACGGTATCGCGATCGTGCGAGCCTGGGATGGATCGAATATCTTTTGGGAGGTCGCGCGAGCACAAGTTGCATCCGTACAAATATGCGTGCAAAGTACACACCGGCATTACCGCGTACGAATTACAGCCTGTTGTGTTGCTGTTATACACGGGGGAAGAAAGATTCGCGGTGGGCCCGGCATAAATCCACAGCCGTTTCGGCATTGTTTTCGCGATAAATTTCGCCATTGTAAGAAGTTATCGTGCATAAATTGCACTCAGTGTCCGGCCGGGTCGGCCGGTCTCGCGGGGGCCCACCAACTACCACCGCGAAAATAAATTGGCCTTTATATTAAAGTGAGCCGCTGCATAAATCCTCGCGCTCATTGTATTAGGGATGTGGGTGGACGACACGTGGGCAAACGGCCAGCCGCGGCTTCGAGCCCGCTCGCGAGACTCGCGGAACGGACCGATCGAGGGGCAGCGCGAACTCGAGTACACCCATGTCCGGTTTATTGCGAATCGAAGGGGTTTCGATATTCCGCGGGCGCCGAGTGGATGAGGAAACTATTGCGAACATGAATTGGAAAAAAGGAAAAGTTATAATCTACCGGGATCCGTCGAATGAACACTGCTTATTCTTCGTTCAACCGTCCGGATGGTATTCCGGGGTTCTTCGTATTCCATACTTATTTCTTACATATGTAGTTTTTAACAAAAGGTGTTTCTGTGGTTAAGGAAAAAAAGAAGTCAAATTGGAAATTCAATGATAATAGCAAGAGGAAAAGGGCTAAATGTTTTTGCTGCAATGGTAACCGGTTGATCCATTTTATGCTGGTTCATTCGCGGTGGTCGCGAATATCGGCACTTTAACTCTCTTCCTGTCTGTGCACCGGTCAGCAGCGAGTTAAACGGTACGCGAAACGTGTACGGTGCATGCGTGGAAAATTGCGATTTAAAAGGTATACCGCACGATGTATGCGGTGCACTATATGTATGGTGTACCGGTCCTGTCGGTTCCCCACATACGATGCCCCGAATTGCAACAGCGCTGCGTCACGGTGGTCATTCGGCGTGTTACGGTTTGCCCCGCTATTGTGTCCACTGACACTGAATCGACAATGAATCGCCAGTTCGCCGGCCCGCTCGCTCCTATCGCACCGATTCCGATATTCGATGCATTCTTTTTTTTTTTTTTGCTCTTTAGAAATTGGAACCTCACAACGTTATTGTTGTCGGTAATAACATCCGTCGATCGATTCGTTCACAAGAAATGGTATATGGCTACTATCGCAGTTCAGGTCCATAAAATGCCAGGAAATTGAATATTTTTCAGGGAAAATTTCGTAAATTCAGGAACTGTTGAGCGGGAGGTTGGGTTCTGAGAATTGGAGTTCGCACTTAAAATATCAAGTGCAAATATCAAGACTCAATTGGACTGAGCCGTACCAGCACAGGTTTTCTGCAGTTTTCCTGCGCCCTCTTCCAAATGCGAAATAGTTTTGGGCGGGGAGTTAACAGCGGCTTCAGCAGCGAATTTTACAAGCGAGCAATTCGAAAAACTGATGAGAATAGTGGCTAGATGGCTTACAGAAACCTAAAGTCTTGAAATGAGTAATTACGAAAAAAGCCCCGCCGCACCGGATTCGCAGCTTTTGATACGTTCGTACGCAGTCTCCTGGACGAAGTAATTACCGTCAGACCCGCCTCACTCGCGAACTCGTTCCGCTTCGCGTGTGGTTCAGTGACACGTATTTCGTTGACCATTTGTCACACTTCGTAGGTCCAAATCCTGAGATTTTCGGACCAGCAGCCCAAAGCTTGACGGACCGTCCGAGAGAGGGCAGCGCTTCTGAGTTCTAGAAAGAAGCCCCCCTCCGACACAAAGCTTTTGATACATCCGTACGGATAGTTGTAGGCTTCTGGACGAAGTAATTACCGTCAGACCTGCGTCACTCAAGGGCTCGTCCCGCGGTCGCGTGTGGTTGCCGTCCGGTCCAGTGGCGCGGGTCTCGTTGACCATTTCCATGCGTCGTGGACGTGAGCGATGACAAGGAGTCGCTGTGCCCTGTGGGAGGTCTCGACAATGGCTATCCGCCTTCGAGGGAGTCTGTTTGTTGCGGCCGCACACCGCTATATACTTGTGCTTGTACACTACGCTACCTACCGCCGTCGCTAGTAGCGCCCGGCTGCTGGACGCTACCTGATGCGAGGCCGCCGACGATGCGGCCAAGCTAGAGATTGCCCCGTCGTCGTAACTTGTGCCGCCGGTTACAAGACACGATACACGGAAGATTGCGCTTTTGCGGTACTGGCGAGTACACGTAATACGCACGCACTGCAGAGCCATCGATAGGTCTACAGTAGAACTTCGATTATCCGGGACGAATATAAACACTACTAAAGAAGACTTCATCGTCAATTCCGGTTTCAAGAGTTTTATCGTAGTTTCTTCTAAAAACATTGGGCCTTTCTTTGTTGCTTCTTACTTCACTTTTGGGTGACGCAACATGTCGATAAAACAGTGTTTTGCAGGGTAAAAAAGGGTTGCGAGATTAACTGACTTGTCGCTCACAGTAGCGCGTCGTTATTTTCTTGTTAACTTCACAATTTGTCAAAAGGTATCAAAAAAGCACCGTTGATCCATCGTATGTTAAACTGCCTCGGAACAATCGAGGTTCTACTGTACATGCGAGAATCGATCTGCGGGCGAACACAAGGCAAACGAAAGGGAAATCCCTAAGACGACCCTTCCCGTTAAATCGATCCCCAACATTGAACAGTAGCAAATTGTGTAAAATATAATGGGTATGACGATAATACATCAGCTCGCAGAGGGAACTTTATTTGATCGGGAAGCGTCGACCCATCATCTCGCGGTGATTTCGTCTTATTTTTTTTTCTCTATCTCCCGCGCTCTTCCCCACTCGTTTCTCGTCGAGTCTTTCGTCCCGCTCGTTCTCACTTTTTCTTCTTCCCGCGGCCACGTCCGCCGGTTTCTATATCCTCGAAGTGAGACGAAGCCCGGTAAGGATCGTAGGTGGTCTCACCGTCGGACGCGCAACGATTTTAAATTAAAATTAAAGTCAAGCGTTCTTACGATCCCTGTGTCCGACCATCGCCGACCGGCCACCCGCCACCCGCTATCCCCGTAACAATGTTAATGGCCCCGGCGTGTGCGAGCGCTCCGAAATTGCGATTCCTTTTTCGAAACTCCGCGGCTCGTTCGTTCCTCTTCCTTTTCCCCGTCGTGCCAAGAGCCGCTATCGGGACTCTCGTCTCGGATATGCATGTCCTCACAGCGTGGAGCTGTAATAACCGAGCCATCGGAATCGACGACACTTATTTTCATTGCAATTTTCATAATTCACTTATACACTGTACACAATATTTTAGGGGCGTCAATTAAATTACTCCTTTAAAATCATTCGCATTCGCTGAGAGCTGACAATTTTATTTTCGATTGAAGGAAATAAAAAATAATCATTTTCATCCTGTAGTTTTAATTATCATATAATCTTATATACATTTTTGAATATTGTGGGTTTGTTGGTTTCGATGTTTGCCTCCCCCCCTCTAAGCCACACTTTTGGTAAAGATGACATTTCCCCCCGGTTTTCATAGCATATAAAATACAATTTGGAAATCCGAAATCGATTCCATATGCTATATTTTTGAAAATTTAGTTTTCATAGCATATGAAGTCTATTTCTCCATGCTATGAATCATGCGATCCATTCCAGCGCGCGTGTAATGACCATAACCGCTAGTATAATATAATATTATAATATTGTAACGAATATGTAGCGGACTATTCCTTCGGATAAGCTATCTATTAAATCGGGATGACCTAAATCCGGATCCTTTTCGTCCTTCATTTTTCACCGAAAGTGACGTCGCGAAAAACTCGAATATTTTTTTTTGTCAACTTTATCTCGAGAGCGACGATGCAAGCGGATGAATCAAGGAACCGTAGGGTGCGCGAACGGTGTTTGTTCGCATTCGGTCGATGTTTCGTCCTCCGCGCTGTTTCTGTTTTCACTTTTATTTTTATTTTCTCGCCGGGCGGTCAACGTAATTGGTTGCGTGTTTTTGGGGAACGCTACCATGTTTATACGAGCACCGAGCTCGTATCGTCATTTTATAATTAGCCACGAGTTTCGTGAAGGTAACTGGCGCGTGTGCTGTACCGTACGGCGTACGGTGCAAATTATACTTGAAGGTACGCGCGCATGCGCGGCGGGGGTGGCGCTGCCCCTTGCCGCGCATCAGTCCGCGCGGGCAATACCGCAGCGACCGAGCCGCTGAATTGCCTTTCGCGCGTTCTCGTTTGTACGTATGTTAAACGATGTTATTGCGTTATTAATACTTCCGTTAATCGGTTAAGTGGAAGTGCGGCAAAAACCGGTTGCGCGCGCTTTGCCGCTCGAGAAACGAGAGAGAGCTTAACAGCGCGGACACGCTCGTTCTCCATTATTTATTTTTCCCTCGCGATCCATCCATCCCTTCTCTTATTCCCTTTTCATCGAGGTACCTGCGCGTTCCTCCGCGGCTCTCGACGATACCAGGCGCAGCCCGCGATTCCGAACGCGCGCTAATTATCAATCTTTCCCGATACCATCCGCGCCCGGCCTTCGCTATATTCTTGTTCGACACTTGACCGATTATGCGTGTCAATTAGCCGAAGATCGAGCTTCCCGGAATGTCGGTCAAGTACACTGAGAATAGAGTTTATTTTATTTTAATTCAAAAAATCGTCGGACATGGCAAAATAAATATTGAGTTAAAATACGAAATTTCACTTGAGACAAATAATTTTTTTCTTTTACGACCAAATGGTTTCATTTTTTTGGGTCCATTAAATGTTATTCGGCTGAAACTTGTCACCTATAAATGAATATTCATTTCGTCATATTCATTAAAAAATTCGCTACTAAAAAGAAAAAGGGAAATCGGGACTTTGGGTCGAACAAAAAAATTATAAACTTGAGGGAGGAGAGATCGTCGATGCATTTTTTTTAACGATCAACATTCCCCGAACTTGGCTTATAGTTCGGTTGGACAAGGGTCGTTTAACGCAGCCGCGGGATCGCACCGGGTCCGAGAATGAATTATCTCGGCGGGTCGGTTAATTTTATTTTGATGAATTTTGAAAATGCCCCGCGGCCGGGAGGCATTAGTCACGGTGTAATTGGCGATAGGGGGGTCTCCGCGTCGTCCGAGAGCGCGAGAAATAACGCGCGAAAGCTTCGGCGTTTAACGTCCCGATCGCTGTTATAGTGTAAGCCAGCGAGAAACTTTCCCCCGCACACGACTGGTAATTTTGCCGGGCTAGAGCTCCACCCACTTTCTTCTTTCTTCGTAAGCTTTTCATTCTTTCCGTCCCTCGCGTCTGGCCACACCGGTAGTTCACGTTCCTCGCAATCTCGCTACTTTTTTTTTCAAATTATTTTTCTCTCAGACCCGCGCTCTCTCTATATCTCCCAGGTACATACTTTCTTCATAAAAAAATAAAAAAATTAAATGTTGATAAAAGTTATGAAACTCTATATAGAATAACTTCGTCCTTTGCTTTGTCGCGAGAGCTTCTCGAGACTCGGGTAACTCTGCTTTTTTCCCTCGTCGATGCGGGCCGACGTTGGGCGAGCACTGGCCGACGCTCTGCCGATACTGGCCCTGTGTCGCGCTCCCACTGGGCTGGCTCCTCGATTAAAATTTTCCGACTTATCGCTCAACGGTCCCTCGTATATATAATCTTCCTCAGTTTTCCATTGTGCGCTCTTAGCCTTAATCACGGTGGTCCCGATAGTTGCCTAATTTTTTTTTCTTTTATTTTTTTCTTTTCATTCAACTTCTCCATCTCATTCTTAAAGTATACACCGCTCTCGCCGTGCGTTTCTGATCTTCTTTATTATATTCTCCCACACCCTCGGCTCCCTTATCTCGGCGTATTAATTTGCACACGTGGGCGTGAGCGACGCGCGGTCCACCTAACTCCGTCTCGTTTAAACTTTCCTTTTCTTCCCCGCAACACCTTCTTCGCTCTTCCGTTCCTCTCGCGTCCTCCTTTCTTCTCTCCTTATCTTCCGTCCCTTTCACGAATTCAGCTTCGTCCATTGTTCTCCGCGTTATGTTGGCGCACTTCACGCGCGTCTCATACTCGTCTCGCCCGCTTATCCGAATTGCGCCACGATTTCTCGTTTCCTATCTCGGCGAACTCTTCGCATCGCTCGCGTGGGACAGCGAAAAACTTCGAATACCCAGTTTGATAACAAACGTAACAGTGGCGATTGCACATCGGATAAAACCTATGCGAAACTCCACTGTACGTGTCCCAAGGAAGAATCAGGTGTGTTTCTGTAGACTTGCGGAACCAACTTATGCGGTCGGAGCATAATTTAATGTGTTCCGTGCCCACATATTAATTGTGGGCACGGAATTTTTAGGAAGCGTGCCTCAGGCCGCGAATAAAAGAACACTATTCTATGTTTCTATAAACTTGCGGAGCCAACTTATGCAGCCGAACGGTCGCAATTTGGAAAAATGTTGAAATCGACAGAAACGGGTAAACGAGCTTAATTTCTACTCAAAGCGCAACGATGTATTCCCGTATTCATTAAACCTCGTTAACGTGAAAAATGTACTTGGAACTCCTGGCGAAGGATTAACTGGCCGCGCTCCGTTCTCGTGAATAATGAGGTGTCATGTGATATCGTCCGCGATTAAGGATCGCGAGTATATACATGTATATAAGAGAGCCAAATATGTAAGACGATCAGAAACTGTGGGAAAAGAAAGTTTGGCGCGGATAGGATTATAAGCGCAAAGGGGTAAAAAAATCGCGTTCCGCGCATGCGCGTGTGTGCGCGGCGAGGTCCGCATAGCAAAAGCGCGTGCGCACAAGAGCCCCTCGGCTCTATACGGTCCTCCGATATTGATAGTTACAAGACCGCAAGGCCAGCGGGCCTTGTACGAAATTAATTTTATACACGGCGAGAGTACCGATATATTCGCCGTAGTTAGTGCATAAATCAACGATCGAGAATGTATTAGCCCCGCTGCAGTTTCACGTGCGTCTGGGACGTATTTGCCCACCCTCTCGTCCTCATTTCTCCCCCCCCCCCCCCTCCCCGCCTCTGGAGACCTTTTTTTTCTTCATGAATTAAGTTAAGGAAATTTGCCTCCTCTCGAGTACAGTAACATAAAATTAAGCGATTATCTGACTTATCGACGGATTAGAATTTTTTTTTTATTGTCAAGAAAAGTCTTCATTAACTCGTGGTTCGACTGCGAAATCCACGTTGTGTATCGCGCAGGTTCCATACTTGTCCGCATGCAGAATCGTCCCTCCACAGGCCCTGATGCAACGCCAGCGCGCCTTTCCGTTTACGAGGTAGCGCGACCGAGAACTGCCTCGCCGAAGTAGGCGTTGCACTCGAAGTTTTACTGTCGTGCTCGCGTGCATGGAAACAACTATTCTCGGCACGGGAAACTCCGATGTCATACGCAGTAGTTATTGGTATTACCGCATTATTTCACTTCACTGTCCGTTCGCACAGTTTCGATACCAACTGGTGGTGTCCGCGCGAAAAATATTGCCCCGGAGTGTCAATTACACAGGATTGTTTAGCGAACTCTCAAGTCGGTATATCTTAGTGAATATTGGGTATCTTATGTATGCAGTATTTAACGCCAGTGTATTTACGCAGACGGGAATCATCCGATAAATTCGGCCTATTATTTTCAACTACCCCCTCTATGGAAAAAATATAAATGTACGGTATATGGAAAGATAAAAATCAATTTTTTACATCTCTTCTTCAATGAAATTCACTTGAAAACAATGGCGGTGGTTTTCAAGTGGCATATTTCCCAACTGACTTAATTAACGAATACATAACATGGAATGGAATTTCCAACTGCCAAAAACCATTTTCTTGTAAAAATATGAATACATTTATCGTGACACACCAAATTTTTAACGAGGCGACTTGCAGTTTGAAAAAATCAGTTCTTCTCTATTTTTCACGGATGTCAGTCGTGGGCAATGCCGATGCCACGAAAAACCGGATATGGCATGAGGGTGATCGAACAAAAAGAACGGGGAAGCTCCCGGGACTCACTTCGTACGTTCGTGCATAAGCCTCGAACGGCCGATACACGTGTCGCGCGTTATTAATATCGGTTACAACCCGGGCAGAGCCAGAAGCCGCGGAACGAGTGGGAACGGTAGGGCATATCGCGACGGGAACCCCGACAACGAATATACACACCTATCGGGCCGATGCCGCTCAGCTGCCACCGCAGAGTCCCTTCTGTACCTTCCCTCGTTCCTTACGCCTTCGAAATTCGTCCCCCGAAGTGTATAATCTTACACGCCTGAAATTTTGGGGACACGTCGCGAGTCCTCTCCGCTGCCGCCCGGCAATTTGCATACGATTACGATATATATACCACTACCGTGGTCGGTATACATACTTCGAACTTACTCCGAGTACACTCCGCCAGGAAAACCCACCGTGGCAGGAAATTCTTGGCGGAAAAAAGGAGAAGATTTCATTTACGGAAAACTTGCGATTAAATTCTGAGGAAAGGAAAAAGAGCCAATCGACAGCGGTCGATCGAATGTTTCCGATGCTTAATCAAATGTAAGTGATTCGTGACTCTTGTGATATTTATTATTTGATATTATTTTATCGTTTAATGTGCTCTTTATATGTATCGACTCTTCTTCCCAATTACCGGCTGATGCAGCTTATCTCTACTATATATAATCCACAGTCATATATATAATACAAATATTCAAAACGATAGTCCACAAGTTTTAGTCTTTGCTTGGTTCAGTTTTAACTGAAGGGAAAAAACCAATCACCCCAACTCGCATGTTTCTAATGCATAATATAAAATGCAATTGACTCGCAATTCTGTGAAATTCAATTGTTTAATTTGCGCTTCGTAAGTAATGACTCGTCCTTCCAACTACCGGTCGATACAACTTATCTCTTCTATACACATACAATCCATAGAAGTGATCAATAATATAAATGTTCGAAGCAATGCAGGGTAACGAGAAGTTACCATTAAATGAATCGTTCGACGTCCGCGAGTTCCTCTCACCGTCAGCGGCCGGCCGTCAATAAATTCCTTCTCGATAAAGTCATGTGCCAACAAATTTTGCCGGGCTCTGTACGGGGCGCAGCAGCGTGCGCTTGACGCGTGCATCTGCATGCCGCGTCGCGACGATCCCGAAGAAGAAAAAGAAAAGATCGTCGCGCAGTGTCGATGCGCGTACCCCATCGACGGAGTTCCGTAGTTAAATTGGCCCTAAGTGCCGCGCGCTCGTCCCATAACATATTTTCGCGGAAAGATCGTCCGGGGGTTTGTAGTGACCGCCGCCGTGCGAACGTTAATCCCCGTTTCAACACCTTCATTTGCCGAGAGTCCCGACGCCGCGAGCCGATCGCGCTTTACATCGCGCTTCCACTTCTTCCCCGTACCCGGCGTATCACCCAACCGATCGACGAGCCACGGTCCGCGGGGCCCGCTTCTCACACCTTCGCGCCTTCGATCGTCTCCCTCGTTCACCGGTACTTTCGTATGTTTTTCTGGACCCGTCTCGATTCGCCGACTCACCCGAAGGCCCCTTGAGAATTATCATCGCATAATCGTCGTCTCCGTGCCCATTACGATCATCGAATTTACGTTTATCGTACGCGAATTATTTACACTGACCGTGGACATCAATCGTCTGATAAAAAAAATATATATATGTATACATATATATTAAGAAGTCCCACGATGTTGTCGTCAGCTTAATTCGTAATTTTCGGAGCCAATCATTTTACCGACATTTTGCCATAAAGTTTTGGCAATTCGAAAAAATAACGATTTGGCAGTTTGACGATTCGAAAATATGAAGTTTCGGATGTTTGACTATTCGGCCGTAGGAAGATTCGGCCGATGGTAGCTTCGGCGAAGAGATGCAGCTCCGTAACTTTCGTATTGAGGTTTTCATTACGGTAGGTGTCTTTCTTATTCCTTGTTTGCGGAGGAGAGATCTCAGGAAAAGCATTGAATCTCCCGTTCTCTCGGTCCATCCTACGAGATTGTCCCACGCTGTGTACACGGAAGCCCGAGAACTTCGCACCTTTCTCATTGCAGCAGTTTCGCCAGCTGCGGGGTCGAAGGCCTGACCTACGAACAGGACAAATAAATGACAGTTTTTCCTCATTACATACATTAGTAAGGTTCGGTCTGGTTCGTCATCATTCGTACATTTGACAAACTTTTTTTGTCCACAAACGCCCACAATTATTTTGTTCTCAATTTCACAAAAAATATTCCTAAAATTGACAGGAATTTTTGTAAAATTAACGACAAAATAATTGTGGAGGTTTGTGGACAAGAAACGTCGGTACCAATTTTACAGTGCAGACCCAGCCTACCTACCGGCAATGTAACTCCGCAAATCACATCACCGAGAATTGCCCTCTTCTCGGTAATCCCCAACGAGAAGCAATGAATCCAATTGTCGAACGACATTTATTAATACGAGCGCGATAACTCACGAGGGCCTTACCGACGGAGCGCGCGAAGCGAACTTCTTCCTCTCGCTCGTCGGGGACCCGAAGAGCGCACCCACCATCCGTACACGCAATGACCGATGCTCCGCTGCGGGGATGAGCCGCCGCGCGAGTGAGAAAGAAGGGACAAGTGGAAAAAGAAACGGAAGAAACAAAAATGAAAAAAAAAGGTACGAGTGAGAAACCGACGGAGTGGGACAGCGGAGGAGTGATGCTCGCTGGTAACGGCGTGCGAGCGACCGGGCCCCACCTAGACGCGTGGGACCGACACCCACGATCTCCCATCGGCCGGGACTTCCACGCGCGCGTGTGATGGTTGAAGGCGCTCTTACACGGACGCGAGATTGTTACCCACACCTGGAGGAACAATCTCATCCAGGTCCCTCTTTCCTCGATGCATACCCTCGAGAGGAACCCGCTCAGCGTTTTTACGAGGCGCAAGGCAGGGGACAGAACCGACGAACCGTCCTGGCATTAAGGGGAACGGCAAGGCCACGCGCGTACGCCCTTCGTTTCCTTGGGTTTGTTCCATCTCGCTCGGTATCTTCACCGGGCTTCGTTATCTCGAAGGTCCGTAAGCCGCGCATCGATTCTCGTCATTTCCATCGATTTTCCAATCTCCCCTAAAACCGGACAAATTTAGATTTCTTGTTTTGCTTTTTAATTTTTTTTTGAAATAATCTATTTTCAACGTGGATTGAAATTCTTGAATGCGCGCACGCGATGTAACAGTTTGTCTCTGATCTCGCCGATAACGAGAGACGAACGGATAGGGGAGGAAAAAAATGGATTAAAAGGAGAAGACAAAGTGAGGTTTCTCGATATCGAGTCGGCACGAGTCGTCGTGACTCAAGGACTCCGAGGCTCGATGTCCGAGAGGGAAGAAGCGGTCCGGGTCTGCGGCGCTCGAGGCGAATAAAATCCGCGTGCACGGTCGTACGCGATCGTGGGATCGCGAGGGAGTAGCCGCGGCGCGCACGCGAAACCGTCGGGATTCTCGCTTCGTTTTGTATGCATGCACATCCGCGCGTGCGTCGCTCGGTGCGTTATTATTATTTACAGGCGTGCCGAGGGAAACTCTCCGTCTCGCTCTCGAGGCTGCGAGGCTGCGAGGCTCGGGTACACGCGCGAAGCCCGATGACGGACGGATTTGCGAAAGAGAAGAGAAAATTAGCTGGACGCGGGGAAGTTGACGGATTGTATTGACTTCATAGTAATTAGAGGTTCCACCCATGGTACGATGTACGAACATGCGGATACAAATGTACACTGCTCGTCATTGATTCCTGGTGTTTCTGGTTTTTCTGTCTTGCCGGACATTTTGCAAGACGTTCCAGCGAGACGTTCCAGCGGGACGTTCCAGCGGGACGTTCCAGCGAGACGTTCCAGCGAGACGTTCCAGCGAGACGTTCCAGCGAGTCGTTAAAAAATATTTCAAATAACCACATGTAGCAAGGAAATGTATCGACCGCGGCCTAGTGAAGCCTCGAATACATCACGTGGATATCGCACGGAAATATCGAATGTCCACGTACAGATTTCCGGCCAGGTGTGCTCGCGGCGCGAGTGATTCAGAGCTTCGCCTCCTTGAAGAATTTATTTTTAAAACCACTTCCGGCAAGATCACCAATTTCGCGGATTTCCGAAGTGATCGAGCGGAATTTTATTTCGGGATTCCCTGAAAGGCGTCGAGGATCGATAAGCGATCGCGAAGGGGTCATTTCTTCGGGGTTCAGGCCGCGGACTCTCCGGCGCGTGCGAGACTGCACACTCGCATCATCGACTCGAATTTCTGGTTTTCCATTGTCCATGCCTTTCACTCGACGTCTTTTGTACCGTTCGTTTTTTTTTCCTTTCCCGTTCCCTCGATCTTTCGTTCGTCTGTAACTTCTCGTCTTATCCGCTCGCGTAGGGTATTTCTAAGGTCCAGATTGCGAGGAAGACGAGGCTCACTTGTGTGTCGAGTCGTTGCGCCGCACGTGGGCGTGCGCCCCGCGCCGGTTCAGGTTCTTTCGTTCGATCCTCTTATTCTTAGATCGGCTCGGACTCTCCCGTCCTCCGGGCATTCGATCGCCGAGTGAGAGCCGAGTCCAGCGGCCGATTCGTCGGGAAATTGTTTCCCTCCCAAACCCCGCACGCATCTTCCGTTGATCGCCTCGGTGCGTCGCGTTCTTCCTTACCGATCGAGCCGAAACCACCGTCGGATCAATTTACCAGCGAAACGCTCGCCGATCTTTAAATTTTTAATACGAAATAATAAAGAACGATGGGGAAAAGAAGCGTGAGGCAGATGCCCGAAGAGAAGACGAAGGGCACCGTCGTTCGCGATATGATTAATGTGACCGATCGACGCCGGAGCGAGAACCAGTCGGCCCGGCGAAGATCGGTACCGCGGTAAGTCGCGGCCCGACTCGGCCTCAGCCGATCCTTCTTCACGAGCTGGCGGCTCCGGCGGTAAGAAGAGACGAGAGAAAATAAGATAGAGACGAGCGCACGGAGAGAGGCGAACGAGAAACGGACGAGCGGGCCTTCAATTTCCCCTCGAGCTTTTCCAACCTTAGAAAATAACAATGAAAATTATCGTTGTTTATTCTTTGTACCGGGAGATCGAGTTTGATTTTCTGTTTCTGTAATGTTCGGTGTGTGCTTCTCCGAATCGAGCTCTCACAATGAATCATCGAATGCCCACGTGTAAATATCGCGTTGGCGACGAGGAAGAGGGCATCGGGCCCTGTTGCAGCGTAGAAAAGTTCCCTCGCTCGTATGATTAATGTGGCCGATCGAGAGACCGATGAAGTACGCTCAGAGTCTCCGCTGGGTATTGACTCCTCGTCCGGAGAATCGAAATAATCTTATTTGGAGCACTCATATGTTATTTGGAGCCCAATGAATTCCCGACGCAAGCAATATTAATGTGTCCAAAACTGGCGCATCAATATTTCTTATTAAGACAATTTTTTTTTTTTACATATATGATAGGGCGCTTCAAAAAAGACATATTTTTTATTAGCTTCCTTCCCACCTTTTTAAAGTACAGATTTCGATCTCAAATTGCACCTTGCGAAAAATCCTAAGAGCTCTCGACGCTTTACCCAAAAAACGCAGCACCTCTCAAACTCAATTGTCAACGACTCCAAAAAAAGTCCTTTTCGAGAAACACCCTAATATGTAAATATATATATTTTTTGTAATTAAGACTATTTTCTTATTAAAACAGGCACATTAATTAATTTTCCTTATTACCGTTTAAATTCCGAAGATACAACGCCCAATTAACCCTCAGCATGTGAATTCTCGTTTATACGCATTCCCGTCCCCGTATAAATGGTCAAATGCAAATGACCCATAAAAAAATAGACTACGCGAAACTGGCCGACATGCTCTCCGCCGTGTTATCTCAGGGTGCAGATTCTCGCGATTCCGAGATGAAACTCGGATGCTCTGTGCAGCCGCTCGCACATCCACGTACCAATAATAATGAGTACGGTGTTATTTAAACATTTATTTATTTCCTCGTTTGCTTCGAGGTCCGGAGTCCGTGGCGGAGCGGTTTCATGCGCCGGTCCCTCAACGCTACCCGGGACTTTATCGCCTCGTCAGTCTCGCTCGGTCCAGCGCCAGTCGCGGCTGGCAGTTATGTTCCCAGACCGCGTCCGCCGATCGTGTAGCTTCTCACTCTTCGACATGTGCAGCGAGGACCGGACGACCGCTTCGGGAACGTCGCCTGCTCTTATTCTTGTCCGCTCTGCATCGCCGCATCGTCGGTCCCGTGGCCGGACCGTTGTCCGAGCGACTGCTCGCTCGTTTGTTCGCATCATTAGAGGACACTCGCGTGCGGCAATTTGCCACGCCCAGGGTACAAGAATTCGCACCTCTTCCACGGGGACAGGAGTCGCCTCGAACGCGGGAACCCTGAAACTAATCTTGTTCCTACATTCTTTTCTCGATACCAATTTTCTGCAGCCTTGCTTCTTTTTTCGCCGCCCAAGAACGTCCGAAGAACCGGTCGTACTTCGACACTTTCATTGCGCAGAGTTTTACATAACTCGGCCTGGCAAAAAGTTCCCATCACGTTCCAACCCTGTAGAACGTATGTCCGTGGATGTGGAAACAAAATCTCGTTCCTACATCCTTTTCTCAACATCCATTTTCTGCTACCTTATTTATTTCTTGCCTCCGAAGAACGTCTGAAGAATTAATCGTACTTAGACACTTTCATTGCGAACAGTTTTAGATAACTAACAGAATCGACCCTGTAGACCTTAGGTCCGTAGATGTAGAAATGAAATCTTGTTCCTACATCCTTTTCTCGATATCCGTTTTCTGCTACCTTATTTATTTTTTTACTCCGAAGAACGACCGACGAATTTATCGTACTTGGACACTTTCATTGCGAAGAGTTTTAGATAACTCGGCCTGGAAAAAAGTTCCCATCGCGGCAACAGAATCAACCCTGTAGACCTTTGGACCGTGGATGTGAAATTGAAATCTTGTCGATGTCCGGAGGCAGCCATTCATCAGGTACTCGATACAATCTTCGCCATCCGTCACGCGGAAAGGTCACGGTTAAACGTTATTCCCGATATTTTAAGTTTTTTAATTTTCTTATTTTTTCTTGAATAATTGGAGGGTTTAACATTTAACTCGTTAAGTATGTAGGCACTTCTATAATTGACTCCTCACCGAGCCATCCATTCAGCCGGTTAATTAACAGCCTAAGAAGTTCTTCGTTCTGTCGCCGATGGGCGTTCTATAAGACACACGGACCTTGAATAACTGCGTATCCGGCGAGGTGGTTGTCTCGGCCGGTTGACCCTCGCTACTTCGGTGACTTGTCCGAGGCATGGACCCCGAAGGAGCACGCGCGGCGAACGTCTCACCGTCACGCGACCGTTTCGCTCTCCCTCCCGCGACAAAAGGATCGCGTGGATAGGTATTTATTCTTCTCCCGTGGAATTCGGTCCCATTAGCTCTCCGCCGTTCGCTTGTTTGCTTTCCTCGGGACGAGACCCGAGAAGTCGTTTCGGTCTTCAGCCGAGGTCTTTCAGCAATCGAGTATCTTCACACATCTTGTTGCGCTGTGCTGTACTCTAGGAATTTAACGACCGGAAAAAGCAACCAGGAAAAACTCCCAAATTGCCACCTGAAACAAAATTGTCAAACTTCGCATTTAAGAATCGTAGGTTATGCTCTAGAAATTGAACGATCATCGACAGTAACAGCTCCTAAATTGCCACCTGAAACGTATCTAAGAATCGCAGAAATTTAACGACTGGGGAAATTAACAGTTCCGAAATCGTCACCCGAATAAAAATGGTCAAACAGCATTTTAGAATCGCACGTTCAAAACAGGTCGACTACTTTCCGATAAATCAAGAGAACAAGGTTCTGACAAACTGCGGTTGAAATAAATTAGCAACGGGTTTGGCCTCCACGGGACGAGATCCAAGAAGTCGTTGTGGACTTGAGCTGAGCTCTGTCAGCCGATCGAGTATCCTCATCTTGCAACGCTATGCTATTTTCTAGGAATTTAAGGACCAGGGAAATTAACAGCTCTCAAATCGTCATCCGAATCAAAATAGTCAAACTTGGCATGCAAGAATCGTAGGATAAAAATAATCAAACTTGGCATGCAAGAATCGTAGGATCAAAGCAGGTCGGCGACTTTCCAATAAATCGATCGCAAGAAAACAAGGTTCTGACAAACTGCGGTTAAAATAAATTAGCAACGGGTTAGCACCCGCCGGAGATTCACAGCCTTTTTTTATCCGTTTGTTTTTAACGAAGCCCAGCACGACGTCCTCTCGCGCTCGGGTACTAACGAGTCTTCGAGTTAATAATGAATAATAAAAATAAAAAGGACGTCGAATAGCCGCGGTCCCATCGTCGTCGATCTTCCGCGGTGCGGCCTTGCCGCCAGGGATGAGCGTTCCCCCCGCTAGTAGATCGAAATAACAAAAAGAAACGCGACGAGACGCATCTTCTCGGTGTCTCGGGCTGGTCCGGCTCTTAATTAATTCGTACAGTTTTTATCGCGTCGGTGAGGGGGACGCGGTACGATAAGGCGCGTGTTCCCAATACGCGTTTATCGTCCCGCAAGATTGAATATTAAGTCCTGAATACGATACCTATATTCATGTGTCTCCTCTCCGGTCCCGCATGCGAGAGACACAGTGGAACTCCTGCGGAACCGTCGTCACACCCGTCGCGCCACCCCGAAGACCATTTTATTATCGTAGGCCCCGAGGGACGGCGACAATCTCGAATTCCTCGATGACGTCTCGGGAGCAATTGGGCCTCATAATTGACGCGCATTCTTCGTCCCCCAGTTCCGATGTCCGACACTGGGAAAAGTTTCGATGTCGAGAAGTCTTTTGTTGGATGTGACGAAGTAAATATCCACTTGTCGTCAACAAATTCCAGACGAGCGAAATACATTTTTACTTACAACTATGTGGTTAGGCAGTTTTTTTGGGTCAATTAAATTTGATTCACATCAACTAAAATTTGTTACCTACAAATGAATTTATTTCGCCACATCCAACAAAAGATTTGTCGACATTAAGTAAAGTCTTCTTTCGGTGCGTGCGCTCAGTCGGCAGTCTCATTTAAACCGGCTCCAAAGCTAACCCGATTATTCCAGTTATATTCCATGGTCGGTGAACATATCGTCGGTAGAATATGGCGAAATTATTGTCGCTGTACATTGCACGCTATACGGGGCGTTTGCGGAGATCCAAGGGCTTCGGTGGCTCCTGCAGGCGCCGCTGGACGGCGTGCCCTTGTTCGGCACATTTGCAGCAGACGGTGCTCGCCGAATACACGTGACCGTGCAGTTCAGGTGATGCCATTCCGTCGACACCGTATGGGTGCACTTGATCTGCGTTAGCACGCATGCACGAGATCGTGCCGCCGAAGGGCAGAAGACACAGCTTCGCACGTGCGACGACCGCACACACACCGTCCGTGTCCCGATGTTGCGTCCTGAAATAAGAAGCTTCGTTGGTTCGAGGCTTCAGCTTTGAGGTCCCACGGAACGGGCGAGGCGCAGCCTCCGCCGGTCCATCCGGTGTGTTTGTATTTCTCTTCTACCAGTTTCGCCACCCACACTCCGGAACGCTCGGGTTCCAGGCTTTATCCTCTCCCGAGTCTCGCCCTTCGTTCCCTGTAATATATTTCCCGCTAGGTTCGCTACTTTGGTTACGTTTTTTTTCTTCTCCATTGTATTATTTTTTTTAATCGTTCAGTCGGATCCGCAGGTCCCGGGCACAATGCATTCGTTCGTGATGAAATTAAGTTTCTGATTTACGTTCCTGAGACGGGTGCGTGCGGGCCCTCATTGAGGCTGTTTGATTGTTTCGGGGAAACGAAACTGCATGCAGGTATTCTCGGAGGAAGGGAGAGTTAACGACGCGGACAAAGTCGCATTGCCAGTAGTCTCGAAAATTTCCATAGGCCCGATATCAGCGCATTGCACCTTGGCTCATTGTAACTTAAGCCCCGATTAAAAATCAACAAGGCGTTGGAAATGCTAACGAGAAGACAGCAGCGGAGCGAGTTAGGTCGGCCTTCCGATATTGGTCCCTGTCGGTCGCGTTCCAGTTCTCTTGTCGGTGCTGTTTGCGTTAACATAATTACAAAATTCCGCTTTTTACTCGGCGTTTTTCAATCCCGTCGATACAACGGCCCAGCGAAGTCTGTCGGCACGGACCTACCGGTCTTCCGCGGCCTGGGAAACCGATCGCGCAAGCTCCCCGCAGCAGCGAGCGCCCCGTAGCGAGCGTGTAACTAATGTCCGCGATTAAAAGTCAACAAGGTGTCGAGATGCAAACCCGCGACGACCGTCGGCACGGTTACTTGATACGAGGCGGCAACCGGAGCCTTGTCAGTTCCAGTAGAGGCGGAGAAAGGGACAAGCCCGGACTACCTTTCTCCCGTGTTTTTCACGTGTCTTCGCGCTGCTGTAATCTCCTTCCTCTCGTTTCTCGCAGCTCGCAGGGAATATCTCCGGTTTCTCGTTTCGCGGACAAGCCGAATGTACTGCACTCTGAACTGCACTCCGCGGCGTCCCTTTGTGGAGCGGGAGATGCAACTTTGCGATGTTCTTTGTTCAGCGCCGGCTGAGACGAAGCCGGCGAACGAATTCTAGAGATTGTTCCATGCTGGGAATCCATCGACGAATATAAGTTTCAGTCATCTTTAGTGGCAATCTTGTAGACATGTGGAGACACATTTTTACCGCCAGTCACAGCGTCCGCTCATCTTCGATGACGTCTGAAGCTTGCACCATCGCTCATCCGTTGCATTCCTGCTAGAAATTTGTCTCGGCTGATGGCTAATTCCTTCATTTTTTGCACTCGGACATCTTTAGTGAAACTGCGATGTTCTTCGCTCGGTCTTGGCTGAGATCAAGCGCGGTAGAAAATTCTAGGGAATAATCCCTGCTGGGAATCCAACGACGAATATAAGTTTCACTCATCTTTAGTGGCAATTTTACTTCTATATAAGTTTCACTCATCTTTAGTGGCAATCTTACTTCCACACATGTGGAGACACATTTTTACCGCCGGCCACGGCATCCGCTCATCTTCGATGATGTCTGATCCTAACAGCATCGCTGATTCGTTGCCTTCCTGGATGGAAGTTCGTCTCGGTTCTTCCAGTTCTGGATTAGCGATTAGCTGTCGGCTGGTGGCTAAGTCCGTCATTTTTGGGCGCTGAAGTTACATGCAGGTCCCTAAACCTCAAACAAAGTGCAATTTCACGCAAGAGGATTCCATTCGCGGGAACTGACAATCCACTTGCTGCGAATCCTCTCGCCTCGAATGGATTTTTATATAGAGTGCGGGGAATGCGGTATCGTGCCTCCGGATCTCATCCCTCCGCCATTCCTCGTTCTGCCTCTAAGTTCCTCCCGCCGAAGGAACTCCGTTGAGCTCTCCGTCGAGGGACTTTGAATATTTCGAGAGGCCGCGAGATGCCCGCGAAGTAAACCCGGGAGAGAGGCAGAAGTAAAAAAAAGAAGATGAGGCAGTCGTTGGCCAGCCTCCGGTCGTTCGGTCCAGGCGCTCCGCGACCCAACTCTGTGTGGCGTGCCGCGCATCGTTCGGCCGATGGAAACCTCGAGGTGGGGCCGCCGGGAGTTGCACTCCGGTGGAAGTTGGCGAGAGAGCAGGAACGCGGAGAACCCGTTCGGTCGCGTGGCGCGCCCACGCATTGCGTGAGCGCCCGCGCCGGCGGAACAGAGAGATGGGAAACCACAGCTACGCGGCCGCAGCCTCCGACCAGCGGTACACGTACTTTCTTCGGCTTAACTTTACGAAGATGATGGGCTCGAACGGACAATTTTTTCCGAATCACTGCCGCGCTCGGTAATCCTGACCTTCGGGGCTCCGGAAGTATATTACCTTAAGACCAACTGTGAGAAATAAAATACGAGGTGCGTTTCACCGACCCTAACATAGCTGCTCGTTGGTGATGTCGCTATGAGATTGCCCGGCCGCACCTGCGCTAAATACGCACTCGCGCGCAGTAAAATAGGTACCAAGTTTTCTTGTCGACAAACGTCCACAATTATTTTCTCATCATTTTTATAAATATAATTTCTATGTATTTTTTGTAAAATTAACAAGAAAATAACTGCAGACGTTTTTGGACGAAAAAGTTTGTTAAGTGGACAATTTATTTTTACCGTGCTTCGCAACGAGTAATGATAAATTCGCGCAGCCGAAAATGTCCATTTTACATAACAAAATCTTAATTTGACAAATATGTTTTTTGCGTAAAATTAGTAAAAAAATAATTGCGGGCGTTCATGGAAAAAAAAAGTTTGTTACTTGGACACATTTTTTTTTTAGCGTGCACCGATAAGACGGTGGCTGCACGCGCTCGTCTTCCACGTGCGGTTCGCGCGGTCGCGTGTCCGAGAGGAACGTGCGCGACGACGTCGCGCTGATTTTCACGGTTTCCGTTTAATTAGCGTTATCTCCAGTTAAATGCACTCCGAATCTCTCAACCTGTGGCTGTTCCGCCGGTACGCGGGTAGAATAAGCTCCGAGCCTGGGTCATTCGTTTGAGCGCGAATTTGCCGGGACGAGTGCTCGACCATGATTTTGATCCGCCATCGTCGGGCTTATCTGCGGTAATCATCGTGCTCGATATTATTATCCCACTATAGTGCACTTTCTGCCAAGGGATTACGCGCCGCGGCGCGGGCAGATCAAAGTCTCACCGTTTAGCGAGTTCATTCTAATATCACTCTGAAACGAGTCGTTAAAGGCTTATCCGGAATCGCAGAGAGAGAGAGGGAGACGTTCCGCATTGAGAATGACGATTTAATATTTGAACCGGTATATTAAAGGATACGTGTAAGAGGCTTAGCAGATAACGTTACGATGCGGTGATAAATTTCTTGCTCGGTATGAAATATCACCTACACCATACTTATTCGTACATTCAGCCGCCCGAGGAGAAACGCTGCGCTTTTATGGAAATCATTTTATTTCACTCCTCCACGTGAACTGGCAAAGTTATTTTTTTTTTATGTATTTTTTTTTCGGAGATTTATGGAAACGGCTTGACCTCCTTCGCCGCGGAGGAACCGCGCCGAGAATACTTGTTTACACTGGAGCGAACGATGGAACGGGGCGTTTTCGATTGAAACGTAACGCAAGCAATTATCGCGGCTCCACCCACGGCTCTTCCTCCGTGTCCTGTTTAGGGTTTAATTTCCGAGGCGAAGGTCTCGTGGAGTGGCATTATTGCGTGTCTAAACACTGTGATTATCGTGATAAAAGGAACGCACGAGCAATCAGCTTTAGGAGGGAATTTCGTGTGTCTCGAAGAAGAAACGCATGGGGCGCGTGTAAGATGCGGACATGCGAAGATGAGCGGTACGGAATCGGGCAGTCCAAGATTATGCTCCCGTGATTCTCGCTCGGTTCCTTGGGCGAAGATCCGCGCGGCCGCACGAGCTCCCAGCATCGGATGATTTAGGTCCGGTCGAAGAACTCGATTGTGCCGCGGCTCCCATCCACCTCGGCTGGACCTAATTGCCTTGACGCACTTTATCAAATCCCTCGCCAAACATCCTGATGACCGTGGAGAATCCGAGGCAAGCCACACTCCGCAACACAGAGACGATGGGGCGATCTTAATTTATTAATTCCAATCTAATACAATTTAATGAATTTCCGACGACACGCGATGTCGAGGTCGAACCGGAATTTACACTGAGGAAAAAATTAGATAGTTTGGATTGACTATAGTCAGTTTCTACTATAAAACATAATAAAAATATAATGTATTACAATATAGTATATATATGATATATATAGCGAATAAAATTATAGTTTGACCGATAAAATGTATTTCAACAAAAACTATATGGATGGACATTCGCCTAGTGAATTGTTCCATACAATAGAACAAGCTATATATTTTTCCTCAGTGTATCGAAGCTGTTTTATACACGAGCCCTATTTCTTTCGCGGTGATCGGTCGCATTGCGAAACACTCGCGAAAAGGCATTGTGCCGAGAGAGGACTGTCCGGGACACGTGGTAATATATGCGCGTTGGTTCATGTGGGCTAAAGAGGTTGTTAGTCGAAGAGCCGAACGTCGGAAAAGGCGGAGCAATAAAATCTCGGCGATACGCTTTCGCCTCGTTCCCTCGCGACCGGAGTCGGATCTACTTCTCGATCCAGCGGTCTCCGCCGTGCGAGTCCATACGCGATCATTTTCGCGGCCGCTCTGATATACACCGGGCGCAATCGCGCTTTACTACCGTCGCACCGATATTATAGCTTATAAATTCTTCTACGCGCACACGAGGATGAGGCCGGTAGTCTCTAAGAATCCCGCGCTCGACATCATACACACCCCACGGAGGATACAAATGGGGCACTTAAGTGGGATGTCGTTCGCACGTAATGACGCCTTCAAAGCTCACCTACCCGAACGCGCGCGTCGCTCGAGGAGGGCTCGCGAGAATGAAACTGTTCTAATTTTTTTTTTTTCGTCTGAGAACAACGACGTTTATGCGGCTTTTATTGGACATCGTTCGAATCAGCGACATCAATACGGTGCGAAATGATTCAATTTGATGGAAGGGGAACGCAGGGTAATGCGCCATCGCAGCCGAGACTGCAGACTCGTCGATCATTTCCCAGAATGAAAATAGAAGAGACCGGCGATACGAGGGAAGAAGTGGTTCGACACCTCTGGCGACGAAGAAATCGCGTAATCGATGCTCCGCAGCCGAGCCAAGTGCACTCCGTGTCGGTGTGCTTGTTACGATTTCCGGGGACGTCGCGCGAGAGCTGCGAGGGACGTGAAGGCCGGGCAGGGGAGGACGCGAATATAAAACGAAGAAACGATTAATGCCAGCGCCGCAGAACGATTCACGCGTTGCTGCACGCATTCGTACAGTACGATCAACGTCACGGAGGCAGGATTTATGGAACCTCGGTTCTGTCCGTACGGTATGGAAGTACACGCTATCGGAAAACTTCTTTTCGGAGACATATAAGCCATATAAGACGCCTTTATAAGACGTCTAAGAAACGCCTTTTCTTGCACCTCAGGTCCCTCGAGCGGGAGATGATGTGATGCAATTATTATCGGCTTACTGTGTGCTCACTGATCTTTATTTAGACCCTACTTAAGCTATTACGAAATTGCTTATTGTGTCGCTTTTCAATTTCTCTTATTTTTCTGTTTCATTCCACGATTATTCTAAATTAGGTTTAAGTTTCTTTTTAAAGCTCTCTTTACGCTAGGATTCTTAAGGTATTTATACCCAGGGTCTGATAAATTTGCACCTATCGATATATCTATATATGGAGCCAACTAATTCGGAGACATTTTTTCCGCATCGCTGCTTCAGTTATTTTTTCTTTTATTTAAACACTGCACCAGGCTGACGATTCATTCTTCCTCGATACAATTTATACTATATAGATATGATATTATATCTATATATATAATTATACATTATGCAGAGTGCAATGAAACTTCGTGCTTCGCTGCACCTACATTACTACGATGCACTCGAGATTCCGTTATAAATTTTATCATCCTACATGCATCGGACCGACAGTTCGATGGCCACACGAAGATATTTCTTATATTCCTTCGATTCATCCAGCATCCCGTATTTCCATTCCGTATCAAAGTAATGTACTAAAGTCGATATACGACGGTTTGTTGAAACGAGTGCGAGGGACTCGAAGATTTTGTTACACGACCCGAACCAATTTGTGCCGTTTTTATCGTGGCCGGGAACGACGAGCGATATCGCCTCGGGAGACACGCGCGAGAGTTTCCTGCTTTCTCATTAACGACAGTGAATCCCGAATACGATCTCCCTTCGTACTCCTACACAGAAGTCGCTCGTCAGCTCCTCGTGAATTTCGCTACTTCTTTAAACCCGCGCGTACGACTTCTGTCCCGGGAACGCCGATCTGCATTCTTGTTCGATCGACGCGCATGCGCACGCGCGCACACGCGGATCCCGCAATCAAAGATCATACGCAGTACAGTATACCATATTATAATATAGCGCAGTAGTAAAAGAAGCGTACCAAGGTACGACGTAGTAGAAATCAGCCGACAGGACCAGAAATTACGTTGCGGCCACGATCGTATCTGTCGCTCGGGCGGAATTTACGAATGGAATATCGCGACCGATCCGCGGCTCCGTGCGCGAATGTCTTTATCGTCCGAGCTCGTTGTACGTTATATCGCTTACATATACCTACATTCCATCGTGTGCAGATACTCGATCTCGATCTGACTGAAATATCCTCCCTGTGTCGCACACTCGCCTCAGCGTAGGGAAGAGCGGGGCGAAATGGAACAGCGGGGCAAAACGGGATAGTGGGACAAAACGCAATTTTTTAATGACTTCAAGGACAGTGGCGTTGATGATAAGCGGGGCAAAATGGTGCTGAAAATCCGGATGTATCGTTGGGACAAAATTGGGCATCCAAGAATTATTGGGAAATTGAGTTTTGTCCCCGCTGTCCCGTTTTGCCCAACTGTTCCTTTTTGCCCCGCTCTCCCCTACACACACGTGCTCCTTTACCAAGAACGACTTTGTTCGTCGCAATTACACCAGCGACGCATTATTCGAAAATCCACTATAAAATTGTGCCCCGCAATAAAACGGCGTAACAAACGAAGATAAACAAATAAAAGATCGTTGGGAGGATCGCTCGTGAGCGAAGGAAATAAAGAAATAAATGAAACGAGGGGAGGGGGGTGGGAGGAAAAAAAAAAGAAATCTGCCAGAAGTCCCCGCGAAATAACGGGGGTTCGTACCTTGCGGCTGCCCGACTCGATTTCCACGCTCGAGAGCGCGGGTTCCGTCGTTGATCGTATACGTACTTCGGCTGCCGTAAATTCGGCCGAGAAGAGTGCGGCTTTCTCCGCGTGAGACCGCGCCGCGTGGGAGGCTGCTCTCGCCCGGGAGGATGCCGAGCTGGTGTGTGTTTTTCGGCACTCCTCGCACCGGTGCGAAACGGCGCAGCCGGACCGCATCATCGGCTGGACATGCGGAACGGCCAATCGAAATTGCGGCTTCCCGTCGATTACAGTATGCACCTTCTGAATTATCTTTTTATACATAATAATAATAATGATGTTAATAATATCATTATTATTATTATGTATAAAAACTTATATATATTTTAGAAAGCTGTCGATTTGTTTGTTGGTTTTCGGCGAAGCTCTTATTGTAGTGGAGATGAAAGCAAAGTTAATTTACGAAATCTATGCGAGCGAGCGAAGCGCGTCAGCCAACATAACCGCTAGTGATATGTTATTATTATTAGTATCATTATTATAATTATTATTATGAATTGTTTTTGAGCATTTCATCATAGCTTATTGCCTTGAGGGGCGGATCAGGGAGGATGCGGAACGAAAATCGGGTGAGTGTGAGGTCGCTAAAAATGAGCGCCAGCTCGAACAAACGGGAAGCACGACCGGAGCGATTGCTGACAAGCGCCGAGTTCTTAAAAGCGAGAGAGCATCGCTTCGGGCCCGTGGGTTCGAATCAGATAATTTCACGAGCCAATTACGCTATCGGGCGAGGCCCGGCGTCTCCCCTTCGCGGTGAAAACTTTATCGAGAGACGAAGCTGTTTGAGCAATAAAGCTGCCGTTGTCGGATCGGGCAAAAAATTCGCGCCGAGTACCCGAGGTACGAACGAAGAAGTATCGAGATAAGTGAGCAAGTAATAGAGCTGTACGAGTGTGTAAAACCGAGCCTGCTCGACGAAGCCGCCAGGCCACGGTGCAACGTCGCGAGGAAACATTGTGGCGATCCGGACGCCTTCACGGCGCGAACGCGGTTTGTGCGCGAGAACACACGGGGGAGGCAAATTATCTGATGAGAATTTGCATTCGCTCGAAGGCGCAAGATCAAGCGGCGGATGAGTGGAGTTGCAGTCATATTGAGCGTACGAACCGCATGTCATGTACCCTATTCGAGTCCACCGTACGGACTCTGAAAAGCTTTCAAACTGCGCATCGCAGCCTTTTAGAATAAGCTCCGAAGCCCGAAGACCCTGGGATCGAATAATCCCTCGACAACCCTCGATAACGAAAACTTGACTTAGGGTCGAATTTCAAAACGTTAGTTTAAACTTAAGATCGCTCTCGAGATCGAACTTAAGATCCAAGTTTGGCCCCAACTTGATTGCGTGTTTAAAATCTATCTCAAGTTCGAACTGAAGATCAAACCTAAGTACGAAGTCAAATTTGAACGAAGGTTCGAATTTAAGTTGGAACTGAGGTCCGAATTTAAGTTGGAACTCAAGATAGATTTTAAGCACGCAATGAAGTTCGGGCCAAACTTCGATCTTCAGTTCGACCTCAAGAGCGATCTTAAGTAGAAATTAATTTCGTAAAACTAAAGGACCAGTACTGGCACAGCGTGCTGCCGGTGTTCGCCCAACGACGGCCAGTACCGGTCCAGTCCGCCATTCTCACCAGGGTAGTTATCGACGAATTGGACCATTGGACGCGATATTCAGAGCTCGTTATGCTGATTGTACCGCAATTAAATTTGCGGTACGCAAAGGCAAAGCACATAAGCTCCGAAGCCCTGGGGAGTGCATTTTTAACGGAGCGCCCGCTAATGAGTCTTAGCGGAAGGCACTGGATCAAGTTTCCTTTAGCCGAGCTTCAATGATCCAATGGCATTGTACTCCCTTCGCTCGATGAGTTCCTATGTGCCTGCACGCCCGTAAGAGTATTACATGCAGTACGGTCGGCATGAATCTCAGCCGGCTGCTGGCCGCGAACGACGAATTATGTTGGCTCATTTGCATGTTTGATACGTTGCTACAGCATCCCGGAGGAAACGGGCCTCGAGTTGAGTTACGTTACGATGTGATACACATGCCTCTGCTTACTACCTCTAAGTATCGTTGTACACAGACTCCGAGGGTATTTATAGGACATAATTTTTACTCGGTTCAAATAATATCTTATTTGATTCAAATAATTTTTTACCTGTATCAAATAATAATTTACTCGGTCCAAATAATTGTTCACTCGATTCAAATAATTATTTACTAGGTTAAAATTATTATTTACTCGATCCAAATAATTATTTATCCGATTCAAACGATTGTTTATCCGCATTCACAACATATTTATTTGCGAACCATCTGACCAATGAATTATTTTTTAGTGCACAGCGACCCCGCGTTTCAGTTTCTTCCTTTTCGGTCGTGAATTACAAAACGCACGCGCGTACGCTGCCGCGAGCGAGATGAGGTAAATTGTCGCCAGGGCGCACCCCTGTTTGCATATATTTGCCGGGTATCGCGCTAGCGACCCAGCCCGAGGAAACCGCGAGTCGCCGAGTCGCGAATGTTGTTTGAAAATAATTTAGCTCGGGCTCGAAAATAATTTAACTCTCCCTCTATTCGTTGTTTCCCCTCCCGCGGCGGAAGGGTCTCGTGGCGGACGTGCGTACCGCGCGTTAAACCGCACACACTCTCGGGGCACTCGGTGCGAGTGGCGCATTGTGATCTTTATCGCGCGGGATGCATCCAGCTTGTACGACAATATTATTGTGTACTCGGATTTGCATACGTACATATATATTCCCGCGGTGTCGTCGGACGGTAACGACAGGGGCGGGGTATAATGCAGCGTGCGCCTCGTTCATAGTTTAACAGCGCGTACTGCGTTCTGCCCTTCTTCGCGAAGCGCAGTTTCTGCCACCCGGGACTCAGCATCGAGCTCTCCGTTTCCCATCTTCGCCGGTGCGTCACGTCGTCCCGACACGTAGAGTCATGAAAACTCCGAACCGACACTTTCGTCTCGCGTACTCGTGCCATATTCCGTCTGAAAGGGTATTCCGGCTCTCGAGGATTCAACAGGTTGGCATTGCGCTCTTTTCTCGCTCGGAACGACCTCCTAAAAATCCTGAAGCACGCGGGTGGATTTTCCTCGAATTGGCGGAATAATACAAAGATATAATTCGTCAAGACGTTACTCACAATAATGAATTAAAACGTCGACTTTTCTCAATGTTTTTTAACGCGATGCGATGGAATAATAAATGACTCGCGCGAACGGTGCTGGCCGATGTTGGCCGAACGGTAGAGGACGCTGTGCCAGTACCGGCCCCGTCTGCCGCCCCGACTAGGAAAGATTCTTGAATCAATTCACTCGCCGCACACATTACTCGCAGTAACACATCGATCAAAAGCTCGAATTTTCTCGATTTTTAATAAATGGGAACCTCTCGGAATAAAAGAATAATAAAACATAGCGGAAAATGAAGAGCCCGTCACGTCTCATCACATATCGGCCGGAGAGAAATTGCTTTCGTTAAGATTCGTGAATCAATTCGCTCGTTGCGGGCATTACGTGCGGCGTAGATAAATTCAATCCCGTGGACCATTAAGAATCCTACGTGAGCATTCGCGTCCCGTGTCGTTCGTCTCATCTCGCGGGCGGGCCCTCGCGCGATGCAGTGTGCTTCGCCGTTCGCGGTCTCCGCGCCGCGCGTTTGTTACGCACCCGGGATACGTACGGCAGCCCGCTCGGCGGAGCCGTGCGTGGGTGCCGTTAATGGGAAGCGCACATAGAAACAACCGTGCCCATATTTGTTCGCTATTTTTTCGCTACCCGGCGACTTCGCGGGGCTCTCCTCGCATTATTCTCTCCGGTACACTGTTGTACCGCGCTCCTCGCTTTCCCCCGGCGATCCGTTATAATACACTACCGTGCCATTATATCTTGTTCCCTGTTCGTTACGATCTCGCCGCGTTCCGCAGCTCCGCGGAATTGAGATTTTACCCCGTGCGCACTTAATCAATTCCACTCGGTGCGACTTTTTCGACGACGGTGACTCAATCAATCGGTCGGATGAATTATTAATTGGAACGCTCGGAGTCGCGAGGACGGACTTTCTGCCTCCGCGCACTCGAAGTCACGCACGGCGGAGCACACAGGTACCGTAATACGCGTCGTGAATCGCGCTGGGTCTATTGTTATACTTTGAGTAAATGTTTGCGGAGCTGCGCGTTTCGTATTTGCGGATCTCCCGAGAGGAACGACTCGGAGGCGACGCTGCACGGCGCACTGGGAAGAGAATTTATTTGATACAGGAAATCTTTTGTTGGATACGGCGAAATGTACCTTTGTTGTTAACAAATTTCGGTTGAGTAAAGTTAATAAATAAATTTGCGACCGAATGGTTTAACAGTTTTGTTTTGGGTCAATTAAATCTTATCTGGTTCGACTGAAATTCTTCGTGTAGAAACTAATTTCGTAAAACAGGAATGCGAATTTTCGTAAAAATAATTTTGTCAAACGACTCGTTTGTTACTTATTTGAACATACGAACCTGTCCTTTTATTTCCCGTGTCATTGACAATTTTAGTTTGGACTTTTGTTTCTAAAACTAGAAAATTAACAAATAAAAAATTGTGCACGTTTGCGGACAATAAGTTGTTGCCAAAAGTAAAAACTTTTTTAAATGTGAAAATAGATAATAAATAAACCCTTTTCTCCGTGCACTTATCCATTCATGCTCGTTCCATGATATAAGCGCTGCAATCGCAAATCGGAAATTCGCGTATAATGTGTGTAAGGAAGTATGTTCGTATTTGCATCAGAATCGCACTCCACCATTATGGATAAACGTAATGATCCCGTTGGTAGAGATCTGTGGTAGAGATTCGCGGGTTCCGCGCATGCGCGCGCCATAACACTCGTGACGCATAGCCGACAGTGTATCGCGTACGAGCAAACACTTGTTATGTTGCACGGTAACGTTCGGCATTTGAAGTTCTCGGGAGGCGAAGAATTCAGTTTCGACGGGGTAGCAGCAGCGATCGCTGCTCCTCCCCGAGTATGCGCAGGCACACCGACACGGCAGTAAATTTCATGCTAAGCCTTGCGCCGTACGCACGAGGCGATTTGATTTACGCGTGTAAGAAGACGCGCTCACAGAGCCCGCAGTACTGCGGGAGTTTCGTGGGGTGGCCCTCTCGTTGGCAGCGGGAATTATCCGGGATAATGCGATGAGCTCTCTCATCGGCGGTAGGTAGACACATAACCGTGCGATGTGGAAGCTCGGAGAGACGAGACGAGCAGGAATAAAAGAAGCGGAGAAGGATATAGAAGGAGGAGGACCGAATCCTACTGGCGTAGTTACTGCGGGCTCGTGAAATAAATTAGAAAATGTTTTATAGCTCAATAGACCTTGGCCGTAATGTCCGTGCCGGTACCCTTCGCGGCGATATGTTTAATTCTCCGTGGCTGGGCAGCGAATTTCGTTCCACGTACCGATCTGCTCTGCGATACAAGAGAGCACGCTGCGAAGGATCCACCGAATACAGCAGTTCCCGAAATAAAGGTCCCAGGGTATTTCCTAGAAGAAACCCCGAAAGTCCCCGAGATAGGACCGTGGTAGCGGGATTGCAATGCGAGATCAGGGAGATCATGACTGGAGGACGGGACTTCGCGAAAGCGTCTTTGGAATCCTACGTCCAACTTTGGAATGTACCGCTGAATCTCTCCGGATTTCTTTTATGCTTCTTGCGCTTGCGGGCAGTAACCATAACCCTTCTATTCTTCGCGTGTCCTTCCGAGGGATCTCCAGCGGACGCAGCCTCGGACGTCGGTATTTAATTTTTTCTTTTTTCTCCGTTATCTTCCTTTCGAAAGAGACTCCCCTCAGGATGCGGCTCGTTATTCGAGTATGCGCGTATACGCGATGTCCAAAAGCAGCGGAACACTCGTAGCTGATGCCATGGCGGTGGCCGTTGCTGACATTTTTATGCTCCGCCGCGTTCCAACCACCGAACGACTGACCGAGAGTTCGAGAGGCGAGAGGGAACTTCGCCCGGGCCGCGTCAATCTGTCGGTTAACGCCAATTTACGATGATTCGCGGCAAACACGATTGATTTTCTTATCGGTCGCCGCTCGTCCTCTTTCACGCCTGCCAGGCGAGAAAATATGGCGCGAGACGTGCGAGTGTACACGTGCTGTGTCGTAAGCACCGGTGCTCGGGGGACGAGATGTGCAACCACATCGTTGACCGTCGACTGTCCAAAGAAGGACAGCTCTTGTGAGTTCGGGTAAGAAGTGCTTCCGTTAAGGTACGATGGGAGTTTTACGTACGAGAACCTTGCGAACCTTCCGAGAGAGGGCCGCATTAGCGAATTCCGGTAAGGAGCGCTCGCGTCAAAGCTCGACGGGGTTTTCCGTACCAGAACTTGGCGGACCGTCCGATAGAGGGCTGCATTAGCGAATTCCAGTACGAAGCGCCATCGTCAAGCTACCGCATCGTTTCGTAGCAACGAAGACCTTGAATCCGGAGTAATTCGGTCGGCTGTGAAATTAGAAGAAGCACTTGTAAGTGCAAACGCGACGTTGTCTCACCGCGCTTCACTAGCGAGTATAATCTTTTTATGAATGACCCGCGCTGTCCTCTCGAGTGGCTGATCGATGCTCGCGCTTGCGCTTGCGCGACCGGATCGAAGTCGTTATATCGGAGGATCGTCCCGTCTTGCCAGTTGGCTCGTAAAGTCGTAATCGACTCTCCGAACACGCCTAGATTCGTCATCGAGCTCTCGAGAGCCCGGTATACCGGTTCCCCGAGAACTCCACACTCGAGACTACACACTCCGTGTCTCGGTACATTCGTGAGAGACCAAACAACCTCACCTTTGATTCTCTAAGTCTTCCCCGAGGACTTTCGTTTCTGTTTTGACGGATCAGACTTGCAAATCCCACGGTGCGGATTTGGCTGAGGTGGTCCTTCGACGCGGCTGGAATAGCTCTACCTCGATCGTTCGGATAACTGATCGGCTTTGACGGGATTAAAATTCGATGAAATACAATATTTTGCATATGAATGCTCTTACACAGAGAGCGATAGAGTGAAGCCCCGGAGACTCGCCTCGGCGTTGCCAATATTTATCGGCGCTTCTCTCTCCGCGCGCTAATGGAACTTCCGTTTAGACGTCGGCCCATCAATTTGCATACCACATTGACGCCCGATAATATATCACATGTATAACACGTCCACTCGCCGCTCGCCTATATTTCTACAAAAAAAAAAAAAACATTGAAACAAAAATTGATGCACTTAATTTATTCTTTTCGTTTCAATCGTCGTGTTAGATAGAAACGTCAGGTGATTCACGTATCGAGTAGTGTAACGCGGTACGTGCTCGGTATACCCGACACGCTCTTCGTTAGGCCGTGGAACGTTCGTCGAACGAGATCGGGAGAAACCAGACGCGCTGATGTCGGGCACGCGGTACGCGGTTACCGGTAGACAAGACGCGTACCATTGCCAAGCTTCTCGCTAATTGGCTAAACAGTATACAGGCACCGATTTATAGAGCGATTTACATAGGCCGTAAGGAATTTGTTGTCCACGATTTGTTACACCTGCTATTAAATGCGGCCATTACTTCTGCCTCGGGTACACAACGCTCCTCGATTCCGTCTCTGCGTTTATCGATCGGACTGATATTATTCAGCTTATATCTTAACACAGACATATATAATGTTTATAGATTTATGCCCATGCGCGTTTACCGTCCACCATGAAACTGCTTTTACCAGCGCGGAGGAATCCGTGGGAAAAGCTTACACTTCATAGTTATGATTTCAACGTTATTTCACCTACGACACGGTACATCATTGGCTTCTTCCACGCAGCACGAGAACGACCATCCCTCATCAACGATGTCACGTGACGAGGTTGTATCAATTATCGGCAAAGACGTTGTCCTGCGACGCGGGGCAGCCAATGCTGGTTCGGCTAAACTTCATTAGGGATCGCGGAGAAGCGTTGACTCCGGTTGAATCTAATGTCGCGAATAAATCTGGTCCCGAGTGTTGATACGCTGTTGCGAGACTCAGGTGTTGGTGAGTCCGTCCTGTGGGGCCTCGGGCGGCTTCTTCGCCTTCTTTCCCTTCTTAATGTCCCGTGCGGGATCCCACGCGGAAGTCATCGTTCGACTTCGCCAGCACGCCTCACTCCGGTGGGACGTGGAAACTTAAGCACATCTCGCATGTCTAATAATCCTCGATCTATCGCCGCCGCCCATTCGATTTAGCCGAGAGATCGATTACCGAACGGTTTTATAGACCGCGTCACACCGTCCGACACCGTCGCCGCTTATCAACCGGCTATGTGAATGCAATTTATTTCGCGACGCCATTAGACACTGCCATCGGAATCGTGGACCCTGATCTATGTGATTTATATTAATGCATCGGTTATAGTCTTATTATACATGGTAACTTGTAGTGATCGATTAGTGCCAGATCGCTCGAGGTTTCAGCTACTGCGATACCTAAGGAACGGTGCTGAAATCATAGTACAGATGCGTCCGGCTATGAACGTTGGCTTCCTGGCCGTCTCGAGATCCTTCTGACCTAACGGCAGGTGGGAAAGAGAGAAGTCGAAAATGGTGCCTTGTAGGGATTGATTAGTGCGAGATCGCCCGAGGTTTTACCTACCTAAGGTACGGTGCTGAAATCATGTACAGATGCGTCCGGCCATAAACTTTGGCTTCCTGACCATCTCGAGATCCTTCTGACTCAACAGTAGGTACGAAACAGAGAAGTCAAAAATGGTAAACTTTCGTGATCGATCAATGCGACATCACTCGAGGCTTTCAGCTACTGCGATACTTAAGGTACGGTGCTGAAATCACAGTACAGATGCGTCCGGCCATAAACGTCCGCTTCCTGGCCATCCCAGGATCTGACCCAACAGCAGGTACCAAAGAGAGAAGTCAAAAGCGGAGCCATTCGGCCCCGCGCTATCGGATCCCAGCCGATAAATTAATAAACACCGTTTTGGCCTGCGGGGGAGATCGCCCGGACGCGATATTAGCGTTTATTAATATTATTTTTTCTTTATTAGCCGGAGCGAAGAGTCGCGCCCACCGTGAGCGCTCGCGCGCATGCGGTAATCAGGGATCTGTAATTAGTCGAACATGCTGTCTGTCCGTGGCGATTTATTCTTGCGCCTCGGGGGCCGGAGCAGCATTTTAGTCCCATGCCCCCAACCCTCCTCGTTCATTGGGCACTCTGTACCTTCCTCCCTTCCTCTTCATTTTTTTTATTCCTCTTAAGTTCTCCTCGCTCACAGCCCAAAAGTCCCTGACTTTCGATCCTTCGGCGCTGCCGTTTTCTTCGCCGTAACACTCCACGACAACAAATTTGATCGACACGCTAATTTTTACACGCACCTTTTTCTATCGAATCGCATTTCGCCAGTCTAAAAAAAAATACTGCAATTATACTTTGTCAATTTTTCCATTGAAACCTCGCGTCACGGGACCACCGACCTGACGCGAGAATTAGCATTCACATAAATTGTACGCGCTATGTGTCCTCGAATGTTTCCCCGTGTGCGCGGCTTATCGTTAAAATGACTTATCGCTCGAGGGAGAGGAAGGTAGGATCGTCAAAGCGGAGAGAAGGGAGGAGGACGCCTATGCATGCGCGAAGGACGAACCTTCTAACGACCCAAATTAAGTCAGCGCGCCGGTCATTTCTCCTCGATCGTATTTTATCCGGGACGTTTTCCGGACAGTCGTTTATCAGTCTCGGCTCAACTTTTTTACTGCGCCGTCGTTAATGCAGCCCGTGCAATGGTCCTCCTCGAGGGTGCGTACAGCGTCGCAATCGTGGTAGAAACTACCCTGATGGGAATGACACGCACAACAGCCGGCGGACGTCGGCCGAACGCCGGCCGGAGCCGCGCCAAAGCCGGCCCAGTGTTTCGCTCCCATTAGGCCACTCCTATGCATCATACAATGTAAAACGGAGATCCTCAACAAGCCCGGACGACGCGTGAAGTCCCGATAAGACTCGTCACAAACTATCCGTCCCGTGCAATTCACTCCCCACATCTCGTTCCTCTCTCCTCCGACGTCCGATAATCCCAAGTGGCTCAACGCCGCGACGATGAAAGTACTTTTCCCGCAGCGAAGATTCCCGCCTTTAACGACCTCGGCTTTCTGATTTATTTTCATTCGAGACTGCGTATCTCTCACTTCGGCTTCGTCACTCCCCGTCGCGGACTGTGTCGCGGTGGATGTAGACACCTTACACCCACGAATCGAAGTTGCTGGAGCGTGCGCACCCATCGCCGCGCGCGTACAACACCGCACATATTTATACGCCGAAGAAGACGCGAAACGAAGCCGCGAGTATAGAGAGGAGTTTATAACTCGGGCGATACGAGCGGGTTGAAATATCGCTTTCGTCTCGGCTGGAAGCGGCGTGCCTTGGCGCAGTCGATGGAAATTGGTTGTGAAGTAGATAGCGGATAGTGCTAGGTTTCGAAGCGGGTATCGCGTGTACAACGAGGACGTACGCGCGGTGGCTCGTTCGCTGAAGTGCGCGAAGTGTAATCTTCGGCGCGGCGAGACGAGACTTTGAGATCCGTCCGAGTGCGCTAGCTCGCGCGGCGAAACGCGTCGTCACTCGGCCGAACGGCCGGTAAATCCTCGGCTATTCCAATATCGGCGATACGAACGGGCCGTCCTGCCCCGCGACTGCGCGGATGCAGACGGTAAATGTCGAATACGTCACACGTGGAAGTTTCATCGGATTAGCTCGCTGGCAGTCACACCGGAGCTCGTGTGCAACTTCCGCGAAAGCGACGATGTTACGGTCGGGAGATGAAGCGCCAAAATGGAAACGAGGACGAGAGTCCGATGGGATAATACGCTTAATCCCCCGGTATTCGTCGGATCTCGCGTGTATGCGCGGGAAGTTACGAGCTGCATAATGAGGGAGAATGAATTACGCTGATAAGGTCGCTGGTTACAAAGGCTCCATTTCTGGGTTACTACTGTTAGAAAGTTGAGGGCGGTGAAGCGAGGGTGGAATAAACGCGCTTTACAAACGATGTGGCATTTTCGTACGCGGATTAAAAATGAATCATGCATGATCATTCCCTCCTGGGACGCCAAAAATCAACATACAATTGAGCAAAAAGAAAAATAAAAATAACCATGTTCCTCGATAATCGAGAATATCGCACGATCGGCGAAAGTAAGACCACGCGCAGCAGAATTTCATTCCCAAAGGAGCCACGTGAGATATGAGATAGGGAGAAAATGATCCGCGCAAAGGCCGGCCACTCGCGCCCAAGAGTCGGGTGCATCATGCTCACGGACGAACTTAATTTAGGTTATTACGTTGCCGTGCTGGCGAAGGAGGCATCGGGCGATAAGTCATTTCTGACGATAAGTTACAAAGGGCGTGAGCGGAGCGAGAGGAAAGAAAAATGTGAGATAAGCACGAAGTCGCGAAGGCGAACAAGCCTGTACGGTAAAAAAAAAAAAAAAAACATTGCGTACACCGAAGTATAGTTGAAAGGTAAGGAGGGTTCTACTTTGCGAACGAGAAATGTTTGTTAAATTCACAGAGCCTCCTTCACCGTGCGCCAATGATTGGACCGATTTTTTTCACATCCATGTGCGTATTCGATACGCGTACTCGAGTACAACGAGTACGCTGTACAACAAAAAGTCGCCGTAACTGTGCACAAGTATCGTGCCAGCTCCGGTACGGCGCCGGACCAGGATGGTGAAGCTGACGATGGTTTCTCACTTTGCGGCGGAAACTGTCCAACAGACATTGTACTCAGCCGGTCAGCTTCACTCTTCCAAAGCGGTATTTACGCGTATGTTCGGCACGCTTTATTGTAAGGAGGTTCGCTCGCGTACGCCGTTGAACCCAGGATGGTAAAGCTGACGACGTTTCTTACTTTTCGTCGGAGACTTTCCAACAGACATTGTACTCAGCCGGTCAGCTTCACTCTTCCAAAGCGGTATTTACGCGATTACTCGGTACGCCTTATTGTAAGGAGGTTCGCTTGCGTACCGCGTTGAACCCAGACGGTGGAGCTGATGACGATTCCTCAATTTCTGCCGGAGACTTCCCAGCACACATTGTACTCAGCCGGTCAGCTTCACTCTTCCAACGCGGTATTTACGCGTATACTCGGTACGCTCCGCGGCAAGGAGGTTCGCGCGTGGACGACGGTATGGAAAGGGAGGGAAACACACGGCACGGTTGTACGCGGCGTGCATGAAATACGATGAGAGAGTGCCTCGGGTGCGAGACTTATGCTAAGTACGCGCATACAACCTCGCGGAGCCGTGCGTGCACTGATCGCGTGTAACTTACCCACGCACGGAAACGCATCGGTGGTGGAAAAAGGGTGGTTGGTGTGAGTGAGCGTGGAACACGCCAGGGCGGGGTATGCATCATCCTGCAGGGTACAGCGAACGGCTCCGACGAGCCGGTCGATGTACCAACGCGGACGGGCGCACTCACACCGGTGCTACCGGCCCGGTACCGCGGCCAGAGTTCCGCTCTGATGCCGACCGAGGTATGCGTATTCCAGGTGTACGCGCGCATATTACCCCGCTCGGGAACCGAGCGTACGGACCCTCCGGCGTTCCACGTTCCGAGTAATGTTTCTATTTTGGATTCATTTTTCTCGTCCTTCCACCGAGGAATATTATTATTACGACACCGAGAAAAAAAATACATAGTCGGAGCGACCGTAGGAACTTTTCACTATGAAATATAATCCCCTGAGGGAACGTCTATATTTTACGGGGTCAGTCCGGGTGATGTGGTCATGGTTTTTTGAACTACGAAAATTGGAGCTTCAAAGTTTTTAAAAACCTTTGAATTTTGGTCGTATCCAACCCTGGAAATATTGAACTGAGGTAATTCACTCAGAACTTTCGACGTCTTCGAGGCGTGATTTAATTCAGTTCCATGAATAAGTACTTGCGTTCGGCGATGTCATCTGGACACTACCGGTGATTTGGTCAGAGTAATAATGGGGGTCGATTAGGCCTAGAGAAGCATAGAGGGAAGGCACAATACATGTCTTAATATATCTCTAATAATATATATATATATGTTCCCTTAGGGAATTACTCCGTATAGTAGAAATAACTATATATTTTCCCAGTGCATTCTTACGCGGTACTGAAATCCCGAAAAAAAAACGTAAAAGAAAACTAAATCGGAAAATTAAATTTTCACATCTTTTCCTCACCCTCGGCATGAGACTTCAAAAATAAACGGAGTGAGGACGGCGCGTTGCTCGCTAGTGTATCTCGCGGAGGCGTGGGCGCTCCGAGCTCTAGCTCGTTGTACCTGCCGGTCTTTATATGGGTTTCGATGGGTTCGAAGGTAGGTACGTAGTACGCACGCTCGAGGATAGCACGCAACACGGTAGTGGCGGTGAGGACGACTCGTACGTGCCGCGGGGGCCGGGGCGTCAAGGATCGCGCTACCGTTTCTTCACTCCCGTTCTTCTACGAACCGGCTTCCTCGACTATCCATATTTTACCAACTCCTGCGCCAACTGACAAATTATTTCCACATTTTACGGTTCGGCGGAAAGTCGATTATTGAATCTTCGTCGGGCGACGAATAAAATACACACCACATTAAATCCATTTGATGCAAAAAGATTCTACTGCGTAAAATGGATTTAATTTAAAGTGCTAAGTCTTCGCGATAAATATTCACAAAAAAAAATCATCAATCATTCAAATACCAATGAAAAATCTCGTAAAATCCCTATCCGAGATAAGTATCGGATTCATTAAAGATTCATCAACAACTAGGAGTGTTTGCGTTACAGTAGCGCTTGAGGAATGGCGTTTGTAGGTTTATTTTTTACCGGCTACAAGCATCGCCAGAACGATGCCAGGAATTCGATTGCGAGAGCGACGTTCCTATGTGACAAATGAGGCAAAAGGTCTGAATGGCTGCATGCAGAAACGCGAGCGGCGAGTCAGGCGCGCGCCAGAGAAAAGCGAACAAGCAGATCTGTCAAGGGGAGAAGTAATTTGATGCAAGAGGATTCTATTTGCGAGAAATGACAATCCGCTTGCTGCAAAAGGACGCTCTTGCGTAAAATGAAATCTCGGTTGGTGTGTTAAATCTTCGCGACAAAAATTCTCAAAAAAATCATCAAAAATTCAAACATGTCCATTACGGAATGTTCTTTCATTAAACAGTAAACAAAAATCGGGAATGTTTGCGTTGCAGTAGCGCGTGAGGATTCGCGCCTGTGGGTTTGTTTTTTTTTCCGGCGTCAAGCATTGGCAGAACGATGTCCGGAATTCGATTGCGAAAGCCACGTTGCTTTATGACAAACGAGGCAAAAAGTTTGAATGGCTACATGTAGAAACGCGAGCGGAGAGGCGCGCGCCAGTGAAAAGCGAACAGGCAGATCCGTCAAGGGGAGAAGTCAAGGGGAAGCATAACCGGAGAGGGACCGAGAAAGCGTCGAGTCCCCGATCTCTCCCCGTCCCTCGGACATTACTCAAATAACTCTTGACAAATATATAAAGGTTTAACGATGTCGGCATTACAAGCGGCATGCACGCGAGCGTTTAAGTCGCTCGGTCGCGCGCACACTCTCCCCGCACACGGTACAGGTATCAAACCGTGGATACGTACACGTACGTCCGCGTGGCAGAGATCCCGGAGCCTGGCCCGAAGCGGAGATGACTCGCGAGATCCCGGAGGCAACGCTCCGCTCATAACTCATCCACTCGTCCCTGGACGTCAGCGACGAATGTTCGGCCTTCTCGGCAGGCGTCAGGAATCACGCTTCCGGTTCTTCGAATTCTTGCTCATCATAAAAAAAATAAAGAAATTAAGAAATTGTAGTTTTGCGATCCTAGAGCGAATGAACGGTCACACCACGAAAGTTGTGTCGGAAGCGATTACGACAGCAGCACGAGCTGAAGGCGAGTGTCGCCCACTTCTCCAACCGCGGTCGGAAGACTGCTTTTTCGTACTAGTGTGACGCACTGCTGAAAAAAATGCAGTTGAATCTACTGAACATTTGGCCGGGGACCTTCAAATAAATATTTTGTTGGTCGACCCAAATATTTTAATGCCTCAAAAACAATTTGGTGAAGTAACTAGTGAGATCTGCACATGCGCAGTATTTTTCTCACGCCTTACGAAAAAGCGCTCCTTTTACCACGCGTTATCAAAGGTACGAAAAGTGGGACTTTTTGTGCACGCGTTACAAAAATAGCCTTAAGTTTTTATACATCGCTATTGGGGAGATATGCAGAGGCTTATCGGCATTGAGAAACATGCCACCGTAACAAGCGGGAATCGTCGCGGAATCGGAGGGTGCAGCAGGAGGAGCGCGAGTCCGGATTGACGAGGCTAGACGGGATAGCACATGCGCGAGAATATTATCCTCGCGCACCTACCTGCGTTCCGGCGCGGAGCTGCGACACGTGTGACTCAAACGAATCGACTTAGGCGGCCCACGCTCGGTGTCCCGAGAGATCGAAGGATACAGAAGAGACACCGTTGCCGGATTCGTCAATGGCATTACGGAGTACGTGTACACTCGGGACTCGGAAATCAGGACTATGCGAAACGCATATCCGCTAATAACGTCCCCCGAGGTTTCTCCGGCCTGCGATAAGCGACTTACGATCGCGAGGACGAACAACGCGCCGCTAAGACTTCCCGAAGAACCTGCTTAACACGAGAGGACCGCGATAAAGAGCCCGTACGTACACCCATTGAATATCCTGCCGATCCAAGTGCGCTAAGTTTCTAAGGACATTCCGAGGCTCGTTCCGATAATGAGCACACAGAGCAACGGGTGGGACGATTTTTAAGCATCAAACTGGTTTAGGTGCTACGAGGTCAGAAACTTTCCGCAACGCCGACGATTTCGCTCGGAGGAGATAACGGGGATAAAGGATCGCCAATAAGGTGGAAACTTCTTTTTTATCATCGTCAGCTCTTTACAGCGAAAAATAAGAGCAACAAACTGGCGAACGAGAGTTCAAAGTTTGCCCGCTTGCGCATAGTTCACGCGGAGTTCGCATTGCTTGGAGGAACGATTAAAAAAATATATATACAAATAAATAAATACAAAATAAAGAAGACGCGGCCGGGGGCGAGGTGAGCGCCAAATCGATAGCCCGCGATCCATTAGCCTCTTCTCGGGCTCGTTAAAATCGTAAATCCCATCAGCACGCGCGGTTCTTGTGCCGGTGGGTGTACGCAGTCTTTCACGGTCTCATCCCGGCTTTCTTAACCCGGCGCTCACCCCCGCTAGGCGAGCGAGAGAGCCGGCACGACGGAGAAGAAATCCGAGGAGCGAAGATCGAGAAGTGAGGTCGAGGCAAGAGGAATAAAGGCGGCGGGCTGAAAACGAGAAAGACGGACGGAAATGAAAGAATGGAGGAAAAAGAAAAAGGACGGAGCGGAGAAACGTGGCGCTCCGATGCTGCGTGGCTCGGCGTTGCTCGCGACTTCGCTGGATCATTATCGATCGACATGAATTGCAAGCCGGGTAGATCGGCGCTCGTTAAGCCTATATCGATTGGATCGCCTTATCTCACCGGCGCGACTAGTTCGCGCGAGTTGTCACCCGCGGTGGCGCATTTGCCAGTTTCAGGCACGCACATAGGTACGCGTTGCATTGGACACGCAGGTCCCGCCGAAGTGGATGTCCCAATCGTTGATCGAGCATTGGATCTGAACAATGCCAATAGGAGTCTTCAGTATTTTCACCAAAGGATCGAGTGAAAAGCACCTGAAAAATCTTTCATCACCCTCAATGTCAACGCCGCTATTGTCATCGAAATACGAAACCGACTTCAAAATTATACATGAATTGCAAGCCCTGTAGATCCTCGCTCGTTAAACCTGTACGGATTGGCCTTAACTCACCGGTGCGACTAGTTGGCGCGAATTGTCACCCGCGGTGGCGCATTTGCCAGTTACAGGCACGCAAATAAGTACGCGATGCATTGGACACGCAGGTGTCGCCCAGGTTGATTACCCAATCATTGATCGCTCATTTCTCCTTAACAGTACGACAGGACTTTTTAGTTTTTCCACCAAAGCATCGAATAACCATCGAAATACGAGTCCATCTTAAAAATCGTACCTTCACAATTGGAGAAAAAACGATTAGGTTCGTGTGCCAGTCGCGTACACCGTGGCACAACAAGTGTGCCAATGGGAACCCACACATTACGTGTCGTCGACTGGCGATCGTGTGGATACACGCCTTGGGGGCCTCGTGAGTAGTGGCTATAGTGGGAGTTGCTTCTTGTATTTCCATCTTCGTCATGCCGCTGCCTGCCATCGCGCACACTTACACACGAGCGCACAATTCCCCCCTCCCCCAACCCCCCACCCCCCGCCCGAGTCATCAGCATCTCTCTCGTTTCGTTCTTCCACCCTCCCTCGAATACTTGGCATCTACATATCTTCCGTTCCCTCTCCCGTTCCTCGCTTTCTTCCCCTACAAACGCACACACACGTCCACACACACGTCCACACACACGTCCACACACACACACACACACATAGGCTTTCTTCTCACACGTTCCCAGTCAGCCTGACGGTGTTCCGTCTCACTCGTGCGATGACTCCCTCTCGCTTCCCCGTTCGGCCGTTCTCTCGGCTCTAAGGCAACTTATATACGCCTACACGTTGTAGTTGCAGCATCCACACTTAGCCGTGTTCGGTCCAGCGCGTGCCTCCACGCGACCAACCACCACCATCAACCACTGCCTCTTTCTCGTGCCTTCTTGCCTGCCAAGCTCCCACGGTAGTCTCGTCCCGGTCGCTCCCTCGACGTTCGCCACGACGCCGTCTCGCTTCGTTCGCGGGACCGCACCACGCGCTCACGTTCCCGAGGACAGTGGACGTCGTATGTCCGACAGTAGACAGTGGATAAGCGCGAACGATAGTCGTACCCTACGTCCACCCAGGGGAATCCCGGCTCTTCGCTCCATCCGACCACCCCGCGAGGCCGAACGAACCCACCCTTCACCGCCCGTTGGCAACCCCGAAGCGACAATCGCGATTCGCGATTTTCACCGTATTCGACCGCGAAACGCAGTCACCCGAAAACTCACCGTGGGCAATTGCACGTGACACGCGTAGCTGTCCAACACCTTGGCGCGATTGGAAATACATCAGCGATGACGCGGTCCGGATGGTTCAATTGACGGTTTTCTCGACCAAGGCGCGACCGCTTGTCAAGGCGTCGAGGAGTTTCTCAGTGAATTTTTGGATACCGGATTGAATGAGATTTTCAACGGATAACCGCGCCTCCATCGATCTCGAAGTGTCCAGTTGAATTTCAAATACCGAGATCTCAGTTGTCGTGGGATTTTAAGTTTCGTCGTTGGAGAGGGTTTGAATGAAGTAATTGAAAGAAGTTCGAAGAATTACTTTTGCCTGGACCAAAAACTCACGCGGTGTTGCGCGCTCCGGTGGGAATCCGAGTGGAGCCGTTTTGGAGTTCGTCGATTAGTTTCACGGTAAAGTTGGTGACTACTGATGGGTTGTGTGTTATCGATCACGGATTCGTGGGATTTTAAGTTTCGTCGGTAAAGAGAGTTTGAACGAAGTAATTGAAAGAAGTTCGAAGAATTGCATTGGCCTTCACCAAAATCTCACGAGGTGTTGTGCGTTTCGGTGGGAATTCCTCGATCAAGTGGAGCAGTTTTGGGGTCCGTCGAGTTTTCGGTACAGTTAGTGACTCACCGCGTCTTTATCGTTAACGGATTCGTTCAGTGTCGTGATACCGTTGGATTAAGTTTTTTCAGTGTCCTGCCGATGGTCCGGTAACCCGAATCGTCATTCCGTACCCTTTTGCTTTCTCTCGAACGCGACAGCGCGCGCGCGCGCGCGCGTTTCCAGCTCGCTGCTGCGAAACCCATCAGCGTTCGGTTCTTTCCATACGCCGCCGACTACCGAGGTGTTCGGTCCGCGGGACAGGAACGACAAGGGGGAGAGAGAGATTGCAATCATCCCCAAGAAATTTTACGAGCGGGCTGTGGTCGCACGCCTTGTCTTGTCTGGCTTTTCGGTTCTCTTCGCTCAGCGTCGTAACGCAGCGATTTACGCAGCTGGCGCGCCGGACCGGCCGACTGAGCTTCTGCGACGGCGTGATTCGAATCTCTTGGAATAATTCAAAACTGCGCTACACAACAAATATATTTTTTTCCCCAACTTATCACGTCGAGGCTCTTCAGCGAGCGAGCCGTTCGAGCGACAATCTTCGACGAAACTACAGATGAGATCTTGTCGAGTCGATGAAAACTTTTAACAAAGTCCCGCGACAACTTTGCACTCTTCCGTGTCGTTACGCGCAGTCAAGTGAGAAGTCTCGAGTGCGTCAAGGTAACTCGCGAGTGTCCGCGCGGCGTGCCTTCGCGCTTATCGCTGATCGGTGAAAGTTAATAGTCGCTCAAGGTGTCGCACCGTGTTCGAGGATCGATTAGGCCGCTGCGCGAAGTGTCTTACGTTGGGCGTCTCGCGGATCGTCGCGAATGCGACTCGGTTCCGGTCGGTCGAACGGAAGGTTCTCGCGCGGAATCGGCGCGAAGGTGTTGAAGATTTCTGGTTGGTCGTGATCGGCTTAACGATTCGATCGCGATTCGATCCGGCTAGCGCACCGTGCCTTGACGGGACCCGCTCGGGGCTTCCTGCGGCCCTCCCGTCGCCGCCCTTGCGGTTCCTCCGCCCGATCGCACAATCCCGAACCCTTTTTCCTCCCGATCGCGAGACGTCTCATTCGCCGCGCGAACCGTCCCGACGGAGCGATCCACCGATCGAATCGCCGTCGAGGCGAGGGATCAGCCGCGAAGGCGCTGAACATTGTGAGCCCAGAGAAACGGGGAGCGGATTGGAAATCGGGGCCCCCGGTCTCTCGGCGTGGGTAGAAGTGCGGCGCCAACCTGTTGCTCAAGGATCGGACTCGTTTCCATTTAGAAGACCGAGACACTCGCCCGGCCGCCACGCCACCGGGGCACGCTCGATATCGCGATCGGGCGTCAACCGAAGTGTCCGAGAAAACCGTCCCGGTTGTACCGTCCTCCTCGTATTGGTCGTTTCGTTTTCTTCATTTTTTTTTCGTTTTTTTTTTTTTTTTTTTACGGCGAGCTTGTACATTTATCCTCACGAGGGCAGCGTCGCGCGCAGCGCCGAAGGCAAAGTAGCACTTGGGCCAACGGCAAAGCCGCCCTTGATCGGCTCTGAAGTGGCGAAGACGGCACTGGCGGCGCACACGTGCACTCGAGAGTTCGTGAGTTCCGAGTAACCGAGTAAACGGTTAGAGTTGCCATTCTGTCGGTACACAGAGCGCAACGTGCCACGTGTAAGCCTTGATTCTTTTTTTTACGTACTTGAAGATATTTCGTGCCAGAGTGGCGAAGAAACTGGAGACCATGTTGGGACACTAGACAAAAATTAATATCAACATCGGAAGAATAATCGTTTTCCGCGTTCCGGTCAGCGAAGAGTGCCGCGTATGACAGAGCGTCGGGTAGCTCGGGAAACAAGTTTACAGGGCACTTTCGAGCGGAAATCGACGGATTTATGAGCAGGAAGCGACCGCGCAACGATGGCGAGGACGTCGAAAATAATAACGCCGTTTCTCGCGATGTCGATCCTCGGTGTGCTCGCTGCGGTGGCGACACCGACGACGCGAGAGTTGCTCGAGTGTCGAGCGAACCTCACCGCGGACGTGAAGAACGAGACGACCTTTCTCGGCAAGATAAACCAGGCCGATTACATATTCACCGGTAAGATAAAGGAACTGCGGAAGGGACAGTCGATACGCGTTAGGGTGAAGAGAGCGATAAAGGGCGTGCTCAACACGACTCTGGAAATGACGCTGAACGACACTTGCGCGACTTACGTGAGGAGAAGCTACACCGGTATATTCATGGCGCGCAGAGACTCGAGTGTCGGTGACAGTCGTAACCATGGAAAAATCGTTATGAACTTTGGACCAGTGCCGCTGACGCTCGCGAATTTGGACCGACTCAATGCAGCTGTGCGAGGTAAGTTCTCTTTCCTGGTAGATGATTGTCGGGCGTTGTTGGATTTTTCGTACACTGAGAAGGATCTCGGAAAAACTACCAAGTTATCATATGGAAAATTTCGACCCGGTCGCATGGCAAACCGGCGGTCACGACTGGCGATATGCGAAATTTTCACAAGGGCCATAGCAATTTTTACCGAGTCGATATGGTTATTTTTTTGTTCAGATGATGGGTTGGCAAAATTTTGCGAACCGATTTTCTACGCACGCATTGCGAAAAGAGTTTATTTAATGTTAACAAATCGTTATATATGGCGAAATAAATATTCATTTATCTCTAACAAATTTTAGTTGAGCATCAATTTTTCCTCTTTCAGGACCAAATGGTTCAACAGTTTTTTTTTGGGTCAATCAAATTTGCATTGGCTCTAGTAAAATTTGTCACCGACAGACGAAGATTAATTTCGCCATGCAACAAAAGATTCGTTAACATCAAATAAACTGATTTCGCAGCGTGTCATTCCCCGCGATATAAGACCGGTATCGTGTATCGCGTTTGCGAAAACGAAAAAAAAAAAAAATCATATTCCTCCGACCATAATGAATTATTACGAGCGCCCACGAGTGAACCGGGGAGAACCTTCCGTCGATATTATAAATACCCAGCCCGACGATAAAGCGCGTGTAACGAGATTCCGCGTGTCGTTCCCTCATTTATGTTGGATCACGTTACACACACCGTGGGCAAAGGCGCCGCCTCGCTCTCGTCTCTCCACGCAACTATGGAGGATGCTGCAACGGCCGAGAGATCGTCTCGGTGCACACACACACATACACGTTGCCCTGGCACATCCTCTCGGCTCCTGCCTAATAGACGGTTCCCAACCCGGCTCTCGCAACGAGCCCAACGGCTGCGCAAGATCGCTGGTAATGCCGATGCCGAACCCTTCCGGGTTTGTCAAAACGCCCGAGGGCACGTTTTGCAAATCTGATCCCCGATTATCCGAGCCTCATATGCCATCAGGAAATTTTTCAAGAGATTTTTTCCCATTGCCGTCAGTGCCATTCCCGATCGTTTCGATTTAGCGGCGAATGAGCCGTCGACTCGGCGTCACCGGGCGAAGTGTCCGACGGTACCTGGCACAGTGTTCCAGCACGTAAGTTCCTGAGGCACATACAAAGTGGCCCCGAGGCGCAACAGCCCGATCGTTTAGTTTCAATATCTTACAACCTCTATTAACGCCAGCCTATCTTGTCACCGTTCGGTGGCCGCGGTCGAGCGTGCGAATTTTGCATCGGCATTGCAGCCACGCGCATGCGCATAGTTTATCGCCGGAATGGATAATCGCGGTCGCGGATCGTACGTTATCCGATGAACGATTGCAGCCGACTTGCAACGTGGTTCGTTTTATCGTCGCGATGAAATGTTTCGTTTCGCATATTGCCTCGGCATGCGCCAGTACCGTGCGGGACTAAATTGCGACGCAGGTCGTATCTCTCGATTATGATCTCATTGTGCGGACGGGATCGGAAGTCCGGGAGACGTTTATCGAGGTGCGAGGGTGGCGGAATAACCGCGTCCGATCTCTCGTTGCGCAATCGCGGCGCGCAACGGTTCTCCGGGAATCGGAGGGTGTTCAGGAAACGATGGACGATAGGGACGCGCGCCAATCGACGTGGAGCGTAAAACAGCGACGCGTGGCACCGAAACGCTTGTTCAGGGCAAACGTCGCAGATGCACAGTAAAAAATGTTTGTGCTTTTAACAAACTTTTTTTTTTTTTAATTTTCACACCGGTTTTCGGATCGTACAAGACAAGAAGCTTATAAAGTGAGCAAACATTTCTGTAAAATGGACAAACATTTTTGTAAATTAGTCAAACATTTTTGTAAATTTGATAAAATTTTTTGTAAAATGGCCAAACATTTGTTGATTAACAAAAATTTTCGTAAAATTAATAATTTTTCTTTTATTTAACAAGACGATAATTGTGGATGTTTGCGGACAAGGAACCTTGGCACTTACTCAACCGCGTGCGACAAGCAAAAACAGTTGTCCATTTTCACCCCCTTGACGCCTTACGTACGACGCATTTTTGAAAGAACTCCGCCGTGAAATCCACGGCTGGCGAATGAAAAATCGTGTCTACCTGACACTGAGCCCAGCATCTGGTCCCAGAGACCGCTTCTCGTACGGATCGCCCACGCGCCCCGGATGACCATCTAGCGGGGAGACGCACGTCTTAGGCTCGGTCACGACGCACTTTTCAGTGGTGCGTGTTTCACGCGGCAGCTCCTGCTCGCTGGTTTCCGACTCGGTATTTCTGCGTGGTCCTGGGGTTTGTTCGCTCGACGGCTGTCCTGCCTGCCAAGTCGATTCGCCTCGTTGCGTTTCGGGCGTTGGCAACGCGGGTCGGTGGGCAACGCCGGTCATGTTCGGCGCGCCAGGCGCGCGATCAGCGATGTCATCGACAGCGCCAGCAGGCTACACTGTTCCCCACACCGAATTCCCATCGGACAAACCGAATATTACGAAACTTAAAAAAAACCTAGTTAACGAACGGAGCTTTTTTTTTAATCACAGCAACACACGTACAATCGCTCAGGGCGACCCGCATTACCGCCCAGCGGGCCGACGAAGTCTCCTCGCGTCTCGGCGAACGAGCAGCACGACGCGGCCGGGATCTTGGCATAATACGGTCCAGCCCACGCGCCACCGTGGTCGTCGCTCGGTCACTTCGCCTCGTATGTAGGCACACAGAACCCGGCCGAGGGATCATAGCGCGAGTAAAACTGGCGCGCTAACAACGACACGCCCAGAAAGTGCAGAGATGCAAAGCTAACTGCATAACTGAGAGCCGGTGGCCAGGTGTGTCCGGGGCTTTCGCGATGCGACTTTCTTCCTCCTCTTGTCCTTTTTTCCCCGAGCTTTACTCCACCGCCGTCGTCGGGTGTGCGCGATTTTTCCGGCTCGCCGTTCGCTCCGCGGCGCGATCCTCAACGGCCCCGACGTATCAGGGAAGACGGGTTCGCTTCAGACCGGGCATCTCGCTCCGCGATGCTGCACAATAGCTCGTTGATCCTCGTTGCTTTTTTCTTCATTTTACGTCTTCATTTTTTTCTACGTCTCTCTTGCCTCCCGCCATTCCGAGGGATATTGTTCCCGATCGCGACACGCCGACGCGCCCGCGGACCCTGTATCGATGCTGCGCATGATTTATAATCGGTAATTATCCCATGAAACTCGCGCCCCGTCCGTACCTTACGACGGATTTGAATATTCTCAAAAGGAAGATAATGCTCCCGAGATTCAACGCGAACCGCTTCCAGTCGGAAGACTTTAGTGTTTAAGTTGTGCGGGCTCCGACTGTATGTTCTATAATGTTAGTACAGTTTTGTAGCGTCAGCATTTATCATTGGTTAAGGAGGCCCGCAACTCCGGTGATCAGATCGGTACCGATTTCCAGCGTGTAATTATCGAAGTCTCCGGAGCGAGGGCTGGGTCCGTCGGGCGATAAATAGGAGCGGCCTTTTTCGTAGATCGTACAGGACTGTAGGTAGGCACGTATGAAAGAAACGAAGATCACGATTCTCTTCGTTCGATAAGAATCGGCGGCAGGGAACTCGAGGCCATCGACATCTTACTGTGGTCCGGTATGCGGACGAGTAGTTATCCCGTGTGCCAGAGTAGACAAAGAATTGTATTATATTATTATTACGTATTATATATATCAGAGTAGACAAAGTATTTTATCTCAAGAATGAGCATTGGATATTTCCCGTCGCCAAGGGCGCTCGAAATGAGATCGATCTCTTTTTCCTCTTTAATCCCCCGCGCATCAGAAGAATCGTTTGTAAATCTTTTCGCACGACTCACAAGTCCATCGCCGTCGACAATATTTTTCTGCGCGAGGGAACGAATTTATTTGAATTAAATTAAGGCGCATCGCACAAAGAATATTCGATTTCAATACATGACAATATTCAATTGGGAAACCAATAAGGAAGTCTCTGACTCCGAAGCGCTAAATTTAAAAGGAGATCGATCTCTTTTGCATCTTTCATCCCCGTAGATCTGAAGAATCGTTTATAAATCTTTCCGCACGCGTCATAAGTCCATTGCCGTCCAATTTATTTGAAACGCAGTCGCATCGGATGATGAAAATTGTATTGATTCGATATCAACTGCATTCGGAAATTCCACAAGAAAAACCCTGCAGCGCTGAATTAAAAACTCATCGAAACAGTATGTGAACGCAACGGGAAACGGTCCACGGGTTCCGGTTTGACTGGACGCCGATCCTAACCCGACCGCACTATACGATTAGTCCTCCATGATACATAGGACCGGCATTATAAGCTCTTCTCGACTTTCCCATGGTTTCGAATTTCTCTCTATCAACTCCCAATCGATTTATAGCATCGTACTGCGGGACGCTCTCCGGATCTGGTTTAAATCGAAACCGATCGCTTAACCGATCATCATCGTGAGCTGATTTGTTTCCTTTTTTTTATTTAATTTCTAACCAGTTGATCGCGGTGAAACGATAAAATCTTCTTTCCGGTTTGGGCGTAGCGTTAGCAGTATTGAGCCAGTCAGCATCCCCGAGAGCTCCGGGAACATATCTCGCGCGTATCGGTAATTGCGATTTACAACGTTGACGACGTTTCAACGCGGACGTTCGGCGAACGGACGGGATGGTAGCGCATCATTTGTCGCGAGGGCGGTCGAGAGCGCGCGTGACATCGTTCGGTGCCGCGGTACCGAGAGGCCGCGCGCCGAGATCGAACGCTCGAGAGACGAATCGGGCGAACATTCCCCTAAGGGATTAGCCGGTGGGTTGTTGTACCCGCGCGGTTTACCAGCGCACTCATCGTTTTGCTCGTGTCCCGTTGTTGCCTCCGCTCGTTGCAACTGGTAGGCGGCTGATTGCGCGACCACGAGAACCCGCGACGCGCATTATCCACGCTTTGTAAGCCGGGCTGCTGAAAAATTGGACCCGCCAGACCGCACCGTGCACACCCGGGCCTCCCCTTTCACACTCTCCCGCGCCGACTTCGAGGGCGTTGGGCCCCCCGCTTCCGATCGGCTGTCGTTGAAACATTCTCGAAATCAAAGCTCGCAATCCGTTGTATTTTCGATTTATCTCTCGAGCTTGTAGATTCATTATTCGACTTAGCTCTCAAATTTATAAATTCATTTTTCCATTTACCTCTCAAATTTATAAATTCATATATCGATTTATCTCTCAAACTCATGGATTCATTTTTTATTTATGTATTAAATTTGTAGATTCATTTTTCGATTTATCTTTCAAACTTGTCGATCTATTCTTAAATTTAACTCTTAAATTTCTAGGTTTATTTTTCGGTCGACTCAGTATTGAGAGTGATGAAGAAAAAAAAAAAATCATCGAACGCAGCTTTCACGTTGTTGTTTGCTACTCGACATTCTCGGATTTCTTCGATTGCGATATTTGTCTATACTTCAAGTCGAAAACCGGATTAAATCGACACTCATTGAGTGAGACTGGAATTACGTGATGCGTGACGACGACGTCGACGACCAGGAAACGATACGACAGCGAGATCGAGTCTTGGCTCGCTCACGCCTTCTCCGCGGCCTCCGGAGAATAGTAAACGCGCGTACTCTTCGTTCACGACTTCCGGATCTCCCTTCGACAATTAAAAAAAAAAAAAAAAGAAAGAATGAAAAGAATCAGAGTGACACTTTCAGCATCGCAGACACGCTTCCCTTTTCTCTCGTTCTTTCTATTTTGCGCCCGCTCCGGGCCAATAAAAGCTTTTAACACCCAATCCACTCGAGAAGCCCTGCGCGACTCTCCGGTGCATCGGTGCGCTACTCCACACACTCTCCGCAGCGAGCTACTGAAAACGACCGGCTCTGAACTATTTTCGTTTCTCAGCTCCCCCGAGCTTCGCGCAATAAAAATAGAAAATAAAAGGAAACGAAGAAGCGATTACGAGTCCGTGTCCGAAGGTGTTTTGTGTGTGTTCGAAAAACCCCGATAAGCCAAACTCTAAATTATTCCAAACTCTTGCATCCAGTGTTTTGGTAATGGAATGAGCGACAGCTTACTTTATTGAATTTGTAGGTAGAAGGCGAAGAATGGAGAGGGGGAATTTTGAGGCAGCTGCCGCGGCCCGAATAGACTTCACCCGTTCCCCCGACTAGCGGATATTTAGCTCGCGTACCTGCCAGGGCGAATCGCCACGAGCAATTCGCGGCAACCCGGCTATCTCTCTCTCGAGGTCTCGTCCAATTTGTTTGAACGAGCTCGTACGAGACGCTCATTCATTCGGATAGCCGGCAGCGAAACTTCGAGATGCAGGGCCCATGGCTCCGGTTAACGAAATATTTAACTCAAACCTTATCGAGTAAAGATTTCACGAGGTGTCGGTCGTTCGCGAAACCGTTAATTTTTATCACCGGCGGAGCATCGTTTGTCCGGCTTGTCTGCACTGTCGACGTACGCGTACGGTGATGAAAATGTGCTCGGTTATACTCAGGGAATGAGATGCGGAAACTGTCCGCGGGAGACTTCCGGTGTCTTACTAAATCTCGGGGTTGTAACGTTACGACGATGACACCATTCTATTCCGGCTCATAATTTATGCTATTTTTCTTCCCGCGGTTCTCTTCGGAGCTGCGACGCGCTTCCGGAAATAAATATCCACGGACAGGAAGGGAAACAGTCGTTCTGTTTTATGTTCTTGCTGAGGGTGGATGTAGTTGGCTGTCTGTCTCTCGCATGGTTTGAGCGATCGAGCTGGATCATCGCGTGAAATGATCGAAGTGGATCACTGCGTCAAATGATCGAGCTGGATCATTGCGTCAACTGATCGAGCTAGATCGTAGGCTCAAATGATCGGGTGAATCATTGCGTCTAACGATCGGACTGGATCATTGCGTCAACTGATCGAACTGGGTCATTGCGTTGAATGATCGAACTGGATCATTTTTTTCAGTTGTTTAAAATCGAAATCACGCGGAGTATTCGAACATTAGATCGACCGAGATGGGATCGAATTTTCGAGTTCGTAGAGTGCCAGGTGGGGATATGTAAACCTAGGGTATACGGAACGGACGATGAGGATACCAATTTATTCGCTCTTGAGGCGTTCGAGCAGCCCCATTAATACCGACCCGTGTCTCGATATTTACGGGGGTGCCTCGTCAGTCAGTCTCCCCGGCTACTTTTTTTTTACCTTCGTTCATTTCACTCTTGCACCCTTTCTTCGTTTCTTTGCCACTCTCACTGCTTCAGGCATCCAGCTTTTATCCTCTATCCTTTCGTCAATTAGTCTCTCAGCGCTCGGGCCGGTTCCCCTTCTGGAAGAGCTTCCTCGCGCGTTTCGTCTCGTGTTGCCTTGCGTTTCCTCGAAACGTCGCTTCGCTACTTAGGTCGGAATTTCGGAGCCGTCGAAAATAGTTCACAACAGTTCATAAAAGTTCAGCTGTAGCAACTCTGTCGCCGATAAATTGTTCAGATACATTTACATAATTTATAAATTAAAAAAATAAAAATACCACATTTACGACCTACAACTCGGGCATAGAATTTCGGTTATTGTCGCAAACTTAGTTTCGCTAAATTCCGCGTAAAAACAACGATATACAACCGTTTTCTGTACGACGCCAGTACAGCAGAATGAGGGAGTATAAGAGGGTAGGAGAGGTCGGGATAAGTGAGAAACGATTACCGATGTCGTGACACCGAAGACCTCACGTTTTTCAAGGCGCGCATTCTCGCACGAGAGCTACCGGCGATAAAACCTCTTTGCGGGATAATGAACGAGCCTCGATTATCCCTTTGACCCTTGAATGGCTTCGATCACACTCGCCCGGACGATCATCGCTCGATTCGCCGGATAAAAAAATTACCTCGCCCCGGGCGCTAGCAGTTTGCGAGGCATCCTCTCGTAATTTTAACGTCGATTGTGGACAATCGAGAGTTATCGACTATCAAGATTTATCCCAGAAGTCTCGTACCCAATGTCATGGTCGATCAAATGTCTTCAGCGTCCGAAGAGTCTTCAACGAAAATTCAAGATGCAAATTTCGCGTGTTTTACGAATCCATCATTCAAACGCTTCAGAGTGAATATCCAGCAAATTATGACCTTATATCAGTGACTGGAATTATTACTTATGGCCCGTTCATGTGTCACTGTTTTCCGATTGATAACGACTTAACATTTTTTAATTTAAAGTTGATTGTGAAAATCGCGAGTTATCAACTATCGAAACCCATCCCAGAAGTTTCGTACCCAATCTCATAGTCAATCAAATGTCTTCAGCGTCAGAAGAGACGTCAGCGAAAATTCACTATGCAAATTTCGCGTGTTTCACGAATCCATCATTCCAGACGGTTGACAGTGAATATATAGCAAATTATTACCATAAATGGGTTATTAGCGTTATTACTTATTACTTATTGCCCGTTCACGTTCCACTGCTCTCCGTTTGATGAATTTACCCGCTTTTAATTAGAAGGGACTTATTTTCGTGGTGCCTCGTTACCCCCTGGACGTCTCGAGTCGGGGGGGCACCCGGCCGCCGCGTTTGACTTTAAGAATCGAGTTTTGCATGCCTCGAGGACAAAGCCATAAAATACCAAGCGTAACAGCTTTCAATTACAGTTCTCCCCCTCCCTCTCCTCGCGCGCAAGCGGTGCGAGAGACGGCTCTACACCGAAAAAAATAACGCGGCCAGCCGCGGAAAAGAAATAATAAAAATTAAGCGAATCGAGACAATTTTTTTTTTTTAGACTCCCTGGCTTCGTGTTACCGACGAAAGTCCTCAGGAATCCTTGCCTCGGCAATTTTTTCGTGCATGGCAACAGAGTAAAAGGAACCTTGCCGTATTGAATTATTAATAGATTGAATGGATTTGCATGCGATTGGTTAAAAGCTACCGCCTGCTTCCTACGCTACTACGTTCTTTTTATCGATGTCAGTCCCCAAGACCGCAGACTCGAGGTGCCCAACAGCCGGTATTACACTCAAAATTAACCTGATAATAGCAAATAGATAGCAAATCTTATGTAATAAATCGTAAAAATATATTATATTATTATAATCATTATAATAATATAATTTATTTTTTACGATTATTATATTAAATTTACTATCATCAGGTTAATTTTCAGGTCAAATCCGTTCATAATAATTATAATTATAATTATTATGATTATTATAGTTTAACCAATTCAATATCTTTCACCAGAGACTCTATGTATAGAAGTTTCTTCAGCGAGTCATTCCGTACAGTAGAAATACCAATATTTTTTCTCAGCGTTGCAATCAAGACGTACAAATTTTTATATGCAGGGACGCGACACCTTCGCTGCCGCGTCTCAGCTATCCTTAGCGTTTCCCATCGTTCCGAATTCCCTGAGTCACCGTAGAAGTTGAGACGCAAAGATGGGCTCGGGCGTTGAGGCCCGAAACTCATTCCGCCGCGTACGCTGGGTCCACACCGGCCATATATGGACGGGGAATCTCGGGCCGCGTTACAAATTCAAATTACAACCGTGTTTCCTAAAGGTAACCCGACGCCCGGACAGCTACGAGGTCCAAGCGCCGGTTGCTGCACCGGAGACGACGCAGGCCTGCGTCGATTGCGCGTACAGGATGTTCCAAAATTCGCGATTTTAGAAAAACCGCCTCGAACCGAAGATTGAATTCGGCACCATTCGAAGATCGGATGAAATCGGATGAGGCAGGCTGTGAGCCATTCGTTATTCGTCAGGGATTGAAGAGGTTCGACTATCAGACCAAATACAACTTAAGGCCTCATTTTGTAATATTCCTGAAGTCTGAGCAACTTTGGCCGTATAGTTTATATGTGATATAATTTAGAAGTTGACTACTTTGACCGTTTCATTCTACATTCTAACGGAGCCGATTCTAAGTGGAGTCGGTCACTTCCGGGACAAAAGATGGCTCACTTAGAGCTTTGAAAAACTAGCTTCGAGTAAACAAAGTATAAAGGATTATGCAAAAAAATTCTAAATCTGCATTTTACCTTGCAAACTCATTCATCGATGCAAAGTTTATTTTATCATCGCATCACACATCCCGAATCTACGACACAAAATTCAGTTTACTGATAGTCCATGCGATTCGAGACAGCTGTGATGCATTTTTTTTCTCATTTTTATCACATTTTTGACTCCAAAGAAACAGTCGATCCCCCTTAAGTTAACGAGGTTTCACATCCGGGCGATGGATCAGCGATACAAGGATCGCTGTCGGGTGGGAAAAGAGTCGAAGAATTTGTAGATAGTGGTCCGAGAGAATAGTGTGAGATTCCGTCAGATCGTAGGGACCGATACGACGCTGGAGCGTGACGAAATCTTTAGTTGTCGTGCAGCTTGTACGGCGGGGGAGCTCGCGGCTTTCGGAAACAATTAAAAGCGCCCTAAAAGTCTCAGGGTGCCGGACCATGAAAATTTACACCCGGTGGCTGTTCGGTCACCGGTGCACACTTCGTTCCAGGTTACGTTCAGCGCAGCCTCCACCACCGATGTCCATGGTAATTTATGAAATAAACACTTTTGTAAAACCGTCGGACTGGCAGCTTTGGGAATTCGACCGCACCCCGTCACGCCCTTTCCGGTGGCTGCTGGGAACCGTAAAAAAAAGTTCTTACCCATTTTTACACAGCGTTATGTATCTGAGATTTATCTTCGGAAATTTGGAATACTGGTCATGACATATGGGTATGTTAAAAAAAAATCAGAAAATTTACATTTTTCGGGAGGGAAATTAAAATGCTTCAAGGAAAATTATGAAGAGGAATGATTTTAGTTTTTTTTTGGGCGCGATTTTGGGGAGCCAAAGGTCAGGGCGACCCTTCGAAGACACTCCCAGCGGTTTGGGAAAAATTTTGAGGGCGCAGCGAGCCGACTCATTTGAATCTTCGTTCTGGGTGTGACGGAGCGAAAGAACGTTAGAAAGCCGAGAGCTGCGGCCAATGTGCCACCGAGGTCGAGAATATAATTTATGAAATATAAATTCGAGTGAAACCAACCCCTCACAAATTCGACCACACCCCATCACGCCTTTTCGCGGTGGTACAGCTTCGGGCCGGCTCTACCCTCGGCTTTTTGTTTCGTCGCTCGCCTCTCCCTCACCTTCCACCTTCCCTTGCACGGATGCGCTTGTCCTTCCAGCACAGTCTCTCTTTTTCCCCTCGCTCGCAAGAACTTTTTGTTTCGCTCGCTCATTCGGTGCTCTTTTTCTTGATTTTTTTCCAACTGAGTTCCATCAGTGAGCAAGCCCATTAAAACGCCTCGGCGGACGAAAAAGTCGAGGAGAAAGAATGAAGAAAAAAAAAAAAGGTCAAAAAGAAGAAGAACGAGAGACGAAACGCTACCTGCTGTAACTGAGTCATTTGTTTGGTGAATCGATTCTTGAGCCTCGAAACCTTTCAACTCCATTCGCATGTCCATCGCGGACTCCCTCTCGTGCCTTTTGTATTCCCGACTAATTGTCTCTCGTTTCATTCCCTCGCCCCCGGCTTTCTAATGCCTGATCGCTTCATTGCTTTCATTCCCTGTAGTTGTTCCTTACACCGTTGCATGTTGCAGCTCATTCTTCCGTTAAATTTACAGATCTAGCCGTATTATAGACCGGTACAGATTTCTACGTCAATTACGCGCCTAGATATTTCATCCGCCTTTGATTTCTTTTCAATCTTTTTTTTCCAATCGTTCGTCGATCTTTTTTCACCGACATAATAACAGATACGTTATTGTCTCTGTCGATTCGATTCTTTTGTTCGCATCTCAAGTAGCCACACCCTCGAGCGGTCTCTCACAGCGTCCCGGTTAATACCGTGTAACATTTTTTTTTTTTTTTCTTTGAATTCGTGATCATTTCTGCGTTTCCTCCGACTGAATCGAGTCGGTGAACGAACGAGCGATCGGATCGACGAAACGGTGGATATCTTGCACGCGCTGCGTCCAACAAATTTCCCTGACGGTGCATGGGTGGCGGCATCCTCTTCTCGGTATGGCGGCCCGGTCATTAATTATATCGAACTCGACGAATACCCGGGCGATGGTATAGCGAGCCAGCTTTCGTCGGCTGGGTGGGACCAGAACCGCCGACGGCTTAGCGAAGAAAAATAATAGCGGGGGAGTTGTATTAATGCGAGCTGTATGTATATATATATATACGCTGCAGCGACGGTGGAGAATGAGAAGCGACAAATTTCGACGAGACTGGACGGATGAGGAGAAAAAAAGGAAACATCTCCGGGAACTCATCACTCCGATGTTCAGCCAGACTGTTGGTCTTGGATTCCCGAATATTCCGATGGCTCCTCACAGCATTCGCGAAGTTTGCTTGTGAGTTTCTTCGAACCACCCTTTACTGTTCAGCTCTTTCATTACGCACATGACAAGTTCATCCATCGGTACCCAAGAAACCAATTTTAGTTCCGCATTCGTCAGCTGAGTGCGACCTGAATACCCGACGGCTTAGCGAAGAAAAATAATAGCCAGGAAATTGCATCAATGCAAGCTGTATGTAGATATATATATATACGCTGCAGCGACGGTGCAGAACGAGAAGTGACGAATTTTGACGAGACTGGACGGACGGAGAGAAGGAAAAATCTCCGGAAACTCATCGTTCCGACGTTCGGTCAGACTGTTGGTTTTGAATTCCCCAATGTTACCATGGCTCATTCTCACGGCATGCACGTAGTCTTCTTGCGTGGGTTCCTCGAACCAACACCCTTCACGCTTCCGCTCTTCCATTACGCCCATAACAAGTTCATCTATCGGTGCCTAAGAAACCAATTTCAGATCCGCATTCGTTTAAGAGCACCCAAGGCTGAACCATCACTTCCAACTGGGCAGGCCAGGCTGTAAGTCCCACCGTCCGCGTTTCTGTCCGCGGGCAGAACGACAGCTAGAAAGCAACGCGTTAAAGACCGGTGTTTTGACAGAGAAAATTACACGCTCGAACCGGGAGCGAAAGGGGCCGAACACAATCGAATTCAATTAATCTCTCTATCGCCGTATCTAACGCGTCGCACCGAGCCAGCCCATCTCCGCGTTGCACTGCGGTCAGCGAGAGGCTCGAGTCTGCTGTATCTTCCTTTTATCCTTCCTTCGGACTTTCCCACTGAAGCAGCAGCAGCAGCCGTGGCATCAAAAGAATACAAATAAGAAGAACTCGACTCCGTCGAGGGTATGGTGTGGGCGGGTCATCGCCTGCATCTTTTCCTCTCGTTTATTGTCGATACTCGAGTGGAGAGTAGCGCGTGGATGCTGCCTCGCGAGTCATTACGAATTCCTCGTAAATTTCGTATTAGGGGCCGCGCACGACACTCGTTCGGATATGAGTGCGTTCGGTCCCCGCTGGCACGGACAATAATGTATACCCGTCCCGAGTCATAGCGACAGCGTGCCGGGTTCTTTCGCGTTATAGCACAGTGTAATACACTCGATCGGGCGCGACGTAACATGGACCAACAACGGTCCCAAAGAGCACCACCTGGGTGGTATTTTGGACGATATATGTATGCGCTGGACTTCCTTTCGTGTAGGCTGGAATGCAGCTGAGAACTCGGGGGAACACTGAAACCTCTCTTCTACATGCTTCACCTCAGTGTCCCTATTATTTCCCGTGTACTCGGATGCGTCATCGACGCCTATCGACTCGAATATGCTTTCCGACGAGTTTCGATCGACTCCCGCGTTCGACTGGAAATTGCCAAAGGCGGCGAGAAATTGAAAATTAAATTGTCGTCACGTGATCGTTATTACGTTGAATCTGGAGCGCAATCTGGTGCGCCGTCGGAATTTGTCGACACGCTCAGATGCGCCATCGATGCCGGTCAACTCGGATATGTTTTCTGACGACAGTTTCAATTGAGTCCCGTATTTGATTGAGAATTCCCAGAGGTGGCGGGAAAATGGAAATTAAGCTGTCGTTTCGTGATCGTTATTACTATGCATCAAACGCTGTTGCACTCACGATGCAATCTGGTGCAACGTCGAAGTTTGTCGACACGCCGTTCACCGTACCGAAAGAGCACTCAATAGGATTGCTGTCTGATCGCTGGCATCCTCGCTACCGTTTGATCTCGCTGGAGAGACGGATCAGTTCCAAGTGTCTACCGGTGTCGGATGATTGTGACTACCGATGTGGATGACCCGGCACGGGGAGTGAGCGGGACGCATGTTTGTTTATGCACACGCAACGGTGTCGGCGGTCCGGGCCGGGCATTCCTCCGCCTCGCGTCACTGACGATCGACAGGTGAACACGAAGGAGCCGCGAGTAGCCCGGCATCGCCGCTGAGATATCGATCAATCGGTGTTGCACGCCGACCGACAACGTCTCACCCAAGGCGATATTGAATTTCGATCGGAGCCGCGCGCGCGCGCACTGTAAATTGATTCAGCGAGAGAAAAAAGGAAACAGTTTCGAGACCAGTTTCTCAATCGCCATTATCAGTCGTCCCGGAGTGTCCGAAAGCCGCGAGAGCTCAGTTGGCTTTCGTAATGGCTTTTTCGCTCCAGCAAATGGCCAACGGTGTTCCGTCAGTAACGATGGTTTCACCCGAACCGTCGAAGCATAATAACGAATCCGGTTTCTCCGATCCAAACTCCGTATTCTCCGAGACAATTTCGATACACTCGAGTGCCGTGTCTTGTTTTCTTTTCAAGATCCGAATGATCTAATTCGTAAATCGATATTAATTTTATTTGATGTGATGGACGACAAAACGACCGTTAGCGGGGCTCGTCGGCGGAGCGCGATGCCCTCGGGAGGATTAATCGCCGCGGAATTTAGTGGACAACTTTATAAACTTAGCGGTCGGTAAACGACAAGAGGAATGCTGACACATACGTTCTCAGCGGCGGTATATCCGGTATGCAAATGCAATTTTAGTGTCGTATCCATGGCGATGTGGTGGCGAAGTAGTCGGTGTTGAGACTCGCCCGAGACGCTATACGTTACGATCGGCAATACATTTCGGGTGTAAGAAACCGAGGGGGTAAGGCAATCTATATGTAAGTAAGGGAGCGGGTAGTGTCGGCAGAGAGTCCTTCGGGCGTCCCATCTTACTCTCGTGCGAGTACGGACGCGCGACCACGGCCAAAGGACGCGGGGAACAAGAAGAAGGCCGGAGATAGAACGGCGACGAGGAAGACGAACAGAGACGGAGGAGATTGCATCTGTTAAGATCGGTAGCCACGGGAGCCGGGGCATAGATCATATTAATGGCACTCGACCGACAGAGGCCTCTGCATACCTCGATAACCATTGATCGCTATCGATCGGATAGATCCTCCGTGCTTGTGTGTGTGTGCGTGAACCTCCCGAGCGAAACGGCGAAAGGCCTGCACATTCGTTTCCCGAGATCCTCGGCATGTATACTGTTTCATGCATTTGAAACTTCCCTCGAGCGGTTCTGAGGAAGCAGAGGCGTCGGTGAGCGCGAACACACGCGCGTTCTAACAGATCGCCCCGCGCGTTGTACGGTGGGTGTGAACGCGAGGGGAGGTTCCTCTATTGTCGGCGAATCGAACCGCAGTCGGTCGCTTTTCAAATCCTCGCGGACACCTCGAGTCGACGATTCAAAGTCATCGTACCGATACGGCACAGTAAAAGAAGTTTGTACCTTTTACAACTTATTGTCCACAAAAGTCAATAATTTTTTATGTTCATTCATTGGAATAAATTTCTTTCAGGGTGATGGATCTTGTTGTTCTCGCCAGTAAAACCAGCTAAATCGTTCCAGCTTGGTTTTTTTTTATTATTTTTTATTTTTAATACACGAGTTACTGTTTCTTCGTATCGGTAATACCACACCTGCATTACACGCTATTCGCATTTAATTTATATGCCGTCCTTCGGTGACAATCGCGACGGGAAATCGGTCGTTGTTCAGCCGAGTGCCTCCGCGTGCCGATCGAACATGCACCTTTCCTTTGCAATTGCCCTGTTCCGAGTCATTACTCATTTGCCTCGTATCTCCTCCCTCCTTCAGAGCGCGCGGATACCTTATCCGGTCCGAACAACGTTCGGACTTCTGTCCAGTCGACTCGATTCCTCCGGCCGGCCGATAAGATTCAACGATTCGCGACGCGCTACTCGCCCGGCAATTCCCGTATCGTTTCGAGCCTATCGATCCCGTTGCATATATATCCTTTTTTCCGAGAACCGCACGGGGGCAGTTCTTGCACCGCGTTAAATGCATTGCGTTCCAGATTACTTTTTCCCGGGCACCGAACGCCTTTCCGTTGCACACCCAAGAGCTCTAGCGTCTCTTGTGTTCGGCGGTTAAAAATGTCCTGGCGCCAGCGACCGATTATGAGTTATACAAGCGTTGTTGCCTGCGCGCGGAGTCGCGGCGTTTAAAACGGTACCGTGGAGCGTACAGAGCCGCGCGCCTCGTTCCTCTCTCACCGTGATTATACATTGCTTTATGCTTTATTGCGTGCGATTGCCGCCACGGACAAATGCACCGACGTACCAATCACTCTTAACCCGCGAGAGCGTGTACGCGGCCCGCAACGATTATTTCATTCTATAATGGCTCGCGGAGACTCATATTTAACCCTTTCGCTCGGCCATTCATATCCGACCGTTGAGCACCGATTTCTTCTACGCCAATCACTTCTGTGTCCGAAACTGAGATCAGAAAAGACGATAAACGAATGCAACGATCTTGGCACTTATGTGCTTTTTTTTTTTTAATCGAGCATCTTACAATAACTAACCTACAGTTTGAAAAAAATTGAAAATTGTTTCTGCAGCGAGACAAGACCCTACAATTTATCTCTATAGTGCGGTGTTTGATAGATCAATGTGATATTTCGCAAGGCATTTGCGATACACCTGCTGCAAAAAATACCACAAGCTCTTTGCCGACCGATTATTTCGACGCCAATCACTTTTGTATCCAAAACTGACATCACAAAGGCGACAAATGAATGGAACGAATTTGGCACTAATGTTTTTTTTTTTTATCGAGCATCTTATAATACCTAACTTACAGTTAAAAAAAAAAAAATAATTTTCTGGCAAGACAAGAGCTTGCGATTCACCGCTCTAGTCCGGTGAATCATCGATCCATGCAACATTTCGCATCGCATTTACACCCGCTGTAAGCTGCTCCAGGGTTATTACATCACGGATTACCATAAGCTCTTTGCACGGCATGCTTTCAACAAATTATGAGAATTATACGAGCCTTCTCGAATGTCCTCACCTGTCTTTGCACTCTCCTCGCGCCAACCCTTGGAGTCCCCCGTGGGCTCTTTACTTGCGCTAGACAGCTCGCGTGCTGGAATGCGCATATTATAATGCGTTGTGACTCGGATCCGAGGACATTTGGTAAAGTGAACCAAACTCCGTACCTACACACCGAGCATCGGGCGCCAACAGAGTCATCGGTGTACCGCGGAGTCTGTGTTAGTCCCGGTCATGCCTGAAAACCGGCGGCGGTTTCGTGTCGTTAATTAGGCGAGCCGACGTGAAACCCGCCGCGAGAAAAGCTCCCAACGCGCTCGCGTCTCTCACATGTAACACGACCATTTGCTAATTACATCGACTCGTGTCTCTATCCCCGTAGGAAGATCGTAAAAAAACAACAACAATAAAAAAAAACGAGTAAAAACGAAAGCGAACGAAGTAGATGAGCGAACGAATTGCCCCTGCATCGGTGGTAGGGCAGCGCATGCGCGAGTGCGCTCGGCATTAAAGAGACGAGTGTAGGTGAAACGCGTGGAGCAACCGATCCGATTCGCTGCCGCTAATGGGATAGGACACTAACGCCGCTTATGTGCCCGTACATTTAATGTAGTCGGTGCCGCCGCCTCATTCCCGGTGCGTATTATTAGTGTGCGGCGAATCTGACGAGTTTACGATAGTCTCGCATCCGACGTCCCGGACGCGAATTAATCGAGTAGTTACGAGGGCGAGAATAGGAGGAAAGAATTCGCGAATAAACGCCTATCGGCCTATCAATTCATTAAATATCGTCGGTTCTTTTGACACTATCGGCGGCGCGGAGTTAGCGCCGAGAAAATGACGCAGCCGCGCGCCGTAACCTCGATTAATCCAGGAAACATAGGGGGTTGTGACGAGTACCGTGATTTCCCTATCGCAGCTCCGATATTACATTATTCGTCGCAATCGAACGATTTTGTCGGCACTCGGCGATCTTCGTTCGAACAACTTGTTTAACTTTTTTTTTAATACTGCCGATATTTAATGAAGTAAAGGCGTACAAGATCATAGAAAGCCGCGCGTTATTTTCAATTCATTGTCGTCGATATAATATATGTTCGTATGCATTTATGTATATGGCATGCTACTTATATAGTATACTACTTATAACACGGTACGAGCAGTCGGTGCAGGGTTTCTCGACACGACGCGGCTTCTTCATTGAACGCCCCTCGAGCTATTCCCCCGATTATCATTAACGGTTATTTGAATACCGTTTTCCGCGGTAATTAAGAGAATTACGGGATGCAAATGAGTAAGTTTCACGGTTGGGTATGTGCGAGTGAGTCTGCGGGCACGAATCGCCTCACACACTTATGGGCGAGGTTTAATATGTGTATACTTGTAATATAGCCCGTGATTTCTCTCCTTACCGCCCGCGCCGTGTATACCGCACCTTAGAGTAATGGAAAAGGACGCTGGGAATGCGGTTTTTAAAACTTCACGGTAGGTATGCACACGCCCTAACCACCGGCGAGCGTTGATCTTATCGAATCGATCGGACATCAGAGCCCGATGCTTTTTATTCGTTTACCCGTATTGCCAAAAAACTAAAAATCGAAAAAGAAAACATTGACGAAACGACCGCCCATGCAAATTATCAATTTGGCTGAACCGAAGTCCGAAACTTCTCGGTCCTTTACGAACGCGTGCGATGCAGTCTAGGGCGGCAACAAATCGGTTCACCTATTATCTCGACGACTATCAATATTTCTTATCTTTCAGGACGCTGCATATAGATGCATAGAACCTAATTTCCTTCAGTTCGAAATGTTAATAGTCGCAGAGAAAATGAAAATGAGGACAACCTTAACGCCAACGTTAATTGTCTTTTCTTCTTTTTTTCCGATGTCCGAATTTTTATGAAGATTTACTCTCCGGTGTTCGTTCTCAGTCCAACGGACGTGAAAGCTTATAACTTTCTCACTTTACAGCCGCGTTTTCGCGTTGCGAGCCGCTGCAGGCTAATGGCGGCGCTATTACGCGGAATTCCGTTAAATCTATCGCGTAATAGGCTCCCGATCGGGGGATCAAACAGGACAGGGGCGGCGATCGGCCGGACTGGTGCAAAGTTGCATGTATGCATCGGCGCATTGGCCGACGCGCAAAGTGTTGCAGCTTTGTCGATGGGCAGTCCTTGGACATATCCGCGCGCTAACCTATTACGGGCGCTATAGCGCGCACGACATGCTGGTGGCATCTTGGCGAGCTCCTACCACCAGAAGCCCGTGAAATATGTAAATGAGAAGCAGCAATTAAGCGTGGCGAACCCGGCGAACGCTCGCCGGAGTGTAGCAGAAGAATTGCTGCCAGGCTGAAAACGCGCCTCCTCGGGAGAGCCTCACCAGAGTCCTGTCGCGGCGCGACGTAGCGGTTTATTCTCACTCGCGAAATAAAAGGGTGAAACGAGAAAGATGCGTTAGCCGGCGCGGCTACCGCGTTCGCCGGAGACGATCGTCCCCCGTTCCTGCCCACCGGACCGAGATCCACTTCGCGTTTCATCGTCCCCGAGCGCGATTACTATAATAACAATAATCACGATAATTATGATCGGTCACTGTGGCTGCCCTGTCGACGTTAATCACAATTTTCCAGCGACAGTCGCGGATCATTCGCCTTTATCGCTATAATTTTATGCTAAATGGAGGAGCAAAAAGAAAAATGATATTGTCTCCAAACGGGACAAGACGCAACAGGGAATCGACAATATTTTGCAATTTTTTTGTATTTATTACTCGATGTTATCGAATAAAGATAGGGAGAGAATTAGCGATGAAATTTTGAGCCGAAGAACAGTGAGACGTTTCATGGGCGTCCCGGAGGAATCCGTTCTCGTCCGGGAGACAAATTGTTCCGGAAGAGTACACATACTTATGCTAATTTCTTAATATTTCTTCGGGTAATGATAGCGTGCGTGCATCATGCAACTGGTATAATGTATAGAAGAGAGCGATGCACGGGCGTGCACATGCGGGCACATGAAAGATGTATGCAATGCACGGGTGGAGTTTGTACACGATGGAAGGAGGGCTGACGATAGCGGGCTCTTGGCTGTGCATGCAATTAAGATCTGACTCTCTGGTCAGCGTCTCGAGCCCCGAGGGAGCAGAAGTAGCCCTTGTACTCAATGTTTGCGTATACCCACGTCACATTCAGCCGAGAACCTCCGATAGAGCCGGTGCACTCATTATGGCCGATGTTATTCATTGCGGTCACATATTTATTCATATTACGCAGATCGACCAATTCGATCTGCATTAATTATCGGTAGAATGCATAATTCTGTGGGCCCTTCTTCCGATCAATCTTCGCGATCTATTGCACAAGACAGGGTCCGCATGACGTGGCGATTATATTCTCTAATGTTGAAGGGTAGAACGAATTTTTTTTACAATATTATTTTGGTAAATTTGTCTTTAACATTCAACATTTAAAAAAAAATATTTTTATTAACATTTTATAACATTTTTATTAATATTAAGAAAAATGGATTGCAATTCAAATTTGTCTTTAAAGATTAAAAAGGGTACAGACACTTGAATTTATATCCACTGGCTCTAGCGCTTACACTCGTGCGTACTCGTATACACAGAGTTACCGTGTTAACACGGCTGATGCTCCGGACGCACCGGATAGATAGGATAAAGAGAAGCTGTGAAGCCGAGGGTTAACTAGCCGGCTGGCAACACGGCCGGGAGAGCATTGTAAACATCCGTAATGCCTCGAACATGACGGCGCACGTGACTCTGTTACGACTGCGGTAATGCAACTTACTTCGAATCTCATCGCGTGGGCTCCCCTCAAGCGATCGTCACCAACTCCATCGTCTAATAATTCCTTGCGTTAAAAAAAAAAAAAAAACAACAACAAAAAATCTTTCCCTTGTCGTCCACCGTCCCAAAAGTAAAATCGTCGATCATCGCCCCTGATCGACCGGTTGGGCGGCCTTGGAGGCAAGTTGACTCTTCGTGAACAAATTTTTCATGTGGGCACACATTAACGTGCTGAAAGCAGCGGCAAACTTCCTTATTCGTTAAATTAGTCATACGCATATTTTGACTGTTTGTTCATCGCTCTCAGCGCCGTACCGGTTGGCAAGTCGGATGCTGAATACGAAATTCGCTCGGTCGACTCTCTCTCGGCTCGTTAATTTTATTTTTACCGCGCAGTATATTGTGCGTTTCGAGACTCCGGGCGGGGAGTTTATTTCGCGTATTCGAATAAGACATTTGACGCTTCGAGTGGAATTCCTGGTGAGAATGACACTCCGCGTCCGTTCGGCTCTTCTCGTTCCGTCGGTGGAACGTCGAGCGCACGAGACCGGCGGGAACGACATCGGTGTTATAGAGGCGGTAGCAGGAGCAGCGATAATAAGAATGCACTCGGGCACTCGGACTTCTCGCCAGCGTCGTTCGCTCCGTCGTTCAACAGGATTCCTGAGTCGAGTGGACTATCGCTTCGTGGACCGAGTACCTGTTTACCCAGTTACTTCGGAGTCGCGTGAGCCGTCCTGCCATGCTGTAGGATTAAAACGCTTTGTTAATGCCCGGCAGATGCATTAATGCGCGATATATTGTCGCCGCATTAACAGCTGTGCGCGATTGAGTCTTCTTTCCGTGCCGGTGTCCTTGTCGGGCTGTTGGTACTCTCTCTGGTGATGTTGTCGCACAGTTGCGACATCCGGAAATGACACACTGAGGGAAGGATCCGATAGAAATTACCATAAATCGGGTAGAAATCGACATAACTTTCGGCTATACGGGAACTACAGCGACATCCTGACAAACATTCGCATCAAACTTAACACATTCTTCTAGGAAATATGGTAATTTTCGCTGTCGCAGATATTATTCGAATATCCCGTAATTTTTGGTAGAATGACAGTTCTTCTTACTTTAAAATATGGTAATCGGTGGCGTCATATTATTTTTTAAGTCTGTTTTTATTTATTCCTATCTATTTTTCTTTATTTATATAGTTTTTTATAATCATTTTATTTATCATAACTTATCGTGACGGTTATTGAAAGACTTTTCTTTAAAAAACTTATTGACTGTCATAATACCGTGAAGAAAAAAAAGGGGAGTCAGTGGAAAGAAAGTTGGCCCAGTCATCTCAGCTGAGTCTACAATCTCAAACTTCGATCAGGACTCGTCGACGTGTCCATGACGCACCGCAGTGAAATCAAATACAACAGAGAATGTTTTGTAAAAAAAACTGTAAAGGTAAAACAAAATACAAATATCGAACCATTCGTCACGCGAAACATTTGCTTCTGTCGCATTGCGAATGTGTTTATTTATAGAAAACGAGAATTATCACAGCTGTCGATATCTCGTCGCTTTGTACCGGATTCTTTTCAATTATAAAAAGTGACATACGGCCGAACGCAACGATCCGTATAAAAATAAAGAGCAAGATTTATAACACCGCTACAGCGTAATAGTAGTTGAGGTAGCGAGGGCGCGAACGAATGGAACTGGTTTCCGTATACGCGTGTCATAAAAATACCCACCGCCACCACGCTTTTGCGCTGCTAGGTAGAGAGACACGTTGGTGATGACTAATGGTCCACGGTCGACTGTTATTTCATCTTTTACCGCGGAGGCATCGCGGTGATTCGAGGGACGAGGTTAAAAATCGTGTATGCGCTAGGGATGCAATGTCCACGTGGTCCTTAATGGCCCCCAATTTAAAAGCCTTGGCCGCCCATCTCGCTCCATATTCATATTTCGATATCTCGAAAAAAAATATTTGGCTCTTACGATTTGGTGCCCTTACGATTTTTCGACAAAAATGGAATTTTTACAAAAAAATTTTTTAGAATTTTTTCGTTAATGAAATCGGTTGGTAAATATGCCACTTGAAAACAATGGCGGAGGTTTTAATTCGATATCTCGAAATTTTTTGAAAAAAAGTGCCGTTTCGCAAAATTTAACATAGGATTCCCTATGCTGGAAATGGTGAATTTTTAAAATTCCGAAAAAAATACAAGTCGCCAGAGTTTTGAGCCGGAAATAGGCCACTTGAAGCCAATGGAGGTGATAAAAAAACGATATCTCGAAAAAAAAAATTTAGTCATTTTGAAACTGGAAAAATGAGAAGGGGTAACCCCTACAATTTTTCGACAAAAATGGTATTTTTACAAAAAAATTTTTTAGAATTTTTTCGTTAATGAAATCGGTTGGTAAATATGCCACTTGAAAACAATGGCGGAGGTTTTAATTCGATATCTCGAAATTTTTTGAAAAAAAGTGCCGTTTCGCAAAATTTAACATAGGATTCCCTATGCTGGAAATGGTGAATTTTTAAAATTCCGAAAAAAATACAAGTCGCCAGTGTTTTGAGCCGGAAATAGGCCACTTGAAGCCAATGGAGGTGATAAAAAAACGATATCTCGAAAAAAAAAATTTAGTCATTTTGAAAGTGGAAAAATGAGAAGGGGTAACCCCTACAATTTTTCGACAAAAATGGTATTTTTACAAAAAAATTTTTTAGAATTTTTTCGTTAATGAAATCGGTTGGTAAATATGCCACTTGAAAACAATGGCGGAGGTTTTTATTCGATATCTCGAAATTTTTTGAAAAAAAGTGCCGTTTCGCAAAATTTAACATAGGATTCCCTATGCTGGAAATGGTGAATTTTTAAAATTCCGAAAAAAATACAAGTCGCCAGTGTTTTGAGCCGGAAATAGGCCACTTGAAGCCAATGGAGGTGATAAAAAAACGATATCTCGAAAAAAAATATTTGGCTATTTCGAAAGTGGAAAAATGAGAAGGTACCCTTACCATTTTTCCACAAAAATGGTATTTTCTCAAAAAAATTTCGATAAGAAAATTTCAACTTTTAACTTTATGAGGAAGCGACATGAAAATTTCGATTTTCAACTTTTTTCAACGTCAACGTCGATACGAAACTGTGTCGTCGAATTCTTAAAGAAAAAAATCATAATCCGGCAATGAGACCTGAAACATAAGACAAGGCTGTTCTAATAGTTCGATCGATGACTGCGCATCAGACAGACCGCAGGGAATCTCATAGCTGCAGATCGACTCGATGTGTTTCTACATCTGGAAGGCGTTGGAGCGTTCTCCGTGACTCACTTAGGAGAAATTCTATGGGTGGCAGCGGAGGAGGCCACGCATAGGAAATTAATCTTTGAGAATGGAGCTTATCCTTACAACGACATAAGTGCCATCCTCGTCGTTCGACATTCAATCTCATATTTTTCTTTCGTACATCGTTAGCCGAATAGAAAACGTCGCCGCGTGTATGTGAATATGGTACGGACATATTCGTGCGTGGAGGTGGTCGGCGCCACGCCGACGACGACAGGGTCTCCGGTCGGCTAGAGAAAGTCCAGCACGTGCGGGTATGCGACAAGAAGATAGATTTAAAAGAAAAACCGTACGGTCTGGAACATTATCCAAATGATAATAACTTCGCGGTTGTTAAGTACGGGCATAGCGGGTGTAACGGTGCGCGCGCACGAAAATCCACCGTAACTTAGGCGTCTCCCAGCTTCGAATTCCCCTCGGTTCGTCGACAGCTTCATTAGGCTGGAATTTGGACGACGAGGAAGTATCAATGTTTTCTCGGCCGCACGAGCTAGCGTCGGTGAAGACCCTCGTTTCTTTGCTTTTTTATTCATTTTTATCCCACCCTCCTCAATTTAGGGTCCCGCTAATTCGTTTTCGGCTTTCCGTGCAAAGTGATTCGTTAATCTTTCGGAGTTCTTGCGGGCCCTCAGGTGTCGGGTATTGCACGCGAATCGCCCCGGACCGGCGGACCTTCGCTTCTATTTTGTTCATTTTCCTTACTTCAGGCTCGGCAAAGAATGCGCACCGTTCCGGGGCGTAGAGTGCATACGCATTATAGGGAAGTGCTTGACGATAAAAGGGGGCATCCAGTGAATCGAGCGGTACGTGAGACTTAAGGGCCTCGTGAGTGCCGCTTGGATGCTCACATACTTTACCTCCGGTTCTCCATGCGCCCATTGTGGGTTTGCCCTAAACGTCTTATTCTCACGGTTCGTACGAGATTGTTGGGAACTCTCAAAAAGCACCTAGAATTTGGACTTCATAACGGGAATCATTGAGGCAATGATTGCTATATCGCGCGAAGTTTAGGCACGAACACCGTGAAAATTAATCTGCGGCTATCGTCATTTTGAAAAAAATCTTCACCGCTCAAACATCTTCGCCACCTTGCTCGATCTTTCTTTTCCGTTTTTTTTTTAAGTACTCTCTTCGTTCCCTCAACGTTTTTTGTCTTTTATTTCGTTAGTCACTCAGTCGACTCGCCGCCAAAAGCGCATGCGAATAACGCGACGGCGATACACTGTTATTGCCTCCATTAGTCGTTAATATATGCAAAATATCCTTATTATCGAATGTGGAGAAGAAGCGCGAGGGCCTCGAGGGTCATAAACCGGGCACAGGCAACATACACCCTCCCGATACGAATCTGCAGAAGCGGCGAACACTTTCCCAACGGTAATGTTGATAACTCCATACCCGGCGCCTTCCCGAGATAGAGGACCAGATGCTTTTAATTATTTCGTATACTCCGTACCTTCGATCTCTTTATTCTTCAATTCATTCTTTTTTTTGTTTTTTTTTCATCTCGGTTGTTTTTCTCGCCAGCCGCGGCAAGTTGCCCACCTCTGAAATCCTAATTACCACCGCGGCTAATGGTCACGCGCTTTTGCTTGCACACTCGCTTATTCGCTTATCCGCCGGGCAAGCACTCCCTTATTTATCCTCATTTACCAAAAGACCGCTCAATTCGTATCCGCCCGTGGGGCACTCGATGTTTTAATGGGCCGCGATACTTCAAACTGTTCGCGCGGAAACGCCCACCGTACGGGGCGCGTTGGGATTTTTTTTTGAAGCAAAGTACGGATATCGATTGAGGCGATGTTTTTCGAGTCTCCCACGGTGGATAAGAAATCAGTGAATCGCGTAGCCGTAATCGTGGCGTCGTGTCGTTAACACCCGTGCGATTTACCGGTAATCGCCCGACTGCATTAGACCGCTTGTCGGTGTTTCCTCCGGTCGCAACGCGCTATCGCTATCGTTACTTTTAATTAAATTATTGGAAAGCAAACGAGCGCCGGACCACCGGGAACGGTCGACTTTCCGCATTCCTCGTGAACTATCACTTAGCGTACCGACAGTTCAGTGCCCGTCGGCTGTTTATATATTGTGACGCCGTTGAACGCGCGGACGCTTTAAGGCCCGATAATTCAGGGTGCGACCCGGCTCGCCGATAGTGGCGAAAACATGAATGAATTTATCGGCAAACACACGGCGAACCAATGGAATACACGGTACGGCATGTGCCCTCAAAGTCGGGCGGCTATCGAGGGCTCGGGGGAACGGACAAGTTCATAAATCAAAAGCGGCGAGTACGCTCGAAGCTGTGGCGCAAGCGGATCGCCGGTTGCGCGCAATGGTAGAACGGTAGGCAGTACGGTTCTACCGGCGTTCGCCGTAGTGCGGGATAGCACGGAAGCGATCCTGGAAGTTACATCTGCAGATACCGGCCCGTCCACCCACGTTCCCTCATAGAAACGAATGCCTTCCCCCCCTCCCGAGAAAACCGCCCGTGGCACGAGCGTCTTGTCTACCACTGAATCGAGTATGACGTTCGAGAGGACAACTCGCAATTCCTATTTTACTGCCCACTCCCGAGGAACGGCAGTCCTCAGGCGCGAGGCGTTGGACAGACCAACTCTTCGGCGCAGACTTCGCCTTCGCCGCGACTCGACAATCTCCGCGATTGAATAAACAAATTCCATTGAATTTCTTTGCTCCTCCGACAAAAAGTTAGCGACATTCCCATACCTTCCCCTTCTAACTGCGACCTGCCGGGTACTAAAAAAGGTCTCGGAGGAATAAACGTCGGCGGTGCGTACGGCCGTAATTAGACGCGTGCTGCCCACCCTTTATGATTTAGCGCCAAGAGACGCGCATAATAACGAGGATGATGGTGGGGTTCGGTGAGGACGAGGTCGCGGGTGGAGAGATCACAGGACGGACCTCACACCGAGTCGTGCCTCGATCGGTTCCAGTGGGGGCGACGCGCGGGGCCAGTGTCGGCCGGCGTTCGCCCAACTTCGGCCGGCACTGGTCCCGCGTGTCATTCGCACCACTCGGACTTACTCCGATAGTAAGCGGTCTGCGGAAGTACGTATCGAGTTGCCGCTGTTGCAAGCTCTAACCACATGTTTCCCGTCGCGGACGGTGAAGGGAAGCCGTCGAACTGCCGTCGTAGCATCTCATCGAGCCGTGCCGTATTACCTGCGAAGCCCCGGGCAAATTGATGCGTGGCGCAAGTGCACAATCGCACAATTGCGCAAGTGCGCGAGTAGCGGAGCACTCGTGCACTTCTCGGATAGCCCCGTCCGTCCTACCGTTTCTCCCGGCGCGGTGGCTTCTCGCCTAGTTGCGAACGCGTGTTCGAGCCAGGCGCTACGAGAGTTGGAGCGATTATTACTCGGCGGGTTTTATGGTGGACCGTATACTCGGCGCAGCCACGGCTGTCGGACGCGCGCCTTCCGCCAGTTACGGTAGGCGAAGGCTACCGCATAGCTTCGCGAATAGCTTCAGAGAAAGATGTAGGAACTGCCAAAGCAGGTAGTATACGTCGGGCTTGAACTATACGAGGACGCCGCCGGTGGATTCTAGCCTCGCGCAATTACGAGGTGCTGCACACTGCGCAGCACCGACACCACCGACCGGTGCTGGCGCCTTCAGCGAAACTCGAGAGATAAACGAAGAAGAGGCCGGCGATCGTTGGGAGTGAATAAGCCAAGCGGGACGAGAGAGAGGACGGGAGAGGGGGAGTGCGAGAGGGTGGGATTTGCACCGCAGCTGCATTCGTGCGGTCCCGCATGATCTCTGGCGGGAATGACGCGGACCGGTGCTGGCCGACTTTGGGCGAACACTGGCCGGCGTTGTGCCAGCACTGGGGAGCGCCGTCGCAGCCCAAAAGGCAGTTGTCGCACGCCCAAATTGAGCCGGGATCGAAAAATTTACGATCGGATCGAACGGTAAGATAGTCGTCAAAGACGGAGGCGAGTGGCCGAGAAATCTTCCGGAGAACTCGACCCTTCGGAGACGCTCGGGTTTCGCGAGGCAAAAAATTTCGTTAAAACGTCGGATGAATTATTGGATCGTAAAGATCGAACGGGTCGGAATTATTCGGCGGGGGTGGTGTAAAACATACTCGCGAATTTTCGGCTTCGATCATGTACGCGTCCGCCGTGGCGTTGTATACGTACTTCCCCGGGTACGCTGGGAGCCCGCGGTCAAAACCGGGACCGCCTGTTGCGCTCACCGACCGAATTCATGGGTCGATATAAAAATCCGCTCGAACTTATATCGACGAATAAAACGAATTTAAATAAAACGGACTCGTTTTTCGAACCGAAACGATCGGACGATTCGCAGAGACACCCGCGAAATTCTGCGATGTAATAAAACCGCACGGACAACAGTGGTAAATATGGAAAGTAATGTGTAAAAGTCATCGGCCGTGAAAGTCGGTCGCTCTCGAATATTTATTGTCTTATTTACACGGTAACATTGTACGAATGTAAAGATGTCCGGGTCGCTGCCCGGACAGACTCGAATTGTAATTAAAGCCCACAAGTTTCACACCGAGCACCATAAATTACCGTGAGAGATCAAGACCTCGATACCGATTCTTCGTACAACTGAGGCACTCGACCGTCCCATACGTCACAGGATGTTAATAGATCTTCGGTCGTGGCTATATTTAGAGCTCACACCGGCGCAAGAAAAATAGATGAAGCTCTTCGACTCGAACCAGATTCCCGATAAAATCTTCTCTATCTCGAAGGTGTGGACATTTCCGAGGTGGAAAAAAAACGACAAGAGCGGCGGGGGAGGGGAAAGGGAGGGGGCGTTCGTGGGGATAAGTGACACGACGAGAGAGTGAGCTCCGGAGAAATTCCTGTAGTCATAAATATAGTCAACGTCCAGGCTGTCACTGTTTCTTCTCTTTCCTTTTCCTCCTCCCGTACGGACGTTCGGAGTCTTTCTTATTCGGGAATCAAAGTGATCGAGGGCGAAGGACAGGGTCACACAAACGACTTTTTCGGGAGGGCAGACCACAGGCATTTGCCCATTCGGCACTAGTGGGACACGTGTGAGACGTTAAAAAAAATTCGAGACTTTAACGACGACATATAATATTTTCTTAAAAATACTGTAGATCGAAGCTACAAGAATCCTGTGATAAAATAAAGAGTCGCCGGCTGCCGTCTCATCGAAAATCGAAGAAATTAGGCGGTAATCAAAGTAATGAAAAAGTACAGGTCGGGCTCACACAAACGACTTTTTCGGAAAAAATATCTCAAAACTTTGACGATGCCAAATAATATTTAAAAAAAACCACTGCAGATTAATGCTGCAACAACATCAATCCCGTGATAAAATAAACAGTTACCGATTGCCGTCCGGTCGAAATCGCGGGAGATACGGCTGGATCGGTTGCGAGACGATAACGATCGTCTCTATAAAAAATAATTACGGAGCGGGGTAATGCTACTTTCGAGCGTTAATGAACGCTGCCTAGGGGCCAGTAACTATCCCGGCCGATGTTGACGCCGATGCTCCGCGTGGATTAAAATAACGAGAGTAAACTCTCCGGGAAAACGGTTCCGTTGATATCTCGCGGTACTTTAAAGAGCCCAAGCCACGGCGGGTAAGAGGACTGGATATATACCCCATTATCTAATTAAGTAAGCGTCGGAGGACGTGCGCTGATCCGAGCGCGCGCCGTCCAGATCGAGATTGGATTATCGCGTAGCACGCCGGAGATCTTAACGAGATCTTCGCATCTCCCGTCGAATGCTGTGTACCTTTCCGTGTGCGGAGCCCTCCGAGCCCGGTCCTTTACCGTCGAGACCGCTTTAACGAGCCGTCCGATACCGAAATATTTTATAGTTGTATTTTACAGTGTATCTAACGCGCGGTGTCCACGAGGCCTGCGCACGCAGACCGTACATTTGTTAGCTTCCCGAGTGTCGGACATCGCTTTTGAACCGTCCTGCCAGGTTGTGGTCCACTAAATATTACCCTTTCGCTCTTTCACCCGGGACGCATTTCTCGTTTCCGGTAAATTTATTCCGAGAAAACACCGTCTCACGCGAGGCGATACTTCCCGTCGATTTTATTATATATATATATATATATATATTTTAAGAAGTCGTAAATAATAAACGGGCATATTTATTCGATAGAGCGAATAGGGCAGAAGGTATATCGTGGTTCCTTCGGGCGCGCCTTCGGTCATCCGTCATGTTCGGGATTTCGGCTCAAGGCGGCTCGCGACAGCCAATCAGCGAACGAATAACGGGATAACAATACGATATTTTTTTTAGCGAGATTTATCGCGACAACAACTTATTATACGGCGATAGTCTGCGGAAAGGAGGGACCGGGACGTCCCGTCGAGGAGACGAAATCTTTCGTACCCTCCGAGGCTCCACTTTGCTCCGCAGATCGCGCTCACCGATCGTTCTCGCCAATCGGAACTGAAAAAAAAAAATCAAAATAAATCAATAAAAATAGGGAAGAAAGAAAAATATGGAAAGTGTTGGGTGGAGGTCCGGCGAGCGAGGAGAATAAAAGAATGCCATCCTAAACCGGCATTTTTACGATCACTCTCGGACTGACCAGCGCGCGTTGGCCAAGATCAACGAAAGTTCGAGCCCGAGCATTTTATCGGGAGTCGGAGAGAGCCCTGTAAGTATATGTATATTCACTGCGTCGTGGAATTTCGGTTTCTACACTGCCTCGATAAAATATACGGACGGACGTCGATAAAAACAAGGGAATCTCCTAACAGCGAATGCGGGAGGAAGGCTTTATAGACGGTAAAAGAAAAAGATGCCGCGGTCTCTCGCGACGGCTGCGTAACTTGTAACCCGCGCCCTCGCCTCTCGACGCTCGAGGGTGCGTGAAATAACACGCAAAAATATGCCAGATCTCATTATGCAAGACTTAACGGTCTCGTGAATGCAGAAGTACCCGTAAAGAAATTGATACTCCACTTTTACAAATGTGTCCGGTGACTCGAGCGGATGTGAAACATACTCGATCGGTAATAAAAACTGCAATTCATTTTTTTCGCTCGGAAATTGATACGCAAATTATTGGCGTCTCAATCCGGGACTGGAGCATTCGCTACGACGATTCGGTATTTTTCCGAAACCCGGCGATGCAGTAAATCATGTCCGACTCTAATTGTCCCCGGGGGCGTAAATCGGTCTTTAAATGCCTACGAAAACTATCAATAAGAGGTCTCTTTATCGGCTATGCAGTGGGAGATAATGGTGGGATCTGCATCGTTCCCGTTCGCAAAGATTACAGACCTTATTTCCCTCTCGCAAGATGATGCCTCGGCCAGTGGGCAAAGGGAGCATCCCGTCGTCGCTGGATAGCTGGATGCCGGCGAGAGATCCTTCTGCATCGCTGAACGTGAGAAACGTCATTATGCGAAACCAGATCCGCCGGTTATCGTTCGACTGGTGCAAGCCGTTCGTTTTATATTTACGAGAATCCCCCGGTCGCAGCATCCTTCCCCGGTCCGGCTCCTTGGCCGCGGGAATACGCTCCGCGCCGCTTTTTCTGGCCCTGCGAGAAAGGCCTCGGCGCGTTGTTATCGACTTGCGAGGGCGTGTCGAATCTCACCGCGCGACTCCTCTCGTCCTGCCGCCACGCGGTGCACACACAACCGCGCACGCTGCGCTGTTCCGTGCGCTACAGGACGAACCGCCACCCGACTCGCCCAACGGTCGTGACTTATGTGGGTTATTCACCGCTCGTCGTGTACTTCTCGCCTCGCGATAATGTAGCTGCCTGCGATACCGCTCCGCGGTGCGGCAGAGTTATGTATAACCCCCGCTCAGCGAAACCGCGTATCATCCGCGTACGCGTACACGTGCATCAACACTTCTTCATCGAGTCGGGAACACGAGTTCCGGAATTTTTGCGAAACGAGTCCGCCAGATAAGTTAACCCCGAGATTGCCATTTTCTGACTCCTATCTTAGTGATTAGTCGTCGCTCGCAACCCGTTCGCTGTCCTGGATTATCGTTATTGCACTTTATAGCTCTCAGCGTTCATCGGGTCTGCGGGTTGAATCCATCCTCCCACGTATGATGAGATCTGATACGGCGCGCCTCGGCTCGGGTTCCCCGACTCGTTGCCCTCTAATCTTCTCCGGGCTGTCGTAATTAATGTGCCTAAAAAGCAATTGCCGCATGCGAGCTCGTTAATAGCGTCGATAAGGCCGAAATCTTGAATCATTGCGTGTTCATTTGCGGATCGACGCTGTCGAGAGGCTCCCATTCGCTCGCCATTCCGCACGCGGTATTGTGGAACTTGCGACTGCAACATTCATCGGGTCACCCCAGCAACTTCGCTGCCACAGCAATATGTGTACCACGGAATCTTGGCTCAAGATTCTCGTTCATCGATCATTCGGCCGCTCAACCCGCTCCGTATTCTTGGCTCTTGGTATTCCGTTCGAGGAGACCGCGTGGTCCGACATGGCAGCGAAGAGCGAGGCAGAACGAAACCGTGCGTTCCGTTTCTGACGAGACTTTCTTGCTTCCTGTCGGGCGGACGATCGGTAAGAAAAGTCCCTTTTGCCCCCGGTGTTCCGTTTTTCCCCGCTCTCCCTTGCACCCAGACTGCACAATGAGCCGCGCGCCAAAGCCCGGATGATCCCCGCAAAACCGGTGGCTCCCGACCCGCTTTGCATGATTTTTCGTATTTCATCGTACACCGAAATTTTTCAGAGTTTCACGAAAATCTCCTCGCCGCATCGTCGTTCACCTTTTTGACGCATCCTCTCGTTCGAGTCCTCGCGGCTCGGGGGATTTTCGTCACGGTTTGACATTCTGTCAGACGCATCGTTCGGATGGGCCATCACGGCTTTCGTCGCTTCGTCAGTAACAATAGCCTTGACGATACCGGCCGGCTATGGTTGTGACGGAAACACCTCGGACGAAACTCGACAGAGTCGAGAGAATCGGAGAACAAAAAAAAAAAAAAAAATAGACAAAGCACCGGGTCGGAGCGAAGGCACAAGAGTGTCCGGGCGAGTGGACGGGCTGCGCTCCGTGGCCGGGCGAAAGAGCCGTACACTCTCGACCCTCGCGTGATGGCATTCCCCTCCGTACGGTAAATAAATTACTTTGGCTTATCAGGAGTAATAGTATAGTGCCCGCGACACAGATTGGTTCGCGTGGGGCACGCGAATTAAAAGTTATACTTCGGCAGTGCGGAGGGGACCGGGCGTGGGTCTGACTCGCGGTACACAGGGCTCATGACCTCTTGCTCCCGCTGCCACTGTACACTTATGTTTTTACGGTACGGTATGACGTTTCAGTGTTTTTAAGACCTGGAAGCGATCCACAATGCCGGAGAAGCTGGGTCACCGGGGACAAAGGTGTTTCCCGGAAATCGTCTAAACGCTGTTTCCAGCACGGTTTTCAACGACCCCCTCAGTCGGTCCGATAATTGCTGCAGTTCGTTTAACGAGGAACGTCGAACACTGCGGTCATCCTTTTTCTCGTCGGATATATGTGCATGTTGGGCTTTTGGGTGGTCTCTGCATTGAACATTTTTGAATTTTCTGAGGGCCTATCCGTATTATCGTGAGGTATAAAATAATGCGATGTGCACAGGTTCCCCGAAATAAATGCATTTTTAGAGGGAAAACTTTGTTTTCTTAACCCTAGGTAGCGTCCTCTAAAAATGCTTTGATTTCATAGAGATTTTGCAGAGTTTTCTCTTCTTCGTACTTTAAAAGTGCGGGGTGGCTCTAAGGAAATCTCCTATATTTAATTTTGACTTTAAATTTAGATGTTCCGAAATTTTTAATTTTTTAAATAGCCGGTAGCGACGTCCAAAAATACATTGATTTTGGAGACCTTTCGCACATCGCATTTTTATTTTATACCTCACGATAATACGGGATGGCGCCCAGAAAATTCAAAAATGTTCAATTTAAGGACTACCCTATCGGGGATGTATACACTCTCGCGACGGCACAACGGAGTGTATAATTTTCCTCACGGGCATACACTTTTCCGTGACTTTACGAAGCCCGGGCGGCATGCTGTGGCATCTGGATTGTTTCTCAACCCGGCGAGGACCTGTCCCACCCTCCGTCACCCTTGCAACTCATAGACATACAGTATACATATGGGCGAGAGAGAGTCGAACGGATTTGCTATGGTAATTCGATGCGAAAGCCCTGACGCCGTCTCTATCCGCCAACAGGAGTAGCGAGTTTGAGTTGGGTGAACCGAAACTTGGGAGATTTTTTTTCCGTACTTTTTTTTTTTTTTTGTTCCCGTCGAGAGATCTCGAAAAGTTGTTCCCCCGTCTCGGGCTGCAGCTAGCATCTTCTCGTGCTTACCCCCTCATCTTCGAGACGGCGCGGTTGAGAATTTCTTCTTTCTCACCGTTCGCCCGCTTATTCCCTCTTTTCCCACCGAACCAGCCGAAGACCTTCTTCACTAGCGCTATCCGTCTCAAAGCGCCCCTCGTCGTTGCTCAGCGGTAAAGCGCGATTGGGAATTCCAGTTCGGAGACTCCATCCGCCCCTCGCTCCCGAAAAGTATCAGTGAAAAAGCGGTAAAAATCCGCGTTACATGGCTGATTGATTGGATTTTATTGCAACCCCTGCTCTTCCGACGCTCACCCCAACGATCTATCGTCTCGCGCCTTTACATTTGATTGATTCACCCACTGTGTCTTGGGAACCCCCTCACACGCGTTTTTCATTTTCCCTACGATATTTCTGTCACATCCCAATTCACACCCAATATTTCAATTCCCTTTAATATTTTTCGTCGCACTTTGTTAAAAATATTTTTCTTTCGTATCCGAACATAACTACGACGATTTAGTGTCAATTTCGATACGTCCGTTAACCTACATATTAAACTGCACTTAATAACTCTTTTTTCATGACTTTTTTTTTTCTTTTTCTGTTTCAGGTGAGTCCCAGTTAACGTGATCTTCGATAATAACCGTCCGGTATTTCTGTAGACACCGGGAACCGATGTTCGTCTGTAATTAATGAAATCGCCGATCGTAAAATAACAGTATTGCGGTAAAGTATTTTTTAAAATCTCTAACTATACTGAATGATAACATACAGAAACGCACGTAGCGAAGTGCCCGCGGGTTTGTCTATGTAGCATAATATCGTGCATCGAATATCGTTTTCATCGCCGGTTACTATTTCGGGAATGGCTGCTGCGACATAGGATCGATAGGGGAGGAGACCGTTGCGGTCACCCTCCGGTTTTAGTCCGTGTATCGACAATATCGCATTGATCGATGCCATGTCGACCTGCTGGCCTCCGCCTCTTCCGGTTTCTCCTCGACGTTCTGTCTCTGATTTCTTCAACCCTAACGTATTCTTTCCGCTCTGACCAACCCCTCTGCATATTTCAATGGATGTACGCCGCGGTAAGCGCTCGACATACTCCACTCTGATGGATACGTTGCTCCCTTGAAACAACAATAACATTTCTGTAACAGTTACTCTATCAAGATGCAACATTTCCGATTGCGCGCGATTGGCTGGAAATTTCCTGAAATGTTTAGTTTCGATCAACATTGACTCTGGCGATTTTGACCAGGAGGTTCCTCCTCTGCATTATCGAAAGTGAAATTATTTATATGAAGGAATACGAATTAAAAGTTCGATAAAATCGATACGGTATTGTGAGGACATCAATACATTATTCTCTTTAATAACTGAATTTATCGAAACGCGGTAACCGTTCGACATACTCTGCTCCGACGAATATACCGCACCCTCGGAATTACAGTAGCTCTTTTGCATTTACCATGAAACGTAAAAGCGACAGAAATCCCAATTAACGATTTTTAACCATGGAATCGACCTCCTCTCTCTCCAATAATCAATATGCTCAACGCCGAAGTACAACGAGCAAAATACCTCGGAATTGGTATCGACCAAAATCTTAACTTCAATTTTCATCTTCAACGATGTAAAACAAAAACAGCATTCAACTTGATATCAATCAAAATTAAACTAAGCAAACGCCGCGGTGTGCCAATAAGCGTATCGTCTCTACGCACAGAGGAACGGCATTTATAACCCAGGTAATTAAAACGCGAATCGCGGTAGCGACGGTACAAACTCCTATAGCGGTCGACCGGTTAGGAACTTCCCGACATTTTTAGTTTCCATAAATATATTTCTTGTGATTCTGACGGCAGTTCCCACCTCTGCAAAATCGAAAGGGTAATTATTGATATCAACGAAACGCCTATGAATTAAAATTTCCATAAAATCGATGCGGGATTGTTAGGGCCTCAATAAATTTTTTTTTAATAACGAGTTTATCGAAAGAAAGAAACGACATTGGCGACGGCCGTTATTCGTCGATCGTTAACGTGGGTGACGCGGAAGTTGGTTCCCTCGCTAATGAATGTTTGAAAAGGGCCGGCGGTTGCATTTGAATCGTCGGCTCATTACTGTGACGTATTTATGCGGCATCCCCCAAAATAAATGATAGATTTCGTTATCCCACCTGCCTACAGATTGCTTATCTACGTATACGGCCGCAGCGTTTGATGGATGGCTCTGCGGCAAATGATGAGTTCGCGCGATGCATATTTTTGGCACAGGAAGCAATAACGAACGAATGATAATAGTGGCGGAGCAAAGTAATCAAAGTCACAGTATTCGGTACGACGTCACCCCAGTTACGTTCCGTGACTGTTGGGAGCTGGAGCGAGCGGCAGCATCGATGGTCCTTCCGGTGCGCCGGTGATTTTCGGTCGGAAAATTATGCGTTGCACGTGACCAGCGGGTTGGGGTGAGCGATGCTGGTGGGAAGGAAGTCCAAGAGCTTCGGAGCAAAACATTAGTCGAGTTATCTCCCGCGCAGCACGTAAGACCGAGGAATATCCAGCCAGGGCGAAGTGTGCTGGGCCGGTGATACGTACGCGGGTCACCGCGGGGTTGTTCGGTCTGGCCGAGTCGAGCTGGGTGCGAGAGCTATAGGTGTCCATGTGTGGGGCAGCGACACCGGTCGGAGACCGGCCACGGAAGCGAGACGGTAAGATCGACGGAGCGGGAGATAAAGCGAGCGAGAAAGCCGGTGGATGTATGTATAGGCAGGTACACGGACCCGAGCAAAGTTTGGGCTCGGACGGAAGGGTGGTAACCACCCGGTACGACTAATACCGCTCGGGTCTCGTCCAACTTAACCCAACCTGGCTTAACCCTAGATTAGACCAACGGGCCGTGTATTCGCTGGGCACTCACACACGGTCGGCGTCTGTACTCGCAGCGGGGGAGGTAGCTAGTCCCGTAACGCTTAGATATATTTCACTATTAACCAGCACGAGACATTCCGCTGACAATAGACTTTAATAAACGATTACCCATCGAAGTATGGGATCGAAGTGGTAGCGGTATTTTTTTTTTTTTTTTGCGAATCTCGAAACGGACCGGAACGCCTGCAGCGAGCTCGATATCGGAAGGAAAAATAGAGTTTGCTGCGGAATAGTCTTTCTTATCCAGCTGCAGAATCTTGGTCCGCTACATAGCCGCGTCGACGTCCCGGCGGTTGCCCGGCCGGATACTGCTTTGTGTGCTCGAGGAATCGAGGCCAAATATAATTACCGGTTTCGTCAGTTTGCCATCCGCAAACACACCCCTCGGCTAATACGATCAAACACGGGCCTACGGGAGACTTCAGAATTCCATGAACCGCTATTCTACGCTGTACCGCACTGTTGTGTGCGGTCATCCGTCTCCACCCGTGGCTCACTCGGCCCCGTCAGTGTTCCTTCTATCTTCGATGGATATTACCATTTCGCAGAGTGTCAAAATTTTCGCAGAGTCAAAAATTTTGTCCGACGATTCGAAATTGTTCCCCATTTCCATTCGCCTTACAAGATGTACAACAACAATGAGGATAAGGGTGGGTCTTGACAGGGTAGGGCGACGCTCCGTGACGGCGAGCCATCCAGCGTCTCCGCCTCGACGCTAACCCCATACTATACGCGCATATTAAATTCCTGAGAGATCTTGTTCTCGGGCCGGCTATCCCGCTTCCTTCTTCGCCTACAGCCGGCTATGGGAACCTTTCCGTCTGGCATACTGCTGTCGGCGTTTGATCGTGCACCTTGGCCCGGCCAAACTTCACGGCGCTCACCAACTACAGAGTGCCGTTTCGTGAACCTGGGTGGCGGCGTCGGCGGCTTGGTTCAGAGGGCCAAGCCGAACCAAGTGTTCGCCATAGCATGGAAGAGAGTGCTTTCGTACAAGATCCGGGACGCATGCTTGACTCAAGCTCAATTTAATACGGTTTAAGTTCGGGAAGACTGGAGAAGTAAGGGGTGAGACTACTTCGTCTTGCCTCACTGAAACAAGTTGCCCCGGCCTAATCAAGCCTCACTTTAACTCCGTCCACTCGTCCACCCCCGCCCTCGACCTCTACCATCTGCACCCGGAAACTACTTGTTCAACTAATAATCGCGAGGGATTTGCAAACTGAAACTCTCGCTGGATGGTCCAGCGTGTTTCAAGACTCCGCCGATACGCTTTCGCTATCGGGTTCCCCGAAGCTCTCCGGGCTCCTTCATACATCGGAGAATATCGTGAATTAAGGAAATCGTTCGAAAAACTGCCTGCCTCGAATAGTTTGACGTTATCGCAACCGTGATAATCGAATCATCGAAGAATGGTCTTTTATCGACACTACGTCTAGCAATGTGTCGATCAGGCAGGTCGAAAGTCACCCCTATTAGAGCAGGCGTGTCACAATTCCCTCGAGTATTAGATTTTGGTGGAAAAGGGGGAACCGCGTGTGCACAAGGATCCCCTCGAGCGGTCCTCGAACTCTCGGTACCGCATACAGACATTCGCTATTCACGTTTTGCACGAACCCGCGGCTCTCCAGCGACTTGAATCGAGCGGAAACAGATCCGCGAGCACCCCGAGGTCGCGCGACTTCCGACAAATTTATTCGAACCCTTCCAACTCCGGGCTCGCGTATCGATTCCCGTTTGGCGCACTGTACGTACTTCACCACCACACGCTGCCACCGCACGCACACACGGAGAAAGTTGCCCGGCCCGCTACGCCTGGTTCAACGGTGTTCCACGTAATCGCGTTATACCGGAAGTAGCGACGCCGCCGTCGCCTCGTGTTCCTTCCCGATACTTCCCTTCCTCCACAGCCCAGACTCGCAGGGTTTGTGAATGGGGAAAATAATACTTTCTCTCTGAACGGTGTGCGTTGCCCCCCCTTTTTCAGGATATCAGAAAAGGAAATAACGATCATATCCCGCGTCATCCTCGCGACACTCCGTCAAGCGACACGCTCGGTTTCGAAGCAGTTGGCTGGCTGCGTGAAGTTTACACGACCAAGATTCGCGCCACTTTGTCACGGAGACTTTGAGAACTCGCCAATAATTTTTTTTTTAAATTGATGGAAAGTGAAATTCGTCCTGCAGTGGGAATGCCCTGTTATTTAATCGATAAATGTTGCGTGGCTGAAACGTAGACGCAGGAACGTCCGATGCAAGTGGACGCTGAGGAAAAGCGAAATACGTGTGGAATAAAGAAGAGTGAGAGCTAGGGAGAGCGCGACAGGGCAGAATGGCGGATCGCGGGGGGAACGGGGGTTCGGCGTTGGGTCGGAATTTCATATCCATCGACACAACGGGCACGGTAAAATAAAGTGGAAAAATTCCATGTGGTCAGCCCGCCTACAGCGGAGTGAGATGGAGGCACCGTGTCTCGGTCCGACTTAACTCCCTCTCCGGACGAAGGAGGACAAAGTACATAGACAAGTGGAGAAAAGGAGGGCATTGTCCGTACGGGAGTGGAAAACACGACCGTTGTGTAGGCCGCGGGAGGAATCGAAGATAAAGGAATACGACGCAAGGGCCACGGGAAGGATGAAAGGGGACGCGCGAATAGGATGGTAGGACACTCAATACGGTCGCTGTTTTCAGCGGCCACTCTTCGATAACATCGAAACATCGAAAATTCTCTTGGGTAACGGAGACCCCCCGGGCGGGATCAAAGGGACCGGCAGAACGGATCCATCGATAAAAGTATCCATGAAAAATATCGGTTACACGCGGCCGTCGAATTTTCGTTCGACCACAATGTGGCACTCGGGTTAACGCGCCGTAAAATCGAAGAGGGACGATGTCATTACCGATATTCAATATTGCGAAACGTAATTCGGTGATGGAACGATGACTACGATTGAACGGATAAATGCTTCGCGGGTCGCTCTAATTCAGAAAGTGCTCGGTCTGGCGATTAATCGATTATACGCAAGGGGATAATGTGCAGTCCTCAGCTATCGATGTAACGCTTGGCTGTAGGTGGCGGTTGCCTAGCTATATCCCACGGAATAACCGCAGCGTGACGGATCGGAATCTGAAACGGCACTGTGTCGGACCGGGTGGCGGCGCGGCAGCGTACGAGAGGGGCTTATGCTTCGCCCTAAGTCCGTTATCAGCGGAACCCAGTACCACCGCCGGCACAAACACGGACACACCGGTAGGTGCAGACGCGGAGTGTAACGATGGGGCGACCAGATCCGCGAGCGTCGAATCGGGTAACTGCCTGTTATTGCTGCTGCTAACCTTCGATTAAAATCAACCCTTCTCGCGAGCGAGCGCGCCGCCGATTGCTTTATCAGGGTCTCGGCGAACGACCCGGCGGGCTCCCCGGCGACGTCGAACCCGGGTATCATCCCACCCTCGCTCGCTCGATTAGCGTCGACTTCGTTTTCCCTCCGAATCCCGACGATTTTAGGCAAAGTCTCAGCGAGGAGCTCGGAGCACCTCGTTACTTCCGTCTGGGAAGGGCAACAGCCGAGCAATCCCAATTTTGTCCCAACTTTTCGTTCGATAGTCCGCGTCATAGACAAAGCCTGACCGGTGCAGGGGCACGGAATTCAGCGCTGTAAATTACACTCTCACGGTTCAAAGACGCGGAAGGAGTCAACCATGGTGGTCGGAGCAGTGCGAAGGGCTGGGCGTTACCCGACATCCACTTCGAGCGAGGGTCGCCCCACAGTCTGTCTCGCGATGTTGGCAATTATTTTCTCTTTTTTTTCGTACATCCCATCGCGTCTGTATCGTTGAAGCTGCAGCGGAGGGTGCAGCGCTGGAGTGCGGTATGTGCGATGCAGCGCACTGCGCGCCGGCAAGAGTGTGACGGGCGAAGGGTCGAAAGGCGCTGTATTGGGGTTTGCGTCAGTGGAGCCGCTTCGCACCGAGAGTCACCGCCGCGACTCCCCCGGCCCCCGTGCTCCTTCATCGGCGTCACCAAACCGCCCCGCGCTCGTTGCACACTCGCGACAAAGGCTAATTGCGAAGCGCCGGCGAACAACGTCGCAAACGCGAACAAGCCCATATTACGCCGGAAACACAGAACACTTTGCTTTCGCGATGAAGCAGGGAAAGAGGGAAGGCTACGGGGGATCGTGCGACGACCCCCAGGGCCCTCGTCTGTCGTGTACCACGGGGTAACTGTATATACACATGTCGGTCGAGCCGACTGCGGCCCGACGAATAGGAGAACGTTACCCTCCAGCGCGTCGTGGTTTGGGTCGGTCCACAATGTACGCGGCCTACAGGTACAAGCTCGAGTGCAGGTATTGCACGCTCGACGAAGACCCGGACGACGGGAGAACAGTCGATCCCGGTGCGTTCGCTTGTCCGCAGCATGAAATGTGCACGCATACCCGGCCCGGCGAAACCAAAGGTAGGCGAGGCGGTGGAGGATGGGATTTCGTCACGCACACACACCCGCTCGTCTATCGGTATAATCCACGCCCGAGGCATTCACGACAATGGAGTCGTGGTAAACCCCGGCGGCGAGGCCACATCACACATAATTTGCTCGGGGCCGTGCACCGTGCATCCGAAGCTCCGTTCCAGTCTTGTCGGCCCGAAACCAATATCAATCACCCATCTCACCTCGGTCAATCGTTTTCCGTCGCCATCTCCGTCTCTTATACCCATGTTTCTGCAGTTTTCCCACTCCCCGTCCGCAAACTTCGGCGACACGCCGCGTCAAAAATAACGAGCGCGGATCACCGAGTCCGTCATCGGTTCGATCCGGCGTACCGAGTGTACGAATGTTCAATGTGTACGCCGCGTCGTGTGTTGCGTAGCATGTGTGCGGCGTGTACCGCTTCCATACCTGCACGACAAGGGGGAGTGAACTGTTGCTCCTCCCGCCGGTCCACATGAGGGTTTGCGATGATACAACATTCGTGGAATCTACGTTACATGACAATGGAATAGAGGGCAAAGCCCGGTGTCTGGCCCGCGTCACACACAATTCGCCGGGATCGCAATGGGCAGAGTACGAGGGTTTAGGGGGATGCGTTTAACCCGGCACGACCGACCACGGCCCCGACCGTTCTCCCTTGCTCGATCGCTTCATCTTCTTCGTTCCTCCCGTGGCGCAGCGCCCTCGCGAGCGGGGTCTTACACGGGACATGCCGCGGGGGTTGAGAATGTTTGCGGACAATCTCATTGCTCTCCGTCCCTCTCCGTTGCACGGCACTCCGTGCTCGCTAGGTAATTACCGAGGCGTACTGTCTGTCCCGAACCTTCTGTACACCCGGAGGACTGTACACGTGTTTCGGCAAGTCATCAAAGTGTCGTACGTGTCGCCGTATACCGAGAAAGCTCGTTCCCGATAGATCGACCGACGCGTCCCAGTCCCCCTGAGCTGCATGTCGTTATCAGCCATGGTTTCCCCTTGTATCGGCTCTTCTGCCGCTTCGGACTTTGCAGACGCGAAAGCGAAAGCAACGACGCAGCTTAATGCTATTATCGCACTCAAGTTCGGTCGATGAGCACTGCGACGCTGCTACCGCAGTGCCAAGTTGGCTTTCGATTTCCGACGGACGCGGGCAGGAGGGCACTGCAAACTCTTCGCGAACCTCGAAACAGGATCATCCAACCAGACCCGACTCGTGGGCCATTGTAAGCGCTGGGCGTGAAACGGCGGTTCGTGTAACTCGTCAGCCGTGCGGTTGACAAGGCTTTCGTGTGCACTCAAGACGGCGGGGTTTCGTGCGTTCGGACAGGCGGGCGGACGCTGATAGACGTAGATGAATAAATGCTAGCTAACGTTTGTACATGAAGACGCGAGATACGATATTGTTCGGTATGATTTACGGTTCGTACTCGGTTTCCCCGTCGCGATGCGAAGCGATCCCGTGGAACAAGGGGCGCCTCTTCCGCCTCCACCCTCGTAATCCCTGTCACAATTAACGATCCCTCTTACCCCAATCTACCCTGCGTCTCATTGAAAGGGAGACGTCGCGTATACACGGGACCCTCGTAGCTTCCGCACGCTCGAAATAAAGACAACCTTCTTTCCCTTTTTTTTTTTAAATTGTACTCGCAGGGCGATTGTCACGATCCAACGAATGCTTTCCCTAACGCTGAATGCAATGTCTGCTACCCGCTGCTTCAATGACTTCAATCGAGTTACTTTAATAACTCTAATCGTACTACTTTGATGACTGCATTAATCGTACATCTTTAATGGCTCGAACTTCACGTGCCAAGGTGGAATTAGCTTATTGGTCTTACGCCTTATGAACTTACGGCTTACCCAGTCGGAATCGATACAATTCATTGTTTCGCCCGAGTCGTTGAGAAGAACGCAAATACGACAGCTGGATTATTCTTCCGAAGCCCTCGTGGATGTCGAAGAGTAAGAGGTGGAACGACAATAACTTTTTTGCTCCGGATGTATACTCGGGAATGGAATCGGAAGAGGAAAATGGAAGGGGACAGGAGTCAAGGCCTCTCATCCCTCGTCTCATCCAAGTTCAGCGTCTTCGTGGCTTCGGTTCATCACGAATCCTCACGGGGTAATTGAATGGGTAATTGAATCGATCCTTATTTACTCTCTGCCGTGCTTTAACCCTCTCTTACTTGGCTTCTCACTGCTCGCGCCTTCCCTCCGCCGCCCCGCGAACGCTGATCACCGTCTTGGAGTCTTATGGTGCACGATCATGGCAAATGAGAGCTCGTTAAGCAACTCGCATCCACCGCCGGATGCACTTGGCATCGATGCAACAGTCGATGTTGCGAGCGAATTCATTGGCGAAAGTCTGAAAGGATCGCTTCAGGGATTTGTCACGTTTGTCCGATACGCAATCAGACATTGCGGTTTGTTAAAGAAAACGCTCAATACAAAGCATCGTCCAGGGTGCAGAACTTACTTCATCCGTCGAGTTATCCCGAGACTATTTTGGAGCAGTCGTTGGTTTATAGTACGTCGTAATTCCCCGCAAAGATTCCCTACGAATAGAATTTCCCTCATTGAATGTGGGCGTCTTTACCCTGGCAACTTTCCCTCTTCCCGTGTCCCGACCGGAGTTTACAGAGACTATCTTCGAATTCCTACGTATCGCAATATCAGAAAGACGACAGACTCGGCACGCTGTTCGCCGGCAATGGAGCGTTGTCGTCAGGGACGTTTCAGGCCTTCGATGTCAAGCCGAAGTGCTGGAGAGATTTGGCAGCGACAAGCTTACGATATTCGGGGCCAACATAAAACGCTCGAGGAATTCAAAGGACCGAGCATGCGGGGACCTGGTAGATTCAATAACCATATCCTTCCAGCAGCACGTGCTCGCACGGATCCGTGCACGTGCATCGGATTCTCCGGACTGTCCATTGCCCTTCGGTACAGTGAAGTCTACAAATTCTTAACTCATAAACTCGCTTTGCATTCGTGATTTTTTAAACGATCAATTACATCTACTTGTTGTATTTAAAAAAAAATTAAAAACCTTTATTGGCACCATAATCCGACAGTCAATTTTTTCAAGAAACATTTTCCAAGGCGCGCGCTCTTTCTTCGTACGGTTTTATAATAAATTGGATCATGTCTTCGCCTCGACGTCTTTCACGACGCTCTCGCACTCCCTTCGGCTCGCACGCTTACACTCCGTTATTGTATACCCGAGAATAGACGCAAGTGCCTCGAATTGTCAATTATCCATGCATCCCCGTGTCCCTCCGTTCTCCCCGCACGAAACTCCAAGACAGCGGCGTGGGTGCGGTTCGGCGAAAAATAAATGTGAAAAAAAAAGGCACGTGGGATGTTGAATCAGGCATAACGAATGCATGGAATCTGTCCGTACCCGCGGAATCCGATATGGGCATGGAATGTGGCTGGTTGGAAAATCGGATGCGGAGTTTCGGTGGTGTGCAAAATCGGTTTTCGCGGAAACGGGCGGGTCGCCCTATTATTCAGGTGCGACGACGTCGAAGAGCGCGTAAAACTTTCACCCCCATGGTTCTTTCCGTTTGCCGAGAGTCGGCCGTCGCGGGCAACACATCGGCCCGGTGCTTTTCCCAGTTGCTCTGTGCTTCGCGACCGGCGCATAAAAGTGCAAATTTTAAGCGCCTCGCGAAAGACAATCTCTTTATACGTCTCTCTCGTCCTGTTTTTCCCCTCCCATGGCTTTATACACCACAACCGAGGTGAGGCAACGAAATTGCATTGTCACCTCACTCCGTCGCGCACCCTCCGCGCCTTGTTCTCGCCCTCTCCGTTCTCCTCCTTCGCCGACTGCTCTCCCGCCCCCTCTTCCGGCTCCTCGGCTCAGACGCCGTGTGTTTCGTCTCTGTGTACGTAGTAAATGTTCGAAGATACGAAGAAAAAGAGAGAAGAGGAGGAACGGATTAGAGCATACATCTCCAAGGGAATAGTCAAGTGGAGAGAAGTGGAATCTGCCACGAAAGAGGAACGAATAAAGCATTGGGCGGTGCAGAGAAAATTATAAAAAACAAATGAATCGGCGAATCTGGCGTATCAGGGTGGAACAACAAGAATGCGGCTGGGGCATCGGTGATTCGAATCCCGGAGTTTCCGCGTTTCGAAGCCGTTTGCCGAGTGCGCATTCCCGCGCCTCCGGCATTTCGCGACTCATCCTCTGTATTTTATTGTTATCTAACTGACCGGCGGGCTCCCCGAGACTCGGCTTACACACTGTCGGGACGAACATGAAAAAGAATCAACTAAATAACGCGAAGGAAAGTTAGGCCGCGAGACCTCCGTCTCTGAATAATTTCTTTTTCGATATATACATAGATGTATGTACAATATGCAAACGACGCTTGAAAAAAAAAAAACACGCACCTCCGAGGACGAATAAATATTCCATGAGCCGCGAATGAGAACAAAGAAATAAAGGGGGACGAGGCGTCAGGAAGCGTACAACAAAGTTGCCGCGACAAGTTTTATTGTAAAATTATAAGTTCTAAAAGTCGGATTTCGGTACGCAGACGTCGTTGTGGAATATTGAAAAGAACGGACCGAATGCGAGTGGAATTTACTCGCGGCAATTCAGTTTTTTTCGATAATTGTGACCACCCTGAGCGGGCGTTGCTTAATTAACTCGTTAAAAGTTTCTTTTTTTTTTTCATCGCTTCTATCTTGAAAACTTTCCAATGACGTGTTGTACGAAGTTTTTGAGATTCTCGTGCTTTCCCGATGCCGTAATCAACTGTGAGTTCACGGCTGACTGGACGCGACGGACCGCGTATTTTTTATTACAAACTATTGTGCGCAGTCCAACAGCCGGAATGATCATTTGGGTTAGCCGCAAGAAAATTGAATGGGCGGATACATCAGAGTTCCATCAGTGATAACACCGGGCTCGAAGTAGTCGGTGCAAAATACGCAATACACTGGTTCAGCCCGGTGGAAGCCTGGCGGGTAAAACTGTGCGGCTTCGGAAACGGGTGCACCACTCCTCGTTCACGCGGTTATCAGCAGTCATCGGGAATGCGCCATCGCTCCATAACAGTGGAGATTTGTCACTGCCATACGGAGCACCTCCATTAAAATGAGTGGCTTTCATTTTAATTACAACTTCCCTCGCATCTCGCCATCTCCCCGTTCACGAACGCTGTTTAACCATTGGCTGCGTTCGCCGCGAATTCTCGCCGAGCAAGATCGTTGTATAGATTGACTGCGGGCTCGCGCAGGACTTATTCACCGGAAAATCATGACGGTCTTTCTCCCTCAAATTACAGATATTTTATCTCGCAACGTTCGATATACCCGCCAATTAATTGCGATGAGAAAGTAAATATGGAAATTGCATACACCGAAGCAATGATTTGAGTCTGCAAAAAGCCAAGTTTCCCCATGATTATAAATGCACTTAATAATAGACCGGTGAAATACGTCACTTCCGGTCCGAAAATCTTATTCTTCGAGCGGAAGTGACGTCGTTTCTCTACCGGAAGTGAGGTATCTTCGGCATGACGTTACTTCCGGTAAAAAAAACTAGATCTTCAAACCGGAAGTGATGTATTTCTGATAAATCTCCAGAAATCTAAATTTCCGGTCTCCAAATTTCACAGTCGATAGTTCGGAAGCGGCCGATTCTGAACCTCCTGCTAGTTCGAATATAAATCGAGGGAAAACAGAGTGAAGAGCGAATGGTGAATTAGTATAATTTTGCACGATGCTGCGCGCTCATCGCAGGGTCGGTGTTTGGCTGAACCGTGTTTTATCAAATTTTCGCCGCGGTTACGATAAATACGTGTCGGACGGTAAAACTCCAGAGTGCAGAAGCCAGCTTGTCTCGACGAGGTGAGCGCAGACGAAAGGGTGAGGATCAGGAATGTCTAGAATTAATATGACGATCGGCACCGCGGCGGGCTCCGCTCATTAATTAACATTGTAAGTGGCTGATTAACATATTATCGCAGTAAGGCAGGCTTCACCTCTCATCCACGCGCTTCGTCTTTCATAGTTCAGGGCTCCCTCCACACCCGCGCGATGGCGCAGGGAAATTAAAGGGCGTAGGAGCGAAAGTGTGGGTTTCGTCGGTGACGGCGCAGAGTCGACGAGGATGAAGAATGGACCGAGGCTTTGTAGCCCTGCGTTACAGGGGCTTAAGAGTCAGTCGCACGAGGCTTTCAAAAAGTGTGGTACGACAATAGAACGGCATGGGCACAGAGGGATGTCTGAATGCTGCTGCACGAATGGACATCGGCGAGGCGCTGGATGATCCGCCATTGAAGCGTTTCCGTGCTCCATTAAAATTTCAATAATTGAAATATCGAAGTCATTCGTTCCCTCGAGCCCCGCCTTGTATCGCCCGAAGGCAGAGAACATCGTCGGAATTCCCCTACGACTCGCAATTCGGGCGAACATATACGTGGCGGAGAAGAATATCGGAATAAATAAAATTCTCGTACGATTCCTACGTGCTCCCGAAGCAAATCGCCAAGATTGCCCAGCTTTTTATTATCATCCCTCGTACTTTGTTACCCATATCCGCTGCGAAGCGATACATGTGCAAGGATGTGCTTCTCATTTCTTACGCAGTCCGGGCGCAGTAATATTAGCTCTATCGTACAAAGCTCGAGGCGAGCGAGCACGCCCGCCCGTTCTTATCGTCGTAATCACGAAATCCAGCTGGGTATCGAGTATGTTAGGCTCCGCCGAACAAATGGCCGACGAGCATACGCCCGAGTCGACCTTTCGCCCCGCGCCCAACTCCGCCTCCAAGTTTGAACTTGGCTCGGCGAAGATAAAAAATCAGGCGCGTCGATGACCCTTCGTCGCTCGTTTCTTAAATGACAAAACCCTGTTCCGTTCTCACGTGCCGCAGCGCCTTTCCAGTGAAACTGGAAATTCATCCCGAGTTAGGAAGAGGACTCGGCGCACCGGTGCGGTAGTTCCTGGTCGCAGAAGCCAACTCTTAGCCGTCCCGACGGGAGCTACGTACCTGATACCAATATATTTCAGACTTAGCGCATTATGATCGTTACAGGAGGGCCTACGTGGTCACGTACGCGCACACATATTGCCCCCCTCCCGATTCGCCACCGTTCGGAGTAAGCTACCGAGCACCCCTCATTGCATGCCCATTCCCTTGCATCTGCGCTTCGACGACGACGACGACGACGATGGTGTATGGAGTTCGGCTAAGTTGAAATTTACTGTATGCTTACGGGAACGATGGCGCACCTGGTCGCGAACCGGTGGTTGCCGCTTGTATCGGGAGCACCGAGGTAAAAGAGAGACGGCGGGGGCAACAAAAGGTGGGACCGGGGGGGCGAGCACTTGATTGTGAGCTAGCGGGTGAACGCGCAAGGGGGTGGTTCAGAGGTCGCCCGCACTGTACGTGGCAATCGCGAACCCGGAGTTAGCTGCGGGGACTGCGTGCAGTGTCTACTCGGTAAAGGTAAACCCGAACAATTTACGGTAATAATCCGATAACTGATAATATTGGCAATTTGGCCAGCGCTAAACTGATCGCCCGGTCAGTTCCGCATACCCGTCCTCCTTCACCGGCGCTGTGTACACGCGTCTGCCGTCCGTGCGCGTACCCCGCGCATATCCCGCGTATCTCCGCGAATATCGTTATTGCTCAACGAGGATCAATGGGCCGCGGTCGGACGCATAAAAGTCTCGTGGTTTTCCAGTTAATGTACATAGTACACCCCTCCCGAATGCACATAACAGAGTAGGATATTTGGCAACTTTGGTCGCGCCGTGTGCACCGTGGTTAATTTGTTCTGATACTTTCAATTGCTACGGCAGTCCGCGGTCAACATAATTTAGGTGGATATTTGCGTCTCGCATACTTACCGATCCAGCATCGAATCGGATAAGCAAATTTTTGTTCAATTTCTTTTTTTCGTCGCCTATCCCCGTAGATCGCTGCATCTGCCGAAAAAAAAAAAAAAAAAATGCGACAACCCCCAGAGAGTCGAGCCAGAGGAGTAGTCGAGTGTCGGTCGCGCATGCGCCCTCTCCGTCCCCCTCGAGCACTGGCATCCCTCCACGGCTAGCGTGTGTAGCGCCGCGGGGGTTGCGTCGGGGGTGGACAACCCCCTCGCGGCCGACGGAGACGGGGAAACCGTTAGACGGAGACGAGTTTAGTTTGGTCGCTGGCGGAGGCCACCAGTCGGTACCGAGGTTTAGTCGGCCGGCGAACTCGCGTGCCGTGCCTTCGCGCCCCGTCCGTTGACTCGCATACCGGCGTCCCGTTCGCGCGCGCAACTCGTCGAGGCCGCGACGCCGAAAGTCCGTGCACGCGTTCGCGTATCTCTGGCTACGCACCGCACAGGCCCGAGACGATCCGTCGGTGTCGTCGAGCCGGGCGTGTTAAAGGGTGCGTTTTTTTTACGCCTAAATTCATCAAGAAACGCGACACGGAAAGAATTACCTCCATGTAAACCAAGTGTCGATAGGATCTTCACTGAAACCCCGAGGCCCAAAGATTTCGAAGCATTTCCCCGTAGGATCGTGAGATCGAAGAAAAAACCGAATTAAAAAAACGCACAATTTCGTTTGCAAGTACCTTTCGACTGTCGAGCTTTTTACACTCCGGCACCGAACCGCCTCGTCCTCCAGAAACATAACTTTATAGCCCGAGAGAGAGAGGGCAAAAAAACCATGTGCCGCACTCGTTGTTGAGATTGCTAGGAATCCGTACCTCGAAGGCCCGCACCGCAGCTTCGGATGTGGAGCGAAACGAGAGACCGCAGCGGCTCCGAGTTGATTGGGCCAGGGTGAAGATTGGCCCGGTCTGCGTTCGTCGGCTTCCACTTGGCGATAAATTGTTCCACCGGTGGATATTCTCGTGCGCCCGTGTCTTCGGGGAAACTCCGACCGGGGGAAGGGAATTGGATGAGAGCGACGCTGCAGGACGGGCTCCGAGGGTCTTTCAGCCGGAAGTGCCGTGTTCCCTTTTTCTCGCGACTTAACCGACCTATCGCCCGGTCCTCCCGCCTGCCAAGATTGCATGAAACTTCGCCGAACTTGTCGTCGCTCGGCGGTGTTTCAAACTCCAACCCTTGACCTCGCCTTGATCGCGCAAAGCTCCGCGAAAGCCGCCTTCGGCGCGAGTTTCCTCCTCATCGGCGCCGCAACAACACACAACATACAAAAGCAACGGACCGACGACGAGCAAAAAGGGTTACGAGAACACCGCGAACAAAGTGGCCCTCGGTCTCGAAAGCCCGACATCAGTCGGACGTTGACTCTATTGACATATCGACCGCGCGTTGCCTATCGAGTGTTCGAATCGTCACGGACCAAAAATCCACCCATCGAACGAATCTATACAAAACAAAATTAAATTAAACATATCTCCATTTCACATATCGCAAGAAATCGGCGCTGCTTTGAGGGTTCTTTGGGTGCCGAAATAACCGTGATTATCCATCTGATATCAAAGGATCGATGCTTGGATGATCGAGCGAATCAAGTTTCCCGAGTGCGGCGACCACTCGCCGGGTGAATACTCAACACAGTACAAGCGATGGAAATTGTGATCACAGGATGTCGAAAGTAACGAGTCCGCTGACGCGTTTGGCAGTGAGTGAGAGGCGTGCCGAGCCGGAGGATTCAGTGCGATGTGGAGTTAGCGGCACGATCGGGAGAGCCCAGCGTGACGTTTAGCTCGATGAGTTCGGTGCTTTCTCAGGGGAAGCGAGAGTGATATTAATACCGGAAAAGCGCGAGCCGAGGGAAAGGAAAGGAAAAAAAACGCCGGAGTAATACACTCTCACAGTACACGGTGGATGTGTTCGCGCGTGTGGATGAGAACGAATCGCGCGCGTGTGGGTGGCGAGCGAAGTGGACTGGAAACTCGGTGGATAGGGGGTGGCGGCGTCTGTGCGTTAATTAAAAAAAAAAAAACGTGGAAGAGGCCGACGCAGCGGATAGCAGGTAAATATTTATCGGGACGTCGTTACGGTATAACGTAGTTAAGCCATTGCCGTGCGCACCCGCGCGCCGTGTCCACCGGTCGCTCGGCAAAGTCTGCGACATCGCGCTTTATACGCGCCGCCTCTCGTTCCCCGAACGGACGCAGCTATATCGTGTCGTATATGTCCTATCTTTTATTTCCCGGCGCGCCATCGGCGGTGACAATTTTTTGCCCGCGACTTTCCATCCGGTTCACGATCCCTCGGGAGGCCGGCACTCTTAAAAAGTGGTTACGAGCAATTTTGTGCCGCGCGGGTTCGCCGCGCCGTCGTTGCGCCGCAGGCGAGAGCCACGATGATTTACCGGCTCTTCCGCCGTGGATGCGAAACGAAGAAAAGCGTACAGATCGGTCGTGTGTCGCCTTCGCGTCGCCACACAAGGAGGAAAGTCGGATCGATCGGTAATCGGGCCGGGCTGCGATCGTCAACTTTGACCCGTGCGCAAAACCTGTTATGCGAGTAGAATTTCCGAGTTTGGGTAAGAGATTTTCGAGGAAACCTTCGACTGATTTTCTTTTCGAAATCCGCTCTCTCGAGGATTCGGGAAGGAAAGGACCGACTCGGGGCGACGAGTCAATGAGGCATGCCGGGACTACGGAGGGAAGAATAACGAAAGAGCGCGAAAGATAGCGCGCGCACGCGGGGGGGTTGATGTATTTTTATTGGCAATTTACCGAATATAACCGAGTGAGAGGTCCCGGAGTTGAGATATCACCGTCGAGATATTTTCGCTCCGATAGTTCCCGACGCGAGAAAATCGAATTTTCAAAGAGTTATCCTACGGGTGTTGAGTCGAGTAGACGAGCCGACTGGCTGCTCCTGATCCCGAGTCAATTTCCCGAGAAACTCCCGCCGCGCCTCTCTCTCCTGGACGACGGAGTTTGGCTCGATATATCGACGGAATCGATTGGGGGAAAGGCGGCCCCGATTTCCACCATCACCTCGCCTACCGGCTCCCCCTTACTTTCGCCCCATTGCAACGATGACTGCCGAGAGATAAAGGTCTGATTGGAGTAGAAACTTTGAGGCGCACCGGTCTGGCTCGTAATGAAGCCCGGCGGATTGGTATACGGAAGTAAAATCGAGTCATTATCATCTTAATCATGCGAGGCTTCCAACTTCCGATAGTCTCTCGATTATCCTCGATTGTTATACCTCGCGCAAATTCACTCACCCCCTTCCCCTCCCCCCCCCTCCCCCTCCTAACCTTTGCGGAAGTGAAGCTATTGACGGGAATGCATCGAAACTCGAACGATTACTTCCTGCAATTCGCTTATCACCGAATCAATGCCCCGGCCAGAATAATCAACCCTGTACCGGATAGTTTCCGAGCTTTGTTGTTCGCGATCTCATCTCGCGATTTCTGATCCACGAATTCGAATAGTCGAAGTATCTTTCGAACGATAATTGCGTTTATCGAGCCGGTCCCGCGGAGTACGCAGATTCGTTCGATCGATTCGTTCCGGCGAATAACGGAAGAATCGAGGAAAAAGACCGACCCTCCGCTTCCCTCACACCGGCGTAATAAATTGACCGATTCGCTTATTCGCCATTATTTTATGCCAATTTATCGGGAGAATTCGCTGGAACAAATTCGAGCGCGCGCAGTGAATGAGAGGGGTAAAATATGGATAAATGCGCCGGTAAATGAGGAGCAAGGAATATTATAAACGCAAATAAAGTGGGCTGGGAAAAGGGGATGGGCAATGTGGGAAGGTAAAGAAGAACTGAAAAAGAGGAGTTTGAAAAGAGCCGTTCGCCACTGCCCATGTTTGATACGGGAGAAATCTAGACTAATAAAGCTGGGAAGAGAGGGCTGTGATACAAAGTGCGGAGTCCGGGCCAGCCTCGGCTCGTGTATATCACCGTACTACATTTAACTCTCCCTACCGGAACCCGCCTCGCTCCCTCGCTGTTCCTTTTCACATACTCTCGTTTCATATTCCCTCTTTGCCTCGGCCCCGTTCATTCTTCTATTTCCCCTCATTTTTTCCATTGCTTCATGCCCGCGAGCAGTTTCTTTTACATTTTCAATACGCTCGTTGCTTCACGCGCGTGCAAGTGGCCGCCGTACTCAGATTTATCCCGGCATCGCAGCGCGTCGGTCTGCTAAGCCGACTCATTATTTTCATAACTTTCGTGCACCAAAGTTATACAGCAAAACCCCAAAAAATGATGTCAAACGCCGAAGCGAATGGCCCGAAAAAAAACTACCGAAAAGAGTTACGAATTCCTAAAAAAAAAAAAAATTCCACCAATTTCCTGATAAAGTCAAACGCATAGTTCTCTGCAGGCGGGATGAACAAAAAAAATTCAGGAGAAAAAAAAAATAGATAGTTGTTTGATCGTTGAAATATGCGTGGTTTGCGAGGGGCCGTGGAAAATCGAGGGAAAAAAAATATATACCGTGCCGTGCAGAGCACGGTAGAGCGGAGTAGAAGAGTTTCGAACGAGGACTCGCCGGAATCCGATGAGCGCGGGGGCTCCGCCGGGCAGAAGGTTTATTCGTACTACTGCCGGATGCTGCAACTACTATACCGGATACTGTGTAGCCGGCGTTCCCCTCGTTCGTGCTCTACCTACTTCTATACTACAAACGTTGGATATCAAAGCTCGCTTTATTTTATGTTCGTCCAGGCTACGGCCCGCTTCCACGACCGAAATTCCAGACGTGCGTGTGTCTCAGTATGCATTCTGCGCCCGACGAACACTCGTTCACCCACGTTCAAACGCCCGCTACGCCGGATAGAAGTACTCGAGACGGAAATAGGTGAAATAACGGGTGCACGGGCCTTTGTGCAACCGTCGAGCTTGCATTGGGCTCGCATCGGGCTCGCATCGGGCTTGCATCGGTTGTAGGATGTATACCGATTGACAGATGCGTCGTGATCCATTGATTGCTTCGGAAAATGTCAGAACTTCCACTCGTTCACATTTTTTCAGGCTAGCGCAAGATTGCCGGGTATTTGAATACTCTCGGCCGGATTGTGAAACAACAGAGTGTATGAAACACGCGTGGACATAGAATGCGAGGGCAAAGCGGACCATCGACTATTCTCGCATTCGACATCTGTTGCAGTATCGGAGGTTTAATTTTTTCATGAATCAAAAAGGAAAAACCCTGAAGAATGTCAACCCAATCATTGTACGTATCCTACTGATGAATACAGCGAAGGAGGAGGTCCATGGCGCGGTGGTCACTGAAGAGGGGTTTTTCATTAGCAATTAGAGTGCGCATCGATGGTGCAGATTGGGAAATGTCAGAATTTCCAGTCGTTAACATTTTTTCAGCCTAGCGCAAGATTCCCGTGTATTTGAATAGCTTCGACTGGGCAGTAAAACAAAAAAACGTGGATGAAACTCGCGTGGACGTCCAGCCCTACACAGAAGACGAGAGAAAAATGGACCATCAACGTTTCCGACATTCGGTAACATTTATAGTGTCCTCGGTACAAATTTTCCATGGTGGGAACAAGAAAGGAAAAACCCCGAACAGTGTCGGCCCAACCCCTGTACTTAATATCTCGCTTATGAATCCAGCGAAGGAGAATATCCATGGCGTGGTGGTCGCTGGAGAGCGAGTCGAGAGCTTTTTCATTGGCAATTAGAGTGCGCCTCGGTGGTGCCGGTGAGCGAAACGAGCAAACCGTAGCCGGTCTTTCGGAGCGCGGGGACGACCAGGGCTAAAAGCTCCGCGCCCGTTTCCAACGATTATTATAAGAGTGTTAACTTCTCGGTGCATACTTATTTCCGACTGTTATTGCGACCTCGCCCCGCGCATTCTGTATCTCCGGTCGGCTCTCCCTTCGCACTTCGAGATCTTACGGTTTTTGGGGCAGTTTGTATATAAACTTCTGGAACCGTTAAAGATACTCAGCAGGTACACCGCGTATCTTCAACCCATCGAAAACGAACACTCGACTCTATTGTCAGTTTATAATTATTTTTATTACAACGAACCTTCGACAGTTTTTTTTCGATAGTGGGCGTGGAAAATTGTAAGTTCTAACGCCGCTCTGCTAGACTACCTGGAATACCTCAGAACTTTGCTCCGCACTTCGTGATCTTGCAGTTTTTGGGCAGGTTTGTATATACACTTCTGGAACCGTTAAAGATACACCGCGTATCTTCAACCCATCGAAAACGAATACTCGACTCTATTGTCAGTTTATAATTCTTTCTATTACAACGAACCTTCGATAGCTTTTTTCGATCGTGGGCGTGACAGCCTCTGCGTTCTAACGCCGGTCTGCTAGACTACCAAGGATACCTGAGAGCTTTACTTCATTAAGCCATAGTTAGGTCGGAAGAGCACGCGAGGTACTCGACAGCGGGCGAAGCAGCGGTGGCCGAGGGTTGGGTCGGCCGCGGGGGGTCGTCCCGGCGTAAAGGATCCTCAGCGGCGGTTGTACTCTCGCGCTCACCCACGGATCATAAAGTTGGACACAGTAGTCACGAAATTTAATTAGCCACCAGCGGGCACGTGTACCGTTCGCAGCACCAGCGGGCGGTAGTGATAGTGGCTACGCGGCTTGAGGGGGGCCTGGAAGGGGCGAGGGGGGGGGGGGGGGGGGGAGCAATTTCATTTCGCGGATCCGGGGGACTCGGGGGTTTCGGGGGCCTATGGGGCAAGCTGGCCGCGCGAGTACCGCGCTCACGTGAATTATCGACGTCCGCGCGTGAGCCCAAGCGGCTCGTCGAGCTTTTTTCGTTTTTCGACCGACCGACAAATCGTCAAAAAAAAAAGAGAGAAAGAGAATAGAACACACGCAGCGGACACACCGACACACATTCGCCTACAGTATAGGCTCTATGTGTGCACCCTCGAAAAATATGGCGTGGAGCACGGGACGGCCGGGGTGGAGCGAAGAGTTGAAAAAAAATCCAGGAAGCGAAGAGGGACCGCTATTTCGACCCATTTTTCTCGGGCGCACTGAAAAATGCCGGGGGAACGAGAATTCGCCCCCGACGCTCGCCGGACACTGGCCCGGCACTCACACTCCCGTGTCCAGTATATTGTAGTCGCACGACCGCATATACCGGCTGCACCTCGGCCAATGTTGCTCCGCTCGACCAGCGCGCCATTGAGAAATCCGTCCGCGGCTGATCGAACGCTTATATCACCACTGGCCGACCTGGCGTCGGGCATGCGAGCCGGCTTCCACCGAACTTCTCCGTGCACAGCGACCTTTCGATTTTATGGCGAAATTGACTTGTGAAATTGCGCTCGGAAATATTACTCGCGGATACGGAAATGCTTAGGCCGAGCTGGTACGACGAAAAAGTTTTGGATATTGATTATTGTATCGAAAATTCAAATAATGTGAACAGACAAACAAAAACAGTTGAAAAAAGTATCAACATTATTTCGCATTCGTTATCCACGCTGCTGCCGCTTTTATCGAAACTCTCGCCGTGGTAAAAAAATAAAAGCCAATTAGGAGTTACTTTCAGGATCGTTCCGTTACAGTTTGTTGTTAAGCACGAGGTGCACCGCTAATTATAATGGGATTCAACTCGGACTCTTGTTCAACGAACTTTTGTCATCCGTGTTCTCCAGATTTTTTACGATGGGGAACGGTCCGTGCATTTCAGTCTATATATCCGATCTTCTCAGTTTCTTTGTTGGCTGGATGACCTGGAAAGGGAAGCATCCAATAAACGCCCCCGGGCAGGCTCGGGCTTCGGTAGCTGTTTGTCGCACAAATCCGTGCACTCTCAATTAAAACGAGACCAGTCGGGAAAAAGTCAGCCTGGGCCGGTCGCATTGAGGACGCTCAAGATTCGCTCGTTTCGTCCATCCACCTTCGTCATGGCCTCAATTAAGGAGAGGCGCGGAGCGGCTTTTTCGCTTTTTTTTCCGGAGGCTTTTTCTCCGCTGAAACGGCGACGGGACGGTAGTCAGGAGAGACGGGTTCGCGTCTCGTTGGCTGGAAGAACCCGCGTCGCGACAACGTAGTCGCAGCTCGGCGCGACGCCCAACGCTGAGAGGAGGAAACAAGATGGAAAGAATCCATGCCTCGACGGGCCGTGCAAGCCCCCCCCAGACGCTGCGTCGCTGAAGATCCAAGAGACTTTGCAGCGGAAAAAGAACGCATAAAGCCGTTTAAAAAGCACGACAAGGCTGTATCTAAAAAGCTAATTAACTTATCCAATTACCATCCTGCTTTGGCTACTTCTCGTCCCTTTGTCACGGCTCTCCCGGCGAAAATTGTCCGCGCAAGAGAAAGGAATAAATAAATGTATACGCTTCTTCATGGCAAAAGCCATTGGTGCTATCAGCGAGGATCGACGAATCCGTGGAAAACGGCTCGCGGATTGATCATTGAGGGGGCATTGATTGAAAAAACATTACACAGAAATTGCCAGGACTGTGACTGGGTATCGTGTGCCCGTCCCGCGGCACGAGATGAGGTCGATAAGCTTCACTGAATTATTTATAATTGGCCCTCACTGTGGAACGCCATTCAATCACGCTTCCACAAAAGAACCTTTTTTTTACTCGTATAAATGCAAAACTGTACAAGAAATTGTATTGCATAACGTTAATTGGTCTGCTGCTGAATTACTTTCGATGGTCTACCGTCCGACAAAATAGTCGTTAAAAAAAGTGGCTCGCCAGCGCAGCATCCGGGATGGTGGCTTAGGGAAAGAATTAATCATCTCAGTAAAAAAAAAGACTATACCTCTAGTTTGGCGGGCGAAAGATCCTAACGGTCACAGATAAAGTTGACGAGGGTGCGATGTCTATTGTGTGCGGCAGCTGCGGGTGGACCGAGGGTTGAACAATATTTCAACTTTACACGGCGCAAACTGCATGGTGATGGAATGATCAATATTTTGGCATTAGTCGCCCGAGTTAGTTGTAACGTTGTTAAACTTTCGGACGGACAAGCGGTCGGACAAGTTTTCGTAATTTATAACTGAAATTAGCCGAAACTGGAAACTGACGTTCCGTTCCATTTGCTGTTGGTCTGCACACGCCTCACGACAGCGGCTTCGATTTCCGGCAACTGTGGACCTAATGCATTTTTGACTATTCAGCTGCCACGCTGTTTTTTTTCTCTCAACTTCGAAAAAGATTACCGGGGCGTGTAGGAAGGGAAACGAAAGTGCGATGGCGTACGTGGACCTGCCGACATGCGCGACACTTCGTAGGATCGGCCAGCAGGTCTTCGGAACACACAGTGCATATTTTTCTTCCACGCTTCGCGCATAATGTTCATGCAAAACCTTCGGGCCCAAGCGAGCTACAGCGGCGCCTGACACATAGCATGCGGCAGGCTGGAAATGCCGCGTGCCTCTAAAATCCCGGAACGATCATCTTTTGACTTGAATGGCTTCGGGAGACCGTGAACTCGCTGTCTGCATAATACACTAAATTCACGTCTGTGTAAATCCCCTCCCTCACCCCCGGTTCGATTAATACACCTCGACGATTCGTTACATATACTCCGAGCAGAAAAGGTGTGTCGATTCCTACGTGCTCCATGAAACACTCCCTTTTTAGTTCCCGAAGCAGTTACGCTGCGAAGCTTTATACAAGCCCACCGACTAATCTCGCTTTCTCTCCCGACTCCGTTGCTTCCGCACAAATTGCCGCAATGCACGCGCACTTTGAGCAAAGTGCCTCCTTAGACGATGCGATAGCGTTTCACAGTAGTGAATGATTATTCGACCGAGTGCATCTGCTTTGCACGATAATGACTCGAGGAAACGCTAAGAGAGCTGAGGTTAAATGCTCGTTCGAGCGCTCGCAGCCTGAACTCAGTTACTTTCGAACCTTTGGTGCAGCAGTCTCGGCCGTCTCCGTGGGATAGACCTATTTCCATAGTGCACTTCGCGATGAGGTGCGCGCAGAAGTGTCGCACAATTGCCGGTGTCTACACGCCTGCGACACCTCAGTTTCTTCTTTTCCTACCAGCACGGCCGCTTTACAACCATCGAAACTCAAACGGAGCCCAAATGATAAAAAAAAGTATCGATTCCGTACGCCGCTCGATCCGAGCGACGCTCCGCTATCCAGAAGCTATGCTAAACGCCGGACTGCCGAGAAAGAAATTTGTGGCAAGCTGCCAGAAGATGCGAGACCCGCGTTTAAACGCGCCTCGAGTGGCTGCCTTGCCAGCTGTTGGGGGAGTGTGCGGGGTGGCGGTACTACTGGTGTCTGGTTGCCGGCTCTCCCGCCGCCCGGCTTTCCTTCTTCACCCCTTTCACCCAACTTCTTTGCGTTCCTTTCACGCAAGAGTAAATGGCGAAGCGTTCAAAGAGCGAAAATTCAAATTCGCTCCGCGTACGGTTCTATCCTACGTCTATACACCGCGAACAGCAGTTGGCTATGTACATCCGCGATGCACGCTGGCGCATGTATTGCCGTAGCGAAAAGCCTGGCAAGCGCCACCCCCGTTGCCTCCGTTGACGGTTTAGGCGCTGAAACGGCGCACAGCCGGCTAGTTCGCTCCCGTTATATCGTTTCCTCTTTCACCTGTCCTGGGGTGGGTTCTAGCTTATATCGGACCGTAGGACGTATTTGCACGTCCCCGGACCGCGACTGGCATGTGCCGTGATGTATTTTGGCTGTTTACTTGAGACGCGAAACGTGTACCTTGCTTTATCAGATAGCTACTTACGTATCTGGCGGACTCGCTGACGCCCTTGGCTACTTACCTATGCATGCTGAATATATATGTATACATATATATATATATACATATGCAGTACGTATATGCACAGTTTGGACCCCATTCAAAGGAGCTGTACACAGGTATATGTCTTCATCGTGGTGTCCCTTGTGAACTTGTGTAGTCAGAAGGGGTGTTCAAACAAAAGTGTCTGCGAACTATGCGATTCCATAGCCGGAATTGTATACAAGTAGGTTTTGTTTGACAAACATGTTTGTTGGGGCTGGCACGAAAGCTCCGATACATCTTCGAGCCTCCGGTCACAACTTTCCACGACCTGCGTAAAGCACACAGCGGTCCCCGGACTTTCCGGTGTTAACCGATTAATTGGATACATGAACTAGTCGAACGAAGTGCTGTTTGCCGAAACGGCCGACGGTCGGCACAGCCCATCCAGTAGATACCGATCGCCGAGCGCGGGAATTACCGTTCACGTTAAAACACGAGAATGGCTGGGGTTTTCAGCGCCGAACAGCGTGTGTGCGTATACCTGGACTAATTGATGTGCGCCCGATGGTTAATTTTTGTGGAGACCGCGCGGCAATGAGGGAATGTCAATAATGGCCAGACAAGTATCGGCTAACCGTGGAGAACGGCCGGAATTTTGTGCTCGTCGGTGCTACCGAATACTTGTGTCATTCGGTTTATGTGACACGGTTGGATGATAAAATGTTATCAACGGATAGACACTTAAATTTTGTGTCCACTGTCTACGGCCCATGCTTGGCTCGACTCCGCTCAGCCTGTCGGTGAACGGAAAATGGGTTGGGTAGGAGAAAGAAATTTTAAGCAGCCGGCCGGTGCTGTTGCGTCTGGGGTCTTTGAAAGGGTACAGGCGAGTAGACTCCGATGGTAGTGGATTCTCTCGTAGGTCGTCTAGTTTTACTATCCCTCGAAGGAGCGATGTTCACTGCTGCGTGAGCTTCGCCGTGCGGCGAACGTATCGTCGAGGTCGTCGTCTTTGTCGTCCTGGTCGTACTGCGCCACCGCTCCTGCTACTGATGCTGGAAACGACGGGGACTACCACTCCGGGGCCCTTTACACCCCAACGACCCATGTACACCGAAAGGGACGAGGTCTCACCCGGACTCTCGACTCTCGAACCGTCCTGTCGGCAGCGAACGTCTGCACGTTCGCTATTCCCTCGACCCTACTATCGTCCATCGAAACCTGCGACCCGAAAGTCGCGCAAAATAATGAGGAAGAGACTTTGTTCTTCGACTGAACACACACACACATTCTTGAGACCTCCGCAGCGGACATTTCACATCAACGTCACAGATTTTACTCCTCATGAATAAATTTCACAACATTTTGGGAAAAATGTTTAGCTCTTTAAAAATCTAAGATAGGTGTGTATTGCTTCATTTCATTAACGTTATCGATCTGGCTGAGTGAATTGCTAGCTGTTATTTACCGTACTGCGGTTATATGCATCGAAGTACCGTAACTATTCACGGACCCTTTAGAACCGCGACGTCCGGTAGAAATACGACGGTTCTCATCGACCGCAGAACACCCTTGGCACCGCAGCCACAACCTTGCTGCCCGGATTGGTTACTTGCGGTTGGAAGGGTACCGTAAAAGTACTTAAGAGAATAAAGGCGAAATCAACCGGATGTCGAGAGCCAAGCGCAGAATCCGGGGCAAGTGCCCAGGTGAAATTTAACCATCCGCACGGCTGCGGGACCGCACCAGTTGCCGAGGGTCTTGTACTCGCGCGATATTCAAGCCCGATATTCAACACAATCCTGGTAGCGAGTCGGACCCGATTCGCGTCGGGGGAAAAATGTTTTAACCTGAAATACGTCATTTCCGGTCGCAAAATGAGATTTTCAAAGAGGAAGTGACGTATTTCAGTTACGACGTCATGTCCAGTTCAAAACTGGGATTTTTAGATTGGAAGTGACGTCACAATGTACAATTTTTTCAAGTTACATCGGAAAAATATGTTCAGCATTGTCGCTGGACTTGAGTGATCGTCACAATTAGATTAAATTTAATTTACCGAGGTAGTTTTCATCCACGAAGAGATTTATAAAAAAAAAGGGAGTAAGAATTCGAAGCTGTATCGTGAATATACGCGGGACGTTTATTAATTTTTCCGCAAGGAAAGTAGTTTTTATCGATCCGCCGACGTATGAAGGGTCCCCGGTTGCATTTTGCATTGTCGTTGAAGACCGAGAACGGCGACATTTTTCTAATCTCTTCGCTTCACGACTCGGCGGGATAAGAGAGTGCGGGAGAAGAGCCGAGAGACAGGTCGCGAAAAGTTTCGAGGAAAGTTGCTTCTGCCTGCAGTGCTGGAGCCGACGTTGTCTCGAGGATCCTCCCCGGGGTCGCAAGGCCGAAGAAGCAGCGGACGCCGAGGGGTTCGAGGGTTGCAGGGGAGAAGAAGCTTGAAGAACCCTGGACGGAGATGGAAGCGGTGGATACAGGGAAATATTTTATTCACCCCATCTCTATGGTACAACACACATAAGCTCCGTATGCCGGTGGAGGTTCACCCTCGAAAGAAGAAACTTTTAATATTTTCGCGGACGATTATTGCGAGAGGATGCTGGCGTGTGCGAGCATGGCATTTTTTTCCCGGTTTTTCCTGCTATCTCTCCCCTCCGCATTCCTGCTCGTAACGAGTACACGCGTTATCGACATTTTTAATCTCGAATATCTCCGACCCCCCGCGGGTTGTAGCCCGAGACCTCGATCGCGCTCGTTCACCTCTGCGCGTATAGTAATCTTCATTGGCATATAAAATTATTTTTTGCCCTACCCTTGGGAGACATTATTAAAACCAACCTCCCTGCCTCGGATCTTCGTATCTCCGTAAAAGATTTTTGCTCTAATAAGTTCGCTCTACTGCATTCTGAAGCTATTAATTCGATTCGACCTTTTTTTTGTTGTTCCAATGACGTTTTATCCGATCTTGGATGTCTTGAGGATGACGGTTTTCGCGATTGACCCATCCTAACTTTTCTCTCCGGTTTTTCTTGTACCGCAGTCAGGTAGGTATTTGACCTAACCTGTCTACCTCGGTTCTTCATATCTCCTTAGAATGATTCAATCTTTAGAATGATTTCAATTAGAATGATAATGAGTTCGCTCCACTGTATTCGGAAGTCATTGATTCCAACCCAACTTTTTTTACATCTCCAATGTCGCAGCATCCGGTCTTGGATGTCTTCATGACAACGGGTTGTCGCGATTGACCCATCCTGCTCTGCTCTCCGGTTTCTCCAGTACCGCAGTCGTGTAGGGATGTGACAATTTTTCTGGGAAAAGTCTGCCCTCTCACCGTGTCACGGTTGGGCGCGAGGATAAGTCCGTGGATACGGCAACCGCCCGACCGCTCCGTAACGCGAATATGTTTGGCTCTTTCACGCGTCTTCCGTCGTCGCGGGTTCCCATTTGTCGCGTGTCGCATCGATCCTTCACATGCACAGCGCAACGAATTTTCCAGGCTACGAACTCTCCGTCCGTCGGTCCCCGTTGTCGTCATGTTTTCCACCGCGCGCCATCATCCACCTAACCCGTCTCTCCCGAAACATCCTCCACTCTGCTTATCCGCCGTTAGAACGGGCTACGGAAATCTGTAACTCGCTCGAGAGCGTACAGGCGAACTTCGGTTCGCCTAGCGAAACTGCATCGAACTTCGTCATCCTCTTGTCCGTACTTTGACGTCGATCTCGCACAAGTTGTAGCTGCCTCCGCGCACTTCACAAACGAATAATATTTCAGTCGTATAAACAGCCTTTGCATTTCGACTGTATAATGATCAGAGTTTCGAAATCTTCGCGACTTCGTCGGTGCGGAAACCCGTACATAATCTGATATAAATTCACATTAGTTTGAAAGATTTCCACTGGGTGGGAGAGAAGGGGAGGGCAGAATTTCCGAGTGGAGGAAGACGGGTTAATCGCGACGAGTCTTCGGCAGAGAAAAATTATTAATTGGTCGAAGTAACACTCGGTTGTCATGAGATGACTTTCTACGAGCCTGAAAGCAGGAAGTCAAAACTGCATAGCAGATCCACAGTGCGCGAAATAAACTCATGGAACACTAATAAAAAAAAGTACAGTTGAGTCAACTAAGATTCGGGCAGGGACGTTCAAATACATATTTAGTTGGTCGAACAAAATATCTTAATCACTCAAAAATGTTTCGGTGAAATCACCCAACAAATTGTTAAACTAACGAATTTTCTAGCTGCACTAACAAAATATTTAGTTGAACGTCCCTGCCCGAATCTTAGTTGATTCAACCGTAGTTTTTTTATCAGTGAACTGATGGTCCTGATTCGATAGGGGCGACGGAGTATCGGAATCGCGAACGAGGGCTCGGCATGAATCGGTATGCCACCTAGTGATGAGATCGCGAGGCAAACAGTTTGTCCTGCGCGAAGCTCGGTTTTTCACCGGTGTAGAGGGAAATAAGAAACGATAACATTTATACGTTTATAGGACGACAAACGTACGGCTAGGGGGGAGGGGAGGGTCGGGGAGGTGTTTACGAGCTGGGGTACACGACCAGCGAGTCATGGCTATGTAAAACAATTTTTTATTTATAATTTAGTGCTGCGCCCGTGGAACTTCTCCTTTGTGGGTTGATAACGCGCACGCGAGCAAAGCTATGTGAGTTGTTCGCAAGGCCCCGAGGCATGGCCGGAACTCGAGGGGGGGTAGGCAGAACGGGAGCGGATATACGTGTAGGCGACGTCTTGCGTGGTACGGAAGCTCCTGAAGCTTTCTTACGAGGAGCGCGGCCTAGACGCGCTCCCGGGCTCGGGAGAGAGGGTTACGTTAGAATTCTAATTAACGCTGGGTAATTGTCGAGCCGAGTGTGCCGAGTGGTTGCACGACGATACACGCTCGTTTCAGTTTCCCAGAAAAAGTAAAAAAAAATAATAAAAATAAAAATAACGGTAAAAGTGTAAAAGCAAATAGACGAAGGTAGCGAAATTAACAGAGCTAAATGCAAAAGAGCTCCGGACGCCCATTAAGTTCGTTCCATCCATGAATACGACTCCATCGTTATCGGCTCGGTCTGCCAATATTTATACGTCCTTCTCGGAAGTCAGAGCGCGGGTGCTTTCAATAAAGCAATAAATTCTCCGGTCACATCGTATCATCCCTTTATATTGCTGACCGTCTTCCGTCTTTGATGCCCCGCTGAAGGTCCTTCCTCTCGTACTGCGCAGGGGGAACCTCTTTAATGTTTCTAGTTTAAACTGTTCCTTTGCCGAACATTAAGCTGCCATTAACCGAAACTCCCATCTTCAAAAGAGCGACGATAAAACGTGTTTTCTTGTCTACCTTTCTACACCCTCGTCTGCTTCCCGCGGCCCATTTCGATCCGCCCGCGGTCGTCCTTGGTTCCAACTCTTTTGTTCCCCCCCAGCGTTTTCCACCACTTATTCTTTCATTTCGCCTGAATATCTCGTCCGCCCCTCGCTTCGATCGCGCACTGCAAGCCACCTTCTATTCCGGTACAGCGTGACCTGCCTTATCGATATCGATGCTCAGCCCGTCCTGGGCGCCGTTTCGCCCCACCCGCGTTCACGATCCCATAGCTTTGTGAAACTACACATCCCAGACTCTCACCGTCAGTCCGTATTTCACTGCAATATTCCGTTACGACAACACTGCGAATTCATAGAGGAAAAGTTCAACCCGGTAAATGAAATAATTAAAAATGTATAAACGAAACGCGTATAAAGAAAAGCCCTCGGTCCCGCTTTCTTTCGTTCCATTCATTCCCTTTCGTACGCTTTCCAGCATGAAGATTAAAGAAAAAAGGAAAAACATTCGCGTCCGACTCATTTCATCTTCATTGTTGTACCCGCGAGTACCCGATATAACACTTTCTCCCGACCCTTGCACAACGTAATAACTATAATGCAGTACGGTACACGTGAAGTACGAAGGGGTTGAACACGTTCCACTTTATAATGCACTTCAGATTCACTCACGAGAGTGATCCTCTCGCGAAAGCTGCAAGTTTACGCGATGCAGCTTATGCCCGCCATTCGAGTGTCCATTCTCGTCGGATGGTCCAGTCGTCGGGCGGGGTGGGTTGAGTTCCGGCCGAAGAAAAAGAAGCTTTCTATTCTGCCGAGGTACGAGGCACGATATTGGCAGCAGAGCGATGTAGACGTTGCAGAGACTCTTACCATGGGGCCGATGAAAAAAAATAAAGTAGAGAAAAAGAAGAAAAAAACGAACGAACGACGTCTAGTCGAAGAAAGTGTAGAGGGTAAGATGGTACCGAAGGGACGTCGGCATTGCAGCACCTCCAGCGTTGGAAGACGTTGCCGGGTGTGTGCATACAAGGCAGTAGACGAAGTGGTACGTGTACCTAGCCGAGCAGACGAACGAAACGAAACGAAAGAGGGGGTTGAGGCACTGGCGCTCGTCACGAGTGGCAAGGCGAAGAGGGTCTAGCGGGGAGAACGCCGGGCCCGCTGGCTCGTGAGAGGGTGAAAGAGGAAACATCTAAATGGAGATGTCTTGTATGCAGAGCCGTGGTCCCGTAAGAACGGCAAGGCCGTGGCACGTAAGCCACGCAGGAGCGGGACTCTGCCACGGCTTCGGCTAAAAGACAAAAGTTACTAAAAGGAAAATCTATCGGGGATGCCTTTTTATCCCTCTCGGTGTTCCTCTATCTGTCTTACGCCCTCCTGTGTATACGACGCGCTATATAATGTATACGATGGCAGACTCCGGTTCTCATCGTCCATGCCTGTATTCTTTTTTCGCGTCACTTTTTGTCCAAACTCAGCGGGGGGGCCGGGCAGACTCCGGTTCTCATCGTTCGTGTCTGTGTACTTTTTTCGCGTCACTTTTTGTCCCACCCGGGCGCGTTTCTCCCCTCCATCGCGGCCTACAATAAGAGCAGACGTTTCTCTCGTTTCCGGCGTCGCATCGTTCTCCGGCTTCCGTCTCGACTTTCCTCTCGCTCCCGATCTTGTGAATCGGCTGATACTCGCTGGCAGCTGGCGTTTTCTTGCCAAACGGGACGCGTCTCTCCCAGGATAAACGAATGGCTTCGACGCTTACTGCCGGCAAGAGGCAGCACTCGTCTCGGAGGAGAAACCCTCCCACGATGTACGAGACTGGGGGCCGAAGATTGCATGAACGATCGCGCTACCCACTTTTGCCCTAGGTGAACCGACATCCTAACGTGGGAATCGTCTGCAAGCGGACGAGAAGAGATAAAACCGTTCAGTTCGGTTAATATTTGATTGCGCGTTGGTTTTACTTCCTCCGCAGATGCTTCCGTGAGGGGGAAAAACGAAACAAGCGCAAGAATTGTTTTCCCGTGGGAATGATAAAAAGCGGTCCCTACCCGGAGGCTGAGGGTCCGCGGTTTACATCAAGATGTTGCCCGCTCCCGCTTTCGGGGCGGTACCGTGACTTCGCTATAATATCGGTACACACTCGTCGGAAATCTATTCACCGCAGTGATCGAATTCGTTTCCCTTCGAGAAGACCGGATTGCTTGCTATCGATTCCATCTCCATCGCTGGGATGACAGTGTCGCTGCTCCTTCCGTACGAGGAGAACAAACAAGCAAGGATGGCGCCGACCCGACTTTCATCCGGTTCTTGACTCTCCAGACATGTGCATAATGCTCGATCCGGATTGCCTTCGTTCCTCGACCGAACAGGCAACGCTGTTTATTTCCGTGAGCCAACTCGTCCTCTCGCGCGAGGCCGCTAGCCGGCCTGGAGCCTCGGCTTTCCTCTTGCTCCGGTACTCGGCACGAGACGCTCCGAGCTCCTGAGTTTCCGCGGCCCCCGGGAAGTGCTCGGCTTTGCAGCGTCTCATCTCAACACCCGAGATCGGCCCGACCCTTCTTACCTCATTAAGCCCGAAGGTGCGCGTGCGCAGTGACGCAAACTGATAGCTATTTCCGGATCCCGTGAAATGACGGTCCACGCGAACAGCTTGGGAACGTCACGAGATCGACATTTGTCTGTGACAAACAAACCCGTTCACTCCCAATGCGACACGCATTATTTCTGTACCGTGTCCGATTAGACGAGGGGGTCGCACGCGTTTGCTCACGACAGTTTGAGAATAAATGAGGCGAAAGGCCGTCAAGGCATTTGACACGCGAGAAACCTTCGCCTGAGTCAATTTTTTTTTATTTTTTTTATTCCTCCTCTCCCCTTCGCGAAGATATCGATCGTTGTAACTCCCCCTGGCTTCTTCTTCTCTCCGACGGTAGAATCGTATTTCCAGGATCATTTTACCGCCGGATTCTATAGCGTACACCCCGACACTTTCTGCCTTCCTTCGACGATCGTTACAGACGTGCCGCTCGGCGATATAAATGGCCGGGTTCCGTGAGACAATTTCGCGCGAAATAAAGAATCTGGCGGGAATCAGCCGCTTTGTGAGGTGAGCGTACGTATATAGGTGCGGTCCGTACGATCGGATCGTGTAGTGCACCGTACACAGGCGTAGCGGACCAGAAAAGGTCGATCGAAATAATTGATTCGCCCGGACACCTCCGTCCGAAGGTTCCAGTTCAAGATTGAAGCGGTTTCGGGGTCGCGCCTGATGGTCACTCCCGATTGACGCTTTTGGCCTCAGAGATATATATCGCGAAGACGAAGAGACGCGAAACACGACCGGCAGTTGAAGGGAGCGTAGCCAGCCTCGGTTTCCTAAACGGAAGTTCTCGTGATATCGCCTCGCGTATCTATCGATTTATTTTCATAGCCGGGCCCGCTGCACATACGTCTCCGTATCGAACGTCCGACCTACCTACACGGGCTGCACATCGCTCGGCTATTCTGGCAAACGTACATGTGTGTACGGAATGACCGATGCATGTGGGCTCACGATAACGGCGACCTCGGGACAGAAACAAAAATACCAATGACTTTGGTTAGAACTTTGGTTCCGGATAAATGGTCACACTCACCCGCCCGAATCGGTAACTAATAAGGAAACCACTCTCCTTTAAACTCGGATAAAGTTCCTGGAAGTTATACTTTGCATTCCGTTTGTCTAGCGAGCGAGTTTGCATGTTTCCCGCACTCTCCGAGCGACGCCGGCGAATTCAGCGGGGGTGCCGTACTTCCCGAGTTGCATGTTTGCCCGCTCGGCGTACGTACGCGAATTAACGTTTGGCTCACGCGCCTAAGACGCCGGGGGTCGGTGGGAGGACTTTAGCGTGATACGACGACGACGCGCAATTACGTTCGTTCGAAGAGCTACGCCGCCAGAAGCCCACGTTATTGCACATATGTGCGCATTGCTTCGCAGGCTAGCTTCCCTTATTATACACACATTCTTGCGTCCTACTCTCGGGACTCATTCGAGCCTCGCTAGCCATAATAGCGTGTAACAGACACAGACGAAGCGCCACACCGACGCCTCATCATTTCCGTCTCCTCCGTTGTGTGCCTTCCCCGCTGAATGCGCCTTTGAACGTACCGCGTGTGTGTTTCGCGAGTTTCCCCGCCCGTTGTCGTTTTTACAGTAACTGCGGGGAGTTTCTGCGAGGAAGGGGAGGAAACGGGAGAGCGGTTCATTATTGCAGAAGCGTGCCCTCTTGTCAGACACGACTGACACCGAACTCTCACCCTCGACCTGCACCCTCACCCTCACTCTCGGCGGCCCCGCTCCTCGCATATACTATTTCCGCTTCGTATATCCAGCAGTTCGCGACCCTCGCTCCTACCTTCTTTTCTTCGCCTCTTCGTATTCTCTTGCATTCAACTTAGTAATCTTCCTCCCGGTGGCGCGCAGAGATTCACGAATACTGCGAACAGCGTCCGTTTATTATTCCCTCATTTCTGTCCCATCGAATCCTCGCCGTTTCCTACCAATTCTCCACTCTCCGATCCATTTGTACTTCTTTCGCTCGGCTCCCGGGACAATTAATGCCCATCCGGGCTACTACGACCTATACATCTTTATCTTAAGCGCGTGCAGGTCTTTGCGTACACACACGCCACTCAACGTCTCTTTGCCACTCGCATTCACTATGAAACCTACTGTACATCGCGACTCTGAATCGCCCTCTTTACCTATTTTCGTTGCGCTGCGGTGTAGACACAGAACTAACGATCCATCAGCCTGCGTGCTCTCGAGTCTCGTTAAACTATCCGAGTCTTCATGACGCACGACTGCAATGCACCCAACGAAATTGAAGTCGTCATTAAAGGCGTCCAAGTTATTCAAGGATATTGAAAACTGAGTGTGTACAGCAGACGCCTCTTTAATACCGAACTGAAGAAACACCAAGTTACGGATTGTATGTAAAGGAATTGTAATAGACGGATAAGGACTGCATCGGTAGGATTGATTCGATTAATTCTGGATATTTATGTAAAGTCCATAGCTCTGTCATTACTTAAGATAGGGCTGAATCCTCCTGTCCTGCGAACAACTTCACAGAGCATAGTTCATCATATCCGGAGGCAGACATACGTCTGCATCCGAACTAAAACACTCCTTGTACCAGTACGACCGCGAAACCACTGATCTGCTCGACTCCCACAACGCAGCGCAGCTATTTCCACGGGACCGACGATGCTTTTCCTTCTGTTGTTGCCTTTGCTGCCTGTCCATGTGTCCTGACGGAGATAGAAGCCACCGAGCTTGGCAGAGCGAGGAATCGTGCCAAGATTCGAGAATCCTCCTTGTGCGGCTACCCGCGACGGCATCGCTTCCGTACAACCCCTTTCTACCTGCCCGCCGTCTCACCCGCCCTCGCTTCCACCCGTTTCAACTCTCCGCAGTTCCGCTTTCCCTTTCTTCCGGCCCCTTCGCTATTTCCCTGCAGCTTTGCTCTCGCCGTTGTTTATTCGAATCCGTGCTCGACAGCATTTGTTTTCTCCCAGTAATACCCGCCGCCGCACCCCCAGCGCGCCTCCGTACCCCATATTCTTTTCTGGAATTGGCGAGCCTGCAATCTCGAGCGCCGCGCAACAGTCCACGAGCCAGCGGGTTCATATTCGCTGTTTGTACAGACAGCTTGCCCTGCCGACTACACACACTGTGGACACTTTGCCGTTTCAAAAATAGCGATTCGGTCGTAACTTTTCCTAACGGTAGTTGTATTTTCTCTTAATTCCCGAACGATATTGTCCAGCCTGTAATCCGTTGTCGGTCTCTCATTGTATTCTTGTCTATGTCGCCATTCGAAGCGTACCGATGTTTCTTCCTTGTGCTTTCTACGTTGTCGCAGCGGATTGTTATTATAGGGAATAAAAATCAATTTCTAGTCCGAAGCTCGTGCAATGTGCTTCAAGATTCTCGGCACGCTTCTACCGGTTCTCCGGAGCGCGCCCCAGTATTGTTACACCAATATCTCACTTTTATCACAGACGATATTTCGCGCGACGGAGTGTCGCAAAGGCGCGAAAAACGGGAACTCACGTTTTTCCTCTACTGCCGCCCGCTCTCCAGTCGCGTCACTTATGCCATAGTATTGTACACTCTGTGCGGAGGGTGTCGCGCTCGGATGTGGTGTTGCTGACTTTCCTGTCCTTCATTCTTACTATTCGCGTGGAAAAATAATACGTTTCGTTCGGTGACGGCCCTGCATTGCATATAAGTGGACGATTCGAATGAGAGAAATACATAGGTGACATCAGCGCCGTGATTAGCGCTCTTACTCAGTTACCGATTAATCCGGGTTCGAATCCCGGTGATCACCATATGTTTTCTCTCTTCGATACTTCGCCCGTCCATCTGCAATATAGGAGAACCCAATCTCTTGGCTCGATCATTACAATTCGATGAGATGGGGAAACCCAATGGATTATCGATTCACATCTTTGTTTAGCTCTCATTACTTTTTATTTCGGCTTCGATCGAATTGTCCCTCATCATGAACTCATCAAAGGGTGAAACGCATGGGGAAGCATCGCCCCCATCCCATACATCGTTCAATTCCCGATAATTGAAGCATTCGTACAGCTAAGGTACGTCAATTACCGAGTGCTCGTGAACCGACGTCGAGAGCAGCGAAGTACCAGCGGAGTTAATTATTTTCTACCTCGTAGACGTTCCTCGATTGCCTGAATAGCTGGGAGGTGGGCATTGCGCAACGTGTGTACGCGACATGAACCTGTATAGATGGAACTTTCCCTCGATTTTCCTCAGTTATCTGCGACCTCTCGTCCCGTCGATTGGAGATCACGGGTCACACATTGGGCGATCAGATGAGAGGTTGAATTAAATTTCCTTCTCGCAAGTCGCCGCTCTAGAGAAGTTACCAGCGAGTGTCCACGTGCCGGAGAAGTAAAAGGACGTTTAACGCTCGGAAGGGAGTGAGCGGGAGTTATCTGGCTAATTTGGAATTGATACCTCAGAAACGTCGAGATTGGAACAATCCCAGGATCGAATTGGGAATAAGCTATTTGAGGGAGAATCCTGAATTACCCAACGTCGGAACGCTCGCCCCCTATCCGGTATCGGCCTGTCTCCTTCACCGTCCTTCTGTCTCTATCGCCTGCCTAACGCTCCCTTTAATCCTCCAGTGCAGATCGTGCTTAATCCCTCAATCCCCCGGAGACGGGTGCCGCGAAAGGCAAGCTCGCTTCTGCTACTGCTTCCCATTTTAAATTGTCTTAATACCTAATCCCATTTCCAGTCTGCATCGTCTTCCTCACTCGTTCGTTCCGAGGCTCTATACTGGCTATTTTAATACGTAGTACAAGCACCAGCAGCATTAACGGGACTAACTAATGTAACAGCGGAAAAAACGAGAACGCGAATAATCCGCGGACTTTTCTATTTATTTTTAATTTAATAATCTCGGATGAATTTGGCTCTTTGCACACGCTCTCCACGCATGTCTGATAACCTTCGTCAGCCCCCATCGTTTGTCTTCTCAAGTTGTACGCGGTACATTCACATCCACGGTATTTCGCCGGGATGGACTTTTATTGGGTCGGCGGAAGTAGAAGCGAATCACTGTTTCGATCAACCCTCTCATGTTGAACCCCTAGCCCATGAACCGGGAGGTCTCGCTCGGTCTATCCGCACGGCGAACGAGACGACAACTTGCTGCCCGCACGACGTGTTCGAGGTGGGTCCGGGGGCATGTCAGTGGACCAACAGAACCAGAACCACCGGCAGCGAAACTAGAGGAGAACAAGTTCACTTCATCGCCAGTGTGCTCGCGCACGATGTGACCTTCTCGAGAGCACTCCCAACCCCCCACGATGAAAGTACTGTCATATGTAGGAACGGCCAGAACAGTGCGCGGCTGTCCTCGACAGCGGGATGAAAAGAGAGATGGAAAGAGCATCGTCATCTCTCGAACGGTATAGAATGAACGCCCACCCTGCCAGCGAGCGCGGAAGGAGTTTCTGGGACACGCGACAGAGTCAGGACTTTGGATGACAGTTGGAAGGTCGTGCTCGCGATGTGTCTTGTCACCGCTGGGAATGGAGGATTTAACCACACGAGTGTCGATTGTTTGCAAACTCGGGAGTCCTGAACCGCATCTTCACCCGGCTTGCGACGAGCAGTTCAACCCATTTGGTACAACACAGGCTGTACGCCACAAGCCCTTTCCGCGGGCACGCTCGTACACACGACCGAGTGTTACAACTCCGGTTACGTCGAAGACGCGCGTGCTCCGGCTACCCACTCCCTCTACGGTCTTGTTGCAAGTTTCAAGGACGCTCCTTTCCTCCGTCCACATCGCCCCTATCACCCTCCCAACACCGCTACACGAGCCGATAGCACCAAGTTCTCCAATAACGAAGCTTTCTCCCGGAAAGTACACCTACTCGCGGAACGGCTACGTTTCATTTCGCGCCGCATCTCAAGGCGCTCCCCGAAGACCCGGTATGAGCTCCAGTTTTGAGCTCTACACTCTCGAGGTATTCCTCGACATCCCCAATCGCTTGCGTCACGCGACGCGTTCTTCGGTCCAACCGAATGTTCTGACAGCGGTTCCGAAGATCAAATAGGCTGGAGTCGCTTTCGCGACAGAACAGCGTGTGAAAGACTTTGAGTACCGAAGCGAAGCAAATGTGTGTTATAATATGGTATGGATTTTCCGACAAAGCTGCTTTTACGGCTTGGCGCTTGGAAGAAACTGGCTCAGAGCCAGCCACGATGGTGAACGAGCTCATCGATGATCCGCGAGAGACAAACAAACAGCTCTACGAAAACGCAATTCAATATTGCACCAGTGGCTATACAAGTTTGTGGTACCGCTGATGCTGTAGCGGTTTAGATGGACTTCATATGTCTGATACATATTCCCGCCGATTACCACAACGCGCATGTACTGCGGTGGGTGCGTGAAAACGTTGGGATTTCGAATGCTAACGCCCAACCGTATCGCGGTAGAGAGATGGATATACTGGTACACATACACGCAGTCACCACTGCGAAAGCGTGAAAAGTCGATGGAGCTTCGAGTTTCAAACCTTTCGAAGGGCGTTATCACGAGTGCTAGTGCCAGATGGTACGAGGCGGTATCAGATATAAATCGATGGGTATATAGTACGTGTATACACACCTCTGGATACGGTATTCCGTCATAGGTTTAGCCAAAGGACTGCGAAGGGATATCCGCGTGGAGGTAAAGGAATCCGGATAAAGGATCGGGAGGCAAAGAGTTGTCTGCACCTCACGTCGTCACGGAGCCTCTCGCCTCTCAAGATTTACCTTCGATCTATTCCGAGTTTCCTCCGTGTCCTGTCTTTGAAGGTTTGCATTATATTTCCTTTTTGATTTTGCAACGTAAGAGTATCCGATATTCATGATTCCGTCGAAATTTCGCGAACTTTAACGTTCGGTGGTATCGCAATCCGGAGTTCCCGCTACGAAGGTATATTTCAAAGGAACCGCTGGAGTGTTTCGTTACCGTCAATGCTTCAAGGGGCCTCTGACGAAACCGGTAAAACACTGATTCCGCTAATGATCATTGTACAATGGAACAGACAGAATACATTCCGTTGGAACCGTCACCAACCTCTCGAATGAGTATCCTATCAGGCTGGTGGATCCTCGAGTACCCGCCATCTTGACCTCGAGCTATGGTTCACCCGATTTCCACCATTTTGTCATTCCATCGCAGACCCGCGAACAAAAATGCCAGACATGACGAGGCGAATAATCCGGATAATCTGTTAATAATATAGAGTAACCCGCTTTCCATACCATTGGGCATAATGACTACTGATTTTCCTCAAATAAATACACATCCATGCGAGTAATCGTGTTCATAATATGGAAATGTCCGCGGACATCGATAAATTACAATAAACCGCCGTCGGTCATCCCACCGAACTCTCACGCTAGCCTGGAACAATATCGCATCCATCCACAGCCTTGCTATGCGTCATCCACCCCACGACAATTTCAATGTTCACCAGCAGCAGCTGAAAATCCAAAAACCCGAAGAACGATTGCATCGTTCGCATTGTGATGCCGATAATTTATGCCGTCGACTGTCAGCCGGTTTTTCAATGCGATCAATTGCGTCAATAGTGGGTTTGGCAGAGTCGACGGCACGCCTGGCTGTCCTGCGGCAGCCATTGTAATCCTGTCACGAGAGAAGAACAATGTTATGATCCACGCGAGTGATGATAAATGAATCGGTACGTTTCCATATTTGTCCGGCTATAAGAGGATATAACTGTTGATGCTTCCGATACGATTCCCCTTGATGCTACTAGAAAATGGTTGGCGATTGATTAAAAATATTTCCATTATCAAAAGTCGAATCCTTCAATTTTATCGTCGCGCACACATTTTTGCGTTCGATGCGAATCCCCTGAAATAATCGATCGGTAAAAAGAGTTCAAAGGCGTGAATGTGACCGTTCGAATGAATTAATCAACCTGCGAAGATGCGATAGCGAATTGGATACTGTTTAATTTCTATGGATGAATATGAGAATTACGCAGGGAATTGTTGCGATAGAATATATGTTACTACCGTTATCGTGGGATTTATCAACACGACAGCTTTACCTCGTATCACGATACGGATTAAAACTTTGATCAACCCTGGGGATTGGGTGTGTTAAGGGTCTGCGTGTTCAGGGCTTATCAGCCACAACCCCCCACCCGTTCACCCGACGCGGGATAACGATCGGACATTTAGTACTACTGATAGTAACGCTAATCCGGAGTCAGGGCAAAGTGAGGGCTGCCGCAGCGGGCTATCAGATTTGCCCGGTCTCGTAATGAAATCAATCATTCACTGAACCCACGCGTACACGTGTAATTGGATTAAAAATCGGGATCGAACTCCAAAAATCTTTTTCCATCAAGTGAACCTTTCATAAAATGTAACCCCTCGTTTTTAACATGTAGATGAACTGCCCTTTTGGAAAAAAGACTGTACACTTTTGAGTGTTTGTTTGCTTGTAGTATTTGTCGGAAATAATCTATGATACTTGAAACCTTAATTTTTTTTCTTAGTCACATGCATTCCTTGTATCACGCTTAGCTTTCATTCTCGTTCAGGATCATCGATCGGGACCGCGGATGACAAATTGCCATCAAGTGGTGCAACGATACACGTCGGGACCGCGAACATTGCCATAGTCGGAGCTGCGAATCGATTTGTCTTTATGAAATGGATTTAGAATTCACCTCGAATGTATGCAGCAACTGAAACGGATGAATTGAGGAACACACACGTACTCTCGATGTATTCGTTTTAAGATAAAATCCCGCCAAGAGGTTCTGGTCTCGTTTAAATGATCACTCAATCGTCGCCAGAGTGCGACATACGATGTCATACCACTTTACCTCGACCCATTCTCCCGGACAAATTATGATCGACGGAAAATCGATAAATCATGTCACTCACGTGTGTTTAATGAACGGCTCACCAGGTGCAATGTCGTTGCAAGCAAATTTGAGAACTCTTAGCTGCGAATCGGAAGGGTCTCGCAGTGGCATTGGTTCCATAATTTTGAAACTTCGTTCCAGCTGACATTCGGCAACGAACGCTTTGTTCGAGAAATGCACTAGTCGATGTTAATTGCATTTGACATCTATGCCATGCTTGACACTAGTTATAAATTGAATCAATGCGCCCCCAGGTGTTCGCGGTTTGTAACAGTAAAACGCTATATGCAGATACAGGTAGATGTACTGCAACTGTCGTTCAACCGGTCGTACAATTATACGATTCGAGAGTCATTGAACACCGACGGATTATTGCCATGAAAACCGACCATAACGGTGGTTGTAAAATATTCATTGCAACGAAGAGTGTACAATATGATGGCCCGATGAAATGTCTATTTTGATGAGCACGTCAAATAGGACAGAATTTTGTTGAGTTTGAATACGAATGAGGAGCTCGATGAGTGGTTCACCGTCGAGAGTCTTCATCAATTTGAATAAAATATATACGCGATAGAACTGTTAAATTATAATTCCAGTATCGGCCTGTACGATACACAAAGAGATCGTGAACTAAACGCCGGATGGAGCGTTACGCAACCATATCCCGAGTAGCGCTGTGCAGACCGTTCAACATTGTACACAGATGATGATCACGCGCGTGCTCGGCTAACTACATTAAATCGGCAATCAAAAGGTCGGTTAATCGGAATGCTAGCGAGTGCCGGGTATGAAATGAACAGCAGTGGCTGCATCGCGTCGAGATTTCGCTTCCCCCGGCAAGCTCGTCACGCCTATTAACCGCCAGCCGGGTCCTGACGCTAATACGGCCAGACATTAGGTTATCTCGCGCCGCTCCTCTCTCAATCGTCTCCCTATCCCCCTTTCGCTCCATTCCCCCTAACAACTCTCCGCGTTCCGTTGCGGACGTTGGCCAGCGGTCGGACGCAGTGATTCGGCCAAACACGCGTCTATCTCTTTGATATATCGCCCGGCGGCGCTGGCTGGAGCACGCTCTTCCGTGAGGGGCGACGAGAGGGGAACGAGCGAGGAAACCTTTCTCCCTCAGCGTCATCCCGCTTTTTTTTTTACAACTTTCTTTTTGCCATTCCCTCTTCCGCTCGCGGTCCCGGTTCCGTCTCGCTCCGGTCCAGGTGCCGCCGTTTCCATCCCTCTCGGCCACCGGCGGAGTGGCCTACCCGTCTACCGACGAAATTCCGACCGCTCACCGGACCCTTTATGAACTTTTCCATCGTGTGTGATATCCCCGGAAAATCTACGTTCCCGCTGCACTCATCTGTGGACGCCTCCATTTCTGCGTCCCTGCTGTACGTGCGAGTCATTTTTTTTCCACCACACATACGCGCGTTCCTGGCTGTCCAGAGAATTTCGTTTGATAATCCGGGGAACGTACACCCTCTGACCACCCCCGGGGGGTTCGCGGTCCTGGGACGTGGCCGCCGGCCGCTGCTGTGTGTCGCATGCTCGTCGCTGCATTCATGCATTCGCTCACTTTCCTATACGTTAAAACCCGATCGATAGCAGCGGGAAAGGGTGACTCTCTGCACCAAGCTCACTCATCACTGGTTCCATGTACCTACCTATTTCTCCTCTACCAATACGTTTGCCACTTCCAGCTTTGACGGGAAAAAATTATCCGCTAACAGGTATAAGCAACCCACGCCTAACTTCACCGTTCACCGTTTCCTCTCTCATTGCGTACCCTCGAATCGTCCTCTCGCTCCGTCCTCCCTGCGTTCAATATCGCCCAATGAGTAACTCAACGCAAATGATTCTCCCGAATTTGTGGAACCATCTGCTATCTGTCTTATCCGTGACGATTAATGCAGAACCGTCGACTGAAATGAAAGTATCATCCGTCGTATGCGACGTTTACATTTTCGTCATTGCTCTCTTTTTGAGTTTCTTCCTTCTGGCAACCCAATGCAATACCTTACCGCCATTCGCCTCCTCTCCGTTTCAATCCGACTGACCGTACTCTACCGTGTCCACGGGTTCTTCGATGTAGCCTCCGCTATACGATGTACTACACACATACCGTGGCATGTACTCCACCTTGATTCACATATCTGACTGGGCTCGATTGTAGGTTCACATAAACTGAATATTTTATTCGATAAACGGTCTCCATGGAGGAACGAGACTGCAAGGGATGACTTCCGGTAGATCCTGCGGGAGCACTGCGGCTGTACATGTGTGTATGTTTACGATAGGTAAACGTATGTGTGTCCCGCCCAAGAAGTCCATTTCGCTAACTACTGCTGGCGGTTCGTGTGCTTCATGTTCATGCGCTATTCGCAGGTTTCTCTGTGTACGGTTATGCTCCTGTCTGCTGATCCAGCTCGTTTAGTGGAGGAAAAAGTAGTGCGATACAACGATCGATGGACTAAAATTGCTTACTTGCCGATATCAAGAGTTCTGAAAACCAGATCAGATTAGGTTCGCAACTCGTACACTGCTTGAGTCGATGTGTCGATTTGGGTTTGGTTTGTCCTTAACAGATGCAGATTGCAAGTTAACCTTGGACATGCGCCCTCATTTCGATACTTCCCAGCCCAGATCGTAACATCGTTATCCACATCCGGATTCTACGCCGAACATTGTCTTAATTCTCGGGAATCGATGATATCGACTTGCTGTAAACCGAGTGGTTCGGTTCTCCGGATACGCCGGAGCGCTCTACCGGCACCGTGTTTCACTACCATCGGTATATATCTACCGTACAGCGGACGTCGTTTGCACTGGCTGCGTGGTTATTCGCACCCCCTCGGTACTTTACAAATTTTTACGAACTTCATCGTCGACTAACTCCGCCGCGCTACGCTTCGCTCCTAAGCCCCCGGCGATATTCCGCGGGATTCAATTACACGAGAATCCATTTAATTTTCTCGTTCGGTTGATAAAATTAAGTTTTCGAACACGCGATGCCACGTACTCGACGAGCTCGCGCAGTCTATATTGGCCCTCCGGTTGGGTTCAGCGATGAGCGTAGCTTAACGCTATTCGTTTCATCACCGGTGGGTTGTCAGTTGTTGAACAATCCGAACGCATCGACGTGGCAGAAATTAATATCGGCAACTATTACTCGCAACGATATTACGAAATTAACATTGTGTAGATATATTGGAACGCATATCGGGAATTCATTGCCAGTCGCATGAAATATTTCGTTAAATTCAGTTCGCGCGATCAATTCTCCCTTCATGCGTACGTCCGCGTTGACATCGAACCCTCCGGCCGATATCGGTCCTATATAGGATACAGCTGTATCCAGCAGCAGAGTATTATATTCACTGCGCACGTACCAACATCCCTGCAGCAGTGGCGGTACAGACCCGGTGATTTCGATCCCTTTGTCGCGTTGGTTCCGGTTCGTGAGAGTCGAACTTCCGGCGCTCCTCTGTTGCCTCACCTTTTTCAGGAAGAGGTTTTTATGGATTGTAAAAATGTTACGAGATCCTATCCTAGCGCACTATAGTCCTCGTCAGTAAACACACGAGCACGTATACGTGTTACATTGACGCGGATGTAAAGTTTAGAATTAGTGATCCGCACGGAACGAGAGTCGACAAATATGCCGACGAAGGAATTTCAGGATTCAGCGAACATTTCCACTTTGATGTATATCGTACATAATATACGAAATTCCATTTCGAATGAGACCATTGTCACGGGTATTGTGCCTAATGAGAAATGCTGTGATCTTGCCCCAAGTAAATTGAGAAGGAACTATGCATCCCCAATATTATCCAAGAGACTGCGTCAGCTCACAAGCCATTCATTCCTGAAAGCGTCAGAAATTCCTCTCGTCGCCTCCTACGATCCCTATATATCTCCGCCTATAGTACAAGGTACAGTAAAACGCGGACCCCGGGAGAAGCGCAGAGGCGTCGTTGTCGTCGTCGCACTTTGCGAGACGAGGACCCCGGCTCGGTACCACACTTTGGTGAGTGGTACGACCACCCTACCGAACAGCCAAGCGCCACGTCCTCGTGAATTTCTCTTGGCACCTTCCCCATTCGCCACTCCCTCAGTCCTGCACCGCTGCCTTTATATATCTATCTTTATCCTAGACTCACCTTGCGACGTGAATTTACGTCCCTTGAGAATTGAAATAAGGGCGCGCGAAGAGGTGCTCTGTGCCGGGTCCGCCAGCGTTAATCACCCCCCGAGATTTCGAGTTACCGCTATGTACGGGTGGGTGACTGGCGCGCCTCACCCTCGCCCGTCGCGGGATCGCGACGGACAGAGAAAACGGGAAAGCGCGCGAAAGGGAGGCCAAGAGAAATTCGCCACCATCGTCCCGTTTTCCGATCAAATTAGTTTGTGTACAATCGTCGAGGGCTTTTTGCGCCGAGCAATTATCGTTACTCGCTCGAGGGTCTCCATGTGGCGTTCGGCCACTCGCCTGCACCCTCGCCACTCTCGAGAGACCAGCCGGAGAGACTAATTTTATGAATCCGCGTTAACCCCGCCGATTCTGTAACCGAACGCCGGTGTATAGATATAACTGCACATCAGGCGGTTCCACCGACCTATCGGTATATGAGGTACTAGAAGAGTTGTTTGGATTGAATTTCACTGTTTGAATTTGCTGGTATCATAGCTGTGTTAGCGAATCGGTCGATAACTCACTAGTTGGCCTCACCAGTTACGTTGATGAACAATCATAACACAGTTTTCTGTACTCGAGAAATAGTGAAGTGCCGGATTATGAGAGGGTGGCTTTGACCTACTGTTTTTCCGTTGATTTTCGTTCGTTTTTTTTTTTTAATTCCATAGTAAACCGAGTACACATGTATATAGCGACGTGCGGCAATATCGCCTACTTGTACCACCGTTTCGAGCCTCTTATCCCGTGGTACTTACATCCCGTTAGGCTGATACCCGTAGAAGTGTCGAGCTGGAAAATCCACGTTCAGGTCACAGGCATGCTTAACACGTGAAATGGGTAGCTTTAAATTTTGCATTTAGATATTCGCGCGCGATACAGCCGGGGCAAGGCAGATGGCAACGGCCACTACTGGCGCTGGTGGGGGTTGATTGTGGAGCGGCTGCGATGGTTCTCTCCCTGGTAACCGGAACCTTCCGCCACCGGAAGCCCACTACTCCTTCCGACATTTTACATAAGAGATATCCTTATTCTACGGAATACATTATGGCTATCTCGCTAATGGGTTGAAACGATGGGTGTGCTGTCGCCCGCTTTTCCGGAACCCAGTCTTTTCCCTTTACTCGTTTACCCATACGCGATCCGATTACGTTTCCGACGCTTGTGTTCCGCCTTTTTCTTGCAATACTATCCCACGGGATAGCGGCGAATTACTCTGCCGCCTCTGCACTCTCGAAACTCAATGCAAGCGTTCGCGAATTTGATCTTGTTATTATTTCACACTGGCTCGTGACTACAATAATCCCTCGAAAGTGTATAGAATCACTTGTCGCTGCGAGTCCGCGATCGACAAAACGCTTCATCGAAGAATGCGTCCGCTCCGGTAGCTCGCAGGTGGTTTTTCAAATGTTTTTGATAGCCCATAAAAGTTAAACAAAAACGATGGAAGGTGTGCGTTTCCTGTTCGTCGAGAAGAGGAAAAAAAAGGAAAAGGAGCGAAGCTCTCAATGCAAATAGGAGCCAAGTTCAGTCCACCAATGCACTGAAATTCCTCGCTCTCTTTCATCGACAGCAGTTTGTAGTGCCCTTCCCCCCCATTGTTTGATTCGCGAGCAAGGGCGTCTGTCAAAGGGGCGATCTTTCTTCCTTCGCCCCGAGCCTCGACCACCCGCTAGTCGGCTAACGTGCACGGAGAATATTGAAAAAGAGTGTGAAAGCTACATACAGAAAGCACGAGGTAGTGCACAAAGAGGGGCAGAAACAAAGAAAAACAAGAAAAAAATGAATGAAAAAAAAAAAATAGGCGAACCGGGTCTTTTTCTCTCCCATCACCACGGCAGCACTGACATGGCACCCTACTGCCTATACCTCTATTACTATACGTGTATATACGGACGGACAACTTCGCCGAGGAATAATCTACCCCGACCTTTTTGCTCTCGCCACTGCAGCCCTCCAACTCCCCCGCACCGCTCTGCCGGCTCACCCTCGCCTCTTGCAATTGCACATACCCTTCTCTGGACTACGGCGTCTTTCAGTTTTATCAGTTCTTTTTCTCCCGGAGACTCAACGAGACTTTGGCTTTCTCCATCTCTTCACCCGTTTCGCTTTTCTACCCTGACCCTCCGAGTCTCTTTCACCGGACCTGCTCGCACCCCGTCGAACCCCCTCGTAGTCACATTTTCGTTCTTCACGCTCTATTTATTCGTTACCCACAGTTACCTATCTCTAGACGTATCTGTCTTTTCGTTTCCGAACAATACAGAGCAAACGCTGCGAATACGACCCGTCCCGGTTGGCACGTTGAGCGTACGTCGAATGGAGCTATATGTTCGCCACTTTTGCCCCATTGTTTGTTATTTCTTTTGAAATCAGTTTCCCTGCCACCTCTTTCTTCGCTTCGCTCATTCACTTTCACTCTTCACTTGCGCGAGTGATATTCAGTCGACCTTGTGTTTACCGAGGAATTCTGAACGTGAGGAAAAGTTTTTCCTCGGTACGTCTACGAGTAATATATGTAATGATCTCCCGTCGCAGCGAGGGGATGTCGGTAAGCTCCCGCCGCGAAACGAGGCCATAATTTAACAGTCTCGATGATACTTTACGATGCTCGAAGCCGCAATCTTGTTCCCCAGATCGACTTTTATGTCTTCTCGAAGGAAAAGTGAACTTTGTAGTTAACGATGTCGTATAAGGTGCGCGCTTCGAGGGGTGGATGTCCGGCCCTGCGCTTCGTGCTGCTGCTGTGCTTCCTGCACCTGACACTATTTCACCGACGCCTGTGAAAACTTCGCCATCGCGTCTGCACGCATTTTATTGTGGCGCAACTGGGAGAACATAAAATTTCAGGGACAAGATTGAATTGCCGTGATGTCGTGCTCGTTGTCTTGTAGTGCAATACCTTCGCCGAAGCCCTACACATTATTAGGGTACGTACTTGCACTCGATCCTACGAAGCCCCGTGAATGGCGAATTCGAACCCCCACCGTTCAGATTGCCTGATTTTCCTCCGCTCGGCACGTCGTCGCAGATAACTACGCAATTAAAAAAAAATGTTATCACTCAGCACGAAGTAAGCGTTATACGTGGTACACTCATACAGCATTCACGTGTAAATTAGAGAGCAGCGAATGCCCCAGCAAACAGAGTCCGAGCGGTTTGAAACAGCATCACCAATACAACTACTCAGCATGATCACAGGCCGCCGCGTGGTCTTTCGGTGTGCAATTCAAATGGGGTTATACACTCTATCTGCATGAGCGTGATCACTCGGATTTTTTTCAATCGGCAGATCGCACGGTACATGTGGGTGAGTCGAACGGTAAAAGCTCGAGTGGAAAGAGATGGAGATAGAACGTGCTCGCAGCGTGGATTAAAGAGAAGTATCGGCGTTGCGCTGCAGGCCAGCAAGTATACCACGTAATTGGCGAGCAGGCTGTGTGTGTTCGCGGGGGATGTTTGAGTGCAGGCGCGAGTGGTTGCCGAAACACCAACGTAACGTCGGTGTGCCTGCGCGATAGACAGGGTTGCGGAAGGGTGCGACGGGGGGGGGGGGGGGGAGAGGCTTATCAGGACACGCGGCGACACGCCGAGCTGACAGCAAACCTCCATCCCTATAATCCTAACCCTCCTATTAGCCAACGCTCGACGAGTTTTCGGTATAATCTTACTTCGAATCTCGTCAGCGGAGAAATAGCACGACCACTCCAACTCGTCGACCACCCCTCGAATTCCTCTGCGTCTGTGTAACATAAAACCGAAGCTATGAATCGTCTGGTGTCAGGCGCTTCGACGTCTTTGCATCGAATAACGGGCGAGAATAAAATATATTTACTCTGCTGGCTGGACAAAACGTCACATTGAATTCGGAATTTGGGCGATCCAAAGTGGACGCGACCGGCGCTTTGGAAGCTATGCGGGTATTCTAATCAACGGGTATAGTGGAAACTGAGGTGACGTTAATTGCGATTGGGAAGGTGGTCCGCAGTGGCTCCCCAGCAGACGTGGATATTTCGAAGCCAGAATCATACCCAATTGTGGGCACGGTCCAGGAATCCGGAGAAATTCCGCGCGCAGAGGTTCGCGCAAGCAGCAACAGTAGTCCGAACCAAGTGAAACGTCCCTTTTCACGCGGCGTATAGCTCCTTGCCTGTCCTGAGCGCGCTAGAATTCTTGGACAATCGATTGTAAGACCGGGTCGACCATTGTGGTCAAACTATCTCAACTATCGCGTTTCAGGCTGGATCGTGATGGCAGTTACTTCCAGCTAATTTATTATGCCTTTGAGCCCCCGCGATTTGGATCAGTCATTGCCCGTGGAATACTGGTTAATTGATTACGCAAGCGTAACCATCTCATGGGGCGTAACGTGATGCCAATGATAGCACGCCACAACGACAACTGGATCTCTAAGCTCCGCGACACTATAGAATCGCAATTCAGGGGCATAGCTAAGGAGCCTCGTGGGGCTGCTGCGAACTTACCTGACCCGCCACTAAAGGACCTTAAGTGCGGGTCTGGTATCAGCAACGCGTGTATAGAGCTTCGGTACAGCTACGTGTAAAGTAACGTAAGGTATGTTGGTTCACATACACGAGGGCCAGGGCGTGAATGTTCCGTCACCAGACTAAGGTGTGCTTACACGGGTGAGTGCATAATACCTGTTTTGTTGCGTACACTCTCCACTCCACACTCGTTGGGCTAGCCCGTGCGACGGACTATATTCGAACGACGGCTTCTAACACGAGTTGGACGTACAGAGTCTCACCCCTCGTTGCCTTCTCGCATACCACCCCCCCTATGTAAATAGGTATGGTAAACTACGACAACGTACATGGGTGGTTGAGGGCCCAGAACTAAATCTCCCGGTACTCGATCGTAATCCTAACGTTTGATTGGGTCTATTACGTGAAGGGATGCGAGGCTTCCCCGATACGTAACTTTGCAGTCTGGCCATGTGACAGGAAGGTAGTACAAGACTACGGTGGCTGTTCGTGTGTTGTACGCGAAAATCGATCGGGCCGCTGCGTTGCGGTACCTTCCGTACCCTGCCCCTTATCCCTGGAGGGCTCGTTCCATCCAGGCGGAACACTACCGGTGGTTTCGACTGCAGCAGAAATATACTTCGATACCGTGGATTCAGTATTTAGATACGATTTCCGGGAATGTATCTGGCAGATATCACGAATCCCGAAATATGTTGATGAACAAAATATTAAGTTGTAGAAGATGCAACGAATCTAACTTAGGTGTCGGGAGATCTTTATGTATCGCAGATAGTTTCGGAAATATGTAAAGATTAGTCGAAACAAAAATGTCGACGAATGCTTGGAAAAAGAAAGACTCGCAGAGAGCTGATCCGGATAATTACTGACGCGAAATTCTCATTAACAATGTAACCTAAAACGGGCATCATCCGGAGCTTTAATGCCATCAGTGTTGAACTTTTTCGACGTTTCTCTCCGTTTCTCCCATATTCCCGTCATAGCGCACGCTCCGTGGCGACTGCGTTGGTTCCGTTCGCAGTTACACGCAACCACCAGCGTCACCGTCCTACATGTACCTACCGAGTCGGCCCACCGATGCAATCGCGAGCTTCCGTGTTCCCGCCGACGATCATAAAAATGTTCCGATTTCCCGCGTCGTGATTTTCGTGGATTTCTTTTTTTCCCCGTTGTCTTCGAAGCGATCCAAGCTCGGGACAGTGTCACCGATTGCCCCTCGGCATCGCCCGTACCACCGCAGCAGCAGTTTGCCGCGTTTTCGGGGGCGCGCAAGCGGAACGAGGCAGGGTGTCCAGAGCGGGCGAGCACGGCCCCCTCCCCGCATTAAACATTCAAAGGGGCCGTAAAAAAGAAGATGCATTTGCATCCCGCATTGCGACTGCGGGCGCGCTACGGAAAAACATAAATAATTCAAAAGTTTTTATGCACCCGGAGCAGACTGGTGGAGTGGGGCGGGTCGGGGCGGGGGTACAGCTATAGGCGATGTTCGGGGTTGAGGGACAGAGCGAAGCGTAGAGAGTTGGACGTTGGACCGAACGAATGCAGGAGAGCAAGAGGTGAGAAGACCTCGTAGAACTGACGAACCAGAGAGAAAGCGAGAGCCGGTGCTCGGAATGGAATTGTAAAACGGGTAAAGAGCTCCGACAGCCGTGGGACCGTCGCGCTTGCATCACGTCTCCGCAGTGCCAAATTGTCAAATAACCGCCGTTCCACCCAAATCTCTATATAGACATACTGGAGTCACAAATATAATACTGGAAAATCTTTATAGCTTCCGCGAGAAATTTGATAGACTTGACCGATGCTCATGACTGACTGTTAATAAAGTGGCACGCTTGAAGGTTCCTTCGAGTACGAACATCGATGCCGGAAGACGACAGGATTTTAATTGCCACTGTTGGCCGAGACTATAGGCGACACATTGTCATTGCTTGTTTCTAACTATGTCTCTTTCCTCCGCTTCGCCGGAGCAGTGCAACCGACCTCAAGAATCAATCTTAGCAGTCGAACTTGATCTATCGATTGAAACCCTTTAGAACGTTTCATATCTAACGAAGCGTGAGCGGTGGCTGATCGAAACCCTCGAACTCGGTCACGTTCAACTAGCTAGATTTCTCGGCGGATGCTGAGGTTGGAACTCGGTTGGATGCTACGTCGCGGCATACCAAGACAGTTTGATGAACTTGGCCGATGCTTATGACTGACTCTTAATAAAATTCTTTCAAGTGTAAATATCGATATACCGGAAGGCTACTGGATTTCAGTTGCTACTGTTGGTCCAAGACTAAATATGTGACACATTGTCGTCGTTTGTTTCTATCTAACCCTTCGCTCAGTTTTGGTGGGGGAACGCAACTGAGCTCAAGAATCAATCTTTGCAATCGAACTTGATCTATTGATTGGGAGTTGTGCCGTTACAACACTTAATACCGAAGTAAGCGTAGTCGATGGCTGATCGAAATCCACGAACTCCGCCCCGTTGAACTGGCTAGATTTCTCGGCGGATGCTGAGTCCGGAACTCGGTTAGATGCTGCGTCGCGGCATACCAAGATGCAATTATTACTCGACATAGAATATCCCGGGCAATTTTGGAATATCTTCCGCGTTGAATGTGCGGATACTCCGGGTATATACGATCGTCCCGTTCATCCTGCACGGTCAGAGTTATTCTCAATGTCGGGCCGATGCGATTCCACGAGTCAGACAAGGCGGTCGTGGGCGCAAGAGGAATTTGCCTGAAAGTTTTAACTACGTGCGCGTGCCACGTTGGATAAAATAGTTTTCGACCGGCAGCCGGCCACCGGCATCCCAGTAATAACGGGTAAAATTACTAATTTTCCAGCAAAACCCATCGGCGAGTCGGCGGTAGCTGCGCTCCTACCTAATGACAATTTATGTATCGAAACTATCCGCGCAATTACATTCATTATTACGTGTTATACAAAGTAAATACACAATGACTTCCATTCGCTCAAGGTAACGACAAAACTGTGAAAATACGAGATTAAATGTCTCTTATAACAAGTTAGGTCGTAACTCTGCCCATTCTCCTCGCGACCCTGTTAACGTAAAAATTTTCGCTTATCGCTGAATTTTCCGATAAAACCCTTGGTACCGTACTTCTTGCGTCCTATATAAACACACCGTACATGTATGCATATGAAGTCTGTTAGTATCGTCAGATTGCATTCAAACACGGCACTCTTTTTTTCGACCGGCGGTACTGAGGTTAACTGCCCAAGTTATTTTTCCCTTCATGGAAAGGATCGATTCCGCGTACCGGTCCCCCATACCAATTCGCCCACATACCCCTTCGGTTTGCATAAAGTGAGCTATCCCGAGCTTTTAATACACGCAAATGAAGTTACGCTCCGGAACTAATCATATTTGCATGCGGAACAGCAATCTCCTTTGAGCTCGGGGCCTGTACTTATTACTGTGCAGCTTAGTCTCGAGGAAATTTTATGACGAGGCTGACGGTAAACCCGGCCACCGCCATCACCCTTTGCGCCCGCGACTCCACTCGACCCTCATCTCCAACCGTTCGCAATCATCTGCGGGACCGCTTCCACGCCGGGAAGTCGTACCTCTCCCACTTGCCCGTCTATCCATGGCAAAGTAGTCAAAGAGACATGTATTAACATTAAAAACGGAATATCGACGACTCTCGAGCATCTGGAGAAATTTAATAAAACAAAGATTTTTTTTTCATCAAATTTATCGACTACCAGTCTCCACACTCTATTCCTAAAGGTCCTAAATATTCCATTGTACCAAGTGATATAATATATATGCAGTAGACTTATGCTTTGTGTATTATCTATCGCCTGTACCCAATACGTATGGTATTTCCAGTCTCGCTTAATCTCGTCGAAGTGCTCACATAACTAATTGCTACTCAGACACAAATTACAAATTAACAAACTTGGAGGTGTCATCTCGATAGCAACCTCATTGTCTCGAATGTTAAACTCAACGCCGATCCAGACCGAGTTAACGAGGATTGACGGAGCAATTTTAAACGACATAGCACGATAGTTTCTTACTAACACTACTAACCAAACTAACAATCTTTTTCTCTGATTAATTTTCAGACGAGCTTCCTTCGGTTGACAACTCGAGCGAACTGTCCCGAAGTCACCGACTACTGCGCAGTACCCGATACGCGATATCATATCGCTCGAGGAACGAAGTTCGAACCGGTTGGATCTCTTGCTGTCCACGAAAGCGTCGGGTTCCATGAAAATTAACAAAGTGTAAAAGATCCCGCGCGATCATGCCAATTGGGAAAAATGCGAAGGACGGGAAACGGATTGAAGCTCGATCTGACGGAGAACACGCCAGGTAGCTCGTCGGGGGTGTCGAGGCTGCCGAATTTGGTTGAGCATGCGGAGATCTGTCATCAGGCAACAACGGCTGTGACGGGCGAGAATTTAAGCAGTAAATTGCCGAACGTCGTCGAAGGCTCGATGGACTATGGTAGCGAGCGAAGGTCCTCCCGTTACCTGGAGTACGAACCCAAGACCAGCTTCCAGGACGGACAGACGGTGTCGACCAATTATGGCACCGGCGGCGAGGTTGGCTTCGGCAACGACGGCAGGCCGGCCTATTCGAGCAGAAGTTTCGAAAGAAAGACCCCGGCCACGACAAACTACGATCAGGACAATCTCGACAGATACGACAATAGTAGAATATACCCGGAGGAGGGTCATCTGAGATACGAAAGAAGAACGGAAAGGAGTTACCAGGAATCTGATCTCGACGCGCCTTACGAAAGAACCGAAGCTACGAAGCTGAGGGGTTACACTCAGGATATCCAGGAGGGCGGAAGAAGATACTCTCGCGACCTGACGGACTACGAATACGCGGCGCGTTACGCCGAGGATACGCTGAAGCTGGAACCAAAAAAGTCGGATTCGTCACATCCGCACCACGCCAATTCGAAGATCTACGAACCAGTCATAACCGCCAAGGGATATGAGACACTGGGCTCGAAAGGATACGATTCCGGGATCAAGACAAGAGACTCCTCGTACGAGCTTGGGTCGTTTTCCAATCAACAACCGCAGCAGGACATCGGCGGACGAAAGTATGAGAGCAAGTATCATTCGGTCGGAAAGATGTACGGTACCTTGCCGAGGTACGAGTCGTCGACTAGCAAGGCCTACGATTCGAGCTACGACACCACCGGCGGCGGAAGATCATTTGATCCGAAATATGAAGATTCGAGTTACGAGGTTGCATCGATGGGGATAAAAGGTTCCTCGACGTCGAAGTACGATCTCACAACGTCGAAGAGTTACGAGAGGTCCAAGTACGAGCCGGTATCCAGATACCAGGAACCGCCGGCATCGAAGTCTTACGAGCAGACGCTTAAGATCGGCGAAATGAGTTCGACAGGTGGACCGCAGCAGCAGGGATCTTCGGGCTATCCCAGAAAGCACAATCAGGAAGCTCGGGACTCCGCGACCGGAGCCGCTGGCTCATCAGAGAAGACCAATGGCTACCGGAAAAATAACTTCGAGGCTTACGGAGTCTACTCCGATCCCGAGGACGACCATGGCTTTCTAGCCGACAAAAAGGCACCCCAGTACACCTACAAAGGGGTCGTGGTCAACGTCAGCGGCGAGTCGACCGTCGTCGATCAAAAGAGGGCCAAGGAAGCCAGACAGACCGAAGTGCCGAGAAGTCCTTGGTGCCGGCCTACCATTCTCCTCCTTCTTCTCGTACTCTTCGTCGTTATATTCGTATTCGTCGCTGGAATACTCCTGTACTTTAATTGTGAGTATCACTCGTCACTAATTAACCATTCATCCCGTGTATACAGTATCCAGCTTCCAATGTCTTCTTTTTTTCTCGAACCCCTCAGCGTCTCCGACTCATTACATCGCTCTTCATCCTGTTCTGTCTCTGAAAGTAGAGCCCTTCGCGGGGACTCCGGTCCTATGACAAACGCTGCCTGCAATTACGACTACGTGCAGACTCATTAAGGACCACTCAACGCGCTGTTAGTAATTTCTTTCGTAAATTTTACGGAGAGAAGAATTCGTCTTCTTCTTCCATCGGTTCTCAGCATTGCTCCTCGTCTCTTCCTTTGCTCGGAGCGCGCTGTCTCTCGTTTTCTCGAAGCCTCGAGGGCCGTCGTCGTTGTTCGGCCCAGGCACGTAGCAACGAGAGTTCACTCAGTGGGAACGGGGTGGTACGGTGTACACCGAGATCGAGACCGATTTCCCGTTAATGAGTCTCAATACCAATTATTTACGGGTGTGTCCTTTGCGCTCACCGTCAGCTACAACCGATAGCGCGCCGTAGCCGACACGGCGACCGGAAAGCCGGTAAGCAAGCACCGTAACAACGACGGACAACGGGCCACGGCGGCGACACGTGCCGACGATACGTTAACCCGGGCGTAACTGTCTCCCCTGCAGTTTTATGTGTCGAATTTGACATGCCGGGCACGTAGGGACTTGCCACTAGCGAAACTGGTCGGCTAGAATTACAATGTGTTTCGCAAAGAGGACGAGGGGGATACCCGGAAAACCCGAGACATCGACGGAGACGCGACCAAGGCTTCGAACCGTCTGAGGATTAAAGGACGACTGAGATGACTGATAAAAAAAAACTAGTTGAAAAACGACGATTTGCCAACGGTTCCGTCTCGTTCGGCTACCAAAGATATTTCTGGGAGTCAGGGAGAGTAAAGATCGCGAAGGTACGAGCCAACTTTTTCGCCCGAGACGCCGACACGACTATTATTTATATTTTATACCCAATCACGACACAAAGGATTCCCCCTACGCTTCGACCATTATCATTTTTTTTTTCTCGTAACGAACATCTTGATGCACTCGAGTGAACTTTCTTCGACATTTTTTATGTGCGCCCGAAGCCAAGATATTTACGAAAGCCCCGTGGTAGTCGCGAGCTTCTGCCATTCGCTGGATTGTACTTTCATTCTTTCATTCTTTCTCGTTCTCTCGGTCGTGATGATCGCCAAGAATATAAAGCGACCAATTTTCCTTGGAACTGCGAATCGCCACTTTGGAACTTTGATCTGTACCACGGTTTCGCTTTCGTATTATCCTACCCGAGCCGAGAATAGCACGTTCAAGGGCGGACAGGGGATGATCATCCCTCCAGTAGAGGTGGAAGCGGCTGCGGACGATCTTCCGGACGAGGACGTGTCGCTGAAGGCTATCGCGGTCTTATCTGCCGACTAACCTACTGAATATATTAATCCGACACTCTGGCTTGATGCGGCAAACTTCTGTCTCGCCCGATTTTCGTTAAGTTTTTCCATCGTATACATGCATCGTAGATGCTCTTCGAGAATCCTTACAGTGTATGTAACTCGAACCAACTGGTCGAAGCAATTGATTTTACCCTGTATCAAAAAGGATACGCAGGCAGGTAAAATCAGAATCGCAAAAATCGGAAGTCATGATTTCATGTTTGAAACTATCATTTTTCGACCGGAAGTTCCATATTACCGATATGGCGTCACTTCTGGTTGAAAAATGACATTTTCAAACAGGAAGTGACGTATTTCCGGCAGAGCAAAGTGACACAAGAGTTGGAGCAACTGCGCGTTCACAGACATCGTACAACGATGAAGCTAAGATGAAGCGGTAAAATACCGGCAGCAAGGCACGAGAATACGCGGCTCGGTCTGGCTCGGCTTTTCCCGACGCCAAAGAGAAAAGGAAAAGGGGGTCTCAGGGATTTATCGGTGTTAGACTTATTAACTCTCTAGTGAAGTTAACATTAATCTCGGAAGGGGGGGGGGGGGGGGGCGAACTCTGTCAGGAGAACTCGAGCAATCCCAAACCTCGCCCTCGATCGACAGTATCTTCGCCTGCCTCGAAACTCACACTTTCTCACTTCCTCCATTCTTGTCGACTATATTTTCTTCCTTCGTTCCTCGGTCTTTCGCGTCTTACCCTCGGTCTTTCGCGTCTTCCTTCGATGCTGCTACACGCGTACACCTCTCTTTTACTCTTTCATCGCAGCAATCCCCTCTCCACCCCGCCCTTTGCTTCCCGTTTCCTCCGCCGTTCCTGGCAAGACTACCTCGTCTTTTTCCCATTCGCCGTACCTCCTCCCGCTGTAGAGCCCCCTGTCTCGCGGATGGTTTAATTAACGAGAGATAATTTATTTGGAAAATTTCACTTTGCCTCTAGTATGCGAAGTAGCGGGGAAAGATAGAATACCATTCGCACCGCCGCACACCGATTAGTCTTCAATCTTTATCTCTGGTTCGCGCTTTAGCTGTACTCTCTCGCTGGCTCCGTCTCACTTTTGCTTTAAATCTGAATTGAGAGAGGCTGACGGAAAAGCTACAAATTACAGCGATTGCACGGTCACGGCCACCTCCAATTTTCCCCAGCAGCGATGCTGAAATAAATTCTCGTTTATTTCCAGACGTGCATGATCAAGAGAGCCCGAGTGTACAATTTGGTTTAGGATTGATGAGGGAAAAACCGGCTATGAACCGGTTCGAAAATTGACGAATCTACCGGATGGAAAAAGCGTGAAATCATGCCAGCGAAAGGTAGAACGTTGATCAAATCCGAGTGCCACGGAATCAGTTGATGGCAGCGAAATGTACAATTAACGTTGGACCCATTTTACACCCCGGTTGTTGGGATTGGACTTCTTTGCCTAGTTTGTAATTAAGAAAACTGGTGAGTTTTGCACTCGAAGTGAACGTCACTGAGAAACTGAAGAGAGTATGTTACGCTGTTCAACATGCGCAACCTTGTCGGATGGATGCCTTCTGTTTCTCAGCAGTCGATTCTGTTTCTCAGCAGACCAAGCGCGGGCTTGTTTTCGTTATTTACCTTGCATGTTTCCCTTACGATTCTCGTATGTAGTATTTTCCGTACGTACAAACGCACGAACATGTGCGGAGGAGACCGCGCGACTATGGTTGTACATGTATACAGTGTCGCGACTAAAGATGGGAGGTAGCCGGGGGCACAGTTAGCACCGCTCGCAATTTCCCACAGCATAGAGCCTGGTTGGCACACCAAACGTTTACCAACGCCAGCGGGCGGACGGGCAACAAATTCCAGAGTTAGCGAACTATAGCGTGCTTTGGGACGTCGAGAGTGCGAAAGCGAACGAACGAGACTACCGGGGGGGGCGGGCGGGGGTTGAAGAGTGAGAGGGTTAAGGGAAGAGCGAGGGTAGGCGTAGCTGAAAACGAGTTACGTTTCTCGTCCAGGAAAGGTGCGAAGTACCTGCTAGCAATTAAACCGTTACCTGAAGATCCAATTTCGCTCGAGTCCCGGCCGCAGCTTTCCGCGAGACTATCCTTAGTTTCCCACTCTCGTATATCAAATACCGTAGTTTCGTCTTTCTCTCGTTAAATTTCTGCACCACGCACGAGTTCGGTCTCTGACGGATTCTCCAACAACGTCAACACTCCAAAACCGAAATCGGATTGTACCGTCTCTATCCGATATTGCAGCCGAAGTTCCTTATCCGAGTATCCTCCGGATCTTTCCCTTGAGGCGCGATTCAATGAAAATAAATGGGGGAAAGCTAAAGGAGATTTAAAAAAAATTGCTGTTAAGAAATAAGTGGGGCGATGTTCAATATTTAATGCTCGAACACACTACAATCTCAGCTTGTCTTGGCCTCTTGGACGAATCAGAACTTGGTATTTTCTTGAACTCTTCTTTTCGATAAGATTTCGACAATCCGTGAAAAAAAAATTTCTTACGTTAAACATGGATTTGATAGGTGATATAATATGTATACTAGATTTCCAAGCTGGAGAAGCTGCCAAGGCGTAAGAGGAAGGGTCGGTGCACCCTTTCTGTCTGTTCACAGCTGCAGCGGCATTGCAGGGGTTCCGGCGTTGCACTCTTCGCTCCTCCTATGAGAATGAGGCCGAGAAGGAGAATCGCGGAAACGCTCATAAAGGCAGATGCGAACACGTGCCTTACATACTAAATTCTTGTGTGTTGCGCCAGCGGAACTCCGGTTAGGTATAAGTGTATTCTACCGGGGTTGTTCTGCTCCGATGCTGGCTCCGCGAGTTCCTAATTTTCCGTCGGGACCCGCCTGCCTGTCGGCCTGCCACCGCTCCCGACACCGACCTCGTTGCGCTGAATTTTCCACCCCGTCGACCAGCATTGCCGTTTCGGGGGCTTGAAGAAAATTTCCAGGAAACTTTCCTACCGCCTTCTTTCCTTCTCACCGTAGATTGCAGATGGTTACGTCAGTCACGCTTGCATTATTACGTGTTTCCGGCCGAAACGATGATAGTCTCATCAACAAACGAATTGCAGTGCACGAAAACTAGCCGAGGATACTATAATCTGAGAAAAGGAGAATTCGTGTGCAATGTAAATCGTACAAAAGACGTTTTGCAGCTCGGTAAGAAGAAACCTCCTCGTGAACCGAGTCTCATCCGGCCAGTCCAACAAATGCCACTAATCCGTTTTAGGGATTTCTCATTAAGCGACCTATGTTGGCAACCCCAGTTGTTAATCGTCACAATTGTGTTATAATTATTGGATTGTGGCGTTGGAACTCCGGCGGCGACTTTGAACAATAAATTTTAGCTAGCAAGAACGCAGCGCTTTCAAATCACCTTATTAGCAGCCGGACGAACCTGGAACTTTTGTCACGAAGTTGAAGATTCGGAGTTTCCGCGGGTTTCGGACTTCGGGACGGCAGCGAAGGCGCGAAAGTTGCCAGTCCTTTTCCCTCCGTCGTTCTCGCGTTTCCAACCTCCCGCCGATAACGAAAGCCAATCGATCATGAACCTTCCGGCCTGACCACTGGGCTCGCTCATTGAGAAAGTTCCGAGAAAATGTCGATACGCCGTTCGGGTTGTTCGATTCGGCGTCTCGGCAATGTCCTCGTTCTAAGCGTCAAGCGAAGTGAACAACCGTTATACAATGCTCCCAAAATGTAACTGAAAGGTGTGACAATCGTAGTGTATAACTCATTATCGCGAACTCTTACCCTTCCCCAAACCCAGAGGCGGAAGTTTTCTCATTTTTCTTTGCCTCGCGAGTAACATGCTCGGACAAAAGTTTATCCGAGAATATATCGCATCGAATCAATCGATGTGCCGAATCGCCATGCGTCGGCCCTCCGAATTCGTCGAGCGACACCGGTTAGCCCGGAGGCTAAATTATTAGTTACCAAACTCTTTTTACCAACTTGTATAAATTTTCCTACACCGAAATTTTCCGGCTGTTGAGGTTTCCCGTAGAAATTTAGTATCCCGCTGGCAAAGTCTGTTACACGCTGGTATATAGCGCTGTACCACCGGTATTGAGGAACGTACGAGGAAGGGGGTAAGGGTTGAGGCGACGACACGTGTCTTCTATGTGTGTCTAAGAGGGAGTGGGAGCGGCCAGGTTTCTCCTGTCCGTGAAAAGGTATCGACGCGATATCAGCATGTACGAGTTGCCGCAGAGGTGGCCTGCATACATATCGTTGCATTGGCAGCACCGAGTGGCTTAAACGAGCTTGAAACAATATGTAGCTGTATGAATGCATGCACATACACGCGCCCGACTGTTAGAAATAGCAACCTCAAATATGGAAGGTGACACGGCAGTTGAATTTTCGTTATTAGCGGGCGGTTATAGATCATGATAGAATTGATAGATTCTATCATGATCTCGCACATGAGATAGATAGAAATGAGGGGTATGAAAAATGATATGAGAAAGTGCTGAATAAGAACATACACGCGCTCGACCGTTAGCAATAGCAACCTCAAATATCGAAGGTGACATAGTAGTTGAGTTTTCGTTATTAGCGGGCGGTTATAGATCATGATAGAATCGATGGCACATGAAATGTTGATGGTACAAATGAGGGGTTGTGAAAAATGAGATGTAAAAGTGCTGAATAAAAACGGATGGCAATTAATCTACTTTGTCATTAAAGCCACTTCACTGAGGCACAACCTGTATCGGCTGCCCCGTTCCAGCCATTCGGGGGGCATCGCTCTTCGAGAACTTGATTACGGAAACTTCTAACGCTCCGGAGGGTGAACGGTCTCTTATATACGTGACAGGCTTGCACCGGTACATTATTGGTGTGAGCAAGCGGAGGTGGTGGCAAGCGGCCATAGCTTCCCCCTTGCCATCGTTCCGAGCTTTTGCACGGGCAACCAAAAGTCCGACGGCATCTGACGCGGCGCCTCAACCCCTACCGCTACCATTCTCTATTGCACACCCGCATGAGCCACATCCTCGTACCCAAAACTTCCAATTATTTTCCACGTCATGCACGCTCACCAGTCTGCTCGGCCCGCTGGTGCAGGTGAGCGAGTCTCTTCATTAGAGGGAATTCGGCCGGGTGTCGTGTGCTCGGGATAATTATTCCAAGTTTCAGCGGGTTACATTGACTCACTCCGATGTCTTATTAATCCTACGCGCGGAATATCCCGCGACGAGGATTATTAATCCGAACGGATGCTATGAATATCCACCCGCTTGAAAATTTTACATCGATGGACGGAACGATGTTAGCGATAAAAAATTAATCTCACGATGGTTCTTTCATTAAAATATACAGTTTCATCCTCACTGAGATTGTAATCCGTGGAATCCAACGGATATCTCAGTGAATGGTTGAAAATTGTTCAAGAATTTATTAACTTCTGTGAATAACCGTGACTAATTGTACTAATAACTAATTCTCTTTTTTCAGACATGTCCTACAAGCCACGTCATCCCGTAGTCGAGGGTAAGTCCTTAAAATATTGACCGATAGGTAATTTATTATTGACATTGCAAACTGTATTTCGGAGGTATCGATGTTGTTATTAGAATTTCCAACATTGAACACACAGATGCTTTCGAAGTATGGATATTCATGAGTCGAACTACCCCGACGCTAGTAGCATAACTCGATTGCGCCCGCAGTATAGCTACTCGATTACCCAAGCCGAAGTAAACGGTCACGAAGTCTGTTCATAGATGTCTGCGATTCCGACACGATTCGCTGAGCCACTAGGCCGGCCGTGCCACTCTCGGCACGTATATATCGAACAGGCTACGGAGTTGAATTCCTTTCCGCGTTAGCGAAAAAGTTTCACGTCGCGTTTCCTGATCCCGGTAGCGTGATAACCGAGTGGAGATGAATCGGATACGGCGGGAGGGTGCGAAAAAGTTATGGCCCGGAATGTCATGGAAACCGAGCGCGAAGCCAAGTGCTCCGGCACTCAGATTTAATGGATGAAAAAGTGGTTGTAATTAAAAAAACGAAGAAGAAACAATAAACTCAGCCAACGCACACACGGGCAGCGGGATTGATCCGGCGCATGCGTAGACTAGCTTAATTCAGGCAGGTTTTTTTATTATAACAGCTAGTAACCGGCAATGTTGCCTCCCCCCTCTTCTGCATCGTCCATCGACGCAAGTTTCAAGTTTCCGATAGTGAATTTATTTCCCCGGTCATAAATTTTACATGGATATCGCAGTAAACCCGATCGGGGGTTAAGGAGCAGCCAGTGACGTGGGCCGGAGCGCGCCCGACGAGCGCGCTACGTGAACCATCGATTCTAACAGAAAAAAATTCACTGTTTTCATGGTCCGAAAATTTCTCAAGAGTCCAAGTTTGAACGGTAGAAATCCAAAAAATTATTTCCGCATCGTCGTAAATTGAAAATGCATCGACCAGTGCACTGGAACGGGTCTGCACTTGGAAGTTTGGTGACATTGGATTTGAATGTTTTCACATTGGAACATTCAGGTATTCGGTTCTCACGGACGACCCGCAGGACACTAATTGCGAAGTTTCCGGGCAGTTAGCTAATGCCCGCGGGAAATATCGTGAAACTGGTGCGGATCACCGGAGGTTCGCGCACTTATATGCATAGTACATCGAGTGTTGGACTACGCTTCCAGAGGACCGCCGTATTTTCCGAAGCTCTAAACTGTTAGCTCTGCATCGTCCTGTACATTCGTTCCGTCGACTGTAGTGTTTTCATTCGCTAAAAGGCTACCGTGCACCATTGTTTTATCGTTGAGGGTAACCACTCGGAGCTTCAGCCATTCACATGTAGGACGTGAGCGGGAGCTTTGTGCTTTAGCTACGTCATTCCGCGTAACAATATAGTGTTAAGCAAGAGCTACCCGAGCGTGCGAGTATCTCGTCGTGCTGAGCAGCGAAAACAGCAAATCCATCGGTAGTGACAATGCTCGCTCTTTCAGACGAGTTTTATATCGATGGCTAAGTCAAAGCATTCACGGTGGCGAACACAGCGAGATAGCTGAACATACCTCGATTGATTCACCCATTTATTTAATTAGATTTCGCCACTAGGAAACCATCGTGTTCGATACCATGGATTGTTTTGTACCGAGACGAGGCGCTGCTGTCAAGATAGAGCTTTCAGATCGTGTAACTGCGATGTTGTGTAATGTAACTGAAATGTAACGGATGTGTTATGGATCGTCGATCCTAGCTATCTGAGCGTGCGAGTGTCTCGTCATGCTGAGCAGCGAAAACGGCAAATCCATCGGCAGTGACAATGCGAGCTCTTTCAGGCGGGATTTCTGTCGAAGGCGAAGTCAAAGCATTCGGGCTGCCGTACGTAGCGTGATTCCTTTTTCCTCTTTGTTAACCCAGTCGTTTAAGGGCCTTTTGTCATACTGAGCTTCAGCGATAAGTGCAGTTTCTCAAATTTTTCTGTACCACGATTAAAAATTAGGGTTAAAGACCCAAGTCTCTCACCCTCGTGCCCAACAGGACAAGTTGAATCATCTTCCCCGAAACGATAACCCACATCATGCGATCTCCCAATCTACGAGCACCGTAAATTGGACAAGTAGATTCCTTAATATCATAGTCCGATCGACCCGCGGTTAACATTGTTCCCCGAGTACCTGTAGGGAACTCTCCGATCATACCTCGATAGATTAACGCGTTTATTGGATTAAAAATCCAATACCGGTAGTGAAATTTATTTCACTACTACGAAACGGTTGTATCGCATACCACGCCGAATTGTCTTGTACCGAGACAGGACGCTACTGTCGCAATAGAGTTTTCAGATCGTGTAACGGATGTGTGTGCGGACTGCGGGGTGGGGTTATGAATCGTCGGTCCTCGCTCCCGCTGGCAAAGGTGCGGTGGCCAGCAGCAATCGACCGACTGGACCGCTTGAAATGCGCGCGACCGGCGTTGTAGAAAAAGTGTCGAGCAAAAATGTCGCCAAAAATATTCTGTGCCCGGGGGATGGGGCAGTTACTATAAATCGTGGGAAAACGTCCTCTCGTGTTCTCGACTGGTTCGGTCAAGGGTGGGAAGGCGAACAGAGGGAGTAGAAAAAAAAAAGTGCACCAGTCGGTAAAGCGCGGGGATACGCCTCGAGGGGTGGCCACAACGTTGCCGGGCTCAACGTCCCGATAAAATACGAAAAAAGATTCGGCGCGACCATCACGGGATTATACCGAGGTGCACTTGTGCGTTGTCGCGCCGAACCTCATCTATTGTACGCGTCTAGTGGACGATCTGGCGACAGTGCCGTGTACTGCACCCGGTGGAACAACTCGTAATTGCAGTAATGCAAGTTGAATATCACTTATAGTGGTCAAACACTACAACTTGGGAAATAATGCATCAAACTGACGATGGAATGTTAGGATCAATTTAAGGTGTTGCATTCTTCGCTCTAAAAAAAAATCGTTTGAAAATTAATGAACGCTGTTGGAAGCTTTTTTTACATAAATGGTTTCTGAAATTTCAAACACATGTGCGTTGTAATTTTACAGTCAAATTTTTAATGAGCATTTTTGAAAATTTCAGTCTAAAGACTTTTAATTCTAATATCTGGTATTGTTATTTTACAAACAAAAGCACATTAATGTTAAATTAATGAAAGTAATGTAACAAAAATTCAACTTCCAGTGCGTTAAGTTTACAAATTATTTTTACAGTGTTGTTAACTCACATCCGCGGTTTCTTCGTCACCGAGTCATTTGCACGAATACCGCATTCGATATGCGCTCGGAGTACCGAGCTAACATAATAGGGTTGAAAATGACGAGACGGGATGGGTTCTGGGAGTACAGCCGATGTGAAGGGGTAGTAAAGAAAAAATAGAACGAACGAATAATAGAGGAAAAAAGAACGAGAGGATACGGGGATGCCGAAGAAATGAGGATGGCGGATATGGAAGAAAGATCGTGCGGAAAGTCAAGAAAGAGTACGTGTATGTACATAAGGAAAGTTGCTTATAGCTTGGCTTCGCCTCGACGTTGTCGTTCTCGGGAAGCAATTTCTTCGCCGAGGCGCCACGCGCAACCTTATCGTACATACCCGCGAATATTGGTATTGTGCTCCTATTGCAAGATGTGCCATCGTATCGAGGAATTGGCGACGGGGAGCGGAAGATTTCTATAAGTAATACGCACCGTCGTTGCGGTGTAGGAAAATATCGACCTCGTACAGACGACAAAAAATGTTGTACATTGAAAATATACAACCGAATACCATAAAGAAAAATAATTAATGAATTTTATCCGACCCCTAGAATTCATCGGTCGGATAACATTGGTTACTCTGGAATCAACACTACCATCGATTTTTTCCATACTCCCCACTGTAGGCATGTGGGACGGGGAATTGAGAAATAAAAAATTCAGATTTCCAAAGATTTACCGTCAATACGTCTCTTCCTGTTTGAAAATCTCATTTTTCGTCCGGAAGTAATTTTTCATTTTTCGTCCAAACACATTCTCGAATAAATGTCCGAGAGGTCAGACTCAAAACTGGGGCAATGTTCCGATAAAGCATCACATGCGGTAATAGGAAGAGAAATCTCCTCGATCGTAGATGCAGGAAAATACTGATCAGGAAATAACGAAACAAACAACTTTCCACAAATTACATAAAATCCTCCCCAATAAAGATAATTCCTGAAAGAGCAATAAGAAATAAAAGCGTCAAACAAGGGACGAGTGAACGAGAAATGAGATACGTCTGCTGGACCTCATGCCGTATCGCGAGGGAAATATCGAAGAGCCCTGAAGGTATTGCAACGACGAGAACGTCAACGGTGAACGAGGAATCGAGATTCCGTTTCTTTGATCTCACGCATCTTCGAAGCGTAAGAAAATTCCGACGCAGTAGTGGAATCGATACGGGGCTCTCTGTTTAAAGAGGGTAAAATATGCAAATACGATAAGACAGAGACGTACACAAAATGAGATGCACGAACTCCACGAATCTTCAATGTCGTCCAAAGCATCTCAACGTGTCAGCCTTCGCTTCGTGCGTTGACGATACTTTTCGCTGTTGGATGCAATCCGTTATTTTTCCACTTTCAGCAGAGTTCCTCACACGAGTGGTCAAATTAGTGGATTAGAGAAGCATTAAGCTAGCTCAAAGCCCGACTCGCGGGACGAGAGGCTAGGGGCTGGCTCGATGGGAGAAGGGAACGCGGGTTTTGCCAACCAGGACGCTTTAACTCTTGCAGTCGGGTCGGTGTGACTGAGACATGGTTCCCCGGAGACCGCAACGGCCGAGATTTACGAACTTCGTTCGCGTGTATCACGTGTACCAAGCAGCACCGTATATTCCCTTGGGCACGAGGAGCCAGCCACTCGCCAGCAGAAACGACGTTCCGACGTTGGATTCCTACACCAGCCGACTGACTGTGGTACACGTTTCCGTTTATTCTCGAGACTCTCTCGCTAAAGAAGTACCGTTAGAATAACCGAATAGGTGCTGAAAAATCGCTCGCCACTTACCATTTTCAGAACACCCCAAAACTGCGAAACTCCAAGTGCAATGACAGTTCTCGTCCCATAAAATAAACGAACATACTTTTCATATACTTCGATCGAAGGTCTCTGTTTCTAAATTGACTGAATTCGACTCCACTGATACCTGGCAAGCGCCTCGGCGTGCCGAAAAAAAAACATCGACAAAACGCAAAAATAAAAATTCAATAAAGATAATGGACGAAAGCATCCGGAGTTACCGAAGAGAAAAAAAGAATGAGGCGTACCGTGGAGAGCGTCTTCGTTGCAAACAGTTAATGCCGTCTTTGTGCTTCACGAGAAAGCATCCCGGCAATCATCGGGAACAAATAGAAGTTGGCTGTTGCAGCCGCAGTGTACCACAATGTGAATCCGCTCCGCGAAAGCATGGCGGGAATAGCGAAAGAGGGAACTGAACATTTCGAACCTGAGAACCGTAGTTGTGTACCCAAGAGCCGTTCGACTGACGTTGCCGAGCAACGGAGCGTGAAATCGGAAATCCCGCATAAATATCTTGTTGTTTGCGAGAGATCTGCTCGACAGGAAGAGGCTGCCGTTCTGCGGCGGGTGCAGAAGACGGGGACGGGGGGCGCGGCACATCCGGAGCACCCACTTCCGTGAATAGGAAACCCGTGATCTTCGCACAAGAGCTGATAAGCTCGGTGAGTGCGTTTCTGCGGAGCCATTACCGGTCTGTGCGTCGCTGGTTGCAGACCGACTGTTCGCCCGCCCGCGTCTGTCTATCTGGGAGTGTCATTTCTCCGTCGTACGCCCATACATCATCCGGCGGTAGCCGCCGCACGGGTTCATCTACTCGCTAATACTCGCGATCGTTATGCGAATAATATTCGCCGGGCGACTCGCCCTATCTCTCGGTATCGATGGTACCAACCCGCGGTACAACCGGGTCGTCCTATACCGTTCGGTACTTTGCTCTACGCCACGGCCCACACAGACCCGTTTCCATTCGAATCCCGTTTGCAGCGGCAGCATCAGCTACTGTACGCAGGTAGTGCACATCCTTCGGAAACAAGCAGCACACAGCGCATAGTCGATTCTCCGAATCGAGATTTGGATTCGCTTCGCTTCGGGGTCGGTAGGTGAGTGCGAGGCTGCACCCCGCTGCCGTTCTCTCTGCATGCACGCTTGATTGCGACTCAATACCGGGATTTCACTCGGTCCCGATATTACCTCATATACGTATCTGGCTATCTCCCAGCGCGTCCTACCCATCGCTGCACTTCCCCCAACAATGCAGCATTACGTCCGTTTAATCGATGATAAATCGTTTCGTCATATACGGCCTCCGCCCCACCCCCCCCCCCCCCCCCCCCCCTATCCCCCTCCACGCTTCGCTCGATCGGCGCAGCCCGAGCGATTGCTGCTACCCGAACGATGGCTAATAGCGCGCCCAAAGCCGATTCGAGCGCGACTGTAAACCGCCGTTTTCGTGGTTCCATAGCTTTCAGCCACAACCGTGTACTATGGACGATCTATAATGCAGACTTTGTAAATATGCATATTCGTGGAGATGAATGAGGGTGAATTCGTTTGGAGAAACCCATGTGATCCACGCGAATAGTTTGTTGTTTGTAAATAACTATTGTTAATTCTTAAAATTCAATTCGATTCGCTGAATCAGTCTCATCATGCACACTCTATTGTTTCATTTTGGTTGATTTAACTTGATCGTTACTTATGTTTTTTTTAAATCCGTTGTTTAGGCCTTCACTCTGTTTGTGGTTAAACAGTTAGGATCTCCATAATTCGATCCGTCTGGACTGGTTTCCATATTTCTGCTTTTTTTGATCTTCGCATCGATATCACTTTTGAAGTGCGCGATTACATCGTTCACGGTCTATGCAGAAATTCGGCGATCGGCACAACAATGCGGGGGGGTGATGTTCGAATAGCGAGTGGGAAACACAAGTATTGGTCGACGCGAACAAACACTGACAGAGGTGGAAGAGTAGGAGGCGTACTTCCGGTGGTCCGTGCACGTAACGTTCCAAATAGCTTCCAGCGTTCACCCAGGGTGGTAGGGAGAAATCCATAAAGACTGATTTACGTGCTCGATTTATGAAGACCGTTCGGTTTTCTAGGCCGTATTTCACTCAGGTTACTTTTTTTTTTCATTCACGTACACGATAGACCTCGTGTATTTTTTTTCCCCCCACTCTTCTATCCTCCACTATACATTCCGAAGTTCCGAAAACGACTATAGAAGCGGGCGTAAAACGCGTCAATGTCGCTTCGTTCCGGAAGTCGCTTCGTCATCATGAATCTTCCTCGCTGGCGTTCGCGAATATATATGCGAAAGTTTTTTTTGTAGGTACTTGAGAAAATAAATAAATAAATAAATAATAATGTGGAACGGCTGCTTGTCACGGAATCGAGATTACATTTATGGCACGGGTAGTAATAGTTTTTACGAGAGGATATAAAACAGGCTAGCGAATACAGAGTATAGTGTACTGTAATGTACGATATTAGTCCCGTGCTCTGAATTGTCACTTTCCCCCTGCGGAAAACATGGAACACACGCCACTAATACAGTATACCGTCGGGCTCGGCGTTTCGAGATTATTTTGGCAACACGTCAGACGGGGGATTCCCCACGGGCGCGCGAGTGGTTACACTCGGCGCCGGGTCAGCCTCTAAGTGGAACGTATCGGGCTCTAAGTAGTAGTGGAATGCTCCACGTTAAGGTCGGACCGCGACCGCACGCCACCACCGCACCACCGCTTCCCTCCCATTTTTACTGCCCTTCGTCCAATTTCTCTCTATCCTCCTCCAGCGGCTACCTGGTTTTACTCACTACCGTGCGATAACTTACTTAACGCGAATTGTATTTCAGTGCTCCGTTGCGGAAGTATGGGACAGTAAAAGAGTGAAACAAAAAGATCCTGAAAACGTGCACAACGAACTCGGGGGGAACAAAAGGATAATCCTGTTTAGCCATTGCGAATAACGTTGCATTCAGCGATCCTCTGCATTCTCACCGCATGCGAAGGATACAAAGAAACTCAATATCAGCTTGTTCCAATACGATCTAATGATAGGTTCCGTTTCATATAATTTGTGAGCCATTACTTTGGCATGAAATCCGCCTGTAAGGCCAACTCCAAAGGTCCACGCGCGGATCGCCAAGATTCTATTATTTGATTGTTTTTCTGGGTTACGGGGATCTAAGATCTACGGATTACGAAGCAAGCATCGCGGTAGATAGAATATGGTTCATCGCAATTTTAGAAATGCTTCAGAATAATACTAGGAATAATTTGATTTGATGTACGTACGAGTGAGGAAGCGACAGGGACATAACGCGAGGATTATTTTGGGTCCTCTCGAAGCGGAGTGCTTGGATCCGTGACATCCGACATAAATTATACTCGCCGTAAGATGATTTAGGTCAGTCGCTGCCAGGGAAATTTCATTCCAGATGCCTTTGCTTAAATAACCACCGACGACACGAAGTGCCTCAGTCCCGTCAACGGCAAAAGCTGCACTCGAAAAAGCTGCCCTTACACGCCGTTTCATGGCTGCTCTTAGTTTTTTGACACTTTGGAATTACGTGACAATAACCTGGACATTATTTTTTATTTTCATTCTCGTTGCAAAGAGTCCGGACGCACGAGTAAGGGAGAAAGGACGGTGGAATGGATATCAGGGGGAGCAAGAAAAAGACCGCGAGTGAGGATAAACGCGAACCAGTGCGTGAAAGGGGAAGGAGGAAAAGCTTTGGCGAACGGAACGGCAGGATTTAACTTTCTAGCGGGAGTCTGGACGCAGTCGGGCCGGATCCAGCGGGAGGGCGAGTTTCGTGCCATGTATCCGTGTGTTCGTGTGTCGGTACGGGTACATGTCCCCGAAAGGGAAAGAGATAGGTATATGTAAATTAGGAAAAACGAAGAGTGAGAAAGCGAGCGGCACTGTGGAATGGGAAAGGGAGGAAAGTTGGTTGGGTACTGAGGCTCATGGACAAAAACAGGGTGTCGCGACAGAGTGCTCAACTTGGACAAAGGAAGGCCCGAGCGGCTTGTAGACAAAAGGTTAATCTTCGTTTTTTGTAGAGTTTAACTCCCGCTCGTCCTCCGAACCCTTTCTCCCTCCCCCTCCCCGACTCTCCTTGGTCCTTTATCATTCCGTCTTTCTCGCTCGGTCTCTGTTCGACCATTCCGCCAACGCGCTGGGGGTGACTTCGACCCGCTTCAACCTCTGGTAGCGGTAACACGGTAGCTCTATGCAGCTTCGTCCCGAAACGAGCTCACGAGCTTTGTACAGCGTGTACTTTCCTATTTCCCCGTAGGCTTTCGTTCCGCGGAATATCATTACGATCCCCCGGCGACTCTGGGGTCCCCTTCCGTTTTTTATGCGACGCTGTGCTCCACGTTCTCCATGCTCGCCTCCTCCAAACTGATACCGTCAATGATAAAAGGGTAATCGTGACCGATGTCTAAGTTCGCGGAATCCAAATGTTGCAAACTGGATATCAAAATTCCATGTACAGAATCGACGCAAAATATGGCTATTCAAGTTGCATGAATACAGAACCACCGTGTACATGCTTTGTAGGTGCGAAGGTGAGACGTTGTTCGATATCCGCATTCGCATCCGCAGTGTCTTCTTGCCCGATCGAACATCGCAACGGCAATTAATTTACGACGTGCATAATTCACGCGTAGGCTTTCGTTCCATGGAGTATGATTATTCCTCAGCGATTCCAGAGTCCTCTCCCCGTTTTCATGCTACACCGTTCTCCAAAGTTTCCATGATCATCTCCTCCGAACCGATACCGATAATGATCGAAGGTCAATCATAACCGGTGTCTAATTTGGCGAAATTTACACGTTGCAAACTGGATATCAAAATGCAATGCACAGAATCGACTCAAAATGTAGTGATTCGAGTTGCATGGGTACAGGAACGACCGTGTACACGCTTTGTAGGTGTGAAGACGGGACGCTGTTCGGTATACGCGTTCGCATCTGCAATGTCTTCTTGCCCGACCCAACATCGCAACGGCAATTAATTTACAACGTGCGGCACGTTTCCGGCGCTCCCTCCGGTGTTAAGTTAAGTTGGCCCGCACCATAAGTACATTGTATTAGACTTTGTAATGTACAACTGGCTCTCACTCTATCGCTCCGCGTCTTTGCTTTGGGCTACGCGAAGAAACAGGACCGGCGCCTTACGTATGGTAATGCGTTAAGCCTGATATGCGCACGCGACTCCGCGAGTACCGGCGTGCGGTGCATTGTGGCAGGAATTACCATACCGCAATGAGCTTTATACATATGTACAAGAATTACCGGTGATGTATTAAGTTTTGAAGGAGATACGCGTTGCTCGCTTCACCCAGCGAGCGAGCTGGCATTGCATCATCGGTGGATGAAAACGGTGGCCGACAGAATTCCAATACCACTGAGTTTAACAGCCCTTCGTTCAGAGGCGTAACGAGGCAAAGGAGATCCTAAAAAATTTTTGTAAATCGTTGAATTATCGAATCGGTTCACGTATCAATAGGCAAAGTGAGCGAGTTACCGGGTAGCGTGGATGGTTATGCAAAGCGCACTTCCCGCTCGGCGGTATAATTTATCGAGTCAATTATTTTATTCAATTACCTGGTTAATGGATGATTTACGACATGGTTACGTGCCCCATAACCGATCAATGACGATCGAGTCTCTCCTCGTTACATATTATAATGGTTCGGTACACAGGCTGCGCGCGACGCACCGATCAGTTTAGTACAACATCAGTAGCTTCACAGATTGCTGCGTAACAGCTATCGAGCACAAGTTGATGAACTATAACCGGCTAATCACCGAGAGTACCGGTTTCCCTGTGTACGATATCACTGCGTCGGTATATTCATGAGACACACGGTCATTGACGGCGGTGGTAGAAGTAATGGGCGATTTAGAACTTTATATGTGGCGAAGAGCCTCGCCGTTGCATCGTCGAACGATGCGTATACAGGGCAGTCTCGTGGAAGAACCAGCGGCGAGATATTAATCAGCCGCGCGCTCTCGTTCGCGTGTTAATTAATCATCGAGCGAAAAGACTGATAATCGCGAGGAAAAGAGAATGGGAATGAGGGAGCAGCGCGGCTCTCGGCGAGGATCATCTCGCGGATACGATCGAGAAGATTAATTAACGGAGCGCTCGGTGTACACCGAGGCTGGCTAGGGATGAGGAAACGTGAGCTAGTCCTTCGGCGATTAGTATAATTGGAGATATGGCAAAGCACTGAGTTATGGCTTATTTTGGTATATCCTAACTGCCAAGTCGTGAAATCTCTATAATAGCTTTACGCGGATCATCCACAGCGCCAAGTTCTCCGTAACTGTGCGGAGGGTTCCGAGGTCGGGACATTGAAATGGCGTTTAATCCATCAGCCGCGCCAAATCAGGCGTCACGCTGTGCATCGCACACTTACGAGGCTCGAATAGAACCAGAAACGAGCAATTTCCGTGCATTCGATACTCTCGCATACGTTCGATATATCGCAACAGATAGACGCAATGAACATGCCCAAAGCTCATACGTTTGTCGGAGCTGGGATAAAGTTTTCCGTGGGATACTTTGCGATTTCAACCCGGAAGACCACGGATGAAAATCTTAAGCGGGAGCTGGTCGGAGTAAGTGCCCGAGACGAACGATGGCAATTGTGGAGTAAATGACTCTTTCTCGATGGGGATTCGCCGTTCGGGTGCGGTAGGCAAATCGCCCGGAACTGCGGCCTCGTGTCTACATGGCACGTAACTACGTAGGCTGTTACAGCGTTCGAAGTGGGTATCGTATAACCCTACACAAGAATCGTCGAATCATTCATTCACTTTACCACCGTACCGAACACCACTGCGCTCCGCTCGTATACGTACCGTACCAGCGAAGTTGGAAGCCAGAAATTAGTGGTGTTGCACCAAGCATTTAAAAGATAAAAACAAACTTTTCCCATTAATAGGCGAGTGCCGGAGTGGCGAGTGGGCGGAGGCATGAGCGACCCGCTAGTCTGCAACACCCCCCGTTGACTGAAAGCCAACTACCCAGCCAGCCGCTATCCTGTTCCGATTGCAGTGAGGTGCCTGTAATTATTTTTAAAGTTTTCGAGTGCACGCTACGGTATTCACTACGCGAGCGAGACAATTCGACTGTTAGCTCTTCACACGAACACTCCCGTACTTTAGTACAGTTCTCAATTATCGCGCTCACCCTATTGATCTTCGACGATCGATCGTAATCCTTTATAAGGCACAGAATAGTTTGCCCACTCCGGTGGAATTCGCTTGTACGTTTTTTTGGTATCCCAAAAAGCGTACAATGGTTTTGTTTTGTTGATCTCATCGCTTAGATTCTTAAGCCGGATGTTGAAATTACCGGAACCGATCTGGCGCACGCGTCGCATTTATGATATAACGTTTGTTCGGTCTTCCGTGCGCATTCATAGTATTCGCAATTGGGCGTGAACACCAAAACGGATTCTGGCTATTTTTGGCAATTTCGTGCTATTCAACGTCCGCATAATAGGATGCGTTGACGTCGGGGCTGCACGGCGCGTGGTGTGGGGCGCTCTCGTATTCGAAAGGTAAATTATGTATTACCTCGTTGCCGTGGGTCGTGAGTGGGTTGCGACGGTAGCGAGGGCCGTTGGAAATATGCCGGTAAAATTCGGTGGTCGCTTTCGTCCGCGTCTAATTATCGCTCGGTTCGCGTTGCACCGTCGTACTCATACACAATACCTACCCGTCACGTTTTTAATTACACGACTTTATAATTATCCGAGCGCTGACGTACAGTACACGCCCGTCCATGTTCATCGTTGCGTATGTTCCTAATTATTTTTAACGTCACGGTGGGGATGCGAGCTTGCTGAGGTTTACCATCGAATAATGTAACGATGAAAGGTAACAAACCTCGTGTGATTTCTTTTTCTTACATATAATATCGTATAGTATAGTCCTTAAGGAGGTTGAAGCGGTTCGCATTAGGCAAATTAATTGTTTATACAATTTATTGCACAAAAGTCACTAAGAATTTTATACAAACTTTGACGCGTCTAATGATTTAGTGGATGGTTATTTGGATGTCCAGATTAACCTGGAAAAAACGTTAATTGCAATGGATTTGCAAAAATATTAGCTGGTTTGTGTTCATTTTCGAAAAGGTACATATTCGTTTAGTTTAGTTCATGAGAAAGAGATTGCAGGTCAGGGTGAACGTACGCTGGGAAATACGCAACGGGGGGTGTAATTTGTGAATGCAGTAATAATATCCGGAGAACGGAAATAAAGTTATTCGTCGGGACGGATATTATCGATATTCCGCGGAGCGGCTGGAGTGAAAAAAAAAGCGAAAAAAGGGAGCCGCCCCAACGGCGGGACTGAGTGTTAGAAAGATAAGAGGCATCCGTCTGGCGGATCTCGCGATATCCAAATGCACCAATATCGTTGATTTTCTTTTTATTTCAATTTAATTTCCAGTGATCGTCTATAACAGTAGGCGGAATATACCATGGCGTACTGGCGCTGAATCATCTTCATGCTGGCAATTTTAACCCTTCATCTCAACTTAGATATACCAACGACAAACAATAACAATTTTTCCATAATAAAATAACACCAATTTCTCAAATAAGATACAACCTGGGGCAACCACATGCGGAAAAGGCTCGTGAGAATAAGCTGTGCCTGTGGCAGCGCGAAGCGAAAAACAGTCAAGTAGTAATACTCGGGCTGCGGTCAGACACCGAAAAACCGCGCTTGCATTGTTCGTAAGTTAACAAAAGGATGGACCCTGAGCGTCGCGGCTCAGGACGATTATTCGGCGTTTACCGGCATCCGGAAAAAAGGGGCAAGAGACACTCGACAGGCAGCCACGGCGAACAAAAACAGAAAGGAACCAAGGAAGAATGTACTTGAAATATAGTAGGTAGGATATACGTATATCTCTGCGGATAGCATAAAAAAGGAAATATCGGAGGACCTGTGGCCGCGCATATACTCACTCTCAATGCAGACAAAAGGCGGTAAGTGAAAAAGGAGTCCCCTAGGGTGTATGATAATAAAGGTATACTTGTGCATTTCTCGCCGACGGTTATTCCGATACGACCGTTGGAGGGCAAGCGAATGTGGTATTTTCTGCGCACGGTATAAGCCGTGAAAAATCGATATTACTGAAAAAATTACTTCGGTAACATTGTTATCCATCAAACCGTACAATGAATGAGTAATGTACCAATATTTATTTTAATTACTTTGAAAACATCCGGTATAAACCGGTGTAGCTGCTGGCGTTGATTCAGGCTCGAATGCCTCCCATTAGCCTTGATAGACCCGGTGGACAAATATTTGCAGATACAAACGAATCGATAATGCTCGATTGCCCGTGGATCCATTCTCGTCCGACGGTTTGCTATTCAGATGAACCTTGTGCCGGAATGCTCGTCTCCTCGTACCATGCTTCAAACTTCCATGCTACGCGAGTTTCGTGAGAATTCGGCGAAGAAAACGATATTATTCGAGTGGAGATGCTTCGGTGAAGATGAAACGATGCATGGAAACGAAATGAGAAACCGATCAGGAACAAACAAATTGGTTATAGGAAACCTAATAATAACGACCGTGATGGTGGATACGATTCCTACCGAAAATATCACCGTGTGTTCCCCTACTTCATCCATTTCCGTCGCTGGTTACATTCGGGCTGAATTCCAAATGCATTTAAGACGTACCACATACGTTATTTTGCCCACTTTCCTGTGTTCCTTGATTCACACGCGTATGTCAATGGCTTCGTTAATGAAATCGGTTGGTAAATATGCCACTTGAAAACAATGGCGGAGGTTTTAATTCGATATCTCGAAATTTTTTGAAAAAAAGTGCCGTTTCGCAAAATTTAACATAGGATTCCCTATGCTGGAAATGGTGAATTTTTAAAATTCCGAAAAAAATACAAGTCACCAGTGTTTTGAGCTGGAAATAGGCCACTTAAAGCCAATGGAGGTGATAAAAAAACGATATCTCGAAAAAAAAAATTTAGTCATTTTGAAAGTGGAAAAATGAGAAGGGGTAACCCCTACAATTTTTCGACAAAAATGGTATTTTTACAAAAAAATTTTTTAGAATTTTTTCGTTAATGAAATCGGTTGGTAAATATGCCACTTGAAAACAATGGCGGAGGTTTTAATTCGATATCTCGAAATTTTTTGAAAAAAAGTGCCGTTTCGCAAAATTTAACATAGGATTCCCTATGCTGGAAATGGTGAATTTTTAAAATTCCGAAAAAAATACAAGTCACCAGTGTTTTGAGCCGGAAATAGGCCACTTAAAGCCAATGGAGGTGATAAAAAAACGATATCTCGAAAAAAAAAATTTAGTCATTTTGAAAGTGGAAAAATGAGAAGGGGTAACCCCTACAATTTTTCGACAAAAATGGTATTTTTACAAAAAAATTTTTTAGAATTTTTTCGTTAATGAAATCGGTTGGTAAATATGCCACTTGAAAACAATGGCGGAGGTTTTAATTCGATATCTCGAAATTTTTTGAAAAAAAGTGCCGTTTCGCAAAATTTAACATAGGATTCCCTATGCTGGAAATGGTGAATTTTTAAAATTCCGAAAAAAATACAAGTCACCAGTGTTTTGAGCCGGAAATAGGCCACTTGAAGCCAATGGAGGTGATAAAAAAACGATATCTCGAAAAAAAAAATTTAGTCATTTTGAAAGTGGAAAAATGAGAAGGGGTAACCCCTACAATTTTTCGACAAAAATGGTATTTTTACAAAAAAATTTTTTGGAATTTTTTCGTTAATGAAATCGGTTGGTAAATATGCCACTTGAAAACAATGGCGGAGGTTTTAATTCGATATCTCGAAATTTTTTGAAAAAAAGTGCCGTTTCGCAAAATTTAACATAGGATTCCCTATGCTGGAAATAGTGAATTTTTAAAATTCCGAAAAAAATACAAGTTACATGCGTTTCGAGCCGGAAATGAGCCACTTAAAGCCAATGGAGGCCGTAAAAAATCGATATCTCGAAAAAAAAAAATTTGCCATTTTGAAAGTTATTTTCCGATGTTTTGGAACATTTTGAACACGTTGTCATTAAAATCTCGAAATTTTTTTTTTTCACCATCACACAGCTTCCTCTATAAGGAAGCAAAAGCAAAAGAGGTAAACATCTTTCTTCGGAGACTTCCTATTCGTTCTACGCTCCATATCCCACAGACAAAGAGCCCCGGGACTCGTAACAATTTTTTATCTAAACGTTCCACCGCTCGCACCGCTCGGAGTGTGCGAGGGTGGGCGAGTTTGCGGGGGCTCGCTGGCTCTGGTGACCGGCAAAAACCGCGAATTATTGCCTCCAGCCGAGCACGTACGTACATTGCTGCCGGCGGGTGTCGGTATTCACCTCGCTTAACCGTGAGAGATCGACGAGGTCTATGACCCTCTCGGCTCACTCCTAACTTCCGGTCAACTTGTTCCTGCGCGTTTCATAGGCTTCCAAGGTCAAAGTTTCCAGACGCCTGGGCGCCGAGCTTCGCTCCCAGAAATCACGTTGGGTTTCCCTTGCTTTTATCTATTTTTAACGAAGACCCGACGAGAGTCCTTCTATTTCACCTGTTTCATCTATCGACGTGTATAAAACGCGTATGAATATGACCGCTGTTGCTCACGCTCGCGGTACAGATTTCAACAACATAGAAAGCTCGACCTTTGCACATCGCGCTGGAAGAGTGACGTTCTGGCAGAGGGGGTTGGTGATTCGATATAACCCACGTCGTCGATACGATTCTTCACCTCGACGTCGAGAAGTGATTCAATAAAGTTACGTATCTCGAGGCCTGCGAATGGTGGGGGGGTTGGAATCGGCGGCGAGCAGCAATGGCAGACGGAAGGGGAAAGGGTCGGAGAAGGTCGGAAAGGAAGGGGAAACAAATTTATGAGCGTTTCGGTCTGAATAGTGCCGGAGGAAAGTGAACGGGGTATACGTGTGTGGCGCCGGCAATTTCTCAACCCTACATTTCGGATGCCAGCCAGTGAGAGCAAGATTCTTTATGTATTTTATCTATTCAGCACGCTAATAAAATATCTAAACACGATGATATATTAAACAGAACAATACACATGGGGGGGGGGGGGGGAGGGGAGTACTAAAAATATACTCCTGTAAATCGCACGAACACGAACAGTACAGTGATACATTGAAAGTCTCGATTTTGTGCACGGAAAATGGTATTTTTGGAATTCAAACGGAAAATATTGGGTTGGAAGTAAAATAATGATTATATTCGTGATCAGCGGAAAAAATGCATCGAACATAGCCTTGGAATAAAAAAAATTGATTGAACATCGATTTTTTACTTTTTTAGTCACTTTTGGAAAAATGTCGATTTTCGTGATTTTCAAAGCTCGATATCTCGGCTCCCAATAGAGCTAGGAAAAATTTGGGGTGTCCATCGTGTTCTACGGGAAAAAATGCACAAGAAAGGGCCTTGTGCGAAGTTTTAAAATCGTTTTATCATGCCAATCGAGGACGTTGAAAAACGTGAAAAATTGATTGGAAAGGGGTAGCCTTGGAATTTTTAACGTAACCGAAAGTGGTCATCGAACTAAATGTTATTTCGTACGTTGCGCGCGTTATACATATTTTCATTTATTTAATAAATGTCCCAACACAACCTGGAAATTGTTCTTGAATGTCCTTAAATTTCGTACGGACTATTTACTGGACGCCATGTAAAAACCTAATGATTATAAGGAAAAAAATTCTCCCCTCAAAATATAATGATTATATGGAAGAAAGTGATACAGAAAGTACTTTCGCTGAGATTCAATGTATTCCTCAATCGGCGAGACAGGCAAAGAACGAGCAAGGAGTCAATATTCTAAACTCTTATCTTCTGGCTCTCAAAATATCGGAGTGAAGAAAAGTCTGCGAACCCCTGAAAACCCGGAAAAGTTCCCTCCGAGTACCGGGCGATATCGTATCGCCGGATTGAAACAGCTCACTTGAATAATTAAACTGTGCGATTCGAGAGAAAGGAGTCCGGGGCTTCGTATCCTATATATATATATATATATCCGACGAGACAGAAAGAAGAAACGAGAAAATACAAACAAATTTTATACAAAAAAAAACAGCTCCTGGTACGGAAAACTCTAAATCCAGAAGAATAAAAAAAGAAGAAATCTGTCCGCTGAACGAACCGAACTTGATTACGATCGAATTCGAAAATCCAGCTTTTCCCCCAGTGGAACGGGCGTAACGACACTCCCGTTCAGCACAGCCTACCGGTAATGCCGGTATCGCTGCGCGACCGTCTCTGCGGGCTTGCAAACCCCCGACATCCTCCCAAACTGCGAGGCGATCAAGCTCGTTGGATGCGATGGTTTCGCAAAGGGTGAATCCCTCGACTTCCACGAATTCCTGCGAGATCTGCGGAGAAAGAGACGAAGTCTATGTAATCGAATTGTGGAAGATTCGAGTAGCTCAATCAACGTACCGGGCTCCCCCTAACCGTACAGATATACCATCTGAAAATCTTTCACCATCTTTCTCCGACTCTCGCAAGCATTTTCTCCGACTATGCGAAAGTGTACGGTCCATAAATCCTGAATCGCCCGGACGCACGCCCGACGATTGAAGGTGAAACTGTATAGACGGAGACTGGAGGACAATAATTTCACCCCGAGATGACGACTGCACCGTTGTAGTCGAATCGTTATTCGATATTCAATTATTCAGTAATGCACCTTGCCCTCTTTCTCGTAAGGTATAACATTTCGTTGGATCCCGTACAATCAGTACCGTTATCGACTCGCGTTGTATTCTAGTTTGCGAGTTATCACATTTTTGCTCAAACCTCTCTTTCGGCTGGCGTGAAGTAACAAATATCCCCGGAGATATGGAACTGTGGAAATTCAGCTCTCCTGATATTTAACCCGTCACCTGACTCCTATTTTACTCTTTGCCGCTCCGTTTCACGCCATTCTTCAAATTCTTTTTTTCCCTCTCTTTGTCGAAGTTTAGGAGTCCTTGGGCATAGATCGGGAAAAATGGGCGCGAAAGACATTTTTCATCGAGTCATCCAACTATACTGCCCAGTGCCGTACGAATGAACTAAACCAATATATAGCGTATCTCTGTATCTTCATTTCTGTATGAATTTTCACTCATACATCTCTCCGCGTCTATCGGCGCTATCGATATATATCGCTCGGACATATTCATATTGAATTATGTATAAGTAAGCTCAGCTGGGGGAAAACGTTACTACTCGCGCTAGGGAAAAACGTCTTAAAATCTCGGTATTTGACCGCAAGTAACGTCGTACAGGAAAACGCCACTTCCGGTTTGGAAATCTTGATTTTTGATAGGAAGTGACATCATACAGGAAAACGTCACTTTCTGTCTCAAAATCTTTATTTTTTACCATATGTGTCATATGGGAAATACGCGAGTTACGACATTTTCACTCAAACTCTCCGTCGGCTGACGTAAAATAACAAATATTCCCAGAGATATGGAACCGTGGAAATTCTGCACTCCTGATATTTAACCCGTCATCCGACACCTATTTCAATCTTCCCCACTCCGTTTCACGCCGTCCTTTAACTCCTTTTTTTCCCCCCCTCTTCGTCGAAGTTTAGGAGTCCATGGGCATAGGATCGGGAAAAATGGGTGTGAAAGACATTCAATTTTTCATCGAGTCACCCAACTATATTAGCCGGCGCCGTACGAATGCACTAAACCAATCTATAGCGTATCTCTACATCTTCATTTCTGTATGAACGTTCACTCATACATCTCGGCGTCTCTATCCGCGCTATCAGTATGTACCCGCCGGTACATAGTACATATTCCCTTATGTGCGAGTGAGCTCAGCCTATGTGCTCACACATATGCAACTATCGATGTACTCGTACAATGGGCACGTATACGAACGTACGTCCACGTATCTCCGGATACTCGAACCTCACATTTCTTTCTTTCCTCCCTTCATACTTTTCGTCGAGGTTTCGCAGCCTTTTCTCCGCCCCCAGAATTCCGTCATTCTGTTTCTTTTCCTTCTCCCATCGCCCGTCAGCTTGCTGACCTCGTCGTGCACGCGGCGCTGCCACTCCGCTCGGTCGAGCTATCTCCCCATTCGAACAATGACGCGAAAAATAATAAAATCCATCGATTCAAGAGTCTCGTCGTGTCGTATCTGGAAGCGCGAGAGTGAGGAGGAGAGAAATAGAACGAACCGAGTGAGGCCATGCTGTATGCCGTGTCACTCCCCACCTCTCTTATTCCTCGACTCACTCGCTTTCCTGCCCTCATTTTTTTTTTTTTTTTTTTTCATTATTTTTCACGAAGGAGGGAGGCCTGTCGACGCGACTAACTCGGCTACTTAGTGGCCATGGCAACGGGTCCAACTATTTTTCAATTTTCTACTCTTTCTCGTCGACTTCCGCCAGTTCACGCTGCTCCTTTCCGCATCTTTCTCTCAATAAGCCTCTCGTTAACTCTCATGAAATTCAAGTTCCACTGGCGGTATTACCGCTGTTCCTGACGTCTGTCCTGAAAGCCCGATGATCCGGTTGGAAGAGCTTATTTTCTTACCAACGTGGGATTCAGCGTTCTCGGTCCGACTTAGCCAATTAGTTGTTCTTCGCGGTGCCGTCTTCGAACCTGGGCTCAAAGCGATGTCCTTTTCAATTTAACCGTCCGAAGTCTGCGAATCCCGCTTCTCGGTCTAATCCTTGCCTACGCTAGCAGCGAAGCAATGTCTAAGAAAGCGTACGTTGCAACGGATCGCAATCGGCCTTTACACTCTTACGGCTTTTCACGCTCGAGCTGTTCATTCTCATGCATACATTCTCGCTCAAATTAGTTGTTCTTCGCAGTGCCGTCTTCGAACTTGTGCTCAAAGCGATGTCCTTTTGAATTCAACCGTCCGAAGTCTGCGAATCCCACTTCTTGGACTGATTCTTCCCTACGCTAACCGCGAAGCAATGTCTAAGAAAGCGTACGTTGCAACGGATCGCAATCGGCCTTTACACTCTTATGGCTTTTCACGCTCAAGCTGTTCGGCTGCAATGGAGCTCCTTGGAGGTACGCCTCATGCATACATTCTCGCTCAACCGAGCTACGACTTCAGAATGTGCTCTGCAGCTCCCGTGACCCGTCCGTAATGTACGAGGGTGGGTATGACTTTTCCTGGAAATGCTAGTTGGATGCTCAGCAGAGCGCGTCGTCGTTGGAGAAACGGCCCCGTGTCCTCCCGTTTGTTATACTGACGCGGGAGCGGAACGGGCTTGCGTCTCTCAAGCTGAACAACGTCTTCGTTCCAAGATATTTGTTTCCCGGCTCTCGGCCAGCGATAAATCCTCGAACCAACCGTCTCCTGCCTCTCCCTCGCCGTTTGTTTATCCACTTGTTTTCCAATCGATTTCGAGGACTCACGCTGAACCCTCGGTCTACTTGAGGCTCGCTGCAGCCCTGGCTTTGCTCCCTCCTTCAGTTGGATTATTATTTTTCCAAATTGCGGCTTCGACTCGGTCGCGACGGAACGGGCTATTGTTTCGCGTACCCGATCGAAGTGCCCGGAAGAATGGTTGACACCTGTCGGAATGCCCATTGCTACACGTCGACGTCCTCTTGCACATGAGTTATGTAATTCCGCTGTGTGCGAACCCCGTATTTTTTTGTATGACATTCGTGTGTGTACGCTGAGATAAGGATCTAACAGAAATTACCATAAATCTGGTAAAAACCGACAGAACTTTCAGGTTCACGGGAAATACAGCGAGATCCTGCAAAGATTTGTGTTAAACTTAACACGTTCTGCTAGAAAGTATGGTAATTTTCGCCGTCACAGATATTAGCCGAAAATCTCGTAATTTTCACTAGAATATAAGTTCGTCTTACTACAAAATATATAAACCGACGGCGTCGCGATCGCGAACCGGTTGCTTTAAATTTGCAGTTTTTACCGGCGTATTATGTCGATCACCTTTTTTATGGTTGCATACATAAAAAATTTTGATCAACGAAATTCTCAGTTTTAATCCACCAAATTCTCAGTCTTATCCACGACATTTTTCGCCGGGTATGCGAAATTTTTCCGACCCGCCTTCTGGAAAAAATTACCATATAGTTTGGGTAAAAATTGCTACTGGCCCTTGTGAAAATTTCACATATCGCTGGTGATGCGCTGGTGAACCACGTTGCCTACTCCATATTTATCAGACGACTCGGTAGTTTTTCCGAGATCCGTCTCTCGTGTTTGTGTATGTTCGATATTAACATATTTTTATTTTGTTCTGTTTCAGGTAAGGATCTAAATTTCGCCAGTAATAACGCGGGTGAGTGCAACTTTCTAACAATTTAATCTGTCAATTGGTGTTTTAACGCGAGAGTTTCTTAACATTTAATTTTCCCAATCGACTTTGCGCGTCGAACCGGCGTCTCCATTTTTTTGTCGTATCGGACGGAAATCAGTCGGAATCAAGTGTATTTACTCGCTACGTCGTGCACAGATTTGTCGGATCCAAGTTGCCGCTAGACGCAGAGACCAAGGAGCGAATTTCGCGCTGGATGCAATTTCGACAGAAGTTTATTCGATTCGCACGATTGAATGAATGAGACGATTCTCGCGAGGCATTCCCTACATACTCAACATGCTTTCCTACTTCTTACTCACCGGGTCCTCGCTCCGTGGCGAAGGGACCAGCGGTGAATAAGGACAGCAAATTGCAGGCAATCCGACTGATTAGGCTCCGTGGACGTAATCCCGAGATACTTCGGTGCAATGGTCGGGCATGGGTGGAACTGGGAAGTCCCTGGTTTAAGTATATCGGGCCGGAGAGAGGGGGGAGGGAGATTGCTGATGGTACGACTGCTAAGAGAGACCCGCGGTCGTCGTTGTCGTTGAATTCTCGTAGCCGAACGGGAAGGATATATCGGGAAACAGTGAAAGAGCTGGGGACAGACGGAGTAAACGAGTGAACGAGGGAAAGGGCAGCCCGCCAAGGGGAACGGCCTCGACTCCACTCCCGAATCTATAGCGGTTTCGAGCGACCTAAGAGATTAGGACTCCGAGGTTTCTACCTCTGAAGCACGGCTCTCCTCATCACTTTCACCCCGCCCCGAAGAATCCTGTGCGTCTCGTACCTTTGTCAAGAGGGTTTCGCATTCAGCTCGATGTCCCGAGTCCAGCGAATGAATATACAAAATAGCCAATGAAACTATCCGTTTGTTTCATCGTATGGTTCAGACAATGCAATATTATCGAAATCTATCGAGATGACTCGATAGGTTCGATAATATTAACTCGATAACTCGACTCGACTCCCGAATCTATAACTGTTTCCAGCGACCTAAGAGATTAGGACTCCGAGGTTTCTACCTCCGAAGCACGGTCCTCCTCATCACTTTCAGTCCGCCCCGAAGAATCCTGTGCGTCTCGTACCTTTGTCAAGAGGGTTTCGCATTCAGCTCGATGTCCCGAGTCCAGCGAATGAATATACAAAATAGCCAATGAAACTATCCGTTTGTTTCATCATCTGGTTCAGACAATGCAATATTATCGAAATCCATCGAGATAACAAATTGATCGAGTGCGTCGAAGAGTGTGTCTGTCGGCTTGAGGAGAACATTGGTGTGGTTTCGGTCAGAATCGACCAATGGCGATCGGTAGGAAACAACACGCCGTCCTTCGTGGAATGGTTCGTCGATTGACGTGCTGGAGGAGGCGTCGGTCGTCCACGCGGTAGTTGTGTTTGTCACCGAGGCGAGCCGTATGAAGTGCCGTTGAGTGACGGGGTTGACGAAGAAATTGACAACTACGGGACCGGAGGGACGCGCGGCTGCTGTTGAATGGATCGGGTCCTCTCGTCTGGCGCGGATCGGGGAATTCAAGGGCTGCCTGGAGAGCCGGTGATCTGCGAGAGATCGACACAATCGATCGAGCACCCTGTAATGGACCGACGGCTCGGACTCGACGGTCTGCTTAACATCACCTCCATTCCTCATGAATGTTTTGTTTCCGTAGCGTATTGTTTTCCAAATCGTTCGTCACCGACACCGCGGCGACGGCGTCCGATAACTCCCTTATCGTGTATCGCGTTCACCGGGCTGTTAGTGTTCGTCGACCGGTCAGCGCCCGAACGGATGAGTCAGCGTTCCGCACTCAGGGCTGGCATGATTAGCCACGAGTACGACCGGATCCGTGCGACACGATGGCCCGGTACTATAATTTAGACAAAGTTCGCTGCTCCGGGTGATAGCACAAAATAATTAAGGCCACTTGAGCTATAGAATCTCGAGAGGACAGGGTGGTACAAGGATGAGGACGGATAGAGAGGACGACCCGATTGAGGAAGAGAGGAGGAGGCTGAAACGACCCTTCTAGAATTGTATTGCCGGCACTCCGTCATTCAGCGAGTCGTGCGCCTGACGTTTACTGGCGCCAAAGTCCGATGGTCCATGGCGCACATGTGTGCGCGCTATCGGAGTGCAACGCTTTGTCGAGTGACTCGAGTTCCATCTATCGGGACAGAGTGAGAACAAAACACCGGTGTAGTGACTGAGCGAGACAGCCCGGACAGACTAGAGAGCTTCGACGCTGAGCACATCGGCCTCCAGGCGGATTGTAGTAGAAGGTATGCGGTAACCCTCTATAGGGGCGCACTGCGTACCCGCACTTCGCTATTCGGTCCTGTCAAAATTCGAGAACCGATGATGTGATGACGGGGCTGTCCCGCGCAGAGCACATATCACCTCTTGTCCTCGATTCGGAACCGTCATACATCTGCAGCCGCTGGCGCTGTTGTGATTGCGATTGACTCGAGTAGGTCGATCTTCATCGAAGATAAGGGATACGCGCCGATTCAATGACCCTCGCTGTCGCCCTGCCCGACCACTGTTGGTAACAATTTTCGAGTGGAGCGAAGAGATGGGAATTTTTTTTTTACGTTTCCACGTTTTCCCGTTTGTGGAGGATAAATAAAATAACACGACCACTATTTTATACCGGACACGGCGGTAGCTTTGGGAATGAGGAATACGCGATTTTTTAGAGAGCTTTCATTTGAAGGGCGCGTCAGGCTCGGTGGCGTACGTGCGTGAGTGGAGAAGCCCTCCGAGAGCCGGGCATCGTTACTCGTCGATTAGTCAGGCGAAACAATGGCTGATGTATTCAAGAGTTTGGACAGCGCTTTCGGTCTTCCTGGTGCGGAGTGAGGGGGACTCGACGAGGCGTTCCGTTGGAATACATTGCGGGAGATTTGAGATCGGTCACACAGCAGCCAAGCTTATACACCCTCGCGAAATCGAACCGGGATCCAGATCAACGGATCCGCCCGTTAAATCCGTTCATTCGTTGCTTTAATCGAATAATCCAGGTACCTCCATCGTTTCCGGTATCTCGGAGGAAACCGAGAGGTTGGGCGAGAGACCGATAGGTATGGGTTGATCGGAAATCGGGGCTGTCAAAATCAGCTAATTAAATTAACGAACCGTGTTTCGCGAAACCCCGCTTCGCACACCCTCGATCGGACTCGTACTGAACTTATAATAGGTATACGCATGAACAAGTGGATGGTACTTGAACGGCATCGGGTTGTCATGGAAATAAATGCGATTCCGAACCCGCAGACACAAGTGTCCAACATAAAAGCATCGATACCAAGAGCACTACAGGGTATTGAAAATTCGCAAATGGCTTCCTCATTTATAACAATTTTGCGCAAAGTTTTCATTACGAGAAAGTTCGTTGATCGATTTTGGCTTCCTCGCGGAAGAAGCTATCCGCAACATTGTGATAAATGAGGAAGCAAAGTGCACATTACTTTGCAACTTTTTCGCAACATATAAAAATTTCTAAATCTCATAAAATTGAAAGTCAAAATTTACCGCAACATTTATTGTAGAAAATCGCTAATTGAAAATCACATTTCTCGACGTATCAGACTATTTTAAGTAAGACTTTGACACTGAAATGTCGAAAAAAATAGAATTTAACGATTTAACGGGTAAACAATTCCGCACATCCAATTTATATGGAAGTATTGGTTACGATACATCGTGTATCCCCGTTTTCTTGAATAATTTAAATGGTACATCGGAAAGCGTTCGGTATATTTGGTGGTATGATTAATGCAGATCGATGAGGTATCATTGATGCAGATCGGCACTCGCTCAGACCTCTTTTGTTCGCAGAACTTCACTCCGATATCCTTCAGCTCCCGGCCATTTAATCGAGAGTAAGCAAAAGTCCTGATGAGCATCCGCGTAATGGAAAAATTCCTTTTTCTAATAGTTCGGGATTACAATGTCGCACTCGAGCAAGCACGGTTCCAATTATTTCACCCTCTTCATCTGCGCATTCGTCTGCGTCACTATCACGTCTTCCAATTGCACTTGCGCTTTCGCGGAGCAAGAATGAAAGACGTAATAGCAACGATGAAATTTCGCTGTCTAAAATAGCCTGCGGTCTCGCCCGCTCCTTCTGTCGTCGACACATCTACCGAGATTCCACCTCTCATTTGCATTTTTTTTTCTAAGTTCCAGAAGTGCCTTAAGCGACGCCGTTCTTACGTAGCGCACTCGAGTCGCAGAACCGACCTGACGAAAATTTTCAGCCACCGGCGTTGTCCCCCGGGGCTCGGAGTAGGTAGCCAGCGGTAGCCGAAAGGACGCCTAGAAATTTAATTTTGGTTTGTCCGAGACGAATACTAAGCAGCCGACTATTCGACTCAAACACTATTTTCGTGACCGAACTTAAGCTCTCCTGCGCCCAGTCGAATAAGAGAGGATATCTCGAACGAGACTCGAGGGGTTAAGAAATGAGCAGTACCTGACGAGAAAAACAGACGCGGGTGGATTAAATCGCTCACGGTCGCCCCTCTTTGAAGAGTAGGTCGCGCGGGGTTCTTCACTTGTATAATAAAACAATAGAATTCCTTTTGAGCCGCCAATCTTGGTGTCAATTAACTTGCCAGCGCCCGACGATGACGCGCGCAGACTTCCCGTCCTATTTTTCATTAAACTACTTGGCTGCACCGTCGGCTTCATAATGGGCGTATTGAGCTCATGCCGTGTCAATCAATCACGTGCACATTAAACAATCGATTAAGATGGAGCGGTAAAGAGAACGAAAGTGGCGAAGAGTGATTAATTTACAGTTGCAATTAACGTTCGAAGTGCATAGCTGGTTTCCGAGGTGCCGGGTCTCCGAGCGTATGCCAAACTATCTCTGTCTCTCGTGTCGGTGCATTAAATTCTCTCACTCTTCTCTATATATTGACTACCCCTCTCACAGTGCTTTGAAACCACTCAGCGAGAGGTAACCCACTTAACCGGATAATGGAATTTGCCTTTGTACCGACTGCAAACGGTTCGAAGTCCATGCACCGTAAGTACGTAGACGCGGACCAGAGGTTATATCGTCTTAAGGCACTTCATTCCTGCACGATCACTTCGTTGAAAATCAATTCAGCTCCCTGAGGCTTCGCCAAGGTCGCCGTTCATCTATCCATTTCCATTTTCCGACCGGCGGTGACGTATATCTGTACTCCGATTTCCAGGCCGGAAATTATGTCACAGAGAATTTTTTAAAATGTACTCATCCAAGCAGCGGCGTAGTAGCATTACCCGATACTTATTAGCGCTCGGGAGGCCGCCGGCTTCGCTCTGGCTAGCTACGCCAGCCGGGGAGGACCGATATGGCGTTTTTACGTACGCCGGTCCATGTGTGTGCCGTTTTTACGTTGTAAAAAAAATGTAAATTTAATTTACCGGACTGGATGTTTTTATGGAAAAACTGGTACATTAAGCTTAATGTACAGTTGTGATGAAAAATTAATATACTCTTTCATTGAAATTGAACTATAGTATTAAAATGAAAGCACTTTTTTATAGTAAAATTAAAGCAAATTATTGAAAATAAGGTATTTCCAATATTTTTAATAAACTGAACGTTAATTTTTCATCACAATTGTACATGAAACTTAATATACCAGTTTTTGATAAAAATTTCCAGTCCGGTACATTAAATTTCATAACATTTTTTTTTTTACAGTGTACCATCCCCTCCGGCTATCTAATTTTTCAGGTTTGTTTAAATGCCTGAGAGGATTTCTAGGGTATAATTGGCCAATTATACCCATTGGCACATGTATTCGCATCAAGATACGAGAGATTGATAGTTCGAGCAATCAGCCGGGTCAAGTGAATTACCATGGAATGTCGCTCAATTATAGACAGTGTATTAAGTGGGTCGATAACCCGACCTCGCACTGAGGAATCTCTGAAGCCCTCTTATTCAATCTGTCTGTTCGGTATGTTGCCTCCATCGCATGTACAAGGACCTCTCGATATCAAAACCTCTCGATGCCGAAGGGCCCGAAGACCACTTAGGTATCGTAATTTAAAATCGTAAATTGTAAAAACAATTTTCCACCATAAAAATATGACATCCGGATAAAATCATTCGTCATACGTCGCATATTCCGTGGCCCGTTGGTTACACCTTCATCGGATCAACTTCAGTCGTCGTTCCGTTTGCCGCAACGGGTCGAGAGAACGTCCTCCGGCTTTGGCGCATCGCTGATGCTCGTTTATTTTATCCTTTCCACTCCCGTGCCCAGTTTCTCCATCATCCAAATTGAGTAATAAACGTCCCCGAGGCTGTCGAGGCCGCTTTCCGAGCACTTTCAAAGTTAATCGGGCTAGGCTGCGACGCGCATACGGACTGCTGCGGTTTGCCCGAGATGCACCTAGAGTGCTACTTTCTCGTTTTATCTCTGCACTTTGTCCATCCCTTTTTTTCACCCTCGCACATCGCTCCAACTTAAACTTCTCCCGCATTTTTTTTTCTCATTTTTTTCGCCCCCTCTCACGCCCGCAAAAAGAGTGAGATTTCCGACATCACTCTTTTCCCGACTTTCGCTCATATTGCTGTGGCATTACACTGCTGAAGACGCGGTAGCGACCCGCCTTTGGTCTCTCGTCCCAGCAATTTGTTTCGGCACACATATTTTCATCTCTCCGCTTACTCGGGAAGGAGATATTACAAGAGGGTAGCTAGAGAATTTCTGCCTCGTAAACTCGAAATACCGGCTTCCTCGAATATTTTCCTGGTTCGCGTAAGCTCAAGATAACGGGAGGGGCGGGGGGACAGCGAGGGAGGAACTTGAGAGACAGGTCTGACGACATTTCGACGTAATCCTGGCTCCGAGCAACACTACGGACGAACCACCGGGAGAGGGATGAGAGCATGAAAAGGGAGGGTAAAAGGCATGTATAGAAACCTTTCCGGTATGTTACATGGCAACGCTGATGAAACGGGACGGTCCACACGAGATCGGAATTTTGCCAAAGGAATCGGAATTAACAGGTGGAAGGGATGATGTGTTGGCGTCAGGATGAATAAGCGAAAGGTCCCTGACGAGGGCAAACACTGTTCCCAGCCTCACGTTCCGCTCGATACTGTCGCGAAGCAATAACGTCCGTCATAACGTAACCTTACGCTCGACATACCGGATCTGTGCCAGTCAATATTGAACGGGAGAATTTCATCAGGAGGATTGTAGAGCGGGATGTTTCGGTAACAACCTGGGTGTTATCGCCGAATAGTTTACTCGCGACGCATGCTAGCGAATGACGCTCACGATAAGGACAAGTGAGAAGCGTTGGTGACGAGCGTAGCCGCGTTCCGACACCGGCGTTGACAATCTCGTTCGCACCGAACCATCCACCCTATTATCCTCAAATACCTTTGGCGTATCGCGGTGTTTACTCTCGGCTATCCGAAAATTTTGGCGATACCCGCTGCGAGCGGTCGCGGCAATTTGCACGACTTTCGTTTGGTCATTTCGGGATTGGACAACGTGGTCAAATGTGACGTCATTGGACTCTCGCCGCGACTATCCGACGAGCGACGTTGTCGTCCTGCACGATAGGTATGTCTATGTAGGGGCTGCGAGGGAATTCCGTGACTGAATCACACAGAGCTCGCGAGCGGACCATGCGAAGAGAAACTGGAGAAGAAAACGGGACTTGGCACTTCGATGAAGCGAACTTCTCCATTTGGGCTGGTGTTGGTAAGATGCTGGTGGTTCGCGAAGAATTCCCGTGCGGAAGGAAGGCCGAGATGCTGGGTGGAGATGCCGGCTCTTGAAGTTTATTAAGATTAAGGACTTCATTCGTAGTAATTCAGGGTCGGTATATATGCGAGCAGAAGCCAGGGGCTCCGTTTCGCTAGACTACAGTCCGCAACGCGAGCAAGAGGAACGGCCCTGTAGTGGCTTTGCTATGTCTTACACTCGCGGGGAACACCGCCAACTGCGCTCATAATTATAATAGTGTGTAGGGAGGTGGGCGGAGAAAAACACGCTGCGATATTAAGACCACGGCTGCGGAACTCCGCCGGAGCGTACTTTCGTGAGCCCGGAGACGAACTTTTCTCGATTTTCGCGTGGAAGTAATAATGTGGCAATAAGAGTGAGCCTCGTATCCGCTGTGTCAAAAATTAGGGCATTTTTCTCTGTACCGCTGATGATGGCAGATTTAGCCGTGGGCTTTCGTGTCTGCGGCTGCTTCCATCGCTTGGGTTGACATAACATGCACAGTATAGAAGACGTATAGCAGTGGGCGGAGGAAACACGCTACGGTGTTAAGACCAGACTTACAACAGCGCCAGTGCGTACTTTCTTGAGCCCGGGAACGAACTTTTTTCGATCTACGCATTAAAATTATAACTGAGGTTAACATCCGGGATGTCAAAAATTAGGAAATTTTTTCCTGCATTTCTGAGGGTGATACTTTCGCTTCTACGGCTGTTTCCATCGCTCTGGTTGATACGACGTGCACCGTAAAGAAGATATTGTCTCGAGCTCGGGGTTTACGTAGCGCTGCGAAGAGCGGATTAACGACGCAGGTAAGAGCTGCTCGCTTGACATGCTACACCCGCTTGCATGTTTAATAACGCATACGGTAACTCGGTGAGGAGGGTTGGAAGTGACTTGAGGATGTAGCGAGCTAGTATACCGCGGAGAAAAAAAAATTAGGGCCAAAGACTCTAGGCAAGAAGCGGCGTCGACGTCGTACCCGTTGTTGATGTCGACTACTGCTCGAAGCACTAAAGCTCGGGCGTAGCATCTGAGCTCGGCGAAGCCTCATCTTAAAAGCGCGTGTCTCTCCATGATCCGTCACTTTTTGTCCCCACCCGGTCCATTTCTTCCTGCTTCTATGCGGGTTTTTCGGTATTGTGACACTCGTTTCTCATGTACACTGTCGTAACTTTTTTATGGGATCGTGCCATGAGGAAGGTAGGCGAAGACGCAAGGCGAAGGTGAGAGTTTGAAGTAGGCATCGAGCGCTCGAGAAAACGCTCGAGAAGAACGCGTGTATATTCTCGTGTCTGCGTGCCAGAACAGTTTGGCCGTTCCTTGCTAAAGAGAGGAATCATAAAGTTTTCGTGTGACAAAACTTTAAAGAAGTACCAACTCCGCGCTTTGATGGAGTGTACGAATCACCCAGCGACGGTAACTCACTCATGTTTCTGACATCATAATTCGATAACCGTATTTCAATCGAGGCAATTCCCGTGACGGGTATTTTTTTTTATTCAACCTCCGCACGATGGCAAATTGCGTTAGGTATAAAATGATGACGTTATCGTGTAATTACGCGGGGATAAACAACACTTATCCATTCGAACAACATTGATCGAGTGGGAAGTAAGATAAAATAGTGGAAATTGATGTAAACGAGTGGGCGGGCGTGAAGCATTCGGTTGGGGTAATAAACAATAATAGTAGAAGTCTTAACGAACCCAATAGCAGTTTGCAATGTTGGACAAGTACTGTAATATCTTTCCTATACATATTCGCGTGCATGGTATATATTAGAATTTAGTACGAGTCGGACCATAATTCGCCTTACACCTTTAGCGCACTCGGCCCGCCGCTCCTGTTGCTCGGGTAATATTATACAGAGCGCGGTATACACAGTTGCGAAGCTCCGGTTTCTAACTGCGAGAGTTTCTCAATGCGGGAACAACTCACCGCTAGTTTCGAATCATTCTCAGATTATTATGATCCAAGGCTCTCCGGATCTCAATGGATATCGTGTTGGTTTATCTGCAGTTGGGGTTACCATTTTCCACACGGAAAACAAAAGACGGGGAAGATAGTATTTTATTACAATCGCAAAAGTGTAGTCTCGGTAAGATAAGGGTGAATGTAATTTAGCGCGCCGTTGAAATCCGATGTGTAATTCTTCCATTCCCTCACCGCTGAGGCTCGGCGAGCGCGGTAACGAAACTCTTTTCACTCGTCGTTCAGTTATCGTAGCCCGCGTATCGAGAATCGTCAGATGAATATTGAATTAGCGAGTTTGATCGACTTTTGTGCCGATGAGAAATGCGGTTGCAGAAGCGATGCAGCCGGCGAGATAAAGTTTGCTCATGGCATGCACATTCGGATATGATGAAGCAAATTTATGGCACATTTCGCGGTGAAATTTTTTTAAATATATGGCCGCTGGGATAGTGAATAACGTATTCACCTCAATCCCATATATGACGGGACGACGAAAATGCTTAATTCCACATGCTTTTCGCACTCTTTCGTATAACCAACGTGAATACTTCAGTTAGTTTGGTGGTTTACAGCAAACCGGGAGAACACGCGTAATTCCCTATTTACTACGTCAGCGGAAATTCGGTGCGGGCTTTCAGCTCTTTATTCCACCACCTCGCGTGAATTAAATTTAACTCTAAACGACGGATATACCCCGGGTAAATGAGCCGCAAACTTTACCTGGAATATCCATCCTTTCTCCGTTAAATAGTTCGAAAGAAACTATGTATACAATCTAGAGTATTTATAGTATATTAGGTTTTAATTCGTAAATTATTCACATTTGCTGTTTAACCCGGAACAAAGTATGTACTGCTGCAGAGGTCTGCGGATTCCGACCTCGGCGTTGATTGAATTTTAGTTTTCACTCGACGAGTTCTTCGACATCAGTAAATCGTACAGCATTATCTCCGTATTACATTTTTCAGCATTAAACTAAGGATTCATGCATGAGTAGTCTCTTTAGCAGTTCGATCTTTTTTTTCCGTAAAATTCATCCTTTTTCGGCGAAGTAGTCCGAAAAAACTATATATATCATCTACAGTATTTATAGTATATGAGATCTTCATTCTTAAATTATTCGCATTTGCTGTTTAATCCGGAATAAATTATGTCCTGTTATAGATTTATGAATTCCGACCTTAGCGTTGATTGAATTAGAGATTTCATTCGACGAGTTCTTCGACATCGGTGCAGAATTACCTCGGTATTACGTTTTCCTCCATACCACGCATGTTGGTCTATCCTGTACTTCAGCAGTAAACTCAAGATTTATGCACAAGTAGTCTTGTTAGCAGTTCGATCTTCACCGCTACATGCTGATCACAGGATGCGCAACTGGATTTCGCTTGAGCCGACCAAGTTACCTTGCACTCAGGAGCTGTGAACTCCATAGACACGCTTACGTATACATCCGCACAGCTAAGCTTTGCTCCCCGGAATTATGGAGAAGGATTATTGCCTGCCTCGTCAGCCGATAACTATTTCAACAGACCCCAGAGCGGATTTATTTGCCGCAAGACGAAAACTCCTGGGGAGATTCGGAAAATCCCATACGGTCGCAAGAGAACAGTAATTGTTTTTTTTTTTTTTGTCGATCGATACCACGAGCTTCCACACACTGAGGTTGGGGTCGGGTTGATGAATAACGAATTAATCTATTTTACCCTCCTGAACCGAGCCCAGCGCTTTGTTTAGAATTTCATTCCGCGCTCCAGATATTGTTCGCGGCGTTCGCGATTGACGAGAATCGATCCAACAATTTTTTTTGCCCCTCCCACGGCGAGTTTTACGAGTACCGGTCGACTTATAAATCCCCGAGCACACAACGTCGACAAACGATGGAACACCGGACAGGGATTACCAGTGCAATATCGTGTACGAGCTGTCGATATTAAACTTACAAATCCCTAAACGATTGTGCCGACCATCGATCCCTCGGATTCTGCGATAGTCCGCGACGTAGCTCCATTCAAACGACTCTCCAATGGTCGATGCACGCGAAAGGGTCAGCGTTGTTAAATATAACAATTTCACCAACGATCCGAACCCGTACCATTGTTTCAACCAAAGATTATTCACGAATTCGTCGATACACAATTCAACACAAACACACGCCGAGATATATATTCGACAAAAAGCAGAAACCGCTTCGGCGTTCCTGACTCCACATGAAAATAGTCGGAAACTGTTGGGAATCTGACCGTCGATTGAATTCGAGGATGCGGTTTCGAATGTATTCATGAAGCTAGCGAGCCATTTGCGATTCAATGAGAAACAATTTATCGTCGATAGTGTAGTAGTCGTAGTTGGGGAAGATCGAACTCACTGAAGGGATTGCTTCGAGGGGGGAGGGGCTTGGAAAGGACGACGTTAAGGAAAGCGTAGCTAGTGGAAGAGTTTATAAATGTCGAATTTCAAATAGCTATATGCAATGTTACGATAACTCTGGATGGAAGGCTCGGTAGTTCGGCCGAACGTTTACAGACGGAATAACTATCGAGGTAAAACCTATGTAGGAGTGTACGCAATATCGGAGCAGCGATACGGGCAGGGGATGCGTCTCGATATTGCCGCTCTCGTAAATCCGACATGTCTGTATGGCGGCGCTTATGCACGCGTGTGCTCTGGCTTGCGCCCCCGATGTGGCTTAGAGCCTGGCACTCTTTTTCGCTCGTTTCGACACAAACCGGCAGCGGCGGTTCCGCCAACGGGGTATCGTAAAAATTCATAACTGTTTATTCCCGTCTGAGAGGGCACAAAGTCGGGAAAAGCACACGTTAGGCCGCGCGAGCCTGGCCACCCGTTACTCGCTGGGACTCGGAGTTCTGCACCTGCGTGTGCCGCAAAGCCCAGACGAGGAAGCGAGGGTAAGCAAGAACCGGAGGATAATCGATTATCGTTTCCCGAGCTATAGATAATAGTTTCAAGCTTGCCGTGCAAGCCTCCGGCATCTCCTCAATATATTCTTCAACTAACTCTGAAATAATGAACGTATAACTATATTATTTCAGAAGGGGATGAATTCGGAAAATATGTGGACCTTCGGGAGGATATTTGCGGGCCATTATCGGATTTTCATCGCCCGAGCGTCTTCCTAGGCGAGGGAAACGAAAAATTATCGGCTCAACGATGCGCCGAGAATAATATTGATACAGGCGGTCCGGTTACTCCCGAAGATTTATTCATAAATGGGAATATCTCGGTTTTCGGTGCGCGAACTCGCGATAAATTATCGACGGGAATGTCTATAATGGGAAACGCAAATAATCCGACTACCTGGAGCATCGGTTGAAGGTTATCCTAATCAGCTTTGACGTCTTTGAGGGGATCTTAGAATTAGTGGTTGCGTCTTCGCGGAATACCTATTAGTGCATCAGAAGCAGCCGCAGCGTGGTATGATGTACGAGAGCGCGCGGGGAAGATCAGAGCGGGGCGCGAAGATTCAACACAGGGCGAAACTTTCGGTTGATTGGGATCAAAGTTCCGGCGGTGAAAGTAGAGAGTGGAAAGGAAACAGTATAGAACTGGGTCGAATCGAGCTTGTCGACGTAATAAAGGCCCGAGTCTGTCTACGGTCCGATGCGGTCGCAAGTAGCCCTGGAGCGTCTCCCAAAAGTTTGTCAGAGCTTTCTGTCACTCCGTACCGAACTGTATACCGTTCCTGAATGCATCAAGTTGATTCACGTGGATGGGCTGCCAGAAGCGTGCGGCGTGCGGCTAACCTTGCGCCCCGAGGACTTTAGGATTTCAATTTTAGAGTTACATCAAGCTTAACGTTAAACGAGACGACCGGAGAGATAAAGTTCGATGGATCGTAAGAGCGGACTGACTAATATTTCGACCATATTTTACGTTATTTTTCAAATGATGAAAATGTTCGAAAGACCGATTTTTTATTTAGTTATTTAATTATTTTTTTAATGAAGCGCGTTGATTCCCCTTGACAGGCTGTCAAAAGTGTACAGCGTGCGGCTAACGTTTAGCCCCGAGGGCTTTGGGATCGCAATTTTACAGCTAATATCAAGCCTCACGTTGAACCCGACGACTGGAAATACACAGTTCGACGGACCGTAGATGAGCGCGGTAAAAACCTGACTAATGTTTGGATTGGATTTCGTGTTATTTGCCAAAACATGAAATCGTTCAAAGGACAATTTTTTTTTTGTGGCATTTTACAACCTTCATTTTGTAATCGTCGCCCGAGGGGACGGGTGCTGTGGAGGATCGTTAATTAAATACCGCTGTCGGTATATACAACGTACGTCAGGATAGCAGTCACTCGGTGTATATCAGTGCTTTGGTGAACATCGAGCAAACCTACTCGTCATTGCATCCGTTTTCTATATCCCTCCGCCTCTTTCACTCCACCACTCGTTTAATCCGCCATCGAAATGAACTTCTATCGTGCATCGGACGCGTGGGTCGTCATCCTGCAGAATCGATTGTCAATCAATTTGCGCAGGTATAGATCGCGCGTACGCAAAGCAACCCACCACTCGTGTCTCGCGGACCTCGGGAATTTAATCGCTTCGCGGTGCGTCCTCGTGCGCGCCCGATACACAGAACCTGTGTACAAGACACAGCGTATCAGGTATGCGTGTTTACGTTGTCACCGATTTATCATTATCGTTACTTCATTCACAGCGTTGACGAAGATGCACGAGAAAGCAAATTGAAATTCCGTCTGAAAGCTTGTTCTGTAAGAAGGTTAAAAACAAAGTTAATAAAAACTCGATCCGGTATCACACAAGTTCGTTGGTGTTCGGGTGGAAAAAAACAGGCAAGAAGTACTGTAGCTTCTGGCGTTGGTTCCCTCCCCGGTAGTCAATATTTGCGTGCTCCAGGGTTGCTGCAAGGGCTCTTCTCCTTGGCTGGCTTGCGGTGAAGTGAGACAAGAAGCTGCCTGGTGCATGCCCAACTCCTTCGTCCCAACAGCACTTCTTGACTCCGGCAACGCGATAGAGTAGCGACAGAATGCAGAGTGCAGGGTGTCGAGGGTCGGAAGCCCCCGAGTGTTCTTCTTTGCCAGAGCCGCGAAGTTGCATCTCGCAACTTCGACCGTTGCAGAGATCGCGAGTGGCGATGGTTAACCCCTTCGCGACCCGGCCCGGAGAACTGTCCAGGTTAGTCCGATAGACTGATTTTTCGATGACGCTGCGCAAGATAATTATTTCCTGGAGAAACGCCTCCGAGGGTCCTCGATGAGATGCTTGCACTCTCCGCCCCACGGCATCCTACTCAGACAGTCTGCTCCGAAGTTATCAGCATACGACGTAACGCCGTGAAAATTTTAGTACCGAGTACACAGCCAGAATTCGTGAGTCCCGTCGGTCTGGACTCCGAATTTAAGAATCACATTTCAAACTACGAACGAAGTAAGAATAGTCCGCGGTCGCGAAATAAATCTTTCCTCCGTCCAGGTCAATCCTCGAGAGCGATCGCCTCCTTCCCCTCGATCCTCGGACAAGAGTGGAGTCGGCAGGGTCTTCGGCGTCCGCTATTCCACGGTACGATGTGCCAGTACAGTGCACCCTTCAATCCGTTCGAGCCATCACTTTCCTAACTTCGTAGAATCAGTCTCGCGCTGTTCCTTTTTCATTCGTCTTCGCCGTCGCGCTCGATCGCCGGTCAGTCTCTCCGGGTCCGCTACTAGTTTGTCCGTCGAACAGGTGGATGCAATTGTTCCATGCAAATTCAATTCGTAAGTTCGATGCACAAACGTCGACAACGGGCGGTGGTCGTCGTCGTGGCGAGGAACGTGAGCGCCAGTATCCGATGGGGTTTGCCCCCACGTCCAATCTCGCATCACCCCCAACCCCTGCCCATGCACACACACCGTACCAATCTGGTGTCAGCCGGTCGGTCCAGCCCCGGGGACCAACTGGCCATGTATCATCCTTGCCCCGTACACGATACATAGATACATATACACATTGGTATGCTACGTACGCCGCGCGGCTGCACAGTATAGTGCGCCATACTAATGGCCAAGTACAAGAAGGGGCTAAGCCGTATACTTTAACATCGGCGTTAAGACCTTTTGATTCTTAGCCGTCGATATATGTACGGACGGCGGATGCGAATTGGCGAAACTACTTGAAATTCACTCGGTGCAATCCTCCCGGTGTGCGCCTGAAATGCCGCTCCTGCAGCTCTGTGCATGGATGTTCGTTGGCAGGATGCGCGCGACCGAAATCGAGGAGTTGATTTTCTTTCAGCCGCCTCTCAACCTCGGAGAAACAAGAGTCGTGAGATACGGCTAGGATTTGAGCACTTTGGCAATTCAAAGTGCGCGGAGAAGAGGGTGTTCGGATGGTATTGTGATTCTTGGGAAAGGAAAAAAGGTATTGGACTCGAGGGTCCAATACCTTTTTTAAAGGTATTAAAAGACTCTCTCCGACGCCACTCGAGTGAAACGAGCGTGGAATCATGTGTGTCGCTGCAAACTGGTCGATGAAAGTGGAGTCTTGTTTTAGAGTCGTGAAGCGACAGTCGGAGCTTCGAAGTCCGGACGCATGCATATACGCGCACACGTGCGGGACGAGAAATTGTACCTCCTGTTTAATGCATGCAAATTGGCAGGTGGACCTCCGGGCTCGCGTCCCTTCGTCACCTTCTCCATCCGTACCTTCGTCGCGTGTTCCTGTATACCTTGCAGAAACGCGCTCCGACAATGGTCACTGTGCAGTACAATACGCGGCCCGAGGATCTCCTGTCGGAACATATCGCTGTAGTTGTTCCGTGTCTCTGGTGTACAAGTTGTGGGCTCAACGATGTTAGACATCTGTTTATGGCGCCTGTTGTATACACAAATAAAACTCGGAGATTGGAGATATAGAGGTCTGATGCGCGGCAGTGTGTCCGTTCGCATTCCCAGAAGGTTACTCTACAAATTTACCTCGTTTCGTTCAACAACCTACAACTGCGTATTCCGAAGCTCTGTAGTCAGGAAACTGTGAAATAATAAAGGCGCGTGGAGCATGCACTCGTGTCCCAATAGCATGCAATTTGCATGGAAATAAAATTTTGCATGAAACTATGTAAAGAACTTTCGGTCCCAGCGGAAATGTGCATTTCCACTCTCTTGCCGGTCCCGCGGACATATCGCGGGCGAGTCACGGAAACGGAAGGTCAAGAGAGGTGTTAACCTTAATTAACGATCATTCACGATTCCGGACAATGCGCCGCACCCGACAAGTTCCTCCGCCCGAATCGTAACAATGAGCCAAGTAACAATATGTGTTTACTCTGGAGATTATGGACTACCAGCATGTTTCCCATTGAAATGAGAAATCGAATTTTCGTCCATACAGTCGTCTCCGGGGAGTCGAAACTCCGCCGAGCCGCCTTAACTAGCGACCCCGTTATACGAGGTTACGTGTTACGGTTGTACGAGGTTAAACGAATCAAACGATAAAATCAATCACAAAGATATTCTATTGAATCGGAGAAAGTGTGAATGAATCTTGACCCACCGAATTCATTGATTCGTTGTGCGCTGACAAGAAGCCTGGGTATTACTCGGCTAGGTGGGTCGGATCTACGCGAGTGAGGGTAACTTACGAGAACGAGGACGAGTACGTCGACGCGGCGTAGAGTCAGAGCCGTGGATCATGTCTCACCGGGCTTAACGCGAGGTGGTGACGAACTAAAGCAAACTATCGCTGGGGCTTACCCGTCTTGACGTACTGGGTAAACACAGCTTCGGTTGAGACGGCTTCAACGAGACAAAGCACCTGCAGAGTATCCACGTCGTCTTCCGCATCACCCGATGATGAGGAAATTCTGGAGACAGTGGGTGATAGTGATGTTATATACGTTGCCTAACTCGAAGGGCTGAAATTGAGGACCGTTTGGGATAGTCGCAGTCGTAATGCGCGAGTCAGGACGGATCTTCTACCATCAAGACCGGTCGTCGAGTGAGCCGGTTATTCATTTTTCAGCGATAGCGACCTCGTTGCCCCATTCTCTCGGATAATAATAGCGCCAGTCAATGGCAGTGCATGCGAGAACGTAAATTCGCAAATAGTTCGACCCACATTGCATTCATCGGAGACAAATCGGACGGGTCACTCGCCGGACTCTTTTTCCATGGTAACAATGACCACCGGCGAGGTAATAACGCTAATTAGACGGTGAGTAAGGACAGCGGCAGTTCACCCCCATTTTCCACATTATTAGCGAAAACCGTATGCAAGAAGGTAGGAGCAGTCGGCGAAGCGGGGGCTTCTTTGGTCATCGTCCGGACGACGACGACGCTTCATCCGCCGAGCTGGTTGGGATTACCCAGGAAACACCTCACCCTCCGTCTGGTCCCCAACCCGGACCAGGCGACAAGCCCAGGGAGAGTTAAATTTCGAGAGTTTTAAAACTGGTAAAAGTTTTGAGGACTCGAGCAGTGCGAGCGCAGCCTGCCGCCGGCGCGTTGCTGACATGCCGACTTAGTCTTCAGCCGAAGTGACAGCAACTTTTCATAATTACAGAACCGTGCAGACCGCCCCGGAGCGTTCCGCCGTCTACTTCACCACCGTGCAACATGACGTTTCACATTATAACACCAAAACAAGCGCCGCTCTCGTAACCCGTTATTGGTTACTAAAACTGCCTTAACTTCTTGATATAATTTCTCGAACTTCGACTTTCGTCATTATGGTATTAGCATTACGTGGCGGTGACTCTTGAAAGGTGTCAAATACCAAGTTTGCTTTCCGACCCAGTCGCTATTCACATCTACGTAAAAAATAAATAAATAAAAAAGCGATCATCACCGCTTCGCACCAGTTCCGCCAAGTCGTATTTAGACGTAACGATGTGCCGTGTGTGTGTCTTCGTAATTGGGATTCAGCCGTATCAAAAGGGCCGTCCTAATTATCCCCGAATTACGGTGTATATCCTCAGGTTTCTCATTTCGGTCGTTCTTCCGACCTGCTGTATCGTGAATACAGCCGCGCCGGGAGGAAAACTCTGACCTCCCAGAGGGGACCGGAAGGGGCGAAGTGCCCCCTGAACACTATCTTCCCAACCGCAGGAACAACCCCCGAGGAGTCTTCGGGTCTGAGAACACGTACAGACGATACGCACAACTTACTAAGAACAAGTTCCGCGATAAAATTCCCCCTGGCTAGCTTCCTACCCAAAAGAGAATGGAAAATGCCGCGTTTCTTGATAGTTCTATCCGTTCATTCTATTCCGGTTCTGATTCCGTTCCTATCTCGCCCCCGTCGCTTTTTCATTCAATATCTTCCCCCTCGAGACACACCGGCGACTCAATGAACCCACGTATATAGTCGCACGAATACGGAGTTGCTTTTGTTTCAATTCGAAAAATATATTTTTCCACCTTTATCTTAGAAACGATAAGGGACATTCGTGTGCTTCGGATTTCTCATTATGTTTTACTTTACACTGAGAGACGGATCTAGTAAAAATGACTATATCGCTTTATTACCGTATTCTTCGATATTAATGTAAAAATTCTTGGATAATCTGAGACGTTCTGCCATAAGTGGCGCTTTGGCGCCCTGCTATGTGCCATGGTAATTTTTCTTAGATGATCGGTAATTTTTACCAAATCCTTTTCTCAGTGTACTTTTGATCACGCGCACAGCCTCCGCGATGCCGAATAAATGAATATCTTCAAAGCCGATGGAGTTTATGTTTATATTCTTATCGCCGGGGCTTCGTCAACGGGAAGTGATAATTAATCATCGGAGCCTCGCCATCCTCCGTATAATGCCACCCGATACTATACATATATCCGAGCGCCTTACCTCTATAAGCCTCTGATTAATACGAGCCGGGATCATGATTTCCGGGTCGCGGGGTTTATGAAACTATCAAGTCCTTCGCAGACACCCCCGGCACCGGCAGGGGATTAACCTCGAACCCTCCTGTAATATCTTCATCGGGTATTATAAAGCACGAAAGATTCGTGAGTGACGTCGTAATGTGCTCACGCGTACAGTTTACGTTATTATGTGCAGAGCTACTCGGGCACCGTACGAAGGAATTTCTCTATTCCGAAGACAAGAACCCAGGGGCGACTCAATTTTAAGTGTTTTAGTTTTAACGAGGACACTTTCGGTACTACGTTTTACGGCAGACAGCACGGCCGGCGGTGACGATAATTTTGACATTTGTCGACACAATCCCTGCTTGGGAGTTCGGGAAAAGGCTAAGATCAACGTCCGACAGGATTATCGTAAAACGGCAGATGGAATCAATAGAATGCCAAACACCTGGCACAGCCGGAAACTAAATTCGCAGTCATCGGGGCGGAATGGATGTCGTCATTCGCAGCAGAGTGGAGTTGCTTTTCGCGGAAACTGACATGTCGAATGTGAAGGCTCCGCAAGGCAAGCACATCACTGGCTGCTGTAAGCCAAAATTTCATATCCTAGGTCCTTCTTCGGCCTATTCGATCACTAATAACCGTTGGACAATGCTATAACGCCACTACGAGAAATATTAAACATTTTTTCTATGACATCACTTCCGGTTTGAAAATTTCACCCTCGGTTTGAAAATCTTGATTTTTTTACCAGAAGTAACGTCATACCGGAAATATGTCACGTCCGGTTTAAAAATCTTATTCGTTGACCGAAAGTGATGTATTTCCGGTATGACGTCACGTCACGTAACAATGATCGAGTTGTTACACAATCTCGTTTATCAGAGTGGTCGAGTAAGTGTTATTGCCAATCAGTTTGACCTTTCTGATCAATAAATGATTGATTGTCAGCAAAATAAAATTTAACGAGGGTGCGTCAAACCATCGCGTTTCAGATTTTTCGCAGCAAATTCACCAGCATACTCCCGGGGCGCGTCAGATTATCTGACATTTTATTAACGTTGATCGATTGAAAAATGCCATGCACAAAAACTGGATAAAAATAATCTTTTATTTTATATTCAATGCATATAATGAACGTATTGGATAGCATGCACAGTGGATTGGAAATAATTGTTTATTTTCACATAATGATCAAACATCGAGCTGTTACGTCACTTTACGAACCAGTGTTCTGAAGATTTCGAAAAGCCTTCAGAGTTCTGCGTTCGTTCACTGGGGTTAAATGTTCATTTGGTGGTCGATTCATCTTATATAAAGATGTCTGCAGCCTACATTTTGTTTAACCTCTTGTGTAACACGCGCCGTGGGGTGGGAAGGAACCCCACCCGGCAAGGAAGCTGGTGAAAAGAGAAATACAGACACGGCTTCGGGCAACAATGGAAAGTTCGTCTATTGTATGAGGCTCCTGTTGGATAACCTTCCCGAGGAAACGGAGGTGCAGTTCAATCTGCAAGAAAACTCGCGAACAGAATCTGAGAATGCGGATGAGATTGGGGCATCGGAGGAAGCGTGCATCGGCAGAGCCTTCGGTGCATTGAATTTCATTGATTTACGTCCAATTTGAATATTGTCGAGTAAATAAACGATTCTATTGGAAAACGATTTAAATTTAAAGTCGACGAAAGGAAGTTAGTAAGCTCGATTAATTCATTCGTCATTCTTAGTACAGTAAACTTCGTCTGTTGAGGAACTTCCTACAATCCCGTTTTTCCTGAAGCGATGCGCTATTATAGGAACAGTCGTATATATATGTAGACAGACACCCTAGGATACCATTTTGAGACGTTAGGTTGAACTTGAGATCGATCTAATCGATCTTAATTTCATACTAATGAGAAGCGATAAAATTTTCCACCCATCTTCACAAGCACTGATCGTTCCATAGAAATGGATTCAAGATATTATTTTACTCGATAACGCATCCATGATGGTATACGTATCATAAAACTTAATCGCATTTGGGATCCAGATATAAGAAATTCTACACCGAAAAGGCGTTAAAGTTCTGTGGTCTTGAGTTAAGTCTTGAAGTTGAGATCGAACTCAAACTATAATCCAAATTGAGTTGAGACTTAACTCATACTCAAGATAAAACTTAAGTACGAGATCAACGAGCGGAAAATCGATCTGAACTTCAACCTTAAGTTCAATCTGACGTCTTAAAATTCGACCCTTGGGCTTTCCCTCGGTATCGTTCACTGCAGGAGGGAAAAAAGTTTCATTCAATTCAATTTGTCGAAGTCGAAAAAAATGCATTTAAATATGTGTCAACTACACCATCCGGTCCGAAATTTGAATAAGTGTAGCAAATTTATTCGAATTTAGCCCCGTGATCCTTGTCTCCCCTTCCTCGGGGTGTAAATACTTACGTCGTTGAGACCCACAACGTAAAATATCTTCTAACCGTTCATCGATCGAGCCGGAGGGGGAGCCGTCGCGAATGCGTTAAATTTCGAAATTTCTGCGGGAGCGCCAGAAGATTTTCCACGTAAAGGTGGAACGCGTATTAGGCGCTTACAAATTCTCGGGCTGACGCTACGAGACGCCGGCAGTATAGAGAGTATAGGCAGCTGCTAGAGGCAGCCACCGAGGAAGACGGAGCATACATATAAATCGGGCAACTTAAGCCGGTATAATGGACTATCGATTTCCAGGCGGCATGAACGACGGTAACACACGAAGAGCTAAGGCCGGCACGCAGACAAGTAGGGGTGTGCCTCTTGTACGCGTATATATAGTGTATACACATCGGGAGCAAAGCGCATACTAGCACAGTGACTCGCGAGGGGAGTCGTTCAACTCGCAAGCGTGTTTATTTACTGGAAAATTAACTGCAAGTCGATGTTCCGTGCTCCGCCGGATTAGAAAGAATGGTTTTCCTAATAGGGTCGAAGACGTGCCTCTTGTCCCAATCTTATATCCTGCATGCGCCGATGTATCCCCCCAGTTGCGCCGAAACATTCGATTAAAATTCTCTATCTGCTCTTTCACTCCCTTCACCTTCCGCCGACCAAATAAAAATCCTCGATATGAAACAAGAAGAATTCGTTCGGTTGTTCGCGAATTGCTTTTAAATTTCGTAAAAAAAAAGTCACGAGATTGAATCGATAATAATATTTCCGCGTTAGCATTTCTGTGAGCGATGTAAACCAATTCGTCCCAGTTTTGCGCCGAAACATTCGATTAAAATTCTCTCTACTTTTTCACTTCCTTCACCTTCCGTCCACCGAATAAAAATCTTCGATATGAAACAAGAAGAGTTCGTTCGTTTGTTCGCGAATTGCTTTTGCATTTCGTAAAAAAGTCATGCGATTGAATCGATAATATTCTCACGTTAACATTTCCGTGAGCGATGTAAGCCAATTTATATCAGTTTTGCGCTGAAACATTCGATTAAGATTCTTCATCTGCTCTTTTATTTTCTTCACCGTCCCCTCGCCAAGTAAAAATCCTCGATATGAAACAAGAACAATCCGTTCGCTCCTTCGCGAATGACCTTTGCACTTCGTTAGAAAAAAAAAAAAAAAGCATTTGCTTGAATCGAGAATAATATTCCCGCGTTAACATTTCCGCGAGCGAGGTAAGCCCCGACATTAGGCGCGCCGCGTCGCCCATCTCGCGGGGTTCCTACTCCATTAATTCGTCAGCGAAATCGTGCAAGGTAGCTCCGACACCCCCGCGGTTTCAGTAATTCCTCGGGCGCAGTCGGGCCCTCTCTTTCGCTCGCTTTTCACCTATCCCTCAGCATCCGGTGTTACCGCGAATACGCCACCGACGAAACTCGATACCGTACAACGAGAAACTCCACCCGAAGCTTGATTGTCGTCGGCGCGAATTGAATTAACCCCTCCGTTGCTGGGATAAAGACTGGTGACGGCGAGGTTAAAAGCACGGAATTATTTCCTGACTCGCAGGCGATTAACGCGAATCAACTTAGCTGCACCGCAAACCAGCGAGCTTTCCGAGCTTGTATCCGCGGCCTTGTCGAGCTCGGTTGAGATTCCGGTCTAGTCGTCGTGCCGGCATTCGTTACGAAGATTTTTTCCGCCAGTACCGTCAGTTATCGTACGACTGGTGCCAGTTTCGCTCGCCGTTTCTCCGATCCTGTCGTTCGACAGTGATTGATGTCCGATTTAACGGTTGTCCATCGACGCCGATATCAGGGAATCCGCAACGGAAACCCCTCGCTGTTCGACACCGAAACTCTCAGTCCTGCATGCGCTTCACGTTCCCCGAGCTTCGTTCGTGTTTGGACACAACGGTCGCACGACTGTCCGCAAATCATAACTTTTCAAACCCGGTCTCGAGTTGACTTTTAATTAATTTACTTTCGTGTCACGAAAATAACCGTCGGACAACTTAAATTACCGATCATGCAACGATCATCGGTGATATAAATACAATATTGTGCTCCAGTGACGTACTAATTTTCCGGGTGAGGGACGATCTCGATCTACTCCTCGTAACGTCGTTATCCCTACGATAGATACATCGATACAAGAACGTACCGATCTTTAATATCGTTAACCCGCTGCCGGTTGAAACGCCGGAAACCGTACGGTGAAGCGCGGGGTTGGTGTAACGATCTTACGGCGACGGGACCGGCGAAGGGTTAACACACTCCCCGACATTTCAGCTCTGATACACGTGTATAGTTATACAATCTCGCGACTTGATTGCAACCTAATTGCGAACCGATGTGAACCGACAAATTGTCCCGTGTTCGCGTTACACGTCCCGCCTGGCAACTCATCTTTGATGGGACGAACATTAGTTTTTACCCGGACGATGAGTGACGCCCCAAGTTGTATACCACTTGTATGGTTCCTTTTTGCCCCGCTCCCCGTATCTCGATAAAACAGCAGTGCGGCTCGGTTTATACCTTTTCACTTGCACTTCGGGTTTTGTTCCACGGTTATACACCGAAGACACGCCATCGAGCAACGAGAAAATCGTTAAACGCTATCGAAGCTCGTGGACATTCCCTCGGACCGTAAGAACCCAATACCCTCGGGAGTCTGACGTTGTGTCGAACTCACGTGAGTTTTCCCTCAGCGGCACTTTCGGACACGCGAACAGTTTTACACCCGTTCGACGCTTTCGTCCCCAGTGGCGACGGCGCTGCAGTCCACGCTTCAAAGTGAAAACGGCCGTAAGCCAGCGAGGCGTAGAAAAGAAGCCGAAGGGCCCAAGAACGTCGGAGCATTAAACGTTTCGACGAATTCCCTCCTTTCCACGTACACCGAAAAAAAACCTTCCTGTCTATTAAGTCTCCCGACGCTCGTTCCAAAACCATGCAATTTTCCATACATTTATTGATAGTTGTGGTTACGCGACTCTCCCGATGTAAATCCTTGTCGAAGATAGCTCAGCACGAAACATGCTTGTAGGGTACGAAGGATCCGTAAATTGCCCTACTGAGGTCGGTCGAGTGGTGCTGCGGAGGTTGCAGTGCATGCGTTGGTTAACCGTGTAATGCAGCTGCGAGTGGCGCGGGTGCTTCAACCGCGTGTCTATGCACTGCAGCTCGCATACCCGCGAGCCTATCTACGAGAGATTACGGTGTAATTATCGTTAATGAGATTTCGAAAATTGATATTTAGGGCAACCGACGTGAACAGCAAGTGCGGGACACTTTCGTGCGGAGCTTTTGTACGGTTATGCGCGGAACTTTGGTTGCTTCGGGCCTTACCCGTGTAGGCTTTCGCCGATAATGCGATACGAAACGGGCCGATATCGGCACGGGCTCCGGCGCGGTGCGCCGGAAGTTCGTGTCGTTAATCTGTTGCAATGCCGTATTACGCCTCGATGCAGTTCGCGAAATTATTATCGCACCTGAAGTGTAAAAGAAAAGAAAAATTAATCAGAACAATGCCGCGTTTGTTGTACCGCGTTACTTTCGTCCGTGTGGAGAAGCGTGGATATAGTTATACGATACGAGGGCGCTTTAGCACTCGGCAGTGCCCGCCGCGAACGAAGCAAACGAGGTGGGCCAAAGGGTGATGGAAAGGGAACGGCGGAAAGGGGGGCTGGGGTCGTTCGTTAGCAAAAGTCGGATGAGTGAAAGGGTTGCAGGAAGGACAAAGGGTCGCGAGGCTGTGGAACAAGGGGTGGAAGTAGAAAAGAGATTTATGTACATAGCGAAGAAGAAGGCGGAAGATAAAGGTAGAAATACGCGGAAGGCGAGTGGGCGGACGGAGGGGGATGATCGTCCCCTAGACACTACGAAACTATCACACGGCACAGATCTCTATTCAAAGAATTATCCGTGGCGCTGAGTTAGCTCTTGCAACCCCAACACCCGGCCAGGCCAGTACTGTCCCAGTCCTGGTTAACCACACACAAGCCCTACATGTCCTCTTAGCAAGTTTAAGCACAACCGTGGATTCAACGACGATGTACGACATGTTGCACCGTTGGATCTGGCAATACAGAAAATAGTGGTAGTAACTGCATTTATTGACAATATCTGGCATGGTTCGTACATCGATACATTTAGAAGATTGTTTGCAGTATAGATTGTAACGCGTATTTGGTTTTGGAGCGGATATTATAAAGTACAATCGCAGCCAAACATGTCGAGCGCGAACTGTCCAACGTCTGTTCCAACTGAAAGTCCGATCAAGGCTGCAGTCATCTGGTCAATCGATAATCTGTACGTTGGACATTTGTCATACCGAACTATTCCGGTCATCTATGCAATATCGTGTGTCTCAGTCAATGCTCATCTCTATATTCGTAAAAATATTTCTATTGCTATTGGCAACGGGCTATCGACCTGAATCCTCCAACCTCTGATATGCTTTCTTATACTACACCCAGAAAAATAATTTATTTGACGGCCACCGTTTATTTGGTTTAAGCAAAATATTTTTTTAAATTATTAAGTATTGTTACGATCCCACTCGGCAGAAACATTAAATCCATGCCGACTCTGTCATTGCCTTATTACCAACTTCCCTTCGGTGCACAATAAAAAAATAGAGTCAACGGGGCGGGAAGAAAAAAAAATTGTATAGCTATATAGAGATTTGGCGAAAGGTTCTTCGTATTCAAAACCCGAAGCGTTCTCCAGCAATTTCATTAAATTGAGCACGTCTCGAGTTGCGGTATAGCATACGCGCATTGGTCTTATATTGCTATACAGTCCGGCAATATAAACGACGAGAAATACGCCTCCCACTATTTAATCCCTCGAGCTCGAGCAGTGGCAGAACAGAGGGGTGAAATAACGGCTGGGAACGGATAAATCCGAGGCGGTATAGAGTACAGTGGGAAAGGAAGCGAGTATATATCGCGTACTCCTCGGGGCACGAGCACGTTTGCCGTCGCTACCCGCTGCCGTCGGAAACAGGCACTTCGATTATCCGAACGTTAAAATTCAACGCGCGACCGTGCGTCGATGCCGGCGGTATGCTGAAATACCTTCATTCACCGACCGACCTCTATCTCACCTCGCCCTCATCCGCAGCCTTTAGTTATTTCGACAAAGTTCGAGAAGGGTCGAGTGGAGTCGGCTCGAGCAACGAACAAACACTTCACCCGGCAACCCGTACAGTTTCAACAATTACGAAAAAAAAAAAAAAAAAAAATTATAATAAAAATAAATGAGAAAGACCATTTGATTCCAGAGCTTGTTGAAAATTCCGACCAGAGTGCAGTGTGCCAGTGGTACGTCCGCCTGCGTCGAAATTTATCGATGTACCCGTTTATCGTACGCGTGCGCATCGCCGAGTCGCTCGGGCTGTATCTCCGTCTCGATCTCCGCTCGGGAAATAAGCGCGCACGCCGGAAAGCTTCACGGAAGCCGGGAAGCAAACAAAGCGCGAAATAGACTGTGTACACCGGATGCCGCCCGAGCTGTAACTCGAAAGGCAACGATCGATCTTGAGTCGCGGAGGCGAAAGGCCCGCCTGAGGGGGCGAGGCGTGCCGCGTCGAGTTTGCCAACAGCTTCGCCGTAGGGTTGGAGCTTCTTCTGCCCGGTGCCGAAGCTATTGCAACCTTTCAGCGGGCTCGGGGTGCGGGCTTACCCCGCCCGATCCCCGCCTGTGACGGCACTCGAGTATCGTCGTCGTTGCCATCCTCGTCTCCTTCCTGCCAACATTTTCCACAAGCCCGTCGTCCTCTTCTTCGTCTCCTCTCAGTCTTCATCGCCCTCCCCTTGTCCTCTTCCTTCCCCGGCTGGACATATTTCTCTTTGCCTTTCTCTTCTATACACTCTGCACTTCCGTCGTAGTTTTGCAATTTCGTGAAAAAGCCAATGTTGGACCTTGAACGAGTATAATTGACGGCGATGATCAATCAAGTTCATCGGAGCGTTTTCCACATTTGGGAAATTCGTGGCAATCCTCGGTGGCTCTTCGAGGCAGTCTTCGAAAATGTCCTCTTAATTTTTTTTAAAACAAGCTTGGCCAGGACGCATCCTTTGAAGTCCGGTCTTCCTCCCGAGATTGGGGCATTGGGGGCGAAGTTGAAATGCATTTTGGGTCGAAATAACAATCTTCGGGGAAGACGACAAGCGTGCGCGACGTCCGTTCCGGCTTCGCGTTCTTATAACCTGGGAAGAAAATACTAACTGCCGATGAACGACGAGAATTGTTTTCTCCCCTTTCCCGCTCGTCCCCTGTTCTTTTATATTCTCCGCGAGTCCGCCACCTCCTTTCTCGTTTACGTTCTTTACTTCCTTCGCACTCGCATCTTTGCCCATCCTCGACTTTTTCCCTCTATACGCGGCACCTCCCTGCCTTCATAAAAGCCAATCTTTTTTCGTTTTATCTCCCCGCGCGGAGGCCACAAACGATCTTCCCGATGAGGTGTTCCACTTTACCACCAGTGGCTTCCTTTCTTATGACTTTCATCGTCATTTTACTTCAAAACTGCGAAGCTTTATTTTTCAATGCACGGGCGCGATCAATTTTCCCGCACTCGTCTGCAGGTGTCCGTGCGCCCATTACTCTCGAAACTCCGCGCGTCGCAGCCGCGCTCGACCGCGGATCGACTTTAGTCTACGTACTTAAGTACAATCACGAATTGCATACTGAAAGCTCCCCTTTTCGACCGAGTCATCCCGAGTTTTACTGCACCGAGAAGGAATATTGATGGAGCCGGTTGTTTTTTTTTTACAATCTTGCCTCTCGTAACTACGAAATGATCTGAAAGTAAGGGTTTCCGTCTTCATCGTCAGAGTTGCGTGTCGTCGGTCGTAGCGATAGCGTCGATCGGACATAAAATCAGTTGCGATAGAGCGCGCTAGAGTGTTAGTTTTATGTCCATCGCTCTTTGGACCAACGTCTCCCATTACATATTTTTTATGTTATGCACCCATTCATGGACCGCGGATCTAGTCCATGTACTTACGTCAAATCTCGAATTCCATACAGCAAGGTCTCAATTTTTAACAAGTCGTCTCCAAATTAACCGCATTGAGAGGAAATCTTGATGGCGTTGGTCGTTGTTTTTTTATCTTGACCCTCCTAATTACTAAGTGATCTGAAAATTAGGGTTTCCGTCTCCGTCAACAGGATCGTGTGTCACAGTCGGCTGAATGCATAGCGTCAATCGGACGTAAAATCAGTTGCGATAGCCCGCACGAGAGTGTCAGATCTGTGTCCAACGCTCTCTGGACCAAGGTATGTTATGTAATGTACCGATTACTTGACCGCGGATCTACTTTAGTCTGTGTACTTACGTCATTACTTGACCGCGGATCTACTTTAGTCTGTGTACTTACGTCAAATCTCGAATTCCATACAGCAAGCTCTCAATTTTGAACAAGTCGTCTCCAAATTAACCCCATCGAGAGGAAATCTTGATGGCGCTGGTCGTTGTTTTTTATCTTGACCCTCCTAATTACTAAGTGATCTGAAAATGAGGGTTTCCGTCTCCGTCAACAGGATCGTGTGTCACAGTCGGCTGAATGCGTAGCGTCAATCGGACATAAAATCAGTTGCGATAGCGCGCACGAGAGTGTCAGATCTGTGTCCACCGCTCTCCGGAACAATGTCACGCGGCTCCGCGAACAGATATAGCATTTGAACGTTGTCCTCTAGTGCGTCACTCGATTCTCAGCAAGAGAATAGCATCAGCGAGCAGACAGGAACCACTAATCAGACCGTTTCCACTTAATTTGCCGGAGTAATTAACCGTCGCGTTCGCCTTCGCTCGGCGTGAGTCGCCTCGGCATCGCCCAGCGTGCATCTCACCCATCCTCCCATTCCCCCCGAACCTAAACCCAGGTACTCCATTATTATGCATGGAGGCCTATTGTGTCCGAGCAAGCCGCGAGGAACGTTGAGCGTACCATGGCAGCCGGCGTACGCGGCGGACTGAGGGTACGTACAGAGCCTGTTCAGGCCGTCGCCACAGGCGCCACAGATTTGCCTGCACAGCATTCCCGGCCTATGCTATAATACCGCGCGATATTCCCCCGGTGAATTTCTCTAATTTAACGCGAGCACCGTGCCCACGCGCAGACGCTCTATCTTTTTTTATTTCCTTTGTAATTCTGCTGCCATCTCGTAGCCCGCCACATTCAAAATTGCTTATTCATCAGGCCGCCGCTATCGCTGCGTACTTTAAACTGTAATTAGCCCGAGCTGCATTCAAAACCCCCGGCGGGATTTTATTCTTTCTACGATTTTTTTTTTTTTTGTTATTAGCTAAACGCCACCGGCATTGAATTTACACGGTTTGTGGAATCAGTTAATCATCCGAATATTATGAGTTGACGCGATAAGCCGACTCGACGAACCCGAACGACTGCTCGAGGCAATCCAGCGGGGTAAATGGCCGGAAAGCTCGCTTTAAATGGGGCACGAAGCAAAGGCGCGTCCGCAGTGTGGTAAGTGCCGAGATGGATGATAAGGTGTATCCGACGGTGGAAAAAGATAGCGTTCTGACAAGTAATTGATTTCACGGTAATTCTGGTTTTCAATTCCATCACGAACCTTGCGACCATGACCCGGCTGTTAGTCTACCTCTGAGAGCTCCGTCAAAGGTGATGTGCATTCGAGTCCTCGACGACTTCTCCGACACCGTGGTTCGCTGCGTAGCGTCGCACACGGATGTACGCGGCTCTCCTGGCAGACGTGCAGGGATTACGCATATTAACGCTCGAGGAACGCGTAATCCGAGATGGCATAGGGTACACAAACCCGTAGCTCTGCGTTACATTCCGATGTATTTAAATGGATGCATCTTCGTCCGCGTTCTCGAAGCGAACCCGCTCAGGATCTACAGCTCGCTTGACATGATCTTGAAACGGCAGTTCCGTGAACGTTGAAGACGTATTTTCGCGTCTCAGTTAATCCGACCCGAGAAGATAATCCTTTAAGACCAGACCTTTCGGATCCCCGGATATCTTTCGCTGTGTATTCAGGAAAAGCTACTTCACTGACGCAACATACACTTGATTATTGACAATTTTTTTTTAACGGATTTTGAGTCTCGTTTTTCCTCTCGGTACGCTCAGTTCCGTGAGAGAATGTTCGTCGCCGAGTGCACAATGTCAGAGTTCCGAGTCGGACAGGATAGATAGAGGATGAGATAGATCCGGATAGACTGAGGATGCTATCGGCATGTTCGTACTCGGGAATGGACGTGTACGACGTGCTCAAATTAATTACCTTAAGTAGCCGAGACTCTGGTAATTGGCTTTGCCTAGTCAGCGCAGCGCCGAGGTATACGACGACTCCCCGTCGCGAGTGTGCGATGCGTGGATTGATTATCCGATGGAGACGATATTCGCATGTCTCGGAGTGACAATTTGTCATCGAAAACGCACGTAGAAAAGCAAGGCAAATGGGCAAGAAAAATGTTTGGTCGGTCAAAAGGGAGACTCAAACTTTTTCGCCGCCACTTTATCAATTTACGATGCTTGATTCGGCTTAAGATTTAGCTTTCTCGCGTTGTCGTGCTTTCTTGGAAGCTCGGAGGTTCAATAAAATACCGTTTCATTCTCAATTGGTAAATAAACTCTTTACTTTGATAATTCTCCCGATCACGTCAGTTCAAACATCAATCAAAAAAGCTTTCTAACCGATCAACAAAAAACGTCTTCAAGCTCCCAAAAAACAGTTTACGCTTTCGTTCTTTTCTCGCCTAGCTTCAAGTCCTCGTTCGTTCGACAACGCAAACTATGCGAGCAATGTTGCATCTCGACTTTCCTTCTGGGAAGAAAGATCGTTAAGCCGAACGGATACCCTGTGATGGACTCACATTGACGACAACGCTGATGCGTTATCATATCGGCACCGGGATCTTTGATTAAGTTTCGCGAAGCAAAGGCGCGATAGCGGTGGTTGCTGCTGCTGTGGAACCGGGCAAACTTTCGCGATGGATAGATAAACAGAAGTTGTCTGGGTGTACTAGCTGAATGCAGCGCACGATGAAAATGAGATATCTCAATCTCCATTACACTGTTAATGAATTACTTCATACGAGACTATGTATTTGTTAGATCACAATACGAACGTCCCGTTTGATGAAATTTTGGTTACCAAGATGAGGAGTTTTACAAGTTGCTTTTGCATGGAACCGCAGAGTGGACACTATATGGGGACACGATTCCTCAGAATAGACGGCCGACTACGACGTTCAGAAATATTCTGCGGCAAATGGGTCAGTTTAAATCTTCGATCCTGGGAGAAATATTTAAGCAGTGCTCTAAGTTTAGAGGATGGAGACACTTTAAATACTATCTCGCTTATCGCTATGATTAGCGCACTGGTGCATGTGCGCTATCTCACAGAGTAACGGATCATTATATATCCTATATACTTTTCGTAAATATGTGCAATGCAAGTATAAGTAATGGCCAAGTGTGCAACCGGCAATGAGCGTGATGCAATGACGCAATGATTTATTTGCTTTTCTTCGCAATTCCCTTTCGTCGCGTCCCGCTTGGTCCCCATTATTTCGTACAGTAAAATACCGTAGGGCGGATACCCTGTGAGGGAACGAGTCCTCAGAATAGCTGCCCGACTGGGATCTTCAGAAATATTCTCCACAAAATAGGTCAATCAAATTCTTGAATGGTTTGAGAAATATTTAGGCAGTACGTGAAGTTAGGAGGATGGAGAAATGTTAGTAATAATTTCTCGTTCCTCACGACCTCTCGCAATGGTTTTGTTGCTTTTCTCTGTAATTCCATTTCGTCTCGTCTCTCTCGGTCTCCATTATTTCGTACAGTAAAATGCCGTACGGCGGATACCTTGTGAGGGAACGAGTCCTCAGAATAGACGCCCGACTAGGATGTTCAGAAATATTCTCCACAAAATAGGTCAATCAAATTCTTGAATGGTTTGATAAATATTTCGGCGGTACTTTGAGTTAGGAGGTTGGAGAAATTTTAGTAATAATTTCTCGTTCATCACGATCTCTCGCAATGATTTAGTTGCTTTTCTCTAACTCCCTTTCGTCGCGTCTCTCTCGATCTCCATTATTCGCCTGTCTGCACGTTTATCTCGTGTAACTCTGTATACGACTCACTTGATCGCCGAACTGTTGCTAATTGAGTTTCTTCCCTTTCCTCGCCGTGCCCGGTATTGTGGCTCTCACGATAGCGGTTCTGGTGTTACCGCGGGTATCGTCTCGTCGGACTCAAACGGACCTCTACTACTGCGAGTGCAATGCCGAGCGCAACGACTCGGCCCGACTGCAAACCCCGCACGAAATCGTCGGATGGTCGAAGCTCGCTGGCTAACGCAAATAAATTGCTGAGAAATCGAATCACCGGACGTGGTTCTTCTCCGCTTCTGGGATTTATCACGTAGTTTGCGATTCGGCGGAGATAAAAAATATTTACCGTGATGGATAGACGAACGAGTCGGGTATTTGCAAGCCGAAATTCATCAACGTACCTTGACGCGAAACAGTTACGCGAACAATAGAATTTAAAAAAATGAGGGAGCTGTCTGAAAAAGTTGTTTTCAGGCTTTATACACAGCAGATGTATATTATTCTGTCGAATTTCACTGTCATATAAATATTTTGCATATTTTATCATTAAATTGCTGCATACCGCAGCCATGAATTGTTGAAAGCCGGGTAGAAATGCTGGGTGATTCTGGCATACGCACAGCCACATGCACGCACGTTGCCGGTTGCACACTCGGTTATACTTATGTCTGCATTGCACGTATACCCGAAAAGTATGTATAGGATATATAGTGAAACGTTGGCGCGCAGGATAGCGCACACACACCAGTGGACGCACAACGCCCCGGGGGCTCTAATCAAGTGCTATGCGAAATAATTACATTCGCTCGTAGCCGGAGCTCGTCTGTGTTTAGAGCAAGCTGCGACTCTGCATTACGGGCGGGGCGAGCTGCAAAAGTACTGACAATCCGCCCGTTCACCTGTCGTACAAATCCACAGAGCCTTCTGGCGATGCCACGAAATCCTCTTTCGCAGCTTCGTTATAATTCGTCGTGAAATTAAACTGATTTTCACAAACCGTGATTTAGCGCTGCGATACGAATATAACCATAGAACTCAGGTGTGGGGATATTCGAAAAATGCGATTTTTATTTTTCTAATTTTCGTTACGTTTTGGCTCTAAATATGATTTCACGCCTTGAACATAAAATATAATTTCTCACATGCTATTCATTATTACGGTATATTTGACGATATATTTGGTCCAATCGATTTAAAATTTGTCGATTGAAACAAGCCTTTATATTGTATCAATCAAACCTTTATATTGTATTGTAACAAACATTTATATTTTATCAACCACACATTTATATCGTAATGTAACAAACATTTCTATTGTATCACCCGAACCTTTGAACGTATGTCACCGCGCCTTAGTTAATCCAACCATTTCTTCATCTCGGTGTAGGGTTAAAGCAAAAGTCGTAACCGTTCCCGATCGTTTAACGCCCAGTACAATTTCCGACCCTCAGAAATGGCCGGCACATAAATCTCCATCACGGTAAAGGTTCGTCTGGAGATCGCCCAAGTTTGTCGCTCTTTGGTGGCGGAAGGGTGGACGACCGGAACAAGACTGTGCTGCGCGCGCACGAAAATCCAACTGATGGGGACAGTACTTATCAGAGTGGGCTGGTGTACGATCACTCCTTTTGTGTTCACTGTGAGACCAGCGGGTAAATTAGAATCCCCGGCTACATCTCGCTCTTCTCGGACTCGCGGCCGTACTCTACCTTCGGTTAGCCACGAATTCGGCTCTCGAAATACTAGGAACACCAGCCAGTTCACCGGCTCGCCTCTTCCCGCTGCTTCGCCGGATTACAACGAGGCTTCGCTGGGAAACTGTATACCGTGTGTGCACCGTGTGTGCACCAGATCGCAAGATATACAAAACAACGGCGACAGCGGTAAACATTGCCCGTACAATTACACTCGAAGAGGATCTTGCACCGGTGAATAATGAATAAAGGTGAACTGGACAAAAGTACGAGCAAAGCATTTCGAGATGAAGAAATTATAAAACTTTTGCGAAACGATCAATTTATTAAGCCCCAAGGGAGACTCCGCCGAGAGCTCGGTCTTCGCATCGCTCCCGTACCGCAGCTTTCCACGATCTTCCTTTTTTCCCTAATTTTTCTTACTCACCGGAGATAAGTAATTGCGGAGCACGACCGCCGGACAAGACGGATCATGACGGATGACTGTCGCAAACGGCGAAATAAGGAGCGACGAAAGGCCAGTGCAGAGTCCCGGCGTAGAATGTGATTGCCTGTAGCGCGGGGAGAAGCGACGTTCTGCAGGGGGGAGGGGGGGGGGGGAGGGGGTGGCACGGTTCTTCCCCGGTTCGTAATTGATGAAGAACTACTCCGACAACAGATTAAATGAAATGCATGTACGTGTAGTCGAAGTGAACAAAAAAAGGTAAATAAAGACAAAGTTGGGTGATACGGAAAAGTTTGAGAATTCAGTGGGAGTTTTCTCGTTAAATTCATTTTCGAGGTACGCAGAGACCGAATGTACAGAGTCTACGGATTAATAAATGCAGGCCATTATGGAGACCGTAAATCCCGAACTCTTCCATACTTGAGATTTCGTTCTCGAGGGTGAAACGTTCGCCACTGCGGTCACGAGTCGCCACTGCGATTCTTCAGTAATTCAAATGTTGTCCTTTCCACTTCACTCCTTTTTCATTATGTAAGGAGCTATTATTATTATTATCTCGCTGTCCCGGTGGATTTGGTGCAAATTATAAAATCTTTATCGGTTCCGCGAGCGCTGAATGGAATACGACTCGTTTAAATATTAAATAAATCGTGAAAGCAAGCAGCGGAAACGAGGCATACTTGGCTCTACGCCACTTCACCTGCAACCTTTAACAGACTTTCGAAAGCTCTAAAGGTCACTGTGAAGTACCTTCATATAATACCCTGATAAAGTCGGGTCGGGTAGTAATTATATGTCGGTTAAGTCAGGGATTTGTGGAGTTCACATGTGGGTATATCAAAAGTTCACGTCTCGTGACTTTTTATTTTTTAACCAGTCCCGTCTCCCTCAAGAATGAAACAGCGCCTATCTATCCGGGTCAATATCTATGTTACAATACCGTGTTGTCGATTGCCCGTTTTTCATATTTCTGACAACGGGACACGAGAGGAAGTCGTGCCTTTACAATTTTTCGACAAAAATGGTATTTTTACAAAAAAATTTTTTAGAATTTTTTCGTTCACGAAATCGGTTGGTAAATATGCCACTTGAAAACAATGGCGGAGGTTTTAATTCGATATCTCGAAATTTTTGGAAAAAAAGTGCCGTTTCGCAAAATTTAACATAGGATTCCCTATGCTGGAAATGGTGAATTTTTAAAATTCCGAAAAAAATACAAGTCGCCAGTGTTTTGAGCCGGAAATAGGCCACTTGAAGCCAATGGAGGTGATAAAAAAACGATATCTCGAAAAAAAAAATTTAGTCATTTTGAAAGTGGAAAAATGAGAAGGGGTAACCCCTACAATTTTTCGACAAAAATGGTATTTTTACAAAAAATTTTTTTAGAATTTTTTCGTTAATGAAATCGGTTGGTAAATATGCCCCTTGAAAACAATGGCGGAGGTTTTAATTCGATATCTCGAAATTTTTTGAAAAAAAGTGCCGTTTCGCAATATTTAACGTAGGATTCCCTATGCTGAAAATGGTCTATGTTACAATACCGTGTTGCCGATTGCCCGTTTTTCATATTTCTGACAACGGGAGACGAGAGGAAGTCGAATTGTGCAAATATCCATAGTTACATACGGACTGCACGTACATCCTCATTCAGTCATAAACGCTAGACGTGCTTTTAAAATGATCGTAAAAGTGAGGAGATACACAAAGTATGGGTTATGCCCTCGTTAAATGTTCGTGCGAAATGTGTTCGGGAAAACTCGTTATCGTCCACCCTGCGTGTCTAGTAGTGCTCAGCTTTATTTTCCGCGTTGATATAAACACGTAGCCTTTGTAAATACCCTGCATTCCAACACAAACACACACACACACACCCACACGGACACTCGCTCGCGCCGAGAGGACGGTACTCGTAGTGAAGAAGAGCGTATAAAGTTCCCCAATAACGGTGAGCATTGTTTCTGTATACGGCGCATACGTGACACGTAATTCTACTCTTGATATTCGTCCTGTCGTTTTCATCACCTTGCTCTTCTTCCGGTCATTCTGTGTCCGAAACTATTTTTTTTTATTCTACCTTTTATATATACGATGCTAGCCGTTTCGCTAATTCTAGCTCGTTGATCTCCAAAGAGCCTCGAAAAAGTGTCGGAAAATAAAAAAAAAAGCAGGCGGGAAGCAGAAGGTAGGAAAAAGGAGCTTAGTGGGACCGAAAAAAGGATTGGGTCGTCTCGACGGCTCAGTGAAAGCGATTGACCCAGCCCAGATGGAAGTCGGGTCATTTTTTCGGCGGATCAACTGGTCCACTATATTAATGATCGCGGAGCATACGGGTTATCCTCGAGGGTAAAGATTCTCAGCGCTTTACTAAACTGTGGTTTCAGCGCGAGCCTGACACTCCTTCAAGATGACAAGATCGTCGAGATTGGACTGTCGATGAGACCCCTTTCGGTCACACCCCTCGAAGTCTTCCCCTATCTAAAATCCTCATAAACGAAACATCAATCGTACATTGAGAGAAGGATCTTATAGGAATTACCATAAATCTGGTCAAAACCGACAGAACTTCGTAATAAACTTAACACATTCTGCTAGAAAATATGGTAATTTTCGCTATCGCAGATAATTCCCGAAGTTCTAACTAGAAAATATAGTAATCGTTGCGACAGCGAATCGTTTTTATGTTATGTATAAGTTAAACTTTTTTTATGTATACATACATAAAACAATTTGATCGACGAAATTCTCAGTTTTTATCCATGGAATTCTCGGTATATTAATCGAATTTCGTTTGATGTGTGTTAAAATTGAATAGCTAAGTTTGTACAGCAGCGAAAAATGGTGCCAATCCACCTTTGGAAAAAATGACCATATGGGTTGGGTAAAAATGGCTCTTGGCAAAATTTCGTATTACGCGAGTAGTGGCGTTGGTTCGCAGGTCGAAATTTAGCTCGTGACTTGGTAGTTTTTCCGAGATCCTATTCTCAGTCTAGAATACATTACAGTAATTTCCGCAATAATAAATCTTTAGCACGAAGAGATAACTGAGAGAATTATTCGCTTCGACTGACGGAACACGTTCTTTTGTTTCTGTTTCAGAGCCCTGCGAGAAGACATTTTGCAACTGGTCAGCGGAATGCGTCATATTGGAAAATGGCCGTGCCGAGTGTCAGTGTCCCGTTGAGTGTCCTTCGGGTTCCGAACCAGTTTGCGGTTCAGACGACGTGACGTATACGAACGACTGTCAACTGCGACAGGCCAGCTGCAGGAGGCGGAAGACCACCCGGGTTAAGCACCAGGGTGCTTGCGGTGAGTACGTCACTGTCCCACCTTGTTAAATCCCTTTGCAAAGGTTCAACCGACGCAACAATCCCACGCGGCTTCGTCACTCGTGTCCTCCACAGCGCAAGCTCGGACATTGAAGCCTGCTCCATCGTCCCCGATGTGGGAAGCGCATGTTCTATATTTAACGCGACCGTTTGACAACTGTATGTCGCACAGGAATATCCATGTCGCCAAACACAGAAGAGGCAAATTAGAACGTCCCCTTGGACTTTCGTCCAGTCTCAGACGATGATCCTCGCGTTCGCTCTATCGCGAGCAGAAATACCGACTGTACTTTGACAATTTGTCATCACTCGAAATACATTGCTCCTAGTGTAGGCTTTCAATGCCCCGAGTGGGCACTCGAAGAACGGTATCGATAACATTTAACAGCCCTCCGATCTCAGGATCTCGTATACGCCCAAACGACACGCAAACTATACCGGCGTGCGTTTCCGTCGTCGAGCGACAATAAAAATCGGGAAGCAATAAACGTAGATCGGAGCATCGGTAATTCGAGACACTAGGATCCTGGAGTAGAGTTTCGGTGTCCTTCGAGTGCGTCGTTTCGTTGAAGTATTCCGTTCCCATAAAGAACATCGGTATCGGCCGGCATGCACGGTGCATCGTGAGACAAACGGGATAGCATTGAGGATCTACGTGTTCCATTCGAGTTTAGAGTCCATCAAAAAGATTGGCCGCAATTCCTCTTTTTACATATCGGCTTTCGTTGTACGTTTCACTCAACGAGCAGTGGATTATGCGCTATTATCTTGACGTCCCGGAGAAAAGCAAAAAAGAAAAACCAATCATGTTAACACAGCTGTTCCAACGTGCTTTACCTAAAGGTAAAACGAGTGGAAGCTGATTGGCACGTCAGCGCAAAGGGAAAATCTGACTGGCGCGAAAAACGCAGTGACGCTGTCCGGGAAGGATAGAAAGGGAGTAAAAGGGTGAGAAATATAGAAGGAGTCTTTGCGCGCCGGGCCGTAAACGATAACGGGTAAATTTTACGAGCCGTCCCATCTTGAAAAGTCGTGATAACCGGATGGGGGCGCAGCGCGCACGATCTCGACGGGAGGTACGAGATCTAAACGTTTCGCAAGGTATTTCCAGGGACCTATGCTAGGTGACATTCGAGCTCGCTATCCGCGCGGCACCGGATGCTTGAGAAATCTTTTCCCGATCGTAAAAAAAAATGGCCGCTAATTTGTCGACGACGTAAAGATAAACTAAGAACTCGTTCGCCGTCAACGGTAATAATAAAAGGAACTAACGGGTAGTGTAAAAGTACGTATATACGTCTTTTGTATAGCATAGACAGGTGCGAAAGATACCCAGTCGGACGTAAAGTCATCGTGACGCCAGTACCGTGCCGGCGCAGTCAGCTTGGAGGAAAAGTTTCACTTTCCCTCCCGCACAAAGAATCGGTCACTTTCGGCTACTTGTTAGCATCGTCGGGAAAAAAAATAGCGTATGCCACTCGGGAGGAAGTGACTTTTCACCTCTTCCGGTCGGAGGAAGTGAACTTCTCACCTAACCTCGTGGAATCAAACTTCACACTCGGTGAGAAAACGCACCTTCCTCCCTCATGGCACAATATGCTAATGCCACAAGGGAGGAAGTACATTTTCACCTCGTGTGAATTTCTGCCCTCGCACGGGCAGCAAACTTCACACTCGGCGAATATCGCGCACTTCCCTCCCTTGTAGCATATAATACAGCAATATACGTCTTTGTATAGCAAAGTCATCATTGGCTCAGTACCGGTATCCAGTACCGTGCCAGTGCAGTCGGTTCCTTAACCGATCCTGGCCCAGTCGTCGGACCACATCGGGAAACGGTATTACGCCATGTGTGTACAGAGTTTTCGCCGCATGGTATGGCATAAGATTCGTCGCTGATTATCCCGTGGGCTTTGGCATCAATATGTACAGCGCGGATGCAGCCAGCATCACATCGCCGTTATATGGATGCTACGTGTTGTGCGCGTGGAGCAGAAAAATAGAAAGTCAAGAAATGTTGCCACCAGTGCGGGAAAAGAATTCCCTGGGCATCCACGTGACGACGTGGGGGAGGAGGACGCAGTCCTTCCGTAATTCGAAAACGAACGGTTTGTACGTTCTGTACAGTACGTACTGCACCATACTAGTTTCACACACACACGATTCCAACGATCCCAACCTGCACGGCCGTGCGAGTGCAACAATAGAGTCCGTGCCGGCGTGTGCAACTCGCTCGCACTAGCGATACGAATTCGTGGCTTGAAAACCGAAATAAGAAATTTTCCGTTTTTATGGCTGCTGGCGTGGCAAGAAAACTGCGTGCGAGTGAAAATGGAATCGGCAAAATAAAGATGCGAAGGTATGGAAAGCGAGTCGCGCGATAGGAGCGAATCGAAACTAGGCGTAACGTCGGCTTTTACTTTATACACTTGCTCTTGGAATTGGTAGAGAAAAGCGAATGCAATTTTTATAGATGGCCAAAACTGCGGGGCGGAACTTTCGACGGGGAATACGTAGACGGAAAGAAAGCGGGTATAGAATAAACGGGCGTATGAGCGGGAAGCGCTCATGGATCGAGAGAGAATGGGTGAAAAAGACTCTGAACGAGGGGTGAGGAATATCCGGTATCGACCAGACCCATGCCGCTATACCGCAGCACAGAAACGCACAAAGATCCTTATTCAGTGAGCGAGGCAGGAGAGCCCCGGGCGCCCAATGGTTCTCGTCCATGAATTAACCGAGGCTTGACGTCGGAGCTGCCAGATTTGCCTCGAAGTCTGATCGCCGAAGCTCGAACCTGCGAATCGAGAACGCAGGCAGCGGGATGAATCAAAAGATCCATTGATATTTAATTTAGCGCTCACCTCCGAGGTTCGTGGCCTATGGCGGACGCGTTGCACGTTCGTGTTTGGCTTATCGCGCAAAAAGGTCGCCGTTGGTCTCTCCATTTGGCCAACCCATTTGCGCACATTACGCCGTAATATGCTGGAGTAGAGATAAATTATCGGGCGTGGACGCGGAACAGTGTGTTACTCTCGTCGTCGCAACCCAACTACTCACGTAGAGTAGTTTTCAAAATACGACGCAGGCTTGCACAACGCGAAGTACAATCTCCAGAATTCTGCGCCCGCTAATCCGATTTGTGGTTCAATTAATGCAGCCGCGATTATGGGCTTGAAGGCAGGGGTTCATTGCCGCGGACCGCGGGGCTTACGCCGGCTAAGCACTCGTAGTTGTAAACATTAAAAAGTAGATACAAATGGAACGCTACGATCGTACTGTGGGAAAATACAGCTAACGTTACAGTTGTGGTCGTGGAAGTTGTTCGAATAATTTCAGTCGAAACGAAACACCACATTCTAGAAAGTAGTCTGAACGTAGGGAAGGATTAGGCAAAATGGGACAGTGGGGCAAAACGGGACAGAAAGTCCGAATATATCGAATGAGCCGAAATGGAGCATTCGAAAGTTGGACAATTCCGTTTTGCCCACGGTTCCATTTTGCCCCACTAACCCCGGGGGAAATGGAAGCTGGCCATTGAACGCTTCCAACATTATTATCTTGAGTTTCCCGATAATTATGCATGTAGGAAGACGATATTTTCGCAAAATGCATTGAGCGAAATCCATTACGCCGATGAGTTATTAACGATCCGTCATGATCTAACTGGAGTTATTAAAAATTAACGAATCCTCTCAACGTGGAAATAACTCGATCGCTCGAACCGCGCTCGTATACGGACCGAAACTGCCTCAGCTCCACCGCCTGTACATTACATTATATTCTAGGATACTCGAGCCACGTATTCAATCGAGTCCCAGTGTACAGTTTAGCTGCTTCGTATGTGTAAAGTGTTCTGTTGCATACATAAAGCCACTTGGCTGACTCGAGCACGTATTCCGAATGCGATGTAATGCACGAACGAGAATGAATGGAGTGCGCTAAGTTTGCGTTGCTTCAGTCCTGTCTCCGTGAAAAGCTCTCGGCGATAAGAGGTGCTATTTCCGTGATGATCTACAGCTTTTTCTTCGCGAGGCCAGCGTACCTCACCGCTGCGCACCTTTCCCCGTTCCATCTCTATTTCCGGAGCTTTTGGACGGTCGAGGTCCGCTATAGCGTAACACGGAGTGCTCGGGAGTCCCTCTTCTTGTTCACGTGTTATCTCGTTCTCTTCATTCTCGGCATTATGTAAGGGCCGGACGAGACCCGTCGGCTGCGACGCGAGATCGCGGACCGCCGAATCCCGGTATAAGCGAAAAAGAAATAATGCGGATGAGAGAAAAAGGTCGGCTTACCGTCTCCGGCCCGCCGGAGGCTCACCGGTGGAAGAATCGAAAAGTCCGCCCTCCATAATTCAGTCGTGCGAAATGGAAACGTCGTCTAAATACGACGTGACCGAAATTGGCCGGCGGAGATTCGGCGTCGGGCCGTATATACGTACGGGAACGACAGCGGACGGAGCCGTTAAGTATAGTATGAGAACAACGACTCAACTCGTCGTATACTATATACGGCCCAAACGGATTTTCGCTCGTCCGTCTGCCAAGCTCTACGGGACATTTTTCAAATCCTTCGTAGAATATGAATTACTTCTCCCTCGAGGTTCCCCCGTTTCTTCGTCCACGTTGCCGTCTTTCCGTCTACTTTTCCTTCCCCGCACACACACCCACGCCCTGGGGGATTTTTATTTAAGCGCTTAAATTCCGTTAAATACCCGTGACATTTTTTTTTACGTTGCCGTCGCTGGTATGCAAAATATTATTCGCGAAGAAGAATCACAATGCCGATCTTCTTTTCGAGCGAAAACCCGAGATATTTTTACTCGATTCGGAAGTGTATTTTGATTCAACGGAGCCCATCTCGTCTCTGGATCCAGTAATTACGAAAGCTCTAGCAGGTTTCCAATCTCGCAGTTACCGTCATTTACCGCCGTCACTCAAACGCCTCGAAAATTTCATTAATTTTATCGGCGTAAGCCCGCGGTCACAATCGTACACCGTGAAGAAAATTCAGACGGCGGTCCCGCCGCTCGTTTGACGTATTTCAGCCTCGATGGCTTGAGCCTCTGCCGCACTCAACCTTCGTGCCATATTTCAACCGCATTTTCGCCGAATTCTCTGGAACCGCATCTGGAGGTTGACACACGGTACGTCCGTCGTACGTGTTTCGTATACCTTCGTATTTAGCTCCGCTACCGACATCGCTCCACGGAATTCTAATTGACACGATGGAACTTCCGGAAGCATTGATCGACGTATTCGGCAAACCACTAAATACCATTCGATCGCGAGCGCCGCTCCGATCAATCGGTGCCGCGAATTCAATTGACTTTTGTGCCCGGAAGTTCTCCGATAATCGTACCGCTCGACTTCCGTAGCGCAAGTAGCCTATTACAGTGTGGCTCCGACCAGATAGGAAGCCTGGAAGATGTCTACATCGTCTTGATGCTCTTCAACGCTCCCTCTGTCCTCCGAGTCCCCTCTTCGTGATCGCAACTTCCTAAAGGATGCGGCGGATGTCGGGAACACTTACCGGGGTCCTCTTGACGTCCTCACCACCAGCTGCGGGCTATACACATTCTCTTATGTCTACATTCGGCCCTCTGCCAACTGCATTTTGGAGCAGCTAGCTTCGATGAGACTTCGAGGGATCCCTTCATGCTCTAATGGAAACCAACTAAAAGCCCGCAACTAATTAAAGCAATTCGGTGGCTAGCTGCATCCTGCGAGCCGACGGCTGAACCTAAATAGAAGTGCCAGCCACTGCGCCGGTTCCGGAGGCGATCCGGTACGGTGCGCTCCCAGTCACATCAAAGACATCCGGGCTGTAATCAACTTAATCGGAGACTATCTTGGTGGGTTTCTCCGGTTAATTACGTCCGAAGGTGAAAGGTCGCGTGGTATCGAAGCAAATATATTTAGCGATCTTATTGGTCACGACCGAACGACGTACGTGCGGATGACTTCATTGAGTCTTTCATTGCGCGAGAGCGACGGATTCAATCGTGTCACTCTTCGTTTCGGAGGAAACTTCTGCAGAGTCCCTAATTTCTCACGTCGCGCCTCGGCAAACTTTGGCCCGCGTACCGGAGCGTGACATTCGCGACCGCGGGACGGAAAGAAATCTGTCTCAGTACGTTTCCGCAGTTTGCCCCGTCCCGGACTGGTATTGTCGTCGAGATTAAACTCGTCCACGCGAGGAGGACGTACGAGGCTTTCCAGGGTCAGAAAGATAAACGCCATTCCTTCGCCGGGCTCGACGATTCCGGAAAACACGGACGCGCGAGCACACTAATAGCGACGAAGCATCCCGGTTGTCCTCAACGAAAAGGTACCTCACGGCTGTTGGTGACGCAAGCGTCCAGCAAAAGCGTACTTTACGTCCTTCCTTTCTTCGTGATTCTTCGCATACATCTTCATTCCTCGGAAGGGGAGAGGAAAGCGCTGCCGTTTCCGCTTCCCCCTCGTCGCTCCATCACCGCTGTCGTCTCATGGAAGCGGCAGACATTCCGTCTAGCGCTCGGGGACCTACACAGACACCATTTTTTTTCGTTAACCAACACGCACTCGTACTCGCCCTGCAGTCGAACTCCAGCACCCCAAAAATATTCGCGAAATTAATTATTTCTCCTCTGGTTTATTACGTTCTCTAGCTATTAATGGAATTGACTTGTCGATCGTTTCCTCAGTGACACAGTATATTTTGGGCAGACATTGAAGTAGATTGTCGCGACTCGCAAGGGAATATCTGTAGTGATGTCAAAGACTCGCAGTATTTAAGCCGGTATGCGAAAAAGCGACGGTGTTCGATAAATTCCACTAGTTCCGGATAGTTTGTTTCACAACGGTAAAATGAAAAAAAAATTCTGTCCTATGGTGAAATCTCACTTCCGGTTGAAAACTGAGATTTTCAAAATTCACAGGACTCGACATTCCGCACCGCGAAGGTATTCGCGAAATTTAGTAACTCGTCCGGGAATCTATTACGTCCTCTCGCGTTTAATGAAGCAGACATTCGATCGATCCCTCAGTGACCCGATCCACTTTGGGTAGATATTAAAGTAGATTGGCGCGACTCGCACAAGGATATCTGTGGCGCTACCACGACTCCCATAATTGAAGTCAGAACCTAGGAAAAGCGGCGATGTTCGATAATTTCCACATTCTGGCTTCAATTATGGGAGTAGTGACTATCGGAAATTATCCCAATAGTTTCCGTCATCAAAGTAATCCAATGTTACAGCAGAGAAAATTGTTCTCCATAACGTGGTAAAATGTCACATCCGGTGGGAAAAACTCACTTTCAAACCGGAAGTGACATCACACGGTGGATCGTCACTTCCGGTTGAAAACTGAGTTTTTTAAAGCGCACCGGAGTCGAACTTCTGCACCGCGAAAGTATTCGCGAAATTCATCGATTCGCCCGGAGATTCATTACGTTCTCTACCGCTTGAAACAGACATTCGATAATTCCCTCATTGCCACGGTGCATTTTGGGCAGACATTGGAGTAGATTTGAGGGACTCGGACGGGTATGCCTGTAGCGTTACCGCGACTCCGGCATGGCGTTTAATCTGTTGTCCGCACAGAGTTACCATAGTATAAGCGAAAATTAATCCGACGATCCGCCTGACAAGGATAACACCCGAGCATTTCCGGAAGTGATACATCGCCCACGACTTCCTGTTACACGTGACGTGCGGCACGTAAGCATTAGAAACATACCTACACACGATTCTAACGTGATCACATCGCCGGGACGGATCGTGGCGACACGTGTCGGAGATTCAGCCGCGACTAACCATGTATTATACAGTTGGATTACGTAGTTGCGGTCTATGGTCGTGTATTGCATACACGTGAATCGTACGGCAATAAACATTTCCCATCGAATAAAATATAGGATTCTCCGATGCGGTTGCTCCCACGAGTTTTTATTCCGGTACGATGACATAAACGTTACCATTCGAAGGGATGTATACATTTTTCAAGTTCCGTATACCGACGCGAGGTACCTCCTTATCGCCATTTTTCAATTCTCAAAAGGGACCGTAAAAATATTCACCGTATCCGAACCAGAAATCGTTCGCAACGTGGATGTGAAAAGGAAAGCTTGAATTTCATATTTCATCGTCATCGGGTGTTCCCCACCGGGGCACGAGGGCAGAAACGTCGATATACCCCGGCCCGACGAAAAGTGGTGTAGAGAGTGCTCTATGCGAGTTCCGGAGCTTTCTTGGGGTCGCGGAATTGAACGAAGGTGGGCATAAAGCGTAGGAAAAAAAAGGTCGAGCATGGGGAGGGCAAAGTCCGAGGGAAATGAATAACGCCTTTCACGGTAAAATTTCGACAAATTTCGGTACGAACGTCTTAATCCATTCTCCACCGGGGAAGTTTCAATAAGCCCGGTGACTTATGTGTCCCCGTAACGACTTTTCCTTGCCGCTTCTACGCTCTGGGCCAACTAGCCCCCTCTCGGATACTTACCTCTTTCTTTTCCGTAACCTCTCAGTCTTTGCACAGCGCCCTTGTTCTCTATCTTTTTCACCCTCGTTCACCTCCCTCCATTCCATCCGTTTTCCTTGTTCCTCCTATTTTTCTTTCGCTCGTACACACTCTTTCTCCTTTCTTCCTCGACATTAAGTTAGCCGTGGTAGTATCACGCTGCATACACAGATTCGCCGAAACTTACACGTTTCTTAATACCCGCGGTTCGAACCACTTGCCGTTCATCACTTCACTCCTAATCCAAAAGAACAGCTTGTTTAAGCCGGAATGTAAAAAATCGAGGGTGTCCGATAAATTTCGCTAGATCCCGATTTTTTTTTCATGAGGGTAAATACTATGTTAGAGCAGAGAAAAGTTACAACATTTCTTTGTACGGTCACTTCCGGTTTGAGAAATCTCATTTTTTTACCCGAAGTGACGTATTTCCGGTATTGCGTCACTTCCAGTCCAAAAATTAGATTTTTGTGACGTCACTTCAAGTCGAAAAAGTTTAAAATTGGAATTTTCATATCGCTTTCTCATAATGTTCCTTTATTCGTAAAGCTTTTTCTATAAGGAGGCATTGTCTGTATTTTTGGCTTCCTCATGAAGGAAGCTTCACGAATAAAGGAACGTTATAAGAAACTGATAACAATTTCGATATTCAACTTGTTTTTAACGTCAACGTCGTGATAGACTTTCATGCAAAACTGGCCCAGGTTCAGAATTAAATATTTCAGTTAAACATATTTTTTCAGTTACCATGCGAGTCTGCGTGCAGCGCCGTAAAATCGATGTCCAATGTTTTATATAAAAATCGACAACTCGTATTTTTCCGTGTGTACAGTGGGAGGCGGTCCGGTTACCGGCGTCCGACAAAGTAGATAATACACAGTGCACGCGATATGAGTTTACGGATACTCTCGCAGTGTGCACATTGATACAAGTTACGATAGTAAAACCCCGGGGCGAAGTCCGAGAATTGCCTATCGTCCACACCGATCATTGCAGCGCCGGAAAAATGGGAAGACGTAATAAAGTTATCCCCAGATACGCTTCTCTCGATAATAACTCTCACGATTTCCTCGGTGTGTTCGCGGATTCCATCGGGATTGTCGGGAACATCGAGTTTGCCGGCCGGAAATGAAGACGCCCCGTTTGCCCACAAGTTACGTCGCTGTTCTGCTGCAACCAGCACGAATCCATCCTCACATCGCTCCTCTCTTTTCCTTTCCGCTTCTTAACCGTTCCTCGCTCATCGCGCACAGATTTTCAACTAACCTGAGTAGAAATTTTCGAGCGTTACATCGGGCGCTGACGAGGCCCTGTCCAGACCCTATCAGGGCCCGATGTAACGCTCGAAAATGTCAACTCGGAAAACTCAAGTTTACCAAAAGGCCGCGAGAAGCAAGGAACGAGGCGGAGCGGAATAGTCTGCAGCTAGTCGGTCAGTCGAGGACAGAGCGAGCCAAGAGAGAAACTTTCGTGCTGCGGGAATTCGTCACGCCCATTCAAATTGTTCATCTCGCCGAGTATATCTCAGCTGACTGTTCTGAAAGCTCTCTCGCGTATCGTTTTGAAAAAAAAAAAAAAAAAAAATAGGTCACACAACGAACCGCGAGTCCAGACCGAAATACCTATCGTGGCGTTGATAAAGCCCTCGCTGTTTGATTTTCTCCGGAGCACGACTGGCCTCGGTGCGCGAAATTGGTTGGCGACGCTCCTCGTCGCCTCGACCCTTCAACTACCCTACATCGCCCGTTCCATAGATCGTGACTGACGCGAGTGCTATTTCAAACGGGAATGGAAACTGTTTTATCGATTCGTTTGTACATGTATCCTGAGGAGGTGCTCGACGACACGTTGAAAGTACGTGAAAAATCTTGTTGGAGGATCGTGTGATGAGCGTGAAATATGTGAGCGTTAATTTTTTCTTTCGAACGGGGCCAAGGTCGTCCGACGAGAAACTGGGCATTGCGCTAATTGCGACTGTATCAAATTATTCGTATCGGTTTATTCACTCATATTTCTTCCGTGCCATTCGCTGAGGAAGGAAAAAGTGTTCCCGCCGTCCATATTCGTGCCGCTGACCGCAGAGGATTTTTTCCAATTATACGCAACGTGCTGAAGGGGTGGAAAAAAAGTCACAATTTATTTTATTTTTTTTGTCGGTTTCGTATCTCTCGCCGAGGTCGGCTGTCTCTGTGCGGCGGCGAGGGGCGATCGAAGCGAGGGATAAAAAAAAGAGCTGGAAAGAAATGAAGGAACGTATATGCGTTCGCAATTGTGCGATCGAAGAGGCCAGTTGTAGCGGCGGAAGCAACGGAGCGAAGCGAATGCGGGGTATTGGCGATGGCAGGTATTAAAGCATTTGTCAGCTGGTGGAATATTGGCCCACGGTAAGCGTGGTACACTTATTAGCGCGAGCCTCTCTATGCATGGCGCTTGGCCAACTAGTTACGAAGCTGAGGTGAAGTCAAAACGTGTAGAGACTCCACATCCGCACCCCCGAACCGCCGAAGCCCGACCATGCATACTTAGTGTTCTCTTGTACCAAGCCCCTTCACCGAATTTTCGTACTACCGAGATGCACGTACGATAGGGCGCAGGTTAGACGTGTCGAAGAAAATCCGGATAGAACTTATAGGGCGTAAAAAATTATTATTGCATTTTTTTTTTTTTATAGAATCAATAAATCGTACCGAGACATTGGACACTGTTTGCGTTTCACGGTACGGAAAATTGGAAGCCATAAAAATTATCATATAAATATGAAACAGATGGATCGGGCGGTAACTTGTCTTACACCGTAATGTATATTTCATTGCATCACTTCGTACGTTTGGCGCGCAGTTGTTTCTCATGTTTCGCGGGTGTTTCGTACTCGTGAGGAATAGTTAAAAAATCGTCGTGGCGATGTTTGGTATAATCACAGATAGATTTTTAAAAAATGGGTTTATTGAAAATAACCAATTGACTTATGGAAAAAGTTCAGCATATTCGTTCCATTGACAGTTTCATTCCGGGTCAGTGACGTGGATCCGAATTGTGCAGATAATTAAGGACTCGTCACGGCGTTGTTCGGTATAACGAACGACGTTCGGAATGATGTGCAAAAAAAATTGTCATTAGCAAATGAACCATCGACTTATGGAAAAAAAACCCTGTACATTCGTTCCATTGATATTTTTTTTCGCCGTCAGTGACGCGGAAACAAATTGCTCAGATAATTCTCTCGGTTTCACAATCTCGGCGCGATATACATACGTATCGCAGTAATGATAATAAAAGATTTCCACTCTTAATTGAAACATTACTTGCTGCACGCTGGTACAAGTAAATGTTACATTAAAGCTTCGCGGGAGTGAGGACGGTGAGCGACCATTAAGGGAGGCTGGCGGCGCTGGAAGCTGGTAGTGCATGACTGCACTTGCCTTCCCAGCAAGACGCGAAATTAATGTTACCGTGGATCTTAAATTGTAGACTCTCAGAATCTCATGCGGCCCATCCCATGCACCCAAGATTTTCAGGAAGGAAACGGTATGCCGTTGGAGAGTCTGCAACATCCACAGTCGAGAGGGAAATGGAAAAGAGTGGAAGGAGGAGCAGCGATAGAATCATGGAGCGAAAATGTAGTAGTCTCGAGATAGACTGTAACAGAGATAGAAAAAAAAAAGTAAAACAAACCAAGAGGGAGTGATACGAGAGATGTGCAGCATTTGCAGATTATAGCGGTACGGTTTCATTGCAAATAAATGCAGTCGAATTAATTTTACCTACCTCAAATTAATTGACTGCAATTATGACGATAGGCGAAGGATTCCAGTGGCGCGCTGGTCATCTCGTTCTTGGGTAGCGAGAACCCGAAATTCAGTGTTGCCAACGAGTTTTTCACGGAACGAATGCGAATGAAACGAAAGTTTGGAATTTTTTCCGACGCCAGGAGTTCGCGCGGTCAAGTCCAGTCGTCATGCGGCGGATAGATAGGTTCGGGAGGAAAAAATATCATCCGACGCAGCCGATAGCAACATCGGAGAATCCCGGGCTCCCACTTATATTCTTCTCTCGCTTTCTTCTTCGCTTTACTCCCAGGATGCTAGTAATGCGGCTAGTCTTTGTATCTTCGGACTCTCTTAAAAAGTTTCGGTCCCGCCTGAGTCGCAGGTTGCGGAAGTGGCGGGGAACAGGGACGAGGTAAACCCTCCGAGGATCATACCGGGCCACTCGGAACTTCGACTTGCCATGAGCCAACGCAAAAAGCCTTATCTCTTGTGACCTGGCTCGTTTTTTTTTTTTCGTGCTTCCTTTATTTTTAACGTTTTTCCCGTCGAAGTAGTTGGTGGGACGTTCGCCCGGCTGCGCGCCCACCCCCGAAGACCTCCTCTAATTCTTTCCTCTTCCGCGTTCGTACTATCCTTCTCTGTCTCAGCGCTCGGCCTGGGCCACTTTAACTCGGAAACTAATTACAGCCGAGGCGTAAGAGAGTTTTTGCACCTCCCGGGGTGGGACGTCTCGATGAATTCTCCATTTTTTTTTTCACCCTCCTCCCTCTTCAGCCGCGGCGACCTCGGCGTTTTCTTCTTCTTCCTTATACAGTTTGGAGACTCACTCGCCTCGTCACTCGATCCGTCCCCCTTTTCGCGAACCGTCCCCAAAATAAATGTTGCCGTCGTCATCGGCGGCGACCCAGTGCACATTTCTCAGGCCGAGGAAGAAGCGGTTATGCGCCGGTTCGGATCCACGCAGAAGTGTCGGTCTCACGAGTTTTACCGTAACTTTTCCTCGACAGTCGGTTCGTCGCTCGATACACCGGATTTAATACAGCAGCGCGGGCAGCGTTGCCCGTAAATTATTCGAACCTGACCGAAGACACGTAATTCGACGAGGAATCTTTTCGACATTGCGAAGCAACTTTGCGTCGCGCGACACCAGACCCGGATAGCCGGAGCGTGCATCCATAAATAAGGTGGCAGGCGAGAAACATTTTCTCGCGGAATGCGCCCCGTCGTCATGGCCACCTATTTTCTCATGTCGAAAGAGTGGAAGATTCGCGTTGAACACCCCGCCGCTAGAGAACGAGTTTTACATTGTGTACTGGAGCAACCGGTAGCTCGCCGATCTTCGTGTTCCGTTGGTGTTGTGACACTGCTAGTAGTAGAGGTTTAAAATTATGCGCCCGGCTTCCTCGCGGATAGCGTCCTGTTTCTTATCGCTTATGGATGACGAGTTCAGGGGAAGAGACTTTTGCATCCGGAGAATCTGATATCTTAAGACACTCAGGTAGAGGATGACAATTGGGAATGAAATTTAAGAAAACGTGCACGTGGGTTACTCATTTATTAAAATTTTTCACATAGCTTTCTTTGCGACAACGTTCGTTGATCGATTTTGGCTTCCTCATAAAGCTATTTTGATAAACGAGAAACATCTCATAAAATTGAAACGGTTTGATAAATTTTCGCCAAATTTGATAGCAAACATTGTACGAAATTGGTCCATTCCCGTATGCATTTTAAGCTTGATACGTCCGTGTTTATAAAGCCACTTAAATCTTGAATTTTCATTTTTTACGAAAACACAGCTTAGGTTTTATAATTTATAAGTTTTATGGTTTTATGTGCACCGTCATCCGTACATGCCAGCTTCGCAAGGAGTACTCCAGACTCAGCCGCGCGAAAACAACTGCCGTGTCGGCTTCCATTTTTGTGATACTCCAAGTAGTAAAGGCTTAAAATAATCCGCCCGGCTTCGTCGCAGGTAGCGTCGCGTTCCTTATCGCTTATGGGTGACCGGTGCAGTAGAAGGTTTGTCTTCTCCCGACACTTTCGCATGCGGAGAATCTAATGTCTTAATATACTCCCTTAGAGAATGACAATTGAAAATGAGAGTAAAAATAAAATAAAAATAGAGTAGTTTTGTGTTAGGATTTTATTAATAAGTTTTTCGTTTTTATGCGCACCTTTTTCCCTGTATGCCACCTTCGCCAGGAATACTCCAGAGTCAGCCTCGCGGGAACAACTGCCTTGTCACCGCTACCATTTTTGTTTACCCTACACCTCAACGCTTGCCATTTCTCACTTGCTCCTATGTCTATGTACGCGGAGGTAACCCCGATGCTTCCTGGTGCTTGGCCCCGATGCGGCCACGTCCGGCAGCTAAAGTTGTTTTGCATACAAACATCCCTTTTACCGTGTACACACATATATCTATATATTTCAATGTACATCCACTTTCGTGACTCGAAACCCAAATATCAACCAGATGCTGGACTGTGTCCGGATAGGACCAGTGCTCGAAGGTTTCCCTCTTACTCGGTGTGGAAAGTTGAAAGTTTTGCATCTTCAACTATAAGATAGATAGACAGATAGATAGATAGGTTCGTTTATTGAGAGTGCACGTAGAATGTCTACGGCTCTTGATGGATCGGATAAAAAAAATTTCAACGCCAGTAGCGAATAACTTCGCGAATAGTTTCCCTCCATGGTAACTTTAGACTTCAGATTATTTTCAGATTTTTATATCGCAAAAAGATATATCGAGTTTTTCCAGTCACACGCCAGAGTGTCGCGCAGTGCTATTTTATTTCCCAATATATTTTTCTCTCCCTTTATTTTTTCGCTTGTTATTTTTTTATGCGGCCAATAGAAAAAGCTTCCGGGTGTGCACGCGTGGCTATTGTGTCTGTGGTAAATTCCACCGAGACTCACAGCGTTACTGACACGGTGCCAATACCGTTTGCCATTGATGCTACTGGTACCTCACACGCTTGACGTTTTTGTTTGCGATCCGTTGCTCCCTATGTGTTTTATCTAGCGTGTTTGCCCGTTCGATGACTGTTATCTCCTCGTGTATACACTTCCGGTATTCATACATGCGCCCAGCCTCCATTCTCGCACACATCCCGTGGAATACGAAATGCAACGAAAAAAATACCGGACCTGACTAAACGAAAGGGTTTAATACTAGCCACCTGCTTCCGGTTTCGTGTTTAGCGAAACAAAACAGATTCATATCCTGTTTTTTTCGCAGGATAATATTCTACTTCTGTATTATATATTTCTATATACTAATTATACATTTTTTCATCTACTTAAATACATACATTGATAAAAAGATCGTTCTTATATAGGTTGGTTGGTACTTTTGTTAGAATGGGCAATTTGAAGGTATTAAGCGAAGAGTATCAACGTTGGGCGATATAACTGATGAAGTAAACTCTCGAGTTCGCGATGCGAGGGGGGATCTCTCACGTAGAACTGATTACTTCCGATTGAACGGAACTGAATTAAACCAATCCCAGGAAAGAGGATTTAAATAATTAAAATAAACCAGTCGGGGTCTACCGACGGGACTTCGGGCCGCCGTTATTGCGCTTACGAAAGCACGGGGTTTCCAGCATTACGCTGTGCCACTCGAGATTGCAAACGAGAGATGCTCAGCCGAGAATCTTTTCCGATTCAAGGAATAATTTCAGAGTGCTCTTAGTTATCTTCCTTATTGATCTAATTCAATAAATCATCATCACTCATTAGAAAATGCAATTTACCGACAGCCACAGCTGCGCGTTTGTAATAATCGTGTTCACGATGAATGCGAAAACTAATTACGATTTTTCGTCACTCATCGAATACATCGTCTTCCCGATTAATCTAATTTATTAAATAATCATCACTCATTAGAAAATTCAATTTAACGACGATTGCAAGTGCGCGCTTATAATAATCGCGTTCACAGCGAATATGAAAATTAAAAGACGCCTCGTCGTCACTCACAGAATATAGATTACTGCTTGCTACGAAAACTCGTGTAAAACTGTTAAGACGTCGAGCCAATTTCCTTTTTAGAAAATTGAATAATAAATCGAAGCCCCTAGGAAATGAAACTTCTGATCCAGATGTACGTACATCCTGGATTACATCCTAGCGGATACGAAGTGAGCTTAAAGTTGTACAATTATTCTGTTATCTTTGAACCATCCACAAAGTGTATCTGGATTATCTCCGCGCTCTCCTGCCTCGCACTATTCAGGTATTTTCCAGAGATCATTTATTATCCCCAAGTGGCTTCTTGCAGTTGCTTTGTCGAGCGAAAATAAAATGAATGTATTCTCTCTGTGTGTAAAAAAAAAAAAAAACCCCGACGCCACCTCTTCGAGTTCACCGGTGTTATCCCGATTTTTTGTGAACTTGGTTCGATGACGAAGGTGGTGAACGTGATGGTGTGGCGCGATAGCCAAACCTACCTTAGCTATATGACGATCTTCCTCCAGTTCTTGAGGTTCCCTCTCTTGTCTCCAGAAACAGCAGCGTCTTTTCGACAGAGCTCCGTCGACATCCGCGAAAGAAAAGTTTTAAGCTCAAGGATTATAATAATGAAGAGCCGATAAAAAAAGAATCTGCTAATAAATTGTCGTCTTGGCTTGGCCAAGTTGGTCGACGGTGTCGAAAGGACGAAGGGGAAGACCGAGGGGGCGAAAAAGTAGCGAATGGTAAGTAAAAAAGAAAATAGGTTCTCGCGATATGAAAGACGAGGAAAGAGGAAGAAAAAAAATGTAGAACGGGGATGAAACAAGAGGGTTCTAAGAACTCCCGAGAAAGCTCCGTCGTACGAGAGGAGAAACAAAGGCTGTATTCTTTAATTTCAAAACCTCGAAAAGTGCCACGTCTCTCTGTGACACGTAATTATTCCTCTCTGTGTTGTTTTCCATAAAGCAACGGGGGTGCCCGGTTCTCGATGATATTGCAGCTCTTGGAGTGCCACGTCGTGCACGAACTTTCTTCTCAGAAATAATCCAGGTGGGATTTAACCGTCAGCACGGCTACGTGAATGCGCCAGTTGCCTGAAAGACGTCACTTCCGGTCGAAAAATGAGATTTTCTACTCGGAAGTGATGTCTTTCCGCCGTGACGACACTTTCGGTCCAAAAATGAGATTTTCAAACCGGAAGCGATGTATTTTCGCCATGACGTCACTCTAGGTCCAAAAATGAGATTTTCAAACAGGAAATGACGTATTTCCGGTAGATTCCGAAGAAAAATATATATTTTTTTAAATTCGTTCCTTCCCACCGTCTCGGTTCCGTCCTACAATTCGGTGCTAATCCGCGTCAGCGTGGGTAACGCGAGTGTCGAACAAAAAACGAGAAAGTCATTCGGCGAACTGTGAATCCCGTCGGTGGGCTGTCACCAGGAATATCCCGGAGAGCGGGTCATTCTTCTTCGAACTGTGAAAGACGGTGCTCGATATTTTTTTCCAGAGTTCCGTGGCATCGGAAACGTAACGGGCTGCACTCTGGCAGAGCTTCGGGTCCGGGGGGGTCTTTATCTTCAGCGTATGCTGTCACTACGGCGAACCGGAAAAGGAAGGATCATGAGACGGACGTTAAGGCGGATCATTGTTCGCGAAGGTTAGCGGAGAACTGGGGCGGGACAGGGGAAGGAAAGAAACCACAGCCGGAAGGGTCTTGGCCTGGGCGATGGCCGGACTTTACTGATATCGAACTTTATTCTCGTCGTCGCTGATGGATCGAACCGATCGGCTCGCCTCCCGAAGGCCCGATAATTTCCGTGATCGGTCTCCATAGTACACTCCACGAAATGGTCTGCATTGGGGGAAAAAAGTAAATTAATTGGATGAAATTTCACCGTCGAATCTCCAGGGATGGTCGAAGATATGTTTCAGCAGGTTTCAGCCTTAACGCCACGATTACCAGATCGGAAATAGGATATCGAACGGCCATTCGAGTCGAACCCTTTTATCATCGGCTTTGGAATTCGTGCAATTCGTGCGACGTGTTAATGTCGGTACCATTCTCTGTATTGATCGAGTCAGAATTTCGGGAGAATCCTGCATTCTATCGTCCGACTACGGTATTCCTTCGCAGGACGGATAACCGGACAGGATTCCGTCAATATACCGAAAGTCTATCCATCTCAATACCAGGAATAGTCGATTTACAGCCCTCACGACCATTTGCGCTCACACGAGGACGCGCTCGCTGCACGGGATGAAACCATAGTTGCGTACGCCCAACCCTCCAACTGGCACATGCACAACCGTTTACCCACTCCCGTGTAGTGGCAGCAGCCATGCGATCGCGTGTGTCTCCGTATACCCCTTTACCGCCACGTATGCGCGGTTCTACCAGAGATCCTCGGTCATATTATGAATGTATATACGTATATACGCTGCACAGGCTCCGGTCAAGGGGATCATCTTCGTTGATCTGTATCCGTGTATCTGCGTATGCGTATGCGCGAGTCATCGACTATCCGGGTATTCAGCCGACAGTGGCCGATAATACCACACCATTCCGAAGCTGGTTGAACCGTGGCGTACATAGGGTATCCTATCAGATCCCGGTCTTACTATATTGCGCTACGCAGAGCACCGTGGTAATCGGTATGGATGGAAGAATGTAACTATATTTTCTTTCTCTTTCGAACCGAGCGCATTTAGTTTCCATTGCAAGGTAGTAAAGCAGAAAATACAACATTTCACTGGTGTTCATTGACCACGCATCACAGGTTTATTCCGGTGTGATGGCTTACTTCCAGTTGGGGAAGTGTATTCCCGGTTCGGAAGTGTATTCTATTACCATACGTCCACACTACACTGGCCCCGGTTACTGAAGACTGGTTGATTTGTGGCGTACATCGGTTATCCCACCGGATCCCAGACATCTCACATTGCGCGACGCACAATATGAGATCCCCGATTTTTATCATTCAAACCGAGTGCTTGTACTTGCATTGCAACGCGGTAGAGCAAAAAATGCGACAACTGACTGGCGTTTGTCGACCGCGCACCACAGGTTTGTTCGGGTGTGATTTCCTCGTGACTTCCAGTCAGCGAAGTGTATTCTAATACTACACAACGCGACACTACACTTGCCCTATTACCCTTGAACATATACAGACTGCACGTAAATGTGACTTGGCAACGAGGGACCAATCTGCGAATCGATCCACCTAACTTCCGGAAGCACGTCTTGGCTCATACTTGGCACGTACACCCACTCTCGTGGGGCATCAACGACGAGTGGAGGCGCGCGTACGTGTATGCATAATACAATACCTAGACTGTACACTGTAAAGTCTAGTCACTGCAGTGTATGTACTATTGGCGTGTATATATGTGTGTTCCACCAGATACGACAGCGCCTGAGTAGATATGTACCCGGGCTTGTCCGACTGAATAAATTAGGTACGTCCGAGAGTGTAATGTTGGGAATCCGTGTGGGAGACGGAAACTTCCTCCTACCCGGACACTGCAAACTCCGGGAATGACCTGATTGGTTAATTAGACGAACCTGACCGAGACTCGTGCCACAAACTCGCCACGCGTGTATGTCACCGTCACAGTCGTTAAGTCTAGAATATAATTTACCAAGATCCAGCTACGTAGTTTCCAGCTGGATCTTGTTCTTGCCACGGACGGCGGACATGTAAAGTACGGTCGGCCCGTAACCGCACACCGGTCGGTTTACGTGGCGTATCCCTAAGCGTAAGTCTCGGCTATGGACAAGAAAACGAACAAATCCAACAAACAAAGCAACCTCCACACAGACGCAAAAAGATATATACAAAAGTAACAGCTTCATCGGACTTGTAAAGAGTTCAAGGTAGTTCATTTATTAGAACTCGGCCATGATAAGAAACAGAAAGAGCCGTGCAACTCGAAAATCCTGAAGAGCCCTTTTACTCGCACAAGCGTACAGCGCATTCAAACTACAAAGGCGCACTGAGTGCATGTAACTCGGTAAAAGTCTCGTTCTGCGAACCTAAAAAAAAGAACCCGTCTCGACTCTCGTCCTCCCGGTGGGAAAAGCGTGTGTACGAGAAAAACAAGGAAAAAAGGAAAGGGTGCGAGAAAAAGTGTTATTATACCGACGTGATGTGGCGAAGAAAGCCCGAGTCATCCGGGTTCCATTGATGTTGAAGAAAGAAGAAATGAGCTTGGTCGCCTCATGCACGGAACTCTCAGCTCCCTGGAGGGTTTTTAAGGTCGGGATTTAATCGTCGGTGTAAACGGTAGGTCACTGCGCGGATTAACGCCGGACTGCACGGGGTCGATGTGCCACGTTTCTGGTGTGTTTCCAACGCCGCTCGAACCTCATGAAGACTCACAGCGCGGATAGTCCGATGGGGGCTTAACGAACCGCGGAAACGCTTCGGTCCCGAGCCACTCGTCAAATCCGTTCTCTGATTTGTTCTATCCCGCTTCCGCCGTTCCGCAACTCGTAATCTCGTTGAGCTACGGTTATCGACGATTCGATGACGTCCGATCGAATGTGAGCGATAAAGAAGAGAACGAAATATCTCGCTGCAGCGGAGATACACGAAGGCCGGCAGCAGAAATTGACGTTATTGGAAACTTCGTGAGATCCCGCTACTGCGACTGCTCTCATCCCGGAGTCTTCTCTGCGATTGCCGTTGTGACGTCCATTCTAGGAAACCCTCGTTTCCAACACCGCGCACCTGGCTTTCTGAGCTTTTTCACGAATCACCTGTATTCTATGCCGGTAAGCTGGTGACGAAGCCGTCACCACTGCCGAAGCGTCGGACGGATTGAGGAAATCGTTCCAGTTATTCTTTTCGAAGGGGTTTCAACATTGATCGATATGCTACGGTGAGTTTATCGGGATATTAAGCGGATTGCGCCCGAAGGATGAACTGGAATCCATAAATGAAGATTAGAATGGAGGAATGGCGATGCGAAACGATCGGGATAGCAGTAAATTGCGTTTATACCGAACCGGCGACTGCGAGCAGACGATAGCACTGTGCATCGGGATACAATCGTTCCGTAGTCAACGCAATTTTGAGTGATACAACCGTCGTTCGATCGGCTAAGAGGTAATAATGCTCAACGAAGAGGCAATAATACGCAGATAACGGATTCCCTTGGTCTGAAGGGAGTGCGAATTTCTCGCGAAGCAAACCCTAAATACATAGAATTCACCGTATTACACAATGCCATATATATAGCAGATAGACGGATGGGGAAGTTCGGTTCGGATTATCTTGTTCTAAGGGATTGCAGTACAAAAATCAACAATCACCCGCAGAATTTCGTCCACACAATGAAGACACTGAACAACAATAAAATTACTTTGGCTAGAAATCGCATTGCATTGTTGTTGATGTAACACTAGACATTTTTCTATGGAATTTCTAGCCGATATTAAAGTAGTGACAAAGTGTCCCACTACGTGCATACAGCACGTTTTCATTATTCCTCTCGCACGCTTTCGCACCGGGTTCGCCAGGAAGCGCGAAAACGTGTGGAACGACGGGGTGACACTGCGGCTGCACAAGAAAGAGACCAACCGCAGTGGGACGGAGAATCCCCGAGATTCGTGCTTCAGGGGTACAACGAGCGGCAGCCGCGGACACTACATCTCCCGTCCAATTTCGATGTACACGACTCGAGCGGTGTTCGCGGGGGCTCGGCACGAGCTACCGGAGGCATGCCGCAGTTTACCGGGCGATGGATTCTCTGGTTCCAGTACATGGCTATCCTGCACTACACCATACCACTACACTATCCGGCGCTTAACGATACTTACACGATACCCCGGCCTAACGATGCCGCCGGACAATCCGGTACTTAAAGACACTATACCGCACGAGCTCCTCTAGGTTTTGCCAGTGAAAACTAAATAGCTACTTTCGTTTTGGCACACGAAACAAAAAAAAATGTTATTATTTTTTTTTAATTTTTTTAGAATTTTTTCTTTACTGAAATCGGTTGGTAAATATGCCACTTGAAAACAATGGCGGAGGTTTTAGTTCGATATCTCGAAATGTTTTGAAAAAAAGTGCCGTTTCGCAAAATTTAACATAGGATTCCCTATGCTGGAAATGGTGAATTTTTAAAATTCCGAAAAAAATACAAGTCGCCAGTGTTTTGAGCCGGAAATAGGCCACTTGAAGCCAATGGAGGTGATAAAAAAACGATATCTCGAAAAAAAAAATTTAGTCATTTTGAAAGTGGAAAAATGAGAAGGGGTAACCCCTACAATTTTTCGACAAAAATGGTATTTTTACAAAAAAATTTTTTAGAATTTTTTCGTTAATGAAATCGGTTGGTAAATATGCCACTTGAAAACAATGGCGGAGGTTTTAATTCGATATCTCGAAATTTTTTGAAAAAAAGTGCCGTTTCGCAAAATTTAACATAGGATTCCCTATGCTGGAAATGGTGAATTTTTAAAATTCCGAAAAAAATACAAGTCGCCAGTGTTTTGAGCCGGAAATAGGCCACTTGAAGCCAATGGAGGTGATAAAAAAACGATATCTCGAAAAAAAAAATTTAGTCATTTTGAAAGTGGAAAAATGAGAAGGGGTAACCCTTACAATTTTTCGACAAAAATGGTATTTTAACAAAAAAATTTTTTTGAATTTTTTCGTTCACGAAATCGGTTGGTAAATATGCCACTTGAAAACAATGGCGGAGGTTTTAGTTCGATATCTCGAAATTTTTTGAAAAAAAGTGTTGTTTCGCGCACACACACACACACATACACTCCGAACACGTTTTGATTAAAATCTCGAAATTTTTCTTTTTCCCCATTACAAAGCTTCCTCTATGAGGAAGCAAAAACCGCCAGATGTTTCGTCTGGCTAATTACCGCCGATGTTCGTCGCGTTCGTGTCGGACACCGGCTCGACGAGACCCAGCACCGGGATATCATTCGCAGATCGATCAATCCTATACTCCGCGTATAACGGCCCTCCACTAGCCTGGCCAAAACGCAGGGCTCGTAGCGTATCATTCGCGTATAGCAAATCGATCGGCTGGCTGGTACTTACGTATGCGAAACTGCAACAGAACACGCACGCACCGCGGAACGTTAATGACTCGCCCATCGAGGAGGATTTAGATTGATCGATCAACGGCAATTCTGTGGTCCATTAATTCGATGGGTATCGTCCGGCGGTGAAGTGACTGGTGGATATATGCATCTCACGCACCTATTCACTTTCAACGAGACTCGATGTCTCTCCGAAACACTTCCAATATCAGCGATGTTCCATGATGACGCGATAGTCTCGTTCGAACTGTATGCACGCGAAGGCCGAAAGCACACGTGCTGAAATTATTGAAGAGGATTTCGTCGTTCGCGTCGTTACGCCGCTTCCATACCGGCCGCACCTTGGTTCTATGGAGAGAAGGCGATCAGGCTGATGATCTTATCCGAATGATATAGCGTGTAACCCGCGCATGGAAGCTTAGCAGCCTTCACGGTGTAATGGCTATGTTAGCTTCGTTGTCGCTGAGCTTACGCATAAATTCTCAATGGTGTTGGGGGGGGATCGTCTCGTGTTGACACGCCGCGGGGGAAGCCATGCATTCCTGCACAGATTATTCACGCGGCTCTTCCACCGATACAACCCACACCGAACGTCGTTTGTCACCCGTCAAATTTAGATCAGTGACGAATATTCAACGGTCGCTATTAACACGGGATCGATAACTTTGAATCAGTCGAATAATTATCGTGTCATCGGAAGGATCTATCAATTTAGCGAGGGGTATTCATCACACGTCATGGCGTTCCACATTTTCCTCCTGGGGGGGTTCGTTCAGCATCGTGAAGAGGCGACTTTGTCACCAAGAGGCTAAACTACATTCCATGAACGGCTGAAATATCCCAAACGAACATATGAATAGCAGAGTTTGTGTCAAGCGTGATTCGGCGACCCGACGATTATATGGAAAAGCGTTGCAAACGAGGTGTCGATGGATGGAACGAGCACGAGCAAAAGGGAACGGAGCGAGCTTCAGCAAACCTTACAAACCCTACTTACTCATCATCGTTGCCCGGGCTTAAGTTGAAACGGATCTATCAATTCAGCGTCCGAACAGCATTCGTTACATGCGCCGGTATTTCACATTTTTCTCCCGGTGTGTTCGTGCAGCATCGCGAAGAGGTAACTTTGTCACCGAGAGCTCCTCCAGTACTTTCCATGAGCGGCTGAAATCACCGGAACGGAAATTGGAATAGCAAAAGTTGTGTATCAAGCGTGATTCGGCGACCGGAAGATTAAATGAAAATGCGTTGCAAACAAGGTGTCGAAGGCAGAAACGAATGCGAACGAGCAGTGGGACGGGACGAGCTTCTGCAAAGTTTACAAATCCTACTTGCTCAACATCTTCGTCCGGGCATAAGTTGGAAACGATCCATCAATTCGGCGTCCGAACGGTATTCGTTACCGGCCACGGTGTTTCGCATGTTTTCCGAGGGTCTTCGCGCAGCATCGTGAGCAGGCAACTTTGTCGCTAAGAGCTCCCCAAGTGCGTTCCACGAACGGCTGAAATGTTCCGAACGGGAATTTGAATAGCAGAAGTTGTGTGTCAAGCGTGATTCGGCGACCGGACGATTAAATGAAAATGCGTTGCAAACAAGGTGTTGACGTCGGGAACGAGTGCGAACGAGCAAGGGGACGGACCGAGCTTCCGCAAAGTTTACGAATCCTACTTCCTCAACATCTTTGCCCGCGCTTTAAGTTGGAACGTCGGTAACATTGTTCACAATAAGAATCCGTGAGCTTGGCGGTGAATCCCAGCCCCGACGGTTAGGCACGGTCCTCCCCTCGCCCGCCCGACAGAAGTTGTAATCCGTCTCGAGAACGACGACAATTCAGGGGTTGCGCTGCGGCAACTTTCTCGCTGAACTTCCGGCTGCCAGAACTGTGCATGCTAGGCGAAGGGTGAAAAGGAAGCGAGGGAGAGACGAAGCCGGAAGGGAGTTACTTAGAATGGCCACGGGCTTTTGTCTCCGTTCGCGAAACCCGCGTCCACCCTGTGGCGGTGGAACCAGCGAGACTACGAAAGTACTTTTGGCACGTTCGCACGCGAGCTGTCGTTGTGGAACGTAATTGCGGGAACGAGATTGGGGATGAGTTCAGGTGAGTAAGCAGAGAATCAAATAGTGGAGCGGAGCAGTGTCCCTGCAGGCTGTTTAGAAATTTCCATCCTTCCGGTTGGGCGGTGAAGGAATGCGGTTAAAATCATTAACGGGTTTGCGGCAAGTCGAAGTGGAGACGAAATTTCAGCCCCGGTTCGTCGGTCAATTTCGACAGAACCAATCAAATTCTTTTCCTCGTTCGTCGCTAAGTCGATCATCCGTTCGTTATCCGATTGCCGTATCGAGCTTTTCCGGTTTACCTTGCCGCACACGGAACACAAAGGCGGTGGATTTCAACGATCCCCTGAATATTCGAAGTTGTCCCCGGAATCTTAAAATCCACACGATTCTAGTACAGTGCTGCGCGCTGATGTTATTTGAATCTGTCGAAATTGTTATTTCAATAGCAAACTCGATTGTCTTCCATTGATTTATTTCGAAGTCGAAACATGATATTTATATTTGCCGAAGGCCCTCGCGATTGATATTGCCTTTTTATCAAAACAAACACGTATCAATCTCGAATAAATATCTTACGCGTGGAAGCGGGACGGTCTCGTCTGCGCAGGGGGATAATGGAAGGGGCTGCGAGACCCTTTCCGAGATTATTACTGCTTCGGAGAGCAGCGCGCGAGACTCCGAGCGGGCGGAAAGAATTCCCTCTATTTTTCGTTCGCTCCCTCCACTTGTGTCTAGTATTCCGTCTGCCGCAGCCGTGTGGAGTGCCACAACCGCTGGCCGGTCAATTTTTGCACGACGGTGCTTTGAGAAATTCCCCGAATGCGGGACTCCTCGGGACCATTAGATCATGGCTTGTCGGGTGAAACGTCTAAAAGTAATTCTCGGAAAAGGTTCTCCGAGGCGTACAAAGAAAAAAATATTTGTACATTTAACAAACTTTTTTCTCCAAAAACGTCCTCAGCTCTTCTCTCGTTAATCTTAAAAAAAAAATCTAAAATAAAGACTTTTTTTCTACTGAAATTGACAAGAAATGAATTGTATGGAAAATTTTGGACAAGAGACATGATCTATTTTACCGTGTACACAGAAAACTGTACGTAAACGCCAGTCGCACAGGCAACCTAAATTAAACGAGAATAGGTCGTATCATCGTGGCGATATTGACGCGAAAGAAGAAATCGTCTGAAACTTGTCCCTCGCTATCACCTCATTCCGCGGCGATGAGCCTCGAGCGAGTCTCGTGCCGCGCGCAGACTGACGGCTATACCGGCATCGGATTAATTGGACGCACGCTCGCGCACACACACCTACGGTGCCTCCAAGTACAATACGTTGGCTCGGTGCGCGTCGCGAGCCCGGGTCTCGTCGGTTCAAACTCTGTCTCTATTTCTCGCGACCTCTTCCCTATTTCGCGTATGTGGAAAGCGATACACTATAGACGGAAACGAGGGTATGCGGCGGCGGTGGCGACGTCATGTCCCTGTGGCTGCCGGCGTATCATAGCCAGCGCCAGCACTCCGTGCACCATCCGTAGCAGCATCCACCGTGCTCCATTCTGTTTTCCACGTCGCCGGGAAAATCAATATCGGAGGGGTTGCACAGCGCCTCTCGGGGGCCGCTCGCCGAAGACGAATCTCAGTGCCACGAAAATACGTGAAGCGAAAACCCCCACTGGACGACAGTAGCGCGCGCGCCCTGCCACACGCTTCAGGAGGGTGAGGGGAGAGAAGGAACGAGTGTTCGTATAACTAGAGCCGTCGAGGATCGGCAAAATCGGCGGTGATTATTGTCGAAATTTTTGTTGTTGCCGTTTTCACTGTCGTTCGAGACTGTCCGGGTTTGATTCGTGCGGTTCGTGTGTGCGCGCCGATCTTCCACCTCGGGAGCGAAAGAGGGTCGTTGAAGCGGGAGGACTACAACGCGGTGGCCAACCCTCCCTCCTGGTCCTGTGTATCGCGCCAGTAAGATCAGCACCGGCGTGACACGCCGCTGCTGGACTGCTTTCTCTCCTCTCACCTCGCGAAACGAGATCGCCATTTTGAAAGATCACAGCGTCCTCTGTCGCTAAATCCGACCGCCTAACACGTGCTCGACCATTCAGGATCGGGAGGCCGAATTTTTTTGAGCATCGAGCGCTTATTGGTCGGTCTGTTGGGCCGAAAGGGTTGACGTCGGTCGTCTCAGATATAATTCGTCTGCCACTCCAATACCGTTTATGCGATTTTTTGAATAATTAAATCATGCTCTCAATAATCGAAAAACTCAATCGTACTCTATTCGTAATATTAATAAATTACACTGTTAAAACACTCTGGATGGACGCAGTCGTGGAGGTTGAGTGCAGAGGATCAGCGGAAATATAGATTTAAAGACAATTTAGGAACCGTAGGCCTCATTTTTTAAGCAGCGAGCGCATGTTGGTTAGTCCGTTGGGCCGAAAGGATTGAGGTTGGTCCCCTGAGATAGAATTCATCTACCACTCCAATACCGTTTATACGATTTTTTTTTAAATAATTGAATCACGCGCTCGTTGATTGAAAAATTCGATGGTACTCTATTCATAATATTAATAAATTATACCATTAGAACCCTCCGGATGGACGCTGTAGTAAAGGTTGAGTGCGGAGGATTAGTGGAAATACAGATTTAATAGTACAATTTGATATTCGTAATAGCGAAAGGATTTAACATTCGACACACCGCGAAATAATGATTTAACATGGAGCCGGATAATTTTCGGCATTTACGCCCGACACCAGACTTAATCGGGGATGGACGAGGGATTTGTAGCATTTGAAATTCGATACCTCCAATTTATTCCCACATAAATTCTGTTTTTGCGGAGGGGTGCTCCATTTAGTTCACCTCGAAGGTACATACACAACGTACCGGGATGTTATATCGCGATATTGTACAACGGCTCGGGACATGTGCCCCTCCCCATACGCTGCGTTCGAGGTAGATATATCGAGAGTAAAAGCAAGCAAGCGTATGCTAAATATTTGAACAATGAAAATCCCAATTTATGCAAATCTCGTTGCTCGCTTCGTTGCAAAAATCGTTTTATAATTGTGACGACCCTTTATCCATCTCTATAGCATTATTTTTCATCACGTTGACAGCGAACAGAGCGCCACGATGCGAAATAATAATAACTACCCCTCGGGACATTAAAAATATCGAAGAGCGAGCGGTGCACGAATTTTGTATTTCTCCTGGGGAAATATCACTTTTTCAAATGTTCGCTGCATCTTTCGTCGTGTAATTACGAAAATGCAGTGTTGCTCGTATTAAACTCAGTCACATCTCGTACGAAAAAAAATCGTCTGTAGGTAGTGTAGGACGGACATATGTGTATGAACTTTAATAACAATTTCCGGTCTTTTCAGGAGTCTCGATATGGAGCAGAGGCAAAGAGTACAGTTGATAACACGGAAATACGCCAGTTACGGTTTTTAAATAAAAATTTTCGACCGAAAGCGACCTTATACCGAAAATACGTCACTTGCAAATCTCATTTTTCGGCCGGAAGTGACATCGTTACCGGAAATACGTCACTTCCGGTGTGAAAATCAATTTTTTTTTAACAGTAAGTGACACAATAAATGAAACCAATTTATAGAAATCTCGTTGCTCGCTCCGTTGTAAACATCTTTTTACAACTGTAACGACCCTTTATCTATCTCTGTAACGTTATTTCCCATCACGTCGACAGCGAGCAGAGCGCCGCGACGCGAAATAATAATAACTACCCCTCGGGACATTAAAAAAAAAAAATCGCATCGCGAGCGGTGGTCGAATGTTGTCATTCGCCTCTGGAGATACCAAATTTTTTATGTTGGTTGCATTGTTTATCGTGTCGTTGCGGGAATTGCAGTCGTGGCTCGTATTCGTCGCTGTTACATCTTGTACGAAAAAAAAAATTCGTGCGGAAGAGGAGCCGGCGGGTGCGCGACCTGCCTGGCTCAGAGAGGGCATTGTAGAATGTATATATGTATGTCTATACACTTCCGTAATAATTGCCGGTGATTTCGAGAGCCGAGAGTCTCGATACGGAGCGGAGGCAAAGAGTGCAGTGGATAAAACGGACTCTGAGACGACGGCACACGTACGAGTGGTCAAAGCTTTGAGTCCGTGGGCGCGCCTCAAAGTGTGCCACCAGCAGGATACCCTCACCATCCCGAATCTTCCCCGGTTCTGTGACCGAGTAGGAACCCGAGCGATTTCTAATGAGTCGGCCGGCCGAGGCACAATTCGCCGCTGCAGCTGTGCGACTCTTTGCATTCCCTTTAATCTCGGAGCTTTCGTCGATTCTTCAAATCTACGTTTTTTTCCTCTCGTAAAAAAAAAAAAAAAAAATCATATCCAACCAGAGACCAACGACGGTTCTCTGCGCGCGCCGCTATCGACGAACAATGTTCTTTTTCCACGAAAAAAAAAAATTAACGATTTTACTACAGCACCCTCACGGATTCGATATGAGATCGGGGAATGATTGAACGTTCCGCGAATATGTGCACTCCGCCCCGCGCTGTAACGAAGCTGTTTCGAATACGAGGATCTCGTTGTAGTCGTGCGAGCGAATCCGCGGCCCGTTATACGAACGTAATATTTCGGTGGCTCCCGCGGGAGCGGAATGATCGATGCGACTGACAGAATCGACACGTCGACGAAATTCTCATCGTCGCGAAACTTCTGTCATTGGCTCGGCACTAATTCATAACGCGCGAAGTCGGGCAGCATCGCGGACAGGAGTGCGCCACTTTGTCACATTGAAGTCTCTTGACGCGGCTCTGTCACGCTGGTAAACAATGGCTCTCGAAATATTAATTATTATTCGTGCACACTTAAAACAAATGGAGTGACGACGACAATTTTTTATTTTTTAATCTCGCGACGCGACTTTTGGGAGGAGATAATGAACGAGTGTCACTCAAGATTGAAAATGGGAGTGGGAAAAGAGGGTATTTTTGTTTAGACGGAATGCGTGGCGATAAAGAATAAAAAAAACCAGGTCAGATATGCGGAAGCCTAGTTTGTGTACAATGCGCGATATGAATACTGCACGCGTAGTTTTGTGCCGGGTACGGTTACGCAAGCGGGGTGTGCTTGAGCGTTAGCTTGCGGGTCTATGACTTGCGAGCGAACATGTGTAACGAGTCGAAAGGGAAAAAAAAAAGAAGAAAAAACCGAGCAGGTCGGTCTGCGCATTCTCGGAGAACCCATAAATAAAGAAGTACGCTCTCGGTGTGTGTGTGTACGCTGGAACGTTTATGTTCCCACGCGCATATACTGTCTGGTTTTAGTGTAACGAGCCCCTTCATACAAAGAGCATGGAAAGTGAGAGAGTGAGAGAGAGAAGGGAGAAAATAAAGAAAACCGCGACGCAAACTACCTTGGGGTTTCGCAAAGCGCTGCCATTGAGACCATCTCACCATTTCGTCTGTTTATCATCGCAGGTTTCAGCGCCCTCCGTTACCCGTGATCGTAGAAGAGCCGTTGATGCTCGTTTCCTATTTTGCGAGAATACAGGTAACTGGCAAATTGGTCTGGCTCGCTGTGGACTATGCAATTTTAAAGTCGGAAATACGTCACTTCCGGTGTCAAAATCTAATTCTACGTGCAGAAGTGACGTCACATCGGTAATATGTCACCTCCGGTTTGAAAATCTAATTTTTCGAACGGGCGTGACGTCATCCAAGAAATACGTCACTTCCGGATTCAAAATCTCATTTTTTTACCGGAAGTGACGCCATATCGAAAATACGTCAATTCCGTTTTGGAAATCTCATTCTTCGATCGGAAGTGACGCCGTCACAACCGGAAGTGACGTATTTCAACGTTTGGTTGAAGCGCGATGACACTGTTGGTCATTAAACTGTGTTCGTAAAAGGTTAGAAAACGCCGCTAAATTGCGGGTTCGTAGGGCTCGAGCTTCGTTAACCCTGAGCATGCACGCAAGTAGGCAACGTTTAATCGTGCGCGATTCGCGAAGTTCGATCTTATCGGCACTGCTCTTTCGCTCCGGCGTGTACTTTTTTTCTCCCGTCTTTTTTTTTTTCATTCGACGCTTTCCGAACGGTGTGCAGAAAAAGAGACGATAAAATAATATACCAGCATTTTCTCTCTCGACTCTGCGACGAAAATTAAGGAAACTCACGCGAGCCTCAGTGGGCTCGTGCTTATACCCTACCGCGTTTTTATTACACGTATTATGACCTGCACGTTAGTCGAGCCCGAGACAGAGGGGCGATTTATCGCGCTTGCGCTAAAACCCCCACCTGTGGAAAATAGTGTGGGAAAACTAAGATCGAGATTGTGCCTCATCCCTCGTGAAAGTGGGGAAACTGTTCGGAATCACGCGACGATCGAAGCCTCGTCGTGTCTTAAAGAGTAACTTCGGGCAGCCGTAATAGGATGAGTTAATTCATATAATCGAGTTGGCTTTGCGAACTGAAGTATAAAATGAATCTTCAAAAAATATGTATCAATTTCGTGCTTAACCGTGCGCATGCGTGCGATCGATCCAAGGGTTTTTCCATCGTTGGTAAATACACACGGTGAGGTTACGCTAGACCGATCGCATTTTCATTGTTACCTTCATTTTACTCTCGTGTGTCTGCGGTTCGCAACCGCAAGATAAAAATAAAGTCGGTGGTCCTCCAAGCGTGCGGATGAAAAATGCAACCGCATCCCACTTAGGCGCTGCGGCCCGGCGAATTTCTCACCGCTGACCCAGCAACCAGACGAATCACTGACTGACGAGCTCCCCATTATTTTCCAACCAGTTTCGGGTGAGAAAAGAAGGGTGACGCATTTCTCTGCGGTGTTCCGTACACGTAGAACCGCCCATACAAACCGCACTCGCACACTCGCATCACCAGCAGCTTTATGCTTATTTCCGTCGTCCTGATTCCCTCGTGTCCAACTCGTCGGTTGCCCTCGTAAGTTTTAAGTGTGTCCGCTCCTCGTCGTGTTTTGCGAGGTCCATTCGTAAATATTTCAACCAACCGATGCACTTTTCGTTCTCCTCTAAATTTCCCTTTTCCTCTACGTTTTCGGCTTTCATTAAAAGTTCTGTTATTCCGACACGGCAACGTGACATGACACAATTGCACATTTTCGTGTCGAGTGTACGCACCGGATGACGTATCGCAATAACAGCCCAAGACTGATCTGTATCAGTGAAGTCCTGTAATTACATCCGGGCCGACGCCAGAGTCGGCATTTAGCTCATGATAAAATTTGACTCGGGTGGCATAGTTTGGAATCGGAATTGGATAGGGTACTCCTGTGATAGAACGGGTGGAGTTCTTACGGCCGTACAGCCGCGTTTCCGGGTAGCAAACGTCGGAATCCACCCGGTTGTAGGGGCGTCTCGTAACGATGTACACACTATATACGTATCCGCACAGCCGAGTTAGACTATGAAGCAGGACGGACGGGGAGAATAGCTCCGATGTAAATCTTCGTCGAGTTGGCCCGGAAGTTGCTGGCAGTGCCTGAACCTATTAACTCGGTTGATGCTCCCCTCGCACCCTCTGTCTGTCTGCCTTTCGGCTGCACCCGGTGCGCAGCGCATCAGGATCGCAGCGTCCGGCTTCGGGCGTGTTACGGTAATTAGCATAGATAATATGTAAAGGTCCCGAAGACAGAGGAAGCTAAGAAGCGGGAACGGCTGTGTGCACACGCGTCCGAGACCCGTGTATCAGTCTCGCCGGACACGCTTTTGCCCGTCAGATAAAGGGGTTACCGTCAGTAGATAAGTGGAACGAGACCCGATGCGGTTAGACGCGATAAGTAGTTCGTGGCCAACCGCACGGTGAAGCTGAACGGCTTACGACAATCACCGCTGCCGATTGTAGCAGTCACTGTAGTAAACCAGTCAACTTCACGGGTGTACGATACATTTAGCGACATATTGGTGGCGATTACAAGAGCAGATGAATGGCGTCCGGAGATAAGCGGTCGAGCTGCTGGTAGCCAGGGGTTTGTCTGGCGAGACAAGGACGCGGTTTAAGGACGGGCGAGACAGGGAGGGCATGGACGATAAGGGCGCAAGACGCGAGACGATCGAGGCGTGGTTTGTAATGGCAGTTGTAGACACAAACGATACGGCCCCTGAAACCAGCCAACTTGTTGAGGTCAAACACGCCATTAAGTCATTATCCTCCATGCGTCGGATTCTAAGGAGGTCATCCACACAACTATCAGAAACGCTGCTTCAAGGTAGTGCCATTTTTGGTCGTTTGTGTGACATATAATCGGTACCATTCGATGCGCGGTTTATCGGATGAGCCACTTTAAGAAAAGCGATGGAGACACTCGTCGCTGACATATTTCATCCAACGAGAATTGTGGTGTCGCAAACTACCTTTTGCCATTAATTCCTCTATCAAGTAGTTATACTTACTCGAGTTGTTACGATAATTGGATAAAGTTTGCCGTTTGCCAGGTTTATCTAATTTACGTAGTGCCGCTAATCGAGTTCTGTGCATAACGACGCACTGTGCCCATCTTATATACACAGAAACTCACGAAGCGTGTATAAGTCCACTGAATAATAGGGAACTACTGCTAAGAATCGAGGGGGACGGGGGGACGGAACGAGAAGTCGCGAAACAAAAGTTAACGTCGCACGCTCGCGAATACTCGTAATCGACCCTTCGACAATAGGTGTCTGGAAAGATGCTATGGCTTTCTCACCCTCTGTCGGTCTCAACGATTCCAAGTCCGCTATATTCGCCCCCTCGGCAGGCGCTCCCAAAGACCCTTACCGGAAACGTTCACTCTAAGTCCTTAAAATTATGAATGGGCGCTGAAATGGAAACAAATTCCGCATTGTCCATCGGGAATTGAGAAGCGCTCGGAGCCATTAACAAGTAGCTGTAACACCCTTCTTCATCGGTCTCTTCGTCCGTTACCACTCTCAAGCCCGTTGCGAACTACGTGGTTGAATGCTTTTTCTTCGCCCCTTCCGTTCCATCATTAGCGCTAATAATGTAAAATGTTCGAATCGATACAATCTGGTCTTTCAAGTACTTCACATTTGTATACCGTTACGACCGAGTAAAATCAACAATACCCGTATTTGCTTCTGCGGCGAATATTATTAATTACGATCCCAAATATTTATCTCAATTATGCGATTTAATTTATGTTCGATTCTTCTTTTTAACATTGTTTCAACAATATTCGTTACAATAAATTTATTGTAAATAAAACGGAGTCCTGTCTTCCCGGGAATCACGGGACAACTCGCTTCTTCGACAAAAGTGCGACGATTGCAAGTGCGGAGAGGCGGACGTAAAACTTTTGTTTTTTGTTCGCGCGCGACGAAGCGTTAACCGCGGTTTCTCGGGGATGACAAGAGATGGAAAGTGAAAAAGAGTGAGAGTGGCCGGTCACAACGGAGTTGGGTGTCGCATATAGAAACGGAGAACGGAACGCCGGGTGGCGTAGGCGATTGTCGGTGGTCCGTGAAGCATTGAATAAAATCGATATCACCACGCCTTAACGCGTTTTCATGCATTTTGCGTTCAACAATGTGAAGCGGAGTGTGGGGACGGAGTTGGTGGACGGATTCGCGCCCGGTCATCGAGAACGACCGATTGCGCGTTTTCACGATCGGCTCGTCGATCATCCGTGACGGTTCGAGACTCCGCAACCAGCTAACTCGAAAATTTCACCGAGCGCACTCGCGCAACGCTCCGTCGTGTGCCGTTTCCTGTTATTGTTATTTCGAAACACTTTGATGCCTCAGACAAAAACCTTCGACGTCGTGCGGGCTGCGACGTTGCTCAAACATTAAACGCACAGGATGAAAGAAAATTTATACCGTATCTCGTAATTCCCATCGCGAGGGGGCGCGACATAGACGAACTAAAAAAACAAAAATCCTTTGACGAGACTGCTGATCGTGATATCGTCTCCTCGCTGTTTTCCAGGCACGGCACACATTCCCCGCGTCATAAGGGTGAACATCATATTTTTGTCGCGAAAAATTGCATCCCCTCGTAGCGGACGCGGCGTATCCTGCGCGTCGCGTGCCTGGCGCCCCTTTGATGAATCCGAAGAAAATTCATGCATTATTCAGGCTGCTGCAACATTTTTACGTCCCGTCATCCCCCTCGTCACGTGGTTGTTCGAAAACATTGTCGAGAAAGAAACAACAAAAAAATATTGAAGAAATTTAATAATCAGATTCGTTATTCACAGTCCAGGAATATTTTGCCGCCGCAATGAGCGTTCCTTGACAAGTTGGCGGGTCTCGCTTCAGCAGTGAATACCGTCGGTCTCAGCTATGTAAGGGAGACCGGGGCCAAATGGCACAGCGGGGCAAATCGGGACAGTGAGGGCAAGACTCAATTTTTCAATAATTTTTGGATGCGCCGTTTTGTCCCAACGATACATCCGGATTTTCAAACCCGTTTCTCCCCACGTACCACCATCGCCACCATCCAAAAGTTATTTGAAAATTGCGTTTTGTCTCATTATACCGTTTTGCCCCGCTGTGCCATTTCGCCCCGCTATCTCTTATGTGGGTGTACCGTGAAAGTATTTCTTGCCTCTGTCGCAAAGATGAGGAAGCCGTGAACCGGACACTGCGCAGCCGGGTTAGCGGACGTGTTCGATTCTCGAAACGACCTCTCGGAATGAACCCTCATCATAGACGGGCTGCACAGCGGATCCAGGTCCAGCAGTATTCCAGGGTACTGACACGGCTCCATTACCGCTGCCAGGCCGCCCTCCCACTCCCATTGCGCCGTTTGCCGATAATGCTTCAACAGACCAGAGCTGGAGACGGAATATCGCCGCGGTTCAAAGTTTACTTCTAATGATCCTAATTTGACACGTCACACCAGACAGTCCCTAGGGTGCTTACGCGAACCCCGGACAAGCCTCGACCCGGCGCACCTTGTGTGCCTTACAGTCGATCGTTCTAGACCCCACGGGGCTACTTCAGCACAAAATAAAACAAATTACAAGACGGAGCGGCAGTCGCTTGAAATTATTTATAGGGGAAATGAAACGTTATCGAATCGTCGGGTACCTTTTTTTTTGGTGATGAAAAATTCTGGGTTAGATGCATTTTCAAAAATCTATATCTAGATTTTTTTAATACGAACATTAAACCATTCATCCTTTCGATATTGGTAGTAATAGTAGGAAATGCGGTTTTAATAAATGTGGTTGTACTTTTTTTTTTCGGCAGGCCATTGGCCAGGATTCTTCAGCCGGTGTATTTGTATCGGACTAACGAGTAGCTCATAAATATAAAATAAAAAGTTGTTTGTCGAAGCGACGGTACAATCGATTAATATATTATACTAATAATTTACGCTAGCGGGTTCGTACTGCTGTTTCTTTTGATTCTAATTACGAGGTTATTTTAAAAACAGTGTACGTTGGAAATTTATGTTTGGGAACGTTGTGTGTTGGAAGCTTTCTGAATAGCGGGATAATGGATTCGCGTTAGTACTATTCAATGCAATTTAATTTAATTGAACAAACGAAAGGAGCATGAACAGACAAAATTAAATAATAAAATCACCTTCGTCATGCATAGAATTTTGCACCTGGAATGAGGGAGTTTGAAACGTTTGGCTGTAGCATAAAAATTATCGAGCCCACAATGAGTGCATTCGATTAATATTATTCGCATTTTATCTTAGGGTCAATTAATATTGCAATTTGTCGAGGTAATCGAATAGTCAGACACAATTTTTGGTGATAAAAAAGCCGGTTAGATGCATTTTTTAAAATCTACGTCGGGATCTTTTTTTATTCGAACGTTGAACCTTTTCGATAATTATATTTAATGCAATTTCATTTAATTGAACAATATAAAGGGTCATCAGCAGAAAAAATTAAATAATAAAATCAATTTCGTCATGCATAGAATTTTCCGTCTGGAATGAGGGAGTTTTAAAACGTTTCGCTGTACCACGAGAATTATCGAGCTCGCAATGACTGCATTCGATTAATATTATTTTCATTCTATCTTACGGTCCATTAATATTGCATTTGTCGAGGTAATTAAGCGTCGCACGCAACGAGTTGTGCGAATTATCGATTTTTAATCAAACTGCTTTACTATTCTTGGCATGCTCGGACCGGATGTTTCGCTGTCGCTCGTTCCGACACACCGCACCGTAGCCTCGTTGAAATGCAAATGAAAAAAAAAAGAAAGCACAGAATACAAACTGAAAAAATAACTACATTGCGAGTGGTAACGGTAATGCGGCGTGCAGTTGGTGGACGGTAATAAATTATCCGGCTGCAGAAGCAGCGTTACGACAGTCGGGCGCATCGGGCAAAAAAAGTCGCAAAATGGATTATTAATTGCTATATCACGTTGCACCGTGCAAACCGGACGAGAGTTCCGACCGCCGCTGTACGTGCTGAAAAATTCTCCCTCGCGGTATTCCTAAACTGGCCTGTTGTTATGAAATTTCGGAACACACCGGGATTTTTGCGAATCTCAACGATTCAATAGTGTACCAATTTTTCAATTGTATATTCAATTTCGCAATCAATTGATTGCGACTGTTATTATTTTTACGAAAATCGATCGCGCTCGCGATATCAGTTTGGTCGTTCGATGAGGATTCTCGAAATTGTAGCACAGAAATGCAATGAGCACTACTTCCGTGTTATTCCTTGCAGCAATACCATTTTTCAAGTAGAATGCTCGAGGGAAGTCTCCGTCGGGTACGCCAATCGTTTCGGAAACGAAGTTTAGTCCATGGGGAAGGTTGCCGGCCACTAAATGGTTATTTCCAACATGCCGGCCACTTAATGGTTACGTTCAACTGGCCCGTTGTGTTATAGCATTTTGGAGCACATCGGGATTTTTGCGAATTTCGACGATTCAATAGTGTACCGTCGCAATCAAATTACTCGACTATTACAATTTTATACGGAAATCCATCGCGCTTGCAATATCAGTTTGGTCGTTCGATGAGAGGGCTTGAAATTACAATCCATAAATGCAGTGCGCACTACTTCCGTGCGAGATTCCTTACGCGAGAAAATGTTCCTTGTAGCGATACAATTTTTTGAGTTCGAAGGTCAGAGACCATCGACTGTTACTGTTTTACACGGAAATCTATCGCGGTTGCGATTTCAGTTTGATCGTTCGATGATTGTGTTTGAAATTGTAATGCAGGTATGCAATGAGCACAAGTTCCGTGCGAGAAACTTACGCGAGAAGATATTCCTTGGCAGCAATACAATTGTTCAAGTAGAAAGCTCGAGGGACATCTTCATCGGGTACGCCAATCGTTTGGAGAACGAAATGTAGTCCATAGGGGACGCTGCCGGCCACTTAATGGTTACGTCCAACCGCTAATCTACCTTACCACTGGCTGCAACCCCTCGAGGGTGGTTAGCCGACCCAACCCCACGGACTCGACAACTACTAATTATTCTTTCGCCTGACGTGCCCGCTTACGCTACAGTCGACCAACTCGCAGGTCATAAACGCATCAACGAAACTCGCTTGCTCTGCATTTCGTAACCCGTGAAAGCTCGGTAACCGTCAACCCTTATTTCAACCCCTAAAAGTCTCAACGGTAATGGCGACGAGAAACTCTGCCACTGTGCGATGAAACGGTCTTCTATTCGTGTAATTACGCCAGTGCCATGGAGCACATCCGCGGTGTTAATTTGCCTTCTAAGCCTTCAACAAATTCAAGACTAGCGCGAGCTGCTAAAGTTATGCATGCCTAGGGTAAAAGTGGTGAATTTGGCCCACCTCGATTAACACGTAAATCAATGATATATCATTGATTTACCACATATGGACCGGGCAATATTCCCTACTTTTACCCTATTCTCTGCACTCACCTCCGTCGCCAATGACGGATAGAGAGTCCGTAAATATTTTTCAGTGACTAAAACTCATTACAACTCTCGGTAGTAGTTGTAAATAGTTTTCTCCCATAAAACTTATAGCGAATGTTCGGTCCTTAATTTGTCTTCTAAACCTTCGACAAATTCGTGACTGGCGCAGGCTGGAAAAATTATCGTGTATGCTTATTTTCTGCACTCACCCTCGTCTCCAACGACGAATAGGAAGGCCGTAAATATTTTTCAGTGACTGAAACTCATTATAACTATCGGCTATAAATTACTGTTCGCAGAAGTAGTTGTAAATAGTTTTCCACATAAAACGCATAGAAAATGTTCGTTCTGCTGGCGCTCACCGCGACTCTGTCTGTGTCCCAGGGATGCTACATTTTTCCAAAAGGTATTTTATAAGGTATAAAGGTATTACCCTCCCCCCTCCTCAAATCTTTGTACACAATTGTGCGCACTCGTCTCCAACGTCTAGTTTGAGGTCCAGATGACGGACGTGCTGATATAAAAAGTTACGAAAAACTTCACCGTTTAATGTTTGTTTTCGTTCTGCTTTTTTTCATTTCAGAACTCAAGGACCCGTGCAACAAACTGAACTGTTCCCAGGGGTCGCAGTGCGTCAGAAGCAGGGACGGAACCGAAGCGAAGTGCGAGTGCCTCGAGACCTGCCCCAGTCTCGGAGATCACGAAGGATCTGGTCCCGTCTGCGGGACGGATGGGGTCGATTATCCGACCGTCTGTGACCTCAACAGATCTGCTTGCGCCCGGGGCGCAAATGTCACCGTCGCTTTTCGTGGAAAATGCGGTGAGCAATTTTACATATATGTTTTTTTTGTTTTATTTTCAGCCTTGACCGAATGTCTGGTAAATCATACATTTAAAAAATTGCAATTCTGTGAGTATTCTCTAGCGTATTAATAAACTCATTGGTGTACACGTGAAATTTGCGAGTTATCACGAACAATGGAGTTCTTGAAGCGAAATCGTAAAAAAAAAATATATCTCGGCACCGGCGCGACTCGCGTCATTAAAAAAATAAAACTCGCACGCTCCCGCTAGCTGAACACGAACTTCATTCCGGATGAATGCCCAAATACTGTTGGACATATGAGGTTTAATTGGTCAGCGATCCTCGTATTGTGGAAATAACGAGCGCGCGAATGTACCGAGAGAAACACGCATATACAATAATATTTTAAGCATTTTTGCACGATAAAACAGTATATTTTATAGAAAGGATTTGCTAGAACAATCGTTCATTGACGGATGCACAATTAACGCTGGTAAATTGGAGCGGAAACAATCTGCGCGATTGTTCGAGCGCGATGAATTCAAGCACCATTTCGAGGATCGTCGAGTAAAAAAAATAAATAAATGAAAGATCTATCGCGGGAACAGCGAATCCAGAATTCGTTTCGTGCGCCTTGACCCCGGCAACCGGTGCGGTCCCGGATCCGTGCCAGTGGTCAAATCTCACCTGCGTAGGCGCGGTCTCGTGCTCCCAGTCAGGCATCAATATTCGATGATTAATACCTATCAGGTACTATAAGGGGTGGGTTTTATACTTGGCAGATCTGGCTATATCCTCCTCGTAATATTAATTAGCCGGTCGGACACCCTCGAATTATGGCCGTTAATCTAATCGATCTTGGTTGAATGGGTCGTAGTGCATACAACCAACTACACGGCGAGCGATTAAATAGTGAGATATTCGTAGCACCCCTAATAATGGTAGTATAATCTAATGATGACCGTATGATAAAATCGTATAGAGCTTAAATACCGTGTGAAATCTGTATATAATTGAACCCGCTCTCACAACCTCAAGGGGGAAATGTAGTGATCATTATTAGAAACTTTTGCTGCCTTGTTTTGGTAAAAAAAAAATATATAAGTTAATTTAAAATTGGAATTTTAATCTCTCTTTCTCATAATGTTCCTTTATTCGCGAAGCTTCCTCAGTGAGGAAGCCAAAAATTCAGAAAATGCTTTTTCATAGAAGGATCCTCGCGAATAAAGGAACATTATGAGAAAGCGATAAGAAAATGTCAATTTTCAACTCTTTGTATTTCTGCTTGTTGTCCATATAATCGTTAAATCTCATAAATTGTATGGGCTGTAGTGCGTACAGTTCTCACGATCGATAGCTTGGCTCCCGTTTCAGGATTTTCGTCCGCTTTGAGTGGCGACTCGATTAATCTGTTCAACCTTGGTTGAATGGGTCGTGGTGCATGTAACCAACTACACGGCGAGCGATTGAACAATGAGATATTCGTAGCGCCCCTAATCATTATTTTATCATACTGTCCTCATTAGATTATACTATCATTATAGTATGATCCAATGATGACAGGGTGATAAAATCATATAGAGCAAAACTTAATACCCCGTGAAATCCGCATATAATTCAACTCGCTCTTACAACCGTAAAGAGGAACCAAAGTGATAATTATTACAAACTCGTTTATCCTTGCTTGGTTGTCAATGAATAAATTATATTAAATAATAAATAAATTTCGTCGACTGTACATTGCTGTGTATCAGGTATTCACGAACAGCAGTGTACTATTCTCACGATAGACAGCTCGGCTTCCGTTTCTGGATCTTCGTCCGCTTCGAGTGGCGATTCCATAGCGTGCAATTTCAATGATATTAGTACGGCGTTACACGCGAATGTAGATCAAGATAGAAGGCCTCGATGCATGTGCAAAACACGTTAGGATTACGTCCACAACGTAACGTATAAAAATGGCAGGATGAGCATTGCGGCAGAAGTTGGAAACGGGGACGAAGAAAATCAGAACGACTTATAGTGTCGCGCAATTATAAAAATTTTAACGTCCAGCCGTCTGTTATTTCGTTTTGATCCATAATTAATATCCGCGGGACACAAGGTACGCTCCTCGTTGTCCGGCTCGGCGGGGCACTTCATTATCATTGCATGCAGTTGACAGTCCCATTAGTTGATTAAAATGTTATCTTCGCTCGTACGTGTGCAGCGGCGAAACCATTTTTTTTTCTATAATTTTATTGTCGTGTACGTAAAACACGCGGTATATGAGAGTAGATTATTATATGCTGTATACGAGAATAGGTCATTGTGCATACCGTGGCAAAAGCATTTAATCGTGCACTTTATTGAGAGCACAGTAAGCGGGGCGATTTCGCGAGAATTTGACGCCAACAATTGCGCTGCCTCCATTGCCGGATATACGCGAGGCAAAATCCGACCCTCTCGGTTCGCTCCCACCAGACTCTGGTCTACATTGTCAGGAGCAAGTTCCGTGCACACCAAATAATCCAACCCTGTTGGTTGGGCGAAAAGCATCGTACTGTACGCTATAGTCCGATAAATCTAAAGTACTGCCCTTTCGCCGATACCGAGGCGGTAATATCTCAAAAAATGTCAAATTTTCACGAAGACGATGCAGAGATACAACAGAGCGGGTAGTTGTGGAATCCAGCTTAAGGGTTTAAACGGTACAACGAGGGATGATAACACGTCGAAATCGGCGCTAGCGTGTCCCACGCTCCTCCCTTCGTTCGCATAGGCGGACAATGATAAATTAGCGGTACGAATAGCGTGGCGAGATCGGGAGTCCGGGTATTAGGTGGAAGGTGCGAGAGAGTTAGTGCGGCGGTGTGGTAGTACTTCCTAGACCGGGCGAGACTACCGCGACGCTCGCGTTGCCCAGCATAGTTCACCGGGCTTGTATTATACATCCTTCATCACCGATTTACAACACCAACGTGAATAAGTGGAGTTTCGTCGGTACCCGGAGATGTTGGAACACGATCGGTACTATAATCAAATGAAAATATAGATATATGCGCGCGCTGATCGATCCACTAATTATACAGCACTCGTTTGGCGACCATGCAGCCGAGCGGCCTGACCAGTGTCCGACTATAGCACGACTTGCACCACTTGCCCTCGATTTTTGAGACCCAGGCCATTCGAAACTGGACCAGTTACTGACATTCGATTCGTTCGAACCTTCGGTAAGAATGCGACAATGTTACAATGCGAACCGGTATGCGATATTATTGTCGTTCACTTAAGTCGCGGATTGTAAACCTTCCGAAAAAAAGCTGTGGCAAGGGTTCACGAAACATTGGTTTACGCGCCGGTAAGCCAAACCAGGAATACGTATTCCCATCTAGCTGTTGTTTTATGTGTCACGTGTTATGTTCTAGGAACGGGGTAACGAGCTGCCCACTTGCTGCTAGTCCATTTACGTCCCAAGAACAATATTTGCTCTCAAAACTGACAACGAAATAATTCGCAGCCCGGCTGTACGGGAAGGTGTGAAACCCTATTTCCTAGAGATCTATAGAGCAGTGTTTCCCAACCTCCGGGATTCACCGGGCTCTCTACATACACTGTAAAAAAAATTGTTTGCAAATTAATTAACAGTATTGGAATCTCTTTTACACAAACCGTTTCTGAAATTTAAAACACGTGTGCGTTACATTTTTACAGTAAAATTTGTATTTTTCATGAACATTTTTACAAATTTCAAGCAAAAGATTTGTAATGTTAATATCTGGTATTTTTATTTTACAAGCAAAGTACACTAACGTTTAATTAATATGAGTAATGTTAGCAAATTTCAAGTGGCAGTACATTAAATTTACAATTTTTTTTTACAGTGTATTCATTGGCGGTCCGTAGACCGAAGTTTGCGGACCTCTGCTGTAGCAGGGTAAAGTGTAATTCGATTATTGGCTTCTGTTACCAATACATAAAATCAGATTCACTCTATAGATGATCAATTCGTTGCAGGGCCTAAAAAAAAAAAAACTTTCCTTTCCGACGGACATGAGCCGAAGGGGAGGGGGGGCTGAGACAACACAATCGAGCACATTGATTTTTCCAATCTAACACATTTAACCGGGTTCTTTAACGATCGGTTGCGATCACAGTTACCTTCGTGACCAAGCTTCCCTAATCCTAAGTAAATACCGCCCCTCCGCATCACTCTTCTCACTGGCGCCTGCGTCTGATCAAACATTTGTCTTTACTACTCGGTTGATTAAATGCCTGGGAAGTTTGTACCGTATTCTCGGTCGAAAATCCTCGTCCTTCCGTCATCCTTTCGCAGTAACGCCGCAGAGCCCGATGCAATGAGCGGAGGAATGCAGCGATGATGGGAAACTAGTGGGATAACGAGGACGACTGTGATATCAGCCAACCGCCGGGATAAGAGGGCGGCTCTTTATCCTCCGCGCCTCATCAGTGAGCGAGGGAAGATGCACTCGTGAATCAGCCGGAAGATGTTGGATCTTCGGTCTGCGGACTACAGTTGGATTCGTATACGTATAACTATTCTCCACAGTCTAATCCTTCTCAATAGAACGTAACTTTCGGAATATTCCTACTGCCGAGTGCTCGTCCGTCTCTTTGCTCGATCCCTTCGCTGCGCCTGATCTTCAAGGCCTATCCGGTAAAGTAAAGCATCCGCGTACCTACCACGCTATTCGCCGTACACAGAACGCAGTTCGGGTGAAAACGCTACTGGGGGAGATCTGTGATCGGTAGTTGCTGGAGTCCGGATGCCGGAAGTCATAAAATTCACATTGGTTCGTAAAAATCGAGTTTACCGATCGAACTTTTCATTGCGGAGAGACCGCCGATCGACGACGGTTCCGAGAACCGTCTCAACCCTTGCCATTCGCCGAACACTTCGGGGTGCCTCGGGGACCGGAAGTGCGGGGTTGGGGGCTGAACATAAATGACTTCCATTCCCAGACATATCTTTGCGTCCGCTCCTTTGTCGCGGGCGGTTCTTTGGTAGCTTTCTTCATCTCTGATTTTCACTCCACTTTCATTATTCTCGAAACAATAAGCGATATCCGTGAGCCAGCGTATTGCTTTGTGGGAATGCCAGTCGAGGCTTTTCCCGGCTCGATTCCAATTAAAGAGCGCTGTGCTGGTGTCTTTGCCGTCGGTACTTTCTCGGCCGCCGGTTTGACGTTTCGTGTGTTCTTCAAGGCCCAGAAGACTAGTGGTCGAGCACGAGTTCGGAATAGATATCGGATGGTTAAGTTTCGCCGCGACCCCTCACGCCACGAAATCAATAGTAAATTCCCATAATGAGACCTGTGCCGTCCGGCAGCCGGCAGATGCCGTTCGGCCCTGTTCGTAGTCGCAGGCGCCGTGGTTGTTGATGATGCTAAAGTGAAAGGGAGGCGAAAAAGAACGCAGCTTTGCCCGGGCCACGGGACAGGAATCTCAAGTGGCGACGAAAGATAAATCAAATTAGTTTCCAGCGCAAAGGCAAGTTGAGAGTTCGTGCGGGCTGAGCTTTCCGCAGCCCGCACAGAATTCGCTTGTTCGCCCCCTCTCGCCTCCCGCCACCTCCAGATATCCAAATTACGAACGACCCGCCTTACTCCTCGATAAATCCGTCCGTGGTTTTCACGCTCTCTCCGACGTTATTGAATTGGATTTAAAAAATCGACATTGTTCCTGCTTTTTCTTCCGACCGCGAGAGGCGGTTGCGCTCTCGATTCGCGTTATTGACTATTCCCGAGAACGTCGGTGGGTCAGGTGCGATAATGCGCGTGCGATAAATTGCGATGCATCGGCTGTTCTTCGGAACGATCAATTTATCGGGCATCGCCGCAGCCCGGACGAGCAATTGGATCGTGACAAGGTCTCTTCCACGAAACAGGACAATATGCGTCGCCTGAATGAGAGAAGGGCGCAACCTACACAATTTAAAAATGCGAGGCGATGCGCGTCGGGCCCTTATTTTACTCGGGGGTCAATACATTGTTCTGCCATTATCGCACAGGTGTACGACCGACCATTGTTATGCGAATAATAGCCTCGTTCCATCGCCGAGCTTCCTTATCACCTCCTTTCATTTCAGGAACGCCTGTGTAGGGTATAGACGCAAATTTTACATGGCTTTTCTTTCGAATAACGAGACGAGAGCTTTCCCGTCAGACAGTTTTTCGTTTCGGTCGTCTTATATTCGGATCCGGCGGAGCATTGCCGAGTGCCGTGCGAGGGCGGGAACGAAGGCCGAGGGACCCGGCGCACCGGAGTACTTCACGCTCGAGTGTCTCGAAATAAGGGTCGCATCCGAGATAGAGAATATGACGCTTCGAAAAATGATGAGCTCGAATAAATCCTCACACCTGGCTTTGTGAGAAATTTTTAAGCCCGGCATTCCTCCGTTTCTGGGCCAGCATCTAAAAATCTAAGTACACTCATCCGGTAGATGGTGACTAAGAGGCACAATCAAAAAGTGACGTGCCTGTTTTGGAATTTGGAAATGGCGAAGGTTAAGGCGGACGAACAAAATACGAAGCGTATCGAATGTATTTAGATGATGCTGGCTCGAATAAATCATCGAACCTGGCTTTGTGAGCAATTTTCAATCTGGGCATTCCTCGGTTTCTTCGCCAGCACCTAAAAATCCAAGTATACTCATCCAGTTGATACGAACTATGGGGTATGAACAAAAGTGACCTGCCCGTTTTACTCGTAGTAGATTGAAAGAGGAGATAGCAAAGTCATGACGGACGAACAAAATGTGAACTGTATCAACTGTACTTAGACGAGACTGGCGAAGAAGCGCATCGGTCTTCGCGGTGGCTTTTCGGTGTATTGAAAAGGGGCAGGAGGGTGTACTTTACTCGAATGTGTACTGCATCAAGTGTCCCTTTCGCTTCTCCTCGGAAGCATCAAATCTTCCTCCTACTCGCGGGCACGAATGGCTATCCAACGGTGGGAGGAAACGAAGAAAGGACGTACGCATCCGGTAGCACGGTGAAGCTGATCGTTTGATTGCAAAGTCCCTCGCGCCGCCGTTGCGAGCCGGACAGCTTCACCGTGAACAAACGTGACTATAGACGCGTTCGCGGAGTTAACTTTTAAACGAGCGCCGCATGCTTCGTGCCGAAAGTTCGAATCCGGCGGAAGAATAAACGATTTTGTATTCTCGAGGTGTTTCCGACGCTGTCTGTACAGCATAGGCGAGAAACGACTGTCATCGCGGACCGAATGAAATACACTAGTTGCCGTGGTGCTTCATTCTCTCCCGCTCCCCGGAGAGGGCGGAAAAGGAAATTGCGTGATTTGAGAAACTTTTCAACTTACAAGAAAACGCTCTCGCTTCGTACCCGCTGTAAACATGTCCAGACTCGGGCGAGCTCTTCGCACTTTACGATGCGTAATATAGTTATCTACTGTGGGTCAATGAATCAGTCCGCGAAGCATTCTTACTTTTCGCTCTGTAATGAAAACGGTATGAAATAAGTTTCGATGAGAAAGGACGAGTGGGAATTAATTTGCGAGAACGTTGGACACGTACATCCGACCCGGTGCATCGGGGCTGATGCGCTAACGGAGAAGAGACGGAAAAGACGGGCGAGACAACCTCGGGCCGCGTCAGGTTTCTTCCATTATTATTTCTCCTCGAAAGTTATCCAGAAAAACGTTTAGTCCAATCGAAGAAAATTTATCACGGACGGAGATTCTTATTATCTAATAATGTTTATTTGGATTCAATAACGATGGTACGATTTCACTAATCACGTCGCACATTAGTTGTACTCGTAACATAACCACGCCAGAAAAATGATTTATTTGACGGGCACCCGCAAATAAATATTCATTTACATTGAATACATATTCATTTAATGTAAATAAATATTTATTTGCGGGTGCAATCTCGAAGTTGGTAGTTCGAGGACTCATTTCACAACCACAATTCCATCGAAGTACACAGCTTGAAGTAAATAAAGTTACATAAAAACAAACCGATGAGTTGGCTCTCTATTACAGTGTAACGGTTTTCCCCGTAAGGAATAAATATAGTCTTGTACTACCAGCGAGAGATGTTTTCGAACGACTGACTCGTTGAGGACCCTGTAATGCGCGCCACCGCCCAATTTGACGTAAAATATATAATTTCTTTGGCTCGAATAAACATATCTTTTAAAGCCCAAATCTTTAAATAAATTTCCTTACTTACACTAAAGGGCAGCCGTTATTTGAATCTAATGAGGATTTTCTTAAAGCAAGTAAAAATTTATTTTATCTTAACAAACGTCATTTGAAGATCCAAATTTATTTAATTTTAATAAATCTTTTTTCTGGATTCCCGCCCAGCGAATCTCGGCGTGGCCAGAAGCTCGTTTCTTCGGCTCGTCGTCCCGCTCCTTCGGACATCCGGGGATATACAAAGAAAAGGCCGCATTAGGGTAATGTCGCGTAAACTTTTCGCGTGACGGCTGTGCCTTCGCTCGTTTACTTTTTCCCTCTATTTCGTGGCTGTTGGGCCTCTCTCGGTTAACAGACGGTTTATCGAGGAGAAATAAGAAATCTGGAGAATTCCATTAGCCGAGCGATCGACGCGTTACGTCGCTGGCTCGGTCTTCCCTGACTTCCGATGTAGGTGAGGTGCGGGAGTTTCCCCAAGGGATGAAAAGGGTGCGCAGCGAAAGGATAACTCCCCGAAGCGGCGGGGGAGGCGACTGGATGAGGGAGTTTAGCCGCTCCACTGGACTGTAACTTAAGCTAACCCGAGAAACACCGCCACCTCGAACACCGGCACGACTGCCGTTCGGTGGTGCTGGTGCTACTTTATTCGTTCGAAACTTGCCTCGTCAGGCGGGAGCCCCGAAAGCCCCGAACTGCACCGCGGCCTACAACCGGAAAACGGAATCCAACTTCCTTCCTTCCGGCGAAGATTAATCTCGACGACGACACCGTCACGCTTTTAATACCGCAATCTTATTGTTCTCACATGCCAATCTAAGCCCGTGGCCGACAACGAAGCGATGAGTAATGCAAATATTGGCATATTGCGCGGAATGAATTCGCCCGACCGAAATAATTAGTTTATTTTGCACTTCTAGGATCCTCCAATTCCCGTAGATATTACAATATACATTTCCGGGTTTGCCATCAACATGTTTTCATTAGTATTAACCACGGTGCTATGCCGTGTACCGGGCTGTTTGCAGATCCTTGCGGGAGCGTCGAGTGCTCGGAGCCGGAAGTTTGCCAGCTGGACTTGTCTCGGCAGCCTGCCTGTCGCTGTGGCGAGCAATGCGGTCTGGAGTTTTCACCGGTTTGCGGAAGCGACGGTAAAACTTACTCGAACGAGTGTAGCCTCCGGCAGGAAGCCTGCAGATCCAGATTGCCTCTCAGGAAAATCTACACCGGTGCCTGCAGTTCGGGTTCGTATTTTCAAACTTCTCCTTTTTCTTCTTTAACTTTGGTTTTTTTTTTTTTTTTAAATACATTTCACGTTCATTAAAAAATGCAAGTAAATTCCAAGGAAGTATTTAGGAAAGACTGTTCCTGTATATAGACCGCGCGGCCGAGATTATTTGGCGCCGGACGGCTTACCGTGTCTTCCGTTTCTGTCGCCTGGCTACGTTCGAGATAAATTCCAAATACATTTGAGACGTAACACACACGTTTCTTTACCCACTTTCCGTTCTTCCGTAATTCACACGTTATTGTCACTTGCTGCATTCGAGATACATTACAGAGAAAAACTTTTAAAAATCCACTTCAACGTCACTTCCGTTTTGATAATGTCACTTTTGAACAAGAAGAGACGTCACGCCGAAGAATTTGAAAAATTTCGTTGCTCGAATGTAACCAGCGACAGAAACGAATCGAGAAGCACACGATACCTCTTCAGCTCACTTTACCTGGTTGTTTGATCATAACTTTACATGTTTCTTTTTTTGTCATTCGCTCGCCGCAGGCACGAACCCTTGCGACGGTGCCCAGTGCAGCTCGGTCCAGCAATGCGCCATCGATCGTTACGGCATCGCGAAATGCGAGTGCGGTCCGGAATGCGAGCCAGTGATGAGACCGGTGTGCGCGAGGGGTGGAACTACTTACAATTCGCTCTGCGAACTGAAGAGACACGCATGCATGACGAAAACCACCATCGAGCTTGCGTACACCGGAAACTGCGGCTCCAGAGGACCATGCTCAGAAAAGGTCTGTCCGTTTTATTTTGCCTACATTTTTTTTTCTTTTTTTTATTACAGAAAAACGACACCATTGTATGAATTTCTGGGAATTTTCACGTACGAAGGTCGTACAACGTACAAAAATATTTACAGGTAATAGTGTGTGCATCGGAGTTAACCGGAGCTAGGATAACGCGCCGTTAATTGGACGGTACCGGAGAGATCGGATATCGCGCTGCGGTCGCGGCCACTCGAGCAGGTGCTTCGCTCGATAAAAGATCGACGAATACCGCCGATTCCCGAGAATCGTGCGGATTCCCGACTATCGGATAGTCTGTCTCGAGAGTGCGAATGAATAGTCTTTCTAGCTCGGTTTCCCTCGCTCGACCGAAGCTTGCCACCCTAACGACGAGCTATGCTCCCGGAAAGCTTTCCCGCTTTTCCTCCCTCGTCGGTCCACCTAGCCGCTTCATTATCGAAGTGCTCCGCGAGACGTCGGTGAAATAATGAGTCTCGATAGTCCCGGGGAAATCGAATACGAATACAAAATGAGGTAGGTTCGGACCAGCGCCTCCGGAAGGACGGTATTTCCTGGCTTCCACCGTCCGCACCCCGCGCCGCTTCCGGGACCGTGATTTATTCGTTTCGGGTTCAACGACTATGACACGCCGGATCGACTTGGCCTATCGCGACCGTGTTCGTAATTCAACGCAGCAATAAAATCGTTAACTTAATTCACGGCATCAGCGCCGGGTCTCTTTACGTTGTTCGTAACATTGATTTTCGTCCCGACGGAAATACGTGTGTAGAGTGCGGAAAAAATTCGTCTGGAGTTTAACACACTGGCGATGGAAGTTTTTATGGAAAAACTGGTATATTACATTGCCTGTAGAATGTCGATAAAAAATTTGCGTCGAGTATATTATTTTAAACTTTAGAAAAACTTTACCTTAAACCCAATAATTTACTTTAATTTCACTATAAAAATCCATTAATTTTTCATCATAATTATACATCAGATTCAATTTACCACTTTTTGCGTTAAAACTTCCAGTCCGGTGCATTAAATTTACAGTTTTTTTAAAACAGTTTTTCGCCAGCGTCCCGTGGCTTTGCGACTGGCCTCGTTTCCGTGCATGTTCCACATTCGCCGTGGATAAGGAATAAAAAAAATAATAAAAAAAACATAACAAAAAAAAAAGAACGAAAATACAGAGCAGTGAATATCGCTGAAAAATATATGTCAGCAGACGTTCTCGCGGGAAACGGGAATATGAATAGAAAATATTAGAACCCCTTGGGCCGGTCATGCTCGCGAAGAAGCGCAAATACATCGTCGCTCGTTTATCTCTCACTATCTTGAAATCACAGAGTTCAGATTCGTTGTACCGTGAATATATTTCGGGAGGGGCGGAGGGGGAGAGGGGGGGGGGGGTAGCAAGGACTAAGATTTCTCAACGACTGGGAATACGGCGAAGACGACATGATTTAACCGACTGGCGGCTTTCAATGAATGTATCGAAGTGGAATGTCGGGAACGTACGATGAGCAAGAGGGGAATGGGAACGAGCTCGAGAGCAAATATACACGCAAGGAGACGAAGCGACACATTAATTTCAGCGACGCCGATGCACCAGTCCACGAATCCGCTGGAGAAATCGAAGTTTCGTTCGAAGTCTGTGTGTCGCGTACGTAGGCGCGCTAACACGGCCGCTTCAATCATGCATACATGAGCATGTATGCACATTATAAATGTGCCTCGTTTTATACGGCGGTATTGGTAAAATTCTCATTTTACACCGCGATATTGGTCAAATTTATACACTGATAAGAAATACGGTTGAATCAACTAAGATTCGGGCAGGGAAGTTCAACTAAATATTTTGTTTGTTACAGCTAAAAAAATGCGTTAGTTCAACAATTTAGTGGATAATTTCACCAAAATATTTTTGAGCCATTAGAACATTTTGTACGACCAACAAAAAATTTGTTTGAACGCCCCTACCCGAATATTAGTTGATTTAACGGTACTTTGTTATCAGTGTAGGAAAAAAGAAAAAAAGTGCATAAGATCTCAGCTCGCAAAAATCTTAGCGGCTTTGACGCGTATTCGTGGACGAATTAACGTGGCTGCATCCGTCGAAACACGGGGATGTTCCACGGGGTGCGAGCATCGCGATGACGCGAAACCGTCCATCCATCTCCCTATATCTCCGGTCGCGCGCAAACACAAGGGGTTCGCATGTATTTGCGCGGAGGCTTCTCCTCCCGGGAACGAAATATAAAGCCCGTTCGTACGGCGGCATTTGGTCCCGCTGCGCTACACAACGGCGACCAGACACAAGTGACGAATGAAGACGCGCGCTCGGCTGCGAGCGATCGATCACCAGACTTCTTTTAAATTAATTTCCTGACGATAGCGCGAATGCGTCTACGTCAACTGTTTCATTCCGCGAACACTTTGGAACTAAATGATGGAGGAGCGTGTGAGCACACTCGATTCGCCCCTTCGACTCGACGCAGCGGATATCGTTAGCGATAACGTTCAGGAAAATTCTCGCGGCTCGTCGGCACGCTCCCTTCGAATGGCCAATTTTCGAAGGTCCAACGTCGAGTTTCCGCGGTCGCACGATTTTAAAGACGTCATGTTCGATCTCCGTGTTCTTCCCAGATCTGCCAATGGGGAGCAATTTGCGCAGAGAACGGCGACACGGCCACCTGCGAGTGTCCTACGTGCTCCGTGGAGTTTCATCCGGTTTGCGGTGACGACGGCATCAGTTACGGAAACGAGTGCAAGCTCAGGCTCGAGGCGTGTCAGCATCATCGGGAGATACGTGTCCTCTACCAAGGACTCTGCAGTGAGTACAATTCAATGAAATTAAACATTCATCCGGAATCTGTTTCAAATAATCGATTACTATTAATTACCAATAGTCAATTGATTAAACTATAATTATGGTTGCAATCATGATGTTTTGTCATTGTTGTAACTATAAAATATAAACGTTCCGTCTGGAAACTATTTTTTATGGTAAAAATTCAGTCTTGTTGCTTTTACTATGTAATTTTTTCTCAGTGCCCGAGTGGCGTACGCTATTTTTTTTTTCCCGCCTATGCTAAAAAGTGGCAATATTTCTATGTCTACTTTTCTTCCCGCTCGTCAAGAATCGGTAAACTAAATACTAATCACTGATAACCCAACTTATACACATTATAATAATTGCGAATTTTCCTCGGTGATTTCTGTTTCGTATTTCTTCATTATTTCCTCGCTTCTTTAACAATTTCCGACGGAATTTTCAATTGCGTGTTACCCTTCTCGCGAGCTAGAATAAATATCTCGGGAATATCATTGTGTACACGAGGACACGGGAGAGGGAGGAATGAAAAGAATCAATACTGGGTCAAACGGAAGAGTCGAGTGCTCGATACACACGTAAAAGTCCACGTTCGGTGTGGAACAAAAAGGAAATTTGCACTTCTGCGCCAAACCTCGCTCGCAGTCGTTAACGAGCAAGTGGGGAGGACGGAGGAGGGAATGGCACAGACTCCGCGTACCGAGGTACATTGTGCTAAAAGTACGATTTTTATTGTCCCGAACGACTGTGTCCCAAAGCTGTATATTCCTCGATTATATTTCTTACTCTATTGTGCAGTGTTCCCACCTTCCTCCATATATGTAGCAGTCAAGGGCTTTCGGCATGAACGGGTTAATCGGGGAAACAGGACGATACGCTACCGCGTTGCCGGGCGAAGCATACTTTGCCACATCCGGTTCCACTCTTCATTTCCATCGCAAATTCGCGCGACCTTGCGTTTGTGTCCGAGCACAAACCAGCGGTATACGAGTAGGTAATGGATCGCGCTGGTTTACACATCGTTATGCCTGGAGCCAAAACGGACCAGTCGTTGGCAATCTTCCGAGAATGGCTCACACCAAAAATTAACGAAAAATATCATCGACGAGAGCGTGGCAAATCAGATTTTCTCTCGACAACATTTCTCGCATCTTGGTGGATACGAGAAGTTAACAAATCGCGCAAGCTTACACACCGTCACAGCTTGAGGTAATATGGAACAGTCGTTGGCAACTCTCGAGAATGGTTTGCACAAAAGATTCTCAAAAAATAATATAGACGAGCCGGGGCAAAATGGGCTTTCTCCCAATATTTCGCTTCGATACTTCGAAGGACACGCGTGGCGCTGGGGAGGTCAACGGTATCGGCCAGAAGGAGATCGATAAACGTTTTACACATCCGCTTCAGTGGACGATCACTGTGCCGTGTACTTTATTTCCAATCACTGCAGATAACAGAAGAGCATCTATATCTGCACTCCTAGCGAATCGCTCTGTAGATTAAAACGTGGTTTCATGCATATCACGGAGTGGGCGACTTTCGTTCTCTCAGCCAGCGAGCGCTATGAGTTGTTACCCTAAGGCATGCATGCTGCATATGCATGCGGCCTGGCCCACTCCGCCGTACAACCCCCAGCGTCGGAACCCCGTCGAGCCAAACGAAAAGCAGCACCGACGGGAGTGCACCACCCTCGCGCCTCAACACCGACTCTCCTGCCGGCGTCACACAACCAACCCAACCATCGCGAGACACGGAGATTCGCGTCGGATTTCAATGAATTCTAAAGATAACTTCTCGACTTCTATTTCCCACTGTCTACCGCGCCGTTCCTGTCTCGTTCCCGTTTCAAACCTTCCCTTTCCTTTCAAGCGTACCGCTGCATCATCAGTTATTCCCAGTGTCTATACCGTACCCAACCCTTGCGCGCTCACTTCCCTCCCCTCAATTCCTTCCGCTTTTTTCCAACTCTCCACATACTCGCTTCAATTATTTCCATCTTCGGTCTTTGGTCGTTAAAAGAAAAATCAACATGCGTCGGGATTTGACGTTTAAAATTCGGAGATATTTTAGTCCGCAAGTCTGAAAATTATTGTCTCTTATGATTATTTGAATTTTGTAATCGAATTTGTAAAATTTTGTCACTCCATCAGTTATTTACAGTGGCTTTTTCTAACTCTCTACATTTTCGCTTCAATTATTTCTCTCTTCCCTCTTTTGTCGTGAAATAAAATATAATCAACAAGGCGCGTTGGAATTTGACTTTCGAAATTGGAAAACATTCTATTCCGCACATACATGCGTCTTAAAATTATTATCTCCTATGTTTATCATTTTTTTCAAATTGAATTTATACAATTTTATTTTTTAATCCTGAATAGATTTTTTGTAAAAAAAAAAAAAATTTCGACGAGGGGTTCGTCACCGTTTTTCACTCATTCTCGGGCCCACCCTCGCCGTCGGTGCGAAGATAATTCTCTTCGAGAGGGGATGCAGTTATGCAAATAACGCGGAATATTTATTAATGCCATTTTGAACGTCGTTCAGCGAGACTGGCGTGGCGGCGACGAACACCGAGTAGGGAATGGGTCTGGAGGGGGTTCAGACCAGGACTTATCGCGGGTGCCGCGCGCCCCGGCAACCCTTCTCGAAAGCGGTGCTGAAACAATTTCGCGTTAGCCTCGCGTGTCACCCCTCGCGGGATGAGGGATGAACCTCTCGAGGCGGTCGGTTAGCGGTGAATTAAGCCCAATTTAATTCAAACTCTCCTGTACAGCCAAACTTTCGGGGAACTTCGACAAACGATTTTTAGATTACCTCGGAGATCCACGTTCGGATTCGTAATAATAATACATTTTTTTTTCGTCCTTTTTGTCTCTTTGCAGATGGTTGCGAAAACAAGAAGTGCGAGCATTACGGCAAATGCGAGAGCGACAGTTCCGGCGAGGCGAAATGCGTCTGTCCAAGCAAGTGCGATCAACCGGTGAGTTTTGTCACGCTAGATACATTTTATCGTTATTATTATTTTATTTATTGAATCCTCGGAGTTTAAATTCCCCCAAGGACCGAAAGCTTACAGCAGGCGTGAAATACAGATAAGGAAAAGAAATTTGAAATGTATCGTCATGAAAAAATTGCATTTATCGGTTTAAGTATTTGCAAAAACATCGCTATCAGTAGTTTCCTTGATTGATGACCCATGAAGTGATACAAATTGACTCCACTACTGTTAACAAATGAACAGCACTTTGGATAAACAATTGTGAAAATTTAGCACTCGTTTGGTGTTCCGTGTAGCAGCAACCTTAAGTCGGGTGTTGATCCACCGCCCAAAGTTGGTTCTCCGTCTGGCAATGGTTTCGCTAGTCGCGCAAAGTTTTTCGTCGAGAAAAATGACCGCTACGTGGGCCGGAAAATATCGACCGGTGTGCTTCGGCTCATTGAAAAACGGCCCGGCAGTGCCGGTCTTCTATCGTCGTCAACGATTTTCCTCCCTTTCCCTCGTTCGGCCGGTTCAGAGTCATTCCGAATTCTCGGCTGATACGAAAGGCGAACGTACGCGGTGCAACGATATCGACGTAGGTTCGTCTCGGTGAGGGTGGAACGAGGCAACCGTCGGTGCTTTTGGCCGGAAAGGGATTTAGAGGCTCGCAAGAATCATCAATTCTGCCGGAGTGGAGCGACGTTTGCACAACGTACAATATCGGGCTCTGCTGCTTGACTGTACGTGTACGCGTACAGCCCTTCGAACGATCGCGACTCGTAATGCCAATGAGTCGTGTGTCTGCCGGTTCATCCTCAGACGAGCTCCACAATGCGAAGTACATTGGACGGAAATAGATGAAAATTCATCGATAACCCAGTGATCGACCTTTTTTTTTTACTGTAACGTACACCCTATTACTGGCTGACTAGCCGACCTTCGAACTCATCGCTGAGCCAGCTAAGCGACTATTCAGTGGAATATCGATGGCGAGGAGCCTCGATAATCTCGCCGAAAGGGCATCGCCGATCCGACAAAAATTGCTCCGACCGCTTATCGGTAATCGAGTCGCACAGAAACCTCGGGATTTGTGGAATTCATCGGCGGATATCGGAGTAACCCGCACGTGCGGTATAATGGGCACATAAGAACGAACGTGGATATATCAACCGTGCATCCGCATCTGGCATTTTATAATATCTTCTCGTAATTTTCAGCATGTTTTACCGATTTTGCATGATTGTGATTTGTTCGACTATTTGCGCAAGATTTTTCTCTGCGCTCCTCGTATGGAAATATTTTTAGCGATTCGCCGCGGTGATCTTCGATCGCCGCCCGAATACGTTTCTCGCTAGGGAAATTCGCTGATTCCGCGCAATCGCGAGATGCGCGTTGTCGTCAGCAATTTTTTGGATTTGTTTTTTTTTTTTTATAAAGAACTTTGCATTCAAAGTTGTTTGAATGGTGCAAGAGACGTGATAGCGTCGAGACGCGAAGTACTTAAAAAAGAGTTTTGGAGCGAAACGCCACCAAGTATCTACACGCCAAACAATGGAAGTGGAAGCTTCATTCTCGATTTTCTCAGAAACGAAGCGCCGGATCGGAATTCCAACGACACTTTTCATCGCATAATTCGAAAGATCTGACTGAATATATCAATCGTGCGTCAACATCTTCACGCATTTTATATAATTTTCTTCGTCATTTTCAATGTTTTCCTCATTTTCCATGATTATGATTTACCCGACTATTTACGGAAGATTTTTCTCTGCGCTTTTCCCATGGAAATACTTCTAACGATTTCCCGCGGTGATCCTTTGATCGACGCTCGACTACGTTCTCGGCAGAGAAATTCGCTGATTTCGCGTAACCGCGAGATACGCGTGGTTGTCAGCAGTTTTCTCGATTTTTTTTTTTTTTTTCGATGAAGGACGACGTGTTCAAAGTTGTTTGAACGTCGTTATGAAGAGCGAGAGCTTCTTCGTCGGCTCTTTGCAAACTTACGGTCCGCTGCGGTGACACGCGTTATCCGCGTGAAAGGAATTTTTTCTGCGGGTCTGCCGAATCAATATGTACCGCGGGAATTTCTTAAGAATTTTTTCATACCGAACGTCGGCATGGTTTTCGTGGGTTTGGGAAAGTTCTATCGGGCAGTCCAACTTATTTCCATCAAAAAGTATCGACCGGTTCTACATAATTCGCCCGAATATCGGATTTATCTCGGATAACCCGTCGACGTATATAATAAAGGCTATCCCACGGTTCGCGAACGATGAATAATTTGTGTCAAGGTTTCAGCGCCACGAACGGCCGCGAGCCAGTCTCGAATTCCAATTAGAACTAATGGGGCCTGGCTTACGATGTGCAAGCGACGAAGTTGGATACACACCGTCGTCGGCCAGCATCGTCCACCGACTACTTCCAATTATTATTAAACCTTCCCGCCGTGAAGAGACTCGCCGGAAAATAGATAGGACCAAAAATTCTAGCACAGAAATCGATCGTTCACCAGCCGGAAACTAGCCCGACCAGCTAAATTGCTGCTAAATCCTCCGACGATTCAATTACATATTATCGAAAACGCGATTAGCTGATGCTATAAAAACTCTTAATAGGGATGGGACCAATTATGTGTGTTTATCGTTTCAGACGAAGAACAACGAGGCCGATACGAAAGTGTGCGGTACCGACGGAGTTACGTACGTCAGCGAGTGCGCTCTGAAGAAATCCTCTTGCGCATCCCAAACTCACATCGCCGTAAATTACAGGGGTGACTGCGGTAAGTCGATCAAAATTCATCGGTCCACTCGGACTTATCTTCGAACTTGAAAAAAAAATCTTTGATCCTAATATTTCTATATCGGGTCGGATGATTCGTGATGAATAAAAATTATTTAACTACCCAAAATAAATATCTAACAAATCGAGACATTTTCCAGTGACGATCAAAGTAAATTACCGAGACGAGAAAATAAATTGCGGTAAGCCGATCAAAATTTATCGGTCGAGCCAAACTTATCTTCGAAGTTGGAAAAACAATTTTTTCTTTAACTCCATCATTTCCATATCCGGTTGGACGATTCGTGACGAAACAAATTATTGAACGATGCAAAATGAATACAAAAAAAACCGTCGAATTTTCAAGCGACGATTAAAGTAAATTGGTAAATCAATCTTTGCAGAACTGTGCGCTAACGTGGAGTGCGAGCACGGTTCGCGCTGTGTAGCGGGCAATTGCATTTGCCCGGAGAGCTGTCCCGAGAACGCCGGTGAGATGGTTTGCGGAAGTGATGCAAAAACTTATCGCACGGAGTGCGAACTGCAACGTGCCGCATGCGAAAGAGATCCGAAACTTCCGGCACTTCACGTGATCTTGTACGGGGAGTGCGGCGAAAAATTCGCCGTGGCCGCGCTGAGTAAGTTTCCACGGTCTTATCGGGGCTTCTCGTCGAAACACTGGGGAAAAAAGCTCTGCACCCTCGAGAACGACCCTCGAACCTACAGCTACGTTCCGTTAATTAAATTTTTGACGTCGGTGGGGAAAAAAGTTATTTTACAACAGCGAACATTCGGTATCGTACACGGCACAGTCCTCGTCCTCCGGCGATCAATGCCCACGTTATCGTGAATAATCAACGAAACCCTCGGTTACAGTGATGGAAATTCAATCATCGGGCACAAAATCGTCCTAGTGTAAAAATAAAATATCGCCGAACGTCCAATTTACTTTCCAATAGAATAAACGTCCGTTTAACCTGAGACTAATAAATGACTGCGCCGACATGGACGGTCCGGGTCAGATTCGGTGCAACCGGCGAAGTCCGACGTCACCGATGACGCAGATAAAAATCTCTTATCGGGAAATGATGGTAATTGAATCCCTCGCAGGGCAACGACTGTTCCGCTGTCCGTGCCGTAGTTTCGCGACGGTCTTAGCGGTCGTAACCGCATCTCGAACAGTGTCCGAGGAGTCGAGATACAGAGATACAGAGCGCGAAAGCGGAGTGAGGCGGGATAGATAAAGCTGGGAGCGGGTCCGCGTGTTCCCGGCTTCACCTCGCCCCGCCGCACCTCGCTAACTTCGACACGGTCCGAAGAGCTTTGCACTAACATCGGTGTCCCGCGCACTAACCATTAACCACTGCCTTCACCCCGTCGCAGCGACCATGTCCACGCCGACGATAACTCGGCTGCCGACTACTATCGCCGAGGTGACCAGCACTCAGGAGCGCGAAGCATGCAAAGACATTCATTGCGACTTCGAGGCAACCTGCGAACTCGGACCCGACAAGTTCCCCAGATGCAGCTGCAAGTTCGATTGCGCCTCGGTGCCGCCCGAGAACGCGATACCCGTCTGCGGAAGCGACCTCAAGACTTATCCGTCGATATGCGCCATGAAGATGGAGGCGTGCCAGAGACAGCAAGAACTCAGGCTGAGGCCGTTGGACCTTTGTCAAGGTTCGAAGACCCTCAGAGAGCATGATTGTAATTAATAAACCCCCATGCTGCGCAACCGTTCCCTTTCACGCAATCCTCGACTATCCCGCTTCAGTTTCCATTGTATGCGTTTGTTACGATAGAGGAGAGTGGGGCAAAATGGGACAGTGAGGGCAAAACTCAGTGTTCCAATGATTTTTAAATGCCCCATTTTGTACCAATGATACATCCGGATTTTCAACCCCGGTTCGCTCCACGGACGACCATTGCCGATATCCAGAAGTTATTGGAAAATTGCGTATTGTCTCATAATCCCGTTTTGCCCCTCTGTGGCATTTTGCCCTGCTCTGCCCTACACTCGGACCTGCGGGCTGAGATTGATATTTTTTTTTGTGGACCTCTTCGTAGCTCACCGATCCATAGATCGTGGTTTCACTTTCACGATTATTTCCATCACGCTGACGTACTCCGTCAGACTTGGTCCGTGATTGACGCGCCGAATTGCCGTTTATATATAATTATGTAGAATTGTAATTTTATTCGGGATTGTTGTTCTGATCTGACAGGCATGGAGGTGAAACCGTGCAACGGCGACGCGCCCATAACCGACGAGGATGGTAAGGAATACGATTGCGGAAGTGGTCCGGCTAGACGGGACTGCCCCAGCAACACTTACTGCCACCAGACGGCGAGTTTCGCTCGTTGCTGCAAAAAAGGTGGGTTCGGTAGATTCGATTTTCCCTGGTCTTTTGTAGAGAATTCCGGAACAGTTCGAGCCATCGCTGATCGGCTTGTATTTCAGTTCAGGGAATCCAAGTGGTCAAGTGTTTCGATTCCTGGCACGGTTGTTGCCCGGACGGGAAGACCGCGGCCCTCGGACCGGACGGCGCCGGATGTCCGAGTCTCTGCAATTGCAACCGTTTGGGCAGCGTATCGGACACTTGCAATCCCGAGACCGGACAGTGCGAGTGCAAGCCCGGCGTCGGCGGGGTCAAGTGCGATAGATGCATGCCCGGTTACTGGGGACTTCCGAAGATCAGTGGAGGCCATCCGGGTTGCATACGTAAGGCCGCCAAAAGAGCGAACGATCGACTTTATGAAAACGAGCGAATCCGGATTCTTCGTTTGCGTAACTAATCATCGATTCTGGTGAAATTCTTGTCGAACAGCTTGCGGCTGCTCGCTGTACGGCTCGGTGAGAGAAGACTGCGAACAGATGATTGGACGCTGCGTCTGCAAGCCCGATATCAAGGGCCACAAGTGCACCATATGCACCGACCACAACAAGATATTGACACCTACAGGATGTTACTCAGGTACCAGGCAACAGTCGGAAAATGTTCGATCGAGTACATAAATACATGGATGTCTTGTGTCGGGTGTTTTAAGGCAACACCGGCTATCACTTGCATTTAGCTTAACCCTCGATTGCAAATCCTGTGAATGTAAATTTGTATTGTAATACAACCTGAGAGACCAACCTACCAGCTACCACGTAAGAACTCCTGGGAAAATAAATAGCATCTGCGAGCACAATATTAATGGCCGCAAATGTATCATATGCACTGACGACAAGATATTGACACCTATTCGATGCTATTCAGGTATCAGGCAAAATACCGAAAATGTTCGATCAAGTATATCAATATTGTAACGAGCGAGCGAACGAATAATGCGATTATTTTGATTTGGGTCGAATATTATTAAGCACGATCGCAGCTGAGTATCTCGAACACGAACTGTCACACGTCCGTTCTCTCAGAAAGTCATTTGTCATACCGAGCTATTCCGGCAGTCTGTGTAATATCGCGTGTCTTCGTCAATCCTCATTTCTATATTCGTTACAATATGTGTGAATATCTAGGGCCGGATGATTTAAGGCAAGCCCGCCGGTCATTTGAATTTCACGATTGCCCATCTTAATCATCTAAAAGTAAATTTGTATTATAATACAACATAAGAGACCTACTTACCAGCTAACTCGTTAGAATCCATTCTCCGAAAATAAATCGCATGTAACATGCATCGACCACGATAAAATATTGACGCCTGCAGAATGCTATCAGGCAGAATATCGAAAACTTTCAAGTACATAAATATATGAACGTCTTATGCCAGATGCTTTAAGGTAACCTCGCCGATGACTTAAATTTCACGATTGCAAAATTTAATCCTCTAAATCTCGGCCTATGGCACAAAACCGGAAATAAAAAAAAAGAAAAGAAGAAGATTTTACACACTTAAAGTGAGAGAGCTGCGTAGAAGTGTCATAAACTAGGCCTTTTTCCTTACAAGCCACCTCGTGTGAGCGAATAATGGGAAATTATAATGACCGAAATACTTTCTGCTTTCAGCGGACACGAGTCCGTCAATACCGACGAACTGCAACGACCTGGAATGTTATTCGGGCGGTCATTGTTCCGAGCTCGGTGGTCCACATTGCGTCTGTCCGTCGGCTTGTCCGGCGGATCTTCCGTCAGTGCCGGTGTGCGGAAGTGACGGACAGACGTATGACAACGAGTGCGAGCTCCGTCTGTATGCCTGTCGTCATCAGGCTGACGTGGTGACGCAGGCCTTCGGTCACTGCAGAGGTGGGTTTACTGAGCGTTCACCTTACATGCCGCTTTACAATGTGCGTTACTAAAAAAAAAAGTAAGAAAAAAATCCAACAGCGGCGCGATCACGTTGCATCCGCCGCTCGGAGCGAAAAATAAAAGCGACGACGATGATCGATCGGTGCTTCTAGCGCGATGATGTTTAAATAATTAATTGTAACATGTGAAGTCAGGCGCTTCCTTCGCTGTACTAAACTGATCGGACTAATCTGGTAGGAAATCGTGTCGGGTCTGCCGGCTGCCTCTCTCGCAGGCACCACTGCGCTCTAGTCTCTTATAGATTGTGTACTATATATTGTTACGTAAACGTTGTACATGAAAAAAAAATTATACTACTCGAAGTAATAGGACAGAAAAAAAAATGGGTATTGGCGATCTTACAAATGACGGTGCGACCTCGGGATACGACGAGGGACGATCACGTAATTGTATTTGAAGAAAGAGATAATAAAACTCTTAAAGTTTTTACCTTATATTTATACGTTGATGTCTAATATATGTTCACCCAAGAAGAAGACACTTCCCATAGATGGCGTATTTTTTTATTTTTTTTTAAGGATTGGTGACTTCGAATAGAATACACTAATTCTTTTTTCTTTTTTTTTCATCGATTCAAGGGTGGTTCGCTCTCGTGGAGCAAATCTTCGGAAACTCCGTCGGTACACTTTGCAGTAGCCGTTCTGGTGCCCTGGCACAAGAATCATGTTATAAATCGAATAATAAATGAGTACTGCGGATCTCGTTTGATTTTCCGATGCAAGACAGGAGGGGGCTTGGCTGGCCAGGTCTTCGGAGATGATGCATAACGTCGTAGGTGATTCCTTGAAAGTTCGCAACGTTAACTCGAGGGAACAGGTCTTCAAAGGAAGGCCTTAAGTAAATCACCGGCTTCCGGGCCGCCGGTGCAGCCGCCTTTGCTCTCTCGCCTCGGTATCTTTTCTATAAAATCGGCAAACTCGACGTTGCAGAATCTTCAAAAGAACCGGCCCCCGACCGAAGCAAATCTTCGCTGGACACTGAATCATTTATGTCCCTTTGAGTAGCATCAAGCCCTGCCTCTTACCGATGTCTGCTTGCAACAAGGAGCTATATTTCGGTGGACGACACTCTGCGGAATGAAAATTTCGCAATCTACCGAGGGTCGTTAAAGCTGTCCCGGATAGATGCAAAGGTCGCGATATCTAAATATATCGGAGCTGGGTAGAGTACCGAAAAACACTTCACGTACACCACAGTACTTTTTCCTTAGCATTAAAAAATGTTCAGATTTCATCAAATTCAAACGATCAAAATTGACAGCAAGATTTATTTTACAAGTCGTTAGCTCACATTTTTGTAATGCGTCGTTTTGCGGCTATTTTTAATCTATGCTTCACATGTTCATTTTAAAAAATCCATAAAAATGTCATACATTATTTTCAATTAGAAAAATAAAAGGATCCTTTCTCGTTTTTTGTTAATCGCATTTAAACAAAAAAAAAAAAATTGTTAAAATGATTACTTATTAAAAAGCTTAGAAAAATAATCATATATTAATAGACACAGTACGGCACTTGAAATCGTAAAAAAAGTACTGGAAGTAATAAAAAGTACTTGTTTACTTCAAGTGCGCACTTGAAGAACTGCCCAGCTCTGAAATATACCCGTGCAAAAAAAAAAAAAAAAAAGAAGGAATTAGATCGAAGATTCATTCGTGAATAAATCAAAACTCAAGTCGAGGCAAAGTGAAAAACTTAGCTTGACTCAGGTTGACTCGCCAGCGGCCTCCAGCATGCTCGCTGCATCATCCGATTGGGCCAATTGTTGTCGCGAAAGTTTTTTCCTCGTCGACTCTTCGGAGCTTAAAAAAAAAACGGTTGTAAAAAAGTAGGTAATCACTTCGCTACTTCGTCTTGCGCAAAGCCGTGGCTATATAATACATCACCTCCATGGAATCTATTAAACTCGTCGACCGTTCCACGGCCATCCTTTATATTCGATTGCGAGAGGGACGGAGCAAGTCCGCGCCAGCGCCCGTCGTCCGTTCGCTACGGCTCTTCGGGCCTCGAGACAATCTTTTAAAAAGTTTCACCCGAGACTTCGACCGAGCTACGTCCTTCTGCAAGTTAAACACAAATTAGATTACCCCGAGGACAGTTTCAGGGGTTCGGGGCTACGAAAACCGGGAACTGCAGGCACGGTGGAAAACTCGGTGCGTCGTCGAGTGACGCGGGTGGGGTTGGCAGTCACCTTTGGAGTCCTGTATTTTCTTGACTCGGGACACGACATCCTGTCGATCGCGGCACTCGACGATGAAAAAGTCCCGGCGGGAGGGAAACGCGGAACTGGAACTTTACGAAAATCGAGGAAAACGATGAGGGGTGAGGCGGAGGAGAATCCCGGGAGTCGCGCGAATGGACGGGATTAAGGATGTAATTAGATAAACCGGGTACACTATCGGGCCGGTTGGAAAGAATACCAATGCCCTTCTTGACGAATTTACGCAATTTGTACGTAAATGGGACGCCGTTGTCACTTAACCGGTGAGTCCAACGATCATTCATGTTTAGACAAAAAACGAATACGATGGTGTAATAACTCTGATCAGTAAGATTCTGACCGATCAGTTACGATGGGCCAACGATCGTCCGCGACTTACTTTGCGAGGGTCGAATCGAACGAGGGAAGCGGAACGTCTTGTCGGGAGATTTCGGTCAGCCTCCAGTGTAAACTTCACAATGTGTAAATAATGCATGACGTAATTTGTGGAGAAGCGACGAAAAAAAAAAGGAGGGCGTCGAAAGCCCTCGGGCACGGGCGCGGCGCAGGGCCTTCGCGTCTCTGTCCGTGATCCGGCTGGTATCTGTTTCACCGCGAAAGATTGCAAGCTCGGGAAAAGCTTTTGCGTCCCTAAGCTTTTGCCTATACCGGAGAAGCCGCTTTGATCTCGTGACGCTCGAGCGAGTAATAATGACCGTGATTCAGGGAGAACCGAGAGCCCGAAGTAACGGAAGGGAAACACACAGCGAACGTTGAAATAAAACGCGCGACGTTTTCTTGAGGAAACGAGAAGTGTCGTTATCGTCTCCGGACAAGTTTGGCTTTGCGTTTGCATCCCCGGAGTTTATCGTGGCGTCTCATCTAGACACGAACGTCTCCGTTTCAAGTCTTTCGGGATCTGATGGACTGAGGGTTTCTCGCTGGTGACAGAGCGGGGCACCAACGGTAGGCAGTCCAACTGTCTAAAGACTAGACTTACATCTGTACGACCAGATTGTTGCTGGGGCCCGTCGCGCCCCAGCTGTGGGCTACGAACTTCGGAAACAGGAAATTTAGCCTTCCGACGGTGTACCGGAAATACGTCGCTTCCGGTTTGAAAATCTCATTTTTCGGCCGGAAGCGACGTCGTACCGGAAATACTTCACGTCCGGTTTGAAATATAAGATTTTAAAACCGGAAGTACTTCCGGTCGAAAAATGATTTTTTTTTTTTTGCGCCCGTCGATAGTGTACAAGACCGTTGTGCATCGCATTTTTGACGCGCAAAAGAGAATCAGAATAATAGGGACAATTGAAATAGATAGTAGAATAATAGGGACTTACACCCAAAAAAAAAAAATTATTTGACGGCCACCGTTTATTTGGTTTAAGTGAAATATTTATTTGATTTAAATAAATATCTATTTAAATTAAGTAAATAGTTACTTAAATCAAATAAATATTTATTTTTATCAAATAAATATTTTGCTTAAACCAAATAAACGGTGGCAGTCGAATAAATTTTTGTTATGCGTCTACTCGGGCAGCTTGATTATTAATCGCTGAGTAATCTGCAGAAGCATTATTAAATTTTGGCACACGCTTCAGCTCGCTGATACGACAAACTGGAGATGGAAAATAAAGGCCAAATAAATGTATTGCAGACGATCCTATGGTGAACACGGACTTTCCCGTGAAGAGATACACGGCGGTCCAGTACACTCAGCCAGCCGCAGCAATATCCCCGTTATCGAAGTCAACGAGGCATCTTTTGGGTCCGGAGCCCGACCCGCGTTACTATTACACCCATCGTGCGCAGCAAGAAACCATAACTATCGATCGTGATAATCTCAAGCACGGTAATAACCTACCATAATCCTCGCATGCTATCGTCAATTAACGGCGTACGATAAAAGACCCCTAAACGCTCATCGAACAAAATTGATTCATGTATCTCCTGCGTCGCAGGAGTCGCAGCCGCTTCCCGACCGACCCCGGCGACCATCAGGGTCGTCACAGCCCTTCTCGGCGATCTCTGCACCGACGACAAAGACTGCACGATCCCGAACAGCGAGTGCGTCAACGGCGGATGTATCTGCTCCGACGGATTCGCCGAAACGAGCGACAGACAAGAATGCTTCGGTAACTATTTTCATCCGTTGCAATTAGAATTTTTCCAGGTTAAGGACATCTGCTGAAATACAAATAACCATCCACTATAATCAATGGATGTATGAAAGTTTGCACAAACGACTTTAAAAATGTAGCACTCATTTGGGTTCTGTGAAACGCTCCAATCTCCTCAAGATTGATTGAATTCTTGTGTTGTACCGATTCATACAAAACTACAGACTGACTGTCTCAATGTTGATACAGTTGGGTGAGAATTGTCAGAGTCCGAGAGATTACTTTTATGCCAATCAGCTTAAATCGATATTTTTTTTTCTACCTGTATCAAACTTCACGAAGCAATGAGATGATTGAAAGCCTTCTCGACTTTCATCGATTATAAGGTGTGGCTGGACGATAGAAAAATTTACTACAAGTTTCATATTTTTTTCTTTCTGTTTTTTTCCTTCAAAGCAAACTACGAGTCAGTAACCCCGGTCGAACCGCTCCAAGCCTGTCTGTCCTATCCCTGCCACATGTCCTCAACCTGTATCGATCTGCCGAGTTCAACATTCGTCTGCATCTGTCGTCCGAACTATACCGGTCTGCTCTGCGACGAGGAGATCGACAAGAGAGACTACGAAGTTCCCTCGTTCGACGGCAAGAGTTACGTCAGAATGGCCAGGCTCAAGGCTTATCACAAATTCAACATCGAGGTGGAGTTCAAGACCTACGCCGACAACGGAATCATTCTGTACAATCAGCAGAAGAACGACGGAACCGGAGACTTTGTTTCGCTAGCGATAATAGACGGGTCAGTGAACGCCGACGATTCGCTCGGTCACGCTGAGTTGCTCGATGACCGGCAATTTTATAAAGGATTTTTATTATTTTAGGTACGTCCAGTTTAGATACAATCTCGGTAACGGTCCGGTGATACTGACGTCACCGGAGAAAGTGACGATGAAAAATTTTCATCGAATCGTCGCGAAGAGATACCACAAAGACGGAGTCTTGATATTCAACGACGGTGACGATATAGCCGGACAGAGTCAAGGGATGCTCAAGTCGCTGGACCTCAATCAGGACACATTCGTTGGGAATGTACCGTCGAATTACAGCAGGTAACCATTTTCAAATCGGGAGCGATTCTGATTGTCGGTTTTTCTCCTATCTGTTTTCTTCTAAAGCCAGGGACAATAGTGTGTTTTGAGCCGGAAATGAGCCACTTGAAGCCAATGGAGGTGGTAGAAAATCGATATCTCGAGAAAAAATATTTGGCCATTTTGAGGAAGCAAAATCACACATTTTATGCAATATTCACCACAAAGATTCCCTATAAAAATTGTACTTATTCGTCGTTTTGGGACCGTGGCTGATGTATTTTTTCCCCACTGATCACGAATCTGCGATTTATTTAACACTCAGCTCAATATCTGATGCGAAAACTAGCGTCAAATCTTCCTCTGTGAAGAACCGAATTACAATGTTTACACGATAAACAATTAATTCGATTTCAGGGTATACGAAAACATGGGAACGAGTCGAGGCCTTCTGGGTTGCATCCGCAAGTTGAAGATCGATCGAGTAACCGTGGACCTGCACATCGGCAAAGACAAGGACGTGCTGGAGACTTATCGGGTGAAGGAATGTCGCGAAAACGCTTGCGCCAATTTGCCTTGTCAGAACGGCGCGACCTGCCAACCGATATTCGAAGAGGATTTGTGCAACGGTCGAGAATGCAGAAGCAGCCCGAAGAAGGGCAAGGGCAAGAGAAAAAACGCTAACGGCAACAAGGGAGGGATGAACATCGTCCGGTGCAAGGGCTCGCATTGCACCGCGGTCGAGTCCAAGTCGAAGAGGTCGAAGAGAAAGAACGGTACGAAATCGTCGAGGATACGATGCGCCGGTCCCAGTTGCGACTTCGACTACGATCTCGATTACGAAGCCAATTACGAGAACGATAACTACGGATCGACCAAGTACGAACCACCGAATTACCGATGTATCTGTCCGCCGCAGTACACCGGAAAGAACTGCGAGGAGTCGCTGGACCCCTGCATGGGAGAACCCTGCCAGCATGGTGCAACCTGTGACATTCTGCCACAGGGTGGCTATGTCTGCAAGTGTCCACCTGGCAGGGCTGGGGAACATTGCGAGATTCGTGAGTACAAGAATGTAGTTGGCGAGTTAATTTGAAAAATTCGAAAATATCGTAATTCAGAAACTTCAGAATTAAAAAACATCACAATCCAAAAACACCAGAATCCAAAAAATCAGAATCCCACGTCAATGGATCACGTGAATAAATTTTTTTAATTTTACAGTGGATTCAGAACTGACCGAGTTACTGATTCCCGAATTGACCGGCGACGGTTTTCTCGAATTGCCGTGTCTGGAGGGTGTGGCGAAAGCGTTCTCCATAGAACTGTGGTTCCTGACTCGTTCGACCGACGGTCTTCTGATCTACAACGGGCAATTGAACAACGGACGCGGTGATTTCATAAGTTTGAATCTGGTCCGGGGAAAGCTCGAGTTTCGTTTCAACTTGGGAAGCGGCATAGCGAACATCTCGTCGCCGGATCCGGTGACGCTCGACACCTGGCACTGCGTCAGAATAAGCAGACTGGGCAGGGAGGGTCTTCTTCAGTTGGACGACGGCACCGTCGCCAGAGGATTCTCCGGCAATCCACTCACCGAGCTCAATCTCGAGATGCCACTCTACGTGGGGGGTGTTAAGTGAGTTCGCGATATCCTTTTCCTCCTCTCGCTTCCCGATCGGGGCATCAGATTAGCTCCGAGTTGATGACACAGCGTTGAAAGTTCGGATATTAATCTACCAGAAACCGCCCTTCATTTATCACCGTTGCCTTCTCGTTCAGGCACTGGCGTGAAGTTCACCGGCTCGCCGAAGCTTGGACGGGACTCGTCGGCGCCGTTCAACGATTGATGGTGAATGGGAAGACTTATCAGAATCTCGCAGTGAACGTAACCCAGCACAATACAGAGATCTACGACGGCTTGCCTTGTCCCAGCAACGAAAATCCTTGTCACAACGGCGGTGTCTGCTTGCCGCTCTTGAACAGCTATCTGTGCAAATGTGCCAGCAGCTACAATGGGCTCCATTGCGAATTCTGTAAGTTTCGCCTCGTTCATTTTTTTCCCCCTCTGTCGTGGTCAAAAAGTTTTATGCAGGAAGTTGATTATTTTATTTTTTATCCACAGTTATGGGCTACGATGTTTCTGGCGGCGAAATATCCGAGAGGCCGGTACGATTCGATGGCGATAATTACTTGCAGTTCAAGCATCGTTTTGGCAGAAGGTCAGCAGCTAGATCAGCGTTTGCGCAGTCACCGTCCTAATAGCGATAACTAAGTCGATTAAATGTAGCGATAAACTATTCTCACTCAACCATAACGATCTCTCTAGTGCTAACACTACCCTCGCTACTAACACTACCCCCGCTGAGTACTTTGACGAAACCTACCCCGACTACGACTTCGAGGAGGACTTTGACTTCGAGTATGAGAATTACGACTATGCGGAGTAAGTTCTGCACAAATGGAGTCGGTTCATTTTCGGTAGCGAACATACGTCTAGTTTCACCTGTTGAAAAACTTTTACTTAGAACTTAGAAAATTATTTTTATTTACTTGTCGGTCTCGTTTATGTTGCTCAGTTTTTAGTGGTATTTTTACTTGTACTAAAAAGATGTGAGACAAGTGGATATTGTCGAAGGTTCTATTGTCCAAAATCCTAATTCGCAGGCGCAGAGGCCAGCAGTCCAACAAGTTCGAGCTCAGAATACGAACGATCCACTCCGAGGGTTTGATCGCCTGGATCGGCAGAGGAAAGATCGAGCACCTCGTGCTCTCGCTCCACGAGGGTCACGTCGTGTTGACTTACAAGAGTAAAACCGACAAAATATCGCTGAAAAGCAGGGTAAGCAGTATCGAATGATTTGCCATTGTGAAAAATCTTATCAAATATCTAAAAAGATGTTTCTTTACAATTTCTTCATCGACAGGAAAAAGTCGACGACGGAGTGTTCCATCACGTGAAAGCGTTTCGAAGACGAAGAGCAACGATAATTCAGGTCGACGATCAAGCGCCGGTGAAGATCGCCACAGACACGACCCTCCTAATGACGAACGGCAAACTTTTCGTCGGCGGAAAGCCCGGCCATCGCGGTATCAAGGGTTGCGTCACCGATTTTATCGTCGATAAGCGACGATTGCCCCTGACGAGGCGAAAAATCGATTTCTGTCACGACAATGACGTATGATACCAGGTCGACCATCCCGGGGAATCGACACCGGGGATGTCGTATAATTCGTACACGCGAGCACTGAGCTTATCAGCCACACAGCGAAGCATCGCCGATGTTACCAGTTAACCGAAACGTACAACGTAATGGTCTATTCATCGAAGGATACTTCACGCCATACACAAATTCAGGAGTATACCTAACACGTCCCGGAAAAAAATTGAAACCTAATATAATCGAATCGTCTCGTAGGCGAGACGAGAAAGTCTGAAACAATAATAAAAGAAATCGCGGTTTTTTCTCAATTCGCGATTATCGAATCTAGTGAAACCCAATAAATGATATCGAGATCAAAGTGTCGTTTAACCGACAATACCAGTGACAATCCGTTGAGTCAAGATCGTCGAACGTGGAGCGATTATCGCAACGAAAAGGGGATAAAAATGAAATAACTTAGTCGGAAGGAAAACGTGCATTTGAATGAAGGAAGTTATACTGCCCCAGTGATTAAAAAAACATTAACGCAGCCGCCTAACGAACACGATAAAGGAAAGCTTCAGTGGAGAGTTTTCATCGAAGGACAATAATATATTTTTAAGTGAAATCGCGAATGATTTTTAAATAAATTTAAAAAAAATGATAATTCGTGGTTTTATGATTAATTGTAACACGTATACGTATGATATAGATGTTTCGAAGTGCGAAAACGAAGGACAGTGGAATGAACTCCGAAGCGCAGTAAAGGCACCGAATAAACAACAAGATGTCTTTATCGAACTAACCGTAAGATATAAAACGCACCTAAACGTTATTTAATAATACCAAGACTGACTAATACGGACAAAGTTGATGAAAAAATAATAATAATAATAATACAAAGAATAATAAAGTAAATAAAAATAAATAATTAAATCGGTGTTATGTTTGAGTGTACGGTAGAGAGATTTAACATTGTGGAATTTTCAGATAGATATTGTATTTTAAAGGACCGTTGATTTATGCCAGTAGACCACATTGTTTAAGGTAGGAGAAGCTTTTTATAAATACGCGAAGAATATAGACGAATATTATATACGATACCGATATTATTACCATTAAACAAGAAAAAACAGATAAATATATATAGGTAAATATATATTATACATATTACATTCCATTTAATGGAAAAACAAAAAACCTCGAACGATAAATTATTCATGGCGATAAGAGAGATAATAATCGTTAATTCCGACTTGTGTCCATCAACCCCCGTCATCAACGAAAAAAAAAACGTCGAAACGAAGTCCTTACGCACGTGTGATAACGTTCAAGAAAGACGAACACGAAATTATTGATTGAGAATTATATCGTATCTTCCCAGTGATTTTCACTTTTCAACGATTTGTTATTTAAAAAAATTAATTCTTATATTACGCTCAAATAGAGTAATCCGCTTACATCGATGAATGTTTTAATGAAACAATTTTTTTTTTTCGTTTAATAAGAATAAAGCGATGCAGATTAGTCGCGCGAGCGAGTAAAATTGAAAAATTGGTTTTACAAAGCGCCACTGAAAAGCCGACACCGATCCAGCTACGCGATCCAGATATGATTAGTCTGCGTCGCTCGATTATTATTAAACGATTGACAAGTACAAGCGAAGCAATGATTTTCTTCCCAAAGACCGTTGAAGGGTCAACCGATAGTTGTTAACAATGTTTTCGTCATGCAATTGCATTTTTACGCGATGGCTCGCTGAGTGTGCGTGTCCTGCATGCCGAACGAAATGCACCCCCTACGTACAGAAAATATGACCTAATAACGATTCGAGGCCTAGTTGCAGTGTCACTTACCTCGCCGCCGAGCGATGCAAGTCTCATGTTTCACAGTGCTTATTGTTTATGAAAAAACAAACAAAAAATATCGACGTTCATTATGACTTATAACTGAGGTTGCAGACGATCGTCACGATTCTTCCTATCTCGAGGATTTAGCCTTAGGAAAGATCTTTGGGAGGACCTCTTGTGTCCCCAAATTTCCCACTTTTTACGTAATGTACCTAAGTTTCGATTTTAATATATAATATATTTCGGGTATTATACATATCAATTTACACGACGGCATTTTTTTCCAAATTTGGTATCTCTATATTATCGGACACGCAAGAGCGCAAGGTGTCTTCTTAGGGCTAAATCCGATCCGATTCTTTTCTACTTCTCAAAATGTTGTTCAATGTTGATCAGCGCGCATAAGCTTCGTGGCGACATAAATCCGGATAGTTCGTAATCCAGTACGATAAGCTAGTATGACAAGCGGAGTCTTGGATATAGCGTAGGAAATAGTTATTGAATATATCGCGAACGCATTTCATGGTGTACATTGATAAAAAAGGGAAAAACTGGAAATTTCTCCGCATACTGAAAAAAATCGAAGATCTCAAGATAATTGACGACCAATCATTATACTCGAAGAAATGCACATTAAGCGTTTGAACTAAACTGTCTGTCGCTCCGAGGAGTCACGTAAATATTTAATTTTCGACAACTACGATCACGAAAGTTCGTTCATGTTGCTGAAAATTTCGCAGAATCTTCCGATCGTGCATGGAACTTAAAAAATAACGTTTAAGACATAAACAATACGGATTAATAAAGTGTTGCCGAAACGGCAGAGATTTTGCCGAACGAATGTAATAATCTCACATATCGAGTGCTGAGTCGTCGGCTGTTTATTCACGATGCATATCGAGTTAACTGAACGTTTAACGTACGGCCAGTAAATGTCAGTGTACGAAGCGAGGGTGAAAGAATAAGGATTGGATCATTAGGAGGGAAAAGTTATTTTTTCCCCATATAATGTGTTACATACGATCGTAAGGCATTGTAAAAGTCTCAGATAAAAATGCCAAGTTGTGAAAGTCTCTCGCAATCCAATTCCACAAGATCGATCGCATTTTTTTGTAATACGGCTCTTTTCTTATATCTATTTTAGAAAGTATTTTGTTAACCAGAAGTGACGTATTTTCGGTCAATTTCCGGTTTCTAAATTCGATGGTCCATAGCGAGGGCGCAAAGTGCCAGAGTCGCAAAAACCTGCTAGTGGATTGATATTTACTTTGTTGTCTTTAATTAGAAATGTCTTCACGAATTGTTTTCGACTTTAATACTCAAATATTTAATTGTCATGAAATCATGTCATTTACAAGATTTTAAGTATGAATTAATAAGTGGCCAAAACATTTTTCTCACTTTCATAATAGGCTAATTGCTCAATATTTTTGTTCACTTTCTATTAATTTGGCAAACGATTCGTGAATTGTTATGAGTCTTTTAATATAAAAAAGTTGAATCGATACTGAGGCGACGAAACAGTTGATGAGACGACGAACGGCTTTCAGACGCTTTAAATTCCATATCGTTTGCGAAGCGTGCAGACCAAATAAATATGTTTCGCAAGTCGTTGAGTTCGGCAAAGAAATGAAGAAAATATTGATATCGATATTGATTGATCTTTCGTCGAATTCAATGAACTTCGAGCCTGTATCGAGCTTCGTTCCACGCGCGTAAAACAGTTATCGAAAGTGGTTCGAGAAATTTTTTTTCTCCATAATTAACCGATCGAAATAATCGGCACCCTCGCGCACGCTCGAAATATTAGTAAATCGTGCTAATTTTCTGTTAATCTACTACGACTACTGCCATCGTAAAATATACACTCGATGAAAGCCCTGCGCGTTTCTAGGGCCTTCTCGAATCGAGCTTCGGCGTTCCAGAATTCTCAATAATTCGATTGTACAATTTAATTTTCATTGAACCCATAATTATGAATTATAATCACATTATTATAAGGCTGCGTAATACTCATTGGTATTTTATTTCCAAACGTCTCGTCTTCGTTTGTGGTATAAAATACTGCGCGAGGGGCTCGCTCCTAATTAGTTTTTTACTTTGATACTGTCATATATATGCTGTGACCGTAAAACGTTTGAAACCTATTGGAGCTAATGTGTAACGAAATGCGCGTTGTAAAGTGACTGTATATATAAATATATAAATTATGCGATTAACTTGGAATCTATTTGTACGTGTTTATTACTGTTCCGTGGAATTTTACGCATAACCAGTGTCGTTTTTAAACCGCATCGTACGTAGGCATTGTGTAAAAATACAGTTTCCTTCATAATGTTTGTACGCCGGCAACGAAAGTGCAAATAATTTCAGGCAACAAGTCTTGTAAAAATTTCTTTACTTCTAAACATCTATATCACATTCTATTTTTTTCATTTACGAAACTTACACGATATTTACATTGTTTCATACACATTGCTCGATCCATTCATACTAGCTATCACTCACAGACACATTCTCTTTCACGCTCACAATCGTTATTAAACCTCATAAAAATTATGTGTTAATTAAGTTTGTTCACGTAGTTTGGGGAGTGATGAAACCGTACATAAATAAAAGATCGTAGGATTATTGGTCAGTCGGTATTTCGATGTTTCGCATGAAATGACTGCATGACGCTTGATCGATCGCAAACGAACTTGGAAAAATCGAACGTACGCTGAATTTGTCAATAATTCTTTAATGCGGGGGTCAAAACAGTGGTATGTCTTTCCCCAGTTCTTGAATTTTTTCCCTGAAGCTTTGTCGGATTTCGGAGATCGGTTTGATTAGAAATATCGGTACGTCGTCATCTCGCCTCTGAAAAATAAAAGTACATTTTTTTTATGTTGCATTTTTAACCCACGAAATAGCTCAGCGAATTTGTAATATTTAAAATTGTTTACCTGGAACAGACACTCGCCCTCGAACGTGATGAGCTTTTGCCTCCTCGCCCTCAGCAAGAGACCCACGCATTTGTCACTGATCGCGACATAAATGTTAAACAGGTCACCGAATGTGATGCCGGTTACTTCTGGTTGGTCCTTGCACGGTGTACCGTTCTGATAAATAATCTCGCACAGTTCGAGGATTTCTTTGAGAACGTGAATTGTTGCCTTGCGACCCCGGACGTCCGAGAGGGAACCAGCGGCTGGTCTGGATGAAACAAAATGTTTATTTTTTACACAGTAATACAGGTACGAACCTTTCTTGCCCACAAACGTTCACAATCATTTGGTTCTTAATTTTATAAAGAAAAATGTTGTCCATTTTACATAAATTTCTGTCTTAGATTAATTAGAAATTTTATTTAAAAAAATTAACTTTAGAAAAAATTAAAATTAACGAGAACATAATTGCGTATAAAAAAAGTTTGTTGAATGTTCAATTTTTTCTTGATTGTGCATCTTACAGGAAAACCGTCGAGTATTGTGTAAAGCCGAATAAATTGTTACTCACTTTCCGTACTCCTCTTTCGAGAATTTTGGTTTTTCGAGATTCAATCCGCTGGTGAAAGGATTTTTGCCCTGCCTGTCCATGTGCTTGCTGGCATGCTGATTGAACATGGCAACCTTATCGCCCAGGGATTCCTGTAACACGAGCGTTACCAATAATTTATTTCACTGTTGATCATCGAGTATTAAAAATAAAGGCGTCTTTAAACGATCCGAAAAAAAAAAAAAATACCAATGCTGTACTTTATTCTATTTCAAAGGTCCGAAAGCAAAACAATGTTTCACGTGTGTTCCACACGCATGAGACATCACTCAGCGATAAAAGCTCCCCGATGGAGCAACGTACCCGGAAGAATTTCTCCGGACCTTGAGGGTCGACAACCGCGAGAGTCAAAAATATTTCCAACACCCTTGAGACAACGGAGAACCGCTCTGCCGAGTGCGACCGTCCGTTACCGCGACCTAAATGATCCAGACCGAAGTCGTCGCGGTTTGTAAATCTTCGGGGCTTCTAATCCGTGGCGATATACGTCTGTCGTCGAGCTTCGCTTCCGGGTTCGAGAAAAACCAGTCGTGCCGATGTTTTATTTTTTATTAATTAATTTTTTAATTAATGGAACTAACTTTTGAATGAATTGAACTAACTTTTAAATGGATCTAACTGATTTTTAAATGTTTTTAATTTATTTATTTTTGTCGTTTTTGTAAATCGAGTTAAATGTTTCACAGTGTTTGGCGCGTTCGATATTCACCAGTTATCGGCTTCGGTGTAAGTTTGCTGCTGATTTCTCAGCGACGCATCGGCGTTGCGCAGAGTTCGGTGCGACGAGAAGCGAAGCGCGATTGACGACGATTAACGGACTGACAGTTCGCGAAAGTTTTATCTCCGATATAAAGCTCGGCCAAGCGGGTCGCTCGCATGTACCGATACATGTGCGACCGCGAGGGCCTCTGATGTACGGCGGAGCCTCTCGCGAATGTCGGCCCGTCGAAACAAAGCGGAATTTTTGGACAGCGTCCAACGCACGGGGCTGTCGACTGGCCCTGACCATAAAAGACACCTCGATGGCAGAGTGACAAAAAAAAAAAAAGAAGTTAAACGAACGCTATGCAGACGAGCCACGGGGTTACATTCATTCCGTCGGCACGTGCCATAGAGAAGAAAAAAAAAAATGTTCCGTAAAGATAATGCACGACGAGACGAGATGCACAGTACTTACGAACATTGCTGAAGACATGTTTGCACTGCGTTAAAGTTACGAACAAAAAATGTTGTCGATATGTATTTAATAAATAAATATAAAATACTGATACGGTTTATGACGAGCGCGTTCGCGTATGGATCGTAAATAAACGTTAATGAAGTTTAGTCCGTTGGTGGAAAAGTGGCCAAATTTCTTTGGCGTTCAACGAATGTCCGCCGGTGCGGCGCGCGTCTAGCGAATAAGGCGGTCCGCGGTCCGTTCGTCTTTTTATATGAAGCGTCGTCGAAAATTTCCCCCCGTCATGATTTTGGTCCCGCGGGCGAGGTAGACAGCGGCCGAGAACGCGAAATATTTTCACCGCGCGACGCCGCGGGCGAAGAGAGGTGAGGCTTTTCCGAGCCAATTCCGAACGAAACCCGGTTGTTGATTGGCTGCCAACGGAGTCTTCGGGCTCCGGAAGCCGTCCCTCACATCCCGAGACATACTGCGGCGCCTCGCTAAACCCTTGAATTATTAGTCTATTGCCAAATCAATCTATGCACGAATGTGTAAATCATGTTCATTGTCTCGCGACAGATTGACGAATTTGTCAGTGGAGCATCGAGCTTGCGCCTAAGTTTCATTAACTTCGAGGGGAACCGACGGAGCGCGAGAAACAAAAAAGCTCTTTGCCAGTCATCGGAAACAGTCAATTGTCAGCGGAGTAAATCATGTTCATTGTCAGTGGAGCGTCGAGCTTGCGCCTATGTTTCATTAGCATCGACAGAAAACGACAAAGCGCAAGAAACAAAAAGCTCTCTTTGCCTTTCACCCAAAACAGTTGGCACGCGAAACAAAAAATTATTGCAATTTCCAGGAGGCGGCGTTATCGCATCGGCTTAACGGCACGCAACGCAGATACACGTTACACGAGTTACGAGTCGTGGGACCGAGTTACAGAAACTTTGGCACTCGATGTTTTTTTTTCAACCCTCCCCGGTGGATTCCAAAAAAATCTCTTGATCTATAAAAACTTTGCGAAAAGAAGGAGCTCCGAGTATTTAGCGGAGAAAGATTTATCGCCGAGTTAACCACTGGCAAGACATGGGCCGGCAGTAATGATTCATACCCTTTTTCTTATTTTATTTTTTCCACAGCTCGAGCGCATTCCTGGCTACTTTTATACGGTTATAATTTACCGAGGGCTAATCGTAGCCGCAGGCATCGCTGAGTAAAGTTGCCCCGGAATTACGGAGGCATTCCTCGCCGAGGAATAGAACGTCGTAAATTTATTAAATAGATTAAATCGAATTCCACCATTCGGTTCGACGATGCCTCTGTTAGTTTTATACAAACATCGGGCACGAATATATATAAATACGCGAGATTACATACCGATACTGGTACACGTGCTCGGGACCGCCTATATATCTCTGGCACGGTCGCAAAAACCAAATTCTAAAAAGAGTCACGCGATCGTTGCGTGATTCGCTGTCCGTTTTCGAAATACCGCACGAGACCGTTCATCGTTTGGCTATTCCCACCGTCGGGAAATGAGCGAATCATCAGGGATTCACCGTGTACTTTGCTACTCAAAACCACGTGAATTTGGCGTGGAATTACTTGGACTGTGGGTGTACCATCTGCTGCAACGCATATCTACCTTGAGGTCGGATGAACCAAATATTTCATTCTCATGACACCTTACCAAGAAACCTCGGATCGGAAAGATCGTTGAAGATATTCATTGAATCATTACCGGATAGCGGCAGATTCGCAACATGTGTTCTGACAATTTTATCGGCTTCATTCTCCACAGCAACGACTCTTTGCCGGTTATCAGAATATCCGCACCTGATGGTCACGGTATAGTGGAAGGAAAAAGGAGTTACCAAAACTGGGAATGGATGATGTTGGATTGGATGATGTTTGCCATTTGGGCATTATGGCTAGGTGAATTTGGCGTGAAATTACTTGGACTGCGGGTGCACCATCTGCTGCAACGCATTACTACCGTGAGGTCGAATAAACTAAATGTCGCATTCCCGTGATGCGGTACGATGAAATCTCGAATCGAAAGAACTGTTGAAGATATTCATCGAGTCATTACCGGATAGCGGCAGATTGAAAAATTGGGTTCTGACAATCTTCCCCACTTCATATTCCATAGTGATAACCCTTTGCCGGTTATCAGGATATACTGAGAAAGAATTATCCAGTTAGAGTAACCATAGTCTCCATCTACAGAAACTGTATGTATAAACGTCCTTTTAGCGAATTATTCCGTATAGCAGAAACTACCTGTTCTCAGTCCAACCTCACCCAGCGGTCATTGTACAGTGAAAGAAAAGCAAAGAAAAGTAACCCCAAAACTCGGAATATGGATTGGATGATGGATCGGGCCATTATTGTCTTTGCTGACGTCAATCGAGGAATGACCGGAAAAATGTGGGAAGCCGCGTATGCCGGCCATAAAAGGAGCGCGGAAGCATCGCCGAATCCTCGTTAAATGAGAATACGCAAATGCCTCGATACAGTTGCTCGTCTGGCCGGAAGTACCGAATTAGATCTGTTTTCCCGTCGTCTGCGTCTGAATGAATGCGACGTCATAGCTACTAGCTGGCCGGGCATACTATAATAGTAAATCCAAATTCCACGAGCGCATAGTCATCCGTCGAAGCTCGGTCGCGGTGAAAGCTTGCCGGCTGCGCGTGGGCCGCGAAAGCGCGTACCAAAATTAACTTGAGCCGCGTGCGGATGACGATGAACATCGGGTGCAGCGGCATCGCCCCTGAACTTCTCGATTCGTGATAAGTCGCCGACTCGAAAGCGACGTTCGAGGAATCTCGCTCGCATCTCGGAGAATACGAAGAAGCGATCGCTCGTCTTCGTCGGAGAAACGAGACATCACTGACTATCTCGCGGGTCGAACGACGACGCCAAAGAGAAATCGTTGAAACATTTTGGACGAGATTGATAGAAAATTTTTCAGAGATTTCGACCGTGAAGGATTCCACTTGAGCGTTTTTGGCGCGCTGTTAAATTTAACGAGCATGTACATGCCGTACGTTATCCGTAAAAATATGGCAACCAGGCCGGGCTTCTGCGTTGTCCGCCTCGAGATATTCCTCTTTAATGGCCAATAGTCAATGATTTATGTGCGTACTCTGATGGCGTATCCGCTATACTTTCAGCCTATCGGGAACCACAGCTGCGAAGCATTTCGTTTGATGCCTCGCGGTCTGAGCAAAACGTGGTCACGGTCCAGCTGTTCCCGCTAGAATTTTTGAGTCCTCTATTTATCCATGCGAAGCTCCCGTACGTACCGCACTTATAGACTTCGCGGCACGTGGTCACAGCACGGCTGACCATTCGGTGGCTTTTCTACTTACGTCTGTTCTCGTGCCGTCGAGAGAAGCTAATCGTCGACTTTTCGCAATTTTCATCTCTGGTAGAATTTTTTTTTTTGTCAAAAAATGCCAATGCACTTCCGTGTCAAAATTGCAAAATGCGGGCTGCGTTGGACACGACGCGGTGCTAACCTAAGGCAACCCAGCGGCACGCGAGATAAGCGTGCAAGAAAAACGTCCACGTACCCGCCTCTCTATAAATAATACCGACGATCGTGGCTGCCTTATGCTCGCTGAATATCGAACGTTGATGTCGCACGAGCGGTGGGGATTGGCTCGGAAGAGCGGACGGAGGATTTTTTAATGACAGCAATTTGACTGTTATAATACGATTACATCATAAATTGCGATTACGTGCGGAGAGTCGTCGGCTCCTACGCGTCGATTCACCGATGCGTTGACAATGTGTTTACTTCCGTTTCATAGCAATAGAAATCGTCTCGCGCTCGTGACGGATGCAATGTTACTTGTTCTCGACGGTTGGGCAAACGGGGTTGCGTTTAACCGAATAATCATAATCGGTCTGAGAAAGTTTGGATACTTTGGGTCACTACTTATACCGGTTGAAAATATAAGTGTGGTTCTGGTCGGTAGAATATTTTCTCAGTATCATAATTTGTCTCCGGCGAAGACACTGCCAGGATTACTGACGCCCGAAAACTTATCCTGTTATAAGTGCGCAGCAATGCAAGCCACTTGGCACTGATCAAGAAATATCTGATTAATTAGGCGAATCCGCGTGTATACTTGAACTCTCTTTTATCTATCTCGTACTAGCAGGCTGGTGTGGATCGGACGCATCGCGCGCCCTCGCTATGGACGATGGAATTTCGGTTTTCAAGTTTAACTGCCTGTAAAACTGACCGAGACTCTCGGAATAGTACCGGAATCGTATAATAATGAAATAGATCGAGGCATGGAAAGAGTCGCCTAGGAGAACTTAATGGGGGGTTTTCAACCGGAAATACATCACTTCCGGTCTGAAAATCGAATTTTTCGACCGGTTCAGAAATCGCATTTTTCGACCGGTTCAGAAAACTCATTTTTCGACCGGAAGTGACGTCACACCCGAAGTACGTCACATCCGGTTGAAAAATGAGATTTCTGAACCGGAAGTGACGTATTACCGATTGGAATATGAGTTTTCCGGACGGGAAGTTGAGAAAAGGACTATCGGTACATAAACCGAACCAGAAGGTGAACGACTATTTATAAGGAGCGACCCGGGATTTCGTCTTGTTTGTCATTCACATGACGACAATATCGAAAATAAATTAGCGGACTGCAAATAGTCGGGAAAACATTGAGCTCATCCGAGGTCCTGCTTTTGCCCACTTCGGCCAGAATATTTCCTCGGGCGTTTCCGAGTCTCACACTTACGCATACACATACACACGCGGTTACGTTTCGAACCTCAAGCCCAGCTGTTTTGACGGATGCTCTCGTGTTTTTGACGCTTCCACGATATTTTCGGCAATAGCGGCAGCGGAGACGGGAAACAAACGCGCGCAGCCAATCCAGTGTTGGACGCGAACTATATTCCAATGACGTGCGTCAGCGGAGTTAAATACCCACGGTAGCCGATAAAACACCGATGATTATTAATGCCATTCTAAATCTGTCGACGTAAATAAATGGCCTATCATGAGATGTTCGGCTTCTCCAAATGCTCCACTATAGATATCCTCGATATTTATTTGGGGCCATGGATGCGATCTCTAAGACTATTCTTAGATCGTCTTCGGATTTTCGAAACGCTGTACATTTTACTAGCCGAAAATACCATTAATCCATATAGACGTGTCATGTTTGTCTTTAATATCTACTAAAGTTATGCGAATAGTTTCCATGAAATCCCGATTTTAGCGTAAGGTCCTGACGCTGTCAATGACATTCCGACGACGATGTCGAAACATATTTAGTTGGTATTTCGAGGCCTAGGAGAATTTGGCATCGGCTAACGAGCGACATTAGTCACTACCGTGGGTTCGGTTGATGCTCGTCGGAAAACGAACGAATTTTGCGCAGCTGATGTGACTAATGTCTGGGTTCCTCACCTGGACACGAGCCATGTTTCAATGTCAAGGAAACCTCGACTGCACGAAAACAAGCAGGCTCGACTGTGTTACATTCATTCATTCGATTCATTCAATTTATTTTATCGATTTTAATAAATTCGTGCTATCGCGCATTGTAAAGTTGGAAAGCACTAGATGTTCTAAAAAAAAAAAAAACGAAGCATCGCCATTTATTGCCGCAAGTCGATGACTGCCCTGACCCGCATGTGTCGTCACAAAGAAATTATTGTCTATCGAACCGAAGATGATAGGCTCGTTGCTCAATGAACCGCGACTTTTATGTAAAGTGGAAAAATATTATCGATGCAGCGTCGATTCTTCCCGGCTGCTTCGATAAAGCGGCACGTTTCTAATTGACCCGAGAGCTTAAAATAAGCTTTTCGAGTTTGTGCCGACTGAGCAAGTGGAATAGAGCTTTGAGTTTAATGCACTTTGCACTTTTCGCATAAAATGCATAAATCCGGCTTTATAGCGCCGCCTCAATATCCTTCTCAATTCTGAAAACCTTCAGAAGTCACATAATTTCTTTCTTTTTTTAAAAATAATGATGCAAACACACAAGGCTTCGATCGGTTGATGACCGGAAACGATTCTTCCACATCCCTCGAGCGGCCATAAAATTTTCACGTCGACAAGAAATGTCCCGAGGCAATCCGGTGGATTATTGCGCTTTGATCCGATACTTTTGTGTAAAGTGGAAAAATATTGTCGATGCAACGTCGATTCTTTGCGGCTGCTTTGAGCTCAACATAAGCTTACGACTTTACCGACTGAGCAAGATGAGTAGACCTTCGGGTTTACTGCACTTTTCGTATAAATAGCATAGGGGAAACGGGGACATGTGTCCCCGTTTCCCCTAGATATGCACCGAAGGTATACTCGCGAGGACCGAAGGTGTACCTCGAGTATTTCGATCTAGGGGAAACGGGGACACATGTCCCCGTTTCCCCTAGATATGCACCGAAGGTGTACCTCGAGTATTTCGATCTAGGGGAAACGGGGACATGTGTCCCCGTTTCCCCTAGATATGCACCGAAGGTATACTCGCGAGGACCGAAGGTGTACCTCGAGTATTTCGATCTAGGGGAAACGGGGACATGTGTCCCCGTTTCCCCTAGATATGCACCGAAGGTATACTCGCGAGGACCGAAGGTGTACCTAGAGTACGGTATTTCAGGTTCGCCTCATCATATCTCGCAAACCGCTGGACGATTAGTTTCGTAATTAGGCCCATTGGAAAGCTTGGGTCCGTATCATATGGTAAAAGTGTCCTTGAGTTTTCGATGCTATGGTTCGTTGCCGAGATCGAGCCGTCCGAAAATTATCGCGTAAACTCACGCACAATCGATCTCCTCACACCCGTATTTCACGTTCAATTCATCATATCTCGGGAACCGCTGGACGAATATGATCGTAATTCGGCCCATTGGAAAGATTAGGTCCGAATTATATACTAGAAGTGTCCTTGAAAATTCGATCTGATGCTTCGTTGCCGAGATCGAGCCGACGGAAAATTATCGCGTGAACTCACGCACAATCGAAAAATTTTGGATCAATTGCTGATCGCGATCATCGTACACAAGAATCAACCGAGCGAATGTGTTCGGAATTAAGCGAACTGGAAAGCTTGGATAGACATTCTATAGTAAAATTTTAATATCATTTCGATCCGATGATTTATTTAAGAGGTATCGTAGTGCAAAAATATACTTCCGGCATTTTGGAGTATAACTACTTGGTAGCGTCCTTCGCTCGCTTAAAAATTTTTTTTTAAGTACTTGGCGTCGAGACGCTACTGCGTCTCTTGATAAATCCGGCTTTACAGCAAGTTACAGCAAACGCCCTTTATGGCCAATTCTAGCGCTCTTCGGTTCTGAAATTCTTCAGAAGTCCCAAAGTTTTTTGTGTGACGATGCAAACATACGAGGCTTCAATCGATTAATGACCCGAAACGATTCTTCCACATCCCTCGAGCGGCAATAAAATTTTTACGTCGACAAGAAATGTCCCGCGGCAATCCGGTGGAATATTGCGCTTTGATCATGCAGCAGGGGTCGCGGACGGTGCAGCGGTTGCCGGGCTCCGAGGTGAGCTTTTTCTTTTATTATCATTGCCGTGGGAAAAACGCGGCTCCACGGGGTTGAACCCGGCCAATGGAGCTTCGCGAGGGTGGCTTCGGCCATGTTTGTCGCGTCGGCGCAACGAGCCGCCGTTGCAATCTCGTCGGCGGCGAGAAAGCTTCGACACGGAAAGCGGCTTGCAACGTTTTCATCGTGTCCCCGTCAGTTCGCGACGTAGTATTACTGGTTAGCGGCAAAAATAGTGCGACCTTGGAGCGAGTCGAAAGGGCCAACGTCCACCACCCGGTAAGTCATCGTACGTTTCCGGCGACCCGGAACGCACCGTCGTAAACATCGAAATTAACTTGATTTCGCTCATAAAGCCTCGCTCAACCCGGGAATAATGAGACGTGCCGGTTCTGGGTTGCATCACTGATACCCGTCACGGAATATTGATTTCCGGGCCTCTTCAGGCCGGTAAAATTTTTCAATCGCACGGTGGTCCGTTTTACCGCGGATTTGGCCGAAACGCTTCATCGATCGATAGCGCCTTCGATAATGCCCCTCAAACCGAAACCTTCCCCTCCATAAACTTGAACTGAAAATAGAACGTTGAGTTAAGACCCACAACCGTTCTAGTAGAGTCGTTGCGGAAGTGATCGATTACCGAAAACAAATAAAACCCCACATACGATTCGTCGGTCTGGGATGACAATAACAATTTCTTTTTCGGTAGAACGATCAGCAGACACAATTTTGAAGTTTCACCAAACCCGGACGTTTTATTTTTTATAGGAAACTCAGTTATCCAAAAATTATGACTTGCAGTGCGGCAAACGATGGGAGGGGGCCGGGGGAGGGGGAAGCTCCACATCAACATCGTTTCATGATGATAATGCTCCTCAAAACCAATATCTCTTCTCTGTAAACCTTAACTAAAAAATACATACAAAAGTTAGCCGGAAAAACTGTTTCGGTGCAGATCGCGTGCAGGTGCTCGGTTCCCGAAAACAAATGCAACCCCATAATTTACTTTCCGTTGAAAAAATCATCAGAAAAACTTTCGAAGTCTTTATTTTAAAAATTTTATAAGAAATTCATTCAATGAAACATTTACAACTTGCAGTGAGGCAGCGCGCTAAGCGATGGGGAAGGAAAAGATCCACATCAACATCGTGGTGATAGGCCACGTGGATTCCGGCAAGTCGACCACAACCGGTCACCTCATATACAAATGCGGCGGCATCGACAAGCGTACGATCGAGAAGTTCGAGAAGGAGGCCCAGGAAATGGGCAAAGGTTCCTTCAAGTACGCCTGGGTGTTGGACAAGTTGAAGGCCGAGCGCGAGCGCGGCATAACCATCGACATCGCGATGTGGAAGTTCGAGACGGCGAAATACTACATAACGATCATCGACGCGCCGGGGCACCGTGACTTCATAAAAAACATGATAACAGGCACGAGTCAGGCCGATTGCGCGGTGCTGATCGTCGCCGCCGGAATCGGCGAGTTCGAGGCTGGAATATCGAAGAACGGTCAGACCCGAGAGCACGCGCTGCTCGCGTTCACCCTCGGCGTCAAGCAGCTCATCGTCGGCGTTAACAAGATGGACATGACCGAGCCGCCCTACTCCGAGACCCGTTTCGAAGAGATCAAGAAGGAAGTGTCGTCGTACATAAAGAAGATCGGATACAACACTTCTTCGGTCGCGTTCGTGCCGATTTCGGGCTGGCACGGCGACAACATGCTGGAACCGTCGCCGAAGACGTCTTGGTACAAGGGCTGGAAGGTCGAGCGGAAAGACGGGAACGGGGAGGGTAAAACCCTGATCGAGGCACTGGACGCCATCCTACCGCCGTCCCGTCCCACCGACAAAGCTCTGCGTCTGCCGCTTCAGGACGTCTACAAGATCGGTGGAATCGGCACCGTGCCGGTGGGTCGCGTTGAGACCGGCGTTCTGAAGCCAGGTAGGTTCCGTCGAGCAGCATTTGACGGACGGTGTACTGTGGAAAAAATACAGTTGTTTCTACTATAAACAGTAATGCCCAAAGGGAACGTCTATACCCAAGGTTTCTATTGAAAAATATTTTATTGGTTAAACTGTAATTATATTCGCTGTTATCATTTGTGACTACCGTCCTAATTATATAATATAGATCTTCCCTCGGCGGATCATATTTTGTAGTAGAAAGTGACTGCATCAACTCTAACTAAGGTAAACAACCCAGTTTCCGCCTCTGACCCAGTTACCGCCATTAATCGCAATTTATGCTAATAATAAATATAGCACACGTTAAATACAAACGAAATTGACGGCATGTTGAAGAGCGGTTTACTCTTGATTAATGCCGCGTTACGTATATTTTTTTAATAAAATGTTCCCTTCAACAATTGAAGATAGCAGAAAGTGGGTCGCTTACTTTACGTAATTTTTTCTCAGCGTTCTTTCGGAATAATATTTTTGAAATCGATTGCAGGCATGCTGGTGACTTTTGCACCAGCGGCGCTGACCACCGAGGTAAAATCGGTCGAGATGCATCACGAGGCGCTGACCATGGCGATGCCCGGCGACAACGTCGGCTTCAACGTGAAGAACATCTCGGTGAAAGAGCTGCGACGCGGTTACGTCGCCGGCGACTCCAAGAATCAGCCACCTCGAGGTGCCGCGGACTTCACCGCTCAGGTCATCGTCCTCAATCATCCGGGCCAAGTCAGCAACGGCTACACTCCAGTCCTCGACTGCCACACCGCTCACATAGCTTGCAAATTCGCTGAAATCAAGGAAAAGTGCGATCGTCGAACCGGCAAGACTACCGAAGAGAATCCCAAAAGCATTAAGAGCGGCGACGCCGCTATCGTCGTTCTGCAACCCACCAAGCCGATGTGCGTCGAGGCTTTTCAAGAGTTTCCGCCCCTGGGACGCTTCGCTGTTCGCGACATGCGCCAGACCGTCGCCGTCGGTGTTATTAAGGTAAAACGCGGATTTCCCTGAAGACTCGTCGACCGGTAACTCCGCAATCTTGCACGAAGAAAAATAATTGTTGGGACAAGAAGAATTTTGTTACCGTAACTCATTTACCTGCTTAACATAGGGACAACAATATATTTTGCTGTGACAGCAAAAATGTTTGCTGCTCAAATAATAAATTATTAACGATCTACATTTTGATAAACAGAACTATTTTTGTCCATGCACGATCTTGCTCGGAGAAAAAAAAAATTGTTGGGATAACAAGAATTATGCTACCATAACTCATTAACCTACTTAACAGTGGGACATCAAAATATTGTGGCAGCAAATATTTTGCTGTAGCGGCCAAATATTTTGCTGTAGCGGGCAAATATTTTTGCTGCCACAACGATAAATTATTAACGATGTACATTTTGTTAGAGAAACAGAATTATTTTTCTCCGTGTGCTTCGCCTGCTGCGCATGCGCCGTGGAAGACACGCTTGATAACGAAACACTTGTCGTTCTTGTTTTCAGAGCGTGAACTTCAAAGACACCCAGGGCAAAGTAACCAAGGCCGCGGAGAAGGCCCAGAAGAAAAAGTAACCATCAAACTTCCTCGGAAGTTCAAGGCAGCAGGACGCTCGTTTCTCGTGGTTGTTGTCCCGGGATGTACACAAGCCCGCAAGAACGAGAACGACGGCCGCATCGATAAACTCGTATAATTACTCCAGTATGAAAAGTGGAAAAATATTGTCTCCCCTATTGCCACCGTTGCATTATCCCGTTGTACTGAATCCACGTATCTATCCTAATCTTCACATACAATTCACGCACGCTCCGCGCACCCCTCACATATGCTAGGGTACGACGTCGACCTCGTCCCGAGGAATATTCTGTGATTGTACGCTAAAGGTTTCGTTGAACGCGAGCGTCAACTTTTTTTCTATCCTCAAAGTCCCCTCGCATCGGGACGACGCGTTTCCGGTAATTAACTGACGAAGAATTTAAATTCTCGTGTGACTCACGGCGACCTCTAGAGACACGCTCTGTGATTGTTTACACTCCTAGACTCATTAAGTTCGTGTAATAAAGTGATGTGAAACCAAAGCAACTGCGTTCCAAACGAGTCCGTGTTTCATTCTATTTCCTTGGACTCCATCGACGGGTTATTTGGAAAATTTCACTGAGTCAAGTATAATAAGGTAATTTATGCTGTTGCAGATATTAGCCGAATATCCCGTAATTTTTACTATAATACAAGTACTTCTTACTATTTATATATAACTGGAAAAAATTATCACGTGGGTTGGGTAGAAATGTCCTCTGTGAAAATTGCACATATCGCTAATGCTGCCGCTGGTATGCCATGTTGCCTGGTCGAATTTTGCCACATGACTTGGTAATTTTTCCGAAATCCTTCTCTCAATGTGGAAAATCCACAATAACACACGACGATTACAGTAAATATAATTTATTTTATTTTTTCATAAATTCTTCGTTAACATCACAACTAGGCGTGGTATGTACAAATATATTTAATGCAACGAACTTATAAGAATTTAATGTAATGCAGGTCTCAGTCAGTCTTCAGTTGCTGAGGGCCCCGTCGAGCGGGGCGTCGAGCAGACCTTGATCCTCACTCGATCGAACTTGTTTCTATATTTTTTTTTTTCTTCACGGAAGTTCATCGCCTTACAGTTTCCCGTCGAAAACAAATCGCACAAACATTCTGTCCGTCCTTGAAACACGTGAATGAAAATAAGAGGGCCCTGCCTATGTCAACTTTCCCTCATCTCGAGTCTCACGCTGGTTCGTTTACAGATAACAGAACGCTCGATGGTTTCTTTTTGGTGCCGACTAACTATCATACACTAAAGTTAACGTATGATACGAGCATCGCCTTGCCGCAAGATTCGTTGTGACACACTTCAGAGTAACATCGGCCAAAACATGTTGTTTTTCACGTTTCAATTGGGCTCGTTCGCTCACGTTATCTTTCACGACGGGAGATCTCAGAGAATACGAAAAAAAAGGAAAATTCCGTTTCATCGACCAAACTATCGTAAAATCTATTATCACGTAACATCGTAAGAAACATTAATCGAGCGTCGATTACGTCACGTACGCAATTCCGCCGGGACGACGCTTTGTTATTTTCGCGCGTTTGGTCGGAAAAATTACAGAGTGCGAACATGTGGAGTTAATACTGATTGGTAAATGTTCGCTCGATCAGTTTACCACTCACCAATCAAATCGCGCCCGCGCGTCACAGACTCGTGTCTCTTCGTCGCTCGCTGCGACGGAGCTTCGATTCGGTGATGTGTATGATCCAATTTTTAAACGACAATTTCAGAAAATCGGAGAAAAACAAAAGTTACATGCGTTTCTCACTGATCCATCGATCGTGCGATTTTTCACGTACAAATTCGGTCGTTACTTGAATTTCTCAGTTCGATAAACCAACTCTGGCGTGAAATTGTAATAACAAAAATTTCATTCAGATTACCAGTCGCATGTCAATAGTGAATTTTTTTTTTTCGAAAAGTTCTCGACAAATTTTTGATGTCGTATCTATCCGTCGTTTCATTACGAAGCTTCGATTAGATTATGTGTGTGATCCAATTTTTCAACGACAAGTTCAGAAAATCGGCAAAAAAAAGTTACACAGTGTTTTTCGCTGATCCATTCGTCCGATTTTTCGCGTACAAATGACGTCGTAGTTTGAAATTCACAGTTCGATGAGCAAACTCTGGCGTGAAATAATAATAACAAAATTTTCATTGAGATTACCAGTCGCACGTCAACGACGAATTCCTTGTTTTTCGAAAAGTTGTCGAAGTAATCTAACGTCGAATCGAATACGGGACCGAAAGACACAGCTCTACGCTCAACCTCGTAAATGCCAAAGCGACCACAGCTGCGTGGTAAATTGTGTGAAAAACGGTATTTACCTCGTTTTATACGTAACGCGTTCACGGGATCGTGACAGTGAGCTAACGAACCGCAATAACAATATTTCTCGTATCGTCACACCAATGGCGAACGTACGGTCGGCTTCTGTTCCGCGAACGATGGTTTTTTTCCGGCTTTCGTAACATGCCGCAAAAAAAAAAAAGAAAAAAAAAATGAAAGCGTTTGGTTCATCCTTTAATGTGAATTTTTCTTTTCCTCTGTTTTCTTGGTAATCGTTCGAGGCGAGAGCATGCGCGAGACGGATGGAGCGAGTGCGAGACCGTTCATTATAGATGGTCCTGATGTGTAGGACTGTGATGCGACCATGCGAGAGTCGGCGAGTGATTGAAGTTGACCGATATCGTTACTGGATGGAGTACCGTGTCGGGACCGGTGTCCGGTACGAAGGTGAGATGAGGCCTGAGGACGCTGGACTCGATGGTCAACGGGACGTAAAAAGCGCCGGCGTCGTGAAGCGCGAATATGGGAACGCCGTGAGGCTTTTCCGAATTCGGCGGTGGACTCGACTTTATCCTCTCGGCGGAGAATCTCTGTTTTATCGAGCTCTTGAATTTGTAATTGGTCGGCCTCGAGACGGACGGTGCGCTCTGAGAGTGGGTGCTGTGATTGCTGTCGTCGCTGACGATGGTCGGAGGTGGAATGATTGGTCTTATAGGACGTTCGGGATCGCCGAAGGAGCTCACACCGGAGCTCGATCCGTGATCCGAGTGGCTGTTCGGCGGACAGAGGGTCGGAATGGTGCTGTGAGCGAAGCCGGAACTCGACGAACCGTTCAAGGTCGGCATTTCCGGATTGGGAAATCCCAGCCTGTCGCCTGGAAAAAAAATTAATAGAATTGCAGATTAGTATGGGACCCTTCGTTTGATGCACTGAGAAAAATAAATTGTTGGATCAACCAAACTCGCGGTCACATAGGGGAGAGCGGGGCAAAATGGGACAGTGGGGCAAAACGGAACAGCGGGGGCAAACTCAGTCTTCCAAAAGAAATTCGGTGCCCCATTTTGTCCCAACGATACATCCGGATTTTTAACTCCGTTTTGCCCTACTTACCATTATCGCCACCATCCAAAAGTTATTGGAAGTGAAAAAGTTTTGTCCCACTGACGCCTTGGTTAATCCAACCAGATTAACAGCTTCTGGCCGGATTTATCCGCGAGGGTAGAAACAAAGCTTTTATCGTCGTAATCAGAGCATGAGCAGGAAGCGGATTGAAAGCACTTTGCGAAACATTAATAGACTCTGTACCCATATTTATAGGGCTCCACGGCCTGCCGGGGATGAATGCGAAATGTGTTCGAGTAAGTCACATAATTCTATTTCGGAGCGGTGAGACCAAAATTAATCCATTCACTTCAGCATCCATTCATTTCCTAAATCCCGGTGCTTTCAGGAAGTGGCGCTCATCCGGATGATTTTCGGTACCACAAATACCTCGATCTAACGAGAAGTTGAGGCGTGCCGGAGATTAATTGTGTTCGAGAAAATTGCATAAGTCTGTTTCGGAGCTGCGAGACCAAAATTAATCCATTCGTTTATTTACCGTTCCCCGGTTTTTTTTGGAAAGTGAGTCTTGTTCGGGTAATTTTAGGCGCCACGAATCCTCGATCAAATGAAAATTGAAGCGTGTCGGAGGAGAATGTGAAATGTGTTCGAGAAAGTCGAATAATTCTATTTCGGGTCGGTGAGACCAAAATTAATCCATTCGGACCGGTGAGACCAAAATTAATCCATGTAATTTATTACACTCCGGTGTTTTTGGAAAGTAACGCTTATCCGGATAATTTTCGGTACGAAGAATCCCTCGACCAAACGGAAATCAAACTTACTTGTCGCCAGGATTTTTTCGCAATGCTGCTGTAGGTGACTGATCAGCTGCACGCAGAGGGCGTCGCGCGCGAAGAACCCTTCGACGTCGACGAGGAAATGCATAGTTTCGCTTAGACACTCCTGGAATCCGAGTCTGTAGTGTTCCGCCGCCGAGGAGGAAGTCGCCGAGTGAGAAATGCTGTCGACGCTGTCTTCCGGATGCGAGTGTATCGGCGTCGCCGGCGACGTGAGCTTGGAATCTGTGATGGAAAATAAATAACATTAACGACCAAATTTATTTTTTGATTAAACTAAAGGGGCGATCGGCGCGAGAGAGACTCCTCGATAAGTCGGTAAATTGACGAAAATTCAGAAAAAAAAATTATATAAAAAAAGTTGAATTGACAGAAACTAAATTTAAAAAATTTGAATCAACAAAAATTAATTTCCAAAATTTCAATCGACAATAATGAAATTTAAGAAACTCACCTGGGCGAAGTCCCTGCAGGTGTTTCATGTGACGGATAGCCATCTCGATGATTTCAGTTTTTTCGACCCGTCCTCGGCCCTTCTTCAAGTACTCCGCTGGGATGAGTCTGCTGAGATCGGCGAGACAGTTGTTCATTCGATCTCTTCTTCGCTTCTCGATGATCCTGTGCGACATTGGATCTTGCTGAAAAAATTAATAAAAATTCAACTATAAATAATCTTGTCAATGTGGCGATAAATCGGGCGAGGGTCGGTAAACGCGTCATCAGGATCGACAAGGAATAATTCGATTAATGCAAACAAGCATGAGTTTCAGTGTTTGAGTCATATTCCCGGTAAACCTCGCGAGCGAAAAATAAACAGGCGCCTCCCAACGTCATTGCCATAATACGTCATTAATAATCCTCAAGTTAACAAACATTCTATCCTCGATATATGAGAAAATGTTATTCCGCAAAAATGTAGAAAGTCCGTGAACAAATAATTGATAAACTCAATCGCAACATCACCAAAAAAATGCCGGCGCCTCCCAACGTTATTGCTATAATACGTCGTTAATAATTCTGAAGTTTAAAAAAAAGTTGATGCTCTCGATATATGAGAAAATGTTATTCCTCAAAAATGTAGAAAATCCCTGAACGAATAATTAATAAACTCAAAATCGCAATATCACACCTCTTTATTCAAACACCGCCTCTTCCTCGAGGGTGGCGAGTGCACCGAGGCCTCGTCGTTGCTGCTAGGTCCGTAGTACTTCATGTTCAAAATGTTCTCCATACTGTGCGTGACCATCGTGTTACAATTTTCTTTAATTAAAATAAACTACACACTCAGTGTCTTTGGATTTTTCTATCCTCACAGGAACAATTCACAAAACTCTCCTTCACATCCGACGATGAACTTTGTGTTTTTATTTTTGTAATTACTGTCGAAACGATCAGTTTCAATCGCAGCCGATCGAATCGTATCCAGCGATCGTGTGCGCGCGATCAAGACATCCTATAATACGTGGTCAATTGCCCGAATGACTCTCGGTAATTGTAATTTTATTATAATCGTAGATTATGTAGAGATTATAATTTTAAAAAATATATATTATCGTCCTTTATTTATAGATAAAATGTTGTTTCTATAGATCGATAAAAAAATCTTTGTATCGCGTCTTGATTATCGCAATGTTTTATTCGGGTTTGATTTACACTGGCGGTGCAGGTTTCGCCTCCAGCTCAGTCGAGACAACGAGTGAGACTAAAGAAGCCCGCGGATCAGTTCCCGATGTTACGCAGTCTCGAACGATCGGACGAGTGCGAGCGGTGCTCAACCTGCAGGTTGTATTCGTGTGTCTTTCGCGGAGCTTTGCCACCGCGTGGATCGCCCTCTCGATGCCCCCGAGCGAAACGTTCCGATATCACGTGTACGTTTCGCGAAACTTTAACGAACAACACGTGAGTCGCTTTTTCGTTCGGTTACGCGAAACTTCGATCGTGCATTGGCTGACGTCCTATACGGGGCTGCCTCCGTGCCACACACACGCAATCTCGAGCGAACGTTAAAATAAACATTCGTTCGTAACGCGAGAACGCGCACGCGTCGCACGCATTAGCGCGCACGCAAAACTCGCATCGCGGATAACTAACGACGAGATAGCGTAGCTGCACGATGACCTCACTGCTATGGGAGAAACTGCACCGAGCTTTGTACTTCCCGACCTCTTTGCCCCGTTTTTCATTAAAACAACGGTTTACCTTGATAACAACGTGCATTCGAGATATCAAAAAATTTTATGAACGTTGGAAAAACAAAATTTCTTTTTTTTTGGGCACGAAAATAGTTTTGCCTAAATAGGGGTAAATTTCTTACTTTGAGCGTTTCTTCGTAACTTCATGGTAATTTGCATTAAAACAATGGTTTATCTCAGCAACTACCTAAACTCAAAAGCTCGGAAATCTGAATGCCCGTTGGAAAAATAAAATTAGGCGTTTTAGACCTTAAAATAGTTCTGCTTAAATACGAGACAATTCCAAGCGAGCATGCAAATTTTGAGCATGAACATGCATTTTCATTAATTATGCTATCCTTTTTTACGCAGTCATTCAATCCGAATGACTTGCGACAGCGATTCGTTGGCTAATGCATTTTTTTTTTTAATTTCTCAATGGACTTGGGGAGTTTTCCGCCATCGTAATAAACTGACGCTGTTTTAATTAACATTGAAACAACGGTTTACTTCTGCAACCACCAAAGTTCGACAGTTCGCAAATTTGAAGTCCCTTTGGAAAAGTAAAATTGGTTTATCCAGACCAAAAAATAGTTTTCCCTTTAGGCAAGACTATTTCTAAAACCATTCTTTTCATCTTGAGCAAGAAAATGCATTTTTTTCTCGTTCATCCTACCGTTATTTTACGCAGTCATCCAATCCCAAGGACGGACGACATCAATTCGTTGGCCAATGCATTTTTCTTCGATTACTCAATGGTCTAGCGGGTTTCTTCGCCGCTGCAATAAATTAACTCGGCAAACTTATTCCCCGCGAAAGAACCTCGTACACGGCTCGACGGTAATTGAAATAGAAATTTAAATAATGAAATTTAAATTATCTCCGTCGCGCGAAATGCACCGCTATGGAAAGCTACTCCGATAATTGTGTTCTCCGGAATTCTTGAGGCCGATTGATCGCTCGTTACGTCGCGCTTGTCTATTGACAGTTAAAATGTCTCGAGTGAAAACTTTACTCGACCTCCCGTAAAATTATGCCGACACGATCGTGCTTCGTCCTCCGCCGGATCGATTAGAAATAAAGTCACGGAAACCGAACGATCCGTGTTAACGCGATTTCAATGTCGCTCGTACATTTTGCCAGCGAGAAGACAAGAGCGACGAAGCACCGACAATATAGCGATAGAGGGATTAAAAAAAAAAGGAAAAAACCGAAACGGAGCATCGAGGTCGGGGCGATAAGGAGTTCTCGGTGTCGAGATGTCTGGATATAACTGGAAAGACGCACGGTGACTCGACGGTTTCTTATAATTAGAATCACTGAAACGCGTGACTTCTCGACGATAAGTCTGGAAAATATTGGAAAACGTTCGGCGTAAGACTCTCGCCGCAATAACCGCTCCGTAAATCGATGAATACCGTTTGTTCGGCTGCGTCTCGTTGTTCGGGCACGTCGGTATTATATCGATTCGTCGAAACGGTGTCACGATCGATAGGACACCTTCGTCGGCGACGACGAGTTTTGCTGAACGATACGGTGAGTCAGTAGGAAGTCGAACCGCGGATTCTCGCGCGGTTGAGCTCATCGCGTCGTAGACCACCTTACCTTGACCGGTCTGGGGCACAGCCGCGAATACTCTTCTACTGTCTTTAGCTAACTAAAAATTGGCAAGGAGAATTTACTCGATCCCAACAACATGCATGTTTCTAAAAAATTAATAATTTTTTAAAACATTAATCGAGCTCTGATTTCGGGAACTATTTCCGGAGCTCTGGTTTCCGGTCTGGGGCACAGCCGTGAATACTCTTCTATTGTCGTAACTAAAAATTGGCAATGATAATTTATTCGATTCCAACAACATGCATGTTAAAAAAAAAAATAAAAATAAAAAATGCGTGCTCTGGTTTTCGTTATATCGATTTTTGCGAGTTCAGGGTAGACGGATTGAATAAGGGCGCGGAGCAGATTGCATAATCATCAGTCGTTGCGTACAAGGAAGTACGTATGGGAATAACCGGCAGCGAATTTCTAGAGACGAGATACATAGCTGTGATATAATGAGCGAAGCAACAAGTGTTTGATCGCCCCAGTTCTCCGTTATATGTATGCTCGAAAGTCTATTAAGGGAACAATTCGCCCATTTAGCTTTTCTCAAACGATCTATATCTGCTCAACAGGGACGGTTCATTCTATTGTTCATTCTATTCGCTCCGGCGGAGATACGCCGTCGGTATAATTGTTATTTTATTTTCGACGTCGTGTAGCCCTTAAGGAACTTGCCTGAAGTTCGTGCCTTTCATGGCGCTTTGAATTGTCGGAATCTCGCCAGAGATAAATATCACCGACACTTATAAATATCATGCGCTTATGTTAGCTCGCGTGCTCGCAGTATCTCTGAGTATCGATGAGCATCTGTGAGTATCTGTGAGTATCTGCGAGTATCCGTGAGTACCTGTGAGTATCTGTGAGTATGTATGAGTATCTATAAGTATCTATGAGTATCTATGAGCATCCGTGAGTATCGATGAGTATCCGTGTGGGTATCGATGAGTATCCGTGCGAGTATCCGTGTGAGTATCTGTGAAAATCAGTGTGAGTGTCCGAACGACATAAACTTTATTATTATGAAGATTAATAAATTCACACTGATTACACACTGTTACACACTGATTGTTACAGAGAATCTGTCCATCTACGTGTTACACACCTTTAGTCGATTTTCAGACGAGAAATCGATCAACGAACTCTCCCCCAGAGATAACCACGCGCAGGATGATAAAAAAAAAATAAGGAAGCGACGTGCAAATTAAATTTGCACCTTTTTCCCCTCTCAACAAAACGAGCAAAGTGGTTTATCGTCTCGATATTTTTCCATTGGGAGCTGTTGTTGTCCGCTATCCGATTGCGAAAGCAATAACAACAACATCACAGATTCATTATTGTGTATGCAACGTACAAATCGTGGTGCATCGTCCAGGGAATCGTCCCCCTCCCTTCTGTCAAATTATTCGAGCCGCGGTGAACGACAGCGCGCTAGGAGAGAACTACGAATTTACATACAGAAATCGAGTCGCCAGGTCCATAAGTCGCGGCTGAACATCATCTCGCGTAACCCCGGGGGCGCGCGCGTGATGTGTACGCAGCATACGGCCGAAGGGGCGGGAGAATAAAAAATGAAATAATAGGCTGAAGTAAACGATGAAGCTCGACGCGATCATTAAAGTGAAAGAAGGAATAAGTTTGAAAGAAACGAAAAAAAAATATGAATGTATGAAACGCTAAACGGGGCCGAGCTATCGTCGTTTTCCGGATATAACCGGTCGCGTTGAACTCTGCGCCCGGTATACGAACGCATTACGAACGAGTTATCTCGAAGCTGTGACCGCGGTGGTCCCGGGCTGTGTGTTTTTCAACCGATAACCGGGACTTACCGGATCGCTCGAGTCTCATAAGCATAACAAATCCGAGAAAGAGCATAGGACTATGGCCGGCTATAACCGACCCGTCCAAGTTACAGCGTTATCTCGTCTCGTGCTCAACCAGCGACGGTTCGTTTGGATTCTCGTGGGTTACTCAAGTTTACGGAATCGATCTCGCGCAGAAGCCGGAGAAGAGCTCGATTGCCGGACCGACAAGAGACCCAGAGAAAGTACATTTAGCGTCCAAGTCCGAAAAACCAGAATCGTCTTTTCCATTTATCTTTTTCTACTTCAAAAGCTCGAAAAAATAAATAAATAAAAATTTGGGAATTTTAACGTGATCCGTGACGCGAGTAGCGAATCCCATTCTCGGGAAGACGAGATCGATCGGTCGACCGAGAAGAGAATCGCGAGAAATCAAATTTGGCGTCCAAGTCCGAAAAATCAGAATCGTCTTTTCCATTTATCTTTTTCTACTTCAGAAGCTCGAAGCAATGAAAGCCTATTTTTTGTTTTGTTTAATTGTGACGTCATCCGTGACGCGAGTTGTGCGTCTCGTAGTGTATCTCGTTTTTGGGGAGGCAAGATCGGCCGGCGTCCGGTCGTGCATCACCGCGGCCGGGTCACGCGATTTCCTCGACTTCTTCCTATCGTCGGCCGAGCTGACGACGGCCGGGGGGAGGGGGGGGGGGGGGGGGGGGCAGTGGCCCTCGCCGATTCACGCAGTCCCACACAAGCAAAATTTCCCGTCACGAGAGTTCGCTGATAAAAAAAGAAGCTTCCAGCGACGGACTGTGGCGTCTGGCGCTGAGGCAAGTACGAGCCGGGGAACGATAAAAGAACGAAAAAGAGCGCCGTAGTGGGAGGGAGGAGAGAGGAAAATAATAAACGAATGCAGCCGGCAATGAGAAAATAACAATGCTTTCGACTTGTGCAAATAATGACAAGTAAGTTTATAAATACGATTGCCGGGTACGCACGGCCTTGCTGAATGCAATAACTTCCCGGCGGCCGAGCAGCTATTCACCTGTATTCCGCTTGTCTGACATGTATGAATGTCATTTGGCGTTACTCGAACTGTCGCGCAGAAAAAACTATTTGCCACACTCGTTTAATGGGTTTCCTAATTCTCTGAGAAACATTCCTTATTTTCGTTACTATTTTTTTGCATCTTGCCGAACAAAAATAAAGTAAGGATTCACCGAACAGGTATTCAAGCTAATCCTGCTTGTCTGACATGTGTGAATGTCATTTAGCGTTACTCGAATTATCGCGTAGAAAAAACAATTCGCTATGTCTATTTGAGGGCTCCGCCAATTCTCTAACAAACGTTCGTTAGTTTCATTAATTTTTTTTTTCTTTTGCATCTAGCTGAACAATAATAAATTAAAGATACACTTTATTAAAGGTAGTCGCGATTCTTCCAATTCTCCAACAGACGCTAGTTACTTTGTTCACTATTTTTGTGCCTCCAGTCGAAGAAGATGAAATTAAAGATACCAGGAATCGATTGCGTCAATGACCTCGCGCGGCCGCCATTTTGGTCCCCGTTTTCGGAGAAGCGACGATGGAGTGAATTTTGTTTTTTATAACACGAGTTGAGCAACATGTGATCGAGGTCGCCCAATTTTCTAACAAACGTTCGTTATCTTGTTTACTATTCTTTGTGCGTCTGATAGAAGGAAAAGAAATGAAGGCTACATTTGATCAAAGATTGCCACGATGGCGCGTCCGATGTTTTCATCCGGGTTTTCGAAGAAACGCCGATCGCGTGGATTTCGTTTTAATACGCGGGTTGAGCAACATGTGACTCGTTCGGTTGCTATGCATGCGCATCATCGTGACTAAGGCACGTCGGTGGAAACACGTGCTTCGCGCTTATCGTTGTAATAAACGCTGCCGTAAGAACACATGTGCAGAACGCTTTATCTGCGACCATTTTGTCACGTAGCCCTGAAATTTTACTCGACGATTTTTCGTGACCATGCGCTATCGGTTCTCAACTGTATCGACGATACTCTTCCACGCGCAATAACGTTATCGACCAGAAACATTACCAAATAAATTATTTTCTCGCGACCGATTTTTTTTTGCTGACGCTAACGATTCCAAAGTTTCACCGAACACAACCGTCTCTCTTTTGACGAAGTAACTATTTCCGAACGGCTATCTATTTCCGGATATAGCCGCAAGGCGTGCAGCCTCAAACGCGTCCAAGACTCGTGACGTTTGTCGTCGAATGCCGATTGCTAAAATTGTTGGTCGACTCATCCTCGTCATCGACATCGTTCGCGGTTTTCCTCGAGGTAAACAGACTGCTATATCCTTACCGCTTTCTTGTATCACTTTCTACCGAATGGCAAAAGTCTCGAAAAAAAAAAAACGCTCTTATCGCAAAGATATGCGAGAGCGGGGCAAAATAGCACAGCGGGGCAAAACGGAATATTCCAATAACTTCTGGATGGTGGCGATGGCCGTACGCGAGGCAAAACGGGTTTGAAAATCCGGATTTATCGTTGGGACGAAATGTGACATCCAAGAATGATTGGAAAATTGAATTTTCCCTTCACCGTCCCCCCTACAGCGACGAGGAGCTTCGAAGTCGGTTCTCAAAACGCTTGCAAAAACACGCGCCGGGTCGTTATTAGCCTCGCGCGGAAAGAACGATCGCGTTGACGATTCTTTTTAAATGTTTCCTCGCGCCGTCGAGCGCGACCTCCAGTCACGTTATTAAAACAGTCTCGACAGTTTATACGCGATACCGATCACGTGGGCGCGAATGTGCGCTGCGCGTGCACGGGTCTCTCGTCGCTGATTTTGTCGTCGGTCGATTTATAATAGAAACGGTATACAATGTGTGGTTTCGCGGGTTAGAGCTCGACGGGAGTTACGCGAGGCTGAAGCGACGGCACGCGCGACGTTCTTGCGTTATCGAAAATCTTAAAAACCGCCGGTCAAGCGTCGCGTGGCGAACCGGACGGTCACGTGGGGCGTCCGATAGGGCGAGGTATTTCAGGTGCTCGATACTCGAAGTGCGTACTTCAAATTCGTTTTCGGCCCTCGCGCGATCGGCTCCGCACACCAAACGAGAATTTGTGAAATATCGGCCGTGAGGGATCGTGACTCAGAGCCGCGAACGGCGAACCGCAGGTATTCCCATCGTCAGCGATGAATCGACCGGCGTACGAAATTTCGTTCGTGCAACTAGGCACGTATGTGCCGAACGGTTGGCACACGTACGTTTTCATCACCTCGTGGGTACGGCACGTTTAGTTGCGCGCAACGTCATGTGCGTGAGCGCCGGGAAGGACGCGAGGAAAGACGGACAGCTGAAACGATCGTCGCTTCGTAACTAGCGTTTTATCGGCCGCACGAACGACCGCGATATCGGATTGAAAAACCGCGTCGTCGAATTACATGGTAGGCGCGGAATCGTGTTGTTTTACTTTTCCGGAAGAAAAATTCAATTCTCACTGGACGCACTCGATCGGCGACCGATGGACGGTAAATCAAAGATTTGTAGTCGACATTTTTTTAAAATAATTTAATTCGACCTACAAACTGTTTCCCTGCTTTCCAGATGCCGATTTCCTAACCTGCTGCTTTCTCCCGGTTAGGAACTAAAAGGTAGACGGTCAATGCTTTCGTAACTCGGACTTTATCACCAGTCGAACGAGTGTAGAATTTTGGATACTATTCTGTGCAATAAGAGCTCACTACCACAATCGCGGACGATGACTTACCCGTTCGTATCTTCTACGTGCGTACATTGGACTCTCGTGCACGTGCACATTGGACTCAATATTGTTTTCATTTCCCAGAAAAAATAAATTTAATTGTCGATGTAGTTGCATTCAGGAACCATACGTGTGTATCAAAGATGTATCATAAATCAAAGATCAGAAATCGATCGATGATCGGTAGTCGACATTTTTCATAGATGTAATTCGAACTTCAAGCTGATTCGTTACAGTCTGAGAATGACGCTCAAAGCAAACAACAGCTGCTGTCTTCCCTGATCTAAAAGGTTTACGGTTAATGCTTTCGTAACTCGCCCTTTATCGCCTTTCGAACGAATACCGAACCTTGGGAACGGTTCAATCCAATAATAACTCAACTACCAAAGTAGGGAACGATGACCTATCAGTTGGCGTATTCGTGCAGAAGAGCATTGTTTTCCTTTTCCGGAACAAAAAAATTAATTGTCGATGCAGTTTTGCATTCAGAGACCACACTGATGAGCTACCAATCAAAGATCAGAAACCCATCGATGATCGATAGTCGATAGTTTTTTTATAGGCCTAATTCGAACTACGAACGGATTCGCTGCAATCCGACAAGAACGCTCAAATACCCGCTGCATTCTCCCGGTTAGGATTTAAAAGGTAAACGGTTAATGCCTTCGTAACGAGGCCTTTATCACCTTACGAACGAGTATACTGCTGAGGAAACTGTTCTATCCAACAACGGCTCACCACCACAATCGCGGACGATGACCCACCCGTTCGTATCTTCCACGTCAGCTCATCGGACCGTAACGCAGAACTTTCGTACACTGAAAAACCCCTTCGCGATGCGGTATGGATAGCCAATAATGCGCTTACCGTTCGTTATATCACGGCTATCATGAGCGACAGCGGCACGACATCCGATTGAATGGAAGTGTTGGCCGGCACCGGCTTAACTACGACGATACGCAAACGTCTGTGGCACGCATGCGGCTGCACGTGCTCGAACTCCTTTCACACATGCCTCGATCGGGTGTACGTGAGGTGTACATGCATGAGACACCTCACTTATACGCTGTCGGGTCATTGCATGCATGTCCGTGTGTAATTCGTCTACGCTTCCATTGCTCCGTAATTTCCATGTGTGAAGCGATGGCTCGGTGAACGTGTGAGCGCAACGTGTTACTCGAACACTGTCGCGAGAAAACCTTGAATGTCCGTTGGCTCGTGTGACACTGGTTTGTAACGACCGGCCAGGCGTCTCGGTCAACAGTGCCAAACACAATGTTTGTGGAAATCCCCCGTACCATCGTGCTTGTGAAAGCATACCACTGGATCATATTTCGCCTAACCCGATCGCCGAACGAACGATTGGTTCTCTCTACACAGTAAAAAAATAATTCCGTAAAATCGGAATGCGAAATTTCGTTACAATAATTTTGTTGTGGCTGACGGACTTACGGATAATAGGAATAGTGTCAATAAATCCACTACTACTACTAATTTTTTGTTTTAATTAGTGATTCGTTTTATTTTTTTTTCTTATTATATCCAGTCCTTTTATTTCCCGAGTCATTGGCAATTTTAGTTTGTACTTTTGTCTGTGAAACTAGAAAATTACCAGATAAAAAATGGTGGGCGTTTGTGGACAGTAAGTTTGTTGTAAAAAAGTACTCATTTTTTTTTACTGTGTAGGGCGACCGTAGGGACAAAATGCATTCGGATCCGCATGCACTGTCCGACGTGCCGTTTAGCAGCCGATGTGCACGTGCAGATGTGCACTCTGGCAAACTTCGTTCACGGATCGGTGCACCGTCGCAGATCGACGAAAGGTCTATGTCCCCAAAATAGAATCATCATCGTCACTATCGGCGACGCTGCGTATTACTGCGATGCGCTATCGCGTGCGCAGCTGCATTGTAGCACATGTCACTGGTATTTGCTCGGTGATTCGTCAATAAGCGGCTGCGCAAGTCTCGCGTGCACGGCTCTCGGAAGAAATTAATAACCACCTACACGTGGAGGAGATGCAAAGTACTCTATTGACACGCTTCTACTCTCCGCCGGGTCTTCCTCGGTCCCGATCACGAGATGCATTCTGTGCCGGAGACAGCTGCAATAACGTCATACCAGGGTTCAAGCTCGAGCACGAATTGACAAACAGGGTCGTGCCGATAGGCAAAGAATGCGATCTGGAGCCTCTCAAACGCCGTGTGCATCGTATTGATTTCCCAGCGGAAAAAGGTCGAACGAGTTACGAAGGGTCTTCCGCGATGCTGAATCTTTGAAATTTGAACGGCGTTGTTATTGATTGACTGGCTCGCTGTTGTGGCGCGAGCGCTTCGCGTCCCCGCTATGGACTATGGAATTTAGAAAGTAGAAATTTAGATTTCCAGAGATTTACCGGAAATACAACACTTTCTGTCTGAGAAACTCATTTTTCGACCCTGAATACGTTACTTCGGGTCCAAAGATCTTTTTTCGACCGGAAGTAATTTCATACCGAAATACGTCACCTCTGGACGAAAAATGATTAGTTTTGCACACGACGATAGTGCTCAGCGCTGTTTTGCCTCGCATTAGTGTGCACAACTCACCGATTTGCATAATATCGAACCGGTATAGTATAATAGGAAAACAGTTACCTGAATTCTTGAAAATTGCGCCAAGCACACAATCGACTTGAAAAAAGATATATAAGATAATTATCAGTTTCGATTGTATAGTTTTTAATTTATTTATCTGCATAGGCCACAGTGAAGCAAATGTGCAATTAATAAATGCCGGAGGTGTATATAGAAAAAAGTTCGAATGACGATCGTGGCGGGTTGGTACACGACTCTAAATTTAAACGACCTTCTGGTTACGCCACGTGCACGGCACGTGCCGCTATAAGACCACACCTTCAGATTTTGTATTGTCTCTTCGCAAGTGAGATGCAACACCCGCGTAACAAACCCAGTGGCTGCCTGTTATATCTACTGGCTGACAGTAATTGTCGTTAACCCGCGAACGTTGCGTCACTGACGCAGCATTGGAATATCACTTGGCATTAAAATACCACCGACAAAAGGTGGATGTTCCAATTTTGACCGTCATTCCCAACTCAACACAATCGGAAGTGTACGGATGCCTTTAATTGGTATACGAGTTCAAATAAAGTGTAACACTGTAAAAATAAATTACGAAGTTAACGTACTGGAACTTGAAATTTGCTTACATTAATAACATTAATTGAATATTAATGTACTTCATTCTAAAGTAAAAATACTGCATATTAAAGTTACAAATCTTTCGCCCGAAATTTACAAAAGTGTTGATTAAAAATGAAAACTTCACTGTCAAATTTCAACACCCATGTGCAACACACATGTGTCTGAAATTTCCGAAACAGTTTATGTAAAAAAGCTTCCAGTACCGTTCATTAATTTTCGAACAATTTTTTTTTACAGTGTGATATTGTGTAACTGTTCGGATTACAAACCCTCGAGACTTTCTTCTTGGTGTAAACCTCGTCGTCCTCCGACGCGGTAGCGAAATTGAGATTTCCTTCGCAGTAGCCGCTGCCAATGCCCATTCTGTAGATCTCGTCTTTGCACGATCTACCGTCGAGGCTGCAACACAATAATAAGGATCGGAAATTCAGATGTAAGTAGTCAAGTCCACAACGTCGTATTTGCAACGTCTACAGCGAACGCACGGAAGATACCGGAGTCGTCGACGAGAAGTCGTTCCACATAGGTATTTCTGGTAACATCTTACGTATCCGTGCGAGGCTTATCTAATCTGTCATGAGGTCTCGTAAATCTGGAGAACTCGCGGTCGTCGGTGGCTTCGGGATTCATGCAGGTGCGCCGAATATAGGTAAATTTATAAATATATTATGCACAAGTGTTCGCGCCGTTTGTTCGGTTACTTTTGATCTTGACGCGTCATCGAGTCCCACATCATGCGGTGACTCGTGATCTTTTTTGCTCGGCTGACACGGCACGCGTCAATCAAATGTCTCACGCGAGGAGCAGCAAATTCTAGAGATCGAAATAAGGAGAAAATTAAAACGTAATTAAACGTAAAAGTTAAAAGCGTGACATGGACGAGAGGAAATGAGCAAAAAATTAATTCCAAAAGTTCGATTCCTTTTAAGAGATATTTGCAGACGCTGCAAACTCCATTCGAACGTTGGCGTGTGCATTCAGCTCGAAAAACGTACAGAAATCACCGATAGAAAGTTATGAAAAAAAAAAATTAATGAAAGAAAACATAAAAAAAGCCGCTCGTGAAAAATCCGTCGGGAAAAGCGAGACATGGACGAGAGAAAACGAGCAAAAGATTAATTCAAAAAGTTTAATTCCACTTAAAAGATACCTGCAGTGTACGATCGCTGCAAACTTCATGCGAACGTGGGTGTGTGCATTTATCTTAAAAGAGTACAAGAATCACCGATAGAAAGTTATGAAAAAAAACGTAAGAAAGCGTCCCGTGAATGATCCGTTAGGAAAACCGCGACTCGGACGAGAGAAAACGAGCAAAAGATTGATTTCAGAAGTTTAATTCCACTTAAAAGACATCTGCACTGCACAGAACTTGGGTGTGGGCATCCAGTTTGAAAAAAAATACAGAAATCACTGATAGAAAGTTGCACCACTTAAAGTTTACACGGCCGACTTACATCGTTCGTGGTCTACGCTAATTCCCCTCAGTCTATAACCCTAGCCAAGAATCCCTTTGATCTATTTTTAGCAAAATCTACAGAATTAATAATGAAAAAAAAAAAGTAATAAAACTTTCCGTGAACGATCCTTCAGGAAAATCGAGGAAACGAGCAGCAGATTAATTCCAAAAGTTAAATTCCACTTAAAAGACATCAATGAAAAGACCGCAAACTCCATGTGAACGCGTGTGTGCGCATCAAGTATGAAAAAAAAAAAGTACGGAAATCGCCGATAGAAAGTTCCACCACTTAAAGTTTGTAGAGCTGGTTTACATTGTTCGCGTAGTCCGCGAATTCCCCCACAGTCAATAACCCTAGCGAGGAACCCCTTTTATCTATTTTTTCCCTCGCAACATATGTCACCGTCTCTATGTCTAGCTCGTCCCCGAGCAGACGTATGAATCCTCCCGCGAAAATAGAGTCGACGACAAGCGGAATAGGCAAGGTGTGCTGTGGCATTATTGACGAGAGTAAGCCCTCATCAATGCCCTTTCGTCGTGTGCGGAGCTCGGTCGGCAGAGCTGTCGTCAGACGCAGTCGGGACGCGCTGGCCTCATGAAAGTTGCAGACACTTCGCTAGTTTCCTCGGGTACTCGATGTGTGCCCTCGATAAGGCGGTCTATATATAGAGTCGACCGTGCGCGAGTGTGCGGCTTTGCCTGCACGATATCAGCGTGGATATTTATACTCGAAAAAAAAGAGAAAAATGTTTTCGCAGACTTGACAATTCCAAAGAGCAACAGGGGCCTTTGCAGGGCTCGGAGGAAGTGCCAATAATGTTACGCATAATTATGGATACGGATTATCGATTGCGTATTACGCACGCGTGAGATAAGAAGCACCACTCATCACGGTGTTGGCAGGTAGAGAATAGCGAGGCAAAATGGCACAGCGGGGCAAAACGGGATAATGTGACGAAACGCAATTTTTCCAATAATTTTTGGAGCATCGTTGGGACGAAAACGGAGCATCGAAAAATTATTGGAAAATTGAGTTTAGCCCTCACCGTGCCGTTTTGCCCCCACTGTCTCATTTTGCCCCGCTCTCCCCTACGTATCGCCCGTCACCCTTGCTCGAGCTTGCACGGGGGTTCGATAATAGGTAGAGTTGATGACACGTCCTCGAGTCACCGCGTTCCCGACGGGGCGAAAATATCTCGCGAACTTTGCTCGAAGTGCGCGGCATCTCGTTTCTCGGCGCGTGTGATGTAACGGGCGCCCGAGCACGCGTGCCTTAAAGTTCGGGTCACTGGGTCGGGACGGATCTCAGAAAAGAATAGGTGCTATGTCGTCGAAGTGGCGCGCAACGGGCGCCTACCGTTTTCACCGTCCGAAATCCTCTTGGAAGTTCAAAGAGCGCTCTGGAATAGCCACTGATTGTCCAAAAATGTACACCAGGTCCGGACGCACGAGTTCCAGAAGCGGATAGACACCGTCCGATCCGCGAAATGAGGCTAAATCTGTAACTCACTGAAGTCATTGGTAGCGCCACACCGGGCCAGTATCGGCACGACGTCGGCCAGAGTTCGCCCAACGTTCGGCCAGTACCGGTCCTGTGCGTAAGGCTCGATCCACGGACCAAGATGAACCATGGATGGGAACAGAGCTAGGTCGGGACGGAAAAACATACCAGAGACTCCAGGTTTGCGCGAGTTCAAGAAACGTAGAAATGACGTTAGATCGGTAACTCATTCAAGTCATTGGTAGCGTCACACGGGGCCAGTATTGGTCCGGCATTCGCCAGCGTTCGGCCAGTACTGGTCCCGTGTTGGCCGATCCGCGGACCAAGATGGACAGGCACGTGACCGCGCGGTAACGTGCATGGACCGCCGTGCGAGTGCCGGTTTGATGAGAGTAACAGGACAGCACGAAGCCTCAGCACGACACGTCGCTCCGCTACGCTGCCTGTGCCGCGTCGCTTCGCTGCTCTCGAGAAATGTCGAGCCTGCCAGGGAGCGCATGTGTTTATCATCGGATTGCGTCGCATCGGAATCTGGGGCCCTGAGAGAAGGACCGACGATCGGGGAGCCAACGCGGTACGACGGAACGGCCTTCGACGACCTTACCACTGGTAGCGCTCCCCGCTCGAAAGACGCGCAGCTCCGCCGCCCGAACGCCCATGCCTCGCGTCTCTGCTCTCCCGATCCGTTCACTTTCAATATCGCGATGCCGGCATGCGCGCACTCACGCAGCGCGATCTGTGCAGAACGATTTTTAAAAAATTCTAGACGCGCAGACACCCGAGCTAACGGCTATGATGCGAACGCGCCGACACTCGCGTGCGCAGCCGAGGACTCTGAAACAGTAGCTCCGGCAGTTCTCGCCTAGATGACCCGCACTCTCCCTTTTCTCGATTGACGCCATTTCTCGCGTTAACTATGTGCGTTCGTAAGAGGCGAAGCTCTCGTTGCATTCCAATGCTTACGAGACTTTCCGACTTTCACCGGCCGCGTGATGCGTGGATGCGGTTCAGAACTCTACGCACGATTCTATAACGCCGCGCGAGCTCCCGGTGTGCTCACCGTGCGACCACGAGCGCGGCACGCGTATGGTTAACGTGACGAACCGGGAATAATCTCGGTTCAACCTGTTCGTCGCAATAACAACGTGCGGGAAACACTGTGCTTTAGGCAGACGATTTCGTCGACGCTCGCACTTCGAGGACTTTGCCGGTTGGGACATTTGCATCAGGGCTATAAATAGAATTCCATGTAAACAAATATTAATTCCATGAAGTTGACAGAATGAAGTCTGATGCATCGAATTCGGGGCCCTAAGTTACTACTGGGTTGGAATGGCTTCGGAATGTCTTTTAATTAATAAGAAAAATTCTGTGATCCGCGATTGATAGGAACACATTGAGTCATCGAGTTGACTTATTCAATCGATTTTTTTTCCGTCCGATTTAGGTAACTGCGTGCCTTTTAAGGGATCTCGACGTATTTTTATATCGACTTGTAGAGCAGTCGTACGAAAGCAAAATATTACCCACAATCAGAGTTCAAAAAATGCACGTCTAATGGATTGAATTTGAGTCCCTAACTCACCTCCGGATTTGAGTGTCTTTGGTGTACTATTGAATTAATAAAGAAATATCCGCGATTCGGGGACGAGTTAACTCATTGATTTGATTTTTTTTCTTCACTTCAATAAATTGAACCCTAATCTATAGCCTTCAATTTATTTCAGTAACCTAGAAGTCTTCAATCTACATTAGACTTCAATAAATTCAAGTCCGATAGATTCAAGTCGTGACCCTAACTTACCTCCAGATTGGAGTCTCTTCATAATACAATTTAATTAACAAGGAAACATCCGCGATTCGCGTCCGATGACGTTAACTCATCGAGTCGACTCATTGAATGATTTTTTGCCCCGTTCAACATCGGTAGCTGCCCGCTCTCCGGCGGACCTCGTCCTAGTCGTGTTATCGAGTCGGACACCGGTCGTAAAAAAGCGAAACAGTATCCACTGTCGGGTCTGTGGGGGATAGCGAGCGCGTGGCCAGCAACGTGACCGACGGGAATGGCCCCACCTGCCTCGTGCAATGTAACGTGTCTCTGTACATGTAAGCGGACACGGCGCGCCGTTGTGCATCGCCGACACTCGCCGTCGCACGAGAGGTACGAACCGGCCGACTCGCGCTCGCCATCGATAATATCGAGTGCTCACCCGATGCGTGTCCACGAGAAATAACGTCGTCGTCCTCGTGCCTCGTCGTATTGCAATATCGATCGACGGCTGAGCGAGTGCATGCGAGGAACACATGCGAAGGCCCGATTGTTCTTCCGCTCGGCACCGTAAGTGCTATATAATTGTCTGACCATTGCGGCTTTATCTACTGGCGGTCTGCCGCGGCTCCCTTCGCCGCCCACTCAGACCGGCGACGTTTTCACCGTGTTTATCGCGTCCCACATTTTTTGGAGTCATTATTTTTTCAGTCATTATTTTTTAATTGTCACCCGGAGGTTCTCGCAATGCACGGTAAAAGTCGCGGTAATTTGGACCACACTTGTCGCACGGCTTTTCCGGCAGATCCGCGAAACTCAATCGCAATCCGCCTCGGATAGAACAGCGGAAACAGCGATCGAAATACAAGTATCTGCGAGGCTCCCACGCGGGACGCGAAAATATATCGTACGTCCAAAAATAATATCTCGGCCTGTCTAAAAGCGCCTCTACCGACCCCGATTCGGGTTCACGAAAGTGACTTCGCTCGACCACTCGGGCGCCGCGCTGCTGGCCACGCACGTATATTTGGCCTCCGATGTGCTGGATCCTCGGCTGAGTCACCGCCGAACCGTAGTGCAAGTCGGTATTTACTTCGACGCAATTTTGCGCCGCTTGAACTTAGAAACTCTGCTAGACGGACGGTCGATCGCCGATCTAATGTTGTTCTTTGATACATCGAATAGTAACACGATTTGACCATCACTTTTGGTAAATTTTGGGCACCGCGATTCCTCCCGATCCACGCGGAATACGGAGCTTTTTAATATTCCCACTCACCGAACATATTATGAAGATTTCATAATCACATCTGCATAATTTACATCTCTCGATCAGCATTTTTTTAATGTAACTAAAAAAAATTAAACCTCGAATATTCGACACGAATAATTATATATACAGATAGCCTTAAGATAACATAATCGAAGACAGAATCGATCATTCAGCCAGTCACTTTGTCTGTTATTACGATACCAATTTATTGACAGACCACATCCCCCCACCCCCTCTCTTTGAAGGCCGGAAATATAAAAAAGTGTTTTTCATCTAACAAAAAAAAATTAAACCTTGAATATGCGACACGAAAAATCACGTGCAGACATAGTCTTAAGATAATATAGTCGAAGAAAGAACAGTGATCTTTCAGCCAGTATATTCAACCAGTAGCTTCGTCTGTTATGGAGATACCAATTTATTGTCAGACCACACCTCGCCCCCCCCCCCCCCCCCCCCCTGCCTCTTTGCCAGCCTCGCCAGTGCTATTAATCACAAGAGTTGAATGGATCACGCGACAAATTTAGATAATACCCTGCTCAGCCCGGTATATTTCCAGCGATTACGATTTCACGTTGCCACCTCGGCGACGTTTATCGGGACAGACGGTGTTTTATCTTTCAAATTTTCCATCGCGCACGACTCTCGGTGGGGGCTGTACGATTACGCATAAGCAAATCTCATTATCTTATTGTCGTGCCGGAGAGCCGGCAGACGTTAAAAAAAAGTGCGCACACCCACTTCGGAACGAGAATGGTACGAAACGCACAAACACCGAAGCTTTCGCGTTCTCGAATTCAATGGGTCAATGGAAACCGTCGATACCGCACGGCAGCGACTCGTTCATTATATCGTCGTCTATAGACTCATAGCTTGCGGGAATGTGAACTTCACAGAGGGGCTTGTTCGCAGTTCACGCGCCCTTCGTGGAAGAGCTTCCCTGCTGCATTGTACGGCAAGAGGGCAAAGCGGAGCAGATGAAGTTCGCGACGATCGAACGAGAGCAGAAAGTGCTGGAATGGAGCGTCAAAGAAACGACGCGACAAACAGAAATAGTTGACGACAGCGGACAATATAGCGACACAGCTTGGAGGATAAAGTGCATAATTTCTTATATCGCACCCCGAAAACAACAGTCAAACACAAAATTTACCTTTACCATTTTTCGACAAAAATGGTATTTTTACAAAAAAATTTTTCAGAATTTTTTCGTTAATGAAATCGGTTGGTAAATATGCCACTTGAAAACAATGGCGGAGGTTTTAATTCGATATCTCGAAATTTTTTGAAAAAAAGTGCCGTTTCGCAAAATTTAACATAGGATTCCGTATGCTGGGAATGGTCAATTTTTAAAATTCCGAAAAAAATACAAGTCGCCAGTGTTTTGAGCCGGAAATAGGCCACTTGAAGCCAATGGAGGTGATAAAAAAACGATATCTCGAAAAAAAAAATTTAGTCATTTTGAAAGTGGAAAAATGAGAAGGGGTAACCCCTACAATTTTTCGACAAAAATGGTATTTCTACAAAAAAATTTTTTAGAATTTTTTCGTTAATGGAATCGGTTGGTAAATATGCCACTTGAAAACAATGGCGGAGGTTTTAATTCGATATCTCGAAATTTTTTGAAAAAAAGTGCCGTTTCGCAAAATTTAACATAGGATTCCCTATGCTGGAAATGGTGAATTTTTAAAATTCCGAAAAAAATACAAGTTGCCAGTGTTTTGAGCCGGAAATAGGCCACTTGAAGCCAATGGAGGTGATAAAAAAACGATATCTCGAAAAAAAAAATTTAGTCATTTTGAAAGTGGAAAAATGAGAAGGGGTAACCCCTACAATTTTTCGACAAAAATGGTATTTCTACAAAAAAATTTTTTAGAATTTTTTCGTTAATGGAATCGGTTGGTAAATATGCCACTTGAAAACAATGGCGGAGGTTTTAATTCGATATCTCGAAATTTTTTGAAAAAAAGTGCCGTTTCGCAAAATTTAACATAGGATTCCCTATGCTGGAAATGGTGAATTTTTAAAATTTCTAAAAAGGTTCCAGTTTTACGTTTTCTGTGTGGAAATAGGTCACCTGAAGCGAATGGCGGTGGTAGAAATTCGATATCTCGAAAAAAAAAATTTCGCCACTTTGAAAGTGGAAAAATGAGAAGAGGTTCCCTTACCATTTTTTGCCAAAAATGGTATTTTTACAAAAAAATTTCGATATGAAAATTTCAACTTCGATGAGAAACCGATATAAAAATTTCAATTTTCAACTTTCATGAAGAACCGATGTGAAAATTTCAATTTTCTGCTCTTATGAGGGAGCGATATAAAAATTTCAATTTTCAACTTTATGAGTAAGCGATATGAAAATTTCGTGCGTCCGCCAGCGATGCCAATCGGACATACATAATTCGATACAAGGTTCACCGAACCCGTCTCCGAACTGTCCACCGGTTCTTTCGAGTGCCGATCAATCATTAGTTCTGCGATCAACTCCAAGTATTTGGAGCGGTCGTGTTTTATCGCAGCACGCGACAAGCCGACGAGGCGACGCCGCGAGAACGGTCTACGGTCGATGTGTATAGTTACGTACCTCGTGTAAGCGCCTATGCACAGTGGAATGAGAAGTCGGCTACGTATTGTAGTGGATAGAAACCTCGAGGCCCCCGTCCTCGTCGCAAATATAGTGCCCGCAAGTGTTATATGGACATTCACGCGTGTGCACCTACGTTGCCACGGGTATGCCGTTCCAAGAGGCGGTTTCGTCGCGTCGTTCCTTTCCATGACGCACACGCTCTCCCCACTTACGTCAGTACTTTCTGCAACGAATACTAGTCGCCCGCCATCCCAACTCGCTTCTGTCCCCGCGATCGAAACCGAAGACGCACACATGTCTACCTATACGTGTACAATCACACGAACCACGTACGATATCAGACTAACGCGCAGACGAGAGACTCGAGAAGATAGAAGCTTCGGCAGACATTCGCGGTTGCCTGGCGAGAAGAACGACGTCGTGTCCGGTACTTAATTCGACGTCGTCTCGTCTTCGGAATGAGGCGAAATGCGGAACCGAAGTCTGCCGGTCGATCCCGGTGTCTGAAGGCCGACCTATATTCTCCCCTAATTACCATTTCTTGGTTTTTATGCACTAAGAAAAAAAACTGAATGGATTAACCAAGGCGCATTCAGCTGCGTTCAAAAGGCGTTACTTAGTTGGCACGATAAAAGACTTTGTTTGAATCGAAATATTTCGAATCGACTGAAGCGAATAATCGTTCGAGAAAATAATGATTTAGTTGTACCAACCAAATAACAGCTTTCAATGTGAATTTGGTTGATCCAACGATTTTTTTAAAGTGTGTCTTAGCATGCGTTCGTAAAACTTAGGAATTTCAACGATGCATTGGAACGGTTGAATATGATAGAAAATAATTGTATCTTTTAGACGCTCGCACCGGCTTATCAGACCGAGGCTTAGCTTCGAATCACAGTGAGTACCATCGAAATTATCAATGATGCAACGAATATCTCGGTAATAATAATATTATTATTATTATTATCGACGACGAGATGACGGTATATTAATCGTGTTATCGCGAACTGATAGAAAGCGATAAGATTACCAATAGCACCGATAATCGAGTTTCGACGACGTGGACGATGATTCAGGCGAAAATTTTGCATCTGACCCTGATAAGTCGATGTGGGTCTCGATCGTCTGTACACGTGGAATGTTTCTTCCTTTTTTTCTGGCAACGGACGAGTATCTAAAAAAGGAGCTTTCATATAGGCCGTAACAACATATAAAGGACTAGCGGATTGTGGCTCGAGCACTTCTCGCCCTCGATATATATAGAGTGTGGAATTTCAAAACCGGAAATTGATATTTCGGGAGATTTACCGAAAGTACGTCACTTCCGGCTTGCAAATCTCATTTTTGTACCGGAAGAGACGTCACGACCCACATGACGTCACTTCGGGCCGAATAATGAGATTTTCAAACCGGAAGTGACGTATTTCCCTTAATGACACCTTTTGCAAAATATATATACGATGGAAGTGCGCACAAGGTCCATTCTTATCGATTCTCGGAATAGATGCCGTAGTGTATACGTCTTTAAAACTTATGTATCTCGTACGTATAGACTTATCATCGAAACGCGCACTTCCTTTGTTCTGAGTCACGTGCCGCTTACGCGCCTAAAAGAACATCCGAGAGTTCCAGGGTAAGGCCGTAGGAAATCGTTGGGGCGACAGAAACTGGTTGGACTAAATTACTCCACAGTGAAACAGTGGTATCGTTGGACGGAATTTTCCACAAACTACATGGGCTTCCCACCTTTCCATCGGGAAGCTCGAAGCATCATTCTAATTATGGCTTCGCCGTAATTAGGACGATGGCAAAGATAAGTCGAACGATTGTTTGTCACTTTCAAGTTCCCCTGGGCCGAATATAACCGGTACTCTCGATTCAAGATCACCGTGTATTACAAACTATTTAGTATAGCTATAGATGCAACGCATATATTTATAGGTTGAGGCGCGTTAAAGCCTTGGGCACACAAGAGTTAACGTCGCAGCCGCCACTCACCTATACGGAGTGCGAATAAATCGAGCTCGATCGATCCACATGCCGGTGTCAATGGCCGCTCCGTGTTCGAGTAGCGCCGGGACGTGAAATCGCGACAAACTACGGTCGCGGCGGCGCGACGATGAAATCGCTCGCCGTCACCCCCTCGCTCCTCCGCGACTTCGACGGCGTCCCCGTCGCCGTCGCACCCGACCCCGTATCGTCGTCTCCTCCCTCCGTGACCTCGCGAAACTTTTTGTTCGAAGAGTTTCTCGTCCGCCGAATCTTCCAGACGTGAGAGAGCACGCTCGTACGTCGGAGAGTCGCGGAATAGACGGACGTCGAAGAATTCGACACGTCCGCTGTGACACGGACGATTATCGAGCACGATGATATACGCTCCAGTGATTGAACTCAAGTAGCGGAATGAAATTATTTGTTTCTTTAATAATAAGCTCTGTTTTTCTCGTCGACATCGTCGCGCTACGTGCCGAATTCTTTATCGTCGGCTAATTTAAATTTTCAATGAAATCTTTTATTGTTCTATTTTATGTTATTGTTATTGAATTCGTGAAGATATGTGAGAAACGACGGCTGAGGAAGATTTCCCGACCTGAAGGTCGGTTGAGGTAGATTTTCAGAATAGAAGGTAGGTCGAGGTAGATTTTCAGAGTAGAAGGTAGGTCGAGGTAGATTTTCTGAGTAGAAGGTAGGTTGAGGTAGATTTTTTTAATAGCAGGTAGGTTGAGGTAGATTTTCATAGTAGCTGGTAGGTTGAGACATATTTTTAGAGTAGAAGGTAGGTTGGGGCACATTTTCAGAGTAGAAGGTAGGTGGAGGTAGACTTTTAGACCAGTAGGTTTTCAGAACAGAACGACAACGAAGAATATCACGCGCCCACTATGTCACGATCGATTATCGAACACGCTTGATATACGCACCAGTGATTGAACTCAAGTGGCACAATGAAATAAGTGATTTCCTTAATAAGACCCTGTTTTTCGCCCGAACCTTATCGCGCATGTGCCAAATTCTCTATAGTCAACTAATTTAAATTTTCAATGTCATCGGTCACGTTATCGCTATCGAAAATTTTCGTTATCGCCACTCCGTTTGGGGAGACATTGCACGGACTCGCTTCGCCAGATCCGTCGGTGATTGGCGCCTATCGACGGCAGAGGTATTTTTTTTTTTTTTCGTTCGAAACTCTGCCGATAAGCGGTGAGAGGAGCGAAAAACAAATAAATGAGAACAATGTTTGCCAGCGGGTTTCGTATCGTTGGTCACTCGATTATTGATTCAAGTGACCATGAGTGACTCTCGATCGAGACCGCGAATCGTGTATCGCGACTTCTTGCAGCCGAAGGTTTGCGAGAAAGGTGGCCGTCGGGGCATTGGATTTTGCACGGCGACTGTGAGAGTCAAGGTGACCGAAACGCAGACACGATGACTCTTCGAGGCGATACTTTCCGACCGGTAGGCATCGAGTACCCGCGTCGTCCAGACACCGTAGTCACGCATTTAATTGACGCCAAGGCCCGACCACCGAGACACCGGCGCGACCTTCAACCCATCTTATCTCGGTCGTACACTCGCGGTCACGAATCGTCTTTTTTTTTTTTTTTTGTCGTTCAGGAACGACGTAGCTGTGCTGTGTCGTTACACTGCATCGACTCCGACTCGGCATGATTTGCGAGACAACAACTCGATCGAGGGATTCCCACCTGTGTACTCACGGTTAACCGCTTCGCAGTAGTTTTCCCCGAGAAAATGTGTGGACTGAGCAAGCTCCGTGTTTCCAGGGAGCGCGGCGTGTTACGTTCGATCGATAGCGCTTTGTGAACTTGCGTAGCCACACCGAGAAAAGAGTTTGTTTAACAGCAATATATTATAGTTCATATATCGATGTAGGATTTTGAATAATTATTTAGAAAATGACTTATTGGTTAACAAATAAATATTCATTTGTCGTTAAGAAATTTCGGTTGAGATTTAACTCCTTTTTTTTGGCAATTTCATTTTATTTAGTCAAAATAGTTTTGTTTGGTTAAAATGTGTTAACGATATATACATATTTATTTTGTGATGTTCGACAAAAGATTTTTTTAACGTTAAATAAACTCTATTCTCAGTGTGCATTTTCCACGATTGCCTCGCGAGTGCACAATTTTATTAATTTTAATCATTTGTCCGTGATTCGATCGGACCCCCGGACCGACTCGACAGTCCCAAGGTCTCATTTCCTTCGTGACAGCGATCCGGAGCGATTGATAGCGAGAATATTTTATCAACCTCGGGATGCCAGCGTTATCAATGAATTTTACGAATTTCACGACAGATTGCAAACATTCGATTACTAAAGTAGGTCCTCCACTTAAGGTGATGTGGAAAAACCCTCCTTCCAGCCCGTTGCGCACACAGCCGGTAATAAAAACTGCAATGCTATTTTTTTCTAGGGTGCTCTACCATTAACCTAAATAAAATAGAATGCCACTGCGTCCATCCAGAGTGGGCTCTTATTTCCTTTAAAATGTAAAAAACTTTCCGTTTCGCTGTAAAAAAATTTCGTCTGAAAATTAATGAACGGTATTGGAAGCTTTTTTACATAAACTGCTTCTGAAATTTCGGGCACATGTGCGTTGCAATTTTTATTTGTAATGAACATTTTTGTAAATTTCAGGCAAAATATTTGTAATTTTAGAATCTGGTATTTTTATTTCACAAAAAAGTGCATTAATGTTCAATTAACGTAAGTAATGTAAGCAAATTTCAAGTTCCAGTACATTAAACGTACAATTTGTTTTTACAGTCTAAAGCTTCGGCACCCTTGAAAAAAACAGCCTTACAGTTTTCATTAATAGTAGTAGTATTTTTCAGTCGTTATATGAGGTTAAAACCTATTCCAAATTCATGTCTTAACAACCTTAATGATATATAATTTGCCTTTATGATAAAATAATGTGGACATTCTTTACTATAGTCGTTACATATCACGACTCTTCGACATCGTTGGTAACTTCATAAATTAGACTTCGTTTTATAACTTTTACGTTCAGACACATTCTCCTTTTCTTTACTCATTCACTGTTACTCTATTCCGATTAGGCGAATGCGCTACAGTTTTCACTATCGACCGCGACATGTCCTTACGGCATGTGACAATGACTCAATCGGTAACAAATCGGTTTCCCTATTTCCTCCACGCCTATTGATATTTCGGAGAAAATTAGGTTTTCTCACCCTATATATAGATGCATAAAAACCTAAATCAAGGTGATGTGAAACACCTTCCCGTCCGTCCGTCGCGCACCTAGACGGTAATAAAACCTGTAGTGATATTTATTTCTGGGGTGCTGAAACTTTATTGTCCAACGGAAATAGAACACAGTGGACTCATTTTTCCTTTGAACGCTAAAGCTTCAGCACCCTTGAAAAAAATAGCATTACATGAAAGCAACTCGTCTCTTCGGCGCCTGCTGCATCCCCAGCAGATAGCCTATCGATCGCTCTGCTTATGGCAGGGACATGGAAGACCCTTTGCGGGCCTCACACGGAGGACCCACAAATCTCAACTAGCGAGGCATTCTACGATGTGTCCAAAGAGCACAATGCGTGCACATGTCGTCTCAATATGCAAACTTGTATCCGGTTTTAACTTTTGTCATGCGATATACGATCTTATAGTCTCCATTGGCTACGATTTCTTACATATAGTTTTTATCAAAATAGGGAAACCGATTTGTTACCGACCGAGTCTATCGCACGGCTTCGAACAATCGGACTCTTTCGGGCGAATAATCAGTGCAAAGAATAAATCGGTAAAAAATCGGTTTCCCGATTTAGTCCGCCACTGTTGATATATCGAACCAAATTAGATGTTCGCAGGCTACACATAGATGAATGAAAACAAAATTTTCTATCTTCCCAAATATTAATAGTTGAGAAAATAGGGAAACCGATTTGTTAACGACCGAGTCTATCGCACGGCCTCGAACAATCGGACTCTTTCGGGCGAATAATCACTGCCAAGAGCAAGTGTAGCCTTCTACCTTGACCATTAAAAAAAAAACCCGTAAATATTCCGCAAATCAAGTTCGCCTTCACTCACCTTTCGTACTTCACCTGCATCGAGTGAGCGGAGCTCTCGTCCCAATAATTCTGGGTCTCCATCATCATGCCGCATAGAACAGGTGCTCGGAAGTCGTTTCGACCAAGCCGGCGAGTCGGTCAGTCGATTGTGTGCGAGACGCACGATCGTCACTCAAGTCTCACGATAAGGATTTCCAAAATCGCCGCACTCAAAAAAAAAACCTCGCGCTCTCAACCTCGCGCACAGTAGTTTCGTATTCCTCCACTTCGGGTGCACTCGAGAAGCGGAAACGCACGGCGAACTGTCCAGCGAAAGGCCGGCACGGCGTACTCAGAGCCGAGTGCTACGTGCCGAATGCACTGCACTTTATTCGAATGACGCACGAAGAAAGCACGCCAATCGGCGAGCCGGACGCCGCGGAAGACCAAAACTCTCGCATAGAAATAGACCGAACTGAAAGAAAAAAAAGAAATACAAAAAAATATTTCCAGAGCCTCAAAAAAGCGGATAAAACAAACGGGAACCCGTGCCGGCTTCGCCTCTATCGATTATCCGCGAGAGAAAGAAAAAACCCCGTGACAAATAGAATCGCACACCGTCACCAAACACGTGCACAGATATAGCAACGTCGATCCACTGTCACATGCAGAGTCATCGAGCTCAACGCACGTGGAAAAAATGAACACCTCTCAAAAAGCCTCGGCCCACGTAGACGAACCCCACTTCGGTTCGCCGCTCCAGAAGTCGTCCCGTGACGTCCACGCTATAACCACACCGCTAAACTCTCCACATTAATATATATACGGACTTGTCCAAGTTCTATATATATACTGCGTGGGTATATGCAGAGTTTCAAGTTTGTTTCACCGTTCCGTCCGCTTGATACGCGCGTCAGGGATTTCCCCTCGGGTATAACTGGCCGGACCTACGTCAAACGGTGCAATCCCCGACGGATATACACTTTCCTCGAAGCGATCGCCTCTTTTTTTCATCCAGACGGAAATATGCAATTTTTTTTTTAGTCGATCGTTTCGTTGTTTATAAACGCTGTCGGTTGCCCGGCGATCGCTGCCTCCGATCGATGTATGCCTATATGTACACAGCTTTTCCGACCGCGTCGAGCGCTCTGGCCGATCCAGAGGTCCGTCTCCGTATCTACCTCGCTATCTGCTTCTCGGAACTTCCCAGTTCGCGACTCGGCGAAATATCTCCAGCTATCTCGCCCGACCTCGACCGGTCATCCGGAGCATTTATCCTTGCGATCGTCGTTTCACTCTTTTTTTTTCGGTTCTGCTGGCGCTGTTGCTTCTCGCTGGCTCCGCGCCTATACACCTTTCCACGTGATCGCGAGACGCCGGTGGGAGGAAGCCCCCGAGGTCTCCGATAAGGCCGTTGACTCCTTCGCCCGCGAAATTCCTCGATAGGACTGGAGCGCTTCTCGGCTGGTAGTCGCGGTGGTTCTCCTCGCTTGGCCCTGAATCCTCAGCCGCGGTACCAGCATCGACCGATCCGGTGCGTAGAAGGCCCGACCTCCGACCTTTTTTTTTTTTTTGGGGTTCACCAAAGTATCGCACCGAAATCGATACGTGTATCGACACCCACGAAGGGAAATCGTGGGCGAGAACTTTGCACTCGGAATTCGCTGTTTTTACTAGTGTTCCGGAACGATCGTTCGGAACCGAAGATGTGTACAAGTTTTTTTAGATGCGCGCGCCTGCGACGCGCTTTCCGGCGTCTCCGGAGGGTATTTATTTTTATTTATTTATTTATTTAATTTCTCACGATGTATTCCAGTATCTTTGCGATTTCGCAACGATTTTTTTGCTCCGACGATTATTTGTTTTTAGTTTTTGTTTTTATTGTTGTTTGTTTTTATGCAATCTTCTTTACGTAATGGTGAATCGATGGGGTGACGAAACGTCGGCGGATTTTTGATGAATGAGTAGTCGTCACGTTTTCGTTCAACGTCGAAGATCAAGCGTAATCGTACTGTGGTGAACGCGTGTCGTTGTCTGGCACGTTGCGGGCCACGTATAACGCCGCGGCCCTGTTCGATTCTCGCGATGGGCCACCGTCGCGGTCGCAGCGCGGTGAGGCACGCGGACCTCGTGGTGGGAGCGATCCCGCGAGGCGCGCAGGTGCGGCACAATCGGCTATCGCGCCACGAATAAAGCGTAGGCAATAGGTTCGAGATACCCTCACCGTTCATTGATGTCTAGGAACCCGATGAATGAACTGCAAACATCACCGCACTGCCTAGAAAAAATAAAAAAACGGATGAAATTTAACGTACTAGAAATTTTTACGAATAAAACTGTTATATTAAATTTCACGTGCGATCCGTGATGATAATTCAATGTAGAGTGTATTCAAAAGTTCGGAGATACTTTACTTTTAATAATTTACTGTAATTTTACTATAAAAGTATTTTGACTTCAACTATTTAATATTTCAGTGTAAAATCGGTTTGATTTCAATAATTGACACTATTTCCACTGTAAAAGTACATTAACATGGTGTCCAGCGGTCGTTGGAGTCCTTGGAGTCCTGGAATTGTCCTTAAATTTTGAATGACCTTGAAAAAGTTCTGGAATGTTCTTGAATTTCACGTTATGTCCTTGAACTTTTATGTCCCCGAAAATTTCAGTTTGTTTGAAAATGTATATTTAGTTTAGTAAATGTTTTTGTCTTTTTTTTTTAATGAACTGCCACGTATTTTGACGTCTTTTCGCGATGAACACGAATACGCCGGCCTTTTGGTGCGTAAGTGCCGCGGGACATTTGTACCTTCGATTTTATGCAGTGAAAACAGTTTCCCTAATGCAAAATCGCATATTTGGGATTAAAATCTAAAATATTGGGTTTGGAGCAAAATTAGCGTCATCTTTTTTTTAGCGTGTGTGTTTCGTGACCTAAAAAAATGTGCATCTCAGTTCGGCTCAGATACATATATACATTCGCGCATAGTGAGTGGTTTTGGTTTCTGAAACCATTGCGCGATATGCATATTTTCATTTCCACAACCTGGAAATGTCCTGGAAATATCCTGGAAATTGTATGAAGAAACATACAAATACGATCTAAAAAAAAGTCACATACGAATCGAATCCAATGTGTCTGAATTCGTGAGGAAATTTCGTGCATCCGGTACACAGGAGACCCCAAACAAACATGGCCGCAGGCGGACCGGTAGTCACGGAGACGCGTCGGCGTCACGAAAAATCGGCGTCGCGGTTTCCTGGTGAAAGTATCTTGTTCGACAGGTCCCCAGGGAGGGAACGATGTCGCGGTCGTTCCGCGGTGGCGTCGGTACCAGGTTCAGACGCTACTGAGGAGACGCACGGGGTGGGCAGGAATGAGCTGCCTCGCAAGTATAGCCACGCTATGTGACACGTGCGCGTGACGTCACGGGGCCGGTCACGCGAGTACCGTGTGCTCCCAGTCACGTGTCCTGTCACGCGCTGCGCCACCTCTCTTTCCTATCGCCTCCTTCGCCGTCCAGCTCACTGATCAAGCCGATCGAGCCCCTCCGGTCGGCCGAGAACGCTCGCACTCTTTCCACTCTGCTGTCGCTGCCTCGCTTCTCAGCTCCGACTTTGTCTGCCGCTCGCACGATGCCCCTCCGACACTCCCGGATGGATCGCGAGCTCTTTTTTTACTTTCTTCCATTTGTCTGCACATTTCCGTCTTCATTTTCAACGCCTCCGGCTGTCGATACTCCCAGCGCCGTTATTCAATCGGCATCTTCGATAGTTCATCATCCATTTTTTCAAGGACGCTACTGTGCAAGCAGTTGTGCATTCTGAAGTCTCAACGCGATAGAGAAAATTAAAATAAAATGCTGAGAATTGAAATTTTCATATCGCTTCCTCATAACACAGAAATATATGTTACGCGATAGACAACATTCAAAATAAAGAATCATCTATGCCGATACATTGTACAGAGTGAAAAATAATTTTTTGAAATCGGAATACGAAGTTTCGTAAAAATAATTTTTTTTAATAAGCGACTACACGTTTGAATGTGCAGACCTGTCCTTTCATTTTCCGCATCGTTAACAACTTTAGTTTGTACTCTTGTTTGCAAAACTAGATGGTTCGATCGGAAAATTAACACATGAAAAATTGTCGACGTTTGTGGACACTAGGTTTGTTATAAAAAGTACAAACTTTTTTTATTGAGAAACCTGTCTATCGCAGCGCTCCGACTGTAATTCCGAGAATGCGATTGAAGAAAAATGTGAATTTCTAGGACTATGTGGAAGAAACGTCTGTGGCACGTACGATGATTCCTGCTTTCACCTTCACTTTGATCGGCAAGAAATACACGAGTTGTAACGTACACTTTCGTATTTACCGTTACCGTTTGCCTCTGCTATATTCTACGGTCTTACTCTTCCGTGTAATGTATATAGAAGTGCTGTACAAAATCACAATATGCCGGGTCGCGAGATGTTTGTAAAGGGTTTGCACGAGCGAAGCGCGTTTCGACGACTGTTGACTCCCGGAAGCCTCGCACTAGCTCCATGATCGACAACTTACGTGCGAATCGAGAGACGCGGCAACGTCTCGACGCCGAGTACTCGAAAAAAACTATTTTTATAAGCGAGACGCTATACCAAGTATGTAATACATTTAACATTAATTTAAACAGCGCGTCCGTTATAGGTCTTGGTTTTATGTTGCTTCCGCATTGAGGAAGAGATTATTTCTGAAAGTGTGTGCGTTTATCATAATAAAGACGCTCCGGCAAAATTATTTTTTACCATTTTTTTTTCGCAAGCGTCTGTAAAGTTCGAATAGTGATGTGATCTGCGCGATTCATAGATTCGTTCTTTCGCGGTTGGAAAATAGTCGACCGCAGAAAAGACTGTCGTGAAAAAACGTGCAGAGCGTGTATTATAATAAAGACGCTCCGGCCTAATTATTTATAACGATTTTTTTCGCAGTGGTCTGCTCGATTCATTGATTCTTTCTTCCGCGGTAGGAAAACAGTGGACCGCAGAAAAAACTCTCGCGAAGAAACGTGCGGTGCGCGCGAAGATATCGCAAATTGCCACAAGTCGTCTCAATGAGCGAAGGGCGCCCTCGTTAGCCGCATTCGTATCGCCGTAGGAGCTACTCGTTACGCTCCTCTCGTAATGAAACCCCACTTCGAGCGATAGCCTAACTGGGATGAGGTGTCCTTGGCTGAATTGGAACATTCACTTATAATTATAGAGCGCACGACATTCTCTTCACGCCCTGATATTTCGCGAAAGGTAAAACTATCTGTCCGGTGATCAGCTTGCCGAGTACACCGTCGGCCAGCCGATGAGTAACGACATTTGACACATGCAACCCACACAGTTGCGTATTCATGTATCGTTTTAAATCGTACCGATTTAATATGTTAGCGCGTATCCTATATAGCACTATAAGTCTTCTTTCGTTCTTAAGGTCGATGGTATTTTTTACTCAATTGACGAGTCCCATTGCTTCGAGTTACTTATCGATGTCGATCGACAGTACTATTCACCGCTCTCATCTATAAGCGTAAATTGAGTTATGCATTTTTTTAAAACCATGTGGACCGACTTATATATAACAGAACTATAGTTTTATGTTCTTAAGGTCAATGGTATTTTTTACTCGAGTAACTGGTTCCATTGCTTCGACTTGCTTATCGTTACCGATCGACAGTAATACTCGGCACTCTCATCTATAAGTATAAATAACGTTACGATTTTTTTTTATACCATAAGGATCGGCTGACGCGAACGCGCCAGCCCGTTGCGTGCACGTGTCGAGAAGGGTAAAGCGTGGTTGAGCGCGTGACTTGGCGGCCGAGGCGTGCCCTTCTCCGGATCACGTGGAATGTTTCACGGTACTCTCACTCTGTCGACACACTTATTACAAGTACACACGTTATCGGACTATATTTATACTCGCTGCGCGATGCGCCGTATCGCGCGAGAGCCCCCATAAATCATCGGAAATTTAGCATGTAAAAAAGTTTCAGTCGTGTCCGTAATGATGCGCGGTTTAAAAGGCTTCGACTCCTACCCCAAGCTCCTGTTGAAATCATTCATGCACAAGTAAAATGATTTGCCCTCGAACAGAAATTAACCCAGTAAAAATGTACGAGTCAAATAAATGAGAAATATTGGAGTGAATGAATTTACACGGCGACATAAGTTGCGTTCGATTTCACCATCTTCCTTTATTAATCTCATGCATATCGCAAATCATGCGATTCGATCAACCCGGCAAACGACACAGTTTCGATGGCAATTCGCGTCCCTAGTATATAGAATTCGTTTTAAAAAACTTGACATATTGTACACATTTTTTTTTTTAATCTTAATTTTACTCCATGCCTTAGAACGGACAGTTCGTCCGCACGCTAGAATACACGGAACGCCATTGACACTCGAGTTTCGATAAAATAATCGTCGCGAAGGAAAGTAAGACTACGTCAACGTATTCGGCGCGTCGCGATAGAAAAACGCAAAATTTTTTTTTTTTTGGTCGAACATCTCAAATTATTCCCCCGAGACTGAACAGTTTTTTGTTTCACGTTTCCACGGAAGAGGAATGCAAAAACGCTTGGCACGAGGTAATCGTGAAATCTCGTCAATCGCGATCGCCCCTTTCCTCGGCGCGCTCCTCCGCTCTCGCCTTCATCCTCGTTATAAATGCCTGTCCTTTGCTTTTTCGGAAATTCTCGTACGGATCGTTGAGATTAATACCGACACCTTTGTATTGGTCGTTTTTGTCTCTAATTTCACCGCCCGATATTGGCGCCTCGATTCCTTGCTCGTTAGCACCCAGGCCCGCACCACCCCAGCCCATTTTCCTCAGTAATTGGTGACCCTTGTTACTCTCGTCCAAGCTCGTCTCCTGAGGTCCTTTGCTCGGGTAGGCAGTCGAGCTCCTGTCACGACAAAATTTCGGAGTTATGAACCCGTCGTAACATTTGTTAAAATTTAATGCAAAAACTAATTTTATTCCCGACTTCGCTAAAATAACTACATTCCTTGCGTTCAACACCGGTGGAAAGTCGCCTATTATTGACGATTCTGCATACGGACCGGTCAACAACTATCATTGGTCAAGAATAGTGCTCATTGCTGTTTAAATTTAATTGAAGTGCTCATTGCCATTCCCTTGGAAAGCCTTATTACTGCCTAGAGATAAATTTTCATTGGCGAATGTGACGATTTTGCGGCGCAAGAAATGTGATTTTTTTTTTAAGTCAAAAAAGCGATCGCATGCCCTACGGGAGGAAGCCGATTTTCACCTCGTGTGATTTCTCGCTTCGCTCGGGCAGCCAGAATCGGGCATGTCTCTCCTTTGTAGCATAATATACTAACTTTTTCCCGATTTCGCTAAAATAACCACATGCCTTGTGCGCGCACGGGCGGAAAATCGGCGATTATTGACCAATCATCATTACTAACCTGTGCGCATGCGCACATGTTACTGTACTGTTTTATTACTGCCTAGGGAGTAATAGGACTCATTACTCCCTTCGAACGCCCCATTACTCCCAGGGTAGTAATGGCCGTTGGCGAATATAACGATTTTTGCTCCGCGAGAAATGTGCTTATTTTTATGAGTGAAGATTTTCGCAAAATTCACTCTCGGCGAAAATTGCCCACTTTCCTCCATTGTAGCATGCACAATATACTATTTTATTTCTTTCTCAGATTCATTAACGTGGTAAAAAAAGACTTACATAAAGCTAGGTGGCGTAGGGCTTCGATCTTGGCGTTCGCCGCGTCTCTCCGGACTTCTCTCCTTATTGCTGTTTCTTCGTCGTCTGCTCCGACTGGTGTGAGGAGTGCTTCGACTGTTGCGCCTGTGATTGGCCGTGGGTGACCTGGACCGACTTCTTCCCCGCGATCTCGATCGCGACCTGCTGCGCGACTTGCTTCTGTAACGTTTCTTTGGTGGACTGGGACTTTTTGAGCGTGGCCTCGAGATCGGCGAGACCGACCTAGACCTGTCTCTTATACCGTTCATTATCTCCTCCTCTTTACGCTTTCGCGCTGCATTCTTCGCTTTGTAGTACTCGTACAGTCCCAATTTCTCCCAGCCATCACTGTCGAAAAACATACCATATATTGTTTTCTTGCCATTGACGAATAGTCGTTATTATTATAACTGTTTACAGAATTTAAATTTCCAGTTATTGATCTGCTTCTATATAACGTAGTGTCACGTAAAAATATATGTATCGATTTTGCTTGCAAATTGATTAAATGTCTCTGCTTCTACGGCATCCACTAGTTGCACCGATAAATTTGTTGCTATCCGAAGTACGACGATTGTTTGATTATAAAATAATAAAATAATAATTGCGGTGGCGAGATTCGGATTTTTATCCGTCGCTCTTTGCAGCTTACCTATCCCTAGGCGAATCGTGATTTGGCGGAGCGTAGAAAGCTTCCACCGCCGCGACTAATCGTTCGCTCGGCGGTGCTGGCGGTGGTAACCGGATGGCATCGGGATCCAACGGTTTGTATTCGGCGTCCTCCAGTTTGATCAGAGGAACCATGAGACCGGCAGGCAACTCGAAATAAGGCATGCTGGGCATGAGATCCTCCACCGATGGTTCATGAATTATCGGCGGTGGTCCGAAGCCTGGCGGGGGTTTCGAAAAATCGGGCAGCGGCACCGTGGTGAAGGGCGGCGGTTGGGCGGCGGCTGGCACACCCCAACCGGGTGGTGGTTGACTAAAATTCAAATCCCCGCTCATCGACGGCGTCGGCGGTGGACCCGCGTGAGTCGGTGGTAGATTTAGGCTCGGCTGATTCTAGATATGCGAAAGAAGTTTTAAATTATTTCTTAAAATCCCTTTAAAAAAATTGATTCGATCCGCTTTAGAGGATCAATGTGATTTTGTTTACAATAGACTTTTCGTGCAGATTGAGGTATTTCAGTTTTTTTTTCGTTACCATTTGTGCTGACGGAGGTGGTGGCGGTGGGGCTTTCAACTGTTGATCGATAGCTATTTTTTGCTGCTCAATGTTCGATATCTGTCGAAGGGCATGGTTAACGAATGCCTGATGTTGAGCTTGATAATTATCGAACGTTTGTTTCGTCGATGTAGTGATGGGGGTAATTGCATTAGCATATTGCGCCACGAGACCAGCCTGATATTCTGACCAAGAGGCGCTCGGTTGTTTCAATTTCTCCACAATTCCTTCGTCAAAATAATTGTTCTTCGATTCCCATAGGCTCAACAATTTGTTCAATTTATTCAACTGATCGTCGGAAGCGGCCAGTGAAGTGTTGCAGAACATCGGCACCACGACGCTTTCCATAGCTTTTCGCAGATCCACCGATTTTTTTCTAGCACTAAAGAATTCACAGTTTCACAAGGCTTATCGAACACAGTACAAACACTAGCGAACAAATCGGCTCTTCAAAAAAAAAATCACGATCCAAAAAAAAATACGACTTACCAATGATGCAAGACATCGTTTACCAAGTAGATGATATGAAGTTTCTGACTAAATGTCGCTCCTTGTATGACTCTAAAAAATATTTTATTATCATTGGATATTGAACTCCACCGTCCGAAGAGTTCGCTCCGTCAAGGCTGCTTTGTTACGTTAATTCTCGATAGACTCACTTTTTGAGCAGATGAGCAGCGATGACCTGGTTGCTCGAAGCCGTAACCGAATTCTGTAGTATCCACGCTTTACCGGCGCTTATACTGTCCTTCGTGCAACTGTCGATAATCGGTTGCAAAACAGAATCGAACGATCCGAGATCCGTGTTCGTGTCCAGAGCATTGTTCTGAAGGGATGTTTCTTGGGCTTGTCTGACAGCGTCCTCGACTCTCCCCTGCTGTTGCGCCATCAGCGCGGCATGTTGAGCGGCCAGATTCTGTTCCGATTGTCTAACTTGTTCCTGTAGAGTGGTCTGTTGCGACTGAAGATTCGCGAGTTCGCTCTGGAGCCATCCCGGCGGGCCATTGATGCTCACGCCCGGCGGTCCTCCGCCGCCGATTGACGAATTCACGTTGACGATCGCGTTGGTAACCGCCGGTCCGCCCATCGGTGGTCCAGCATTTCCCGGTCGTCCCGGTACCAACGGCCCGGACACCACCGGCAAGACCGTGCCTGCATTACCGGCCGAACCGATTCCGACCACTTGGCTCAAGCCGTTGTTCTGAGTATTTAGGACCGGCGTTAAACCGACGTTATTCAGTGGCTGTGCTGCGGTAGCCGTTGTTTGCTGCTGCTGCGAAACGTTTAAACGTGGGTCTGCATTTTGCATTGGATTTATTCCTTTTTGCTTTAAAACTGTAAACGAATGACGCTGGATTATTGTGAGGTGTTCGGATAATAAATCGTGTTTTATTCAAAACAAGTTTAACCTAATCGGTCCAACATAGGTCGGCTTCTTATCATTTATATCGGTATTCTATGGTACGCTTTTTTATGGGGGATGGAATTTTTTTATTTTTTTATTGGTCCTACCGGTAATCGGAACTGGGCAAAACCTCCGAGTGCCCGTTAGGTGTATTCGTGTACTCGAGTAATGACCCTGAAGATATCCGGATGGAAAAAAATTTCATCTTTGGCGAGTCTTTGTCAATGCACGGCTTTAGGAAAAAACAAAATTGTTTGCTTGTTGAATTTTATTCGATAAGTTTACATTCCCGACCGAAGTTTGTGCGATGCAAAACACGGCTGTTGTAACGTGACGAAATTGAGTCTCACTCAGATATCTTCACGATCTTATCGAGATGACCTTCAAGATATCTGCATGAGACTTAATTTCGCAAAATTCTGTACGTGAACAATTTTTTTTCTTCCTAAAGCAGTGCATTGAATTTAGTCTTATGCAGATTATCTTCAGGGTCATTTCAAGATGACTCCGAAAATGTCTGCAAGAGACTAAATGTCATGAAGTCATAACAGGTCTATTTTCCACACCACAAACTTTGCTTGGCGAAGTGAGCTTAGAGAATAAAATTCTGCAAGCGAACCATTTTTTTTCTTTCTAAATTAGCGCATTGACAAAGTCGTGCCGAAGATGAAATTTGATGTGATGCGGATATCTTCAAGGTCACCTTGAGTACGTGGACCGCAGAGCATTAGAAACAAGCGACTCGCTCTCTCTCCATTTCTCTCCAAAGGCACATCCGGAGTCCTCGGAGTTTTGGCCAAGCTCCGCTAGCGACGGAGCGGCAATAATTTATCTTAACCCATCGACTCAATTTTTGCTGGCAAAATGATGTCGGTACAATGGCGCGATTCGGTAAGCTGATTTAATTCCTCGCTCGTGTAAAGTATATCGTATCTATCGTCCCTCGATTGTTGTCGCTGGGCGGCAGCTGTTTCTCACTTACTGGCTTGCTCCGTAGTCACTTTGTACTGGTAGTAGTTGAAGTGTTCGCCGCCGAACAGAAAACTAAATTTTGGATTGTCTTTCTGCTTGTTTTTTGTCATCTGCTCGAATTCCGGTCCGTTACGGGCGACAAACTGAGCTAGCTTGTCGATGATGTTTCGGAGTTCAATATCTGTTGAACGAAAAAATATAACGATGTTAATTCGTTGATCGTTCTAATACATTCAGTTATATTTCTCGTTACTCAAGAGAGCCGTTCGAAGCCGGACGAAGGTTTAGCCGAGTTCCGGTCGGATTGCGCATTGCCGCGTTCGTCAATAAATATTTTTGTTAACTGTATACGCGTCGAAACTTTTTTGGTTCGTGTTCGAAAAAAGATGCATCGCAAGTGGATGAAAAGTTGAAAAAATGTTGGACTTTGTGACGTACGTCGATTGTGAAAAGTTGATTAACTTCTCCGACCAAAATTGGCTAAGTCGCCGCACACCGACAATTAGACGAATACAAGATTTATGTTTACCTGCGGGTGCTTGATCCATCGTAACGTTTTCGGCGGGCTCGCACAACGTGAACCGCTTCGTTTAAAGTGATCTAGACGACCAAATTTTCACGCGCTTCCGAGCTAGAATCGACGACGATAAACATTATTTTTACCACGATCACAACTAAACAGCAAAGCCAGAGACACATCAGCCACAAACACGGTCTTATTGAAACTCGGCCCGGATAAAGCCGGAAGGAAAGGATCGATTATCGAACAGCGAGGTGAACATCGCCCATGTATCTCAACTTGGTAGGATTATCAATTAACGCCGATAAATGAGTTTTCGATGAGATATCAATGACGAATCGTTGTAATTACTACATTATACATATAATATGTGCACAGTATTTCAAATATATAATATTTCATGCGAAGAATTCGGTAATCTAAACGGCCACCCGAAATGAAAAATTTACGGTTCTGCAGTTAAATTCAACCATCGCACCAATCACGCGTGCGAGGCAGCCAAGGAGCATGCATGCTGCCTCGCGATTGGCGCGCCGGTTGGGCGCTGTGTAAATCCTGCCTCGTGATTGGCGCGCTGCTTCGGCGTGCGCGCGAATGCTTCATCGAGTGACCGTTTAGATTGCTAATCGCGTATGAGATATTATGTATTTGATATACATTATATATTTAATTACAACAATCGCTCCTTGATCGGTATTTTTTAATTGTATTGTTAAAAATCGGCAAGGATCGATTATCGAGGCCGATCGATTATCGACGCGAGCATCGCCCCTATCACTTCACACAACACATATTACATCCGTATGATACATCCACGTTTATCCACCATTTCGCACGGGTTCTGTTCGGATCGCGTATCCCGGCAAACGCATACGTGCACCGACTGACACTTTTCAAATCGTCCATCGACCTTTCATGTACCGTTTGGAGTGACAACGATAAACAAAAACACCGGGTAAATTATTTTAACCTTTATGCTCAACCTCTGATCAATCTTCGCATCCGAAATACACTCGGTTAAATTGTCGCTCTGACGCAAGGGCATTGCACGTGAAATGCTCGTCTTTCTCGACACAAATACGTCATTACAACGTACATTCGCCTGCATCTTGATGTTCACTTTATCTTACAGTCGTTTGTTACAATTTTATCGCACTGTTTTCGAGAACAATTAAACCAATGCTGCCATAACCTCAAACCCTGTCAATCGTCTATCAATTTTTTGTTTTAAGTGTCCAATGGCGGAATTCCATTCGGAATATGCTCGATACACATCCCATATTGCAATGTTAAATGATCAATTTTTTTTTTTCACACATGCGTCATTTTAATGTGTGTTTGCCTGCATTTAGATTTTCACTGCATCGAACAGTCATTTGTTGGAATTTTGTCGCACTGCTTTTGGGACAAATCAAACCAACGCTTCCATAACCTCACACCCTGTCAATCGTTTATAGATTTTTTTGTTCTAAGCGTCTATTGGCGGAATTCCATTCAGAATGTGCTCGATACACATCCCACGTTGTACGCGGAGCGTGATTTTTTTTACACTTATTAAGTGCATTACAATGTGCATTTAGATTTTCAATGTATCGAGCAGTCATTTGTTACGATTTGCTCGGACTGTTTTTAAGACCAATTAAACCAATGTTTTCAGGACCTCAAACTGTGGATTGTCAATTGTATATGGATTTTTGCTTTAAAGTCTTGATGGCAAAACTGCATTCAAAATATGCGCCATACACATTCGATATGCACTTCCGATGCCAAATCATTGTTATCACAATAAATATTCTTCGATATACAATATCGGTTCTAAACGTTCTTACTAACGCTTTCTTGAATTACAGATATGTCAGTCGCGTACAACATCGGCTCCAGCTGGGCCGACGAAGTAGAGGAGGAGGGAGGAACCCTGCCGGCGCCGTCCGAGGTTTACGAAAATGGTTTCAAGATCCTCACGGAGTACAAATTCAACGACGACAACAAGAAAGTCAAAGTTGTGCGCACTTACAAGGTCGAGCGTAGAATCGTCTCGAAGACGATCGCGGTGAGGAAAAATTGGGCGAAGTTTGGAGATTCGTCGGACGACAGGCCCGGCCCGAATCCGGCCACGACGGTCGGTGCGGAAGATGTTTTCATGCAGTTTATATCGAGCAAGGAGGAGGAGAACAAGGTCGAGGACGATTCCCTCGACAAATTGAAGAGTATGGGAGACAATCGTATAGTGAAATGTCGTAACTGTAACGGCGAGCATTGGACCTCGAAGTGTCCCTACAAGGACACCGTTCTCGCCGGCGGCAAAGTACCGGACGATAAGAAACCGGCGATGGGACCAGGCGGGACTCCGAGCGCGATGACCGATATCGGCAAACCGCAGGGAAGCAAGTACGTTCCGCCCAGCATGCGCGACGGCGGAAATCGTCGTGGCGATTCCATGCAGATGCAGCGGCGCGACGACACGACCGCTATTCGTATCTCGAACCTTTCCGAAAGCACGAACGAGGCGGACTTGGAGGAGCTCGTTAAGCCCTTCGGTTTCGTCCAGAAACAATACCTCGCCAAGGACCGAACGACGAATCTCTGCAAGGGATTCGCGTACGTCCACTTCAAGTCGAGGGCCGAAGCTGCCCGAGCTATCGCACACCTCAACGGCTACGGCTACGATCATCTCATCTTGAACGTCGATTGGTCCAAACCTCCGGCAACGCAAAATTGAATAATCAACGGATAACTCATTGTGGAATTGAAGTTTCGTAATGCAAAGATTATTTGCGAGAATTCATCCTGACTTTTCTTATCGTTGTAAATCCGGATATTGATTAATAAAAGGAAGCGTAATTGGATTTGAAAAAAGTATCTTGATTTCTTTTTAACTCCTCAATTGTCGATGCTCTTGAAATCGATTGAAACTACGACGAATATAATCGATAGTCAACTTATTACTTTACGCAGGAATTTAATAGAAATATTTACAGAATTTCTGGTAGATCGTATCATATTAAGAAAAAGAACACAGTATAACATCGAGGCACTTAGGCGTTACGATCTAAAGATAGACTAAAACTTGTCTCTCATCAATATTCGTGAAAGGAATTAATTGACAAGAGACAAACGGGAAAGCTTATCGTAATGTAACGTGTTCCTACTTCAAGTATACGTATATTATAATAATATAATTACCATAGTTAATAATTAAATAAAATTACTCTCACAACTAATGTGGAATTAAATATAATAATAATAGTCGTATCATAATAATCATATAATCGTTATCTTGATAAATCGTAATCACACGATTTGAGAAACCGTCAAAGTTTTCCGAGAGAACGACAGTCTTTTCGTGGCTGATGTTAAATTATAATAGTAGGTAAACATATATATGCATGTATATATATATATATATATATATATATCGTCCATTCGTGTTTTCGTTACCTCATCAGCGTGTACGCAATCCCGTCGACAAACTCAATGAAAACAAAAACAATGAAATCATTGCTATTGGATCTTCCACATCACTTTAACGCGGATCATTGTTATCTTCGTTGGATTAAACGTGATTATATAATTATTATTTTTTTTTTTTCGATGACAAGCGAGTTACCGACCGAGCATCGCGTCGATGAATTACCGACAGCGCGTGAGATCGTTTCTATTCTCGGCTGAGGAGTTGTCCCGGGCGTCGCGGCGCTATCCTGCGTCGGGACGCCAGAAGACCGCTGAGTCCTCGGACCTCTTCGTGTTTGGTGCTAGCGGCGGTGCTCGTTTCCGCCAGGGTCGGCTCGGTTGCCTCGATTTCGGGCACGGTCTCCGACGCCGATTCCTCCTCGGCGCTGGTCTCGGTCACCGGTGCCTCGGTGGTCTTGCGTCGGGGCAGAAGCGGCGATCGTCGGTGCGACACGGAAACTGGTGCGCGCGTCGTTGTCTTTGGCTGAACCTGGAGACGATTCCTCGTGCGCAGTTTGTTCAAGGGATTTGCCGTGGTTTGACGCGCTGGCGGAACGGTCTCCGCCGGGGCCTGCAAAAGACCAAAATAATTCCTACTTCACTAACCTATATTTGAAAGGTTTCAATAAAATATATTTTTTTACATTGACGATATTTCATCAATATTAAAAAATATTTGTGAAATGTTTAAAAAAAATTATTGTTTACGCTCAGAAATCTTCTCTACGAAGATAGCTTTCTCTGTGAAGAAGCCAAAGCGAATAATAAAGTTGTCGGCATGCTCGTTTTTGCATGAGCATTGCGAAAGCTCATTACATTACAGGGTAATCGTCGGTCGACACCCGTGACTAACGAGCCAGTGTCTGCATAAATCAAGGAAGTAGTGGTTCGTCTTCAGTCGAACGATCTTTTTTTTTTTAACATCTCAATGGAACAAAATTTCGAAACGATAAACCGGTATAGAAAATCGTGACGCCCGGTTCTGCAATAAGTAACTGTAATTCATCGGTGCAGCCGGTGTTTCTATGGAAGCCACGACTGCATAAAAAATATGAAAAGCCACAGGGATAAAGGAGTGCTTCGATCGAAGGGTACGCTTCGAGCCGCTGTGCGATCTACAAACTATCGAAGCGACTGAGCGAGTGCCTCACGGGTTCTCAATGACATTTCGAAAGGCCATCCAGTGAAAGTGAATCTAGGAAATGTGCTACATGGCTTGTGACGTCATCGCGAGTGACCTCGTACTTAATCTCGTTGAAGATGAGTCTCCTCTTCGCGGCAGGATAACTTGGCGGTCGTTGACGAGCTTTTCACCAGGTATGAGTTATTGCACGATGACACAAGTATTCTTATGGTTTTGCTTTCTCGCAGAGGAAGCTTTGTTTTCATGAAAAAGAAAATGCGAGATTTTGATTTTTTTGGATTTTGACAAAAAATTAGTCTGTTCTTTCTGATTTTTTTTTGTTGTTTTTTCAAACAGCCGTATTTTTCAAACGCGATTATTTTCAGTTACCGACAATGCTTCCTCTATGAGGAAGGTAAATAATGCATTGAAAGTGATGCTTTTCGTGCCCGCCGAGAGGGCGTAAGTGGCGCTGCATAGTCAAGTGTACTAAGTGGCCGATTTTACTTCTCGTACTTTACGCACGTTTTTTGTATTTTACGCACGCATCTTGTACTTTATGCACGTTTCTCGTACTTTACGCACTTTTCTCGTACTTTACACACGCTTCTCTTACTTTACGCACGCTGGCTGCTCAGCGCCACAATCAGCAGGTACGGAGTAGTTCATCTGCATTCGTCACAAAAAAAATAATACCCTAGTAGTGCGGTGTGGCGAATATAATAAGCGTACTGTGAAATGAGTCTCACTTCACAGCATGCGTATAAAGTTCGCTTTACCGCACTCGTATCGCAAATTTCTATCTTCATAGAAGCTTGGTACCCAAAATTAGATTAGATTAGAAAGCTTTGTGAATATCTCGATACTCACGCTTTTACATTGAAAAAAAAGTTATAATAATGGGGACGAAAAACTGACCTCGTGGGTTTCCTCCTCGGTGCCTTCGCCAGCGGGTTCTTCGACGGATCCCTCGGGGACTTCCGGCGCGAGGGTCGTAGTCGTGGTCGTTTGACCCGGTCTCGTCCTGAGGTTCACTCTCGCACCGGGTCGGATGGGTCTCGCTCCGATGGCCGGCAATCTCGGTCTCGCAGCCGATTTCGGTGTGGTCGGTGAATCGTGAGCGGCGTCGGACGTTCCGGTCTCGCCCGATTCCTGGGCCTCCTCGCTCGTCGATGGAACGGCGGTCGTCGGTCTTCCCCCGCGTTTTCGACCGACGTTCAATTTGTTGAACGTCGGTCGAGAGATTCCGGAAGTTCCGCTCGACGAGGAGGACGCGGCCGAAGGCGCCGACGTCGTGCTCGCCGGGGTCCTCGGGGCGGCTCCGCGATACCGATTACGTCCGGCCGACGGTTTTTCGGCGTTCACGTTGCTCGACGAATCCTTCTGGACCTCCTCGTCGACCGGCTGCTTCTGGCCCGGTCTCGCTCGTTTGAATCCACCGTTTCCGCCACCACCGAAACGATTCCTGTTCCTCTGAGTGGTCTCCGCCGTAGCCTCGGTCGTCGTCGAGCTTCCACCGCCGCTGGACTTGAAACTAAAGCGAAAATTGTCCATTACAAATTTACCAAACACATTGTGGACGGTTGCCCAATGTGCAAAATCCTTTATTTCAATGTCGTCTTTCCTGTTACCCTTGCAACCATCGTTGTACAGTCTTATTCATTTGACTTATAGTTGCACACCCAGAAAAATAATTTATTTTACGACCACCGTTTATTTGCTTTAAGTAAAATATTTGTTTCATTTAAATAAATATGTATTTAAATCGAGTAAATAGTTACTTAAATGAAATAAATATTTATTTGAATTTAGTGAATAGTTACTTAAATGAAATAAATATTTATTTGAATCAAATAAATATTTTACTTAAACCAAATAAACGGTGGCCGTCAAATGAATTATTTTTCTGGGTGAGCGGGGATCGCTCGAGTCCATCGAATGAGAGTAGCATAAAGGTCGAAAGTTTGCACAAAGCGATCGGTCTCGTTCCAGTATAGATGAAGTCTGGATGCGAGTGTAGACAACCCTAATGGGACTGCGACTACGCTACCACTCCGAATCCATGACGATGAGAGCAGTTAAAAAAAAAACAGATCTTTACCGATTTCTCGTGCCGCTGCCGCCAGGAAGTCCGGGCCGCCTGAATTTGCCTCTGCCCGCGGGCGCTTGGGCCGTGGTGGTCGGCGGCTCGGTGGTCGGCGCCTCGGTGGTCGTCGTGGTCGTCGTGGTCGGTGCCTCGGTGGTGGTCGTCGTGGTCGTCGCTTCGGTCGTGGTTACGCTGACTTCCTCCGTCGTCGTCGGAATGTCGGTCGTCATGTCCTCCTCCTCGACGGTCGTGCTCTCGCCGCCCTCCGCGGAGTCTTTGAAGGCGTCGACGAGGTTGCTGTGGCCTTGCTGAATGAACGCGTACAGGTCGAGCGCGACTTTGTCCATGGCCGAAGGATACTCGGTCGTCGGCGTTTCGACGGTCGTCGCTTCGGTAGAGTAATCCGAAAGCCGCTTCTCCTCCAACATTTCTTTCAAGGTCGGCAGAGAAGACGCCTCGTCGTCCTCCTCGTCCTCGTCTTCGAGGGCAGCGGGCCGCGACGGCTGACCTCTGTTCAACTCAACTTCGACGGCGGGTTCGCCGGTCGGTCGTCTTCTCTGGGCCGGGGCGACCTCTTCGGACGCCTCGACGACCGGTGCGGGTTCCTGCACCGGCTGCAGTCTTCCGCGCACCCTGCTCACCGGTTTGTCCTCGGTGTTCTCGTTCGGCGTCACTCCCAAAAATCTCACCGGGCCTTTGGGCAAGCTCTGAGGGAACTCCGGACCCTCCTGGTGAGTCCTGAAGCTGCTGGAGTCGACGAGGTCGAGACTGTGCCTGGGCCGATTTCCACGCGCGCGGCTGGGCTCGGTCGTACCGGTGTTGTGGTTCGAGCGCGATCTGTACGGTTGGACACGGAAGAAATGCATACGATGAAGATATAATACGATGAGAAATAATCACGATGAAGGAAATGACAAATGGAAATGACAAACGGACCATATTCGACACTTTGTACACTGAGAGAAGGATCTTGTAAATATGACTATATCGCTTGAGAGATGTTACCATAGCACATAGCACATAGTAAAGAACTAGGGTAGGAAGTATCGGATTTATGAAAACTTTTCGTAGATATCATGGTAAAAATTCGTGGAAAATTTGAGACTTTCCGCCATTGGTGGGGCCCAAGTTGCCTACTATGCCAAGCTATGGTGAGCTACGGTAATTTTTGTTGGATGACCGGTAATTTTTACGAGATTCTTCTCTCAGTGTAGCCTCAGTAAATGAATCAATCGGAAACGCACAGTGATCTGGGTGGGAATCGAGTGTTCGTTGGCAGCCTCTCTTCGGAGACGTCCTCTGCTTCTCCCAATTGCCTGCCTCGGTGCCCGTTTCTGTTGGGGATCACCTCGTTGGTCGCGGGTTCGGCCGTTGTGGACCTCTCCACGGCGCTGTACTTGCTTCTGTTATTGCTGGCGCCACCGCGTCTCGGGGACGACGTGGTCCGGCTAACGCCACCCTCTTGCTGGTTCCTCGTTGAGGCGCTGGCTTTGCCCTCTTCCTCCTCGTCGTAATAGTAGTACACGTATTCGTACTCGTAGTCTTTGCCGTTCGGGCCTTTCTTCACCTGCGTAAAGGACATTTTTTTAAATGTTGAACCAACGCATATGTAACAACGTAAATAACAAAACGCAATTTTCTAATAACTTTTGGACGGTGGAAATGTTCGTCCGTGGGGCAAAACGGGGTTGAAAATCCGGATGTGTCGTTGGGACAAAATAGGGCATCCAAAAATGATTGGACAACTTAGTTTTGTTATTTACAGTTTTGTTTTGTTATTTGAGTTTTGCCTTCACTGTCCCATTTTGCCCCGCTCTCCTCTAACTGCTCGGGTAATTTTGGCCCAATTTACCTGAATTCGCGAATTGGAGCCGGCGGGCACGAGACTAACGTCGCCGAGATCGTCGAAGTTTCGATTCGCGTACGGAGTCCATGCGTCCTTGTTGTCCTCGCGGATTATGTTGACCGGCACGAAGTCGAAGGAACGATATTCCCGCTCCGTCGTCAACACCGGCACCATCGTCGTCGCGTATTCGGCGCTAATCGGAGAAAAGAACGAACGGCTGATCAGTCTTGCGCACTTTCGATCGAAACTGAATATTCGATAGGAACCGCCGTACCTGACTTGGACACCGGGAATTATCGCGTCCTTGTAATCGTCCTCCTCCTTCGTCCTGTGCGTGTCCAGCTTACGTATTCCCTCCTCCTGCAACACTCCGGCGGCGCTGAAATTCTCCAATTCCACGCGTGCCTGTCGCTTCGAGTTGTTTCTCTCGAGGTCATCGTTCGCGGTCGGATCCAAGCTCTGGTCGACGCTTCCGAGTCTCTGGACCTTCGCGTTCAAGGTCTGGTCCCTCTGGAGAACGCCTTTCGCGCCCTCCGCGGGCTCTTCGGGTTCCTCCTCATCGTCATCGGCCGGCTTTACCAGACCTTCCGGTATTTTGTGAGAAGTCACGAATTCTGAAAAGGATGGTCCGAAAACGTTGGAATTTTTTATGATTTTTTCATATTATTTCCATATTATTTCCATATTATTTTTATATTATTTTTATATTATTTTTATATTATTTTCATATTATTTTCATATTATTTTCATATTATTTTCATATCATTTTCATATCATTTTCAAATTATTTTCAAATTATTTTCAGATTTTTGTACAAAGTGATCGTACATTTTTTAAATAGCACGAACGAAATTCTTTAAAAAAATCGGCATCACAAAAATGAATAATTCAGTTTGGTGGTGAACGATTAAGTGGACGTTACCTTCAACGGCGATTGCTCTGGGTTGAAAGGCCGAAGAGCCGCCAATGGACGATCGAATGTCCACATACTCTTGTCCGGGTCTGGGCTTCGTTATAATGTCTTCTTCGGCAAGTACAGACGCGATGATGCAACATGTTCTGCAATTAATGATAAACATCGTGAAACAGCCGGGCGAGGAGCAATAAGAAATTTTAGCGAGCGTCTCGGCGTAAAATTAATTTCACGACATGAGCGTTGAACATGGGTGAACGCGAGCGCCTGAGGGTTCTCACTCGGTGAAGCGCATTTAATTCGATGCACAAGATGTGTCGCTTGCAGGAATGTTAAACCGAAGGAATGTGTGAGCAAACTACCAGCGGAGTCTTTGGTGAAAGTTCACATCTGGTTGGCGTGCTGAGAGCAGTGGCAACAGCAAATGCAGTACCCTCGAGTTATTCGATTATTAATCTTACACGTCCCAGTGGTTGAGGGGACCGGTTAAAAAAAAGATCTCGTTAAGTTTTTGAAAGTGGAAGCCAGGTTCACTAAATACTAAAAAGAATAAAAATAATAATAATCTAACGCGATTTTTTCACCCCAAAAATTTTACCAGTAGCCGCGAGTTATGCGATTATTAATCTTACACGTCCCAGTAATTGAGGGGACCGGTTAAAAAAAAGATCTCGTTAAGTTTTTGAAAGTGGAAGCCAGCTTCACTAAATACTAAAAAGAATAATAATGATAATAATCTAACGCCATTTTTTCACCCCAAAAAGTTTACCAGTAGCCACGAGTTATTCGATTATTAATCTTACACGTCCCAGTAGCTGAGGGAACCGGTTAAAAAAATATCTCGTTAAGTTTTTGAAAGTGGAAGCCAGCTTCACTAAATACTAAAAAGAATGATAATAATTATAATATAACGCCATTTTTTCACGCTGAATACTAAATACTAAATAATAATAATAATAATAATCTAACGCAATTTTTTCACGCCAAAAATTGCAGCCGGAGCTAACGCGATAGACGTCGAATAAAGACGTGGTCCCGGACTCGTTCGATGTGGTAATTGGCGTCCGAGACGAGGCCGTCTACCCTCGATCGACGAGACACTCGACCTCACTCTCTTTTCGACCAAGGCTGGAGGAATCGCAATTCCCCATGCTCGCAATACCTTACACGCATACATACTGAATCTCTCTCGACGAGACACATACGAGAAATCGTGACGGTTAGCTGGACAACGTGAGGCTTCGTTTCGTGTTCGGAATTAATTTAGTTTCAAAAAAATGATCCAAACACTCATTTCATGAGGCTGAAAGCGCACTTTGGGAAGGATCCGCGCATGCGCTGTACGTCCAACGCCTCACAATATATTTTCCTGGTAATGAACTGTGCGAAAGAATAACAACTATAAATCTTACGCTTTCTAGATTATGTATTTATGCTCGTCGTTTAATCATTATCCTACAAAGTTTCACCTTAATCGCGATTTTCTCACCATTACCATCGGCAGATTAGTGACCGACCGAGTACTAATTGTTATTAATCGAAGCCACTTCTTTTCAAAACCTGCCAGTATTATCCTACACGGCGATGACTTTCTGCCATAGGTGGCAGAAAATATACCATGTCCTATGGTAATTTTTCTTAGATGATCGGTAATTTTTACTAGATCGTTCTCTCAGTGTATCGTTGGGATAAAACGGGGCATACAAAAGTTATTGAAAAATTGAGTTTTGCTTCACTATCCCGTTTTGCCCCACTGTCCCATTTTGGCGAACTCTCCCATATATCTCCTGTTTACCATTAGGACGTGGAAATTCCGGTTTGTCATGAGGCCGCAGCGATACCAAACACCTGTCCCAATATGGCCGCTCCGAATTTCCGGTCACGGGACCAGACAACGATAACTCGGTCGGTCCCTCGCACGTTATGTGTTACAACTGAGAGCAAATTATAGAAGGCCGTGATTCGAAGACATTAAATCTTAAATATGTGTGTATGCACTAACGGATGGAATTTATCGCTAAATCATAGGGAGAAAGCTGGCCGGCGCGCGAATAGCTCGAGTGCGCATGCGCGTGTACCACTGTGGCCAGCAGAACACTGATTATAGCTATCGCAAGTATGTACGCACAACCTATTCTTGCGTTAAGCACACACAGAGGAGGTGACAGCGTTTTCGCGAGAATATTACGGAGTCACGAGAGGCTCGGGGACTTGCGTAAGAATTGAGATATATTACCGCAAAAACCTCGATGCGAGCCGCAAACTTTTTTTCAGCGTCGGTTCGCAGCGGGCCGAAAGAGTCGGGCGAGCAGAAGTCGAGGACGCATCGGTAAGACCTTATTTTCGCTGTTATCTCTAATACCGGTACTTAAACTGTAAATCGGCAAGTTCAGATAGGCCGTCGACCGCAACGCGATCTTGTGCTCAAATCGGCCATTATGCACGAGCTTGTTTAAGTGAGTTTGTTAAGCACTGCACGAAATAAGAGCGTTGAATTTTCGGGATTGTGTATCCAAGATGTTGTGCATTTATTAACAGGTAAGTCGATTTGTATTATTAGAATTAAGATTTCAAGAATTATTTGCACACACTTAAAATATAACACAGAAACATAGCTCAGTTTACGCCAATAAATTCACGGGCTTATTTTTACGCGGTTTTTGTGAAGTCAAGTTTGTAATTTTCAATCGATTTGAACGAGTGAAAAAAAAGTTTGTACTTTTTACAACTCATTATCGTCCACAAACGTCTCCAATTTTTTATTTGTTACTTTTCTAGTTTTGCGAACAAAAGTACAAACTAAAATTGTCAGTGACACAGGAAATAAAAGGACAAGTTCGTATATTTAAATTAAGTGACAAATGAGTTTATCATTATTTAACAAAATTATTTTTATGACATTTTGCATTCCGATTTCGTGGGGTTTCGGGGTTGATATGAATGTGTTACACGTCGTCGCGATCGCCAAGCAATCGACTTGGACATTGCGGCACGGTTAATCGAAAGCTCGCGAATCGCTGGTATCGGATCCAGGTTATTACAATGAAGAAACCGAGTTACCCCGAGGGCCATCGAGTGCCGAGTTCGGTCGCGGTTTCTGCAAAAGCCCCGGGGCGAACGTGGCTCTTAAAATTCGTAATGCGACGTGAGCGTCGACCGGGGCGTAACCGATTCGCTCCTCGGTTGCGCAAGTCAACATCATCGCCAATCGGTAGGCGCCGTTGGCGTCCAGGACGTTCTTCGGACGGAAGGTTAGAGGATCGCTAGCCCATAACTTAACGGAGCTCGATCAAAGCGGGGGGACAAAAATTGAGCGAAATATAAATGAAAGTGCTCGGGGCTAGTCGTGACTTAAAAAAAAATCGAAAGGCCGAGAACGGGTCTTATTTATCGCCGATGACAGAAACAATTAAGGAGGGGGGCTCGTAAAATGCCATATGTGTTTCTCTGAGTCGACACACAGTAAAAAAACAATTTCCTAAAATCGGAATGAGAAATTTCGTAAAAATAATTTTATTAAATGACAGACTCGTTTGGAACTTATTTGAATATACGAACCTGTCTTTTTATTTCTCGCGTCATTGAGAATTTTAGTCTGTACTTTTGTTTGTAAAGCTGGAAAATAAAAAAAAATAAAAAATCGTGAACGTTTATGGACAATGAGTAAAAACGTTTTTTTACTGTGCAGAACCGAAGTGAAAATATGAATCGATTCTGGTCGATATCGGACCACGGTCTGAGGAAGGGAGAAAATCACACTGGCGGTCTCCTTCGGTGTATCGATGAAGGAAAGGTGAAACGGGAGCGTGTCTCTCGAGGAACTCGATCGCTCCGGACCCGAAGTAAGAGTCAGCTAGTCCACTTTAGAAATCGCGCTTGTACGCTGCGGTGACGGCGCTACGGTGACGGTGGCAGCATTTTACTGACCTTGGACTCGACTCGATTTGTTCCCGGGAATCGGCCGCGGTAGCCGCTTAGAGACACACGCATGTACTGGAGGTTCGGTGAGTACCGGAGCGGACACCCGCCTCTCACTCATTCACCCGTGAACGTCACAGCACTTTCTTGCGTATCGAGGGAAACCCGACGGACGTGCGTGCATTCACTGGGTCTCGAGAGTTATCTCTCGTGTCAATGGAATTATTATGGGAAATAATATTTTATAATAATTTATAAAAATTTTACTAAGACCGTAAGGGCAGGTGAAACGCCGCGACCGATGATGAAAACTATAATGTTATTATTTTTTTAATATGGGTGGGCAGGGACGAGTGTGTTTCATATCACCTTAAGACCGAAAATCAACATGCAGAGTAAAAAATAATTTCGTAAAATGAGAATACGAAGTTTCGTAAAAATTATTTACGAAATTACTTCTGTTTGTAAAACTGTAGCTGAATGGTGCGATCGGAAAATTAGCAAATGAAAAATTGTGGACGTTTTTCCACAATAAATTGTTGTAAAAATTAAAAAATTTTTTACTGTGTGCGTCGCAAATAACTCGAACATTATCGAATTTATATTTTTTCCGTCACCATGGTCGTCTCTCGTCTCATCTGACTCTCGAGAGATCGTCATCAGCGAAAGTGCGGCGTGAAACACGAGTGGCTCGATCGGCCCGATACACAGCGTCGTCGATGCAAGCGGGCACACTGTAACCGTGCCGCAGCCGTGTGTACCTCGCGTGATATCAAGGAGCGGTAGCCCCGACGGTGAAGCAAGCGCTCGAAGACGCACACACCGGTAGGAGAAAGGTGTGCAAGCGAGAGTCAAGGAATAAGTATAATAGGAAGAGAAAAAAAAAAACGTTGTTCGTGTTCCGCGGTGGGGTGAGACGGCGAAGAGCGTTGCAAGATCGATCGGTGTATCGCCAGACACGGAAGTGTCCGAGCGTTCTTCCTTTACCGATAGTTTCAATATATACACGTTCAATGATAAATCGGTTCCTAAGTGCTCGGTCGGAATCCCCAAGTCCCACTAGCGAAGTTAGTAACGCTAAAGTCACACATACAGATACCCTGTCCAATGCTAAGTTAGTGACACTAAACTCATATATATAGATATAGTGACCAATCCTAAATGAGTAATTCTAAAGTCATATATATAGATATACAGCGCAATGCTCAAGTCGTACATACAGATATACTGAGCAATGCTAAGTTAGTAACGCTAAACTCGTATATATAGATATAGTGACCAATGCTAAGTTAGCAAAGCTAAACTCATCTATATCGATATACTGAGCAACGCTAAGTTAGCAACACTAGAGTCATACATATAGATATACGGAGCAATGCTAAGTTAGTAACGCTTGAGTCATACATATAGATATACCGAGCAATGCTAAGTTAGTAACGCTAAAGTCATACATATAGATATACCGAGCAATGCTGAGTTAGTAACGCTAAAGACATATGTATAGATATACCGGCCACTGCTAAGTTAGCGTTGCAGTTATAGTTAGAGACATTAGCGTCGCTAGTAGGACCAGTGAATCCCAACCCCGATCCGTTCGCAGCGGCCAATACTACGGTAACGATCGTCTCGAATGGAAATCTCTCCGCTTCGAATTCCTGGACACTTTCATTTTCATCGTATACGTAAGCAGATGAGTGAACCCAGTCGAGCCTCTACCATTTAACTATCTCTTCTCGCATCGCTTCCTCGCCGGTTGCATTGAACGTCGCGCAACACGCAACGGCATACACGTTAGGATCGTTAAATGCAGTTAACCGATCCTCCGGATGGATGATCTATCGCGCATGCGCGTAACGGCTCCTCGCGACGATTCTCCCGGTGGTCATTTTGCTCGGATATTTTTGCGTTTTCCTTTTACTAATTCGGATAAAAATAATTCGCAGCGCAGTTATGTACACTGTACGGACGCCATCTGGGACGCGAGATCTCCGCACACGGAATACGAAGCCCCGTGCGTGAAGGTTTTTATAATTTTATCGTACTCACAGGATCGCGCTTCTGAGCCACATATCTGCACTGCACACTATTTCAATCTTCGCCCGTTGCTCTCTTCCGCTTCCGCCTCCTCTTCAACGTCCAACGATCCTCAGCTTCGGTAAGGACTCGACACCGTTCGACGGCCAGACTCGAGATAAACTTTTTATTATCGTTCACTTGTCACTTGTCTTCATCGTCGTCGTCGTTCGGTCTCGACGATTTTTTCCAAACTCGACGAATCCTCGAGGACCCCGGCACGATTTTCGTTACTGTTTGCTGACGATCTTCGCGGAGGAATCTTGCGTGCACGCGAAGCCTCTTACTGGAACCGTTCGTTGCGATGTCGGAGGTGCTGGCCGAGTCGTTGCTCTCCGTTCGAGCCGATCTGGACGTTCCTTTGCGACGAGTCGTAAAAAAGTAAAAGTAAGAGGCAGTCGAAGGACGTGGTGAGGGTATGAGAACGCCGGCGAACGCAGACCTCTACTTATACGCCACCCACCACGACCGCTGCTCGTACACCCCACCAGCCGTGAAAAGTGGACGACCATTCGACAAGTCGAGTGGCAGTCGCTCGAACGAGCCAGGCGATCCCTGTCCCGAGTCTTGAAAAATCTCGACACCATGAGGCCGCGACCGGCTCTCCGGGGTCCGCACGATCGGCCGGGCAACGAAGATGCCGGCCAGTTCGCCGGAATCCGAGTCTCTTTCGGAAGCGACCATCCTTGATCGTCGCCGACGATGTCCCACGGTTCACCGACGGTTCGCGATCACTCCGGTGAGCCCTGAGTACCCGCTTCCAAGTACGAGCACGTACTCTTGGTAATCGGATCTTTCGGTTACATTTTACCGGTAACTTATCTACACGCGTCTGATTTCAACAACGCTCGTCACGAGCCTGGGACCGAGAATGTCTGACCTCGGCATTTTTGTGTACAAGTCGAAACGAAGAAGACCGAACTCGGCGCCGATCATGCCGGCAGTTCGCCGGAATCCGACTCTTTCGGAAAGACTTCTATCCTTGATAGTCGCCGATGATGGTCCGCGGGTCGGCGACATTCGCGACCATTCCGGCGAGCTCCGGAGCGTTCGTTCGGTTCCAAGTGGGAATACTTCTACTCGGTAGGAAATTTTGTCGATTACGTTTTACTGGTGACTTCGGTATCGGCCGATTTCGACAACGTTCGTCACCAGCCAACCACCGAGAATGTCTGACCTCGGCATTTTTGGGTGTAGATCGAAACGGAAAATCCCACAAGATCGGCCTTGGTCTCGTTAACATCTGCCGAGAATCGCGTGGACTTACGAGGAATCTCCTCTGGCTCCTGCACGACGGACTTTCTTATGTTATAGTCGAGTCTTTATTAAACGATGATATACCACATTGTTCACAATCGAATCTAATTTTACGGTGAATAACGATCTTTCGGCTTGAAATATTTCTTGACCCTTTCGCATTGGTGGAAACTAACGAATTCGAGGTTGACACAACCGTGAGCGGGTATTTTCGTGAATTCCCAGTCATGGAACCAGTTCCATTCCGAGTGTCCAAGAATACACGCGGTTCGGATGCTGGGGACCAGTTCGACAGCGATGACGTTTCGCTGGTGTCTGAGCCATGCCCTTGTCAGACGTCCCCTTCCCCTTCGCCGTGGTTTCTGCTTCGCAACCCATCGTGATTTAAACAGCCGGCTTCACCATTTTCACTCTGTTCTTTTTCCCTTCCCGTATCTCATGCGATTTTTTTTTCTACCTAGAGACATCCCGAAAGAAATTCCGCCATAATAATAACGACATTTTAATTTTGGGTCCGTATCAGGTGAAGGGCTATAAGTGTCTCCATTGAAGTAAACGCGTGAGAGGCGTGGTTAGAAAGTCTTGACACCGGGCATAAAAGAGGCAAATATTTGTAACTTCGAAAGTCTTCCGAAAATAGTTTTCAAGAAAACGTAGGCGAAACATTGAAGGATGTAATTTGAGCCAAAGGCATTTATGCCAAAAGTCACATTTGCCGAAAAGTAACTAGGCTGCAGAAAAACCATGGGTGCGTTTCAATGTCAGCTGCGAGAGCTCGTAGCCACTTCCGGTTTTAAATCTCATCTTTCAGCCGAAAGTCTCACCTTTCAGCCGAAAGTCTCATCTTTCAGCCGAAAGTCTCATTAAAATCTCATTTCTCGACCGGAAGTGAGTTCGTATCGACAACACGCCCCTTCCGCTCGAAAAATGAGCGGAAGCGGCGGACAATTTTCAAATAGGTAGTAACCTATTTCCGGTCGAACAATGTAATTTCAAAATAGGAAGTGGCGTATTTCCGATATCGCGTCGCATCCGGTCGAATGTTGATATTTTCAAACCAATCATGGTAACTGACGGTTAGTTTAGCTCGCCGCAGTCCTCCTCGACTGCACCCTGAGAAGTGCAAGCCGACTGACTCGATGTCCTTACAGAGCTCGAATAACTTGCACATAAGTGCCTAAATAAGCCCTTTCTTCATGTACCCAAGAGTAATTCGAGCCAGTCGCGTTTCTTTGACCTTTACGAGCAGCAGTTAGGTGAGCTATTGCAGTTAGGTGAAAATTGTATTGGTTTGCCCATATAATTTTTGCCATGGACGTCTTTGACGGGCTCCAGTTTCGAGTCCCTACCATGAATTTCTCGTGTGCGCCTGTAAGAGTCCTTGACTCTATTGTGTCCGCCCGATGGAATCGGGCAGGTGACCATTCTTTGGTAACCGCCGAAGTTCCCCAACTCCGAGCGAGAATGGCCCCTTGTAATTGTTTCTTTGCGTCTACGCAATTCCGTCTGCACGAAGTCCCGCTTACGCTGCAGTTAAATAACGGTTGCTGTACTCAACGAGCGGAGCCTTTTCAGAGCGTGAAGCTTAAAACGCTACGAATTCAACGCCGCTGTTCGTTGTAACAGTTTGATCCGTGACATAACATGACTAGTCGAACCGACGGCAATTCTGGGACCGTTTTACACGCGCTCTTCCGCCCACGGTGCGGCGCGTCCCGTCGACGCCGACGACGATGACGAAGAAGAACAGAATGACGAGGACTCCGCTGCATTCGGACTCGTCGGTCCCCGCATGTGCCAACGCGTGCTTCACGTTCATTCTCCGCGTTGACGACGCTTCCCTCGGTCATCTCTTACGATAATTAATTCCACTCGCACGTCGGCCGAAGAAACGGCGATTAATATTCCACGGATGTTACTACTATATCCGCCGCGTGCAGACCTTTTGTCCGGAGGGAGACTCCGGCATGGAAGGCTGAATATGAATCGGCCATTGACTGCGGCAGCTTGCCCGGTTTGGACGAGGGAGTCAGGTGCCGCCCAGACGAAATTACGGTGAGCCGCAATGTGCATTGCTCGACGACCTTACTGAATAATGATACAGTCGCTCACACTTGGCCCGAGATCGAGCCGAGAAAATATTGTCGGGACATAAAGGGGAGAGGAGATTAATTTTTGAGACCCCGTTGTTATTGATCGTTCGTCGCGGTTTGTCGAAGAAGGGGTTCGATTGGACTGCTAAGGAGTGACGGCAGGGTAGACATCAGCTTGCCAAAGTGCCAAAGGTCGCAGCGGGAGTTCGGATTTTTGGTCCCAGATCGGACCGAGGAAATATTGTAGGGAAATGAACTGGAGAGCAGATTATTTGTTGAGCCTCTCTAATATATAGAAAAACACGACATTCTCATCAATCGTTCGGTGCGATTTGCCAAAGACCGGAAGGTTCGGCCGGACTGGATGACCAGTGAGCCAAAGGCTGCAGCGAAAATATTGTCGGGAAATGAACTGGAGAACAGATTTTTTTTTTTGCGCCGCTGCGACTGGTCGGATACAAAAGCAGGGCGGCGTTGTTATTTATCGTTCGGTAGTTATATTTATTTCTCGAGGCCGTATACCTTATCCGCTCGGATATGACGACAAGTTCCTTATACAATGATTATTCATTGTCCTCCCGCTGCTGGCATCGCCGAGGGATAAACCCCGAGAGTGAGAGTTCGCCGGAGAAAGAGAGATAAACTCGCGACTCCTGGAATGCAGCTCTCATAGCAGGAGGTAATGCACGGTTCGTCGTCGAGAGCGCAATGCCGCGAGTGTGACGCTCGCCTTGTAGAACCCGGATGTAATTTGAGGGCACGAGAGGTGAGTCGCGCGGATAAAGCTACCGTCACACCGGTCCCAGCAGCGTGTCATTCGTAATCGACAATTGGCACAAAACCTTCGAGATTTTTGCTGCCAAAAATCGTTCGGATTTCATCGTTGGGCCGAGTGTTGGCTCGTCCCGATTTTACTCGGTCATATTAAATGTTGTCGTCCGGAAGTTACTTGGACATGTGAAACGTTGTCGTCCTGAAATTACTTGGACATGTGAAATGTTGTCGTCCGGAAATTACTTGGACATATGAAATGTTGTTGTCCTGAAATTACTTGGACAAGTGAAATGTCTTGAAATTATTTGGACATATGAAATGTTGTCGTCCTGAAAATGCTTGGACATATGAAGTGTTGTCGTCCGGAAATTACTTGGACGTTTGAAAGACAATAACGAGCTTCCGGTATGAGTAGCTTGCTTCTCATTAAAACGCGTCGAGGCGAATTGCAGAGCTGGCAATCCCACAGGCGAGGTGCACGCTAAAATCGGAATACTCGATCGTTCTTGTGGGATTCGCTCGTTCGATCGACGACAACAGGACCTTGGCTGCACTTTCGCGCAGGGCAGAAACTCGCTTGCTGAATCCCAATGGAGGCGATCGCGACTTCTCTCCCAGTTATTTTCTGCCCGGTCTCTGCCACGCGCGTTTTCTGTACTTTCAAAAACGCCGGACAGGATTCCGGATCATCGCTCGATTTGTCAATGTTAACAACATTCAATGTTGTCGCAACGACGCGATTAATCGAAGCTGAATATACAGAGGCAACATGTCTTTGTATATTCGGCTTCGATTAATCGCTTCCTGTGCACTGAGAGAAGGATCTGATAGGAATTACCATAATTCTGGTAAAAACCGACAGAACTTTCTGGTAAAAACCGACAGAACTTTCTGGTAAAAACCGACAGAACTTTCTGGTAAAAACCGACAGATCGATAGATAGATTCGATTGTAGGTAATCAAGAGATGATTTAAAAAAAAATTGTTATTGAACCTGTGGCGCCATCGATAGTTGAAATGGAAACATTTTTAGGATAGGAACAGACGACATGTGACGCGTTTCGCACACGACATCGAGTAGAGAAATTCTACTCGAGACGAGAGACAGTAAGCGCACAACCTACACGCCTTTCGCTGCTTATCTTTAAGGAATCGTGTTCCGTGGAAACGCGCTTCTGCCTTTACTGTTGTCATTAGAGATGTGCCGTGACGGCTGTTTTTTGTAAGCGTCAATTTACAAATAAAAAAAAATGACCGTCTTTTTTATTCCTGAAAACGTTCGTTGTGCCTTGACCGTCATTTTTCTTCGTGGTCACAAAAATAGTAAAACCAGCGACAAACGTCTATATAGATGGGATTTGACAATTTTTTTGCTCACAGATTTGGTCAACTGTCAGCCACTTATAATTTCAATTTTTAGAATTTAATTCATCAATGAAACAATGAGAATTATTTTGCTTCCTTTAACGCCGTAACTTTTTTATTGACAAGAGCTTCTTCTTGTTCTGCAAAATAAAAAAATAAAATTCGGCCAAACACTTTTTCTTCTCGATTTGATATTTCGTATTTTCCCCAACTAACATTTAATTCCCAGGCATTTCCTTGATTTCCCCGACATTCCCAGGTTCTCCAGTATCGGCCCAGCGTTGGGCCGAAGACGGCCAGCGCCATTTCCGCCAGGGTCTAGGAAATGAGATTCGCTCGTCGACCGAACGAGTTTTTTGGGTATTTGGATTGGTCTGCTTTATGTTTATCGTCAACGGGTCCGCGAAGCTGTTAAATGGGATGCAGCGAGCCACCACAAAAGCTACCGCTGGCTACGGCCCAGCCCGGCATGCCGTACGCAGCCCGGGACGAAACGCCGGAGAAAGTCAAATTTTAATTCCCTCCTTTGCGAACACGACATGCGTGTGTATACGTTACTCGCGTCCGTAGAGCAGCCCTCGAGCGTGTGTTCCGATCCGCGGCAAATGGCGTGTAGGTAGCGCGCATACCGTCTCTCGCCCCGAGTAGAGAATTTCTCTACTCGATGTCGAGTGCGAAACGCGTCGCATTGTTTCTTCCCGTTCTCAACATTTTTCCATCTTGACTGATCGGCTAAAAAAAAGTCATCTCATCGTTACCAATAGTAACGTCGATCGTGTGGGTGGACGACAATGATGAGTGGAAATTGGCGCTGACTTTGTAAATGGTAATTTTTTTTTTTTCTGAATCGACTGTCAGGAACACGTGTGAGCACTTTGCGAAACGTGGTAATTCATGTGCCAGCTAGTGGTCGACCTTGCCTGCGTTTTGCCATCGCGATACGCCATGTGGCGCCGATTCGGCCCTCGGAGACACAATTATTGAGGAATTTCATCGGAGCCGTGGCTCGTCACGATCCGGAGGATCGGCAAGAACCGCGCGCTCCGTCGCTCCAATTTCCTCGATAGTAAGAGTGCAACAGCGCGGCGTCTAACTCGAGGAAGCCGCACGACGAAGACCGGACGTTGAAATTCATTTATTTAAAATTTCATCGAGACGGAAGGCGGACATCGGCGAAATAAAAATGAGCCGATGTCGGCTTCGGTATCGATGAACGATCGAGAGCCCGGGTTGAGGTCAAATTCTTTTGCGCACTAAGCGCGAATACGTCCGTGCCTCGATTGTCGATTCCCCGGGGCGAAATCTTGTTGTCTCGCTTTTGCGAATCCGCTCGACTCGATTACTGTTGCTGCTAAAAGTTCTCTGCTTTCTCCCGGAGTCACCGGCGGTGCCGCGGAGCGAGCCGGATCGACGAACTAGCGGAGGCTTCCCGCATGCCCGGGCCTTCGCTTAAAAATGAGATTGTTCCTTGCGAGGGACGAGTGGAGAAAAAAAAAAAAAAAAACGAAAAAAAAAGTGGGACTTGTTTTCGTCGAAAATGTACACTCCCGGACACGGGCAAATGAAATTGCTCGAGCAGGTATACAGCAGGCATTGCGACCTTGACACCTGACTGTCGTGCCCAGGCAAAATGGACCTTCCCGAGGACGTTCGGTTCCGGGAACTCGGCAATTAATAAAGTACCCCCCACCACCCCGAGTACCGAGTATACAGCAGCGAATTAACAGCGGAATCGACGATCACTTTCTCCTCGCGAGATAAGCGCGTTAAATAAATTTCAACGCGTCCTCCGTGCCTTAAACATATCTGCGGATATTTTTATGCATATTTATATTTTTTTAATCGCCGATCGAGACGTAATACTTTCGTAAAATCATTTCGTAAGATTAGGTGCAAAATTTATATATATATTTTTTTTTGTGCAATTCGGCGCACGCAGCCCCACGATCGTATCGCTTCGATAAACTGCGGTCGGATTCCGATGTGCTGCGGTGCGCGAACGTTACGTTCACGCTAACGTTATTGTAAATCTTTTGTAAATGGAGTAACACGAGGCTCGCGTAATTCTTTATCCTCGGCGGAATTTCGTTCGCACGTTACACTTTTGCGGAATGATGAGAGTTTTATTTGTTTTCTATATTATAGATTTTTTTTTATTTTTTTTTAGGAATTGCGTCCTTTCCGCCGAAGCCGGTTTCACAACTGAGCACGTAATTTCGATTGCGCGTTACACTTTGGCAGAATTATGAGTTTCCTTTATTTTTTTTTAATATTATGGATATTTTGAAAATAATTATTACCGCTTTTAAAATGAAATTACATCTTTTCTAGCGAAGCCGATTTTCTAACAAAGCACGTAATGCACGGAAAAAAATAATTCTGTTTCTCTAACAATATGTAGATCGTTAATAATTTATTGTTGTGGCAACAAAAATATTTTGTTGTCGCTATGTTGAGCAGGTAAATGAGTTATGATAACAAAATTCTTGCTGTCCTAACATTTTTTTTTCTCCATGCGCGTGTAACTGGTTTGGTGGAAAGCGCGAGGTGGAACAGAGTCGAATTTGCGGTGGAACAAGGAGAAGAGCGATATCTCGGCGTGGCGAAGTGAGCAGCCACGGTTCGGAGAAAAAGGCGACGAAGAGTCGATTCCAATCCGAGCCGGGATCACCGAAGCCGGATATCAACTTGACCCACTTTTATGCGTCGGCGAAGAACCCGCGCAGTTTGGACGCCACACGTCAGCGCTGCAGATATAGTAACCTTAACATTGAAGTTTGAACGACGTTCCTGACATTCCATTTCACTTTTTTTTTCTCCATTCTTTCTTTCTATTAATTATAATCGTTCGACGCGAAAGTTCCGTCTGTTTCGGTGCTTTCTCGCGGAAGCCACGTAAACTGCACGATTAAGCCATATGAAAAATTCGATTTCGCACGCAATTTTTATAGTTTACCTCCAAACATTCCGCGGTACTCTGATTCAAGTGTGACCATAAATCGGTTGACTCCGCCGTGCGAATCTGGTTGACCTCAACCTTGATCCATCTCTGTGGACAAAACATGTAAAGTACATATAAAATACACATTGGCGAGCTTGGAAAGGAGAGAATGAAAGAAAATCGATGCGCTACCCGTTCGCGCTTCCTATTCTGTCGTCGAGTCGATTGCTCGCTAAGGTACGATCGGACAATACGCGGTATTCGCGCCTACGGTGAAAAGAAGCCGTGGGCGATTAGTTGAAGAAGAGAAAAAAATAGTTGATCAATTTAGAAATTGGTTCGCGTTGATGCCTGACGGCGAAATTTTTTTAAGTTCGATACAGACAATGTATTCATCGTACCGATTTCCAACCCGCGAGTACACTAATGACGGGTCCGCTATCGGTCATGATCGATAGTAAAGTAATAATTGATATTTTTAAGCCAGCCGAATATTTTTCGCTGTCGTCGATATTTCTTGACGGTTGGTCGGTCGGGAATCGAAGAGGGTGCCGATTCTCTCACGATCGAACGTGACCGGCACGAGGGACATGCGTGAGCCATTCCGCTCGGATATACATGCGTATCAGGGAAAGCGAAATAAGGATCTCCGCCTCGCGGAGAAAGTCCTTCGCACACCTCCGCGACCAACGCCGTTCCTACCGTTAACAAACCCGCTACACATTTTACTTCATTTGTATTCTCGCGTATCGACGCATCGGTTATCGGCGGGTTCGCTGATTTCACGTCGCAGAAAAGCGTCGCGAGTGCAGGAAATTGGTATTCAAAGATTCCGAATACCGAGAAGCGACGGGAAATCCGCCGATCGGCTTTGACCGGCAACTTTAGAGGGACCGCAAATTCTCAGATGAAGATAGATTGAGGGACGGACAGGAATATGGAGGCAGTTTCTTATCCGATGAGTAAACTTGCACGTTTTGCAATCGAGTCTCGTGCACAGTCTGCTCAACATTTTTCTGAATACGTATGAATTTTTTCAGATTTTTGAATTCACTTTGAATATTTTTTTTATATGGGAAAATCGTGTAGAAAGCCACAAAATTCAAAGTGAATTCAAAAACCTGAAAAAATTCATACGCATTCAGAATAATGAACGAATCATTATCATTAAAAAAACAGGTAAGTTTTCGGGAAATTTGTTGAACAATTATATTTTTCATCAATTTGTTAATAAATGCTTGATTTTTTTCAGATTTTAATACCATCGAGAAGTGTTTGGAATTCTCTCTTATTTCTCTGAAACTTATGCGAAGTGACTATTCGCAAGGACTACCTTAAAGGCCTCGAAGAATGAACCCGTAAAAGGATTTCGAATACCGAGAAGCGACGGGAAGTGTGGCTTTCGACTTTTACCGGCAACCGCACAGCGAATGCAAATTCTCGGATGAAGATAGATCGAGGAACAGACAAGAATCTGGAGGCAGTTTCTTATCCGATAAGCGAACGAGCACGTTTTGGAATCGAGTCTCGTGCCCAGTGTGCACAACCGTCTGCCGGCGCGACTAGCCTCGTGCGGTACGTGCGGATTGCACGTGCATTCTCTAGTGCCGCGCCAGAGACCAACCTCGAAGAATAACAGAGAGCTGTGTGCATCATGCACCGTTAGTTCGCGCATTACGCGACGTGAAATAATAACTTGGTTGGCTCGAAGTGTTCTGTTGCCATGGATCGTACACACCGAGACAAGCTCGCTCCGGCACTCTAAATTTCCATAATTATTTCCGCATTTCGCAATCCACTCACCGTGCTGTATCTCCTATGATAACATGTATCCAATTCGTGACCATAGGATGCGTAGGCTAAATAAGGACCGTTCGTCCATCGACTTACGAATACGGGTAAAGAATCTCCGAACTTTGCTGCCGCTCAGTAAACATTTTTTTAAAATTTTTACAACTTATTGTCCACAGACTCTAGAATTTTTTACTCGTTAATTTTGTAGTTTTGCAAAGTAATGGACAAAAAGGGAAGGGTTAAAAGTAAAGTATGTCTACAATAGTTCATGAATTTTATTTATAATTTTATAACAAGTGTATTGTAATAATTTTAATCACAATTACACATTACCTTCAGTATACCAGTTTACTTATAAAATTAAATTCCATACGATTTTTTTTTACAGTTTGCATTGCCGCTGATTATTGATAAATCCGCTCCGTTCCGAGGCTCCGTATTATTTCCACGGAATAATTCTATCCCTCTCGCTATTGTCACACTATTATTTTTTCCAATCCCAAAATAACAGAGACGTTCAAATTTTTGATATTGCAAGCGTGTTCCACGTGACTTCCTCACGACTAAATTTCGAAACAAATTTTTAATAAAGTTGTGTAACCTACGCGGATGAGTCGATCGATCTCGCCGGCACGGTCTCCAGGGCGTTAACGAATCGTCACGATTTTCAGGCTTCGCTCTCGTGACTTATTCGCAGTCGCCAGTCAATCGTACGAGGTTTTTTTTTAATACCACATCACCCTCGTCGACCCGCGTTCGCCGCACGCTGACATTACCGAAAAGGTCAGAGAAACTTGCGGCGCTTCTATCCTCTTTCCGTGTATACATGCGAACACACGTACACACAACATCATCTACCGATACGTACCTTTTACCTTGGCATACGCTGCATGGAGTTCTTTTAAGTTTAACTGCGGTCGCTGGACGCTGCACGCACCAGGCAGACGCGCTTGGATTGCGCAACATCATCGCAAATGTCTTTTCATCCTAACATTATGAACAAATCATTTTTTTTTTACCCATCACGACAGTTTGTCGATAACGGCAGATTAATTGGAAAATTTACCGTCTCGCACTGATAAGTGATAATACAGTGCTGCTCTTTTCATCCTAACATTATGAAATTTTTTTTTTTTTTTACCCATCCCGACAGTTTGTCGATCACGGCAGATTAATTTGAAAATTCACCGTCTCGCACTGATAAGTGATAATACACCGCTGCTCTTTTTATCCTAACATTATGAAAAAATAATTTTTTTTACCCATCCGGACAGTTTGTCGATAACGGCAGATTATTTTAAAAATTTACCGTCGCGCACTGATAAGTGATAATACACCGCTGCTTGGGAATTAACGAACCAAGAGAGCGGTGCACAAATTGCACTTTCAGTAGCTACCGTGCTCGTGCGGACGCTCTAACTATACGTCGTTTGAGTTCCTCCTGAAACACCGTTAGATCCGCCTATACGTATTACCTCTATTACGTATCGAGAGTGAAACGGGAAATTTCTGACGGAATGCCGTCGACGCCGTCAAGGATGACCGCTCAGCGAAATGCGGGCCTTTGCCGGTGATCATTGATTAGGATATGCCGCGTAGGCGTTGTACTATCCGCGAACTGCATGCACTCCAGTGGATACTTCAGCCGCATGCTCATCTTCGTGTTTCAAAATTAAAATTTCATCAACGACTTCGGATGATATTGCGCAAATCGTCTTTCGCCTCTTTTCACTGGGAGTTCGGACGTTTCTTCGGCGGATCTGCTGCCGCAGGGATAAAATCCAATATCGATTTTTGTCACGCAAGTGAATCGCAGATTTCGCGACGCCAGAAATTTTTCTAAAAAACTAATTTTAAAATTAAACCAATTTTTTAACAGAAATTTTAACTCCTATAAGGCATTTTTTCGAGTCGACGAAATGTTTGATTCCAAGCGATTTTTTTTCGGCCTCATCCTAGGCCGCTATAAGGCTGTTGATTCTTTCTCCGCAACTTTTGCATCTCATTAAGCGATCGGCACAGCCATTCGCACGACGCATGCGTCCTCCCGCCGGTTTATCGTCGTACGCGAGAAAGAAGTTGCCGCTCGGACGGTCTTTATAAGTGAAATGCTTCTCGGCGCTTCCCTGCTCCTCAAGGCCGTCGGGTCTACTCCTCTCACTTTTGTTCGTATCGCATTCTCTCCGCATAATTCCGAGTTCGTCGAAAACTATCTCAGCTCGTCGGGACGCCGCATTGTCGCTCGAAAAACTGTCATGGCGGGGTAAGCACACGGCTGCGATAGTTTAGCATGTCCCATATGAGAAATCTGAAGAGGTGCTGGAAAACACCTAGTCACCACAATCCATCTCGCAACTTTGTTCTTAAAGATATGCTAGGTATCTGCTGGCAAGGTTCTGGCCAGGAAACCTCGACCAAGATGGCACCAAGCTAGGTGCCATCAAGCTTACAGCTAGCATTTCCCATATAGGAAAACTGAACAGGTACTGGAAAATACCTACTCACCACAATCCATCTCGCAACTTTGTTCTTAAAGATATGCTAGGTATCTGCTGGCGAGGTTCTGGCCAGGAAACCTCGATGCAAATGAGACTAAACTAGGTGCCATAAAGCCTATGGCTAGGATGTCCCAAATAGGAAAACTGAACAGGTACTGAAAAATATCTAGTAACCACAATCCATCACGCAACTTTGTTCGTAAAGGTATGCTAGGCAAATGCTGGCGAAGTTTTGGCCAGCAACCTTCGATAAAAATGGCATCAAGCTAGCTAGATGGTGCCATCAAGTCAACGGCTAGAATGTGCTATACAGGAAAACTAGACGAGCATTGGACAAGACCAAGTTACCACAATCTATCTCACAGCTTTGTTCTTAATGGGAACCGTAGTCATGTGCCACGAGGTTCTGACCAGGAAATTTTGATAGAGTTGACATCAAGCTAGGTGCCATCAAGCTTATGTCCCGTACAGGAAAACTGGACACGTACTGGATAATGCCTAGTCGCCACAATCCATCCCGCAACTTTGGGCTCAAAGGTACGCTAGGCATGTGCTGGCGACGTCCCGGTCAGAGAACTTCAACGGAGACGACACCAAGCTAGGTTTTTGGTAACTCACGTACACGCTTAAAAATCCGTCGGCGTTTCGAGAGTGAATGTCAGCTTGAACAACTGATGCACGTACGTGAAACGCGAGTGCAACTCGCTCGGTTGAATCCCCAGTGGAATATGGTAATACCGTTTCAGGATCTCTTTCCACAATGATGGCTGGTAGGAGTGTTTCTTTTTCATGTAAAAGAAAATTGGTATGAACCGTTCGCGTACCATTTGTAACATTTCGACCTATCGCCGACTCTTCCAACAGCATCCATTGTTCCTGTTCGCGAGCAAAGGTTCCCGTCGAAAGATCGCACTCTCACCTTTTCCTTAATAGAGATAATCCTATTTCTCATGGAGAACTCGTCGTCGTCGTTCGCGAAGCCTCCTCGCGATGGCCTATGAATATCTCATTTTGCAACATCCGATGGAGTTTAATGAAATTCCACAACTCCTACGGTCCGCTTACATTGCAAAGCGGCACAACCAAAAGTGTACAGAAAATAAGTACCGATGTCATCGCGCGGGGACGAGACGCCTCGCGCCGCGACGCCTTCGGAATATCAACGTGACTCATGTGATTATTGTTGTTGTTTTTTTTTCCATTTTATTGTAAAATCCATACTTTTTTTCCAGATCTATTTTATTCGCTCGGACAGCTTTAGTATTATTCTTCATAATTAATTTACATTTATACAATATTTTACGTAGTCGGCGATTTTGGCAATTCCACGATTATTACAGCATGTCCCTGTACAAATTGCCATTCGATAATCGTATTGCTTGTATTTCTTTTTCTTTTCCCTCGGTTTTTTCTTAGCTATCATCGATCGAGGAAAATCATGAATCGTCGTCGCGATCTTTTGACAATGATTTCCTCTCTCTGTTACCATTAAAACTAGTAATAATAATTATTATTCTTATACACCGATTAATAGAATTATCAACGTCAGTCGGAGGTGGCAATTGATCGGCTATTGGGACTTCCCTCCGAAGCTTCTATCACGATAGTCTCGCTTTTGTGAAAGAAGAAAATACGCTATTATAAAAAATATATAGATATGAAGGCATAATTGACGTGAATTAAAAAAAAAACAGAAAGAAAAGGGAGACTGGGAGGAGGATGTAATTTCAGTCGAATGTGTAAGATGGACTCAGCGAGAAGAAAGTCGCATCTCTAGCGAGACTTTTTAATCGGAAATTTACGGAGGTCGAATTTTCTTGTCGAACGTCACATCGTCGTTCCGTTGGCTCGATTAGGTGTATTTTTGTTTATTTTTTTTTTGTAATTTCTTTCTCAACCTCTGCGGTAAGGTTTCGGCTTGACTTGGACTTCTTCCTGCTGGGTCTCTTCGACCTCCTCCTGGACGGGTTTGTTTCCTCTCGTGTTTCCACCGAACCTACCGCGGCCGGATGTCCTGGACGGTGCTTCGGCTGCCGCGTTGCTTCGACCACGTCCGCTGGAGGATGATCTGCAAAAAAAAAAAAATACGTCGAAATGAACATGAAGTATCGATTCGACAGCGAAGACGATTGAGGCGGAGATTGATCGTCGAACGTACTTAGATTTTGGAGTGGTTGAGTCGGCGGATGCTTGCGTCGTCGAAGGCGAATGAACAACGGTTCCTGCCTGGGCTCGCCTCCTCTTCAGAGCCGCCAGTAGATCCTGGTTCGATCTGGAAGATAATTTTCAAAGATGCACCGTAATTACCATACAATGTAATTGGCGCTAAAGTATATTCATTTTCGATTTTGTTTTAAGACATCAACATTCCTTTTGAAGCCATTAAGATTGCTTTCGAAGATATTAAGATTTCTTGTGAAGATGTTTTGATAAACATTTTTTTTTTTTTTTTTGGAGCAGAAAATCAATTTGAAGTATTTGGCGTATCGGTTGTACTATTTCTGAGCAAAGAGTATATTTTTTGTTGATTTCGATTAGAGGTAACAGTTTGCCCTCCCTTCGGTGTTTGCCGATCGAAATAAATGAACATTCTCGTCAAACGTATCAGCTTTCAACTGTATAGCAAAAATACCTGAATGGCCTGATTCCTCCGCCGCGAAGTTTCTTCGACGATTCCGTTGTCGTAGTTTGGGCTTCCTCCTGCTCCTGGCTGTCCTCCAGAAGTTCCTCATCCTCCACTTCCTCTTCCTCGACCGCTTGCTCCACCGGCTTGGCTGTCGTTGAGGTGGCCTGCGGAAGAACACATCACCGGATGTAGCACTCATTTTTACAAAAATCCTTTTTCAACTATTTTTTTTTTTTTTACTCTATGCGGAATGATTTTTTTTATACATACAGCGGCGGGCTTTCTCGCGGCAGGTGATGCACGTCCTCTGGGGGAGAGGAGACTGCCGAGTCTTCCTGCCGGTCTCGCCGGTGCCTGGGTCACCGGGGTTGGCGCAGGTTCGTCATCGTACTCGTACTCCTCCTCGGCAGCCGCTCTGCACGCGGCTACCAGACAGAGCGCTAGTAATCTGGAAGGAGAAAATAAAATAATTATTATTATCCGTACACGGTAAAATAGATATCAACGTTTCTTGTCCACAAACATCGACAATTCTTTTCATGTTAATTTTACGAAAAAAAAAATACTCTGTTGAACTCATGCATGGGGTGGAAAACCACCCCGGACGATATTTTTAAAAAATGCGATTGTTGCCAATTTTCGTTACATTTTATTCAAATCAAATTTGACATGTGCCATTTTCTTCCTTACTAAAAAATGAAGAGATTCATGTGCGGAAAATACAATTTATTGCTCATAGGACCCTTCCTACTAGACACGCCTGGGTTCATAATTTAAAACGTAGAAAAAATGATACATCAGGTGTACCAGGTCAGGAAAAAGTCATACACGAGCTTAATATTCCAATTCAGCAGACCCTGGTGGGTAAGCGTTGAAAGGATTTTTTTTTTTTTAATCCGTGACTGAAAACCACTGCAAAGTGACTGCGAGTGCATTCTTCGGATCGATGCCATCGTCACGATCGGCCATATCGGTACCAGATGGTTTTTGACCTGTGACATTCACGTACCTCCAGTCTCACTTTCTCTGGCCGTTCGATCCTGTGGCACGCGGTCCCCCACACAGACACACTCACACACACACATATGCACACGCACACACATACACAGGCAACATTACGTCGGATCAACGCCAACGAGCTCGACGGCAATAGTGAATGTCAAGAAATAATTTCGAGATTCAGGGGGATAGAGAAATACAAAGCTACGCATAAGGTCGACCGTGTCAGCAAATCCGGCATTGCGAGATGAATTTCATTTTTTCTCAGCAGGTGCTAAATTTTTATGCCATATTTTAAATACATTTTGCGCCCGGATTATGAGATGAGAAACACAATCTTCATGGAAATGTCACTTCATATATATATATATATATAGTCATTGGGCACCATCTTTGTACATCTTTACATATCTTTATTCTAGGGGGATCGAAATCTTATTCACGAAATCCACGAAATCTTATAATTATTAACCATCGGATTGATTTATTGACGTAACCCGACGAGGAATTATTGTACACTTTATGAGCCTCGTGACAGTTTCGCGTAAGGTCGACCGTGCGGGCAAATCCGGTATTGCGAGATGAATTTTATTTTTTCTCCGAAAGTCGTAAATTTTTAAGCCAAATTTCAAATACATTCAAATGTCACTATATATAGATAGTGAACAGGCACCTTTTTCCGTCCATCTTTACGTGTGTTTATTTCGGGAAGATTGGAATCTTATAATTGCGAGCCATCGGGTTGCTTTATTGATGTGACCCGGCAAATAATTATTGTACAGTTTATGCGCTTCGTGACAGTTTCGGCTCGTCCGAAACTTTCGAGGAATTATATAAATGTCGCACGAGTGTCTCCTGGTAACTTATGTAAATTTCTCGATTCTTGAGTGGACCATGCGAATTTCATATTTCGAAGAATTTTTTTATTTTTTTGAAAAGGTAATGACATCAATCAAACTCCAGTCAACGCTTCGTCTTACACCAATTGAACACGCACATTGCTGCGTTCGCGTTAAGTAATGTGTTTAGTGAATGCGCGAGTTAGTGAAAGTTCGAAGAAACCGAAGATTCGCTTGAAAACGAAATGTATCGTGAGCTGGCGCGATTCCTCCTTCTGTGCAAGAACTCATGCGTTAGGGGACTATAAAAAATGGTTTAACGTTTCCCACAAGTTAATTTACGAAATGACGAGAGCTTCGTAATTCGTTAAAGTTTATAGCTTAAAATTGTGTATTTGAATTTCTTGGGGTAAAACCGGCATCGCAAGTTGCGCTTGCAACGGGTTATTTGATTATCAATATAGTCGTTATCAACTATGTTAGTTTATGGTAGTTGGTGTATGGTAGTTTATCACCGCGAGTGTGTCAATCGAAGATAACTATAATATTCCATTCGAAGTGGAGAAGCGAAACGAAGCTTGGCCCGTACGCGAGCGAACACCTTTTACTTTCAGGTTCGTTAAAAATGTCAACCGACGTCTCTTCGTTCGGTACGTGCTCGGGGCTAAAAGTTTCTCGATGAATTGTGAAACGAGAACCTCGGGACGAGAGATCTGTAGTCGATGACCGACTACGTTATACTATATTTTTACCCTCGGGCGATTGGCAATGAAGAAAAAAAAATTCGCCCCGATCTATTCCTTTCGCAAATATGAATTAATAATCGTCGGTAACAAAGTATTAATTGCCTACAGTTATCATAATTTAATTTTTTTTAATACAACAAAAATACATTAATTGAGATTAGATAGCATTCGTGAATTTAGTTGGCGTGATTTGTTCTCGGTTAAATGTTTCCGATTTCTTCGTTAAACTATATTT